>CM060452.1:44493382-46893382 GCA_030545235.1 Helianthus tuberosus | reverse complement strand
AGCAAACCTACTCAATGACTCAGCCAAGCTACGCGTTGACCCAGCATTGACGCGGGCCGCGTAAGCCTTGCCTGTTCTTTACGCGGGCCGCGTGGGAACCAGTTTCAGCACCTATATATAGAACGCATCGGATTTCATTTGGAATTCGCTCACAACGATTTCTTTCTCTCAAATTCTGATAGTAGGCTTATAATACACGGGTATTATACCCCTAATTAGCGAGGTTCTGCTCCGTTGTAAGTATTATAACCCTGGTTTCGTAATAGATACGCTGCCCGATTGATTTAGCGTTCCGTAATAACTGTCGTGGTTCTGCCCGACGTAGTTGTTGGAATGCCGTCTCGGGGAGGGTAACATTTATATTTTCAAAGGGTTATGATACTAACCTAGGTACATTTGTTTAAATTATAGATTATTTCCAGGAAACCCCCACGCGAAGTCTAAAATAGCAATGTGAGTTTATCCTCTTTTTGATAATGTTTTTGGTAATGTTTTACCAAACCTTAAATGTTTTACTATGAAATTTAGCAGTGATTGAGTCTTTGTAGTTCTTCAATTACTGCCGGTATGTTGGGGTTTTGTATACAAAAATTTGTACTACTTGCGAGTAGTAAGTCGGGATGACAGTACGTTACCATTGGACAATGAGTTAGCCAATGGGTAATATGACCCACAAGTCAGGATTGATAATACCAAATGGAGTAATTGTGTAGATATAAACAATGTGATCGCTCTCAATACTGTTCACTGTGACTTTTGATTTAAACTTGATTAAATTGGGATTCACTCACCAGTATTTCCTGCTGATAAAATGTTTTAAACACGTGTTTCAGGTAACTTAGTGTAAAGCCAATAAAAGCCAGCTGGAGAGCACTGAAGGCTTGGAAAAGTGGCAATAAAGTTACCTAAAATAAAATAGGTGTTTTTAATAAATAAAATAGGATTTATTCCTATGGAAACATGTGTACTACGAATTTGGGTTTTTCCCATATATAATTGTATTTATAAAATATGGTGGTTTACTCTGATCAAATATTTCCTAACTACGGTCCTGATGAAATTTTTCCGCTGCCAAATTAATAAACACCGATACCACCGAAACTGGCTCGCGGCCGCCCGTTCCCGGGAAGTAGGGATCGGGGGTTGTGACAGTTGTTGTTGTTCTGGCGGTTGTTGTCGTTGGCATTCTGATTCAGCTGAGCGCAATCCTGCTTGATGTGGCCCTCATCCCCACACTGGAAGCACCCCTTCTTAAAGCCCTGGTTCTGATGGGGTTGTTGCCTTTGCTTTTGCTGATGCTGCTGATTCTGCTACTGTTGATGTTTTGGATACGGGGCTCTACAGTCTTTTGCCTCATGGCCCAACTTGTCGCATCTACGGCAAACCCGAACACACTGTCCATGATGATGATAACCACACTTGTTGCACTTTGGCTTTTTACCAGCGTAGGAGCCTTGATTCTGATTGCTGCCCTGGCCTTGGTTAACTGAGGACGACTGACTAAAACTGCGATTGTTGCTGTTGTCAGGCCTTTTCTGGGATTGACTCGCACTGGTTTCTTTGTAAGTATCGTTCCACTTGCGCTTGTTATCACTAGCAGGTGTGGTAGCTGTAGCAGTAGAGGTAGTAGCAGATTTACGAGTCGGCAATGAGCCACGCTCGACCTCTTGGTCAGTAATCTTATGTGCCAAACGGATGATCTGGGGCAGATTGTTAAGGTTTACAACTCAATTCGTCGATGTGGAGGTCGAGACAGGTTAGGGCACAAAATTGCTAGTTCATGAGATCGTTTCGTGTAAGCCTCGATCTCGGATCCTTCCATCTGCAAATCGTAGTACTCATTCTCAAGCTTCTGAATCTCATCACGAGGACAATACTCTTCTCGCATCAATTCCTTAAAATCATCTCAAGTCGTTGCGTTAGCCATCTCGATGCCCAACATCTGCACCTGGGCATTCCACCAAGTTAAGGCACCATCATCCAAAGTGCCTGTAGCATACTTCACACGGTCCCCCACGGGACAGTTACACATAGCAAACACTGATTCAGCATTCTCAAACCAACACAGTAACCCCACAGCCCCTCCAGTCCCACTGAACGTCTGTGGCTTACAATCCATGAATGTCTTGAATGTGCAGGCATGCGGATTGTTCTGATGCGCTGGCTGACCTAATGGACGAAAGGAAATACAACACAGGGGTAAGAGTTGTGTACACGACACAAGATTAAAGAGTATTTGGCACATTTCGTACCAGCTTGGTAGGCTGCCAAAGCCTTAGCCACACGTGCGTTGATTAAGTTTGTCAGCTCAGCCTGGGTCATCGCGATGTGACCACGTCCACGACCTCGTCCACTCATGATTCTATATAAGGAGAGGGAACAAGTTTAAGGATCGAGATAAGGTAAGAGTCAAGTCTCACGTTGAAATCTACAAACTACCAAATTTACACACAATAGGGCAGAACCCTTCTCACACTCGTTAAGCCTCACTGGGACTTACATGCACCTCACGTTATTATTATGTGTGCACCCATAATAATAAGGCAATTTGCTCTTAACTTGCGCTAAAAGTTTCCCCCATAGTCAAATAATGGAACAAAGAGCATTACAAGATCGATAATCACAAAGGTCGAAGAGTAGTGTCACACTATCAAATCACCATAGTATCTAGTATGTCGTTTCATGCAAGCTGTGAGTGTGTGACTACTAAACAAGTAATGCATAAAGTAAGCAGAAGACGAACCTTGCAATCTGGAGCTGAGTGTCATGGTCGATTTTCGAAGTTGTTCGGTTATAGTCTGGTATTATAAAAACGTTTTAAAACCTAGTTCACTATAACCAGTGGCTCTGATACCAAACTGTCACACCCCTAAAATACCACATAAGGAAACACCGCGGGACGTGTGACGTCCCAGGATCCAAGCCACCAATCACATTGAACCAATAAGTAATAATTAAATAAAACGTTCGATTCATTTCAAAATAATTAAACCAAGTCATAAGTTAAACCAAAGTAAGCGTTCAGCGGAAGCATATAGTAAACTGTTAATCAACTATTTCAATTCAAATGTTCAAAACCAATATAACTAGTGTCCAAGAGTCTCGATCCATGACAACTCCAGCACTCCCAAATAGCAAGCCCATAGCGATGAACCTAACGACCTGCAAGCATGCACACAAGTGTGTCAGACGACGCTGGTGAGTTCAAAGTTTGTTAACACGTTTTAGTTACCAGATATGAATATAAGACGATTCAATGATTTGATGTTGTAATAACTCTGAAGGGGTAAGGTCCCAAAAACCTCATAATAGGTACTTGAGATCATACCAATACCATGCTTTTCAGCTTTTTTACCTTGCGCGACCGCGCACTGGTCTTACAAAAGAAAGGCTTAAGAAACAAGCAACAGCCAACACTCGCGCACCAAAAGGAAATCATAAGTCCTTGCACTTTCTCCCACGAACAAAGGATGAAAATCCTAGATTAAACACTTCCGCTCAATATCCAGACTTGGATATTATTTACCCAGACTTGGGATTTATTTATTCAGCTGATTCCACATGATAAGGAGTCACACCAGATTACAACAGTAATCTTCTAGAAGGGATTCAATCGTGCACCACTAAGACGGTTATAACCGTCTGGACACGTGCCGTCACCTCAGGCCTCCCTGAAATCACAACGATAGCATGTAATTGGAGAGTAATCTCCACTTGATCACTTTACACGTGGCAAATCCCCAGCCATCGATCCAAGCCACGATCCGTGTGCACTCACGTCGGATCAAGAAGCTTGACGGAAGAAAATGTAACCGCTTACGGGGTTAGCATCTTCCGTCAACTTTTCACTAACTGGTTTTCCCGCCCAAAGACTCCCGGTTATAAATACGAGAACTGTTCAGGTATAAAAGTTAAGTTACACACGCCGGAGTCAGGTCAAGGAGAGAACCCCTTTCTCCCCTTGACGAGGCTGACGGTGCTTCTTTTTTGCAGAGTTATCGGAGAAGGAGATCAATCGTAACGAATCAAACGAGAGAGAATAACCATTTTTTATGCAGATCCAAACCCCCTAGATATTACGATCCTGGTCGTTTATCTAGTGTTTCTTCATTGGCGCCCACCGATTCCTCTGTCTTATCAATTTTCATCTCGTTTCGATTCAGTCTTTTCATTCTCTGTTTTAACATGGCAGAAAATTCATCATCTCACCCATCAAGTCCTTGATCTGAATTCAAGGGTTTTGCAATCTAGAATACCCAGATCGACGGAATCATGGGAATCGACAAACATAACAATCATCCAGACGGAAAGAATTCCTCAGATCAGCTCACAGAGAAAGCTCCAGAGTACTGGTTCGACAGATGCCAGACTGCTTTAAACCAAATTTTCACACAAATTTACAGATCTGAATCCCCAAACATCAGATCTAACGATCCAAAAGGAAACAAGAATGAATTCAATACTGCAGTATTGGACCTACAGACACCTTGTCAGTGGGACATCCAGTCTGACAGTTATGTTGAGATACTTCAACAATCAAAAGATACCAACTACCAGGAAACCAAACAAATAAACATGATTCAAGAAGGTCCGTCACGAAGGTCAAACAAACGAAACCATGATCAACATTGGAGGGAACAACAAGTTGTGTTTCCTGTTGTTCCTGGAGGCCCTCAGGAAGAACGACCAGTAATTATTACTGGCATCTTCGGCCATTACCGGACGGACTATATGTTTATAGATCCGGGAAGCTCGATGGACATCATATACGAGCAATGTTTCAAACAGCTTGATCCAGAAGACAAAGCACGTCTAGAACTGGTTGATTTTCCTCTCACCGGATTTTGCAATGAAGTTGTATTCCCATTAGGACAAATAGCTTTTCCTGTGACTCTATCTGATGGCGAGCATTCACGAACAGTCACAGTAAATTTCATGGTCATGCCGGTAACATCGCGCCATGATGTCTTGCTCGGAAGAAGGTCACAAAGAGAATTTAGCATGATCACCTCTATTCCACATGCTGCTTGCGGATTCCCAACAGAAACCGGAGTCGCAATTCTATACTCAAGCAAAGAGGTCATGTACGTAGATGACGAGCCACCGACGAAGGTAGCCAAACCCTCAACATCAAACGAACCGGAGAAATGGGTTCTGAACAACGATTATCCAGAACAGACCATTCTGCTAGGCCACGCCATTTCACCAACAACACGGATACAACTAAAAGAATTGCTGTCCAACAATAAAGACATATTCGCTTGGTGCCCAGCAGATATAACCGGGGTTCCACGCGATATAGCGCAGCATTGCCTGAACATCAAACCATCAGCAGAACCTGTTGCGCAAGGGAGGCGCAGCTTTAGCGAAGAAAAAACAAAGGCCATGGATGAGCAAGTAACAGAGCTACTTAACGCCGGAATCTTGCGCGAAGTTCAATACCATATGTGGGTTGCCAACCCAGTAATGGTACAAAAACACAGTGGCGGATGGAGAATGTGCGTCGACTTCAAAGACCTGAATAAAGCATGCCCCAAAGATTGCTATACGCTTCCTGAGATAGATAAAAAAGTCGACTCTCTAGCGTCATTCCGATGGAAGTGCTTTCTTGACTGTTACAAAGGCTATCATCAGGTCCAGATGAAAGAAGAAGACGAAGACAAAACTGCATTCCGTACAGATAAAGGCATCTTCTGCTACACCAAAATGCCCTTCGGCTTGCGCAACGCAGGCGCAACATACCAACGACTAATGGATACAGTCTTCAGAGAAGACATTTGTAAAACAGTAGAGGTATACATGGACGACCTTGTCATTATGAGTCATCAGGAAGAAACAATGTTGGCAAACATTCAGCGCACATTCAACTCATTGCGCAGCGTAAATTTAAAACTCAACCCAACAAAATGTTCTTTCGGAATGGAAGAAGGGAAGTTTTTGGGTTTCATAGTAACACGAGATGGGTTTAAAGTAAATCCAGAAAAGGTGCAGGCCATCCAACTAATTCCATCACCTGCAACGATAAAAGAAATGCAAAGACTCGTCGGGCGCTTAGCAGCCTTGAACAGATTCTTGGCCAATCATGCGGCAAAGTCTTATCCATTCATCAGTACATTGCGGAACTGCGCCAAGAAAACCCACTTCCAGTGGACACCCGAAGTAGAAGCAGCCTTCAAGCAAATGAAGGAATGCCTAATTCAGTTGCCAACGCTAACAGCACCACGAGAAAAGGAACCGCTGATCTTATATTTGTCTGCTGCAGAAGTAGCAGTTGGTGCAGTATTAATGGTGGAACGAGAAAACGTTCAGACTCCAATTTACTATATAAGCAAGATGCTCACCGGCCCGGAAACTCGTTACTCGATGATAGAAAAGCTAGTCCTAGCACTAGTACATGCATCACGACGCCTACGTCGATACTTTTCGGGCCACGTCATCACAGTTCTCACTAATTATCACTTAGGCCAAATCTTATCCAAACCCGACGTGGCGGGAAGATTGGCTAAGTGGGCTATTGAGCTAGGAGGGTACAATATCTTGTACAGACCAAGACCAGCAATCAAAGGGCAAGTTCTAGCGGACTTCGCCACAGAAGTCCCCATCAACAAAGTTCAAGAGTGCGAAGCAATCCAGAACCCTACTCCTGTTTTCGATGATAGAGTCTGGATTCTGCACACAGATGGAGCTTCCAACGACGACGGAGCCGGCGCAGGCCTTCGGTTAGTCAGTCCCGATGATCACGAACTTACATATGCCATACGCTTGGATTTTCGGAGCACGAACAACGAAGCTGAATATGAAGCATTCTTGGCGGGTCTCCGCTTAGCGCTTAAAATGGGGGCAAGAAACCTTGAAGCCAACGTCGATTCAAAACTGGTGGCCGAGCAAGTTAATGGCCACTATGATGCAAGGGGAGAAGCTATGGCATTATACCTTGAACAAGCGCGGATGTTAATCAGCCAATTCCAAACGTTCAAGGTTAACCATATAAACAGAAGCGAAAACAAGCACGCAGATGCGCTAAGCAAATTGGCTGCTACCAGCTTCAAGCACTTAGCAAAAGAAGTGCGCATCGAGGTATTGTCCAATCCTTCTGTTCACATCAAACAAGTAAATGTTATAAAAGTCGGGAATCCATCCTGGATGTCTCCGATCATTTTATACTTACAACACGGAAAGCTCCCGGAAGAAAAGGCAGAAGCTCGAAAAATCCAACACAAGGCAATAAACTACGAAATGGCGGATGGCGTCCTGTACCGGAAGTCATTTATGGGACCATTGCTACGCTGTGTTGACAAAACAGATGCGCAATATCTGGTCAGAGAAATCCACGAAGGTTTATGTGGAATACACGCAGGGTCGCGCATGGTCGTGGCAAAAATAATGAACGCGGGATACTACTGGCCAGGAATGCATGTGGACACAGTAGATTTATTACGGAGATGCGCAGCCTGTCAACGCCACGCGCCAAAAACACTCCGACCAAAGAACCCGCTCGTACCGGTCACATCCGCCTGGCCCTTTCAGCAGTGGGGCATCGACCTCGTTGGTCCTTTCCCTGACGCGCCAGGCGCGGTAAAATTCATCATTGTAGCAGTCGACTATTTCACAAAATGGGTCGAAGCCAAGGCACTAGCCTCAACAACAGCAATGGTAATTCGCAAATTTATATGGGAGCATATTATTTGCAGATTCGGATTACCATTGCGTATCATCTCCGTCAATGGCACAAACTTTGCCTCAGAGGATCTTCAAAAATGGTTCAAAGAAATGAAGATCGAGCACAACTTTGCCTCTGTGGCGCACCCACAGGCAAACGGCCAAGTCGAGAGCATCAACAAACAGATAGTCGATGGCATTAAGGCGCGACTAGGCACAGCGCGCAGAGGATGGGTCGACGAACTCCCCAGCATCTTATGGGCCCATCGTACAATGCCAAAGACTAGCACAGGAGAAACTCCGTTCAGCCTGGTCTATGGATCAGAAGCGGTAATACCAGCGGAAATCGGTCTTCCATCACCGCGCATGCTAGCTATGGAAAGACAAAACAATGAGCAAGAGCGAAGACTGGATTTAGACCTCCTCGAAGAAAGGCGCGAGAATGCCGCCATCACAGAGGCAAGGTACAAATCCAAACTCGAAAAATACTACAACGCGCGCGTCCGCGTATGCACATTTGTTCCTGGTGATTTTGTCTTACGCGACAATGAAGCTTCCAACGCGGAAAGACCAGGAAAATTAGCGCTAAAATGGGAAGGACCATACATCATCAATGAGGTCTTAGGCAAAGGGGCGTACACCCTAAAAAGACTTGATGGGACACTAGTTCCCCGCACCTGGAATGCGCAGCAGCTGCGCAGGTGTTACATGTAAACAAACCAGCCTGCAAAAAGGAAAACAATACAGGCAATGTATTTTCTTTATTATCCTTTGTATTACGAGCCTTGCGCTCTTATCAATACAAACATCATCTTTATCCATATTACTGTTTATTACAAATTGCATATAATTCTTTTGGTTCACGCGAAAACAATATGGTAGACATTGTACACCTCATGAACAGTCTAAACAAGGCAAACTGGCACGCCCCTTAGACAGACGTTCACACATGAGTACAATACCATTTCTCATTCGCCCTACCTACTAAAAGCAATTAAACATATGCAACACATTGTAATTCAAACACAAACTTACAGGCACAACAGTGCATCAAAATGTATATATTATCAAGTGTAGCATAAACACTTCATAACAAAGATCATGACAATGATCTTCAAAATTTCAGTACCAAGGTCAGTATATTTCCAAAAACATCAAAAGAAGGGAATACACAGTTCCCAAACCTAACCTAATCAACAGTAGCGTCCTCATCAGCAGCCGGCACAGGGCCAACTTGACGATTCCTCCGGCGGCGATACACCAGCTCACAGCCACCAGGCTGAATCATCGGAAAACAAGCCAAGAAAGCATCAGCAGACAATACACCGGGTTCTTCTCCTGCAATCTCCAACGGGCAAACTGCAGAACCTGCACCCGTCACCGAGGGATGAACAGAAGACACTGGTTTCCCGGCTCCGGCAACTACCAGCGGCGGCGAGCTAGCAAGAAGTATGAGACTCTCAGCAGCCTCAAACATTTTCAAAATATCTAAAAGACGTTGGGTTCGAGAGGAGCGGGTGGTCTTCATCTTTTTTAGAAACAAACAAAGGGAGAAAAAGCACCCAAACATATATATAGGCGAGATAACTCCAAGGGAAGGAAAAACTCGGTCACCATGATTAATTGTCAGGAAAACGTACCATCCGAACGGCGCTACAGGAACCAGGGTCATACCTCCATTAATGAAGACTGACAAGCGCCATTACGTATCCCAATGTAAGAAGGCGAAATATCGCAAAATACCAATTTTTTATTATTACAAACCGACGTCACAAAACGTCAAGTCATGATTACAAAAGGGTAAAAAGTCACAATTTCCCTAAATAAGTTTTTTAGGCAAAATTAAAATCTTCTCATAGAAGATTCCCCATTTTCGCGCCAAAAAGCGTTTTCTCTCTTATAAGTCCAGTGCTCCACTTACTTGCATAAGTACAACACTAGACTAGGGGGACTTGAAGGGGTAAGGTCCCAAAAACCTCATAATAGGTACTTGAGATCATACCAATACCATGCTTTTCAGCTTTTTTACCTTGCGCGGCCGCGCACTGGTCTTACAAAAGAAAGGCTTAAGAAACAAGCAACAGCCAACACTCGCGCACCAAAAGGAAATCATAAGTCCTTGCGCTTTCTCCCACGAACAAAGGATGAAAATTCTAGATTAAACACTTCCGCTCAATATCCAGACTTGGATATTATTTACCCAGACTTGGGATTTATTTATTCAGCTGATTCCACACGATAAGGAGTCACACCAGATTACAGCAGTAATCTTCTAGAAGGGATTCAATCGTGCACCACTAAGACGGTTATAACCGTCTGGACACGTGTCGTCACCTCAGGCCTCCCTGAAATCACAACGATAGCATGTAATTGGAGAGTAATCTCCACTTGATCACTTTACACGTGGCAAATCCCCAGCCATCGATCCAAGCCACGATCCGTGTGCACTCACGTCGGATCAAGAAGCTTGACGGAAGAAAATGTAACCGCTTACGGGGTTAGCATCTTCCGTCAACTTTTCACTAACTGGTTTTCCCGCCCAAAGACCCCCGGTTATAAATATGAGAACTATTCAGGTATAAAAGTTAAGTTACACACATTTCTCAAATACATCTTCTTCTTCATAACCCATACTTATTCTCACGCCGGAGTCGGGTCAAGGAGAGAACCCCTTTCTCCCCTTGATGAGGCTGACGGTGCTTCTTTTTTGCAGAGTTATCGGAGAAGGAGATCAATCGTAACGAATCAAACGAGAGAGAATAACCATTTTTTATGCAGATCCAAACCCCCTAGATATTACGATCCCGGTCGTTTATCTAGTGTTTCTTCAAACTCGTTTACCGCTGATGGCTTAAAGTTGTTTTGCCCAAACCCCATTGCCTCTATCAAAGCAATGGTCAAGGCTGGGATCATTAGTTCACTCCCGACCTCCCCGGTACGGTGTGAGGTTGCCAAACCTAAATAGCGCTATTAACTAATACCCCGTTGCTTCCCCGACAACAATCGGTAGATGGGACTTGATTGATAGATATATGAGTATTAACAAACATCCCATTAACCCAGCATTCCTCCCCGAAACGTTTACCAGATGTCCCTCCCCGGGACGCATGTTTGGATAAAAGCAGTGAACTCACCTTGGTTTGCTCGGTTTGATTAATTACTTGTTCACACTTAAACAGTCACAACCTATGATATTCACGTATACAAAAATTAGTTTACCATCACGTTGATCACATACGTTCATAATGTGCATTCATAGTAGAACCATGGCTTAACAGGTAACAATTAATTCAACTCGTAATACACGTAACAGATGGTTTACCATACATACTAGATACATCAGGTTTCCTGTTCCCGATTAATGTTATTCAATCTTTACAATACATGCAATTAGTGTAATCATCAAAACCTACTGTTCATGTGAAGTCCTTCGGCGAAAGTTGCACTCGACAAAACCCCTTGTGACGAAACACCATGTGTTTCGTCGAGTTAACATGTGACGAAAGTCACTATGTTTCGTCAAGTAATCATGTGACGAAAGTCACTATGTTTCGTCGAGTTAACATGTGATGAAAGACATTACGTTTCGTCGGCGTTACCAGATAACCAAACACACCCAGAAACCCTAATCATGCTCTTAACACTTAAAAGTAGCAATCACAATCATTCGATTCTCATCATGGATCAAAACTGCTAAAACCCTTGATTTGTATGTGCCCGCAATCATAACCAACCCATTAATAAACAACCCCCACAACAGATTTACAGATCGATCATTGGCTCTCAAGTGTCATTCTAATCTCATGTTTAAATCTCAACATACATAGCTATCATAACAATCTAACCATGAATAGTCCATAACTCATCAATCACTGTTAATCACGCATTCATATCTACCAAATACATCACTGTTAATCATGCATTCATATCTAATCACATATCAAGCAGTAACACAATCAATCAATATACATTCGAACACCCAGTTCTTACGCATCATACGGTCTAGATCATCACAAAACATATCAATCCACATACACATGCATATCTATGACTAATCTAGTTTGTTCATCAGTCATGGATCAACAAGCAAGTCATACGTGTTGAAAAAAGGGTGAACGAACTAACCGAACGACCGCGTATACTCGGAGGTATGCTAAGATGAACGAGAGAAGGAACTTCACAAAGGCTGCCGCAAGTTTAGAGAGAGGGGATAGGGTTGCCGTCGGTTACAATTGAGAATAAGGGTCTAGGGTTAAGCGGGTTACGTTAAATAATGAAGGCAGCGCGTTTGGGTTTTGTTTGGGCCAAAGCCCATTACGGCGAAACACCTTCCCCACGAAACCTAGTGTTTCGTCGGTTGGGTGATGGTGACGAAAGTCCACACTTTCGTCGGGGACCCTAGGTGACATATGAAAGTCTCAAACTTTACTCACAAATAAATAACAATCATAAATCACATTCATTATTCACATAATAGGCATGCACTGTTACAACACAACTAATTAAGAAAACACGCGTCGAGAAAAACCTTGGGAAGTCGGGTTGTCACATCATCCCCAACTTGAAAGAAATTTCGTCCAGAAATTTGATGAGTAACCCAAAACTGCAAGACGTTAACTCAGGATGGCTGTGGATTTTCCGCGGGCACCACATCAACCGTTTCTCTCTGAGCAGTACCCTTCCATCGAGACTTCCTGTACTGCAGGGTTTGCAGACCGGTTTTGATCGCCCACATCTGTGTCCACTTCTCTGCTATAAGACAAAGGGTAGGTCGCCTCTTTTTCTGGAGTATTAAGGTCCAAGGAATCAGACTTTTCGCCCCTACCTCCAAAAATAAGAGGCCGCTTTTTGACAAGTCCACTTGAGAAATAGGTGGTCTTTCTAAGGGTGGGCTTCGAACATGTCTGGGCCTTTTCCTGGAACGGGTGTTAATACCCAGGCCCACCTCACGAGAATGGCCCACATTGAAACCCCGTCCCTCTTTATTATGTCCCCCACGTGCAATCATCGCATCCGGCTCAACATCAAAACTCCTAGGGCTTTGTGTCTCACCTGCAACTGATTCCTTTTCCCCATGCAACTGCTGGTCTCCCCAATGCAACACACGTAATAACTCCGACCCTTCATTCTCTCTCACCAGAGGTAACGACTCCGACCCTTCATTCGCTCTCACTGGAGACGTCAACTCCCCATCCTTCCGGTGAGCATCGACACGCGGTGACACCTCTGAATCAAGTCTAAACTCCTCATCTTCCACCTCATTATCCATATTGACCTCCGATGATGAGGATTTCCCCACTGAACCCGTCAACCCTGATAACAAACATATCAAGGATCCTTCAGACTGGTAATTCCTCTCTTTCGAGACCCATACCGAGTATCTTTTTTAAGTTATTCCACTATCACCTGTTCCTCTATTGTTTTCCTTTGGGTCGTTAGAACGTATACCCAACCTTTTGCGTTGCACACAGATTCCCACAAGAAGTCCGAATTGCCCACAACTTGTCCAATCCTTCCTCCGATCTGATCAAATAACCTGTTTTCCCTAAGGTGAATAGGGACCCTAGTGACTCTGAGCCAGGTTAATCTACCACAATCCTCATCCTGGCCCTCCCATAGCACTGCTGATGAGCACACCTTATCCCACAGCTCAGCCTTCCTCCTAATGAAATCTAGTGCAATCCGTTTCTCCTTGAAAATGAATAGACATTTTAGCCCCCCTTAGTTAAGCCACTGGACTCCCCAAAAAACTCCCATCCATCAGCACCGTTCTGATTTTTGAAAAACCTTGTAAATTCTCCGGTTCCACTATCATCGATCGCATCAGTCAGTGGTCAGGATATAATGCAATTCTTTCGTCTGCCACTACCGTAATTTTGTTTTCCGGTACTATCCTAGACCCTCCAACCACTGCCTTGCAATACGTGACCCCCTCCCTCGCCGGCGCATTCCGGTTCTCATGCGTAAATACCTAAGCGTGGACCCGTTGTTGGAACTGAGCCTGATTCTCCATCTGCTGCATCGGGCGTCCTTCATGCCAAGACTGGTTATACATCACCTGCTGCTGTGGGAGCAACCTGTGTTCCTTGTCAAACTTTGCAACAGAAACTATCACTTTTGCCCCGAAAAATCTTCACATTATTCATCCCTTTTAGCACTTCATCGATGTTATGAACCCCTTCATACCTGACAAAACCAAAAAAGTTTCCCCTGACATCAGTCTTCCTCGCCACTTACGCATCTTTTACCCTCCCATATAGCATGAAGGCTTTCCATAGAAGATTTTTAGTCGTCCCTTCAGGCAAATTAGTAATGTAAAAGGTTGTTACTTGCTTGCCGCCACTTCCCCTGTAGTAACCGTCATACCACACTCTCCCTTGCCCTCCCATTTTCGTTGGTGTGTGAAAGTAAAACTGAAGTGGGATAAGACAAATGTTTTTAGAATACAAATGTAGTGCCTATCGTAAAGTGTGAGCTTCCTTCCATATATATTCGGATAATCGTACAAACCCTAGACTATAATTTTAATAACTTATGCTAAGGCGATAGGATGTGATCATTACACTTATGACCATAATGACCATTCACGTCAGTGTCATATCACATCACTCTCATCCACTATCTAAATCTACTACCCTATATGGTGTGGTGTGATCATTACCCAAACCACCATCCATATTTTATTTTTTGAAATTATTTTTCTCAACAATTTATCTAAACTATTTTTTTAATTCTCGAGACCAACCAATTTAATTTAATATATATATTAAATACCAAGTTCGATATGTGAGGTATAATTACCGTGAGATTAGCAACTTATTTAATTTACTTTACAAGCTATGTTATGCATGATTTCCTGCCATATGTTCATTACAAGTGGAAAACTCGTCCTTTGTTTAAAATTACGTTTTCACCCCCAACTCAAAATAAATTTATAATTTTGCCCCTAGCTTAAAATTACGCTTTTGCCCTCGGTTCAAAAACTCACTTTTAATTTTGTTCTCAGTTTAAAATTACGGTTTCACCCTCCGTTTAAAATTACGTTTTTGCACCCAGTTCAAAATAAAATGCTGTTTTTTCCTCTAGCTTAAAATTACGCTTCTGCCCTCAGCTCAAAATTACGTTTTTGCCCACAGTTCAAAATAAAATTATGCTTTTCCCCCTAGCTCAAAATTATGATTTTGCTGTCAGTTTAAAATTATGATTTCGCCTCCAGTTCAAAATATATTTTACGATTTTGCCCTTTGTACAGACATACATGTTATGAGAGAGAAATATTCGGCTTATTGCCCCGCAACGCGGGCGGGGCAAAAACTAGTTACATTACAAAAACCCTATTTTCTTTTTATTACCATAAACAAACGCTAACAACAAATTCACTTTTCTTTCTTCTCTGTTATCTCATAAATAAACCCTAAAAATCAATACAGCAACCGCCACCTCTAAACTCCCTTCTTCTCTTCTGACTTCTACGATTCAAACCAACAAACAATACCCAATATAGAAGACGTCAAACAAATATGATTCACTCCTCTACCTCTTCTTCGTTGCAAACGGTCAAATTGTTAGAAACTGAAAAAGGTGGAACGTGATTGTCCTGGATTAAACAACCGTGAAGAGGGGGGGGGGGGGGGGGGGTAGTGCTTAAACCCACGTCCCACGTGGACAATTGAAAATTCTGACAAATTACATAAAAGTAACTGTAACATATTAATCATTATTGTGAGATGAAAAATACAAGAACGAATAAGACCGTGGGGTATGGTGGGGCTTGGGTTGGGGGCATGAGTTGACACATGGAGTTCGAGCCCTCCCACCGCCTAGTGACGTGTCCGTGGGGTAGGGCGGGGCGGGGCGTGGGTGCACCGCGTGGGTTGGCAGGTTATTAAAAAAAATGTTTATATATAAAAAATTTAAAACCCAAGGCGAATAGGAGGCCGCCACATCAAACCCAAGCCCGCTTCACGCCCGGCTTCAAACCCAAGCCCCAAGGGCCACGCCCCAACCCAAGCCCCAAGGGTGGTGGCTTGGGCGTTTTCCCCCAACCCACGCCCCACCCACGCCCCATACCCCACAGTCTAAGACAATGTTTGGATACATTGCCTTTGTGCCTGTGCATACTAATATCGTTTTCTATATAAACATTCGTTTCCTACTTTCTTCTCATAATATTGTATTTAGCCAAGAATCCATGTTATTATTACGCGTGCATGTGCCTTTTCCCGAGTAACATTTTACATTGACAACTTGTATTTAAAGTTTCCAAAAAATTTGCAAGTGTGTCGCTAGCTACTGAAAAATGTGTTGTCTTAATCTTTAAGACTATACGATGTGGACTCTGTTACCAGTGGCGAAGCTTGAAAATTTTCACCGGGGGGTCGGAAGTCACCGAACCTAAAAATTCCATATAAGTAAACCTTTTTTATATAAAACCGGGGGGTCGAAAACGTATATACCTAAAAAATTCTACACGAAACGTACATACATAACACTACTGAGCGAAAAGTTCGGGGGGTCGGGCGCCCCTCCCGGCCCCTTGAAAGCTCCGCCCCTGTCTGTTACATGCCACTTTCTTTGCTTCCACATGATTTGCATGATTTCCTTTTTTAGGCTATAGGGTGTGGGGGTCATGATTGGATCATGATTTGACACATAGGCCCATTATTCATGTCCTATACCACCCCCTTCATTAAATCACGGTGGTTCCCATGGATTAAACCACGGCAACCACGTCCCCCTTTTTACCATTATTCACGCAAACCCTAACCCCAACATCAAGAAGAACGATATGTATTTTTAATTCACAACTGCAACCTTTTGATCTTAATCTGCAGTTTTGCCTTTTTGCACAGGTATTTTTTTGTATGACATGTATTTTTCTTTTGATCGTAGTCGCAATCTTTTAATTCCCAGCAGCAATTTTTCTTTTAATTCACAATCACAATCTTTTTTTATCGTAATCTCCAAATACATGCTTGTTTACTATGCAAGCATGTAAAATCAATAATTACAAAACTTCGAATATATTAATGAATAGCAGATATTACAAAACTTCGAATATATTAATGAATAGTGACGAATTGGAAAAAAATAATTAATGAATAGCAGATATTTATGCTTCTTCCATTCAACTTCTGAAGATTATTTCTTGTTTGGTTTAAGTTTCTTTCATGACTAGCAGATATTTTTTGTTTGAAAGAGCGTAGTACGTTCACATATGCAGGGGATTGGGAAATCTTTAAAAATTGTCTCAAGTGGGCTCCGGGGTCGCAAGAGTAAAGAGCAGTGGCGGAGCTTGACCAAAAGTTTTGAGGGGGCGTAAAGTGATGAGACCCAAATTTTTTTTTCCTATCGTTATGTTTTGGGTCGGGTATCGATTTGGGTCAGGCCAAATAATAATAGTTCCAAATAAAACTAAAAAAAATCATTTATTCAAAGAACCCGTTCTTACACATAAAAACTTGCGATAGATTAAGTTTATTGTGTTGTGGGTAATCTAGGGTTAAACAAATAAGAGTTAAAATATATTTACAAAACTACCCATCACTTATATACAAAGTGGTAAAAAACTTTACTTTAATTTATATATTGTATAAATATTTAGGATATACAAAGTGGTAACAAACTTTACTTTAATTTATATATTGTATAAATATTTAGGAAAAATAATTGGGGGAAACGATTCTATATAATTTTTAAAATTTCCGTACGAAAAATCGGAACCTATACACTTTTAACTGAAACATTGGGGTGGGCGGGTGCACCCCCGGGCACCAAGTAACCATCGCCACTGGTAAAGAGGTCTAAAAATTCGAGTCGATAGAGCATAGTGCCGGTGATTCTGATGTGCGTTGCCATATTAATATTAATGACCAACCCGAGTTTGATGATGAAGTGACGGAGATTCCGGAATTGAAGCGCCCAAATGGTAGAGACAAAGCAAAAAAAGAAGCGGCGGCCAAAAAGAAAGAGACGTCAACAAAAAATGAAACTCTGGGTGAAACGAAGGTCGATAAGTTGATGAGCAAGCTCACCGAATTTAACGAAATACAAGCGGCGAGACTTGAGTTGAAAGAAAAAGAAATGCAAGAAGCGGCCGATCGTGAAGACTTTAAGCTAATGGCGACAAGCATCGACTCGCTCCCGGAAAAAGATAAAGAAGTGTTGCAAAAAATGAAGGCGAAAATTACTCAAAAATGGGTCTTTAAATTATGCCGTTATCATTTTTTATATTTTCTAGTTTTCATCTTTAGTTTACGTCACTATCATCTTAATTTATAATATGAAGTCTTTGTGTTTTTTGGCTGATTGTTTACATTTCCCAAATTGATATTAGTTTTTAGCTTTAGTTATTGTTGATTTGATTTGTTTTTCCTTTGTGTACAATATAGTGTGTGTATATAGGGTAGGGAAGTGATCGACCAGTGAATCAATCTTTGGACTTTGAGTTCTTGCAAGCAACTTAACAGTTTTGCCATGGTTTCTCAATCATTTGTTTGAGGGTTCTCTACTTTCATCTGTAGTTGGTGTTAATTTTGTATATACAGTGTGTTTGTTCCCCTGTGATTAATGATTGATTTGTACCAATATATCTTTGGAATGTGAGTTCTTGCCAGTCTTGGTTCTTACCAATATTTTGTTTATATTTCACACAAAAAAAGAGGGTGGATGGTGGTTTGGTCATGACCACACCCTTAGGATAGTGGTTTTGGTTGGTGGATTAGAGGGCAATGACATGGCGCTGACATGGAGGGTCATGGTGAGCATTAGGGTCATGACCACACCCTATAGCCATATTAAGTTATTAATTGAGTTAGTGGAGTAGTGGGTTAGATGGTTAACATGATTTCTATTTAAACAATCTATGTATGTTCATTTCTTCTTATTATGAATTGAGTCTGAATTCTCTCTAAAGTTCTTTCTGGCTTCCGTCTAATTTCTTTGGATCATTTGATTACGACTTGGTTCGTATCAGACTCGTGAACCGTCTTCGTGGAGTGACTTGGCCTCGTGACCAATCGCGAGCGTGAAGATCATGGAGGATTCCACTACGGCCATGAGCGAAAAAGAGATGTTGGATAGTCACTTTTTGACTGTCGTTGAACCATTAAAAAAACCTATTTACCAAATTTAAATCAAGTAACATTTTTCAAATACACCATTCCTACACCAATCTTTACCATTCTACTCATTTTTTTTACAATAGATCCAAACCAACCACCATTCACACCACCCATAGATACGTCTATGTATTCGTTTGTCGGTTTTAGTCAAAATCTGAACACGTTACGATTGCAATTGCAACAAAAAATGCCAAGCTCACAACCATCCAAAGAATTCGAGCACGATTTCGTTTATCTATGCCAAAACGTTGAAGTGGAAACGTAACCACAAAAAAACCTAGAAACCTAATGGAAAAAATGGGCACAAGAAGAAACGGGCAGCAAGAGAGAACATACATTGGACGACGATCGAGGAGGATGTGTTGTCACAAGGGTGGGGTAATGTTTCTCAAGATCCAATAAAAGGTTTAATTTTGTTCAGGAGTAAATTGCCATTTTGGTCCCTGAGGTTTGTCTAAATTTGCCATTTTAGTCCAAATAGTTTTTTTTTCGTCTCTGGGTCCCTGACTTTTCCCTTTTGTTGCCATTTTGATCACAGACCCTAACTCCATCCAAAAACCTCATTTTTAACCAGGGGCATTTTGGGGATTTTCATTTTAAATCTTTTCAATTGCCATTTTGATCCAATTCTAAAAAATAAAAAAATTCTAAAAAATCCAAAAAATTCTAAAAAATAAAAAAAAATCTAAAAAAATCAAAAAAATTATAAAAAAATAAAAATAAAAATTCTAAAAATCATAAAAATTCTAAAAAAATAAAAAAAAATTCTAAAAAATAAAAAAATTCTAAGAAATCAAAAAATCATAAAAATTCTAAAAAATCAAAAAAAATTCTAAAAAATAAAAAAAATCTAAAAATAAAAAAAAACTCTAAAAAATCTAAAAAAAAATTCTAAAGAATCAGAAAAATTCTAAAAAATAAAAACAAAATCTAAAAACTCAAACAAACATATTTTAAAGTTTCAAATTCAAAAAATGACGATATATTCCTCGTCCAGACGAATATATTTTTAAGTTTTATCTATTTTATTGAGTGAATGAGTTGTTATGATGAGATAGAACCATTTATCCATTTAAAAAAACAAATCTCATTTTAAGGTTACATCTTTCACAAACATTCTTACATTTCCACATTAATTATCACCCTTTTGGCCTTTTTATATATGTTTTCATAGCAAAACTATTTATTACAATAATATTTTCATCTTTAGTTTAGTATCAGTTAATATAATTTACTAAATATAAATATCATGAAATATAAATTTTATAAACTAAAACATAACATGTATGTTCGTTAGTTAGTGGTTCTATCTCATTATGACCACTCATTCACTCAACAAAATAGATAAAACTTGAAAATATATTTGTCTGGACGAGGAATATATCGTCATTTTTTGAATTTGAAACTTTAAAATATGTTTGTTTGAGTTTTTAGATTTTTTTTATTTTTTAGATTTTTTTTATTTTTTAGATTTTTTTTGATTTTTTAGAACTGTTTTGATTTTTTAGAATTTTTTTGATTTTTTTTGATTTTTTATAATTTTTTGATTTTTTAAAATTTTTATGATTTTTTAGAATTTTTTGATTTTTTAGAACTTTTTTGATTTTTTTTATTTTTTAGAATTTTTATGATTTTTAAAATTTTTTTTATTTTTATGAATTTTTTTAATTTTTTAGAATTGGATCAAAATGGCAATTGAAAATATTTAAAATGAAAATCCCCAAAATGCCCCTGGTTAAAAATGAGGTTTTTGGATGGAGTTAGGGTCTGTGATCAAAATGGCAACAAAAGGGAAAAGTCAGGGACCCAGAGGCGAAAAAAAAACTATTTGGACTAAAATGGCAAATTTGGACAAATCTCAGGAACTAAAATGGCAATTTACTCTTTTTTCAGTTATATACATTATTATTTTACTCAAAAATTTCCAAGTAATAATTATTTTTTTCTATGGAAATGTAGGTAGCGTGCAAAGATGTAATGTTTTTGGAATAAGGTTACAAATCAGTTTCATGTGTTAATGCAATGAAAACCATACGTACCAACACCAGAAGCAAAAAAGGAATCATCTTCAAAAGACCAATCACCTAGTGAATCGGAATTAGATAAGTTAATGAGAAGGTTCTCTGGATTTCATGATTTACATGCAGAGAGGCTTTGGTTGAAGAAACAAGAAAAGCAAGCAGCGACAGAGAAGGAAATGGAGAGGATGCGGCTAAAGCAACAAATGACTGATATTGAAATATAGAGGCTCCGGTTGGATCGCCAACGATAAGAATTGAAGAGTTTAACATCATAACAAAAGATGTTGATAGTCTTCCATCTAGAGAGTGAATAGTGGTGCTAAAGATGAGAGGCAAAACAAAAAAAATTACTTTAGGGAAAGTGTGTGGTCTAGATACTAGAAAATACACTCCTCTTGACACGCGAACAATGACACGCACATATTTTATGACATTCAAAAGCGTATGTCAAGAAAAAAATGTCATGGTTTACAAAATTTAATAAATCTGTGACATTCTTTTTTGAGTGTCATGTTTTTAATGTCATAAAAAACAAAATTTATCTTGACGCGCAAATAATGACACACGCTCATTTTATGACATTCGAAAGTGTCTGTCAAGAAAAAAATGTCATGGTTTTACAAAATTCAATATGTTTATCACACACTTTTTTGTTTGTCATCCTTTTAGTGTCATAAAAAAACAAGATCTATCTTGAAACGCGATTAATGACACACGCTTATTTTATGGCGTTTAAATGCATGTCAAGAAAAAAATTTAATGGTTGTACAAAATTTAATAAATTGATGAAACTGTTTTTGTGTGTTATCTTTTTAGAGTCACAAAAACATTATATAAACATAAGGAATGGAAGAAATTTAGCTCGAAGGAGTTTGGGATTACGACTTCAATGATCGTAAAGTCAACACGGATAGTTCTGAATGGTCTTAAAAGAAAAGGTAAACTTATTCATACTAGTAGAAAAAAAGATTTTTTTGGGCACTAGAAAAAGTAATTTTCAGCGGTCTAGAATCTAAACCCGCCCAATATACTTTTGTGCCCATCTTACCAAAGAATCACACAAATTGAAAAAGTAACCGCCCAAAAACAATATATTTTTAGGCTATCTAGGAATTCGTCCAAAAAAAAACTTGGTTTTTTCCACATAGTAAGGCTACATGGTATGGTGTCCATACTCCCTTGGAGGATGATCCGCCATATAGGCGCCACATCATAGTCCTTTTGAGCCAAAAAAAAAAACAAGGAAAATGGGAGGATGATCCTACCCCATATTTGTTTGACACACGCTTTTAATGCCATTTAGGTGTTATGCCACTAATTTATGCTTTTAATGGCACTTTTGCGCATGCCATAGTTGCATGACATTCACTTTTAGTAGCATTTCATTTTTTATGCCACTAATTCACACATGTTAGAAAAAAAATTAGATTAATGTAACTAAAAACCCGAACCCGACCAACATGAACAGTGGCGGACCCAGAAATTTTTCCATGGGGGTGCGGAACATTTTTAAAAATTTTAGGCCCCTAGGTATAGTATATAAGTAAAAAAATCGGTTCGTATCGGGTCGGGTCATGTAAAACAAACGAACATCAAACTAAATTTATATAATCATAAAAACATGTCAAACCTTGTTACAAACATAATTAAAACGTCGACGCCCTACGGGTTTTCATTTTTTGAAATCTATCCAAAACATCATCTAAAACTAATTTTTAAGCAATTCTTTCTCTATATAACATAAGTTCATCGCTCCATAACATAATGTTTCAATTTTAATTTTAATTTTCAACTATTCAAGCCCTAGAAATCATAACGTAAGTTGTAATCACCCTAAAAATATATAAACAACATAATCACCCTAAAAATCATCTAAACAGCCATAAACAACAACAAAACACACAAAATTTCAAACCTATTTAACAACTTTATTACCTTTTTTCTCCTATAATATCAACCAAAATCATCAAAATAACAAAGAAACTTACCCGTGTTCGGATTCCGGTTAGATTTGGTGTCAAACGACGGTGGTATGGTGGCTGATTACGGTGGTCTTCGGCTGCTGGACTGTTGTCGCTAGGTGATGTTGTTTGTTGGCAGTGCAGGGACGCAAGAGAGAGAGCGGGAAAGAATTTTTAAAGGTTTTGGGCTTTAATTATTTTATTATAGTTTGAAATATTGTTGGGTTTGGTTAATGGGCTAAGAGTTAGTGGGCTAGCTAGTTCGGAATTATAAGTGGGTAAAGGTATGGGTATTTGGGTTTAGTTAGTTAGGCATTAAAAGTTATATAATTTAGGTAGTATTTTTTTTAAATATGAGTTTACTAAAAAAAATTTAAAATATAAATTGATAACACTTTTTACCTAAGGGGTGCGGACGAAAAATTTCAAGGGTGCGGTCGAAAAATTTCAAGGGGTGCGGACGAAAAATTCCAAGGGGTGCGGACGGGATTTTTGACGGAACTTAGCACTAAATTTTTTTTCCCCGGGGGTGCGCCCGCCCACCTTGGGTTGAGCTTGGGTCCGCCCCTAAACATGAACCTTCTATGGGTAGGTTACTGGGTCACTTTTTCCCACAAAAAATATATAAATCATTTAAAAAAGGGTGCTACTTTCTACACCCCCTATTTACTTTTTTCACCCCCCTCCTCTCACATACTTACAGGTGGGGCCTGCGTGGGACCGACAGTTTTCCTCTCACAAGGGGGTATAATCAGGAAAGGGGGGGAGTGCGTATAGAATGAGCCTTAAAAAAAACATACATTTCATGAACTTTAATTAATTCTTATTTTTTTCGTTTTACTTGTAGTTAGCATTTGTGTTCAATTTATATATTAGTTTTATATTCTTACGATTCCTTAAATATAAATATAATCCTCTGTTATAATTTTTTTTACTTCCCCTTAAAATGAAATTCCCTCCCTCCTTTATTTCTCCCAAATTTTGATTTCCTCAATTTCCCCATCCAAAAATTGAGCGCTCACATTTTAACTGATTTCCCTCATTCATCCCCCTTTAGCCCTAAATCAGTTCCTCCCCTATTGGTGTTTCCCTCCCTTAACACTCCATCGCACCACCGCTTTAATTTTAGAAGGTAATTTCTTGTTTTAAGGGCATGTTTGGCTAAGCTTATTTAAGTTAAAAAAGACTTTTGGGATAACGACTTATTGACTTATGACTTTTTGAAAATGAGTTTTTAAAAAAAGTGTTTGAATTAGCTTATGGGGTGGGAAAAACCAATAAGTCAATAAGTTGTTTTTTAAAAAGTGTTTGACTTAGCTTATTGATGTAAAATGACTAAAATCGAATAACTCAATAAGTTAGTTTAAAAAGTCACAACATTCTAACTTTTCAAAAATTATTTTTTGATGACTTTTTCTCCTTCTTAAAAAGTCATTTTGAAAAGCACTTTTGCATTTGCCAAACCCTAAAACTACTTATTGGCTTTTTGATTAAGTCAATAAGTCAATAAGTTGGTTGGAAAAGCTTAGCCAAACATGCTCTAAGTTCTTGTTTATCGATCACAGATCTGAAAATTAGTTTTTGTTTAGATATCGTCTTCGCACGGACTGTGCGAGTGGATTGGGTTGGCTAGCAGTGGCGAAGCTTGAGATTTCCGACTGGGGGGTCGGAAGTCACCGGACCTAAAATTATACCTTAGAAATTATAAAATCGGGGGGTCGAAAACATATATACCTAAAAAATTCTATACGAAAACTACATACCGGACACTACTGAGCGAAAAGTTCGGGGGTCGGGCGCCCCCCCGCCCCCCACTAAGCTACGCCCTTGTTGGCTAGTATTTGTGATCCCAATTGCTATTATCATATAGCTACGACCTTCAGGTTTGATTTTTTTTCCTATTGATTGTGCTTATAAACCTAAATATATATGACCTGGATTAGGGTATTTTCTAGTATATCACCTAATTGCTTTTAGCCTTCTATTGATTCTTAGGGTAAAAATCTTATTAAAGCTATATCATGTTTTGTACATGAACTGTTTGATGATTTGTTTAGGGCATTATGGTTTCTTTTTAATGAAGTGTAGTGTTCATTGTGTTGAATATATGAAGAAATCATAATGAGCGGCGATGGAATTGGGATAGAGGTTTGAAACAAATGAATTTATTTAGCATATGTCATTGTACTAAAAACTAACAAAATGCCCTAATGATTATCATGCAGGTTGGAAAATTAATAAAGGTCCTGAGAAAAAAAATGTTTTCTGTATGATCATGGCGAATGTGTTTAAATGAGAAGCAACAAGAAGAAGATTTGCTTTCAGGTTAATCTTCAGCCAACAAACAATTTACTTATTAATATTTTATTTTGAAAAAGGGGCGTAAATGATGTGCAACGGCTCGGAAGCTACTCGTGAGTGAATCCCTAAATGATGTGCAACGGCTCGGAAGCTACTCGTGAGTGAATCCCTAAAGAGCTCAAACGAGCCGAGCCCGAGCTTAAGCCTGACCTATGACTCGTTTAGTTATCAAGCCCGAGCCCGGGCTTTACATACAAGATCGCTTTAGGCTCGCGAGCCTAAAGGAGCCCAAACATAATTATAAATTATAATAAATTATTTTCTAAATAAATTTGATGATTATATGATATGTGGTTGCTAATTAATGAAGTCACTTTGTAAATTTGACCTTATGAAATCTGTTTTTTGTGCCCTACTTATTTTTTACTCAATTCTACTTTGTTGTTAGTGTTCTGATGCATGAACATGATGATTTTATATATCTTTGCTGATGGTAACGTTAACGATTTGTGGATTTGTAATTGAGTAACATCTTTCGGTACTTGACGTATTTAAATTTGTTTCTTAGCTAAAAGTGATAGTTAATTGGATTCATATAATTCACTATGAGATAATGTTTGACCTTTTTCTTGGTTTTGGTGGTTGCCCCAATCATATGGTCTAGAAAATCAGGCATCTTTGCCAGAGAACGAGCTGTAGAAAACCTGACGTCCTTCGCTCCTCCAAGTTCCACCTCAGAATCACTCTCTTTATCGTCTTGTGCATCGCCGGAGACCGGTGTAACAGGTTAGCTTAAATCATACCTACACGATTGTCTCACTTAGGGTTGCATCAAGCTTTATTAATGAACCTGTAAAAAACTAGGCCAGAATCAGATGTTCAAATTACACATATTGTTTTGTTTATTGTTTTTGACTTTTTTCCAGTTTGAGCAGATGTGGCCTGTTTCTAAAAAATCGCAGTTTCCTTGACCGATTTAAGTTACTGTTACCGTTTGGTCTGGATTATATTGTAATAATATATTTTTGTTTTCATATAATCATATTTAGACATCACTTATAAAAAAAATGCTTTTTTGTTATGTTCCAACCCGTACTGTGAAATTTGGACATCACTTATAAAAATTGCTTTTTTATCATATGTTATATACACATGTAAATGTGTTGCTGTAGATATGACTGTGATGTGGCAGATCAGAGACTTGCTTAACATATTGACAAAGGAAACGAAGATGGGTTGCTCATCTGCAGTGTGGCTTTTTGCTCAAACCTATGGGCTCTTATAATGGATTCTTGCACTGGTATCACCTCTCAAGTTTACCAACTCTCTCCCTCATTTCTCAACAAGGTTCTTCATGTTTTAGGCCCGGGTTTGTTGAATGATTTATTTCAGACTACTAAGTAGTTTGTTGTATATTAAAGGATTAGGTTATGCAACAGTGGAAGAAATCCTCCCATATTAGCGTGATAGCATGTGCTAACAACGGGAGTTCTTTGGTTAAGGGTAAGGACAATCATATCTTGTAAAGCTGAGTGCTTGCCTGCTCGCTCTCTCATCTTCTAGTTTTTTTTGTCTAAAATGTAGGTACCCAATACATTCAGCAGTGTTACAAAGTCAGTGAATCATTTTCTTTTTAGTGGATAACTAATAAATGGAGAGAAAGGTTCCATATCACTGCTATGGCAACTGCGAGAACCCGATGGGCAATTGTTATGTCCCGTGGTGCTGGATTCTCTGACCAGGTCAAAACATTTCTTTTGTTATTTACATGAGCAATTTGTTTGATTTTGTATTAATTTGATCCTAGGTTGTGGAACCGGACTTGTTGTATCCAAGTGAAGGTATGCCATAAACGACGGGATGCTGGGTATAGGATAACATTAACTGCAACTACATCAAACCAAGTTGCTTTTGTTCTTAGCATCCGAGAAGAAAACTTGCAGATGATACACATGGCACACTTCGCACTTCTGTGTTTCCTAGCACACATGTCAAGGTTAAGTTTCATGTTTTGTTTCTTTCCTTTCATCACATGTATGGTGTCTCTTTTGCTCAACTTTGTTGGCGGTCTGTAGGAAAAATGGACAAAGGGTCTGCTTCTGATATAATTTTGATTTTTTATAGAGCAATGGTCGTGTATGCTTCACGAAGTGGTGCCAACATAAGGGTTAAACTTATCTGGATTAACGCTAGGGTAAGCACTAAATCTCTTATTTAAATTGTGGTTGTAATGATATTGTAAATATTGAAACCCTTTAGTTTAAACTTAAATCGCAATGGTTTCACATTTCTTGATATTTTAATTGTGTAGTGTCCATGTCAGCCAGGAGGTACTGAATGCGGCTACTATGTGATGAAATTTATGAAGGAGAAATATGTACTTATATATCCAAACAAATGCTTAAATTCATATATTAGGATTAAATTCTGATTTTTAAGATTTATTTTATTTAATTGTTGTCTTAGGTTGGGGAAAGGAGTAGAGGAATACTCGGCTGCGGATATGGATGGCATTCGCGAAGATTGGTCGACTTATGCGGTTACCTCTATTTTTAAGTGACAAATCGTATTTTAGGTGTTGACGATGTATTGACAAACAATTTTTTTTTGTTAACGCTAAAATATTTGTAGTATACTTGACAAATGATTATGTAATGGATTGTTATGGTATATATATATATAAAATAAGCATATAGGAAGGACAAAAATGGTCATTTGCCACTTTACAACCATTTGAAGCCCATTGTACAAGCTTTAAAGCACAAAGGTGTTGAAAAATCCATTCAACACGCAGACCAGCTCATATAAACTAACCGGATCTCTTTGACCCGGTTTACTCAAATGGATCCAATATATACTTTCTTTCAATCGATCTAAACCCTAATATTCATTTCATTCTCACATCCGCCCCCATCCTTCTTCTTCTTTCTCTCTCTCTCACCAGACGCGGTTCTAGGGTTTCAAAACCAGGCGCTCCAAGATCAAGATCTAGGGTTTCTCTGTGATGAATCTCTTTGTAAGTGCAGTTCCTGCTGGGTAACCGTCGCTTTTCAGTTCTGTGTCAAACAAAGCAGAAGTCCAAGTTAAAGTCAACCATAACGAAGAATTCAAGACCACATGAAGACCTGCATTGATCAAGGGGGAGTTGTTAATGCACTTTGGGTGAAAAGTGCATGCCTTCCAATTGTTAGGGTCTTTAGTGTACATGTCTTGAAAGTTAGTCCCAAGTTTATCCTAGGGACAACTTGTCCAAGTTTTAGGAGAACTTTTGTCTGAGTTTTATGTGTAGAATTGGTTTGTCCGAGGTTTAGATTGTATTGAAATGAATGAGTTTGTCTTGCATCTTCTTCTTCATCTACCCTGTTCTTGTTCTTCATGTCTTGAATCAAGTGCAATGTTTGATGTTCGTCATCGATCCGGTGCTTCCACAGTGGTATCAGAGCATGGTTACCGATTCAGAATGGTCTAACCGCCTTCTGAATCACCATTGCTCTTGATTTGATGTTTGTTTCCGCCAAACATCTTGAAGATGTGAAGATTTTGGTCCAGATATGAAGAAATTCGAGAGCTGTGTTGGAGAGAACTGCTGGGTTTTTGGTAGATCTAGGGTTTTGATCTGAAAAAGGCTCTGTCCGGATTTTTGTAAGTGTTTTTACTCGACCGAGTTTCCATTCTGTGTCTGTGTTTCCGGGGTTTTTGGTGAACCAGTGTGAAGTCACACTGGGGAGAGTCCGGAGATTGGTTTTTGAAACTTGTCTGAGTTTTCCACTTTTTCATCAGTCCGAGCTTTAACTGTTGTAAACTGGCTCCGAGGTTTTCAACAGTCTGAGTTTGTGCAAAGTCTTTCATCATGTCTGAGTTCTTTTTTCAAATTCCGTGGTTTTAACAAGCTTCAGCTTATCTGAGTTTTCATGAAGTTAAATGTTCCGAGTTCTTTTATAAGGTTCAAAAGTTCCGAGGTTTTTCTTTTGTGCAAAAGGTCCGAGCTTGTGAGTCTGTCTCAGTTCCCAGGTTTTCATGTCCGAGTTTTAAACAAGTCTAGACATGTTTCCGAGTTTTACAGTTCTATTATGACTCCAAGTTTTCTTTTAAGTTGTTTTGTTCTGAGGTTTATACTTTCCAAGTCCGAGCTTGTCTCCGAGTTTTGATATTTGTTCCGATTTTTTTTAATCAGTTCAAAACTGGTGTTCCGAGTTATTAAACAGATCAAGTCTGTGCGTCCGAGTTTTGAATAGGTTCCAAGTTCCGAGTTTTGAAGTCTGATGTTTCCGAGTTGTGAAGATGTTTCCGAGGTTTATCATTGTTTGCGAGTCTCTGTTTCCGAGGTTTATCCTGAGTTTCCAAGTCCGAGTTTTTGAATAGGTCAAAAACTTGTCTCCGATTGAAACTTGAATCAACTGTGTGATTTTGAAACTTGAGTCAACTGTGTGATAAATTCCGAGTTTTACATACAGTTAATGTTCCGAATTTTACATACACCTTATCATGTTCAGAGTTTTTCATCCAGTTCATATTCCGAGTTTTGATCTAAAAACAGTGATAACTTCAAAACTGCTGGTGTTCCGATATAGATCTGGTCCGAGTTTTGAAGTTTAAATGGCTTCCTAGTCCTGAACTGGTCCGAGTTTTGAAGTTTAAATGCGGTTCCGAGTTTTATGTATGTGGGCTCCGAGTTTTGATAAGATCAAGTTAACAAGGTTCCGAATTTTACAGAACCCAGTTTTGAAATTGAATAGTTTATTTCCGAGTTTTACTGATGTCTGATGATGATAAGAAATGTTGATTGTCGGCTGCTGTTGATGATGATCTCGGATAATATTTGTTGTTTTCCGATGAAAGATCAAAAGCTGATGATGATGGAATGACATCAGCAGAGTAAAAAATGGTGTTGACGGCTGCACATTTGTTTGCATACGGGGTTTACAAGAGTGTATTGGCAAAGTTCAACGTAGGGTTACAATGATTGGGCCGCAATTGTTAAAGGATTGTATTTTGGGCCCAATATTCATTGAAGAGTGTCTGACTACTCTTTGACGGCATGTGTGAGGTAATATGATTTTTTTATGGATTGGATTAATATGGCATTTTGTCTTGTACTGAGAATTAGAGTATGGAATATGCTTCAAGCTTGAAACCGTATAGTGTTTTTCTAAAACTAATGGTGGGCCGGTTACAAAATTAAAAATATATGTGGGCTGCAAATGTAAGCTACATATATATTGGGGGCCAGTACAACATGTTGAACAAAATTTTGTTGAGCCATTGGATGATGGGAAAAGATCAACGGTGAAAGATGAAAATAATGTTGCAACAACATTTGGTGGGGTCGTCTAATGTCAGCAACAAACAGCAGGGCCACGCATGCATTAAAAATTGGTGGCGGATGACATAAGGCAGCTAGGGTTCACATGTTGGGCCACCTAATCGGATTTATAAGGTATTTTTTAATTGGGCCTTATTTAAAATTGGTCGAATGATTTGTTATTGGGAGTAGAATTTTTTGTGGGGCCTAATGTGGAGACAAAAAGTTGCTGATAAGGTTGTCGCCATTTTTGGTATGTTGGGCCATTTTTGGTCTTGCTCTCAAAGTGCATTTGTTGGATTGTTGCTACACATGGGGCCCAGCATGTGCATATAGCAGGTATGGATTTTTATGCTATTCATGTATTTGTTGGAGCTTGGCATGGGTAATATACCCCACTGATGACCTGATGACAGCGACTTGAATTAAATTCTCATCATGATGTTAAAGATAAGACGTGCTTGGATTTTTGTATTGTTTACAAAGAAAAAGGGGGAGTAAAAACTTTGAAATCCTATTTTCTTCGTAAATCGAAAGCTTGTGCATAAAAAAGCTCGTGTGTGATGGAGTTTTGTTACGTGTGTTTATGTTATTAATCAAGTGTTGACGTGATAAAGCTGAATTCTCGGTTGACAACTAGTTGAAGATTGAGCCTTATTAAGTTGCTGTTTAGAGTAGAGTAGATTAGTTCTGGTCTCGAAATAATGTGGGGCTTCTTGATTTGAGGGGAAGGTCGGAGATGAAAGCCATCGGGGATTTAGCGGATTTGTGAAGATAGGAGATTGATTCATGAGGATACGTGACGAGATGAGATTATACATGAAGGGTTGAAGACTTTTGATCAAGATGGTGGATGTACTTTTACGGAGTTCAGTTTGTTATTAAGTTATCGAACTGAGCTTCATGTCTTTGTGAAGTTTGAAGTGTTCAAGGTTGGGCATTGGAAATCCAATGTTTCTTTCTGCTACCGGTTAGGTTTGAAGATTAATGTATCGAGCGATATTCCTACATGTGGTTGTAGGTCGGTTCGCGTTAACTTAATTCGGGAGTAGTTTGAGGGGGAGGATCTACAGTGTTTGATGTTGGATTTTTTGGGTTTCTCAAAGCGACCTTAAGTGATCGTCAGCAAGTCTTTTATTAGAAGGGTTGAAGATCGCTGTGCTCTACCAGAAAGATCAAGTCTCAGCCAAAGTTGAAAGCAGCCATGATATCATCAGTCAAGGGGGAGTCTGTAAGTGCAGTATCCGGTGACTGAAGATATCAGTGTTAGACAGAACTGATGCAACAGTTAAGGGGGAGACTGTAAGTGCAGTTCCTGCCGGGTAACCGTCGCTTTTCAGTTCTGTGTCAAACAAAGCAGAAGTCCAAGTTAAAGTCAACCATAACGAAGAATTCAAGACCACATGAAGACCTGCATTGATCAAGGGGGAGTTGTTAATGCACTTTGGGTGAAAAGTGCATGCCTTCCAATTGTTAGGGTCTTTAGTGTACATGTCTTGAAAGTTAGTCCCAAGTTTATCCTAGGGACAACTTGTCCAAGTTTTAGGAGAACTTTTGTCTGAGTTTTATGTGTAGAATTGGTTTGTCCGAGGTTTAGTCCCTAGCCTATATATATGTGTGTATTGTATAGATTAGGGCAACTCTTGAAGCTTGGTGCTGCTCTCCCACTCGTTCATCCTCCTGGTGTGAATCCTAGAGAGAGAGAGACTATGTGTTAGTGAGAGAAAGCTAGGGTTTAGATCTTTGTGATCTAAACCAGCTTGTAGAAGATGATGTATACTCGTTTGGTATGTAATCTGTGATGATTGTATTGAAATGAATGAGTTTGTCTTGCATCTTCTTCTTCATCTACCCTGTTCTTGTTCTTCATGTCTTGAATCAAGTGCAATGTTTGATGTTCGTCATCGATCCGGTGCTTCCACACTCTTTACATCCGACACCAGATCGACTTCCTCATTATCATCACCACCATTTCTAGGGTTTCTTTACCGGTCGGTTCAAGATATACGCTTCCTCAGCGATGAATCTCTCTAGATCCAACACCAGATCGACTGGTTTGACCGCTCGGTATCTTTCTTTTTACAATATCTTTTTTTTTTGTTATTTGAATCGGATATGTGTAATATTTCAGATCTGCCGTTGAGTTGTTCGTGTTAGGGTGCACCGGAATAACCAGATGTGGTATGTGTTCTGTAGTTTAGTTTTTTTTTTCTTTAAAGAAGTTTGTATTTTTTATTTGAAGTTGATTATTGTGTTTATCTTGCAAGTATCATCTGGAATTTGAATCGGATCTGTGTAATATTTCAGATCTGCCGTTGAGTTGTTCGTGTTAGGGTGCACCGGAATAACCAGATGTGGTATGTGTTCTGTAGTTTAGTTTTTTTTTTCTTTAAAAAAGTTTGTATTTTTAATTTGAAGTTGATTATTGATTATTGTGTTTATCTTGCAAGGTATTGTTTGAGCCGTAGCTTTTTTATTCTGCGAAATGTTTGTTTGTTTACTACTGGATAACCAGATGTGGTATGTGTTCTTTACTTTAGGTTTTTTTGAAGCCCATTGTACAACCTTTAAAGCACAAAGGTGTTGAAAAATCCTTCAACAACACGCGGACCAGCTCATATAAACTAACCGGATGCATTTGACCCGTTTTAATCAAATGGATGCAATATATACTTTCTTTCACTAAATCTAAACCCTAATTTCATTTCATTCACATCCGCCCCCATGCTCATATAAACTAACTGGTATGTTTGTAGCTGATTATGTTTGTTACAAATCTGGTATGTTTGTAGCTGATTTACATGCTTATGTTACTGATTATGTTTGTTACAGATCTGGTATGTTTGTAGCTGATTATGTTTGTAGCTGATTATGTTTGTTATAGATCTAATGTTACTGATAAGATTCAGTTTTGCTTTTACAGTTGCCGGAGGGTGGTAAAGGAGTTGTGTACTCCGGATTTTGTGTTCTTAATCTGTCTGAACTGAAAGTGTTTGAGCCTGTGATGCACAAGCTGAGCTTGTGTTCTTAATCTGTCTGAACTGAAAGTGTTTGAGGCTGTGATGCAAAAGCTGAGCTTGTGTTCTTAATCTGTCTGAACTGAAAGTGTTTGAGGCTGTGATGCAAAAGCTGAGCTTGTGTTCTTAATCTGTGTGAACTGAAAGTAACAATTGTTTTAAAGTAATGAATCAGGTTAAAACTCTAAACAGCTTTGCACTTGCATCAAATTATAACTCTTTTTAGTAAACTTTTTGAATTTAAAGTGTTTGAGGCTGTGATGCAAAAGCTGAGCTTGTATTCTTAATCTGTCTGAACTGAAAGTGTTTGAGGCTGTGATGCAAAAGCTGAGCTTGTGTTCTTAATCTGTCTGAACTGAAAGTGTTGAGTCTATGATGCATAAGCTGAGCTTGTGTTCTTAATCTGTCTGAACTGAAAGTGTTTGAGGCTGTGATGCACAAGCTGAGCTTGTGTTCTTAATCTGTCTGAACTGAAAGTGTTTGAGGCTGTGATGCAAAAGCTGAGCTTGTGTTCTTAATCTGTCTGAACTGAAAGTGTTTGAGGGTGTGATGCAAAAGCTGAGCTTGTGTTCTTAATCTGTGTGAACTAAAAGTAACAATTGTTTTAAAGTAATGAATCAGGTTAAAACTCTAAACAGCTTTGCACTTGCATCAAATTATAACTCTTTTTAGTAAACTTTTTGAATTTAAAGTGTTTGGGGCTGTGATGCAAAAGCTGAGCTTGTATTCTTAATCTGTCTGAACTGAAAGTGTTTGAGGCTGTGATGCAAAAGCTGAGCTTGTGTTCTTAATCTGTCTGAACTGAAACTGTTGAGTCTATGATGCATAAGCTGAGCTTGTGTTCTTAATCTGTCTGAACTGAAAGTGTTCGAGGCTGTGATGCAAAAGCTGAGCTTGTGTTCTTAATCTGTCTGAACTGAAAGTGTTTGAGACTGTGATGCAAAAGCTGAGCTTGTGTTCTTAATCTGTCTGAACTGAAAGTGTTGAGGCTATGATGCATAAGCTGAGCCTGTGAGGTTACATATGTGTTTAAAACACTTGTACATCATGCTTTAAAGGTTGTTTAAGTTTAGTGGCAAATTACTCTTGTACATCATGCTTTAAAGCGAGGTTACATAACACAATAGACTGTGATGATGATTGTATTTTGAGGGTACATAGAAGATCCGAGTAGCATCTTGGCGGGGCAATATCCAGGTTGCATAGTTCTCACTCTGCAACCGTGTGTTGCAGCCATGGCTTTAACCGTAGTTGTGTTCATCTCTCAATTACATGTCTGAGTCTTCCAGATGTTTTGAAAGAAAGTATATATTGGATCCATTTGGGTAAAACGGGTCAAATGCATCCGGTTAGTTTGTATGAGCTGGTCCGCGTGTGTTGAAGGATTTTTTAACACCTTTGTGCTTAAAAGGTTGTACAATGGGCTTCAAATGGTTGTAAAGTGGCAAATGACCATTTCTGTCCTTGCTATATGCTTATTAAAGTAGTATAGTATGCTTATTAATTAAAGTAGTATAGATATAGAAGTATAGATATAGATAGAAGTATAGATATAGAGTATAGAGTATAGATATAGATATAGATAGATAGATAATGTGCTTAAAATGATTTTAGCCTTTATGTTTGTTACAGATCTGGTATGTTTGTAGCTGATTTACATGCTTATGTTACTGAAGAGTTGTGATGAATTGTGATGAATGTAGTTGAATTTATAGACTTCCAAGCATGCTTCCTTTCTGACAAATCCGAACAGTGTTTGCTTTTACAGCTGTATTTGAACAGTCATCGTCAGTAAAAGAATTCAAAAAGGATGGCAGTATAATATTTTGGATTCTGAAAGGTTGTCAACTGTTTGAAGACTTTTTGTGAAAAGTCTTTGATAGGTTGTCAACTGTTAAACTGTTCAACTGTAAAATCAGGAGTTAGGTTTCTGAAAAAGGTTTCGAAAGTCTTTCTGACAGGTTACTGTTCAATTTTTTGGTCATAAAAAATTACTAAATCATTTTTTACTTTAAATTCAAAAAGTTTATTAAAAAGAGTTATAAATTGATTCAAGTGCAAAGCTGTTTAGAGTTTTAACCTGATTCATTACTTTAAATCAATTGTTACTTTAAATTGCAAAAGCTGAGCTTGTGTTCTTAATCTGTCTGAACTGAAAGTGTTTGAGGCTGTGATGCAAAAGCTGAGCTTGTGTTCTTAATCTGTCTGAACTGAAAGTGTTGAGGCTATGATGCATAAGCTGAGCCTGTGAGGTTATGATGCATAATATGTCTGAACTGAAAGTGTTGAGGCTATGATGCATAACCTGAGCCTGTGAGGTTATGATGCATAAGCTGAGCCTGGCGGGGCAATATCAAGGTTGCATAGTTCTCACTCTGCAACCGTGTGTTTGCAGCCATGGCTTAACCCGGTTTGTAGCTGTGTTCATCTCTCAATTATATGCCTGAGTCTTCCAGATGTTTTGATAAGCAAATGAGCAGGTGGTGTATCGAAATCAATCTTCCTCTTAGGCGATTTAGCCCGCCGCAAGGATTCGGTTTGGCAGGAGTTTTCTTGTTATACGGTTGTGGACCAGCTCAATGTGAATGCTGGAGTACTTTAGAAGTGTCCAAGGCTTGGAAGAAGGTGGGAGTTGTGGCTTTCGCTACGATATGGAGACTTTGGACGAGTAGAAACGAGAAAGAATTTAATGGCAACAACATTCCGATCGCTAAAGTGTACCAGTTTTGTTTTGATAGTCATTATGTATGATTTCAGAAGCTTTGACCATGTTGATATGTGTATTTCAATTTGTTGTATTTATGAACACAGATTATATTAAGAAAAAAAGAAAGTTATTTTTGTATTGTGTAATCATCATCTTCTTAGAGTTTTGGCGTGGTTTGATTTCATTCTTTGATGCGCAATGGAAAGAATCTTACTTTCACTTATACTTGTAGCATTCATACACGAAAACTGAAAACTGACAGGTGTCGCCTTTAGACAAAATGTATATTTTCAAAGCAAAACAAACATGAAGAACCCTCTGTTTTTGCACAAGCAAAACAAACATTAAGAACCCAAAATACCCAAATACCCAAATAACATGATGAAACCCTCTGTTTTTTCATCGAATCAAACCATAAATCAAAACGAGGAACACATCCAAACCATCTATTTTTTCATCGAATCAAACCAAAAATCAATGAGGAACACATCAATCCGAAACTGATCCGATCAGTTCTTTTTAAACAGTTCTCAAACAACCAGGGGTAAGACCGTCTTTTGGCATGAGTGAAATATCAACCAGAGCCCCTAAATTCATTTTTTGCTTTTTTCTTATGAAATCTAAATCAAAATGAGGAACACATCCAAACCATCTTTTTTCTTATGAAATCTAATAATTCAAATTAACTCTTTTATTTTTAAATGTATAACAAATTATTAAAGGCTAAACTGTATATTAAATGTAAACTTTTAATACATACAATACAGAGACAAAACGTCATACCAACTTCGTAGACTTGACGAAACTTACAGACTCGATAACAAAAGACCGTAACATACAATACAGAGACAAAACGTCAAAGATCCACAAGCAATTGTGGATCTTTACTGACGGGTGCACTTCGGAATGACGCAGATATGAATGAATATAACCTCAGTGTAGGTAATTACATATCTACCACTGGGGTTATATTCATTCAGTGGTAGATATGTAATTAGCGAGCTCTGGAATTTCAAGGAAAATCGAAGAGCTACACTGGGGTTATATTCATTCATATTAATCACTTCCTTATGTGCACCGCGCCATCTTCTAGGAGGTTGTCAAGTGTTCTCGCCTTCGTAGTTGGTGTTTTGCGTATCTTTACATCCGCAGCCATTCTGTACAACAAAACACATTCAAATGAGGAACACATTCGAATCAAACCAAAAATCAATATGAGGAACACATCAATCCGAAACTGATCCGATTAGTTCTTAATATGAGGAACCCAAATCATGCAATCAAACCAAAAATCAATATGATGAACACACAAGAATCAAAACCAAAACACATTGAAAACCACTGATCCGATTAGTTCTTAATATGAGGAACCCAAATCATGCAATCAAACCAAAAATCAATATGATGAACACACAAGAATCAAAACCAAAACACATTGAAAACCACTGATCCGATCAGTTCTTTATATGAGGAACCCAAATCATGGAATCAAACCAAAAATCAATATGATGAACACACAAGAATCAAAACCAAAACACATTGAAAACCACTTATCCGATCAGTTCTTAATATGAGGAACCCAAATCATGGAATCAAACCAAAAATCAATATGATGAACACACAAGAATCAAAACCAAAACACATTGAAAACCTCTGTTTTGATACACTAAACCCACAAGAATCAAAACCAAAACACATTGAAAACCTCTGTTTTGATGCATTTTGAACAATATACTCAGTTGATACATCAACCCTCTGTTTTTTCAAAATCAACCCTCTGTTTTTTCAAAATCAACCCAAAATCATCGAATGGATACCAAAATCAACCCTCTGTTTTTTCAAAATCAACCCAAAATAATCGAATGGAACCCAAAATCAAACCAAAAATCATCGAATGGAACCCAAAATCAACCCTCTGTTTTATCAAAATCAACCCAAAATCATCTAATGGAACCCAAAATCAAACCCAAAATCATCGAATGGAACCCAAAATCAAACGAATGGAACCCAAAATCAACCCTCTGTTTTTTCAAAATCAACCCAAAATCATCGAATGGAACCCAAAATCATCGAATGGAACCCAAAATCAAACCCAGAATCAACAATCTGTTTTTTCACAATATAAACACATTCAAATCATCGAATCAAACCAAAAATCAATATGAGGATGAAGATGAACCTGATCTGTTCGATGATGAAGATGTTCGATGATGAAGATGTTCGATGAAGACGAAGAAGATGATCTGTTGATCTGTTCGATGAAGATGATGATGATGATCTTGGGAGTTGGGAGAGATATTGGGAGTTGGGAGAGCTGTTGATGATGATAATGAAACTGGAGGTCGGCTATTAAGTGTAAATTGTCGCCACACTGGGACCTGTTTGCACAAAACAAAACCGTAGCATACCAATTTTAATCCGAATTCAACCAATTCAACTAACATGCGTTACCTTTTCTAACACATAAAATTAATAAAGTTGAGCCATGATGCATGTGTGTTAGTATGTGTATTCATAATTCATAGTACCATGTATATGCATTTAAATTTATGCCTGAATCATACGTGTTTATGCTATTAAACGAGTTTACCGAGTTACATATTTGTTGCAACTTATGTTGACGTTCTTGAACACCCTCAAGTCGACGCTTTGAATGTCAAATATAGATCAGAAATTATAGGCGGATTGGTTTGAATAGTTTTGAGCTTATGGTTGTGCTTTTGTTGGCTTGGCGCAGTTCGATTTGTTTACATCCTTGTAAAACTCTTTAAATCCCCATCACCAGTTTTGAAGTACCTTAACTGAAAATTTAGATTTTAGTTATGACCCATCTGAACTGAACCTTCTCATGCACACCCTTAGAATTACTAAGAAGTGATTTGTTTTCCTTTGCATCGCGAATTTGGTTTTGGTTATGGCTCAAAACCGAACTGCCCTAAGATAGCCCTAAACTCACTAACCTAAGTGATATGTTTCCCGCCGCATCGCGCGGGTAAAAAACTAGTATATATATATATATATATATGTATTTGTTTTATGAAAAATATTTATTGTTTTTGTTATTATATATGTATCCAAGGCAAATTAGTAATTCTATAAAAAAAATTAAAACAATTAAAAGCATGACACGCGTAAATGAATGTCATACGTATGTGTCATAAATGCTTATCATGAACGTGTGTCATTAAAAAATGTCGTAAATTGAGTGTCATGAATGTGTGTCATTAAAATGTGTCATAAAATGAGTGTCATGAATGCGTGTCATTAAATGTGTGTCATAAAAACATGACACACAAATGCATGTCATGTCAATTTTATGACCCCTCAATCAACGACACACTTTTGCGTGTCATAATTACCGTTTTATTACACATAATGTGCGTCAAGAAACGTGTATTTTCTAGTACTTAGAATGTTTCTTTAAGTTTCTCAAATAGCTTAGTACCCAGTGTTGTTTTTTTGACAAAACCATATGAACTAATCATGTAATTAACTCATATTTTCTTTTGAATTTCAAGATAGATAGATAGACATTGCATCTCAACAAATTTTTTAAATTTCTAAGATTGAAATAATAAAGTATTTATAGTATTATATATATCGGGAGATCTCGCGAGCAACCAATCAAAATCATTATTTATTATAAAAAAAATATATAAAGTGCAATAAATTAAATGATTTATTTTCCTAATTAATTTCTCTTTTCTTTCTAAATTACGCTAAAAAAACTATGTACACATGTGTAAATTTTGTTAATTTACAAATACATATAAATTTATGTATATGTTGTACTTTAATAATAGTGATAGTAAGAACAAAAGGATTAGTAATGTGATTGGTTACCCATGGCATTATAGCCTAGTGGTATCTTGGTGGTGGGATAAGGCTTATGACCATTAGGTCATGGGTTCGATTCCCACAAAGGGGGTTTTCCCAGATTTATTGGGTTTCCTCCTGAATTGGTGTATAGGCATTATTGCCTAGTGGAGATGGATATGATCGGGTGGTTCTGCTGGTGGCACGATGATACTCTAGTGGTCCGTCAGTGATCCAAATTTGCCGTTCAAAAAAAAAAAAAGTAATGTGATTGGTTCTCTTAGATTTTCCATTGCATCTTTAGATTTTGGATATACTACAAGTAAAGACAGATTTTGTCTTTAGGTTGGCTGTCGTGGATCATAAGATAGACTAGATGAGTCCAAAAAGAACATCAACATGTTAACATGTTATTGAAGAAAGCTACAAAAAGTGAATTGGCAATGAGTAATGGTTGGACGGTGTGACACCTAGTGAGCCAAAAAAACATAAAATAGATCACGGGGTTCGGTACCCGGAGCCCATGCTTGAGTCATGTTTCCGCCCCATTCACGGGCCCAACACCAATAAGAAGTCATCTACGATGCAACATACTCACACATACACGTGGATCCCACACTAACGTTTCATATGAGGTGCTGATCAAGTATTTATACTTATTTTGTTGTATATTTTGTTGTAATCTATAGTATCCTACTTTTCCATACATCAAATGTTGATTTGTATTAGATTGTTTATTAGGGTTTACAATTGTGGTCTCTTGTATAGAGATAAACATATTACAATTCAGGTCCCTTAACTGTCATGATACATTATTTGGTCTAATACTCTCCCACAAGCTAAGCTCGAGAATGTTGTGATTAAGGGTGCTTTTTGGGGGTTTTTTGGGTTTCGTATTATTCAGGTTGGGTTTTTCGGTTTTTTGGTTGTGAAAAAAGTGACTTGATAATCGAGCAATTTAATATTTAGGTGGTCGGGTTCGGGTTAGTTCGCATCGGATTGTTCAGTTTTCGGATTTAGATGTAAAATGGAAAAGAAAATGTTTTGTTCACAAAATATCATCAAATTTTATCATGCTACTAAAAAGATATCACCAAAAATAAAACATTATGACAGTGTTCAAAAGTCTCAAAGCTTAATGTTTCAAATACCAAATACTCCAAAACAAAACACATCTAAAAAAGACGATAAATGTTCAAGTGTCTTTCGGGTTTCAGGTTTTCAAGTCGGGTTGTTCAGGGTTTAACTAGGGAAAAGTGACCCGATAACCAACCCATTTAAGGTTCAGGATGGTTGGATTCGGTTTTTCAAGTATTTTTTTTATTTGGGTTTGGACGCCTTCAGATTCGAGTCAGGTTTCGGGTAAAAATGATAGCCCAAGTTGTGGCTTGAAATGTAAAAAAGTAAATAATACCAAACTAGATCTACCTCCTCAACTTTATATTGGCCCGCTAATGATCCTTTGGTGGAGTGGTGGAAAGGACTTGGGCCATGTGAGTGGTCTCAGGTTCGATCCCCGCCTCCATCAAAAGGTGAGGCATTGGGGTTATTCCCAACCCAAGGATGGCAAGGACTCTGGTTCAAGCCTGAGGGAACCTGAGTTTTCTATTACGGCGCATTTACTCCAGCGGGTCGCTCTGTCACAACAGGCGGTCGATTCGTGTGGAGGGTGCAACTCCTGTCAAGTGGCAGGGGGTCGGAAATTTTCTCGGGGAAAGCTATGTCCCATTTCTACCGAGGCGTGGGCCCCGTTGAGACAACATAGTCCTTGGGACAGAAATGGGGCGGGCCTGCGACTTGCGGGTGTGTATTAACCGACTGTTGTGAATTACACCTTTCAAAAAAAAACTTTATATTGGCCCGAAAATTTGATTTGTTTATAGGCAATTAGGCCCAGCCTATTAAAAAATGTTCCTATAAAAAATCTTCCATACCTAAGCCTGAAGCTTGATTCAATCTTCCTTCACAAGTTGCCTTCATCAGAAGCCCCATTTTACCATGCCGAAACTTGTTTATAGGTATTATATGCTTCATGTGACGGGGGCGGAGGTAGAGGCGATGCCAGTGTTGTATAGTGTCGTCAGTTGTGGTGGTTCCGATGACGCGTTGTATGTGACGACAAATCTAGGGCTTAGTGTAGTGGTTATAGTTGCCGATGGCGACAACGGTTTGTATCCCCACTGTTGGGGAATGTTGGTACATGATTTGTGACCGATGATTATTAGTAATTGACATATTTGATAGCAACAGTCAAGTGCGCTATACAAATCAACATATAGGTTGTTTTGCCACCCGGTGTCGCTAGGCTAAGGGGAGTGGGGGCGGAGCGGTATTCCCCAGTGATGGCCAAAAACAACGCGTGATACGATGAATTATGCCACCACCACTGCCCAACTTCAACGAGTGATGGTTTATGTCCGTGATCTTTTCAACGCGTTATGGGATTTTAGTGATGGAACATGTGAGGGGGTGTGAGGGTTTATTGTGGGTGTTGTGAGTGATGACCAATGCCACTAAAAAAAGTTGTGAGTGATGGAAAAATGGTTGATGACATGGCGGAACTTGATTGGGTGCTTGTGAGTGATGGAATTCTATCACTAGTGACCGCCCCCACCCCCTAAGGCATGCCCAACCCGGTGTCATGCCACATCTGGTGGCGTGTGAAACCTTGCGTGGAGTCACTAGAGGCGGCGGCTAGTTGATTTCGAGGCTTATCAAGAACTTACTATACATAGGAGTGTCTTCCTCATTTGTAGGGTGTGTTTTTGGTGTGAATCACCAACCCTAGGGGAGGCTGGGAGCTCACCTAGGGTTAGATATCGGGCTTCATTAACAAGATGTAAACTTTTTCAGTATTGTAATTTGTGTTGATTAATGGATTCTATCTTCTACATATATCTTCTTGTTTGTTTTTGTGATTGATTGCACTACTAGAAAATCTGAAATTTCTTACACCAGTTTTCGTAGGAAATGCGTTACAAAACAGGCTTTCCCACACATTTGTGACAAATACATGATGTAGGAAAATGCCTCGTAGGAAACCTGTTTCCAACGCATTTCCTACCCATTTCCTACAAAATCGCCGTGTCACAAACTGCTACAGATCTCCTACAACAATTCATAGTTATTTTTAATATATTATTTATGATAAATATTAATTATTATATTTTCGGAATTTTTTTAGCTACACATTTCCGACAAAAAATAAACTGTTTGTCGGAAATGTGTCACAAGTTGTGACACAATTCTGACGGAACGATTAAATCAGCTAAAAAATAAATATTTTGTCACAAATGTGTAGGAAATATAATAATTTTTAATTATTATACTAATTTGACTATTATATATAAATATAGAAGTGTATATCCTTGTATTTATTTTTAATAAAATTAAGTAATATGACTTAGTTGTCGGAAATGTGTCACAGGTTGTGACACAATTCTGACGGAACGATTAAATCAACTAAAAAATAAACTGTTTGTCGGTATTGTGTCACAAGTTGTGACACAATTCTGACGGAACGATTAAATCAGCTAAAAAATAAATATTTTGTCACAAATGTGTAGGAAATATAATAATTTTTAATTATTATACTAATTTTACTATTATATATAAATATAGAAGTGTATATCCTTGTATTTATTTTTAATAAAATTAAGTAATATGACTTAGTTGTCGGAAATGTGTCACAACTTGTGACGCAGTTCCGACGGAATGTTTAATTAAACTAAAGAATAAATATTTTGTCACAAACTTGTAGGAAATGATTTAATAATCATCCTTTTGTAGATTATTTCTAACAGATCTGTGACGCAACTATCAATTAATTAGGGTTTTTTTATTTTCTGTCATTGTTGCGTCAAAAATTTGACATAGAATTTTGGAAAAAAAAATCGTAGGAAATTTGTCACAAATGTGTTTGAATCTGTGACAAAAATAATTGTGTAGGAAATTTCCGTAGGAAATTATGCACTTTTCTAGTAGTGTTGGCTTAAACCACACATGTCTCTACATGTGTTTAATGATTCGAGAGTGATGTTATTGTGATTACCAATCCATTCGGTAGCTACAGGGCTAAACAATCTTTCTCAAACACACTCTAACACAAGTTTTAATCTGTAACAAAGGTTTGCGACATTAGGTTGTTTAGTGGTTGTGTTGAGAAGGAGAAGAGCGAAGGGGCGTTGGATCTAGACGAAAGAAAACAAAAACAGGTAAAAGCTTTAAACAAGAGTAGTTTAGAGCCGCCCCGATGGCCACTATTTTTAGCACTTATGCTCCGATACCAAACCAATACACCAAATGCTGATTATATTAGATTGTTGATTAGGGTTACAATTGTGGTATCTTATATAGAGAGAGATATTACAATTCAGGTCCCTAATTATCACATTACATTATTTGGTCTAATAATTCAAGACCTGGGATGATACCAAAACTATGTAAATTATATAATGGCACCCTACTTTTCATTATAAAGATCATTCTAGACCTAGGCACATCAGAACAATGTGTAAAATTGTATAACAACATAGTTATTCATGCAATGTATTACAATTCAAAAAAATAAGAACTCATTGTTTTTTTAACAAGTATATCAATATTATAAACATATTAAAAATAAAAAAAATACTATACTATTTTTTTTTTTTAAATAATGATGCATGTAGAAGTTTTTTGAGTTTAAAGAAATTGGTGGCACTAATATTGAAAAATCAACACAAAAAATAGCTTAATCAGCCACGTGACCTTGGCGTGTATCAGTAATGAGTGGTCTAAGCAAAAGCATTTTTTAATAAGTAGTAATACTATATTAAAGTAAGATATGGTGTTAATTATGTTGGGTTATCGGGTTGAATTGTTCAACCCAAACACAACCATATATTATTTCATGTGATAAAATCAAACTTAACCTAAACACGCTTATAATCTTGTAACCTAAACACAATCCATTTAACCGATTAATATAAATAGGTTGAAAGGTAGTAATTAAACAGTAAATTAGTTGACCGGTAGTAATTAGGTTTGAAACGTGTTACTTGGGTTGATGGGTTGTAGAAATAGGGTTCAACGGGTTAGCAAGTTGATGTGTTTAATTAAGCAAGTTGGCTGGCCAACCTGTTTAATTAAACGAGTTAACATGTTGACTTGTTTAATAAACATTTTGGTGGGTCGACTTATTGACACTACTACAAAACAGAGTATTAGACGGGGTGATATGGGTTTTAAGACGGTGTTTTCAACACCGTCTTAAAATATCGCGTCTTAAAATCAAGTGTTATCAGACTAATTCGAACCCCGTCTTAAACTTGATGAACACCATCTTTTGATATAAAAACATTTTCACATATTTAATAAAACAAATATTTTTTAATACCGTCTTAGACTGGAGGGTATGGGGGCCGTCCCCATGCCCGGCTTGTGCTCGCCGCCCCGTCTTCCCCACCCCCTCCTACGGCGCTGGCCAGGCCCGACTTCTCCGTCTCCCCAGCGACGGTCTCGACGCCCCTCACTCCCACACACACAGCTATACATACATACATATATATATATAAAGGGGTTCATCCCCCACCCCTAGGTCCATCCCCTTTAGGCCCCCGCTTACGTTGCGGTGACGTGACGGCCCATCCCCTTGGGGATGAGGCTCTCCATACCTTCTAGTCTTTATAAAGATTTGATGGAAAAAAATTACAGTAAAAAGGTTTTTCAGAAATACACATCAAGCGTATATACACCAAACCTGTACAAATCAAGCTTATATACACTAATAGAACATTTTCAAATCAACCCAATACACATTCAATTCGGAAATAAACCCGTCAAATTACAATCCTTTGTTGAATGCATAACAAACTACATTAAATTTTATAAATAAACTACATATAATCTATATATAAAGCTAAACTAACGAAATACCTAACTCGCTAAAAATTTCAGCATCAACAAAATATCTATATCATTATCCGTAGCCTTTCTCGTGTCGTGCCACATCTAAAAGAAAAGTAAATAGAAAGAGGTATTAGAAATATTATAGACTAAAACTAAAGGCAAAGGAAAAAAATCAATAACAAATTTCAATAAAGTTATGTATATATTTATACTAGGGGTGTTCATGGTTCGATATAAAACCGTGAAACCGGCCAAACCGGTTCATCGGGTTGGTTTCTTTTTTTGAATTTAGGTTGGTCTGTTTCAAAACTTTTAATCCATAGTGAGCTGTTTGGTTTACGGTTTCAACACTTTTAAACCGTATAAAACCGGACCGAACCGTAACATTGGTAATATATACATATGTGTGTACATATATCATATATATTATATATAATTTGCACATTAAACTTATGGCCAAGTTACAATACATTTAATAATTCAAAAGAAAATAAACTGTAAACAGTTTTATTGTTTTGTTATGTAATCCAATGTTGAAGTTTATGCTTCTATGTGGTCAAATAGATTAACAATTTAACATTAAATTCAAACACTAAATTTGACATTTGTTCTTATCTGTGACATAAGAAAAACTTTTATAATTTTTGACAGATTATTAGAGGTATAATAAGATAAGAAGCAATTAATGGTACAATTAGATTATTAGTTCTAGCTTTTAGTTCAACCAGCTATGAAACTTAAACTGTGAAACCAAACCATTAGTAGCGGTTCGGTTTGGTCGGTTTTAAATTTCAACGGTTCAGTCTTCGATTTTTATAAACGGTTTGGCTTACGGTTTGACCTAATTACCGTCCAAACCGGAGCGTGAACACCCCTAATTTATACATGTTATATACGTCTAAAAATAAGTATATAATCAACTAAACCTTATAAGTTTAAAAAAAACAAACAATTAAGATATATATTACTTACTAACTTCATCGGGAGATTGGTTTTGATACAAATTGACAAAGTCAAGCATTTGTTGGAGAACTATGTAGCCGCATTCATATCCACCCCTTTGTTGCTTACACTATAATAAATTAACAAGTTATTATTTAAAAGTTCAGAAAATCAAACAACTAAGAAACAACAAACACACATACAAAAATCAATCATTGAATTTCTTAGAAGCTAGCATAAGGTAGTCTCTTACTCCTCTAGAGTATGTACAAGCTTGAGTCAACATTGTTGCTTAAATCACTTGGTGTTCTCGTTTCTTTATTTTTACTCTTTAGTGCTTTCACAAGATGGCGCGACAATGCTAGTGCTAATTAATTGATTGTGAACCCAACATTTCACTGACATATAGAAAGCATAGAAGCTGACTTTCACTTTTTTGGTAGAATTAAAGGTTTCAGAAAAGACTTACATGTTTATTATTTTACTTTGGACCAACCTGCTCATCACATCTTCAATGAAACATTTAGCGGCATAGTATGACAATAAGAATTCTACACATATATACATGCTTGAACATCAACATATATTTGTTCATTCGATTCGGCTTCTAAACACTTCTTCAAGTACACGTACTGATTTCAACTTGTTTACACGGACCGAAAGTAAAATAACATAACATATTGTTGGTTGGTCTTTTACGAATGGGATAGCCTAATGTCAACCCATATGGAAGCTGTTTTATGATAATCTCAGGTAATTCAATTCACTTAGACATTTTATCGTGCATGTGGTGTGCATCATTGATGAAACTGAAATGCATAATTACTGGATTAGAATTTAATCTATCAAATTATACAAATAGCATACATATTCATGAACATCTAAGACCCATATTACTTTCCTCAATCTAACTTTAATCCAAAAAATATCTAAGAAATGCAAGAAAAGTTACAGGTTGCAAAATGAAACCTTAATATAGATGATAAATGTCTATACGTTTCTGTTCACTTCATATCACTTACAAACGTGTCGAACATGGATCCTAAGGCAGTAGGAATTAGACTTGAAAGACAATAGTCAGAAGCATTCTTTTCACCTTTTTATATTTGTTGAATCCAAAATACAAACGTGTCATATACGTTTCTGTTCACTTCAAATCACCTCAAAACAACAATACATATACAAACTGCGTCGAAGAGGGAATCGAAAAACTAACCAGTCTCGAAGGGGGAATTGAAGAGGAATGCTTCCGTCGTCGAGCATATCGAAGGAAATCCTGCCCCGCTGTCGAGTAAATCAAAGGGGATTAGGCTGAATCGAGCGAATCCCTGGGGAGGGGGTGTAACTGTAGGGTTTTGATCCGTTGCTGCGTCGAACAGGAGATGGCTGCGTCGAAGGGGAAGGGGAGGGTTTTGGTCGATAGTTTCTCTAGTAAGTATGTTAGGGTTTCTCCGGTATAAGACGATGTTTAAGTATTAGACGGGGTTCTTTTGAATTTTCTTGAATATTTTAATCAAAGTGTATGGTTTTTATAAGAGGGTGTTCAAAGACAACACCGTCTAAAGGAAGCTGTTTTATGATAATCTCAGGTAATTCAATTCACTTAGACATTTTATCGAGCATGTGGTGTGCATCATTGATGAAACTGAAATGCATAATTACTGGATTAGAATTTAATCTATCAAATTATACAAATAGCATACATATTCATGAACATCTAAGACCCATATTACTTTCCTCAATCTAACTTTAATCCAAAAAATATCTAAGAAATGCAAGAAAAGTTACAGGTTGCAAAATGAAACCTTAATATAGATGATAAATGTCTATACGTTTCTGTTCACTTCATATCACTTACAAACGTGTCGAACATGGATCCTAAGGCAGTAGGAATTAGACTTGAAAGACAATAGTCAGAAGCATTCTTTTCACCTTTTTATATTTGTTGAATCCAAAATACAAACGTGTCATATACATTTCTGTTCACTTCAAATCACCTCAAAACAACAATACATATACAAACTGCGTCGAAGAGGGAATCGAAAAACTAACCAGTCTCGAAGGGGGAATTGAAGAGGAATGCTTCCGTCGTCGAGCATATCGAAGGAAATCCTGCCCCGTTGTCGAGTAAATCAAAGGGGATTAGGCTGAATCGAGCGAATCCCTGGGGAGGGGGTGTAACTGTAGGGTTTTGATCCATTGCTGCGTCGAACAGGAGATGGCTGCGTCGAAGGGGAAGGGGAGGGGTTTGGTCGATAGTTTCTCTAGTAAGTATGTTAGGGTTTCTCCGGTATAAGACGATGTTTAAGTATTAGACGGGGTTCTTTTGAATTTTCTTGAATATTTTAATCAAAGTGTATGGTTTTTATAAGAGAGTGTTCAAAGACAACACCGTCTAAAGGAAGATGTTTTATGATAATCTCAGGTAATTCAATTCACTTAGACATTTTATCGAGCATGTGGTTAGCATCATTGATGAACCTGAAATGCATAATTACTCGATTAGAATTTAATCTATCAAATTATACAAATAGCATACATATTCATGAACATCTAAGACCCATATTACTTTCCCCAATCTAACTTTAATCTCACAAATATCTAAGAAATGCAAGAAAAGTTACAAGTTGCAAAATGAAACCTTAATATAGATGATAAATGTCTATACGTTTCTGTTAACTTCATATCACTTACAAACGTGTCGAACATGGATCCTAAGGCAGTAGGAATTAGACTTGAAAGACAATAGTTAGAAGCATTCTTTTCACCTTTTTATATTTGTTGAATCCAAAATACAAATGTGTCCTATACGTTTCGGTTCACTTCAATTCACTTACAAACAACAATACATATACAAACCGCATCGAAGTAGGAATCGAAAAACTAACCAGTCTCGAAGGGGAATTGAAGAGGAATGCTTCCGTCATTGAGCATATCGAAGGAAATCCTGCCGCGTTGTTGAGTAAATCAAAGGGGATGGGGCTGAATCGAGCAAATCCCTGGGGAGGGGTGCGACTGTAGGGTTTTGATCCGTTGCTGCGTCGAACAGTAGATGGCTGCGTCGAAGGGGAAGGGGAGGGTTTTGGTCGATAGTTTCTCCAGTAAGTATGTTAGGGTTTCTCCGGTATAAGACGATGTTTAAGTATTAGACGGGGATCTTTTGAGTTTTCTTGAATATTTTAATCAAAGTGTATGGTTTTTATAAGAGAGTGTTCAAAGACAACACCGTCTAAAGGAAGCTGTTTTATGATAATCTCAGGTAATTCAATTCACTTAGACATTTTATCGAGCATGTGGTTTGCATCATTGATGAAACTGAAATGCATAATTACTCGATTAGAATTTAATCTATCAAATTATACAAATAGCATACATATTCATGAACATCTAAGACCCATATTACTTTCCCCAATCTAACTTTAATCTCACAAATATCTAAGAAATGCAAGAAAAGTTACAAGTTGCAAAATGAAACCTTAATATATATGATAAATGTCTATACGTTTCTGTTAACTTCATATCACTTACAAACGTGTCGAACATGGATCTTAACGCAGTAGGAATTAGACTTGAAAGACAATAGTTAGAAGCATTCTTTTCACCTTTTTATATTTGTTGAATCCAAAATACAAATGTGTCCTATACGTTTCGGTTCACTTCAATTCACTTACAAACAACAATACATATACAAACCGCGTCGAAGTAGGAATCGAAAAACTAACCAGTCTCGAAGGGGAATTGAAGAGGAATGCTTCCGTCGTCGAGCATATCAAAGGAAATCCTGCCCCGTTGTCGAGTAAATCAAAGGGGATGGAGCTGAATCGAGCAAATCCCAGGGGAGGGGTGCGAATGTAGGGTTTTGATCCGTTGCTGCATTGAACAGGAGATGGCCGCGTCGAAGGGGAAGGGGAGGGTTTTGGTCGATAGTTTCTCCAGTAAGTATGTTAGGGTTTCTCCGGTATAAGACGATGTTTAAGTATTAGACGTGGTTCTTTTGAATTTTCTTGAACATTTTAATCAAAGTGTATGGTTTTTATAAGAGAGTGTTCAAAGACAAGACCGTCTAAAGGAAGTTGTTTTATGATAATCTCAGGTAATTCAATTAACTTAGACATTTTATCGAGCATGTGGTCGGTTTTAGTTCTAGCTTTTAGTTCAACCAACTATGAAACTTAAACTGTGAAGCCAAACCATTAGTAGCGGTTCGGTTTGGTCGGTTTTAAATTTCAACGGTTCAGTCTTCGATTTTTATAAACGGTTTGGCTTATGGTTTGACTTAATTACCGTCCAAACCGGAGCGTGAACACCCCTAATTTATACATGTTATATACGTCTAAAAATAAGTATATAATCAGCTAAACCTTCTAAGTTTAAAAAAAACAAACAATTAAGATATATATTACTTACTAACTTCATCGGGAGATTGGTTTGATACAAATTGACAAAGTCAAGCATTTGTTGGAGAACCATGTAGCCGCATTCATATCCACCCCTTTGTTGCTTACACTATAATAAATTAACAAGTTATTATTTAAAAGTTCAGAAAATCAAACAACTAAGAAACAACAAACACACATACAAAAATCAATCATTGAATTTCTTAGAAGCTAGCATAAGGTAGTCTCTTACTCCTCTAGAGTATGTATAAGCTTGAGTCAACATTGTTGCTTAAATCACTTGGTGTTCTCGTTTCTTTATTTTTACTCTTTAGTGCTTTCACAAGATGGCGCGACAATGCTAGTGCTAATTAATTGATTGTGAACCCAACATTTCACTGACATATAGAAAGCATAGAAGCTGACTTTCACTTTTTTGGTAGAATTAAAGGTTTCAGAAAAGACTTACATGTTTATTATTTTACTTTGGACCAACCTGCTCATCACATCTTCAATGAAACATTTAGCGGCATAGTATGACAATAAGAATTCTACACATATATACATGCTTGAACATCAACATATATTTGTTTATTCGATTCGGCTTCTAAACACTTCTTCAAGTACACGTACCGATTTCAACTTGTTTACACGGACCGAAAGTAAAATAACATAACATATTGTTGGTTGGTCTTTTACGAATGGGATAGCCTAATGTCAACCCATACGGAAGCTGTTTTATGATAATCTCAGGTAATTCAATTCACTTAGACATTTTATCGTGCATGTGGTGTGCATCATTGATGAAACTGAAATGCATAATTACTGGATTAGAATTTAATCTATCAAATTATACAAATAGCATACATATTCTTGAACATCTAAGACCCATATTACTTTCCTCAATCTAACTTTAATCCCACAAATATCTAAGAAATGCAAGAAAAGTTACAGGTTGCAAAATGAAACCTTAATATAGATGATAAATGTCTATACGTTTCTGTTCACTTCATATCACTTACAAACGTGTAGAACATGGATCCTAAGGCAGTAGGAATTAGACTTGAAAGACAATAGTCAGAAGCATTCTTTTCACCTTTTTATATTTGTTGAATCCAAAATACAAACGTGTCCTATACGTTTCTGTTCACTTCAAATCACCTACAAACAACAATACATATACAAACTGCGTCGAAGAGGGAATCGAAAAACTAACCAGTCTCGAAGGGGGAATTGAAGAGGAATGCTTCCGTCGTCGAGCATATCGAAGGAAATCCTGCCCCGTTGTCGAGTAAATCAAAGGGGATTAGGCTGAATCGAGCGAATTCCTGGGGAGGGGTGCAACTGTAGGGTTTTGATCCTTTGCTGCGTCGAACAGGAGATGGCATCGTCGAAGGGGAAGGGGAGGGTTTTGGTCGATAGTTTCTCTAGTAAGTATGTAGGGTTTCTCCGGTATAAGACGATGTTTAAGTATTAGACGGGGTTCTTTTGAATTTTCTTGAATATTTTAATCAAAGTGTATGTTTTTTATAAGAGAGTGTTCAAAGACAACACCGTCTAAAGGAAGCTGTTTTATAATAATCTCAGGTAATTCAATTCACTTAGACATTTTATCGAGCATGTGGTTTGCATCATTGATGAAACTGAAATGCATAATTACTCGATTAGAATTTAATCTATCAAATTATACAAATAGCATACATATTCATGAACATCTAAGACCCATATTACTTTCCCCAATCTAACTTTAATCTCACAAATATCTAAGAAATACAAGAAAAGTTACAAGTTGCAAAATGAAACCTTAATATAGATGATAAATGTCTATACGTTTCTGTTAACTTCATATCACTTACAAACGTGTCGAACACGGATCCTAAGGCAGTAGGAATTAGACTTGAAAGACAATAGTTAGAAGCATTCTTTTCACCTTTTTATATTTGTTGAATCCAAAATACAAATGTGTCCTATACGTTTCGGTTCACTTCAATTCACTAACAAACAACAATACATATACAACCGCGTCGAAGTAGGAATCGAAAAACTAACCAGTCTCGAAGGGGAATTGAAGAGGAATGCTTCCGTCATCGAGCATATCGAAGGAAATCCTGCCGCGTTGTCAAGTAAATCAAAGGGGATGGGGCTGAATCGAGCAAATCCCTGGGGAGGGGTGCGACTGTAGGGTTTTGATCCGTTGCTGCGTCGAACAGTAGATGGCCGCGCCGAAGGGGAAGGGGAGGGGGAGGGATTTGGTCGATAGTTTCTCCAGTAAGTATGTTAGGGTTTCTCCGGTATAAGACGATGTTTAAGTATTAGACGGGGTTCTTTTGAATTTTCTTGAATATTTTAATCAAAGTGTATGGGTTTTATAAGAGAGTGTTCAAAGACAACACCGTCTAAAGGAAGCTGTTTTATGATAATCTCAGGTAATTCAATTCACTTAGACATTTTATCGAGCATGTGGTTTGTATCATTGATGAAACTATGCATAATTACTCGATTAGAATTTAATCAATCAAATTATACAAATAGCATACATATTCATGAACATCTAAGACCCATATTACTTTCCCCAATCTAACTTTACTCTCCCAAATATCTAAGAAATGCAAGAAAAGTTACAAGTTGCAAAATGAAACCTTAATATAAATGATAAAATTCTAGATGTTTATGTTAACTTCATATTACTTACAAACGTGTCGAACATGGATCCTAAGGCAGTAGGAATTAGACTTGAAAGACAATAGTTAGAAGCATTCTTTTCACCTTTTTATATTTGTTTAATCCAAAATACAAATGTGTCCTATACGTTTCGGTTCACTTCAATTCACTTACAAACTACAATACATATACAAACCGCGTCGAAGTAGGAATCGAAAAAATAACCAGTCTCGAAGGGGAATTGAAGAGGAATGCTTCCGTCGTCGAGCATATCGAAGGAAATCCTGCCGCGTTGTCGAGTAAATCAAAGGGGATGGGGCTGAATCGAGCAAATCCCTGGGGAGGGGTGCGACTGTAGGGTTTTGATCCGTTGCTGCGTCGAACAGTAGATGGCTGCGTCGAAGGGGAAGGGGATGGTTTTGGTCGATAGTTTCTCCAGTAAGTATGTTAGGGTTTCTCCGGTATAAGACGATGTTTAAGTATTAGACGGGGTTCTTTTGAATTTTCTTGAATATTTTAATCAAAGTGTATGGTTTTTATAAGAGAGTGTTCAAAGACAACACCGTCTAAAGGAAGCTGTTTTATGATGATCTCAGGTAATTCAATTCACTTCGACATTTTATCGAGCATGTGGTTTGCATCATTGATGAAACTGAAATGCATAATTACTCGATTAGAATTTAATCTATCAAATTATACAAATAGCATACATATTCATGAACATCTAAGACCCATATTACTTTCCCCAATCTAACTTTAATCTCACAAATATCTAAGAAATGCAAGAAAAGTTACAAGTTCCAAAATGAAACCTTAATATAGATGATAAATGTCTATACGTTTCTGTTAACTTCATATCACTTACAAACGTGTCGAACATGGATCCTAAGGCAGTAGGAATTAGACTTGAAAGACAATAGTTAGAAGCATTCTTTTCACCTTTTTATATTTGTTGAATCCAAAAAACAAATGTGTCCTATACTTTTCGGTTCACTTCAATTCACTTACAAACAACAATACATATACAAACCGCGTCGAAGTAGGAATCGAAAAACTAACCAGTCTCGAAGGGGAATTGAAGAGGAATGCTTCCGTCGTCGAGCATATCGAAGGAAATCCTGCCGCATTGTCGAGTAAATCAAAGGGGATGGAGCTGAATCGAGCAAATCCCAGGGGAGGGGTGCGACTGTAGGGTTTTGATCCGTTGCTGCATTGAACAGGAGATGGCTGCGTCGAAGGGGAAGGGGAGGGTTTTGGTCGATAGTTTCTCCAGTAAGTATGTTAGGGTTTCTCCGGTATAAGACGGTGTTTAAGTATTAGATGGGGTTCTTTTGAATTTTCTTGAATATTTTAATCAAAGTGTTTGGTTTTTATAAGAGAGTGTTCAAAGACAAGACCGTCTAAAGGAAGCTGTTTTATGATAATCTCAGGTAATTCAATTCACTTAGACATTTTATCGAGCATGTGGTGTGCATCATTAATGAAACTGAAATGCATAATTACTCGATTAGAATTTAATCTATCAAATTATACAAATAGCATACACATTCATGAACTTCTAAGACCCATATTACTTTCCCCAATCTAACTTTAATCTCACAAATATCTAAGAAATGCAAGAAAAGTTACAGGTTGCAAAAGGAAACCTTAATATAGATGATAAATGTCTATACGTTTCTGTTCACTTCATATCACTTACAAACGTGTCGAACATGGATCCTAAGGCAGAAGGAATTAGACTTGAAAGACAATAGTTAGAAGCATTCTTTTTACCTTTTTATTTTTGTTGAATCCAAAATACAAATGTGTCCTATACGTTTTTGTTCACTTCAAATCACATACAAACAACAATACATATAAAAACTGCGTCGAAGAGATAATCGAAATACTAACTAGTCTCGTAGGGGGAATTGAAGAGGAATGCTTCCATCGTCAAGCATATCAAAGGAAATCTTGCCACGTTGTCGAGTAAATCAAAGGGGATTGGGCTGAATCGAGCAAATCCCTGGTGCGGGGTGCGACTATAGGGTTTTGATCCGTTGCTGCGTCGAACATGAGATGGCTGCGTCGAAGGGGAAGGGGAGGGTTTTGGTCAATAGTTTCTCCAGTAAATATTGTTAGGGTTTCTCCGGTATAAGACGATGTTTAAGTATTCTCCGGGGTTCTTTTGAATTTTCTTGAATATTTTAATCAAAGTGTATGGTTTTTATAAGAGAGTGTTCAAAGACAACACCGTATAAAGGAAGTTGTTTTATGATAATCTCAGGTAATTCAATTGACATAGACATTTTATCGAGCATGTGGTGTGCATCATTGATGAAACTGAAATGCATAATAACTCTATTTGAATTTAATCTATCAAAGTATACAAATAACATACATATTCATGAATATCTAAGACGCATATTACATTCCTCAATCTAACATTAATCTCACAAATATCTACGAAATGCAAGAAAGTTACAGGTTGCAAAATGAAACCTTAATATAGATGATAAATGTCTATACGTTTCTGTTCACTTCATATCACTTACAAAAATTGTCGAGCATGGATCCTAAGGCAGTAGGAATTAGACTTGAAAGACAATAGTTAGAAGCATTCTTTTCACCTTTTTATATTTGTTGAATCCAAAATACAAACGTGTCCTATACGTTTCTGTTCACTTCAAATCGGGTACAAACAACAATACATATACAAACTGTGTCGAAGAGGGAATCGAAAATATAACCAGTCTCGAAGGGGGAATTGAAGAGGAATGCTTCCGTCATCGAGCATTGACGTGATGTCGTGGTCACAATCAAATTTAATCCAAATAGATAGCGGTAAGGGGGTATCGAACACAGGGAGTTTGTGGAATGTGTGTTATTTAGAAGTGTATCTAAGTTAACTAAGATTAAACTAATTACAATAAAATTAAATTTAAGATTTGGATTGATTGATTGAGTTTTAAAAACTAAAATTACTATTCTAATTGCAAAATGAAAATTTGGTTTGTAGACAATTTAGAGACAAATGACCATCTTTAGTTTCCAATTTGCTTCGACGTTTATGCTATCATTCCACTAGAAAGAATTACATAGACATAGTTCATGTGTGATTACTTGTTGTGATAAAAGGGAACTAAGTACTCAGATTCCTAGAACGTGAGGTTGTTACCCGATGACCAATTAACCCTTACCCAATCCTAATTCTACCCATGATATCTCGATTGCCAACGACACCAAGAACGTATGGTTTCAAATTAGATTAACATAAGAATCAACAATTTACAAACAATCAATCACACACCATAACAAACAATCATAAAGACAAAGTTTGTTATTCTAGAAATTAGGAAATCAAGCATAAAGTCTAATACAAACCTTCAACCAAAGATAGTCATCAAGAGTTTAGCCACTCATGGCTTGAAGCATCATCCTCACACAAGTTTCAATGTTCATAACAATTAAAAACACAAACCGAATGATTGGAAATTGTCTTCAAGCACCAAGAACACTCGAAATCGCCCCTAGAACTGTGTGTAACCGAATGGGAATGATTAGAGGTGAAAAGACACCATAAATCCGCATTAAAAGGTGGAAGTTACACATTTACGCATGTCAGCACCGTAAGCTACGGTGGCCACCGTAGCTTACGGTGGCTTGGAATGGCTTAAGGTGGCTTTAAACTGTCATACGGTAACAAAAAGTGCCAGTCAGCACCGTAAGCTACGGCCCTTGCCGTAGCCGGCAGGCTTCAACAGGAAAACTTGTTTTCAGCATAACTTTTTCGTTTCAACTCCGTTTTCTTCACCGTTTTCGCCTACGTTCTCGTAATTTCGTCCTCTATCATGCTATCCTCTTAATTCTTCAATTCCAAAAATTGATTTTTTCATTTATTCTCCGTGTTCCTTCCATTTTAAGCTCCCGTTTGTACCTGAAACACAAACAACCGTAGTTATCTAATTCTAGACAACTACCCGATTAAATGTAGGATTTTATTATCATTTATACCACTTAAGGGTTGTCCTACGGACTACCCGTCACATCCCCACACTTTGTGACAACTGGCCCAAACCGGTAATTTCCGTACACATTAATTATTGCTTAATGACTGCAATTATGAGTTTAATTGTCAGCAATGTCTGAACACATGATTAAACAAGTGAATTCATGCATGTTGTATACTACAAAATATTGCTTTATGCGTAAACGAGAGCGTTGCGTCAGAATAATAGTAAACTCACCGGTAAGACACACTGTGTCGACTGAACTGCAGAAAGCAGTCAGACATTAGAATTGAGGCCTAGGTGTAGGTCCGACAACAAAAATACATTAAAACCCTAGAGTATATGTAAGGGTTTAATTTATAGACATTGCGAAAGCAAAAATAAGCACTAAAAAGCACCCGAAACACACTTTAAGTGCAGAATTTATATAATTCAGCAATAAATCAGCATTTAGACATATAAATATTATGCAGAAATGTCGTTTTATTATCCAGAATATTTCCCTAAGTGTTGGGAATTGAAAGAGTACAAGAAAGGTACTTAAACGACACTAAAAAGTGTAATTTAGCACTTTAACGAATCGGTATGTAACCGAACGACCGGACTATACCCGGAACATGAAAATATTGTTATTTTCATTATTTATCTTTTTCTGAGCTAGTTAGGGTCCCTGATTACCCTAACACCCGTTATAACACGCTACACACTAATAACCAAGTTAAACCCTTAGTTTAACCTAACTAACTACCTAATTACTAGTTGAGATCGAACTAGTACCCCCCCCCCATCCTAACCGGCCCTAACTAAGGAAGGACACCCTTGTCCTTGTGATGAATATTATAATCAACATACTTAATATCTAGGGGGCATGTAATCCATTGGTTAAACCCACTAAACTTGTCTATAAGTTCTAACCTAAACACAAGAGATCATTACACAACACAACACCAACTCAAACCCTCTCTTTCTCTCTACCTAGCTCACGGCCAAACATCCCTCCTTCAACCATCCATTTTCGAGTTTGGTTCTTGCCATTCCAAGATCATACAAACATCAAGGGTCACGTATTAGGAGCCTTGGAGCAAACGGAACGCGAAGGACCTCCTTCTCTAGCTTTTATCCACCTCTTTTGCGTATAGATTCTTCCCTAGCCTTGAGCTAGAGGTATAATGCTTAAAACTCATATTTGAACTAATCTAAAGTGGTTAAAAAGATTTTTATCGGATAAAACTCGTTAACATGCAAGATGATGCTTTAAAGCCTACTTAAAACACTAAAAATGGTGGTTAATAGCACATAAGTTGTGTAAATGATGTAGTATTCGAAATGTATGATTATTGAGACCCGATCTATGATTGTGGTAGCTCGGACCACCATTTAACCCGATGTAGTCATGTTCTTGGATCATGACATAAGGTTATGTTAGAAGATATAAGGGTTAAAAGGTGAAACTCTACCACACATGAAACATGAACTTGTGTAAAAGTATTTTTACTTGCAAAATATTGTTCAAAACTAGTAGATCTAAAGATCTACAAGTGGTTTTTCGAAAGAACCAAGCAAAAATATTAGTTTTGTTAAAACCCGGATCTTATCCGAACTAAAAGCATTTTTAGTAAATAAACAAGTGTGTAGACACATGTGTCACAAGAAAATTTAACAAAGAAATATTTTTGTAAATCCCGACTAGAAGTTGTGAAACTTCATATTCTTTAAAAATAAAGTTTTTAAGAAACTAAAATTATTTTTAAAGATAACAAGACTTACTAAATGTGCTAGTAAGTTACTACACATTTTTGTAAATATTCAAGTTCATGAAATGGAGGAATTAGTGATTATGGTTGATGATTATTGTTGATAATTGTTGTTGATGATTGTTGACGATTTAAAAGAAAATAAACACATGTTTTGAAAACATGGGAAACGTCCATTTTTAGGGGAAACTCTGTCAAAATTTTTATAAAATTTTGACACTTAGAAAAGTATAGGTTTTTGAGAAACTTATTCCCTAAAAATGTATTTAAAAGTATTACCAAGGTTTCCCTAATTTTTGGTGATGAGAAATGGTGATTTTTCAAGAATAAAAATGGATAATAAGTATATATATTTTTGAAAGAAAAATATATATTATTTGATCACCAACTTTTGTGCTAAGTGTATATAGTATGTGTTATACGTGCTAGTGTATTAAGACTTAAAAATACACTAATTACTCATGAGGAGTTGAAATATAAAAATACACATACAACATACAAGATACATAATTCGGGTGCAAAGTGCAAAACACAAAAGACTTGATTTATACAAAAGACTTATATTTATTTAGAGAAAATAATATAAGTAAGATACGTAGTTAAAAATATAAGAATATTTTTAACACAAGAAAATATATACAAAAGAGAGTGACTGTACTTGTGCGACGCAAGTCTAGTGACTAACATTAAGAAAACGCGTATAGGTTACGACGTTAATTAAGCAAATCCGGTGGAGTTTACGACGCTAGGAACGCAAAGTTGTGAGTTCATGCTCCCCCTTTTCTCTTTAACTGTTTTCAGTTTTTATAACTTCGGGGGTGAAATACATGTACAAATGTACAAAATTTATAATTGGTATGATATAAATACAAGAAGTACACTTGGTGAGAACGAGAACCAAGTGTGACGAAATATAAGAATACAAGAAGTACACTTGGTGAGAACGAGAACCAAGTGTGATGAAATATAAGAATATGAGAAGCGCACTTGGTGAGAACGAGAACCAAGTATGAGGCGCTATGAGAAATGATAACAAGAAACGCGCTTGGTGAGAACGAGAACCAAGTAGAATGCGTTATGAGAAATAGTGTCACGAATAGGGTACAGAAGCACCATTAATCATGTACATACTTAGACCGCAGAACAAAAGGTTAGATCTAACGGGTGCCTGGCAGCCTCACACTCGGTCGGGGCGAGAATCGAGTAGTGCTTTTGTGTCTCAGAATATACCAATTAAATGCCTTAGGTTTGGTGACTTCCTATGTCGTGCCACATGTTAATGGCTTTGCAACCCATTAACAATCTGATAATTACAGAAATACTGTATTTACATAAAATTCATACCATACTAAAATTGATATATAACTTGAAGTACGTGGGGTACTCAAGAGGATTGATATATAACTTGAAGTACGTGGGGTACTCAAGAGGATTGATATATAACTTGAAGTACGTGGGGTACTCAAGAGGATTGATATATAACTTGAAGTACGTGGAGTACTCGAGAAAAACTTGATTTATTCACAACTATGTTTTTATACAAAGTATACAAACGTGAAATACAAAACTGCATGAATTCACACCAACTTTATGTTGACGTTTTTCCAAAAACTCACATGTATTTCAGGTAACTAGGATGGATGTGCGCGTGGTCTTGCTTATGCTCGTGGATGTCGCTTGTGTTTAACTTTAAATAAAGTTGTAAACTCTTAAGACAATGATTTAAGCTGTCTAGCGATGTAAACGCTAAACTTATGTTTTCAAATTATGGTATTTGATGTTATTTTACGAGCATGTAGCATGTTTACTCTTCGTATGCAATGAGAACCTTTCATGATCACACCTCGTGCTTCCGCCGTAGAAAGGGGTGTGACAGATTGGTATCAGAGCTGCGATTGTAGTGAACCAGGATTCCTTCTCGAGTCTAGTCTACAATCTCTAGGATCCATTCACGAAAACAATTTTCAAAGAGTTTTCATTGCATAAAACGTCCCGCGACATCCACTGCCTGAAACTGTATACATGAGTCTAGAAAAGACACTACGAGACTTAGAGTGCACTTGAGTAGCACTTGTCCTTGACTAGAAACTACTTGCAATTATGTGTGATAATTAGCATGTACTAGAAGTAGAATGTCACAAGTATATGTGACTTTACCTGAAAGCGATGGCCTATCTGAAGGAAGAGATACGAGGATGAAACGAACTGTGCGGACTGTGCAAGGAGTTACGTAATTATGGATGCATACATAATTATGGAATTCAGTGCACAGAAACCACAGCAAGTCTTGTCACGTATAGATTCCCTCAGTGCAAGCCTACCAAGTACTCTGCTAGAGTAATAATTGTTTGATGTCACTTATGTGGTATATATACCTGTGAATATATATGATACTACTGTCCAGTGTGACGATATCAAACAAATGATTAACCCTGTTGTGTTATGTACTGTCAGAACATAGCACCCAGGAAAGATGTGAATGCTCGCAATGACGATCAACCTCCTCCTCCCCTACTGCCAAGAACTGCTGAGGAGCTGAACGCCCTACTGGAAGAAAGGATCTCCGCTGCTATCGCCCAGTACGAGGCGAACCGAACTCAAGACAGTGGAGGACCAAGCAACGCAAGGCGTAATGGGAATGGAGATTCGTCTGGAGGCAATGCAGCCCAAGGTAACCTTAAGACACTGTGCTAAGCATGAGGAAATTTATGAACGATCTTTGTTTCATCATTTCTTCGATTGCTCACATGTGAATTGTGTAACACCCTAGTTTCTATTTTAACGATTATCGTGTAAATACCAACAATTAGATGTGTAGTTAAGACTACACATACTATAAAATACAGGTTTATTAAATTTTTTACAAATCATGAGTTATTTTACATAACGAGGTTGAATTCGTTGTTTAAAATTTACTATGTATCAAAGTGCGGAAGCGTGTGTCTTTATCGTGTTCGGTTCTTCGTTGAGCTTGATCGTCTTCCGGCATCCCAAAGTGTACCTACATTTCATTAAACATGAAATGATTTAGTCTTATGGGGTCTATAACGTATTCAAACAATCCGGGAAACAATTTATTCTAAAAACAAGAAATTGAAAATATCCTCCACCGTAAATTACGGTGGAACCGTAATTTACGGTGGTCCTTTGGTTCGTATTCTGCTGCCGTAAATCAGAAGGTTACTACCGTAACCACATCAGGTCCACCGTAAATTACGGTGGCACCGTAATTTACGGTGGTACCTGCATCCCACCTTTCCATTTCGCCGTAGTTTGACACGAAATCTTTCGTATCTTTCAAACCGCTTATCCGTTTGACCTACCGTTTCTTCCTACATGCTTGTAATTTGATTCTCCATCATGTGGAGTTAAAATCCGACATCCGGCTTAATAAATTTTGAAACTTTTATGGTTTCGGCTTATTACCTTTTTACGAGATTTTGACCCATTTACACATTTTATCAAACAAACGTATTTGTTTGATTTCTATATCACATATACTTCTTCAAATTAATGTTACCTACTAATTTAGGTTCTAATCATAGGTTTATTACACAATTGAAACCCATTTTCACTCATATGATTATTTTGACCCGTTAAGGGTATTTATGCAAATTTCCGCATAATTCATACTCGTTTATTTCTAGCATCCTATACTCATTCTAAGCATTTATTTGGTCATAAGACTCATTCTAAGCCACCTTTTAGGGTCATTCCTATGAATTAGCTTACAAGGGCAATTTGGTCAATTTTCATCCTTCTTTCACAACAAGGACCTTTAAATACTTGATTGCCCCAAAAATTCAACTTCTAACTATAGTCTTGTTTAGAAACCATTGTGTTTCTAAAGCGTCATAATCATAACTAACTTTATTCGGGTTATCTAAAGATAACCAAATGTCTATATTTTAACCTTGTCTAACTCTTGTAGACTCCAAATTCTACATGATGAGTTGTATCATTATACATACCTGGATCGGGTCAATATATTGACCCGTTTCAATACCTTTCCTTAGTGGCCGTTAAGTGATAGCGATGTAAGCATCCACGTGCTATTTATTTCCTAAAACCATACAACTTGACAACCCATCAGTCAATATGGTCAAAGGGTGATAATTTCACCTTTTGACCCGTTTGGACTAAATGACCGGTTACTATTGCCAAATTGTCAAATATTGTCAATTTACCATTTTGCCCTTATCAGTTATTATGATTTATCTTATTTAATAACCATTAAGAGTACATGTTCCATTCGTCATAATATGATCGAATATCAAATTTTAACTCATTTCTATCCATCACTATGGCTTCTTATCACATTTGATTATTTTGTCCCGTACGACTACACGCCGTAACCCCATATCTCAATTAGGTATTTGTCCTTTACGTATTCTAAAAATACATGACTAGTGTAAGATATACTTACCTTGCATCCGAATCATGCTTTTTCCTCCATTCTTGATTAGCTTGACCCGCTCCCTCTTCAAGCTTCCACCTAGCTTGTTACGCGTCAAACTATCATCATCGTTTTCAAGGTGGTTAGTTTAATCATAATCTAATACGATTATTCCACCTTATGCATTTCATAACAAAATTACTATTTATCGTATTATAGGCCAGTTTGACCTTTTTTTTAAAAGTCAAATGCCCATTAGTACGCTAATTGCATATTCGAGTTTATCAACTAGTTTTAGCATTCTTTGATTAGCCGGTAGGCGTTATCTTCAGACTACCGTTTTGACCACGTTTATCATATTTAGAACTCTTTTTTAATCACATTTTGCATAATAGCCGAAACATCACAATTAGGTGTTTTAACTACAAAATTTTAGTTTCGAGTCTTCTTTGAGGCATTTCAACAAACACCTTAAGGGCAGAATTTTACATGTTTATTTATCAAGTCTCTAGCTTATCTCTTAGCCCTAATTTCACATAAATCAACCATCTTACAAAGTTGTTAACCTCTATAATTCTGAAATCACTTCAAGATTGTCAAATTATACTAGATTAACACTCTATTTCCTAGTGTTCATCAAATTTCACATAAACCATTAATCACCTACAATGATGTTCATAGGTTTCACTATAATTTCACATGATTTCAACTTGTGTTTGTCTAGGGTTTATCCCTAGACACTATAGTTGTTCCTAGATCATCATAAGACATACATGCAACTATAATTTCAGATTTTCCCAATTACATGAGAAATTCAAGTAGAGAGTTTTCATCAAATTTTACATACCTTGCAATCCTCTTGTGATGAGGATCAATAATCTATGCTCGATTTTCGATTTGGATCAGATTTGGACCTTCAATTCATGAGTTTTGTTGAAGTTAGGGTTTGAGCTCATGAGAGCTTCTTCTCCTGCTCGTTCCATCGATTACACACACTAAATGTGTGTTTTATGTCTAATTTTTTTAATATTAGATTTAAGTTTCCATTTTTACACCTTAGGTCCCCCAAGTTTGACCCTTGTTTAAACTCCCTTGTATCACTTGTTAGTAATAAACAAATTCTCATAACTAGGGTTAAATGTCCCTAGTTAACTTAGTGGGTTCGGGGAAATTACAACCCGTTGTATTTTAGGTCCCGCTAACTCGGGCCTTTTATAAACTTCGTTTTCCTAAAAGCATTCTTTTTCTTGTTTTATTAAATATTAGATTTAGTTATATAAATCCTAATATTTTTCCGGCTTAATTTTGCCACTAACGGTACTTTACCCGTCTTTTAGTATTAACGTGGTTTGATTACCAGACCCGTTTTTGGGGTGTTACAAGTCTACCCCCCTTAAAGAGGTTTCGTCCTCGAAACCTTTCTTACATAGTTCATCTAGTTCCAAACTCAATGCGTTTGACTTGAGTAATCACTTAAGCATTACCCATACTTTAACCAATTGTTAGCATTACCAGAAAAATTATGGTAATGTCTTTTTGGTTACAGAACCTCTACGTATCTCATATGACATAATGTAACTTCGAAATAACGTAATCTCGTTATTTCCACTATTTTAGTTAACTTAGCGATTTCCATCGCTTTTATATATTATCGAATTCTTTATGAATCCGTTACCTTGACCCGTTTAAAGGTCTTTAGTGAAATCTCTCGCATTTTAGCAACCATTTCCTTTTTGTTTTCACTTTCGTTCATTTGATTCAGCCATATTGAATCCACCGCTTATAAGCGACCAATTTTATTTAAATGACCTTGACCGGTTTCACTAACTAGACTTATTAGTCCAGTTACTTTTTACCATTCGCTTGGTCATAATGTGATTCTACTTCACATTGCATTTCTTGACCGTGATCATGTCACATCATGTTCAACTTATATCCACCTTTTATTTTTTTCGAAAATATCTCTTTTCGAATATGTCGTCTTGCGCCTGTCAGTGTCAAGACTTGTATCTTTTATGCTTGCTATTTAAATTCCTATTAGAATTTTAATTTGTGAAAACGTTATCTCTTACTAAAATCGAAGTTTTAGTTTTGAGATCTTTTCTTGAACTCTTGTCAATTATCCATACCATGATATGGACAATTTATGATTTATTCTTTTACAGTCTTAGTTTTATGAGGGAATTCTTAACTGATTCCCTCGCTTTATCTAATTTTACCCGTAGGTTTTATCACTTAGCCTTATAGGCTATTTCTTTAAGTTTTTCACCTTTTTAAGGTGAGACATTAATAACTCATTTCCTTCTCTTTATGACCCGAGGGTCTTTTTGGTCCGTAGACCTTAACGATGTGTTTAATCCCGTAGGTCATGATGATCCCATAGATCATCTTTTATTCACATCTATAATCAAATGTCTACATATACATATATATAGTTTCAAAGCATGTCTCGTCATGTTTGGAACCGTATACTTTCGCTTTTGAACTTTAGTTGACCTTGACCGTAGTCTAAGGCTACCTTTGTTTCCCATTTGAATTAACGACTTCTTACGTCGTCTTTTAGTCATGACTTAAAATCCAAGTCTTTTAAATTTTTTCCATCCGAGTTTCCGTTTCTCGGTCTACGCATGTGTTTAAATCCTTACCCACCAACCGGGTGTTTTACCGAAGTCGTTATTAGTGCAACCCTTACGGTATGCATTATGACTTCGTTTCGCTTTTATATTCCGACTTTGTTCTCAAGTTTGGCGTTTTACAAAAACGACTTGTTTAGAGACATATTTGCATTTCCCGGGTTCGAGTGTAAGTACACTCCCTCCCAATGCATATCTAAATCATTTTACATGTTTACATTCTCCGGGTTCGAGTGTAGGTCTACTCCCTCCCAATATTTGTCTAAATCTTTTTACATGCTTGCGTTTTATGGGTTCGAGTGTAAGTACACTCCCTCCCAATACTTGTCTAAATCATTTTACATGCTTGCGGTTTATGGGTTCGAGTGTAAGTACACTCCCTCCCAATACTTGTCTAAATCATTTTACATGCTTGTGGTTTATGGGTTCGAGTGTAAGTACACTCCCTCCCAATACTTGTCTAAATCATTTTACATGCTTGTTTGTCCCTTCACTCGGGCTCATTATCCTAATGTAACATGCTCCCGTCACTCGGTTGTGCGTTTACATTATTTTCAAATATCTTGCTTATCTGTTTCATTTGGGTACTTTTTAATTAGTCCCATTCACCCCTCCATTACCACATCGGATGTAAATGTGTTCGCTATAAGAAACTCGTGGTATCATATGCCACTACTTACTTGGCCAGAGTAAGTGATTAACACATGACATACACGACCTTTTTATAGTTTTCACATCACGCCCTATGTAAGTAATGTCTCTATTTGTTTCTCTTGGAAACAATATCCCGAATACATTTTTCATTCGGGTTTTTCCAAGTTTTTTTTTTTTAATCTACATATGCAACTTTCAATTTCTACTTATTTGTTGCATATTACTATTTGTGCGATTATTTAAAATGTGCACCTGGTAATGTTTGCCCCCAACGGGCGTTCCTTGCCATTAACCTTGTTCGCGGTTGTTACGCGATTTAGTCCTCGGTGAGCATGCTCCTCTCGTCATGCTTCGGACCGTTCCATCATCATATCACAATTCGTTTGACCCTCGTCGTCTTCAACCGCGAGTGTCCTTCAATTAAAACATTCACAAAAGTTAGTAAAATCAACTTTAATAATCGCCCGCATTATAATACAAGGCTTTTTCTACTATACGCGTCAACGCGCGTATTTTCGTCAAATATACCAATCATTTTAATTGGGGTAACCTGTATCACACGATAGCCCTATGTGTTGTTTACAACACTTTAGCATGCTAAACTATTAACATACTTGTACTTACCGGATTTGCGATCAAGCTTCGAACCGAACACTATTCTTTGTCAAGAGCATAAGGTTTAAGTCCAAGCATGGTTCCTCCCAACCATACTCGAATCTCTTAAACCAAGGCTCTGATACCAACTTGTAACACCCTAGTTTCTATTTTAACGATTATCGTGTAAATACCAACAATTAGATGTGTAGTTAAGACTACACATACTATAAAATACAGGTTTATTAAATTTTTTACAAATCATGAGTTATTTTACATAACGAGGTTGAATTCGTTGTTTAAAATTTACTATGTATCAAAGTGCGGAAGCGTGTGTCTTTATCGTGTTCGGTTCTTCGTTGAGCTTGATCGTCTTCCGGCATCCCAAAGTGTACCTACATTTCATTAAACATGAAATGATTTAGTCTTATGGGGTCTATAACGTATTCAAACAATCCGGGAAACAATTTATTCTAAAAACAAGAAATTGAAAATATCCTCCACCGTAAATTACGGTGGAACCGTAATTTACGGTGGTCCTTTGGTTCGTATTCTGCTGCCGTAAATCAGAAGGTTACTACCGTAACCACATCAGGTCCACCGTAAATTACGGTGGCACCGTAATTTACGGTGGTACCTGCATCCCACCTTTCCATTTCGCCGTAGTTTGACACGAAATCTTTCGTATCTTTCAAACCGCTTATCCGTTTGACCTACCGTTTCTTCCTACATGCTTGTAATTTGATTCTCCATCATGTGGAGTTAAAATCCGACATCCGGCTTAATAAATTTTGAAACTTTTATGGTTTCGGCTTATTACCTTTTTACGAGATTTTGACCCATTTACACATTTTATCAAACAAACGTATTTGTTTGATTTCTATATCACATATACTTCTTCAAATTAATGTTACCTACTAATTTAGGTTCTAATCATAGGTTTATTACACAATTGAAACCCATTTTCACTCATATGATTATTTTGACCCGTTAAGGGTATTTATGCAAATTTCCGCATAATTCATACTCGTTTATTTCTAGCATCCTATACTCATTCTAAGCATTTATTTGGTCATAAGACTCATTCTAAGCCACCTTTTAGGGTCATTCCTATGAATTAGCTTACAAGGGCAATTTGGTCAATTTTCATCCTTCTTTCACAACAAGGACCTTTAAATACTTGATTGCCCCAAAAATTCAACTTCTAACTATAGTCTTGTTTAGAAACCATTGTGTTTCTAAAGCGTCATAATCATAACTAACTTTATTCGGGTTATCTAAAGATAACCAAATGTCTATATTTTAACCTTGTCTAACTCTTGTAGACTCCAAATTCTACATGATGAGTTGTATCATTATACATACCTGGATCGGGTCAATATATTGACCCGTTTCAATACCTTTCCTTAGTGGCCGTTAAGTGATAGCGATGTAAGCATCCACGTGCTATTTATTTCCTAAAACCATACAACTTGACAACCCATCAGTCAATATGGTCAAAGGGTGATAATTTCACCTTTTGACCCGTTTGGACTAAATGACCGGTTACTATTGCCAAATTGTCAAATATTGTCAATTTACCATTTTGCCCTTATCAGTTATTATGATTTATCTTATTTAATAACCATTAAGAGTACATGTTCCATTCGTCATAATATGATCGAATATCAAATTTTAACTCATTTCTATCCATCACTATGGCTTCTTATCACATTTGATTATTTTGTCCCGTACGACTACACGCCGTAACCCCATATCTCAATTAGGTATTTGTCCTTTACGTATTCTAAAAATACATGACTAGTGTAAGATATACTTACCTTGCATCCGAATCATGCTTTTTCCTCCATTCTTGATTAGCTTGACCCGCTCCCTCTTCAAGCTTCCACCTAGCTTGTTACGCGTCAAACTATCATCATCGTTTTCAAGGTGGTTAGTTTAATCATAATCTAATACGATTATTCCACCTTATGCATTTCATAACAAAATTACTATTTATCGTATTATAGGCCAGTTTGACCTTTTTTTTAAAAGTCAAATGCCCATTAGTACGCTAATTGCATATTCGAGTTTATTAACTAGTTTTAGCATTCTTTGATTAGCCGGTAGGCGTTATCTTCAGACTACCGTTTTGACCACGTTTATCATATTTAGAACTCTTTTTTAATCACATTTTGCATAATAGCCGAAACATCACAATTAGGTGTTTTAACTACAAAATTTTAGTTTCGAGTCTTCTTTGAGGCATTTCAACAAACACCTTAAGGGCAGAATTTTACATGTTTATTTATCAAGTCTCTAGCTTATCTCTTAGCCCTAATTTCACATAAATCAACCATCTTACAAAGTTGTTAACCTCTATAATTCTGAAATCACTTCAAGATTGTCAAATTATACTAGATTAACACTCTATTTCCTAGTGTTCATCAAATTTCACATAAACCATTAATCACCTACAATGATGTTCATAGGTTTCACTATAATTTCACATGATTTCAACTTGTGTTTGTCTAGGGTTTATCCCTAGACACTATAGTTGTTCCTAGATCATCATAAGACATACATGCAACTATAATTTCAGATTTTCCCAATTACATGAGAAATTCAAGTAGAGAGTTTTCATCAAATTTTACATACCTTGCAATCCTCTTGTGATGAGGATCAATAATCTATGCTCGATTTTCGATTTGGATCAGATTTGGACCTTCAATTCATGAGTTTTGTTGAAGTTAGGGTTTGAGCTCATGAGAGCTTCTTCTCCTGCTCGTTCCATCGATTACACACACTAAATGTGTGTTTTATGTCTAATTTTTTTAATATTAGATTTAAGTTTCCATTTTTACACCTTAGGTCCCCCAAGTTTGACCCTTGTTTAAACTCCCTTGTATCACTTGTTAGTAATAAACAAATTCTCATAACTAGGGTTAAATGTCCCTAGTTAACTTAGTGGGTTCGGGGAAATTACAACCCGTTGTATTTTAGGTCCCGCTAACTCGGGCCTTTTATAAACTTCGTTTTCCTAAAAGCATTCTTTTTCTTGTTTTATTAAATATTAGATTTAGTTATATAAATCCTAATATTTTTCCGGCTTAATTTTGCCACTAACGGTACTTTACCCGTCTTTTAGTATTAACGTGGTTTGATTACCAGACCCGTTTTTGGGGTGTTACAAATTGGTTGAATCAATTCCAGGCTGCACTTTCAAACAGTTCCTCGACTGCAAGCCGATGAACTATGATGGCACAGGAGGTGCAGTAGCATTTGTGCGCTGGACGGAGAAGACTGAAGCTACTTTCCGCATGAGCAAGTGTACCGCGGATCAACAAGTCACTTTTGCTACTGGGTTATTCGTCGATGAAGCTCTGACTTGGTGGAACCTGCAAGCCCAAACTTTGGGTGATGACGCCGCTTATGGCCTCACTTGGGAGGAACTGAAGGAAAGGATGAGAGAGAAGTACTGCTCTCGTGCGGAACTCCAAAGGCTGGAAACAGAGTTCTGGCACTTGACTATGGAAGGTGCTGACATCAATGGTTACACTCGAATGTTCCACGACCTGTCGAGAGTGCTTCCCTACATGGTGACTCCGGAATTTAAGCGTGTTGAACGCTACATTTGGGGACTGGCCTCAGAATTTCGTGGCATGGTGACGTCGGCCAAACCTCAAACGATCACCGAGGCTGTAACTCTGGCTGTCAGCCTTACTGAAGATTGTGTTCGTTTGAAGAAGTTATCACTAAACCCAACAGAAAAGACCGAGACACATGCTGAGTCGTCCGGTGACAAAAAGAGAAAGCATACAAGTTTGAACCAAGCTACTCGCAACAACAAGGGTTTCAACAAGAAGCGCGACACTAATCCGCCTCAGGAGACGGAAACCCATGCAACCAAAGCATACCAAGGCTCCATGCCTAGATGCCAAAAATGTAAGTATCATCATGATGGAGCTTGTCGCATTCCAAGGTGCGACAAATGTGGTAAATTGGGTCATCAAACAGAAGACTGTTGGGGAAAAGGAAAGAACCGAAATGGGAACGGTGCTGGTAACAAGAATGGCAATGGGAAAGGGCAAGGATGCTTCAAGTGTGGAAGCAATGATCATTTCATGAAGAACTGCCCAGAGAGAAACAACGCTCCGGCTCGAGCATTTGTGATTGGAGCAAGAGACGCACGCGAGGACCCTAACGTGGTCACCGGTACGTTTCTCATTAACAATCACTTTGCATCCATATTATTCGACACTGGCGCCGATTATAGCTTCATGTCGGTGGAATTTAAACGCATACTCGGAATAGAATCTAGTAGATTAGAAATTCCTTATTCCATAGAACTAGCCAATGGTAAACTTGTTGAATCGGGCGAAATTGTTAGAGGCTGCACACTAGAACTTGGGTAGCTTCGATGTAGTAGTCGGGATGGACTGGTTGTCCAAGAACAAAGCTGAAGTTATTTGCCATGAGAAAATCATTCGCATCCCTTTAGCGAATGGTGAAACTCTCATCGTGCATGGAGAAAGACGAAATGCGCCTCTACGAATCATCAGTTGTATGAAGGCACAGAAGTGCCTAAGGAAAGGATGTGTTGCTTTCCTAGCACACGTTATAGACAAGAAGGCTGAGGAGCCGAAACTCGAAGACATTCCTGTGGTGAAGGAATTTCCTGATGTGTTCCCTGAAGATCTGCCAGGACTACCTCCGCAACGACAAGTCGAATTCCGTATAGACTTGGTTCCAGGAGCTGCTCCTGTAGCCAAGGCACCCTATCGGCTTGCACCATCCGAAATGCAAGAATTATCTACACAACTTCAGGAGTTGTTGGATAAAGGATTCATAAGGCCAAGCTTCTCACCCTGGGGAGCTCCAGTATTATTCATGAAGAAGAAGGATGGAACACTGCGGATGTGTATCGATTACAGGGAACTGAACAAGCTCACTATCAAGAATCGGTATCCACTACCGAGGATTGATGACTTATTTGATCAACTGCAAGGATCAAGCTACTATTCCAAGATCGACCTTCGATCTGGATACCATCAGCTGAGAATCCAAGAAGAAAGCGTGCCAAAGACTGCATTCAGAACGCGATATGGGCACTACGAATTTCTTGTGATGCCATTTGGGTTGACGAATGCACCAGCGGTCTTTATGGATCTAATGAACCGCGTATGCAAACCATATCTCGATAAATTCGTGATTGTATTTATCGATGATATCCTGATTTACTCGCGAACGAAAGAAGAGCACGAGCAACATCTCAGAACCATCTTGGAACTACTGAAGAAAGAGAAGCTTTATGCAAAATTCTCGAAGTGCGAATTCTGGATTCGCGAAGTACAATTTCTTGGTCACGTGGTGAATGAGAAGGGCATTCATGTAGACCCGTCCAAGATTGAAGCAATAAAGAATTGGGAAGCTCCCAAGACCCCGACCGAAGTCCGTCAATTTTTGGGCTTAGCGGGCTATTATCGGCGATTCATCGAGAATTTCTCAAGAATAGCTCAACCGCTAACGACCCTTACGCAGAAAGACAAGAAGTACGACTGGGGTGTCAAACAAGAAGAAGCCTTCCAGTTGCTTAAGAACAAGCTATACGATGCACCAATATTATCATTACCCGAAGGCACTGAAGACTTCGTGGTATACTGCGACGCCTCACGACAAGGCTTGGGTTGCGTGCTCATGCAACGCCAAAAAGTCATCGCTTACGCTTCAAGACAACTGAAGGTTCACGAGAGAAATTATACCACTCACGACCTGGAGCTGGGTGCAGTGGTATTCGCCTTGAAGATTTGGCGACATTATCTATATGGTACTTGATGTACAATCTTCACAGATCACAAAAGCTTGCAACACATATTTGATCAGAAGGAATTGAATATGCGCCAGCGACGTTGGGTCGAGCTGCTGAATGATTATGACTGTGAGATTAAGTACCATCCTGGAAAGGCGAACGTTGTAGCAGACGCGTTGAGCCGAAAAGAAAGGGTTAAGACCCTGAGGGTTCGAGCACTAGAAATGACGATTCGAACGAACCTCACAGCACGCATTCGTGACGCACAACAAGAAGCTCTTAAAGAAGAAAACCGTAAAGCTGAATACCTACGGGGTATGCTGAAATACATTGTGCCAAACGAAGAGGGAGCCTTGTACTTTAAGAAGCGTATTTGGGTTCCACTCTATGGTGGCATACGAGAAGTCATCCTTAATGAAGCCCACAAATCGAGATATTCGATCCACCCAGGATCGGACAAAATGTATCAAGACTTGAAGGAGTACTATTGGTGGCCGAGACTCAAAAGCGACGTTGCTGTGTATGTTGGAAAATGCCTAACCTGTGCCAAGGTTAAGGCAGAATATCAGAAACCATCCGGCCTACTACAACAACCAGAGATTCCCGTGTGGAAGTGGGAACAAATCTCGATGGACTTCATAACGAAATTACCCAGGACCCCGAGAGGGCACGATATGATATGGGTAATAGTTGATCGATTAACGAAGTCTGCGCACTTCCTACCGATCCGAGAAAAAGACAGCACTGGAAAGCTTGCTGAAATATACTTAAGAGAAATTGTGGCACGTCATGGAGTGCCAATCTCAATCATTTCAGACAGAGATGGACGCTTTGTCTCAAGAATCTGGCAATCATTTCAGGAAGCCTTTGGATCCCAGTTAGATCTGAGCACGGCATTCCATCCGCAAACAGACGGCCAGAGCGAACGGACTATACAAACGTTAGAAGATATGCTTCGCGCATGTGTCATGGACCTAGGCGGCAGCTGGGATACTCATCTACCTCTAGTTGAGTTTTCCTACAATAACAGTTATCATACGAGCATAAAAGCCGCGCCGTTCGAAGCTCTGTATGGCCGCAAATGCCGATCGCCCTTATGTTGGGCAGACGCTGGAGATAAGCGTATGGTTGGTCCTGAGCTTGTACAAGAGACCACCGACAAGATTGCGCAGATCCAAGAGCGCATTAAGGCGGCTCGAGAGCGACAAAAGAGCTACGCTGATCCAAATAGAAAATCGGTAGATTTCAAGGTGGGAGACAAAGTGTTGTTAAAAGTCTCACCATGGAAGGGCGTAGTCAGGTTTGGAAAGCGTGGAAAGCTGAATCCACGATACATCGGACCATTCAGAATTTTGAAGAGAATTGGTACCATGGCATACAAGTTGGAGTTGCCGGAAGAACTTAATGGAGTACATGATACGTTTCATGTATCCAACCTGAAGAAGAGTCCAACACAAGAAAACGTGATCATCCCGATGGATGAAGTGCATATTGATGAAGCCCTCCGATTTACAGAGCAACCCGTTGAGGTTACTGACTGGAAAGTCAACAAGACCAGGAGGAGCAGTGTGAAGCTTGTCAAAGTACGTTGGAGCTCTAAGCACGGACCCGAGTACACATGGGAACGTGAAGACCAGTTCAAGAAAAAGTATCCCCACCTATTCAAGAAGACTCCAGCGAGAGTGAGTTCAGTCTGAATTTCGGGACAAAATTCTTTTAACGGGGGGAGACTGTGACAACTGGCCCAAACCGGTAATTTCCGTACACATTAATTATTGCTTAATGACTGCAATTATGAGTTTAATTGTCAGCAATGTCTGAACACATGATTAAACAAGTGAATTCATGCATGTTGTATACTACAAAATATTGCTTTATGCGTAAACGAGAGCGTTGCGTCAGAATAATAGTAAACTCACCGGTAAGACACACTGTGTCGACTGAACTGCGAACTGAGGCCTAGGTGTAGGTCCGACAACAAAAATACATTAAAACCCTAGAGTATATGTAAGGGTTTAATTTATAGACATTGCGAAAGCAAAAATAAGCACTAAAAAGCACCCGAAACACACTTTAAGTGCAGAATTTATATAATTCAGCAATAAATCAGCATTTAGACATATAAATATTATGCAGAAATGTCGTTTTATTATCCAGAATATTTCCCTAAGTGTTGGGAATTGAAAGAGTACAAGAAAGGTACTTAAACGACACTAAAAAGTGTAATTTAGCACTTTAACGAATCGGTATGTAACCGAACGACCGGACTATACCCGGAACATGAAAATATTGTTATTTTCATTATTTATCTTTTTCTGAGCTAGTTAGGGTCCCTGATTACCCTAACACCCGTTATAACACGCTACACACTAATAACCAAGTTAAACCCTTAGTTTAACCTAACTAACTACCTAATTACTAGTTGAGATCGAACTAGTACCCCCCCCCCCATCCTAACCGGCCCTAACTAAGGAAGGACACCCTTGTCCTTGTGATGAATATTATAATCAACATGCTTAATATCTAGGGGGCATGTAATCCATTGGTTAAACCCACTAAACTTGTCTATAAGTTCTAACCTAAACACAAGAGATCATTACACAACACAACACCAACTCAAACCCTCTCTTTCTCTCTACCTAGCTCACGGCCAAACATCCCTCCTTCAACCATCCATTTTCGAGTTTGGTTCTTGCCATTCCAAGATCATACAAACATCAAGGGTCACGTATTAGGAGCCTTGGAGCAAACGGAACGCGAAGGACCTCCTTCTCTAGCTTTTATCCACCTCTTTTGCGTATAGATTCTTCCCTAGCCTTGAGCTAGAGGTATAATGCTTAAAACTCATATTTGAACTAATCTAAAGTGGTTAAAAGGATTTTTATCGGATAAAACTCGTTAACATGCAAGATGATGCTTTAAAGCCTACTTAAAACACTAAAAATGGTGGTTAATAGCACATAAGTTGTGTAAATGATGTAGTATTCGAAATGTATGATTATTGAGACCCGATCTATGATTGTGGTAGCTCGGACCACCATTTAACCCGATGTAGTCATGTTCTTGGATCATGACATAAGGTTATGTTAGAAGATATAAGGGTTAAAAGGTGAAACTCTACCACACATGAAACATGAACTTGTGTAAAAGTATTTTTACTTGCAAAATATTGTTCAAAACTAGTAGATCTAAAGATCTACAAGTGGTTTTTCGAAAGAACCAAGCAAAAATATTAGTTTTGTTAAAACCCGGATCTTATCCGAACTAAAAGCATTTTTAGTAAATAAACAAGTGTGTAGACACATGTGTCACAAGAAAATTTAACAAAGAAATATTTTTGTAAATCCCGACTAGAAGTTGTGAAACTTCATATTCTTTAAAAATAAAGTTTTTAAGAAACTAAAATTATTTTTAAAGATAACAAGACTTACTAAATGTGCTAGTAAGTTACTACACATTTTTGTAAATATTCAAGTTCATGAAATGGAGGAATTAGTGATTATGGTTGATGATTATTGTTGATAATTGTTGTTGATGATTGTTGACGATTTAAAAGAAAATAAACACATGTTTTGAAAACATGGGAAACGTCCATTTTTAGGGGAAACTCTGTCAAAATTTTTATAAAATTTTGACACTTAGAAAAGTATAGGTTTTTGAGAAACTTATTCCCTAAAAATGTATTTAAAAGTATTACCAAGGTTTCCCTAATTTTTGGTGATGAGAAATGGTGATTTTTCAAGAATAAAAATGGATAATAAGTATATATATTTTTGAAAGAAAAATATATATTATTTGATCACCAACTTTTGTGCTAAGTGTATATAGTATGTGTTATACGTGCTAGTGTATTAAGACTTAAAAATACACTAATTACTCATGAGGAGTTGAAATATAAAAATACACATACAACATACAAGATACATAATTCGGGTGCAAAGTGCAAAACACAAAAGACTTGATTTATACAAAAGACTTATATTTATTTAGAGAAAATAATATAAGTAAGATACGTAGTTAAAAATATAAGAATATTTTTAACACAAGAAAATATATACAAAAGAGAGTGACTGTACTTGTGCGACGCAAGTCTAGTGACTAACATTAAGAAAACGCGTATAGGTTACGACGTTAATTAAGCAAATCCGGTGGAGTTTACGACGCTAGGAACGCAAAGTTGTGAGTTCATGCTCCCCCTTTTCTCTTTAACTGTTTTCAGTTTTTATAACTTCGGGGGTGAAATACATGTACAAATGTACAAAATTTATAATTGGTATGATATAAATACAAGAAGTACACTTGGTGAGAACGAGAACCAAGTGTGACGAAATATAAGAATACAAGAAGTACACTTGGTGAGAACGAGAACCAAGTGTGATGAAATATAAGAATATGAGAAGCGCACTTGGTGAGAACGAGAACCAAGTATGAGGCGCTATGAGAAATGATAACAAGAAACGCGCTTGGTGAGAACGAGAACCAAGTAGAATGCGTTATGAGAAATAGTGTCACGAATAGGGTACAGAAGCACCATTAATCGTGTACATACTTAGACCGCAGAACAAAAGGTTAGATCTAACGGGTGCCTGGCAGCCTCACACTCGGTCGGGGCGAGAATCGAGTAGTGCTTTTGTGTCTCAGAATATACCAATTAAATGCCTTAGGTTTGGTGACTTCCTATGTCGTGCCACATGTTAATGGCTTTGCAACCCATTAACAATCTGATAATTACAGAAATACTGTATTTACATAAAATTCATACCATACTAAAATTGATATATAACTTGAAGTACGTGGGGTACTCAAGAGGATTGATATATAACTTGAAGTACGTGGGGTACTCAAGAGGATTGATATATAACTTGAAGTACGTGGGGTACTCAAGAGGATTGATATATAACTTGAAGTACGTGGAGTACTCGAGAAAAACTTGATTTATTCACAACTATGTTTTTATACAAAGTATACAAACGTGAAATACAAAACTGCATGAATTCACACCAACTTTATGTTGACGTTTTTCCAAAAACTCACATGTATTTCAGGTAACTAGGATGGATGTGCGCGTGGTCTTGCTTATGCTCGTGGATGTCGCTTGTGTTTAACTTTAAATAAAGTTGTAAACTCTTAAGACAATGATTTAAGCTGTCTAGCGATGTAAACGCTAAACTTATGTTTTCAAATTATGGTATTTGATGTTATTTTACGAGCATGTAGCATGTTTACTCTTCGTATGCAATGAGAACCTTTCATGATCACACCTCGTGCTTCCGCCGTAGAAGGGGGTGTGACACACTTAACCGTTGCTTGCCCCAAGCAACCCGTTCAAAAACTATTTACAAACCATAAGCGATCAATCATGCAAACCAAACTAAAATGTATCGTCCTTTTAGTAACTGTTTATGACACCACAAGACACACCCCTCACAATAACTCTCGGAGACAAGAAAAATTAGCACATATTGCTAAAACACTCAATGCATGTGTGATTGTGCGACAATAAGCTTGTATAAAAATCAAATCTCCTCCTATCAAATATTTAGCATGCTTATGAATCAAAAAGACTTATGGGTTGTAACGAGGCTATGTGTAAAGGTAGGAAATAATGGGAATGTGAAAGTAGCTCATTGATTTGACCCGGTTTTTATTTCTACTACTAAACAAAGCAAACATCAACTATATACACAATTTCATCAACATTTTCAACTACTATTGCAACTAAATCCTTCTTTTTGTATTTTTCTCATATATTTTTTTCTCTTTTTTTTTTCTTTCTTCTTTTTTTTTAAGCATAGAACTCAACAATATATACAAGAACATCAACAATCACAAACTAAATTCCTAAACCGGGTCATCTCAATAGGTAAAGTTTTTGTAAGAAATAGGTTTGGGTCACAACCGAATGGTATAAGGCTCAAACATGGCTTTCTAAAGACCAAACCCCCACCCCTCACAATACCAAGCTCATATATGTAACGTATGAGGTCCAACCCCCAATTCCCACACTCTTACACATCTAGACGAGGCTACCTAAAAGTCCCCTATCATTTTCACAAGCATGCTAATCCTAGGCTTCAACAAGAATTCGTACACAAGTTCTATTAACACAATACACACACCGCCACTCAAAACAAGGAAAGCATCTTTAATAATCATATGTGGCTCAAAAACTCACCAAGAAATGACTAGAAAGGGGTGTCGGTGTGTCATGCGGAACAATGTCAAGTGTTCAGATTCCAACAACTTTTCGCTTGGTTTCATAAATTTTTCAAAAATTCTCAAAATTTTCCCCTCATCCCCACACTTGGGATACATTCTCCCAATGTATGGTTTTGAAGGGAAGATCGCTTTCAACAAAAACACCAACATTTGCTTATACTCTCAAACCCCAAATTTCTTTTTGTATTTTTTTATTTTTTAAACAAAAGCAAACAAACTAACTACCAATAATTCAAAGCTAAAGAACATATCAAGACTAAGAAAAGAGTACATGACCTGGTGAAGTTTGACACAACAGATGTTGTAGATAATCCGACATTCTATCACCACCTTCACACAAATATCCTTACATCCTCCCCACACTTGAATGTTGCCATGGCCCTGAAACATAGAAAAATAACGAAATAGCAAGATCAGTGTAAAACCCCGGGTTGCCTCCCGAGCAGCGCTAAGTTTTCAGGTCTTCAGCCAGACCGTGCCACCCCCACAGACCGTGCCACCCCCATTTAGGGTGGCTCAAAGAAACGGTTCCTGCCATCTCCATCACTTCCTCGTGCCATTGAGCAAAATGCACCCGTCTCGTTTCGACTCGGTGGGTAATCAAATACACTCTTGCTTGAACCCATATGCTTCTCTTCACGATTCGGTGGGTGATTTATTTTCATTCTTTGACACACATTTTTTCATACAAACACTAGACTCACCACCCTTCCTTTCAATAAACTCATAACTAATCACTCTAGTTTGAACATCAAAGGACAACTTACGGTTCTTTTCGGTCATGGTAATAATCCCGTCTCTACAATTGATTTGAGCATTTGCTGTGTATAGAAACGGTCGACCTAAGATTACCCTTTGTTGTGCTGCCATTTTAGTAGAAGCATAGTCTAGAACTAGAAAATCCACCGGGTATTCAAACTCTCCCAACTGAATCTTAACATTCCTAACAATTCCTCGTGGACGCCTCCAACTTTCATCTGCCAAGCTCACCATGGTGTCTACATCTTGCAGCGGGCCAAAGTCATACATGTCATACAACTCGCCTGGTAGCATGCTAATGCCCACCCCATAGTCCAACAATGCATGAGGAATTTTTAGTTTTCCCACTCGGATAGGCACGAGTGGTGCTCCATGCTCTTTGTCATTCTCGACTTCGGCATCCCTTCCTATACCTGCACTCACTTGACAAGAAGATGTTAGAAATGTTTCATTAAATTCACTATTAGGAACGGTACTTACCACATTGATATTAATACTTTTAATGTTTTTGGGATTTGTCACCGTGTCACTTTGTAGTTGGCCTTTTGCTTTCTTCAATATCGCCACATCACTTGCAAGTTGACTCATTTGGGTAGTCAACGACTGAATTGCTTTATCACGGATTTCGTCTTTTTGAATGCGAGCATCATCAAGCTGATTCCTTCGTTGCATCTCAATTTGCATCGCCTTCAACATCTCCATTACTTCATTTCCACCCGAAGAGCTTTGACCTGTTTGATATTGCCTTTGAAATCCTTGGTTTCCTTGGAAGTTCGAGTTGGCTTGATTTGACGGATTCCCGTATCTAAAGTTCGGGTGATTTCGTAAACCGGGGTGGTAAGTATTGGAATTCATGTTGTAATTTCTATCACCCCCGCCTTGCCCTTGTAATGCATTCACCTCCTCATATTGCCCTTCCACTCCTAGGCAATTTCCAGCCGCATGCCCTATCTCATTACAAAGCACACAAACATTATAAATTTGATTAGAAATTTGAACATTACCATCGTCTACCGCATGCACTTGAGTTCGGGTAATGGCCGGTCGTGCTCTCCTTGATGCTTGAGCTTTTCTCTTTGATGTGACCGCCATTTGTTCCAAAAATTCCCAATCGTCATGCTCGTAGTTCGTACCAAAAGTACCATTTGTGATTGACATTAGATCACGAGCATCTTCGGCACACAACCCCTCATGAAAAGCATTCATCAACTCCCATAGCTCTATCCCATGATGAGGGCAATTCTTGATCATCATGTTAAACCGTTCAAAGGCTTCATGAAACATCTCACCTTGTTGTTGTTGAAAACTCCTCAACCCTTTCCTAGCATCATTTGTCTTTTGAGCGGTGTAAAATTCATCTAAAAAGATTTGTTGCATCTCCGCCCATGTGTAAATAGATGCCGAAGGTAGAGTGTAAAACCACTTTTTCGCCTTATCTTCCAAAGAGAATTGGAATAATACCAATTTGACATCATCGGCCGAAAACTCTTGACTCCCAAGAGTGTTGCAAATTGAGTCATAAGCTTCCAAGTGAAAATAAGGCTCCTCCGTCGCTAGACCTTTATACTTTGGCAAGCTTTGCAATGAATTGGTTCTCACTTCAAATGTCCTCCCTTGATCATTGTGAGGAATAACTACCGGTGAAGGATTATGAGTGATTACCGGTCTAAAATGTGCCTCAATGCCTCTTGCATGTTCTCTAAGATGTCTTCTTGGCACACCCAACCGAACCCTTGGTCGAATAGGACCCATTGGCCTTTGCATAGGCCCTTGAGGTACATGTGGTTGAAATTGATGTTGTGGCATCGGTGGGTGTTGAATTGGCCTTTGGAATTGTGGTTGTTCATTTTGTGGACGAACTTATTGCAATGGTGTAGGACGTTGCAATTGTGGCCCTTGTGGCCTTGGCCGAATATGTTGTGGTATAATTTGTTGTTGGGGAATCCCACCAACACTTGGCATTCTTTGCGTTTGGCCTTGCACATAAGTAAGTTCCCCTTGATCTCCATCACCCCCATACACGTATCCTTCTTCTTCATAACCCTCAAAATCTTCATACCCCTCATCATACCCATCTCCTCCTATACCCGAAGACTGTCCAAATGGAAAAGATGAGTATTGAAAACCCGACTGGTTCGGCGGTCTAAATGTAGAAGTAGCATGAACGACAGTTGAACCTTGTGGTAATGTATAGGTTGAAGATGATTGACCTGAAGATGGGAAGAAATGGGTGAATGGTGGAATTATAGTAGAAGGGTTAAAGGTAAGTGTAGGTTCATCTTGGGTGGTAATGGGTTGTAGTGTTGGTTGGTGTAACATCATGAGGTGGAGTAGGGTCGGTGGTGATGTTAGGCATGGTGGTATTTAGCGAAGGTTGTGTTGATGATGGTATGAAAGGTGGTATAAGTTCACCCACAGTGGGTGGTGGTGGTGGATCCATGTATCTAAGTGGTGTAATTGGTGTAGTTGGTGTTGTTGGTGAACCGCTGATTATGTTTTCCCTTAGCAAAATTATGTTTCCTCTTAAAGTCCGTTCAATCTCTGGATCAAATGCCAATGGTGATAGCTTGTGAGAGCTTCTAGTACGCATGCACCTGTAAATACCTGCACACTAACACACCCAGCGTAAACCAGAAAAATAACAAACTTAAAAAGATCAAAAATAACACACGTTGCGCATTACTCCCCGGCAACGGCGCCAAAATTTGACGTGATGTCGTGGTCACAATCAAATTTAATACAAATACTACTAATAGATAGCGGTAAGTGGGTATCGAACACAGGGAGTTTGTGGAATGTGTGTTATTTAGAAGTGTATCTAAGTTAACTAAGATTAAACTAATTGAAATAAAATTAAATTCAAGAGTTGGATTGATTGATTGAGTTTTAAAAACTAAAATTACTATTCTAATTGCAAAATGAAAATTTGGTTTGTAGACAATTTAGAGACAAATGACCATCTTTAGTTTCCGGTTTGCTTCGATGTTTATGCTATCATTCCACTAGAAAGAACTACATAGACATCGTTCATGTGTGATTACTTGTTGTGATAAAAGGGAACTAAGTACTCAGATTCCTAGAACGTGAGTTGTTACCGGATGACCAATTAACCCTTACCCAATCCTAATTCTACCCATGATATCTCGATTGCCAACGACACCAAGAACGTATGGTTTCAAATTAGATTAACATAAGAATCAACAATTTACAAACAATCAATCACACACCATAACAAACAATCATAAAGACAAAGTTTGTTATTCTAGAAATTAGGAAATCAAGCATAAAGTCTAATACAAACCTTCAACCAAAGATAGTCATCAAGAGTTTAGCCACTCATGGCTTGAATCATCATCCTCACACAAGTTTCAATGTTTATAACAATTAAAAACACAAACCGAATGATTGGAAATTGTCTTCAAGCACCAAGAACACTCGAAATCGCCCCTAGAACTGTGTGTAACCGAATGGGAATGATTAGAGGTGAAAAGACACCATACATCCGCATTAAAAGGTGGAAGTTACACATTTACGCAGGTCAGCACCGTAAGCTACGGTGGCCACCGTAGCTTACGGTGGCTTGGAATGACTTAAGGTGGCTTTAAAGTGTCATACGGTGACAAAAAGTGCCAGTCAGCGCCGTAAGCTACGGCCCTTGCCGTAGCCTACAGCAGGCTTCAACAGGAAAACTTGTTTTCAGCATAACTTTTTCGTTTCAACTCCGTTTTCTTCACCGTTTTCGCCTACGTTCTCGTAATTTCGTCCTCTATCATGATATCCTCTTAATTATTCAATTCCAAAAATTGATTTTTTCATTTATTCTCCGTGTTCCTTCCATTTTAAGCTCCCGTTTGTACCTGAAACACAAACAACCGTAGCTATCTAATTCTAGACAACTACCTGATTAAATGTAGGATTTTATTATCATTTATACCACTTAAGGGTTGTCCCACGGACTACCCGTCAAGCATATCGAAGGAAATCCTACCACGTTGTCAAGCAAATCAAAGGGGATGGGGCTGAATCGAGCAAATCCCTGGGGAGGGGTGCGACTGTAGGGTTTTGATCCGTTGTTGTGTCGAACAGGAGATGGATGCATCGAAGGGGAAGGGGAGGGTTTTGGTCGATAGTTTCTCCAGTAAGTATGTTAGGGTTTCTCAGGTATAAGACGGTGTTTAAGTATTAGACGGGGTTCTTTTGAATTTTCTTAAATATTTTATTCGAAATGTATAGTTTTTATAAGAGTGTGTTCAAAGACAACACCGTTTAAAGGAAGCTGTTTTTTATAATCTTAGGTAATTCAATTCCCTTAGACATTTTATCGAGCATGTGGTGTGCATCATTGATGAAACTGAAATGCATAATTACTGGATTAGAATTTAATCTATCAAATTATACAAATAGCATACATATTCATGAACATCTAAGACCCATATTACTTTCCTCAATCTAACTTTAATCCAAAAAATATCTAAGAAATGCAAGAAAAGTTACAGGTTGCAAAATGAAACCTTAATATAGATGATAAATGTCTATACGTTTCTGTTCACTTCATATCACTTACAAACGTGTTGAACATGGATCCTAAGGCGGTAGGAATTAGACTTGAAAGACAATAGTTAGAAGCATTTTTTTTCACCTTTTTATATTTGTTGAATCCAAAATACAAACGTGTCCTATATGTTTCTGTTCACTTCAAATCACTTACAAACAACAATACATATACAAACTACGTCAAAGAGGGAATCGAAAAACTAACCAGTCTCGAAGGGGGAATTGAAGAGGAATGCTTCCGTCGTCGAGCATATCGAAGGAAATCCTGCCGTGTTGTCGAGCAAATCAAAGGGGATGGGGCTGAATCTAGCAAATCCCTAGGGAGGGATGCGACTGTAGGGTTTTCATCCGTTGTTGCATCGAACAGGAGATGGCTGCGTCGAAGGGGAAGGGGAGGGTTTTGGTCGATAGTTTCTCTAGTAAGTATGTTAGGGTTTCTCCGGTATAAGACGGTGTTTAAGTAGTAGACGGTTCTTTTGAATTTTCTTGAATATTTTAATCAAAGTGTATGTTGTTTATAAGAGAGTGTTCAGAGACAACACCGTCTAAAGGAAGTTGTTTTATGATAATCTCAGGGAATTGAATTCACTTAGACGTTTTTTCGAGCATGTGGTGTGCATCATTGATGAGACTGAAATGCATAATTACTCGATTAGAATTTAATCTATCAAATTATACAAATAGCATACATATTCATGAACATCTAAGACCCATATTACTTTCCTCAATCTAACTTTAATCTCATAAATACCTAAGAAATGCAAGAAAAGTTACAGGTTGCAAAATGAAACCTTAATATAGATGATAAATGTCAATACGTTTCTGTTCACTTCATATCACTTACAAACGTGTCGAACATGGATCCTAAGGCAGTAGGAATTAGACTTGAATGACAATAGTTAGAAGCATTCTTTTCACCTTTTTATATTTGTTGAATCCAAAATACAAACGTGTCCTATACGTTTCTGTTCACTTCAAATCACTTACAAACAACAATACATATACAAACTACGTCGAAGAGGGAATCGAAAAACTAACAAGTCTCGAAGGGGAAATTGAAGAGGAATGCTTCCGTCGTCGAGCATATCGAAGGAAATCATGCCGCGTACTCGAGTAAATCAAAGGGGACGGGGCTGAATCGAGCAAATCCTTAGGGAAGGGTGAGACTGTAGGGTTTTGATCCGTTGCTGCGTCGAACAGGAGATGGCTGCGTCGAAGGGGAAGGGGAGGGTTTTGGTCGATAGTTTCTCTAGTAAGTATGTTAGGGTTTCTCTGGTATAAGACGGTGTTTAAGTATTAGACGGGGTTCTTTTGAATTTTCTTGAATATTTTAATCAAAGTGTATGGTTTTTATAAGAGAGTGTTCAAAGAAAACACCGTCTAAAGGAAGCTGTTTTATGATAATCGCAGGTAATTCAATTCACTTAGACATTTTATTGAGCATGTGGTGTGCATCATTGATGAAACTGAATTGAATAATTACTCGATTGGAATTTAATCTATCAAATTATACAAATAGCATACATATTCATGAACATCTAAGACCCATATCACTTTCTTAATCTAACTTTAATCTCACAAATATCTAAGAAATGCAAGAAAAGTTACAGGTTGCAAAATGAAACCTTAATATAGATGATAAATGTCTATACGTTTCTGTTCACTTCATATCACTTACAAACGTGTCGAACATGGATCCTAAGGCAGTAGGAATTAGACTTGAAAGACAATAGTTAGAAGCATTTTTTTCACCTTTTTATCTTTGTTGAATCCAAAATACAAATGTGTCCTATACGTTTTTGTTCACTTCAAATCACTTACAAACAACAATACATATACAAACTGCGTCAAAGAGGGAATTGAAAAACTAACCAGTCTCGAAGGGGGAATTGAAGAGGAATGCTTCCATCGTCGAGCATATCGAAGGAAATCCTGTCATGTTGTCGAGCAAATCAAAGCGGATGGGGCTGAATCGAGCAAATCCCTGGGGAGGGATGCGACTGTAGGGTTTTGATCCGTTGTTGCGTCGAACAGGAGATGGCTGAGTCGAACTGGAGAGGGAAGGGTTTTGGTCGATAGTTTCTCCAGTAAGTATGTTAGGGTTTCTCTGGTATAAGACGATGTTTAAGCAGTAGACGGGGTTCTTTTGAATATTCTTGAATATTTTAATCAAAGTGTATGTTGTTTATAAGAGAGTGTTCAGAGACAACACCGTCTAAAGGAAGCTGTTTTATGATAATCTCAGGTAATTGAATTCACTTAGACATTTTTTCGAGCATGTGGTGTGCATCATTGATGAAACTGAAATGCATAATTACTCGATTAGAATTTAATCTATTAAATTATACAAATAGCATACATATTCATGAACATCTAAGACCCATATTACTTTCCTCAATCTAACTTTAATCTTACAAATACCTAAGAAATGCAAGAAAAGTTACAGGTTGCAAAATGAAACCTTAATATAGATGATAAATGTCTATACGTTTCTGTTCACTTCATATCACTTACAAACGTGTCGAACATGGATCCTAAGGCAATAGAAATTAGACTTGAAAAACAATAGTTAGAAGCATTCTTTTCACCTTTTTATATTTGCTGAATCCAATATACAAATGTGTCCTATACGTTTCTCTTCACTTCAAATCACTTACAAACACATTACATATACAAACTGCGTCGAAGAGGGAATCGAAAAACTAACCAGTCTCGAAGGGGGAATTGAAGAGGAATGCTTCCGTCGTCGAGCATATCGAAGGAAATCCTACCGTGTTGTTGAGCAAATCAAAGGGGATGGGGCTGAATCGAGCAAAACCCTTCCCTTCCCCTTTATACTATAATTATGATAGGGTTTCTCCGGTATAAGACGGTGTTTAAGAATTAGACGGGGTTCTTTTGAAATTTCTTGAATATTTTAATCAAAGTGCATGTTGTTTATAAGAGAGGGTTCAAAGACAACACCGTCTAAAGGTTGCATAAATTAGTATAAGACAGTTTTTAAGCATTTGACAGGGTTCTTTTGAATTTTCTTGAATATTTTAATCGAAGCAGTACAATTATCAAATAGGTATTGATTTTAAGACGGTGTTATTGCTTTAACCCAGCTAGACAGTGTTATTGCTTTAACCCCACCAGACGGTGTTACTGCTTTATCCCCGTCTAAAATAAATATCGACACCGTCACTCCATTTTGTAGTAGTGTGACTAAATGGGTTAATCAGGTAACCAAAACACAACCTCTGTATTAAAAGGGTTAGATACAACATCCCAAAATATGATTATTTTTATGTCATGCAAAGTCATAATGGGTAAGATATAACAACCAGAATAGCCTAAGTCACAACCCCCGACCCTACCGTGGGCGGGAGCCGTGAGCAGAAACAAGTGGTACCGGAGTTTATTAAAATTATCGCAGCGGAAAATTTATCAGGACCGGGTGTCAGGAAAAATATCAGAGTTTTTAAAACACTGAAATTTTCATTCATAAGTTGGGGGGTAAAACCCGTATTTACATAAAGGATTTTCACAGGGATAAACCCTTGATTACAATACACGTTTTATTCAGGTTTACATAGCCACGTATTTAAGCTTGAGTGCTTCATAGCACTTTTTCTTCTCTTCACAGTAAATCACCTGAAACGCGTTTTAAAACATTTGATCAGCGATAATACTGGTGAGTTTATTCAATTTCTACAAAAAGACACATTGCCATAATTATAGTATAAAGAGCTTTTACATTTGTTTATATCTTTCAGTTACTCAAATCAGTATTTGTCACCTATCCAACAAGGTGGTTGTGGTCATATTACTATTGGCTAACTTTTGTCCAATAGAAACTCTGGACTAGTAGTGTATACAAAACCCCACATACCGTCAGTAATTTCAGAATACTGTAAGTACAACTAGAAAACATTTAGGGTTCTGAAAGCATTTTGATAAAGGAGAATGACTCACATTGCAGATTTAGGGTTTCAGTACTAGTCTTCTGGTTTAAGTTTCGGTTTCCTAATTAAGCACACAATGCACATGTATTAGTGTATTAACTCAATTAAACTTTAACGATAATCACGAGATCAAAACCCACAACGTGATGACAAAGTATAGCCTTATTCAGGCAGCACTTAAACATCCGTTGGCTTCGTTTCAATCGATCGGACAACGTACCATACCCGTGATTCGAGTTAGCACGCTGATTACAGGCAAAGGTTTAGAACTTGGGTATAATAGCAGAAATTCAGAGAAAGAAAAGAAAGTTCTGAGCAAAGTTGAATGTCTGATGCTCGCCCTTTATATAGCTGATTTTAGAGTCTCTCGCGCCCCGCGACAGCCCAGGGCTGCCTTGTCGCAGCCTGCGAGGATGTCTAGCTAGGGCATAGGTGTCATGAGTCAAGGGGGTAGGTTTGACACGTCTGTGACACGTGGCCTACACGTGTCTCTAGCGCATTTCAGAGCTCTCACGCCCCGCGGAGGACTCTTATGAGTTTGTCGCGACCCGCGAGAAGCACAAAAATCTTTTCTTTTTGATTTTTTGTGCTGGTTCTCGTCATGCGCGTTTGGGGTTTCGATTACGAATTGTTGTGGGACCTTTTTCAGGGTAGTTACATCCTCCCCACCTTGTTTTAAATCTCGTCCTGGAGATTTATTGAAATAAGTAAGGATACTTTCGTTTCATTTATGACTCTAGCCCCCATGTGTACTACGGTCCTCTTTTCGAATCCCACTTCACTTTAACTAGAACTAACCTCTTGTGCTTGAGATTCTTAAACTTTATATCTTCAATTTGTAGAAGTTTCTCAAAAAACTTCAGTTTCTCATTTACCTCTATATCTTGAAGAGGTACTATCAATGATTCATCAGCTAAACATTTCTTTAGGTTACATACATTAAAGACGTCATGTACACCTGCCATTTCTTCGGGTAACTGTAGCTGATAAGCTACTGGTCCAATTCGCTTGATGACTTTAAATGGTTCGACATACATGGGGCTTAACTTTCCGTTCTTACTGAATCAGACTACTCCTTTCTAAGGAGAAACTTTTAGTAGCACTTTGTCTCCAACTTGAAATTCTAATGGCTTACGTCTATTATCTGCATAACTCTTTTGACGATCTCATGTTGTTTTCAATCTTTCCTTGATTTGAATTATCTTGTCGGTTGTTTCTTGCACAATCTCAGGACCTGATAATTGATTTTCTCTTATTTCTGCCCAACATACTGGAGTTCGGCACTTTTGTCCATAAAGTGCTTCAAATGGAGCAACATTAATGCTTGTATGATAACTATTGTTATAGAAGAATTCTATTAATGGTAAGTGATCGTCACAACTTCCTCCAAAATCTATTACACATGCCCTTATCATGTCTTCTAATGTTTGGATTGTCCTTTCACTCTGTCCATCTGTTTGAGGGTGATAAGTTGTACTTAAATTTAATCATGTTCCTATAGCTTTTTGGAAACTTTTCCAAAAGTGAGAAGTGAAACGACTGTCTCTATCAGACACAATGGATAACGGAATTCCATGTAATGAAACTATCTCATCTACATATAGCTTAGCTAATCTTTCCATACTAAAGGTTTCCTTCATGGGAAGAAAATGAGCTGACTTGGTTAGTCGATCCACAATCACCCAGATTGTGTCGTTACCTTTCCTTGTTTTGGGTAATTTAGTAACAAAATCCATTGTTTTCAATTCCCATTTCCATACTGGCATTTCTAGTTGTTGAAGTAAGCCTAAAGGCTTCTAATGTTCAACTTTAATTTGTGAACAAGTTAGACACTTAGAAAGGTAACTAGCTATCTCCTTTTCATTCCTGACCACCAAAAAGTATTCCTCAGATCTTGATACATCTTGTCACTACCAGGATGCATTGTATACCTAGACTTATAAGCTTCCTCTAAAATTCTTTCTCGTAGGATTCCTTAGATAGGTACCCAAATTCTATTCATATAGAATCTTCAAATTCCATCAGTTCCTTTTTCTAATTCCTTTTAGTCCTTCAGCATCGTCCTTGATTGCTATTTCTTGTGTACTTTTTAATTGTTCCATTAAATCTATCTGTAGATTTAATCTGAGAGCACATATGATGTGTTGAAAAACTCTGACATTTACCCGTGTATTTTTTATTTTATTTTTATAGTTTTGAGTCATTTTTAGTCTTTATACATTTGTATTTGATTAGTTGGTGTTTTGCCAGGTCCTAGTGCAAATGGAGCGAAAACGAGTAAGAAGGAAATAACCAGCCAGTTGAGCAGAGTAAAACGCCAGTGACCGAATCAAAATCGCAGCCATTTTCTTTGAGTAGACAAAGCCCACTGTCTTTAGTTTATAATTTAACTTGGGCTACCATCTTTTTTTTCTAAAATAAATAGATTAAAGTGGGCCACATATATACAGATACATGATACGAGGAGGGGCTGTTGATATAAAAAAAGCCTATTGTGGGGAATTAATAAAGAGGGTATTTTAGGTTGCATATAAAAAAAAGAGCCATACACAAGTTTTGGTAGGGCGCAAGAAAACAAAATATAAAAGAAGGCATTTATGAATTGCTTGGGTCCAAAGATTCATTTTGAGGATATATATTATTGAAGGCATCAGACGGCTGTTAAAAAAAGCACAAAAAAAAAAAGAAAAAAAGAAAGAAAGGTAGACGGAGAGTAGGGCGCAAAAACAAAGAATTGGACGGCTGTACAAGGATTCAGAACAAGAGATAATTTCAAGTTTTGAAGAGAAAGAGAAAGCTTGGGGTTGAAGATTGATGATTAAACTTTAAGGCTTTTCGGTTAGACATTGTTTATATTTTTTTCGGTTGTTAAACGTAAATATTAGAGACATGTTTTCTAATTTGAATTGCTTTAAATTTATTTGTGTTTTGTCATTGAATATGAGTAGCTAAATTTATTATGGTTGCTTAGGTTGATGAACTAGATGAATTGTTTGAAGGATTAACTTTTAGGTTTAAATGAATGTGATGATTTATATGTCATAACTTTAGAACCCGATTCTAATTATTTGTGTGTTGGTGTTGATTGGCTTAATAATATATTTGTTGGTTCCATTGCTCTAGATACTTAGAAATATACTTTAGAGCCGAGAGTCAGTCTATGTTTTTAATCTTTCAGTCTAGGCCTTGAAAGTGAGAAATCTAATTCAAGTCTAATAATTATTAAAACCAATTAATTAAAACGTGCAATCTCTTCTAGAGCTGAGAAATCTAATCTAGAATATCTAGGTTATTAGCTGGGCGTTATTTGGAAGTTTGGGTGGCCGATAACTCGGGTTCATCTTTTTATTCGCGTCTAGAGTTTCCAAGGTTCTCGGTGTTCTTAGTTATTTATGCTTCATAATTTGAGGGTTTTAGTAAATATATTACTTTATACCTAATAGTTGTGGGACTTGGTTGTCGATAACTCGAGTGAGTCCATTTTAGCATTTCATCACTTGTCATACTGTTAGGTTCGGTTTACCTTCCAGGGGTTTATCGGGTTAGGCAAAGTCTTCATTCAAAACCAAGGTTAGGATTTTATTCACGAGTCTAGGGATTCTTGCCTAGGTAACCTATTTTTCTTATAGTTGAGTTTCAGTCCAGTCTCTTGTTGTCTATGCTTGCTGCTGTTTGGTCGTTAATTTATTTAAATTGTTTTTTAGTATAAAAATATTTTTCTCAAATCAAAACCAAATTATTAGGCTAGGGGTCGATAGAGGTTTAGTATCAAGAGTCGCTAGATTGTGTCCACGGTTTGATACTCGGACTTACTTGTTTTTACTACTTACGACCGGTACACTTGTAGGTAGTGTGTGGTTTACGGGTTTTTCCAATTTTAAAACTTGTTTCGAAATTAATATATAAACTTTTCACACATCAAGTTTTTGGCGTCGTTGCCGTAGACACAGTGCGCTTTTAAGGACGACCTGAGTCAGGGATTTAGCCATTTACTGCTTTCTTAAATTAGTTTGTTTTTTTTATCTTAGTTAAAAAAAATACTTAGTAAAATTAAAAAAACAAAAAAAACAAAAAAAACTTTAAAAATTAGTGGTTTACTTTCTTAGGATACTTGCTAGTTCTATGTGCCTACTTGTTTAACTAGCTTGTTTGTGATTCGTGTCGTTCTCCTTGCTTTTCAGTGTATGCAAACACGTTCCTCGGGCCCACCTGATACTTCACCATTCTCTGAGCCCGAATTCAAATTCCACCGTCACCTACGCCAGCTTAAGTTTAAGGTTCCAAAAGTAGAATTCAATCTAGAACCTGAAATAGTTTTGGCTGATCGTAGGATTGTTGCTGATCACATTAGTGCTGCTCCCACCACCGTTTGCTCAAGCATCACCCTTCCCATTGTAGAGGCGAACAACTGGACTATCCCACCCACCTTGATCAACACCATTACCCATTCAATCCAGTTCCATGGTCTGCGAGACGAGGACCCACATGTTCATCTGACTAGATTCGGTAGGTTTTATAGTACTTTCCGCCTTACGGGCGTCACTGAGGAGGCCATTCATCTTCGTTTGTTTCCATTCTCACTCACTGATCCAGCTGCTATCTGGTTGGACTCCCTCCCACAGGGGGTCATCAGCACTTGGAATGATCTTCAGTCCAAATTCCTTCAGAAATACTTCCCACCTGCTAAGACAACTCATCTTAGAAATCCTATCTACGCATTCACCGAGCAGCCAGGGGAGTCTTTCTACGAGACTTGGGATAGGTTTACGACACTGCTAAATAAGTACCAACACCATGGCCTTGAGGAGTGGAGAGTCGCAGAGAAATTCTATAACGGAGTTTCTGAAGCGACTAAGAGACTGCTTGACTCCACAGCAGGAGGCAGCATGATGAAAACCAAAACCGTTGTTGAGTGCCTTGAGATGATGGAGGACCTAGCCACCAGTACTTACACTGAGCCTAGCTTTGGGGGCGTTACTGCTGCCCATAAAGGTATTCATACGGTAGATTCTAGTGTAGCTTTAGCCGCCCAGGTTGACTCCTTAACAAAGATGGTCAAGGATATTCAGGTTAAGATTAGTTCTAAGTGTGAGGTGTGTAGAGGTGGGCATAAGATGATAGATTGCCTTGTAGGATCTGAGGAGGAGCTGAGTTTTGTCCAGAACCAGGGACGAGGCCAGGGTTACAACTCTGGATGGCAGCCACGCCAAACCTCGAACTGGTGAGGCGGGAATCCCCCTGGATTCCAACCACGCCAAAGTCTCTTTCAGACCACTGTCGATGGACATAGTAGTGGAGAGCCTAAGTCTGAGCTGAGTGAGTTTCTAAAGAGGAATGATGAGAGCTAGAGAAAAAAACAGGAGCAGGAAAAGAAAAATCAAGAGTTTGAGCTCATGTTTAGGAATCAGGGGTCCACCATACAGAGTCTAGAGAGAACCATAGGAGAAATGGTGAGTAGGATGACCGAGAGGCCCGCAGGTTCATTCCCTAGCACCACCTAGCTTAACCCTAATGCCCAGTTACATTCCGTGTTCACACATAGTGGTAGGATCACAAGACTTGTTGATGAGGGGTTTGAGATAGAAAAGGTGATAGAACCTGAGAGGGTTGTTAGGAGAGAGGTAGAACCGGAGAAGGTTGTTGAGAAAGTGGTTGAATCAGAAGAGGAGGAAGTAGAAGAACCGGTTGAAGTGTATGAGCCAGTTCCTCCATACCCTATGAGACTTTTGAACAAGAAGCAAATTGCTCAGTATAATGGGTTTTTGGAGATGATCAAAAGCTCCACGTAGACATACCCTTCCTTGAGGCTTTGGCTAAAATGCTTAAATTTGCCAAGTTTCTCAAGGGACTCCTACTCAATAAGAAAAAAATTGAGGATCTTTCGATTATTACATTGAGTGAGGAATGTTCTGCTGTGATTACAAACAAACTTCCCACAAAGATGCTAGATCCAGGAAGTTTCACCATTCCTTGTGAGATAGAGGGTTATGAGTTTGGGACTTCTTTGGCCGACCTAGGAGCTAGTATAAATGTGATGCCATATTCTGTCTTTAAGAAGCTTAAGCTAGGAGAGCTGGTGTGCGTTCGGCGTGATATATTTTTATTGATATTTTAAGCCCATTTTACACATTAATCAAGTTTTAAATTTATAAAACACGATATTCTACTAACACTAAACACACACTTGGGTAAGTGCACCCATCATGAGCGTAGTATAGTGTTGGTAAGATACTGAGGTCGTCCAAGGACATAAGAGCTTTTAGTACCGGTTTATCCTCAACGTCTAATCAATCTAAATGTTTTTGGAGAAAATGTTTTAAACATGAAAATAAAAACTAAAAATGCAGAAATAAAAAATAAAATAAAAACAGATAGACAAGATGAATCACTTAGATCCGACTCGCCTTTAATGTATCCTTTGATGATTTTTGCACTTTCGGACTTTTTAAGAGATTATCTTAGTTATAGTAGTAGGCCCCTCTTTTGAAGGTGACGTTACCCTCAACCCAGTGGTTTGAGTCATCAAGGATACAATTCCAAAGGGTTGGAATATTGAAAGATAATTAATTAAGTTATTAATGCGAAAAGTGGTAGGCCCCTCTTTTGAAGGTGACGTTACCCTCGGCTAAGTGGTTTGTGTCAGCATGGATATAATCCCAAGTATCCGATTTAATGTATTAATAGTAGTTTACATATGAGGGGATCAAGCTATTCGCACCCCCGCCATCCAATACCAGTGGGTATTGAAGGAGGTCCTAGTAAGCTTGACCCAGGTCCTTGCAGGATCTATACACTGAACAAGGCAAGAACCTTACTAAACCATTCCCTTAACCCCCAACCAGGTAGCCAAAATGCCTCTATATAGACCGTAGAGACATGAATGGTGTAAATCTTTTACTTTATATAGACGGTAAAGTAATGCCAAGACACCACGGACAAATGATAAAGAAAATTCACCTTCAACATAAGAAACTAGTTATTAAAATCATTAATACAAAACCAAATAAAAAGTGCCGAAAGATTAAAAATCAAAAGTAATACATAAAAGACTTGTCTTCACCAAGTGATGTAAGAGGCTTAACCAAACATGGCCTTTGATTGGCAAGAACTCTTACTATCAATCTTGGATCCCGAGACTACTACACACTCTAAAGGTGGAGATGATGGATGATGGTGGTGGGTGTTGGTGGTGTAGTGGTGGTGGAGTGGTGGCAAAGTGAGAGAGTAGTGGTTTGCCAAGGGATGCCTTTGAAGTGAGCCAAGCACCCGTATTTATAGCCTGCACAGAGCTCTGGCCACGGCCCCGTGTCCAGCGGGCACGCCCCCGTGGCCAACCTTTTCTCTTCCTTCATTAAATGCATGTGTCAGCAGAGGGTTCCACACGGCCCATGTCCAGCAGGCACGACCCTGTGGGCAGAAACGTATCTGTACTATCAAGATTTTGCAAGATTCTGCATATCTTAGCGTTGACCACGCCCCGTGCTGAGCTGGGCATGCCCCCGTGGTGGGCGTAGAAGCTTCTACAGGTTTATCTTTTCTGTAGACACCTGACCACGCCCCCGTGTCCAGTGGGCACGGCCCCGTGGTCAGTCTTCTGTTTCTTTGTTTTTGCTTTTGCTTTTGCTTTTGCTTTTGCTTTGGGGATGCTGCCGAGGGGTCGGGCATGTCACATTTATTCCTTTTCTTTGTATTTATGTTGGTTTTGGCTGTATATTTGTTCCTTTTGCTCGTTTAAGCTCATTTGGTTCTATAAATTCAAAAGGAAGACAAAAACACACTTTTTCCAACATTAGTACTAAAAAGGGGTTAGTTTTATGCCTCAATTGATGTAATTTATATGTTACATTTTGCACACATCAAATACGCCCACACTTGAATCTTTGCTTGTCCTCAAGCAAAACTCTTTAATATGTGGCTTTACACACCCAAATGGAAGAGGTAGAAGAGAAGTTTTGGGCTTGTCTTGAGTGTCAGTTTCCAAGATCTTTATTGGGTTTTAATTTTATTTTATTTACAATCCTATTCGTTATGATTTAATTAGAACATTTCATAAGAAAAATTACTTATTTGGGCATAACATGCCTCTTTAAAATTCCATTTATATACAAGTTCACATACCTCACGGGAGATCACTCAACACTCGGCCGAAGATGTATTTTTGTGAAACACTCGAGACCGGCATGGAACTTACTTCTACCATATACTTGCCAAGCAATCAAACCTCTTCCTTTTTAACTATAAACCTTTGTAAATATCAAGAGGACTTTGGGAAAGGGTTAGGCTTGGGCTATGGGTAGGTGGTTTTGGTTAGTGGTTAGTAAAAATGGCTAAAAGCGTAAAAGCATCGGTCGTCGTAAAACTTTTTGTTTTTGTGACTTTTATTCAAACTAAGCATATTCAAACAAAGTTTCTTTGAGGAACTTGTTTGTTTATTGCAAGACTTTCATTTTTTTTATAAGAGACGTCACAAGATAACCCAGCTTTTTACTAAAACAAAGGGGTTGAAAAGAAAAAGGTTTTGGTGGGTAAAGGGTGTTTGTTTTGTGGGTTTTGAAATGAAAAGGTTTAGGCTCAAAGGGGTTAACTAGGGGGATTTTGGGTAGGTGATAAAAAAATGAAAAATAATGGTGTTGAAAGGAAAATTGGTTAGTCCTAATGCCTCCATCATTTACTTACTTGGGTTAAGTTGGTAAGGATCGGGAATGTATCGTCGTGGCAAGTTCTAGAGTCGTAAGAACCAAGCGGCTATTCACCCAAGAAACGAAAAATGAGCATTTAGTTTAAAGATATGTGTTTGTATGCTCAATAAAGGCTAAAAACTCACTTGGTGTGGGAATGGGTTTATAATGTGATCAAGTATATATAATCAAATTTTAATTAGACTTGCCATGCCTTTTCATAATTTTCTTATGTTGGTTCTTTTTATCACGACGCTATCGGTTGTAAATTTGTAAAAATATAACCTTTTTAGAACTTGTTATTCCCAAATTAAGCCAAAACAAGTAAAAAAAATTGAAATTCCTATAGAGTTTTGTGTAAGGCTTGTTATTAGGGCTTGCGAACTTCAAGTTTTTAGCATCCCCCCACACTTAAATTACACATTGTCCTCAATGTGTCCCAAAAATCAGTTTTTAGGTTTACTGAATGTGTAAAAAGGTGTTTGAAAAACAAAATTTGGTGTTACTGGGCACCTGGCCACGGCCTCGTGCTGGCTGAGCACGACCCCATGGTAAGAGTGCCAGTAATAGAAACTTACAGAAATGTGGCCACAGGGCGTGCCTGGTGGACACGACCCCGTGGTGGGCAGGGTTCAGACAAACATCAGGTTAGGGATGTGGGCACGGGGGCATGGTCGCTGAGCACGGCCCCGTGGTGACAGTCTGCAAATGATGATTACAGGTTTGTAGCTTTTGGTTCGGGTTTCCGGGCTTATGTAGCACTAATACTTAGTGCATTCAAGCTTCCTGGGTACCTGTTTTGCTTAAATACCACACCACACAATACATAACGAACATCCTAAACTTACCAAAGTTAATCATCCATCATCACACATAAACGAAAATAAAATGTAAAAAATAAAAAGTTTTTAGGAAAGTAAATTGTTCAAACTATGGCACGCAAGCCAGAAGTTGTTTTGTGGGATAGAAAGGGGTTAACCTGAGAAACTGCATCCAACCTCACACCACCTCCAATGCCTCTGATCAGTCCATGTCCTCGTCTTCATCGTCTCCTCCTTGGTACACCGTGTGCTCCCGGATGTAGGTGATGTCATCTTGCATGTCGGAGATGTTGCGCTCCATTGCTCCAACCCGGGTGTAGGTGTCGCTGGCCATGTTGTAAGTGTTGCGGGTGCATAATAGGTTTTCCTGCAAAAGATCATGCAAACTTTGAAAGTTAGGAAAACCACCCCCTGGGAAGAGGAGGAACCCGGTTGGCCTTGAAACTGAGGAGGAGGATGGATTGGGTTGGCGTGAAGAACGAGGGCTTCCTTCGGGTTCCGAACGTGTCTGTGAGTAGTTTGGAAGCGGACTGTCCCGTCACCCCTCTCGTGGATGATCCCCATCGAATGACATTGAGTGAGATCTACCTTTCCCGACCATGGACCCTTACGTAATGATTTCTTCATGAGTTGAACATAGGTCTTGAAAAGGCGGTTGATCCATCCCCCAAAGAAGATAGGTGTCGGGGAGGAAGCCAACTAATTCAGATGCATGTTACGGAGGAGTAGGTGTGGGACATCAAGAGGAACACGGTTGTTGATGCAATATAAGACCGTAAGATCACGCAAGTTGACAACACCGGTACTATCACGCCTTTGACTGAGAGAGTTGCTGAGGACCCTATGAATGTAGCGGTAGAGAGGATCCCGCAACTGGGAGCTCTTTGTGACACTTGGATCATATGCACCATCCCCGATTTGAGCCCACACTGTCTGGCGCATGTTAGCTGAGATTTCATGGAGACCACTTGTGTTTTCTTCTTCACCGGACTCTTCCTCGGTGAACAGACCCACTTGCACTCCAAATTCTGCGATAGAGATTGAAAGCACCTCTCCCGCACATCGGAACTGAACTCCTTCTCCGTCGAATGGCTCTGCTTTTGCTTTGAATGCGAAAGAGCTGTTGAACTCCATGCTATACTCATGAACCGCATGGAGACTTGTGCAGAGGGTCACCCTTAGTGGACCCGTGACCAAGGTGTTGAAACGGTCAAGTTGCCTCATAGCATCCAAGGTATCGAGGCACACTTGTTTTGGTGTTTCTTCGGGCCTTGTTTTTTCAGAATATCATAGCGGGCTTGGTAGTCCCACTCATTTGGCTTAAACTTAGTGAACTTGCCGGCCATCTCTGCAAAAGAAAACATAAAACAATCAGCATGAAACGATAAATTTTCGAAGAAAACTGAAAACAGAAGGCTGGACACGGCCCCGTGGCCACTGGCCACGCCCCGTGTTCAACTGATTTCTTCTGGCCACGCCCCCATGCTCGTTGACCACGACCCCGTGGTCAGGGTTCTGTTTCCCAAAAATTGCATTTTTCAACCCGGTTTCGAAAACTTGAAAATTTTTGGTTGAGTAGGGGCGGCTTTCCCCGAAAATGAAACCCCAAGTGCCGTTTTTCCAAAAACAACCGTTTACCCCTTCAATTTCATCTTTTTCGGTTCAAAAATAAGGGTTTGAGGTTTCTGTTTGAAATCGGGCAAATATACAAACAATTTCAGTGGATTTACTTCCTAAAACATGCAACTATACTAATACTAACAGATCTAAGCAAAAATTTCGGGTTTGGTTTGGTTCGGTTCAAGTTCAAGAACCCTAGATTTTCCCCCGAATTTTTGATGTTAATCTACATGCAAATCATTAAACTAACTAACTAAGATGATAGAATCATACCTTGGTGATGTTGAACGAAGGAAAAACGTGAAAATCTGCAGAGATTCTTGGAGGAACCAGAGAGTTTTCAGGGGAATGGGTCGTGGTGAAATGAAAATTTGAAGAAGAAGGGGTTTTTATTCCCGACAGTAGCCGAACACGGCCCCGTGGGCGGCTAAAAACTGAAAAAAAAATTATATAGTGCACGTGTGAGTGACCTGTTTCCCGAAACTTGGTTTAGAAATCTTACCGATTTTTGAAGCTTTCCCAAAGTTCATTACCTACAAGATATGATGTTGGTATGCAAACCTTTGTTTATTCCTCGACCGCTTGTAGCGCGATTTCTTCTCATCATCCTCAATGAATCCTTGATAAAGCTTAAGCCATAGAACTTGATCTCCTACTCAAAATTCATTAGGGTGATAGAAAAAGGTCCCGACCACCTAGATTTAATTTCAATTGCACCGTGTGGAAAAATATGGGTGATAGAAAAAGGTCCCGACCACCTAGATTTTAATTTCCCGGGAAATAATCGAAGTCGTGAATTAAACAATAGAACTTGATCTCCTACTCAAAATTCATTAGGTTTAATATGTTTATCATGCAAGTTTTTCATTCTTTCCTTATAAATTTATGAATTAGAGTATGCTTGATTCCTTAATTCATCTAATTCATTTAATTGACAAAATTGATTCTTTCCGGCAATTTCTATGTCTAAGTTTACGTTTTTTAATGCCCAGTAGGCTTTGTGTGCTATTTCAACTGGAAAATGACAACTTTTTCCATAGACAAGCTTATATGGGGTGGTACCTATGGTTGTTTTATATGCGGTTCGAAAAGCCTATAAAGCGTCGTCTAATTTATCGGCCCATTCTTTTTTATTTAATCCTATGGTTTTTTCAAGTATTCTTTTTAAACCCTGATTAGTCACTTTGGCTTGTCCGTTTGTTTGAGGGTGGTACGCGGTTGAGATCCGGTTATAGACCCCATATCTTGTTAAAAAAATTTCAAGTTGATGGTTACAAAAATGGGTACCCCTATCACTTATTAACGCTTTTGGAGTTCCAAAACGAGAAAATAGTCGTTTCAGGAATCTTACCACAACTCTTCCATCATTTATTGGAAGAGCGTCGGCTTCGGCCCATTTTGACAAGTAATCCACTGCCACAAGTATATATTTGTTTCCTTTTGACGGTGGGAAAGGTCCCAAAAAGTCTAGTCCCCACACATCAAAAATTTCATAAACAAGATTGCCATTTTGTGGCATTTCGTTTTTGGAAGAAATATTACCTGACCGTTGGCATGCATCACATGTCTTGAAAATACTTTGGGAGTCTTTGTAAATGGTTGGCCAATAGAATCCTAAATCAAATACCTTTCGTGCGGTACTAGCAGCACCATGATGTCCTCCGTATGGTCCTTCATGACAATGGCTGAGAATTTTTCTTGCTTCACTACCATGTACGCATCGTCGGATAAGTTGGTCGGCACACATTTTGAAAAGATAAGGATCTTCCCAAAAATAATGCTTTACATCGGCCAAGAATTTTTTTCTTTGATGATGTGACCATCCTTTTGCAACTACTCCGCTAGATAGGTAGTTGGCGTAGTCGGCGTACCATGGTTCTTCTCGGTATTCCACCATTTCTAAGGACTCCGTTGGGAATTTTTCTTTGATGAGCTCGTCCCTAGTTGCCTCCAAAGCTGGATCTTCCAAGCGGGATAGATGATCTGCAGCGGTGTTTTCTGTTCCTCTTTTATATTTTATTTCAATGTCGAATTCTTGGAGGAGTAGAATCCATCAGATTAAACGCGGTTTGGCATCCTGTTTTTTAAAGAGATAACGAATGGCTGCATGGTCTGTATAAACTATCGTTTTAGAAAGAATAAGATAAGAACGAAATTTATCAAAAGCAAATACTACAGCTAATAATTCTTTTTCAGTTGTTGTGTAATTTTCTTGTGCATCGTTAAGTGTTTTACTAGCGTAGTATATTGGGTGCAAATGCTTATCTTTTCGTTGTCCCAAGACAACTCCAACTGCAAAGTCGTTTGCATCGCACATGATTCGAAAGGTAATTTCCAATCAGGCGCTATCATGATAGGTGCTTTGACTAGCATTTCTTTTAGAGTTAGAAATGCTTGGTTGCAATCCTTGTCAAAGATGAACGGAGCATCTTTTTCAAGTAATTTTGTTAAAGGTCTTGAGATTTTAGAAAAGTCTTTGATAGATCGTCTATAAAATCCGGCATGCCCTATGAAACTTCTAATAGCTCTAACGGAGGATGGGGGTGGTAATCGGGAAATGGTATCTATTTTAGCCCGATCAACCTCCATTCCTTCGCTTGAGATTTTATGACCGAGTACTATTCCCTCCGTTACCATGAAATGGCATTTTTCCCAATTAAGGGTGAGGTTAGTTTCCTCACATCGGGATAGCATTCGTTCAAGGTTATCAAGGCATTGGTCGTATGAAACTCCAAAGATAGAAAAGTCGTCCATGAAGACTTCCATAGTCTTTTCTATCATATCATGGAAGATGGCCACCATGCAACGTTGGAAAGTTGCAGGGGAATTACATAGACCAAAAGGCATGCGTTGATAAGCAAAAGTTCCATAGGGACATGTGAATGTTGTCTTTTCTTGGTCTTCGAGAGCTATCGGTATTTGAAAGTAACCTGAAAAACCATCTAAAAACAATAAAATTTGTAACCGGATAATATTTCTAACATTTGATCAATAAAAGGTAAGGGAAAATGATCTTTCCTTGTTGCCTCATTTAATCGACGATAATCTATACAAACTCACCATCCGGTGACGGTTCTTGTTGGTATTAATTCATTTTTTTCGTTAGTGACCACCGTCATTCCTCCTTTCTTGGGAACTACTTGGACAGGACTTACCCAAGGGCTATCGGAAATTGGGTAGATGAGTCCGGTGTCAAGTAGTTTGATGACTTCGTTTTTAACCACGTCTTGAACGTTTGGATTTACTCTACGTTGCGGTTGTATTATCGATTTATAGTCATCATTCATTAAAATTTTGTGCGTGCACATGGAAGGGCTTATTCCTTTAATATCTACAAGCTTCCATGCGATCGTGTTTTTATGTTTTTTCAAAAGTGTGATTAATTTTTCTTTTTCTAAACTAGTTAATTTTGAAGAAATAATTACAGGTAGCTTACCCTCCTTATCGAGAAAAGCATATTCCAAACCATTTGGAAGTTCTTTGAGATCAAGTGGTGGGTCTTTGGGAGACTCCTTATTTGGTTGCTCATTTTGGTCAAGAACCAAAAAGGTTTGTTCAATGGCGACCTCTTCTTCGACAAAGTGGTTGATTTTGTCTTCCGTATCAGGCGGTTCATCTTCATCTTCAATTAGGGGGTCGTCATTGCCGATTGGATATTTCATTGATTGTTCAAGATCGACATTTCTTTTGAAGGCCCCTAATTGAATGGGTAGGTTGTTTTACTTTCGGTTAATCAAAGCTTTGTGGGTATTCACAAAAGGTCGTCCCAACACAAGTGGAGCGTCATCAAGGATGAAGAAGTCGGTTGGGACTACCGTTTGATTTGTTTGGACTAACACATCTTCAACTACTCCCACTGATTTTATTATTTTCCGGTTAGAAAGAAAAATGGGTATTTGAAGCGGAGAAAAATCACTAATACTTAACTTTTTGAAAATGTAGTTTGGCATTATATTAACACAAAGATCTTTATCGATTGTAATATTACTAATAAAGGAATTTTGAAAGAAACATGGAACCGGTGTAATGTTAATTTCGAATGGATCATCTTTTTAGCGTAGTTTGATCATTTATTAATTTAATGCTTACCATTTCGTCAATTTTAGTGTTAGTGTTTAACTCTTTTAAAAACTTAGCATGAGTAGGTACCAAACAATGGTTTTCGAAAGAAGGTGTTAAGAGATTAATTTCTTGAAAATTATACTCTTTTTGAAGATTAACGTGTTCGGACTTACCTTTTTCGTTGTTTAGTTCATGCGTCGGTTTTTCTCTTACTTGTTCTTCCATTTTTACCTCTTCTACTATTACCTCTTTAGTATAAACTACATCTTCCTTTGTGCGGGATTCCTCTTCCCTTGCTTGGGCTTCTTTTATATAGAGTTCGATAGTTTTGAGGTGTTCTATTATTCTTTCGGCTACGGGGAGGATAGTTGGCGGTTCGTCAAATTGAGCGGGATAAGTATCCCAAAAGCTTGAGTGCGGAAGTTCAATCCTTGGCCCTTCATAATACTCATATGAGGTAGGTGGTTCGCACCATTGTTCCTCGTAGTAAGTATATGACGGAGAAGGTTCATACCTTGGTTCTTCATAATACTCATATGAGGTAGGTGGTTCACACCATTGTTCCTCAAGAAATGAGTATGATGGAGATGATTCATACCTTGGCTCTTCAAGATATGAGTATGGGGGAGAAGGTTCATACCTTGGGTCTTCATAGTATGTGTATGAAGTGGTTGGCTCATACCTAGGTTCCTCATAGTGTGTATATGAAGTGGATGGTTCGAAGAGGTCACAGTATTGTACCGAGTGAGACTTACCGCAAATGGTACAATACTCTTCTTAATAATCATCCTCTTCATAGTAGTAATTGTAACCTCCTGAGTATTGATCCATAAGAATCACTCAGCAGACCACAAAAGAGTCTCGGGACCAGAAAACGAAATAAAAACGGAAACAGAGGCTCACCACGACCCCGTGTTTAGTGAGCACGGCCCGTGGTCAGATTCTGTATCTGGGCGTTTTAGAATTTATTACTGGTTTGGTTCAGCACGGGGGCGTGTTCAGTGAGCACTACCCCGTGTTCAGACTCTGTATCTGGGTGTTTTTGAAATGTTTTGTTATTTTTATGCAGCACGGGGGCGTGTTCAGTGAGCACGGCCCCGTGTTAAGACTACTGTAATGCAAAAAGTTTCTAAAAATGTAAAAATGTGCGCGTAGTTTTAAAAAGGTTTTGAAAAATTGATTAGCCTGTCGATTTTAAGCTTTCTTAAAATCCTTGTATCCCCAGCAACGGCGCCAAAAACTTGGTGTGCGCTCGGCGTGATATATTTTTATTGATATTTTAAGCCGATTTTACACATTAATCAAGTTTTAAATTTATAAAACACGATATTCTACTAACAGTAAACACACACTTGGGCAAGTGCACCCATCGTGAGCGTAGTATAGCGTTGGTAAGATACCGAGGTCGTCCAAGGACACAAGAGCTTTTAGTACCGGTTTATCCTCAACGTCTAATCAATCTAAATTTTTTTGGAGAAAAAGTTTTAAACATGAAAATAAAAACTAAAAATGCAGAAATAAAAAATAAAATAAAAACAGATAGACAAGATGAATCACTTGGTTCCGACTCGCCTTTAATGTATCCTTTGATGATTTTTGCACTTTCAAACTTTTTAAGAGATTATATTAGTTATAGTAGTAGGCCCCTCTTTTGAAGGTGACGTTACCCTCAACCCAGTGGTTTGAGTCAGCAAGGATACAATCCCAAAGGGTCAGAATATGGAAAGATAATTAATTAAGTTATTAATGCGAAAAGTGGTAGGCCCTCTTTTGAAGGTGACGTTACCCTCGGCTAAGTGGTTTGAGTCAGCAGGGATACAAACCCATGTAGCCGGTTTAATGTATTGAAGGGGTATGGTCCCAAAAACCTCACACAGATGCATGGGAACATACCACAACTTCACCACAATGAACCCTTTTTAAGAGAACCCTGCGCGGCTGGGCATTGGTTCTGAAAGAGAACATAAAAAGAAAACAATTTCCAACATCCATGCGCTAAAAGGAACTAATAGATCCTTGCGCAAGCTCATATGAAGTTGGGAGTAAAACTCTGAACAACATCTCCGTGCAAATATCACCTAGACATAAACAGAAAGTGACCTTTCTGTTACAACAAAATTCACACGAGGCAGAGCGACATAAGGTTACATCTGTAAATCTTCTGGAAGGCTTTACCGTGCATAACCATTCGGTTATAACCGAATGGCCACGTAGCATCATCCTGAGCACCTCTCAAAGTCATGATGATGGCACCAAATTGAAGAAAGATCCACACTTGCCAACTTTCCACGTGGCATCACCCCAGCCGTTGATCATACCCACGATCCGTGTGCATAAGCATCAAGTTAAAGATTAACGGCAGAGGAAATAACCGCCGACGGAAAATGCTTTCCGTTACTTCTCCCGTCAACAAACTTTCCTGCCCAAATCCGGTTATAAATAAGGCAATTCAGGTATCACTTTTCAAGTTACATTCACTTCACTTTCACTACTTCTTCTTCTTCATTGAAACCTGTACTTATTCTCACGCCGGAGGGTGGTCATGGAGAGAACCCCCATTCCCCCCGTGGCGAGTCTAACGACTGTTTTTTTTTGCAGTTATTATTTGAAGAAGGAGCTTTGCCAAACCCCGAATCAAACGAGAGGAATCACCCTTTTTATGCAGAACTAAACCCCTGGTTCAATCGATTCCGGTCAGTTGAACCAGTGTTTCTTCATTGGCGCCCACCGATTCTCAGTTTTCATTCTCATCTTCTCGTTTTGATTCATTTATTTTCAAACTCTGTTTTCTAATGGTAGAGATCTCATCAAACCGTCCATCAAGTCCTCGATTTGAAAACAGGGGTAATTCAGCCCAAGTTACTCAGATCGACGGAATCATGGGTAAAAAAACCAGTAACAACAATTGTCACTGGGTAAAAAACTTTGTCACCTCAGAAATGAAATCTAGAACTCAGACTCACCCAGATCTATGTTCGGAGAAACTCCAGAGTATTGGTTCTCCAAATTCTAGGATACCGTAAACAAAATTTTCATACCAAATTCCAGATCTGAGGTTCTCCATAATTGATCTAGATATCAGGAGTCTCAGGAGGAATATACATTGAAGAAGAGATCCGAGAATACAGTGTTGGACCCACGATCCACACATCAGTGGGACATCCAGCCCAGTAACAAAGAGTATCCTGAAACATTCAAAATTATGCAACAAAACATGGAAGACAACAACCAACAAAAGGACAGTACGGAACAAACATACGTGGTGCAAGGAGGACCCTCACAAAGACCACACAAACGAAGCCACAACCAGCACTTGCGCGAACAACAAGTAATCTTTCTCGTCGTTTCGGGAGGTCCTCAAGAAGAACGCCCGGTAATCATAACTGGAATCTTCGGCCATTACCGTACTGATTATATGTTTATCGATCCCGGTAGTTCCATGGACATAATTTACGAACAATGTTTCAAGCAATTAGACCCAGAGGATAAGGCACGCTTGAAACCAGTAGATTTTCCCCTAACTGGTTTCTACAATGAAGCTGTCTTCCCATTGTGTCAAATCGCTTTCCCTGTGACACTCTCAGATGGCGAGCACTCCCGCACTGTCACAGTCAATTTCATGGTTATGCCAGCTACATCACGTCATGATGTACTATTGGGGAGACGATCACCGAGGGAGTTCAGTATGATTACCTCCATACCACATGCCGCTTGTGGTTTCCCAACAGAAACAGGAGTAGCAATTTTGTATTCCAGCAAGGAGGTGATGTATGTCAACGATGAACCACCAGTGAAAGTTGCCAAACCATCACCCCCAAATGAGCCAGAAAAATGGGTTCTCAATAGAGAATATCCCGAACAGACCATTCTGTTAGGACATGCTATCTCACCTTCAATTCGCGCAAAGTTAAAGGAACTCCTGTCTAACAACATGGATATCTTCGCATGGTCTCCGGAAGATATGACAGGTGTACCAAGAGAAATAACACAGCATTGCTTAAACATACAACCTTCTGCAGAACCAGTTGCGCAAGGAGAACGCAGCCTTAGCACTGAAAAAGCTCAAGCAATGAACGAACAAGTAGCTGAATTACTGCAAGTCGGGATTCTACGCGAAGTGCAATATCAAACCTGGGTGGCTAACCCAGTAATGGTGCAGAAACATAATGGCGGGTGGCGCATGTGCGTCGACTTCAAAGATCTTAACAAAGCCTATCCCAAGGACTGTTATGCCCTCCCCGAGATAGACTAAAAAGTTGATTCCCTTGCGTCCTTCCGATGGAAATGCTTCTTGGATTGTTATAAGGGATATCATCAAGTGCAAATGAAAGAAGAGGACGAAGACAAAACGGCGTTTCGCACAGATAAAGGTATTTTTTGCTATACAAAAATGCCTTTCGGCCTTAGAAATGCAGGCGCCACTTATCAACGTCTGATGGACAAGGTCTTCGGAGAATATATTAGGGTAACACTAGAATTTTACATGGACGATCTCGTTATCATGAGTCGGGAGGAAGAATCCATGTTAGCAAACATTCAGCGCACATTTGATTCGCTGCGCAAGGTCAACCTAAAGCTAAACCCAGTGAAATGTTCATTCGGGATGGAAGAAGGCAAATTCCTAGGGTTTATTGTAACCAAGGATGGTTTCAAGGTTAACCCAGAAAAAGTGGAAGCCAATAAACTCATGCCATCACCAGCATCCGTTAAAGAAATGCAGCGCCTGGCTGGGCGGCTAGCAGCACTGAACAGGTTCTTGGCAAATCACGCTGCCAAATCTTACCCGTTCATCAGCACCTTACGTAACTGCGTCAAAAAGAGCCACTTTCAGTGGACACCAGAAGCGGGGAGAGCCTTCCAACAAATGAAAGAGTGTTTAATTCAACTGCCAACCTTAACGGCTCCGCTAAAGGATGAGCCACTAATCCTATACCTCTCCGCCGCAGAAGTAGCCGTTTGTGCAGTACTAATGGTCGAAAGGGATGGGATTCAAACCCCAATCTATTACGTCAGCAAAATGTTAACCGGTCCAGAGACACGCTATTCTATCATGGAAAAACTCATCCTTGCATTGGTTCACGCGTCACGAAGACTGCGGTGTTATTTTTCTGGCCACGTTATCACCGTCCTTACAAACTATCATCTAGGACAAATCCTGTCTAAGCCAGATGTCGCGGGATGGTTGGCCAAGTGGGCTATCGAGCTAGGAGGGTACAAAATCCTGTACAGACCTCGACCAACTATTAAGGGATAAGTCTTAGCAGACTTTGTTACCGAAGTCCCCATCAAAAAAATCCAGGAATGCGAGGAAATTCAAAATCCTACCCCAGTCTTCGATGATAGGGTTTGGACATTACATACCTATGGCGCCTCAAACGATGACGGTGCGGGCACAGAACTTCGCCTAGTTAGCCCTGACGACCATGAACTCACGAACGCAATCCGCCTGGATTTCAAAAGTACTAACAACGAAGCGGAGTACGAAGCGGAGTATGAAGCGTTCTTTGCAGGCCTCCGCCTGGCACTCAAAATGGGAGCAAAGAACCTTGAAGCACACGTTGATTCTAAATTAGTAGCAGAATAAGTCAACGACCATTACGACGCTAAAGGCAAGGTCATGGCTCTGTATTTAGAACAAGCGCGAATCCTTATCAACCAGTTTCAGACCTTCAAGATAGTTCACATCAATAGAAGCGAAAACAAACACGCAGATGCGTTAAGCAAACTGGCTGCTACAAGCTTCAGACATCTCGCGAAAGAAGTCTGCATCGAGGTATTATCTAATCCATCTGTTCCTTTAAGACAAGTAAACATCATAGAAGTCGGGAATCCATCTTGGATATCCCCAATCATTACATACTTGCAACATGGGATTCTCCCAGAAGGAAAAGCGGAAGCCAGAAAAATCCAGCATGAGGCGTTAAATTACGAAATGGCAGACATTATCTTGTACCGCAAATCATTCTTGGGTCCTCTTCTACGCTGCGTAGATAAAACCGACGCACAATATTTGGTCCGCGAAATCCATGAGGGGTTATGTGGAATCCACGCAGGACCACGCATGGTGGTTGTCAAAATCATGAACGCAGGTTACTACTGGCCGGGAATGCATGTAGATGCAGTAGAACTGTTGCGCAAGTGCACAACATGCCAGCGCCATGCCCCAAAAACGCTCCACCCAAAGAACTCTCTGGTCCCAGTCACTTCAGCTTGGCCTTTCCAACAATGGGGCATTGATCTAGTCGGTCCCTTCCCCGATGCACCTGGTGCAGTCAAATTCATAGTAGTAGCGGTAGACTACTTTACTAAATGGGTATAAGCAAAGGCTCTCGCATCAACTACTGTGACGGTAATCCGAAAATTCATCTGGGAACACATTATTTGCCTATTTGGATTATCATTGCGCATCATTTCTGATAATGGTACAAACTTCGCATCAGAAGTTCTACAAAAATGGTTCAAAGAGATGAACATCGAACACAGCTTCACCTTTGTGGCACACCCACAAGCGAATGGGCAAGTCGAGAGCGTAAACAAACAGATCGTGGATGGTATAAAAGCAAGGCTTGGATATGCGCGCAGGGGGTGGGTGGATGAATTGCCAAGCATTTTATGGGCTCACCGCACAATGCCGAAAACCAGTACAGGCGAAACTCCATTCAGTCTCGTTTATGGCTCAGAAGCGGTAATCCCAGCAGAAGTCGGTCTTCCATCACCGCGTATGATCGCCATGGAAAAACAAGATAACGAACAAGAGCGTAGACTCGACCTGGACCTCCTTGAAGAAAGGCGTGAAAACGCAGCCATCGGTGAAGCCAGGTACAAATCAAAGCTCGAAAAATATTATAACGCTCGAGTGCGAGTGTGCACCTTTGTTCCAGGAGATTTTGTCCTGCGAGACAACGAAGCCTACAACGCCGAGAAACCAGGAAAACTCGTGCCAAAATGGGAAGGACCGTATGTTATCCATGAAGTCCTAGGTAAAGGCGCATATACCCTCAAAAGGCTTGATGGAACGACCGTCCCACGCACATGGAACGCGCAACAATTGAACAAATGCTATATGTTACCAACATATTCATCCCGCACAACAGTCAATGCTCACGCAGGCAACATAATTATTTTATTTATTTACTTTGTATCAACTGGCCCCCGCGCCTTATCCAGTTAATACAAAGTTCCTCCTACTATGTTGTATTGTTTATTAAAAAATGCATGAAATTCCTTTGGGTAAGCGCAAAAACATTATGGTAACCCATTACAAGTCTCATGAACGGTCCGCGAATACAAGTCCCGTGCTTAATCCAGACTTACGTTCACACATGAGCTTTCTACCATCTTTATTCGCTTTACCTAAACAAAGTAATTGTACACATGCAAGACATTGTAATTCAAACGTACCTTATATTTAAAATAGTTACTTGTGCACCACACGCAATAACAAAAATCTATGAGCACAACAGTGAGTCAAAAAGTTATTTGTGCAGCAAGCACATTAACAAAATATATAAGCACAACAGTGCACCAAAACAACATTTACAAAAGCATACAAAATAAATTAACTAAACACCCGGAAACATGGCCAGCACCTCTGCAGTAGTATGCAGCGGTTCACCATACCACTCCAGAGGGTGAGGATCAACGATCAACTCATTGACAACACCCTCAACAAATGTAATCATTTGAGTACCGGCCGGAGTTGCAGTAGGACGTTTATTTCGACTCCGCTGGTACACTATTGTGCAACGACTTCTCCAATCAGACGGAAAGCCTTGAGTTAAGACGTTTGCCGACAATCGGGTAACCCCTTCATCGTTATCCTCCCGAGTACGAAATGGGGCATAATTTCTTCCAGTATACAAACAAGGTACAGTGCAGAACAATCCTTCACTTCCGGCAACCGTTTCCGGTGACAGACCCCCGAGACGAAGCAAAGCTTCAGCAGCGTCAAAGGTCTTCAGGATTTCAGAAACCCTCCGTGCACGGTATTTTCGCCTGGTTCTCATATTTGCCAAATCTGGTAGGGAAGAAGGAAATAACCTATTTATAAATATATAGTTAAAACGAGTTAACGTCAGCATCGTTAAGAGAGACGTAAGAAATAGTAATGATTAATGTCAAATCGCCACTTTCTGAAATGGCGGTGTCACAGTAATCATCGATTCTATTAAATGATCTCTGACAACGTCCGCACGCATTCCCAGAAGCTACAGTTTCAGTAAGAAGGTGATCGGTCAAAACATCTATTCATCTTCTACCCTACGGCACAAGGGTCGTCACATCAACCAGCTCATGATTAAAAAATGTTCATAAACAGTTCAACTTGAGGAATAGCTTCTCTAAGAAAATTCATAAGGTTACAACTATAAATCTTCTGGAAGGCTTTATCGTGCATAACCATTCGGTTATAACCGAATGGCCACGTAGCATCATCCTGAGCACCTCTCAAAGTCACGATGATGGCACCAAATTGAAGAAAGATCCACACTTGCCCACATTCCACGTGGCATCACCCCAACCGTTGATCATACCCACGATCCGTGTGCATAAGCATCAAGTTAAAGATTAACGGTGTGACAATTGTCAAAATTTGCATGTATCCGTACAATTATTAGACAGTAATTAGTGCTTAATGACTGTGCTGACTTACAATTAATGACATGAATGTTTCTGATTATTGTTATTATACATACATGTGCATCACATATTGCATAATGTTATATCATGATTGCATGCAACACATATTGATTCAAATGATGCACGAAACAGAGATAACACAGTTATCAGACAAATCAGAAAAATGCTGACGGAGTTCAGTACATAGACAGACAAGGTATTGAGACACGAAATGAGCCAGAAACCAAGAGTTACACTAGTATAGTGTGTAGGAAAGTAAGGATCATAAAACTGTCATCCTAGAGATAGTTTAAGTGCCGAAAAGTGCCTAAAACCCACATAAACTGCAGAATTCTGCAGAATTCAGCAAAATTCAGCATTTAAACAACCTAATATCGTGCAGAAATATGGTTAAATGGTCCAGAATGCTTTCCTAAGTGTCGGGAATCAAAACTGTTACAAAAGGTAACATAAAGCACACTAAACTGCATAGTTTAGCACCTTAATGAACCAGTAACCAACCGAACAACCGGACACTACCCGAAACACCAAATTTTCACTAGAAGCATTGTTTTATCATTTTCGAGCCAGTTATGGTCCCCGAACATCATAACACACTATATAACATTATAACAACTAAACACCTAACTAATTCACTTGGATTTTAACTAGATAATCTAACTTATCTTTACACCCTAATCTATACCCCCCTCTTATTCACGGCCAACAAGCATGGCCCACTTTGGATTTTAGTTGATTATTAAAATGGATCTTGTCCCTAACTTTTTATAACATATAAACCATTAGACTATGAAGTGTTGAAGTGCTATAAGATAAACCAATAGAACATAACCTTTCATTCTCTAACTCACCAACACTTGAACTCTTCTTCCTCCCCTCTCCTTACCTTCGGCCGTAACCCACACCACACACCACCACCACCACCTTCATCATTCAACTTCCATCCAATCTCTACATATACAAAGGTGTAAGAAGCATCACAAGTAAGCTAGGAACTCTTGGAAGTTGAAGGACCTCTTGCAAGTGCTATTAACCACCTCATTTATCTTCATCTTCTTGTGTTCATCCCTAGCCTTGAGCTAGTAGTAAGATCATCTACATCCATTCTTACATCTTATTAAGTTGGTTAAAAGGTGTTACAAGTAAAGAATCATGAAGAACACTATGAATCAAGAACATAAATCTTAAACATAAGACTAAAATCATAAGAATACATGTTGTTTATGTGTTGTTATGCTAGTTGATTGTTGATTGTTTGTGTTTAGGATGTTAAACATCATATGATCTTGCTAGACGGTGATTAAAGACATAATCTAGCAAGATGAGAGGATGATTATGTTAAAGATCAAGAGATCATCCTTAAGTAAAGCATGAACTTGAAAGATTTAATGTTTTTCTTGAAGTATGATGATCAAAGTGTGATATAGGTCTTGTAAACATATGATTTTCTCAAGAAACTAAGTTAAAATACAAGATTTACATAAACTTGGTTCTTAAAGAAATTAATCACATTTTTAGTGATTAATCAAGTGTAGAATCATGTGTTTAACAAGAAAAACTCAAGAAGAAATATTTTTAGAAAAATGATTTACAAGTTGTAAACATCTAAATCCTTCAAGAATGATGTTTTTAAATAAACAACCACACTTTAAAGGGTAACTAAGCTTACTAAACACGCTAGTAAGTTACTACAAATTTTTGTAAACTTTCAATTTCATGAAGTAGTGATTAATTTATGGCACTTGGTAAGTATTATTTAATTTGTTGTTGATTGTGATGATTTATAAAAGAAAATGATATGCTTTGAAAGCATGGAAACCTCCATTTTCAAGGGGAAACTATGGCAAAATTTTTCTTGAAATTAAACACTTAGAAAAATATTTTTAAACAAATATTTACAAGTATATTTAAACCATGATTTTCATATAAAGTTTGCCATAATTTTTGTTACAAAAATTATAAATATTGGAGGTTGGTTTTTAGTAATAAAAGTGACTAAATATGTATTTAGGAAAATATATATTTAGATGTCACCATGTGTGTGATTATTTGTATATTATGTGTATTAGTTATATTATTTTAGGACTTAAAATAATATAACTCACCAAAATACCAAGAAATTACAATACAAAATATTACCAAAATTCCATGAAATAAATATACAACTTATATCCAAAATATTGGAGAAACCGAACGAGGAATATAACTTACATAAATATTCTGGAATTAAATCCATAAGAATATTTTGGTAAATGGTATTTTGGACACCAAGAGAACAAAAATATGATTTTCATACTTATTACAAAAATATATCATATTTTGACAAGAAGAAAATATATTATTTTTTGGAAAATAAAAATATATATGTTTTCTTGAAATTATTAGAAGATATATTATTTTTGGGAGAAATATATATTTTCTTGAATGGACATAGAATATATTATTTTTTATTGAAAAATAGATTTATATATATTTTCTAAGATAAACTTGAAAATATATTATTTTTGAGGTTTAAATGAAAATACAATTATTTTTGCCAAGGGAAAAATTATAGATAATTTTTCTATGTACGATTTCTTAAAATATATATTTTGAGAATATATCTTGGTGAATTTTATTAGAAATTTTATTCTGGAAAGTTTAATACAAAAATTAAGTATAAGAATACTTAATAACTACAAGGAAATACGTATTCTCGTACGTATAAATATACACCGGAATACGCCACCGATACTTGGTAAAAATACACAAGGTTAAGAATACGAGTATGAATACACCCATCCTTGGGAAGTTATACATGTACAAATACATAAAGGTGACAAGTTAAAATAGATTATTTTAACAAATATTCCAAAAATTAAATAAATATAATTTAAGTGAAAATATTTATTATTTTAACAAATAATTATATACTTGGATTATTACTTAAGACACAAAGAAATGTTATTTAAAGACACTAACTAAAACTAAGTCAAGGCACGACCTATCCGTCTAATAAACCGTAGTACGTTGTAGGTAGTCGTGCACACTAGAAGAAGCTTTGAGTTACATCGGATATGAAGAACGCAAGACTGTGAGTTCATGTCCCCCTTTTCTTTAACTGTTTTCGGTTTTATAACTTCAGGGGTGAAGTACATGTTACAAAATGTTTACAAATGTTTACATATGGTATGGTTAGCTAAGGAATGAACTGTTAGATCATGTGAATGGGTAGGCGCACACTTAAGACCATTAATCCTCGTATAAGGACCGACGGACATGAGTGATAGATCTATTTGGGTGTAGCGAGCCCCACCGATGAGGACCGGGATTTGGCCCATGAGGTGACTATGTCTTCCAGCTGGAAGGCCGGTACAAAATCTCCTAGGTCTGAGCCTTCCTACGCCGTTGCATATATGTTAATGGCCTTGCAAACCATTAATGGATCTGTTTCCTTGTTGCTTTCATACCGATTTACAAATACAAACGTACTTACAATGATTACAAGGTTTACTTCTGCACACATACAAAACACATGAACTTGCTCAACTTTTGTTGATGTTTTCAATCTACATGTATTTCAGGGAATTAAAATGGATCTGGCGGGCGCTGAAGTTTTCAAGTCATGTCTTCAATAAAAGACGTCATCCTAAGTCAGAGGGTTTGGGTTATGTATTTTATCTTGGATAAGATACATGGCTCGAAGCCTAGTTTATTAGTGTCTTCTGATGAAGTCCTGTTTGGAACTTAAAACTTTGTTGGTGTTGTATTTGGAACATGAAATCTGTGTTTGGGATTTAAAACAATGTTGTTTTTAAGGTTTGAAACTATCTAATGGATGAACATCTTGGATTTTAGCATATAGTTATTTGTTATTGTTGAATGCAATGATATTAAGCAAGTCACACATAATCACGCTTCCGCAAAAGTCAGGGTGTGACAGTTTGGTGTCAGAGCTTCGATTGTAGCAAACTAGGATTCTTTCTTGAGTCTAGACTACAATCATTGGGGCTCTCCCACAAAAATATTTTTACAACATGTTTTTCATTGCATACACAAGACGCCTAGATCCATGGAACAAACATTTTTACAAAAGGAAAGACAAGAAACACGATTGCAAGGTCACATTGGTGGTTTAGTCTGGGGTAGACTAGGAGAGATAGAAAAAGTTTCGTGAAGGATAATGTGATACATGATTTCGTGATGAAATATCTTTGATTGCATACTAAGTGATAGTGGTTAATATATATGCACATGTTATGATTGCTATGTTACAGGCACTATGTCTTCTTTCGAGAGAGGACTATCAAACGTTGATGACTCTATGGACATCGTCTCAGATGACAAGATAGCACCTGAGCCAGAGATCTTTACGTCAGACACTGAGAGTGATCCTGACATGCTATCAGATGACGAGTACGACTTCCAGCCATTCGCGTTGCCCGACTTTGGAGATGATTTACCCCTTGCTGATGGTTTTCCTGATGAGGATCCTTTTGTCATTCCTGTTCCAGTCCATGATTATCTCATCATTGGTCATCCCGATGGTGAGCATATCATGGCTCTGATCCTCGATGCTGTACCTCTCGTGGTCATCCCTCCTAAGGATTGGCCTTTTGATGATCTGTTTGATGACGACGTCGACTTGTTTATAGACGGTCCTCCTGTTAATGCCCATGGTGATGGAGAGATAGATGATGATGTCATAGTTGTCCCACCTCCTGAGATTCCTGTTGTTGAGATATCCTCTGATTCCAGCTTGCACTCGGTTTCAGACTCCTTTGAGTCTGTGACATCTTCAGCCTTATAGGCGGTCAGATTACAACTACTTATTCTGACGATGAAACTGCTATGTCAGCTGCACCATCTCCTCCACATGACCCCGAGCACATCCCCGAGCCGGACCCTGTTCATCTTGATCAGCAAGATGTTGCACCTGTAGACCCTAAGCTGATACTTGCTCCTGACCTTGTTCCATTTGGCTTACCAGACATCGCACCTCTTATTCCTGACCCAGTTCCTGCACCTGTTGAGCTCCCAGTTGTTGAGCCATGTATTCCTCCACCCGCACCCGCTGATGTTGCTCCTCTCCCTCCTGTAGAGTCCGATGTCCATCGCACAGACTTACCGATCGTTTTCTTACAGGACGTCCCTGCACCCCGTCCAAGGGAAGGTACTTCAGGCCAGTAGCCTAGTTACGATCCTTTTGCTTCAGCAGCTCATCCTCAGATCCCTCAGACTGCACCGTTTGCTCCGTTCACTTCTTCACCGGTTGACGAGCCATTTCGATGGTTCCCACCATACTCTATGCCAATCTCAGATCCCTATCATCCCTCTCATTTTATTGGCTACACACGAGATGAGTTACTTTTATCACTTCAGCTTCAGTTTGAGATTATGAGCCGCAGAGTTTTGGAGCTTGAGCTGACTCCGTGTCCCCCCATCGTGTCCCTGCCAGTCTACTTCTGTTCCTCCACACTCATCACCGTCTCCTTTTGCACATCCACCTGCTCCTCTTACTCCTTTCCCAGGTTTTGATGCTCGATTCCTTACTGTCGAGCAGCAGATTAGTTACTTACTTCGTCATGTATACGAGCTCGAGGAGGAGCTTGCGCATGTGTGCAGCTTGCTTTTCTTCCCTCCTCCTCCTCCACCTCCACCTCCACCATCAGCATAGTGGTTTTTGGTTTTATGCAGATTGCATTACTTTTGGTGAGAGCACTACTATTGAGCAGAGATTGTGAAGACTTTTGAAGACTATATTTGACCATGTGATTTTTTGTATATTGACAGACTTATTGGACAAGGGTAGTGTGACCCTATGTCCCTTTTGATGTGATACACTTGTAAACGATGTAACTGTGGTCGGTAATTAGTGAAAGCTCAATCGTCATGTTCTCACTAAACACATTGTTGATTTACATGTTTATGCTATGACTGTATTGTTGCTTGATTGCTTGGTATAATGATTGTTTATATATACGTACGTACAACCTTTAGACAATTATGTAATTATTTAGCGAATAAGACCTGACCTATCAAATCTTCTTATTAGAAGGAGAATGCCTCCTCGAAGGAACAATCAATTGCCCACAACCGAGGCAGAATTACAAGAGCACATCTCACAGGCCATCGCACAACACGAGGCCCTTCGCTCCGAACACAGCGGGGGTACCTCAGGGAATAACCCACCTAACGGTAATGTTTAAGTCACCTAAGACACAATACATACGTTTGGACATTTCCTAGTGTGCTTGCTAATGTTTTCTGTGAACGATGTTGCTTATGTACAGGCTGTACCTACAAGCAGTTTTTGGACTGCAAGCCTCTAAACTTCGACGACACTGGAGGTGCCGTAGCTTTTGTGAGATGGGTTGAGAAGACAGATTATGTGTTGCGGATGAGTAAATGTGCTCCAGAGCATCAGGTCACGTACATTTCTGGACTACTTCTAGATGGAGCTCTGTCATGGTGGAACCTTCAGGTTCAGACGTTGGCTGAGGTCGCGGCGTATGCTTTGACGTGGGATGAATTGAAAGAACTGATGCGTAAGAAGTACTGTTCGAGGGCAGAAATCCAGAAGTTGGAGACTGAATTCTGGAATTTGAAAATGGATGGTCCCAAGATAGCTGAGTATGTGCAGAGGTTCCATGATTTGTCTCGCGTGGTCCCTTACTTGGTGGAGCCAGAATTTAAGAGGATCGAACGTTTCATTTGGGGATTGGCGCCCCAGATTCTCAGCATGGTAACTACATCCAAGCCTCCAACCATTACTAAGGCGATCGACTTAAGCGTGGCACTGACTGAGGAAGCAATCCGATTGGGAAAGTTCTCAATTTGTGAGACCAAGAAGAAAGAGACTCATGTGGAGTCGTCTGGGGAAAACAAGAGGAAGTTTTCGAATTTCAAGAAGGGTACTCGGGCAAACAACAACAACAATGCCAACAAGCGTAGGGACGCTAACCCACCAGCTGAGGCACAAGCTGGTGCTGCAAGTACTAAGAATAGGGGAAAAGGGTACATGGGTACCCAACCAAAGTGCGACGCCTGTCAGTTTCATCATGCTGGTCGATGCAGAGTTGGGAAATGTGAAACTAGTGGAAAAGTTGGTCATTCTAAGGAGACATGCTGGTATGGAAACGGACGTGGAAATGGTGGGCAGGGAGGAAATGGAAATGGTAATGGCAACCGTGGTGGAAACAATTATGGGAATAGAAATCAGGGAGGAAACAACACTCAGGGAGGAAATGAAAACCGGAATGGAAATGGAAACCAGACGGGAAATGGAAACCGCGGGGGAAATAATAACAACAATCAAGGTGGAAATGGGAATGGACGCGGCCAAGGTTGTTATGGTTGCGGTGATGTAGGGCACTTTAAGCGGGATTGCCCAAAGAATAACCAAGCTCGCGGAAGAGTGTTCAACATTGGAGCTAGGGAAGCTCGCCAGGATCCGAACGTAGCCAATCCTACGTTCCCTATACATCAACATTTTACATCTGTGCTATTTGATACCGGTGCCGATTATAGCTTCGTATCTCTAGAGTTTAAGAATATACTTGGTTTAGGAGCAAGTAAGTTAGACATCCCGTACTCAATAGAACTGGCTAATGGGAAGCTAGTAGAAGCCAATGAAGTGATTAGAGGCTGTGTTATAGAGCTTGGAGAACGTGAGTTCTTGATAGATCTTCTGCCAGTCGAGTTGGGAAGCTTCGACGTAGTAGTTGGGATGGATTGGTTGTCGAGTAATCGTGCAGAGATTGTATGTCATGAGAAGATTATTCGCATCCCGATGGCGAGTGAAGAGACGATTGTGATACACGGAGAGAAGCATGATACACCTCTACGGATTATAAGTTGCTTGAAGGCACGGAAGTTTTCGCATAAAAGATGTGTTGCCTTCTTAGCTCATGTCATTGACAAAGAGGCCGAAGAACCGAAGCTCGAAGATATCCCTGTGGTAAGGGAATATCTTGAAGTCTTTCCCGAATATTTGCCAGGATTACCTCCTCAACGACAAGTCGAATTCCACATTGACTTGGTTCCAGGCGCCGCGCCTGTAGCCAAGGCACCTTATCGACTTGCGCCTTCAGAGATACAAGAGTTATCAACGCAGCTTCAGGAGTTACTGGATAAGGGATTCATAAGGCCAAGCTTCTCGCCTTGGGGAGCTCCAGTACTATTCGTCAAGAAGAAGGATGGTAGTTTTCGAATGTGTATCGACTACCAGGAGCTAAACAAGCTAACCATCAAGAATCGGTATCCCTTGCCGAGGATTGATGATTTATTCGACCAACTTCAAGGATCAAGTTACTATTCCAAGATCGATCTTCGATCAGGTTATCACCAGCTGCGGATTCAGGAAGAAAGTATACCGAAGTCTGCCTTCAGAACTCATTATGGACATTACGATTTTCTAGTGTTGCCGTTTGGGTTGACAAATGCGCCGGCAGTATTTATGGACTTGATGAATCGGGTTTGCAAGCCATACTCGATAAATTCGTGATCGTATTTATCGATGATATTTTAATCTATTCGCGGACGAAGGAAGATCATGAGAAACACCTCAGAGCCATCTTAGAGCTGCTAAAGAAGGAGAAGCTTTACGCTAAGTTCTCTAAGTGCGAATTTTGGTTACGCGAAGTGCAATTCCTTGGTCACGTGGTAAATGAAAATGGAATTCATGTGGATCCCACCAAGATCGAGGCAATTAAGAATTGGGAAACTCCGAAGACGCCAACTGAGATCCGACAGTTTTTGAGTTTAGCAGGCTATTATCACAGGTTCATTGAGGATTTCTCCAAGATAGCTCAACTGCTGACCTCCCTTACCCAAAAGGATAAGAAGTATGAATGGGGAGATAAACATGAAGAAGCATTTCAGCTGCTCAAGAATAAGTTATGCGATGCACCCATATTATCCCTACCCGAAGGCACCAACGACTTCGTGGTATATTGTAACGCCTCGCGTCAGGGTTTGGGTTGCGTGCTAATGAAACGCCAAAAGGTTATCGCTTATGCTTCGCGCCAACTGAAGGTCCGTGAGAAGAACTACACCATGCATGATTTGGAATTAGGCGCAGTGGTATTCGCATTGAAGATCTAGCGACATTATCTGTATGGTACTTGATGTACTATATTTACAGATCACAAGAGCCTTCAGCACATATTCGATCAGAAAGAGCTTAACATGAGACAGCGACGATGGGTTGAGTTATTAAATGATTATGACTGTGAAATCAAATATCATCCAGGAAAGGCGAATGTGGTGGCAGACACCTTAACCCGAAAGGAAATAATCAAGCCTATAAGGGTTAGGGCTTTAGAGATGATTATTCAGACGGACCTCACGTTGCGTATTCGTGCTGCACAGAAAGAAGCTCTTAAGAAGGAGAACATTAAGGATGAATACCTCCGAGGAATGGAGAAAAAGTTGGTACCCAACGAAGAAGGAACCTTGTATTTCATGGGACGAATTTGGGTTCCGCTTTTTGGTGGTCTTAGAGAGATTATTTTTTATGAAGCTCATAAATCGAGGTACTCGATCCATCCAGGGTCGGACAAGATGTACCAAGATTTAAAGGATTACTATTGGTGGCCAAGACTTAAAGGTGATGTTGCTACTTATGTTGGAAAGTGCTTAACTTGTGCCAAAGTGAAGGCCAAGTATCAGAAGCCCTCAGGCCTCCTGCAACAGCCAGAAATCCCCATGTGGAAGTGGGAACATATTTCTATGGACTTCATAACCAAGTTACCCAGAACTCCCAGAGGTCATGATACGATTTGGGTAATCGTGGACCGATTGACAAAGTCTGTGCACTTTTTGCCGATTAGAGAGAAGGATAAAACTGGTAAGCTAGCTGAGCTGTACCTAAGGGAGATAGTTGCACGACATGGAGTGCCTATCTCGATTATATCGGACAGAGATGGACGGTTTGTGTCAAGGATTTGGCAATCCTTTCAAGAAGCTTTTGGTTCTCAGTTAAATCTGAGTACATCTTTCCATTCGCAAACGGACAGACAAAGCGAGAGAACTATTCAGAGGTTGGAAGACATGCTACGCGCTTGTGTAATGGATTTAGGTGGTAGTTGGGATACTTATCTGCCTCTGGTTGAGTTTTCCTAAAACAACAGCTACCATACAAGCATCCAAGCTGCACCGTTCGAGGCTCTTTATGGACGCAAGTGCCGATCATCGTTATGCTGGGCAGATGCAGGTGATAGACAGATGGTTGGTCCCGAACTAGTCCAAGAAACAACTGATAAGATCGTACAGATCCGAGAGCTCATCAAGGCGGCTCGTGATCGACAGAAGAGTTATGCGGACCAAAGGCGAAAACCCTTGGAATTTGAAGTGGGTGATATGGTTTTGTTAAAAGTTTCACCTTGGAAAGGTGTGGCACGCTTTGGGAAGCGTGGCAAGTTAAACCCACGATATATCGGGCCATTCAGAATCTTGGAAAGGGTTGGCTCAGTAGCATACCAGTTGGAGTTACTAGCAGAACTAAATGGTGTTCATAATACATTTCATGTATCTAATCTGAAGAAAAGTCCAACATAAGACACAGTGGTCATCCCTGCGGATGAAGTACATATAGACGACACACTCCACTTCACCGAAGAACCCGTTGAGGTTACAGATTGGAAGGTTAACAAGACTCGGAGGAGTAGTGTTAAGCTTGTCAAGGTTCGATGGAATGCACGTCACGGCCCAGAGTTTACCTGGGAGCGTGAAGATCATATGAAAGCAAAATACCCACATTTGTTCCCTAACTCCCATGCAGTTAATAGTGAAGCTTGAAATTTCAGGACGAAATTTTCTTAACAGGGGGAGAATGTGAGAATTGTCAAAATTTGCATGTATCCGTACAATTATTAGACATTAATTAGTGCTTAATGATCGTGCTGACTTACAATTAATGACATGAATGTTTCTGATTATTGTTATTATACATACATGTGCATCACATATTGCATAATGTCATATCATGATTACATGCAACACATATTGATTCAAATGATGCACGAAACAGAGATAGCACAGTTATCAGACAAATCAGAAAAATGCTGACGGAGTTCAGTACATAGACAGACAAGATATTGAGACACAGAATGAGCCAGAAACCAAGAGTTACACTAGTATAGTGTGTAGGAAAGTAAGGATCATAAAACTGCCTTCCTAGAGAAAGTTTAAGTGCCAGAAAGTGCCTAAAACTCACACAAACTGCAGAATTCTGCAGAATTCAGCAAAATTCAACATTTAAACAACCTAATATCATGCAAAAATATGGTTAAATGGTCCAGAATGCTTTCCTAAGTGTCGGGAATCAAAACTGTCACAAAAGGTAACATAAAGCACACTAAACTGCATAGTTTAGCACCTTAACGAACCAGTAAGCAACCGAACAACCGGACACTACCTGAAACACCAAATTTTCACTAGAAGCATTGTTTTATCATTTCTGAGCCAGTTATGGTCCCCGAACTTCATAACACACTATATAACATTTTAACAACTAAACACCTAACTAATTCACTTGGATTTTAACTAGATAATCTAACTTATCTTTACACCCTAATCTATACCCCCCTCATATTCACGGCCAACAAGCATGGCCCACTTTGGATTTTAGTTGATTATTAAAATGGATCATGTCCCTAACTTTTTATAACATATAAACCATTAGATTATCAAGTGTTGAAGTGTTATAAGATAAACCAATAGAACATAACCTTTCATTCTCTAACTCACCAACACTTGAACTCTTCTTCTTCCCCTCTCCTTACCTTCGGCCGTAACCCACACCACTCACCACCACCTTCATCATTCAACTTCCATCTAATCTCTATATATACAAAGGTGTAAGAAGCATCACAAGTAAGCTAGGAACTCTTGGAAGTTGAAGGACCTCTTGCAAGTGCTATTAACCACCTCATTTATCTTCATCTTCTTGTGTTCATCCCTAGCCTTGAGCTAGTAGTAAGATCATCTACATCCATTTTTTACATCTTATTAAGTTGGCTAAAAGGTGTTACAAGTAAAGAATCATGAAGAACACTATGAATCAAGAACATAAATCTTAAACATAAGACTAAAATCATAAGAATACATGTTGTTTATGTGTTGTTATGCTACTTGATTGTTGATTGTTTGTGTTTATGATGTTAAACATCATATGATCTTGCTAGATAGTGATTAAAGACATAATCTAGCAAGATGAGAGGATGATTATGTTAAAGATCAAGAGATCATCCTTATGTAAATCATGAACTTGAAAGATTTAATGTTTTTCTTGAAGTATGATGATCAAAGTGTGATATAGGTCTTGTAAACATATGATTTTAAGAATGATTTTCTCAAGAAACTAAGTTAAAATACAAGATTTACATAAACTTTGTTCTTAAAGAAATTAATCACATTTTTAGTGATTAATCAAGTGTAGAATCATGTGTTTAACAAGAAAAACTCAAGAAGAAATATTTTTAGAAAAATGATTTACAAGTTGTAAACATCTAAATCCTTCAAGAATGATGTTTTTAAATAAACAACCACATTTTAAAGGGTAACTAAGCTTTTTGTAAACTTTCAAGTTCATGAAGTAGTCATTAATGCTTGATTTATGGCACTTGGTAAGTATTATTTGATTTGTTGTTGATTGTGATGATTTATAAAAGAAAATGATATGCTTTGAAAGCATGGAAACCTCCATTTTCAAGGGGAAACTATGGAAAATTTTTCTAGAAATAAAACACTTAGAAAAATATTTTTAAACAAATATTTACAAGTATATTTAAACCATGATTTTCATATAAAGTTTGCCATAATTTTTGTTACAAAAATTATAAATATTGGAGGTTGGTTTTTAGTAATAAAAGTGACTAAATATGTATTTAGAAAAATATATATTTAGATGTCACCATGTGTGTGATTATTTGTATATTATGTGTATTAGTTATATTATTTTAGGACTTGAAATAATGCAACTCACCAAAATACCAAGAAATTACAATACAAAATATTACCAAAATTCCAAGAAACAAATATACAACTTATATCCAAAATATTGGAGAAACCGAACGAGGAATATAACTTACATAAATATTCCGGAATTAAATCCATAAGAATATTTTGGTAAATGGTATTTTGGACACCAAGAGAACAAAAATATGATTTTCATACTTATTACAAAAATATATCATATTTTGACAAGAAGAAAATATATTATTTTTGGGAAAATAAAAATATGTGTTTTCTTGAAATTATTAGAAGATATATCATTTTTGGGAGAAATATATATTTTCTTGAATGGACATAGAATATATTATTTTTTGGTGAAAAATAGATTTATATATATTTTCTAAGATAAACTTGAAAATATATTATTTTTGTGGTTTAAATGAAAATAAAATTATTTTTGCCAAGGGAAAAATTATAGATAATTTTTCTATGTACGATTTCTTAAAATATATATTTTGAGAATATATCTTGGTGAATTTTTATTAGAAATATTATTCCGGAAAGTTTAATACAAAAATTAAGTATAAGAATATTTAATAACTACAAGGAAATACCTATTCTCGTACGTATAAATACACACTGAAATACGCCACCGATACTCGGCAAAAATACACAAGGTTAAGAATACGTGTATGAATACACCCATCCTTGGGAAGTTATACATGTACAAATACATAAAGGTGACAAGTTAAAATGGATTATTTTAACAAATATTCCAAAAATTAAATAAATATAATTTAAGTTAAAATATTTGTTATTTTTACAAATAATTATATACTTGGAATATTACTTAAGACACAAAGAAACGTAATTCAAAGACACTAACTAAAACTAAGTCAAGGCACGACCTATCCGTCTAATAAACCGTAGTACGTTGTAGGTAGTCGTGCACACTAGAAGAAGCTTTGAGTTACATCGGATACGAAGAACGCAAGATTGTGAGTTCATGTCCCCCTTTTCTTTAACTATTTTCGGTTTTGTAACTTCGGGGGTGAAGTACATGTTACAAAATGTTTACAAATGTTTACATATGGTATGGTTAGCTAAGGAATGAACTGTTAGATCATGTGAATGGGTAGGCGCACACTTAAGACCATTAATCCTCGTATAAGGACAGAGGGACATGAGTGATAGATCTATTTGGGTGTAGCGAGCCCCACCCATGAGGACCGGGATTTGGCCCATGAGGTGACTATGTCTTTCAGCCGGAAGCCCAGTACAAAGTCTGCTAGGTTTGAGCCTTCCTACGCCGTTGCACACATGTTAATGGCCTTGCAAACCATTAATTGATCTGTTTCCTTGTTGCTTTCATACCGATTTACAAATACAAACATACTTACAATGATTACAAGGTTTACTTGTGCACACATACAAAACACATGAACTTGCTCAACTTTTGTTGATGTTTTCAAACTACATGTATTTCAGGGAATTAAAATGGATCTGGCGGGCGCTGAAGTTTTCAAGTCATGTCTTTAATAAAAGATGTCATCCTAAGTCAGAGGGTTTGGGTTATGTATTTTATCTTGGATAAGATACATGGCTCAAAGCCTAGTTTATTAGTGTCTTCTGATGAAGTCCTTTTTGGAACTTAAAACTTTGTTGGTGTTGTATTTTGAACATGAAGTCTGTGTTTGGGATTTAAAACAATGTTGTTTGTAAGGTTTGAAACTATCTAATGGTTGAACATCTTGGATTTTAGCATATAGTTGTTTGTTATGGTTGAATGCAATGATATTAAGCAAGTCACACATAATCACGCTTCCGCAAAAGTCTGGGTGTGACAAATGGTAGAGGAAATAACCACCGACGGAAAATGCTTTCCGTTACTTCTCCCGTCAACAAACTTTTCCTCCCAAATCCGGTTATAAATAAGGCAATTCAGGTATCACTTTTCAAGTTACATTCACTTCACTTTCACTACTTCTTCTTCTTCTTCTTTGAAACATGTACTTATTATCACGCCGGAGGGTGGTCACGGAGAGAACCCCCATTCTCCCCATGGAGAGTCTAACGGCTGTTTGTTTTTGCAGTTATTATTTGAAGAAGGAGCTTTGCCAAACCCCAAATCAAACGAGAGGAATCACCTTTTTTATGCAGAACTAAACCCCTAGTTCAATCGATTCCGGCCAGTTGAACCAGTGTTTCTTCATGTATTAATAGTAGTTTACATATGAGGGGATCAAGCTATTCGCACCCCCGCCATCCAGTACCAGTGGATATTGAAGGAGGTCCTAGTAAGCTTGACCTAGGTCCTTGCAGGATCTATACATTGAACAAGGCAAGAACCTTAGTAAACCATTCCCTTAACCCCCGACCAGGTTGCCAACATGCCTCTATATAGACCGTAGATACATGAATGGTGTAAGTCTTTTACTTTATATAGACAGTAAAGTAATGCCAAGACACCACGGACAAATGATAAAGAAAATTCACCTTCAACATAAGAAACTAGTTATTAAAGTCATTAATACAAAACCAAATAAAAAGTGCCGAAAGATTAAAAATCAAAAGTAATACATAAAAGACTTGTCTTCACCAAGTGATGTATGAAGCTTAACCAAACATGGCCTTTGATTGGCAAGAACTCTTATTATCAATCTTGGATCCCGATACTACTACACACTCTAAAGGTGGATGATGGATGATGGCGGTGGGTGTTGTTCGTGTAGTGGTGGTGGAATGGTGGCAAAGTGGGAGAGTAGTGGTTTGCCAAGGGATGCCTTTGAAGTGAGCCAAGCACCCCTATTTATAACCTGCACAGAGCTCTGGCCACGGCCCCGTGTCCAGCGGGCACGCCCCCGTGGCTAGCCTTTTCTCTTCCATCATTAAATGCATGTGTCAGCAGAGGGTTCCACACGGCCCGTGTCCAACGGGCACGGCCCCGTGGGCAGAAGCGTATCTGTACTATCAAGATTTTGCAAGATTCTGCGTATCTTAGCGTTGACCGCGCCCCGTGCTGAGCATAGAAGCTTCTACAGGTTTGTCTTTTCTGCAGACACCTGACCACGCCCCCATGTCCAGTGGGCAGGGCCCTGTGGTCAGTCTTCTGTTTCTTTGTTTTTGCTCTGGGGATGCTGTCGAGGGGTCGGGCATGTCACGTTTATTCCTTTTCTTTGTATTTATGTTGGTTTTGGCTGTATATTTGTTCCTTTTGCTCGTTTAAGCTCATTTGGTCCTGTAAATTCAAAAGGAAGACAAAAACACACTTTTTCCAACATTATTACTAAAAAATGGTTAGTTTTATGCCTCAATTGATGTAATTTATATGTAACATTTTGCACACATCAAGAGCCACCCCCGACATACATGAATGTTCAACTCGCCGATCGTTCGGTGAAATTTCCTAGGGGTATCGTTGAAAACGTTCTAGTCAAAGTAAGTAACTTTGTGTTTCCTACTGATTTTGTTGTTCTAGACATGGGCGAGGATCCTAGTGGACACTCTTGTGTTTCACTCATTTTAGGTCATCCATTCCTTTCTACCACGAAAGCTATAATAGATGTTCATGGCGGTAAGATAACTCTTGGCGTCACTGATGACACGGTTACATTCCATGTTTTTGGAAAGAATGTCGAGAATGTAGGGTGTAACACCCCGGAAACGGGTTTGGTAATCAAACCCCGTTAATACTAAAAGACGGATAAAGTATCGTTAGCGGTAAAAGCAACCCGATAAATATTAGAATTTAAATAAATAATCCTAATATTAATTAAAAGACGGGTTATAACTCTCGGAATCCAATAAGTTAACTAGGAAAAATAATAACCTAGTTAGAAGAGAAGTCTTGTAGTGACATACTAGTGGGTTATGTAACACCCCGAAATTTAAAAAGGCTTTATATTAGCGTTATATAAAGTGTAAAATAAACGAGAATGAGCTAACTAGGAATAAATAACCTAGTTAGTTAATTGTCCCGTTTTAAAACATAAATAAATTTAAAATGCCAAAGATATAAACTAAAAGAAACTAGAGGGACCAAAAGTGTTTAACTTGAAACAAGTTTTAATAAAAAAAATTTAATTAAAACACAAACACTCCTGGTGGAGTGCTGGAGATCGATCAAAGCAGGGGGAGGGCGACCAAGCTTGCCAAAACCCTAAATCCCACAAAACACCTAAATTGAAGGTTCAAATCTGGTCCAAAACGAAAATCGAGCATAGATTACTGATCCCCATTGCAAAGGGGTTGTAAGGTATGTAAAATTTGATGTTAATTCTGTACTTGAAATTCTCATGAATTTAGGGTATTCGAAATTTGTTGATGCATGCTTATTATATGGATGAAATAGGAACATTGTAGTGTTTAGGAGTAAACCCTAGACAAGATATGTTGAAATCGTGCCTAATTTTAGTAAAAAATCCATGAACACCATTGAAGGTGATTGTTGTTAGGGTTTTTCATTGCTAAAATGGTGTTATGATGTCAAGAACTTGCTTAAATTGAAAGCTGAATTCAAACGGCTCTTGATTAGAATTTACAGCCGACTTGTATCGGATGTAACCTGGACAAAACTTGATAAAAACATGTGTTTCTTGAGTCTAAAATGTAATTCCAGGAAATATCTTTAAAACCCCACTGGAATCGTATTTTTTCGACGAGAATTGGGCGTTTTATGAATTTTTCCGTATCAAAGGTTCAAGCTGCGTTTTCTGGCAGAATGTGCAGCCCATTACGAATGTCATAACTCAATTTAGGAATTGAGTTATGATCTAAAATTCTTACTGTAGAAAGTTTTAAGTGATTAAAAGAATCGCCAATTGAAATTTCGTCAGTCGGATAAACGAGGAATTTTAAATGAATTTTTCCGTAAGCTGCAGTCAGAAGTGACGAATCTGATTACAGCTTAGTAAATGAATTTTTACAAGTTTTTGGTAAAGAGTTAGATCTTGAAATTTTAACACAATGTCTAACCCTCCGAGAGGTACGCCACATAAAAAAAATCATAATTTTTGAAGACTTGTAAACAGGTTAAACAGGTCACCAAAAACAGCCTATTTTCAGTGATACGAAACTTGATTGTTGATATTATAAATTATGCCCACAATGTTCATATGTTGAAATTATGAATCAAACGCGTAATTTCCTAGTTCGACTAATTACGTGTGATGTGGGGTAATACAAATTTTAATTATGAAGTCAATTTAGCTTATATGCACATATCATATAATTAAGGGTAGTTAACTTTTGAAGAGTTAAACTAACCATGGACGGAGTCGAATAGTAGTTTTGACATAGAAAACACGTAAGGTGGAATAGTCGTGGTTATAATGACTAATCTAACCACCTTGTGAATTATGATGATAGTTTGACTCTTGACAAGCTAGATGGAGGCTTAGAATGAAGCGGGTCAAACGGAGCAAGTACGAAAAGGAAAGCGTAATTTGGATGCGAGGTAAGTAGAGCTTACGCCCCTTTACATTATTTGCAAAGTTACTTAATTTCAAGTATTGATATGAATGCTACTAAGTGGTTGGTATATGATATTCCGACACGATTCAATGAGAGTCGGAATGAGGGAAAATGGTAAGAAATCATGAATTATAGTAAAAGGGGTTAAATGGTAAATTAGTCATGTAATGACGAATAAATAAAAAAACGGTTTTAAGTAAAACAAGTTCAAAGGAAAACTGGGATAGGTTTAAAGGGGTGAAATGGTAATTAAATACCATCTCATACGGACAAATGGTCAATTAGACTAAATGGGTCAAATGGTGTGGTTAACACCATTTGACAATCGCTTGTTGAGTTTTGTAATCACAGGAAATAACATAAGCTTGCGTTGCTTTAACTAGAAAGATTTAAAGCAAAAAATTATGTAAACGGGTCAATACCTTTACCCGAGCCAGGTACGCATAGTTAAGTTGCTAGATAAACATGCAAATATGGGTCAAATAATTAGCGAGAGTCCTTCGTCGTAAATGTGGGACTAAAAATGACCAAAACGGCCATGATTTGTAAATCGGGCAAATGACCCTTAGAGGTCGTTTAGATACTAGTATTATGATTATGCAACTCTTAGATATATGTAAGAGTTGTAAGTATAAACCTTGAGAGTCAAATGCCTAAGAACGGGTCAATTACGTAGAATGACTATCCAAAGGGTAAAATTAAGAATAACGGTCCGTTATGTTAAATCCACTACAAAATAGTTGTTGTGGAATATAAGAGGCTATTTAAAAAAAATGGAAATACGAAGTGTACAAAGAGAAATGCGAGTTTGATGCTTAAATGCATGAAAACTTCTAAACGGGTCAAAATAAAGTAGGTGGTAAAATGTTGGCTTAAGTGTAATAAAGAAAAACGTAAACCGGGTAACGGGAGCGTAAACTATATGAATAATGGATCCGGGTAATGGATGATAGCTTAGACATGTTAAGAAACGAACCCCAAGCAATTAAAATGAGTTTGGATAGGTTTGGATGCAAATTTGATGAAAAATAAACGTGCAGAGTTGACACGGGGGGGTGAACTTTTGACACGGCCGGGTGAAGGGGCTGTGAAAAATATATGTTAAGCTGACACGGCCGGGTGATCTTTTGACACGGCCGGGTGAAGGGGCTGAAAACAAAATATATAATTTCTTGTATTTAATTATTTTGTTCAAATGCCTTGATTTCTAATCCCATATAACTTGTTTAAACTTGTTATTTAACTATCAAAACTAACTTTTAAGTTGGTTTTGATCATAGGTGATTGCCAAGAGTGCCCGGATGAAGATCAAGCTCGAAGAAGAACCGAACACGATAAAGTTAAAAGCTTCCGCGCGGCGTTTCATCGTATCTTTTAAACGACGAATTCAATTACATTAAGTTCTTTTTTTTATTGTAAAAGTTTTAGTAAACTCGTATTGACATACTTACGTGTAATCGTATAAACATGCATTTTTACGAAACTTATATATAATATTGTATTTAACAAGCAAGGGTGTTACAAGTTGGTAATCAGAGTTCATGGTTAAAGAATAAAGTGTGTTCGGTTCGAGGCTTGATCGCAAATCCGGTAAGTACAAGTATGTTAGTGGTTTAGCATGTTAAAGTGTTGTAAACAACACATAGGGTTACCGTGTAATACACGCTACCCCAATTAAAATGATTGATACAGTTAATGAAATTACGTGCGTTGACACGTATAGCAGAAAGCCTCGTATTATAATACGGGCGATTATTGATGTCAACATTACTAACCTTTGTGAATGTTTTGATTGAAGGACACTCGCATATGAAGAGGACGAGAATTGAATAAATTACGGATATGACGGAGGAACGGTCCGAAGTATGACAAGGGGAGCATGCTCACCAAGGACCAAATCGCGTAACAATCGCAAATAAGAATAACGGCAAGGAACGCCCGTCGGGGCAAGCATTACCAGGTGCACGCTTTTAAATATAATCGCACAAATAGCAATATGCAACAAACATGTAGAGAATGATTGTTGCATATGTAAATTAAAAACTTGGAAAACCTGAATAGAATACCTATCCAGGATATTATTTCCAAGAAAACTAAATAGAGGTGTTACTTACATAGGGTGTGATGTGAAAACTGTAAAAAGGTCGTGTGTGTCATGTGTTAATCGCTTACTCTGGCCAAGTAAGTAGTGGCATATGATACCATGAACTTCTTGTAGTGGACGCATTTACGTCCGATGTAGTAAGGGCGGGGTGAATGGGACTAACTTAAAAGGTACCCAAATAAATCAAATAAGCAAGACGTTTGATAATAAACGTAGACGCAAGTCGGATGACGAAAGCGTATTACGCTAGAATAAAGAGCCCGAGAGAAGGGACAAGGATCAAAGTAAAAGAAAATACAGACCGACCAATAGGAATGCTAAGGCATAAGGATAAAATATTGACTGTCATAAGTGATGAAATTCACATGGACAAGTCAAACGGATTAAATAAAGAATAAAGGACTTGACTGAATGAAAGCGATTGATTTCGCTAAAATGACCAAATAAATTAAGGTGACGTCTAAAACCATATAAGAATGGTTACTTGATAATGATCACGGTAAAGATACCCGATGGACGGGTAGGATTGTGGGTGAATGCGTAAACCGAGAGACGGGAACGCGAAATAGGAAGTCAAAAGACTCGGAATATGAGTCATGACTAAAAGATGACAAGAATTTTCGCAAACATAAATTTTGGTAATTACGTTCAACCATTTCAAAGTTGGACGGGTTAAATAAAGAATGAAGTTTGACATTCATAAGTGATGAAAATTCACCCAAAATGAGTCAAACGAGTCAATTAAGGAATAACGCTTAATATAATAGGAAAACGCAAACCGGTGAAACCGGAAAGCTAAAAACAATAAGATAGAAGGACCCGGGTAATGGGTTGTAAAGGAGTATAAGTATGAACCGGGTAACGGTAAGCGTAGGACAAACTGACGTGTAAATGACGTTAGAAGTCGTAAAGTCGGAAAGATAGTCCGAAAGTAAACAAATGAAACCTTAGACTACGGTCAAGGTCAACTAAAGTTCAAAAGCAAAATTAAATGATTCCAAACATAACAAAGGATGCTTTAAAGCTATATAAGTATAGATAGACAATTGAATAAAGACACGAATAAAAGATGATCTACGGGATCATCATAACCTACGGGATTAAAGGTAGTGCTAAGGTCTACGGGACCAAGAAGACTTTTGGGTCGGAAATAGAAAGAAATGAATTGTTGAGTATCACCTTAAAAAGGTGGAAATCTAAAGAAATAGTCTACGAGACGAAGCGAAAAAAAAAAAAAAAAAAACCATACGGGTTATTTGGGTTAAGCGTGGGAACTAGTTGAAATTCCCCGCATTAAAAGATAATGGAAAGTAACAAATCTTTCGAAGCAATATTCCTATATATGAGAGAAAGACATAAGACAAAGAGAAAACGTAACAAAAAAAATTAGTTTTTTTAGTCGAAAGCAACGTTTTAATAAACATAAGTGGTATGAAGAAGTTTAGAAAACTGTAAACGCACATAAGGCCGAAGATGGCGATATGGATATATACCTGAGCAATGGGGTATAAAGTAACCGGTGACTAACAAGTCTAACCGCCAAAATAGATAATCAATAAAGATAACGAATACGAGCTGAAGGTAACGACCCGTGAGGCCTTACACATGAAAGACGTACGCGTCGATATAAATGAAAACGTTAGATCGAAAGGAACGAATGAATGTCTTGAAAACGAAACTAAGTTCGTTTAGTTTGAATTAAAAGAAATACGTAAATAAGGTTTCGAGGACGAAACCTCTTTAAGGGGGGTAGACTTGTAACACCCCGAAAACGGGTTTGGTAATCAAACCCCGTTAATACTAAAAGACGGATAAAGTATCGTTAGCGGTAAAAGCAACCCGATAAATATTAGAATTTAAATAAATAATCCTAATATTAATTAAAAGACGGGTTATAACTCTCGGAATCCAATAAGTTAACTAGGAAAAATAATAACCTAGTTAGAAGAGAAGTCTTGTAGTGACATACTAGTGGGTTATGTAACACCCCGAAATTTAAAAAGGCTTTATATTAGCGTTATATAAAGTGTAAAATAAACGAGAATGAGCTAACTAGGAATAAATAACCTAGTTAGTTAATTGTCCCGTTTTAAAACATAAATAAATTTAAAATGCCAAAGATATAAACTAAAAGAAACTAGAGGGACCAAAAGTGTTTAACTTGAAACAAGTTTTAATAAATTTTTTTTAATTAAAACACAAACACTCCTGGTGGAGTGCTGGAGATCGATCAAAGCAGGGGGAGGGCGACCAAGCTTGCCAAAACCCTAAATCCCACAAAACACCTAAATTGAAGGTTCAAATCTGGTCCAAAACGAAAATCGAGCATAGATTACTGATCCCCATTGCAAAGGGGTTGTAAGGTATGTAAAATTTGATGTTAATTCTCTACTTGAAATTCTCATGAATTTAGGGTATTCGAAATTTGTTGATGCATGCTTGTTATATGGATGAAATAGGAACATTGTAGTGTTTAGGAGTAAACCCTAGACAAGATATGTTGAAATCGTGCCTAATTTTAGTAAAAAATCCATGAACACCATTGAAGGTGATTGTTGTTAGGGTTTTTGATTGCTAAAATGGTGTTATGATGTCAAGAACTTGCTTAAATTGAAAGCTGAATTCAAACGGCTCTTGATCAGAATTTACAGCCGACTTGTATCGGCTGTAACCTGGACAAAACTTGATAAAAACATGTGTTTCTTGAGTCTAAAATGTAATTCCAGGAAATATCTTTAAAACCCCACTGGAATCGCATTTTTTCGACGATAATTGAGCGTTTTATGAATTTTTCCGTATCAAAGGTTCAAGCTGCGTTTTCTGGCAGAATGTGCAGCCCATTACGAATGTCATAACTCAATTTAGGAATTGAGTTATGATCTAAAATTCTTACTGTAGAAAGTTTTAAGTGATTAAAAGAATCGCCAATTGAAATTTCGTCAGTCGGATAAACGAGGAATTTTAAATGAATTTTTCCGTAAGCTGCAGTCAGAAGTGACGAATCTGATTGCAGCTTAGTAAATGAATTTTTACAAGTTTTTGGTAAAGAGTTAGATCTTGAAATTTTAACACAATGTCTAACCCTCCGAGAGGTACGCCACATAAAAAAATCATAATTTTTGAAGACTTGTAAACAGGTTAAACAGGTCACCAAAAACAGCCTATTTTCAGTGATACGAAACTTGATTGTTGATATTATAAATTATGCCCACAATGTTCATATGTTGAAATTATGAATCAAACGCGTAATTTCCTAGTTCGACTAATTACGTGTGATGTGGGGTAATACAAATTTTAATTATGAAGTCGATTTAGCTTATATGCACATATCATATAATTAAGGGTAGTTAACTTTTGAAGAGTTAAACTAACCATGGACGGAGTCGAATAGTAGTTTTGACATAGAAAACACGTAAGGTGGAATAGTCGTGGTTATAATGACTAATCTAACCACCTTGTGAATTATGATGATAGTTTGACTCTTGACAAGCTAGATGGAGGCTTAGAATGAAGCGGGTCAAACGGAGCAAGTACGAAAAGGAAAGCGTAATTTGGATGCGAGGTAAGTAGAGCTTACGCCCCTTTGCATTATTTGCAAAGTTACTTAATTTCAAGTATTGATATGAATGCTACTAAGTGGTTGGTATATGATATTCCGACACGATTCAATGAGAGTCGGAATGAGGGAAAATGGTAAGAAATCATGAATTATAGTAAAAGGGGTTAAATGGTAAATTAGTCATGTAATGACGAATAAATAAAAAAACGGTTTTAAGTAAAACAAGTTCAAAGGAAAACTGGGATAGGTTTAAAGGGGTGAAATGGTAATTAAATACCATCTCATACGGACAAATGGTCAATTAGACTAAATGGGTCAAATGGTGTGGTTAACACCATTTGACAATAACATTTGACAATCGCTTGTTGAGTTTTGTAATCACAGGAAATAACATAAGCTTGCGTTGCTTTAACTAGAAAGATTTAAAGCAAAAAATTATGTAAACGGGTCAATACCTTTACCCGAGCCAGGTACGCATAGTTAAGTTGCTAGATAAACATGCAAATATGGGTCAAATAATTAGCGAGAGCCCTTCGTCGTAAATGTGGGACTAAAAATGACCAAAACGGCCATGATTTGTAAATCGGGCAAATGACCCTTAGAGGTCGTTTAGATACTAGTATTATGATTATGCAACTCTTAGATATATGTAAGAGTTGTAAGTATAAACCTTGAGAGTCAAATGCCTAAGAACGGGTCAATTACGTAGAATGACTATCCAAAGGGTAAAATTAAGAATAACGGTCCGTTATGTTAAATCCACTACAAAATAGTTGTTGTGGAATATAAGAGGCTATTTAAAAAAAATGGAAATACGAAGTGTACAAAGAGAAATGCGAGTTTGATGCTTAAATGCATGAAAACTTCTAAACGGGTCAAAATAAAGTAGGTGGTAAAATGTTGGCTTAAGTGTAATAAAGAAAAACGTAAACCGGGTAACGGGAGCGTAAACTATATGAATAATGGATCCGGGTAATGGATGATAGCTTAGACATGTTAAGAAACGAACCCCAAGCAATTAAAATGAGTTTGGATAGGTTTGGATGCAAATTTGATGAAAAATAAACGTGCAGAGTTGACACGAGGGGGTGAACTTTTGACACGGCCGGGTGAAGGGGCTGTGAAAAATATATGTTAAGCTGACACGGCCGGGTGATCTTTTGACACGGCCGGGTGAAGGGGCTGAAAACAAAATATATAATTTCTTGTATTTAATTATTTTGTTCAAATGCCTTGATTTCTAATCCCATATAACTTGTTTAAACTTGTTATTTAACTATCAAAACTAACTTTTAAGTTGGTTTTGATCATAGGTGATTGCCAAGAGTGCCCGGATGAAGATCAAGCTCGAAGAAGAACCGAACACGATAAAGTTAAAAGCTTCCGCGCGGCGTTTCGTCGTATCTTTTAAACGACGAATTCAATTACATTAAGTTCTTTTTTTTATTGTAAAAGTTTTAGTAAACTCGTATTGACATACTTACGTGTAATCGTATAAACATGCATTTTTACGAAACTTATATATAATATTGTATTTAACAAGCAAGGGTGTTACATAGGGACGCCCTCGGTGGTTAGGCAAGAGTTAAAGGGAATTGGAGATATTAGAATGGAGAGTGACAGGAAGAAGGAGAAGCATGTTAGGTTTAAGGAAAAGGTGGAAGTAATAGGAGGTGAGGTTTAGTTTAAGGATAGTTCTTGGAGTTCGGTAGAGGAAGATGAATGGGGAGAGTTTAGTTCGGGAGGTGTGAAGGAAACTAAGTGTGGGGATGGTATTTTAATGTGTAACTCAAGGTATAAATCCCCCACGAGCGAGCATAAGTCGAGTTGGTTTTATGGCGACTTTTGGAGAAAGATGGGTTTCGGTATGAGTGATTGTTTTAGAGGCCCTAGTGAGAGGTTCAGGGGCGAGTTTGATCTTTATAATCCCCCGTGAATTTTGATAACTTGTTGTAGAATTGTATAATTTTTGTAGTGTTTCGTATTTGTTTTATTTTATTTTAAGTCTTATTTAGTCTGTTTTAGTCAGTCTTGAGTCAGGTTTTCGTTTAGAGTCGATATTATGCTTGGGTTTGCTTTGTTTTGTTTGTGCAGGTTTGGAGGATACCGCTCGTACTCAATCTCCATTCGGGCGGTGATTTCGAGCTTATACCATATTGTAAGGGCAGCCCCGGTATATCAGTTTTGGATACGATCACGAAGGAAATACTATACGGTCGTGTACGGGTTCGGATTGAAAACGCACGCAACTGGCACTGATTTTTATCCTAACCAACTAAGTCCTTTCCGATTTGTTGTATTTTTGTATATTATATTAGGATTTTATTTTATTTTTTTTAGTGGTCTTCCATCCTACATTGAGGGCAATGTAGAGTTTAAGTGTGGGGATGGGAAACTATGTCTTTTTAGGTAAATTTGAGTAAAAAACAAATTAAATTTTTTTTTAAAATCCAAAAAATAGAAAATGAGGAAATGTTCCAGAAATTTTTTTGCAAATAAATGGAAAATGATAGAATAATTGGGATTTTGATTTTAAGAATATTATATATAAAAGATAAATTAGATAAAAGACGTATTTTCTGAGATGTACTGGTAGGCCCAGCCAACTTAGAGAGTTCCCTAGATTGCTTTTGATATACTTTATTAATTATCATGATGCCTTGTAGGTTCTCATCTTAGGAGAAATAGAAAAGCCGAAACTATTGAGGGTATAAAAGGTACCACAATAAGTAAATAGTCTATAAGTATTTTGAAATTTGCACGCTTTGTCATTTTTAGAAGACTAAATTCGGATCTAGTGGCGCCTGAAAAAAAATTCTAGTATCCATTTATATGTGCTAATTAAAAATAATATATAATTGAAATCTATGGTATTAACCACTGGGATGGTGACTCGGGTGGGGTATACCCGCTAGGTGGAAGTTAAAGAAAAAAATGTGAGCCTCATGGTGTTTCCCACTGGGATAGCGAGTTGGTGATAATGCCCTCTGAGTTGAACATAAGAGAAAAAAATTGCTAAAGCTCATCATCATCCATCATTCCATCAAATTTAATTTTAAATACATAAGGGTTATTTATATGAAGTGGTAGATTTTTAATCTTTACCTCTTATAAACTTGATATAGGATTAGGTGGATTTGTGGATCTTAAGTGTGAGACCCTTAGATGAATAGTAATGCTAGCATGAAAGGGGCTTAATGAGTTGGTGGTTAGATTTAAGTGGAGAACAATACCGTTAATCGTGGTAATACGTGTTTATATCTTTTTAATTACATTAACTAAAAGTTTTTGAAACCATCTATATTAGTTCTGATTCCATTGCAACTTTTTCAGGGACGAAAAAGGTTTAAGTGTGGGGATATTTAATGTGTTGAAAAACACCGTCATTTACTCGTGTATTTTATATTTTATTTTTATAGTTTTTGATTCATTTTTAGTCTTTATACATTTGTATTTGATTAGTTTGTGTTTCGTCGGGTCCTGGTACAAATGGAGCGAAAATGAGTAAGAAGAAAATAATCAGCCGGTTGAGCAGAGTAAAACGCCAGTGACCGAATCAAAATCGCAGCCATTTTCTTTGAGTAGACAAAGCCCACTATCTCTATTTTATAATTTAACTTGGGCTGCCATCTTTTATTTTTAAAAAATAGATTAAAGTGGGTCGTATATATACAGATACATGATACGAGGAGGGGCTGTTGATATATAAAAAAGCCCTACTGTGGGCAATTAATAAAGAGGGAATTTTGGGCTGCATATAAAAAGAAAAGAGCCCTACGTAAGTTTTGGTAGGGCGCAAGAAAACAGAATATAAAAGAAGGCATTTATGAATTTCTTGGGCCCAAAGATTCATTTTGAGGATATATGTTATTGAACGCATTGGACGGCTGTTAAAAAAAGCACCAAAAAATAAAGAAAAAAGAAAGAAAGACGTAGAGTAGGGCGCAAAAACAAAGAATTGGATGGCTGTACAAGGATTCAGAACAAGAGATAATTTCAAGTTTTGAAGAGAAAGAGAAAGCTTGGGGTTAAAGATTGACGATTAAACTTTAAGGCTTTTCGGTAAGACATTGTTTATAATTTTTTTCGGTTGTTAAACATAAATATTATAGATATGTTTTCCGATTTGAATTGCTTTAAATTTATTTGTGTTTTGTCATTGAATATGAGTAGCTAAATTTATTATGGTTGCTTAGGTTGATGAACTAGACGAATTGTTTGAATGATTAACTTTTGGTTTAAATGAATGTGATGATTTATATATTATAACTTTAGAACCCGATTCTAATTATTTATGTGTTGGTGTTGATTGGCTTAATAACATATTTGTTGGTTCCATTGCTCTAGCTACTTAAAATATACTTTAGAGCCGGGAGTCAGTCTAGGTTGTTAATCTTTCAGTCTAGGCCTTGAAAGTGAGAAATCTAATTCGAGTTTAATAATTATTAAAACCAATTAATTAAAACGTGTAATCTCTTCTAGAGGTGAGAAATCTAATCTAGAATTGCTAGGTTATTAGCTGGGCGTTGTTTGGCAGTTTGGGTGGCCGATAACTCGGGTTCATCTCTTTATTCGCATCTAGAGTTTCCTGGGTTCTCGGTGTTCTTAGTTATTTCTGCTTCATAATTTGAGGGTTTTAGTAAATAAATTACTTTATACCTAATAGTTATGGGACTTGGAGGTCGATAACTCGAGTCAGTCCATTTTAGCATTTCATCACTTGCCATGCTCTCAGGTTCGGTTTACCTTCCGGGGGTTTATCGGATTAGGCAGAGTCTTCATTCAAAACCAAGATTAGGATTTTATTCATGAGCCTAGGGATTCTTGCCTAGGTAACCTATTTTTCTCGTACTTGAGTTTCAGTCCAGTCTCTAATTGTTTGTGCTTGCTGCTGTTAGGTCGTTTATTTATTTAAATTGTTTTTTTAGTTTTAAAAATATTTTTCTCAAAACAAAACTAAATTATTAGGCTAGGGGTCGATAGAGGTTTAGTATCAAGAGTCGCTAGATTGTGTCCATGGTTCGATACGCAGACTTACTTGTTTTACTACTTACGACCGGTACACTTGCCGGTAGTGTGTGTTTTACAGGTTTTTCCAATTTTAAAACTTGTTTCGAAATTAATATATACACTTTGCACACATCAACGTACCCGCTTCGGCTTCTCATGATATTTACGACTTAAAGCATCAGTTGCTACATTAGAATTACAAATTTATCCAGATACGGTTTACATATCCTATTTGATCATGTCCATAAATTTCCGCTGGAGCATTTGTCAAACCGAATGGCAAGACGGTAAACTCGTAATGACCATATCTAGTTCTGAAAGCAGTTTTAGGAATGTCCTCTTCCTGTACTTTCAGTTGATGATATCCTGAACGTAAATCAATCTTAGAAAAATATCGAGCTCCTTCAAGTTGATCAAATAGATCATCAATCCTAGGTAATGGGTATCGATTTTTAATTGTGACCTTATTCAATTCCTATAATCAATACACATACGCATTTAACCATCTTTCTTCTTGACAAACAACACAGGTTCTCCCCAATGGGATAAGCTTGGTTGTATGAATCCTCTTTTCTACCAATTCATCTAATTGCTTCTTAAATTCCAGCATCTCCGTAGGTGCTAATCGATAAGGTGCTTTAGCAATTGGTGTAGTTCCAGGTATCAGATGAATTATGAATTCAACTTCTTGGTCAGCGGTAGTCTAGGTAGATCTTCTGGGAAAACGTCGGGGTATTCCGATATTACCAAAATTTCCATCAGTTCCTTGCCTCTAGTGTTAATGATCATAGAGACCATGTACACTATGCATTGCTTCCATGCATAACTTGCAGCTTTCATCACTTAGATGAATTTTGTTGGCTTGGTCAGCTTGTTTCCTCGTATCAGGATTATCTCTCCTGTTGGCCTACGAATCTCAACAGAATTTTGACCACATAGGATTCGAGCATGATTGGCTACTAACCAATCCATTCCTAGTACTACATCGAATCCAGCTTGATTCATCAGCAGCAGATTTGCCATAAACTTATGTCCTAATAATTCTATCTTCCCTTCTTGAAGTACTTCACGTATGTCGGTGGAGTTTCCTTCTACCGTTTCTATCGTACAAGCTTGACTAAGCTAAGTTAACGGTTGACTAGGTGCTTGACAGAATGCAGTATTTATAAAACTTTGGTTTGCACCAGAGTCAAAAAAATACTTTGGTTGCGTCCTAAGTGTAAAGGCTCGTGCATTCTTCTTGTTGGCTCCGTCTGCTGCTTTTGCCTTGTTGTTAGGTGCCTTTATCAGTTTCGGGCAATACGGCTTAATGTGACCTGTTTCTCCGCAATTGAAATAGATAGTAGTTTTTTTTCTACATTCTTCCTCTACATACCTGGTTGTCTTGCGTAAGTTACAGTAAGGTGTTCTCCTAAAATTGCATTTACCTGAATGCTTCCTTCTACAGTTCCTACAGAAAGGTGGTGCATAAGACTGCCCGACTCCTCTCCTTTTGTAGGTATTACCCGAACAAAATTCTTGGGTAATTTTCTGGGCTAATTCTTTCTTCTTTTTTTCATCTCTTATGCAGATTAATCCATCAGTCAAAGTATTGGCCAGTTCGACTGTTTCGTCAATAGTTTGAGGTCTAGTAGCCTTGACTATATCACGGATTTCACTAATTAATCCACAAATATAACGAGATATTAGTACAGATTTTGGCGAGGCCAGAGTTGGTACCATTTTTGCATATTCGAAGAATTTTGTCGTCTACTCATGACAATTCACATCAATCATTTTGTGATTTAGGAACTTATTAGCCATTTGTTCCTTTTCATAAGGAGGACAGAATCGTGTTCCACCATTCTAATGCCTCATCTCTAAAGAGATTAGAAGCATATATTACTTTATCTTCTTTGGCACATTTGCTGATCTTAAGAACAGGTTCCATCTTTTCCAATCATCGCAAAGCAGCCATAGCTCCTTCACTGCCTGCGAACTCAGTTGGCATACAAGCTAGAAAATCCTTGTAAGTACACCCTAAAGTCATCGCTTTCATTTTCTTAGGAAATGGAGCTTTGATAATATCATCATTACCTCCATTGACACTGTGGCTAAAATCGTTACTACGAGTACGCTTGTACTCACAGCTTTAGTGTTTTCTACAGGGTTTCTAACGACTTCGATAATTAAAGGTATAGCATCAGCTATTCCTTTGGCTATTATATTTTCTATGGAACTTTTGACCAAGGAGTTTTCCTGATTGTTCTGGATCGATTAATTAACTTCGTTTAACATCTGAATTGTAGACATATTCCAAATATTAATACCATAGAATAAGTAACAAAATAATCAAAATATCGTAAACACAAATAAATCATAGCATATTATCAAAACCGTCGACCATTAAAACTTTTATTTTTCTTATATATAATATGCTTCTTATATTTTACATACACTATCACATTTATATTTATATATATATATACATATATTAGTTTTCTCACCAAATACAGAAAGTATATTATACATGCATATTTTATAGGGTTAGTTTCCTATTCAAAAGTGATGCTCCCTCTCTTGGTATTTTCAGACGAGATTTTCTCCTACATTCCGAATTCGACTTCCTGCATTTATTACTTCATCTCCATAGTGGCGAAGCTCTACCACATTTTTCAGGTTCATAGGGGGAAATGCAGGGGGTTTCGGTTGGAAATTTGGATAGAATGGAAAAGGATTATTCATGAGGTTTTGAAATTCCCAATCGTTTGTCCACCATTCTTCCACCGAATTTAGGAGTGGTTGTTGTGGTATCACTGGTGCAGGTTGTATAGATTATGGGTTTATCGGCATAGCGGGTAAGAGGGCATATTCAGATTAATTTCTTCAGGTATCGGCCTGAACATCTCGTAGTTTTCCAATCTTTGGTCTAATTCCTCCCACGATAACGGCATGGTGGTTGGGTTTGAACTTTCGCCTGCAATTGCTTTTCCACTTGTTTCTCCAGTTCGTTTGGTTTTTGTTGCTGTTGGAACTTTCTTCTTCCTTTTTACCGTCCAATCCAGTATTGTCTTTCTCTTTTTAGGAGGTGCTTTTGGTAACGGTTGGGCCTGAAACATCATCTGTTTGTCTATATCCGCTTCATACCCGGTTTATGTACCGGTCTGATTTTCAGCAATATCCATATCTGTATGGTTAACATATATATTCTTGAAAGCATCTGATAGCTCTCTAGTGCTCATACTGTTAGTCAAAAACATTAAAAATAACGAACTCCGAAAATCGAATATATAATATTTAATTAGTATCACATTATTCACATAAGTTATTTCATTTAATTCCTGACTACTAATTTTAAGCATTTTCACATTACTTAATTAGTTTAAACCAGTGACTCTGATACCACCTTCTGTCACAACCCCTGATCCTAACTTGGGCGGGAGCCGTGAGCAGATATGTAGGATCGTATTTCGACCCGAACGAGTCTATCAGAGGAGTCTTGATCAGATACAGGTGCGGAAAACAAGTATCTGACTTAGAAACAGCTAGCAAATCACTTTTAACACCTTGTTGTATTGATTTCTGACAAATTACATCCAAATCTCACACCGGCAGCACTTCGGTAGAGAATCCAAGAACTTCTCCTCTGATTTCGCTCATGCAACATATATATAGGCCAAGGGATTTCGCTCATATGGACATGATGTCCATATAAGCGAAACCTATCATGTACATATAAGCGAACCTACCCCTATACCCTATGAGCGAAACCTCATGTCTAAGTCCCTATGAGCGAAATCGGTCCACTAAATACAATACACTTCCTATTTTCTCGAAAAACGTGCCCTAATCTAACATTCTAAGATTAAGACTCGATACAAGACAAAATCAACAGATGTAGTGCACCAACAGACTCCCCCTCAGATGTTGACGAGCCTTAAGTGTCGAGTCTTCGCATCTTCAGTCTTGATCTGTCTCTGGGCTTCACTATCTCAATCTCTTTTTCTCGCAAGTCTTCAGACTCCCCCTTGCGATATGCTGGTATTTATTCAGTTCATCAGCATCATCAGCTTTAGGATCGATGTCTGGCTTTCACAGGTTCAAGATAGAAACCTGGCTAAACCTGCACATTCTTAACCCAGAAATAAATTTTCTAAATTTAACAATTTAAGTGCACCAACAATCACTCTCCCTCAGAAATAACTATCTCTATGATGAACCATTTGTTGATTTAAAAACACATTTGACATTCAATATACACTCCCCCTCACAACAATGTCATCATGTCTAGCATTTGGAATTTTGAAAATCAGCTCTCTAACATCAGTTGTAGAAAATCTTTTTGTATTTTCCAAAATTTATGCTAAAACACACCAAAAATCTTTTTGGAATTTTTAAAAAAAATGCAGTAAAGAAATATTTACAGACAATATTTTTGTGAGTTTGTGCAAGAGGATCATATCAGTTTTTGACAAGTCACAAGTACCGTTGAGCTTAGTTACACATTAAGAATTAAACAATTCACTTAGATTGCCAATATACTGATCCACTTAAATTCTCACACAAATTTCAACTGATTCAGGATATGAGTTAGGTGTGTTAAGGACTTAAACTTATTCATGTGTCCCACCTCTTGAATATACTCCCGTATCCAGATCCCAATATTCAGTCTTACAGGTGAGTATACCACAGATGATATCTGTCAGGGGTTAAATTGCGAGGGCCGTGAGAGCTCAGGTCGATCTTTCGATACGCAGAGAGATGACGGCTTCGACTTTTGGTGGGTCCCCTTTAGAGGATCTTTTGAATTACAACAGCAATGACTATCAATTTTATTGTTTCATCAATTTGCTGAGGGCGGCGCTAAATTTCAAGCAAGCAGAAAGTATTCTCCGGGGACTAGGCCATTGCTTCCGCAAAATCAGAAGTCCCGGGATAATACCCCAGATATCACTGAGCATAAAGACCTAGTATCTCAGAAAGAGGGACCTTTCAAACAAGATTTCAGGGGTTACCTATATATCCAAGTAGTGTTCCCCACGACATAAGCAAGTTTGAAATTTAGTTTATATCCCGAAAAAGTTTACTAAATGTGTAAAAACCTATCGGCATATCATCAGTGAGACCGTTTAATGCTATTTAAACAATACAATTCTTTAGCATACTGTAACTGTCTACTGATGTACTATCATTTCCTCTTTTCACAACAAAACTCGTTTTTGAATTTTATCATGTTTTTGTCTTTTTCAAATTTTCTAATGTTTTTGGATTTTCTGAAATTCTACTCCCCCTAAAATGCAAACACATTTTAGGAAATTTGAAAACTATCTAAGCTCTTGACCCACTTAAAACATAAAATAAACTATACAAAAACTTGACAACTGACATCAAATTGCATCAAATCGCCATCCACTTGGCATAAACAATCAGAACTCCCCCTTTCACAAAACTATTTTCTCATTATGATTTCAAAACACTTAAGTTTGTTTTAACCAAAATGATTTTTCCGGAAAATAAGTTTTGTTGGTTTTACCACTTGTAAAGTTAGGGGTTTGGTTCATCACATTGTATTCAACCACTTGTATGAGGATTACATCAAGTTCAAACTAATGACCTTGAGTAATCACTTTGACAGAATCAACCTCTTACCACTTGTAAGAATATCCAAAACATTTAATCACATGTAGGAATAAAACATCTACACAAACCATTTTACCAAACAAGATGCCGATTCCTGCTTCACACTTACCAACCTGGAAGCTCCGGCAAGTCACACTTATCCTGTAAAATTTAACTTTTATAAGATTCAATCACACAATCAATTACTAAGAAAAATGCCGATTCCTGATCCGCGATTACAAACTTGGGATCTCTGACAAGTCAGGTTTTTCAATGAAAGAAAATATCCACCCAAGCCTGACCAGCCTTGGGTGTTTTCAATTCAGAAGCAGTTGGAGTGTAAGGTTGCTTTCTTTTTAGCATAAAACTCCTTTACCCCTTTTACTTTCCCTTCAACCATTTTCCCAAAAATCTTCTTTACTTTTCCATTAAACGCTTTCTCAACATCAAAGTTATCCTTTTCAGAATACTCCTGATTTGAGATTTCAGACTTTCCAGTTTTCCTTTTAAAATTTTCAGTCCTCAATGGTGGAAAGTTCTCATCATCCATTGAAAAAACTGAGTTTTCATCACTCTCATCAAACTGTGGCTCCTCTGATTTTGTGGAATCAGATTCATCGCCAGATTTTACTTCTGATTTCTTAACAACCCATTTTTGGTTGTCAAGTTTCACACTTCGCTTGTAAAATCTCTTCGAACATTCACCAACTTCAAATGTTGAATTTTTGAAAACTTTAAATTTTTCAGTTGGTGGTTCGGTTTTATCAACAAAAACTTCTTTCAGTTTTCCAGAAACTCCCTGTTTTGTGTTTGTCGCTTTCGGACAGTTCCATGCAATGTGACCAGCTTCATTGCATCGGAAACAGGTTCTTGTCTCTTTGTTCACATAAGCTCCATTCTTTCTCTTCTCGGCAAGAAATTCTTGATTAGATTGTTTCCAGAATGGGCTTTTTGCTTCTTCTTCATGGCTAGTTCCTGCAACATATGTCATTTTTGATTTAAAATCCCGAACATATTTTTCATTTTTATAGTTTTCAGGTGGAATAAAACCAAGTCCTTTCCTTTTGTAGCTACAATTGTGGTTTGGTTTCTTTTGAAAACCAGAACCAGAATTGTAACCCTTTTTCTTGTTTAAACGTTGTTGTACTCTTGAGGTGTAAGGTTTAGGTTTTACATTAAGATTTTCATCTTTTATTTCAGAAATATTAATTTATGTTAGTTTGAAAACCTTTTTTATCAAATCAGTTTTGACACCTCTTATTGGAAACTCTTTATCAAAATATAATTTGTCAGAATCATTCAAAGTATATGCAACTTCAAACGTTTCATCATTCAAATTAGATTTTGACAACAAAAACTCTTTACTGTAAACTCGTTTTCCCGACGATTTTGAACTCTTTTCGGACGAACTCGAACTCCTGACTGACTGACACGAACTTTCGGACTCGGATTTTGACTCTGACTCCTCATCCTTATCCAACACCTGATCAACCACTCTTTTTATCAGTTCTGACTCATGATCTGTGTCGGACGCTGTGAACGTGACGTCAATATTGTCCGGTAAAACATCGGTTATCTCGGATTCTAACTTAATATTGACCGCCTGTTTTAGTTCTTCTTCATTAGGTTTTCTAGATGAGTACCCTTCCCAAATCGGAGGCGGACACTTATTATAACAGACACCCTGTTTCTTACCAGTATCCTTCTTCTTCTTTGGCTTTGTTTCATCTTCGTTAAACGCTTCAAAACCTTCAACCGTTGGATAAATTCTATCAATTATGTAATCACAACCTTTGTAACTTTGCAACAATCTTTTGATTCTTTCATTCTCAGTTGCTTCACTATCCAACTCTTTGATCATGTTCTTAAAATCCTCCCAAGCAGTAGCGTTGGCGGTATCCAACCCAAGCATTTGAACTTGTGCTTTCCACCTTGAAAGCGTGTTTCCTTCAAGCGTACCAGTAGCAAACTTCATCCAACTGGTAGTGGAACATTCGCAAACAGCAAACACATATTCGACCTTCTCAATCCAGTGCAGAAGGCCTATTGCACCCTCAGTGCCATTGAAAGGGAAAGGTTTGCAATCCATGAAGGTTTTGTAAGTACAGACACGTGGTTGCATAGGTGCAGGTTAACCTGTCACGGAAAACGAAGCGAACAGATTTAGGAACGATAAGACAATGTGGGAGTAGGATCTAAACATCCTAGAATGACGAGTTTACCTCCAGGGTGGGCTGCAAAAACCGTAGCCACGGTGTTGATCAGGTTAGTGAACTGATCCTGAGTCATGTTAACGTTTCCTCTTCCGCGTCCGCTCATTGTCTTCATAACCAGAAAACACAGTATGGGTGTGACGTCGTAGTGTAGTAAGAATGAGAAGGGGAGGGATGTGTATATATCTAACTAGGCACACCCAGTACGTATAATATCACATAAGCACTAAACAAGAATTCAAGTAAACACAAGTCCGAGCCATGAGGTCTAATACGTTGAGCCTTGCACTTGGAGTGTAGTGTCGGCGCAAGTCACGGGTTATAGTCTAGTTTTTTCTCAAAAAGACTTTTCTTTTTAAAACCAAGTTCACTATAACCAATGGCTCTGATACCAATCTGTCACACCCTCAAAATCCCCATGCGGAGTACTACCGCGAGGCGTGCGACTGACCAGGATCCAGCCACCAATCATACTGAACAATTAAGATAATAGTAGTAAAGTTCACCAACCATATGGGCTAGTGACTACCATAGTTTAAGTCCAAAACTTTTTAAGTTCAAACACGACAGTTTAAGTAAGTAGCGGAAGCATAGTAATATAGTTCAAACAAAAGCTCAAGTTTCAAGATTATTTAAAGAACCCAACACACGGGTTTAGGTGTCCACTACACATCCCCAAGCTGCAAGCTCCTGAATCACTGAGTACCTGCAAATCATGCAGTAGGGTGTCAACATAAAGTTGGTGAGTTCACGAGTTTTGTCTAGTTTTAATTCCAAGAACTTGTTTTAGTAGTTAAATTACTCATTTATATCATGCGATGGGGAGCTACCCCATATGTAAGCTACTAAACTACGTTATACCGAATCCTTACGACCATACGTTTCCGTAGAGTGCCCCGTTTGTCAATGTCTATCATCATTGATGGTTTCCAGAGTCTATTAGTTCACGAGCGATCCTATCCAGGCACGCAGTGAGGCTGGTGAGACCTAAATAGCGCTATCAACTAATAACCCGTTCGCCAGGCCCCGGCGACTAATCGGTATATGTAAGTGGGGACTTCCGTGATAGAGTTTCGTTTAGTACGCTCGTTGCATCTAATATAAATAGTAATTAACTGAGCGTCCCACACAAGGGGAGAAAAGTATGTTTGTACCCCACACAAGGAGGTAGCGTTGTTCGTTCCGTTCCCTAACCACCGGGAATGCATGATTTTTAGAAAAGTTGTGAACTCACCTCGGGTTGCTCGGCAGAAAGTTTACTTGGTTAGGTGTGCTGGTGAACCACGTCCTATTATGGTTACCAGTATAGGTCAGGTTTGGGTACAAATAAGTCACGTATATCCTACACGTATCTAACACATAGCATACATGTCACACTAGTATATATATTATTGGGTCTGTCCTAACACACGAGCAGTCAAACAGCAACAGCAACCCACAGTTAATTAGCAACACACAGTCCAAAAGATGACGTCACATAGTGCGGCCCAATAACTAAGTTAAGCAGTCCAGTCGAAACCAGGTGGTCTCGACTCGAGATCATGAGGTCTCGAGTCGCAACCAAGAGGTTTCGAGTTGTATAAAGAAGGTCTCGAGTAGTGCATACATGAGTCGAAACCCTGATATCTCGAGTCAGGTCTCGAGTCAAGATCAGGAGATCTCGAGTCGCGACCATACTAGTCTCGACTCCTGAAGTTTGTTGGCTGGTTTCCAGTAGTACATCGATGGTCTCGAGTCGCAACCCCAAGGTCTCGACTCGTAAGCACCTGCTGGAATCTTTCTAGAACTTTCACCAACTTTTGTACTACCCAATCAGATTTCACAAACATGTTTTCATGTACCATACATCACCAAAATGGATCAAAACAAGCATTTTTCAAATATTCATCACACATTCGTACAGTTCATTATGTTCATGATTCTAAACGGACCCAATCAAACATCATCTAATACTGTTTTATCGCTACATTCCAACCGAAACATATGCAGCCATTTTATCACTAAAATTACTCTATTATGCACCCTAATCATCATCAAACAACACTATTTCATCATCAAGCATTACCATGATTTTGATAATAAGTTCATCATCGTCACAACAAGGATTAATCGTAGTTATTTTATGAAGAACATTGTTAATCAATCATCTAAACATCCTAATACACTTCTACTCATATAAGATCATATAAGGTACATTGTTCATCAACAAGTTCCATATCAACATGGCAAGGAACATCAAGACATCACGGTTTGCACATCATTCATCATTTAAACATTTAAAACAAGTAAACACTTATTATGCAACACATTCATACAACATTCGAAATGTAATCAACTAACCGGAGATTGTGTGGTGTAAGAGTGTGCGAGAATGGGTGATGAACCGAACTTCAAAGCCTTCGTCTTCCAGCCGGTTTCTCCAAGAAGAGTGTATGGTGTTTAGTTAGATTTAGGGTTTTCTAGAGAGAGAAAAGGGATGAGAGGAGAGAGAGAATGGATAAGGAATGTTTGGGATTGATGAGAGAATGATTTGCTCCCCAAAAATGAGAGCATGTCGGCGGTTTAGAAGGGTTTTATACCCTTCCAGAAATGGTGCACCCTAAAAGGTTTCGAGTGGGCTTGATGGGCATGCAGCCCAGCTGTTTTCGGGTCAGCAGACTCCGAGTCGAGACCGGGTGGTCTCGAGTCAGAACCGTGGTCTCGGCTCATACTTATACACATACATAGCATATACATTTAATGACATAATACACATAAGACATCGAAAAATCATATAATACATATAACACAAGATCACATATTTTCATTTAAATATTTACATTACAGTATTACACAATAAGGCTGTCTGGGAAAACCCGAAGTGTCACATTATCCCCAAGTTTTAAGAACTTTCGTCCCGAAAGTTAAAGTACAACCACTGTTAAGCTAGTGTGTACGAGAATGTTTCCGCGGGGTGTCACAGTTTGAATGATTAACTTTTGGGTTTAAATGAATGTGATGATTTATATGTTATAAATTTAGAACCCGATTCTAATTATTTGTGTGTTGGTGTTGATTGGCTTAATAATATATTTTTGGTTCCATTGCTCTAGATACTTAGAAATATACTTTAGAGCCGGGAGTCAGTCTAGGTTATTAATAATCTAGGCCTTGAAAGTGAGAAATCTAAGTCAATTTTAATAATTATTAAAACCAATTAATTCAAATGTGCAATCTCTTCTAGAGGTGATGAATCTAATCTAGAATTGCTAGGTTATTAGCCGGGTGTTGTTTGGCAGTTTGGGTGGCCGATAACTCAGGTTCATCTGTTATTTGCGTCTAGACTTTCCTAGGATCTCGGTGTTCTTAGTTATTTCTGCTTCTTAATTTGAGGGTTTTAGTAAAAAAATTACTTTATACCTAATATTTGTGGGACTTGGTGGTCGATAACTCGAGTCAGTCCATTTTAGCATTTCATCACTTATCATACTGTCAGGTTCGGTTTACCTTCCGGGAGTTTATCGGGTTAGGTAGAGTACTCATTCAAAACCAAGGTTAGGATTTTATTCATGAGTCCAGGGATTCTTCCCTAGGTAACCTATTTTTCTCATACTTGAGTTTCAATCCAGTCTCTACTTGTTTGCGCTTGCTGCTGTTTGGTCGTTTATTTATTTAAATTGTTTTTTTTTTTTTAGTTTAAAAATATTTTTCTCAAAACAAAACCAAATTATTAGGCTAGGGGTCGATAGTGGTTTAGTATCAAGAGTCACTAGATTGTGTCCACAGTTCGATACTCAGACTTACTTGTTTTACTACTTACGACCGGTACACTTGACGGTAGTGTGTGGTTTACGGGTTTTTCCAATTTTAAAACTTGTTTCGAAATTAATATATACACTTTTCATACATCAATGTACCCGCTTCGGCTTCTCATGATATTTACGACTTAAAGCATCAGCTACTACATTAGCTTTACATCGAATCCAGCTAGATTCATCAGCAGCAGATTTGTCGTAAACTTATGTCCTAATAATTCTATCTTCCCTTCTTGAAGTACTTCACGTATGTCGGTGGAGTTTCCTTCTACCGTTTCTACCGTATAAGTTTGACTAAGCTAAGTTAACGGTTGACTAAGTGCTTGACAGAATCCAGTATTTATAAAACTTTGTTTTGCACCAGAGTCAAATAATACATTAGCGTAGACGTTATGAAGAGAAACGTACCATCGATTACGTCTGGAATCATTGCTGCCTCTTGCATCCTAAGTGTAAAGGCTCATGCGTTCTTCATGTTGGCTCCGTCTGCTGCTGTTACCTTGTTGTTAGGTGCCTTTGTTAGATTCGGGCAATACGGCTTAATGTGACCTATTTCTCCGCAATTGAAATAGATAGTAGTGTTTTTCTACATTCTTCCTCTACATGCCCCGTCGTCTTGCAGAAGTTACAGTAAGGTGTTCTCCTAAAATTGCATTTTCCCGAATGCTTCCTTCTACAGTTCCTATAGAAAGGTGGTGCAAAAGACTGTCCGACTCTTCTCCTTTTGCCTGAAGAATCGTGTTCCACCATTCCAATACCTCATCTCTAAAGAGATTAGAAGCGTACATTACTTTATCTTCTTCGGCACATTTGCTGATCTTAAGAACAACTTCCGTCTTTTCCAACCATCGTAGAGCAGCCATAGCTCCTTCACTGCCTGCGAACTCAGTTGGCTTACAAGCTAGAAAAACCTTATAAGTGCACCCAAAAGTCATCGCTTTCATTTTCTTAGGAAATGGAGCTTTGGTAATATCATCATTACCTCCATTGACACTGTGGCCAAAATCGTTACTACGAGTACGCTTGCTACTCACAGCTTTAGTGTTTTCTACAGGGTTTCTAATAGCTTCAATAATTAAAGGTATAGCATCAGCTATTCCTTGGGCTATTATATTTTCTATGGCACTTTTGTCCAAGGAGTTTTCCTGATTGTTCTAGTTCGATTGATTAACTTCGTTTGACATCTGAATTGCAAACATATTCCAAATATTAATATCACAGAATAAGTAACAAAATAATCAAAATATCATAAACACAAATAAATCAGAGCATATTGTCAAAACAATCGATCATTGCGACTTATATTTTTCTTAAATATAATATGCTTCTTATATTTTACATACACTATCACATTTATATATATATATATATATATATATATATATATATATATATATATATAGGGGATTGCTAGAATGAGAACCACCACGAGTTATGAGAACCACGAGAACCGCGTCCCGCGGGTGGCCGTTGGCGACGAAATTTTTTTTACACCTAGATCCGTATATTTTAGCGGGGGGTTTAAATTTTCGGTTCAAACGGCGCGCCCGAGGGGGTAGTTTTTTACGCCCAAAGTTTGGGTTTTTTTAATTTTTTTAATTTTTCTTTTTTTTTTACCAAACTTTGGGCGTAAAAAACTACCCCCTCGGGCGCGCCGTTTGAACCGAAAATTTAAACCCCCCGCTAAAATATACGGATCTAGGTGTAAAAAAATTTTCGTCGTCGACGGCCACCCGCGGGACGCGGTTCTCGTGGTTCTCATAACTCGTGGTGGTTCTCATTCTAGCGGCTCCCTATATATATATATATATATATATATATATATATATAGGGAGGAGTTCATGCGAGAACCACCCTTATTGCGAGAACCGCGAGAACCAATGTGAACACAACCTAAAATAGCTAAAAAAACCTAAAAAAAAACCCAAAAAAACCTAACCCCCCCCCCCCCCAAGCTAAATGCTAAAAACTAAAACCCCCAAAAAACCTAACCCCCCCCCCCCCCCCCCCCAAGCTAAAATGTTAAAAACTAAACCCCCAAAAAAACCTAAAAAAATCTAAAAAAAATCTAAATTTTTTTTTTTTTTATATTTTTTATGCTCAAATCGCTACTTTTAGTGGCAAAAAAAAAAAAAATTTAAAAAAAAAATTTTTAATTTTTTTTTTTTTTTTTTGCTTCGAAAAGTAGCGTTTTTTATATAAAAAATATTTAAAAAAAAATTGTGTGATTTTTAGCTATTTTTAGGCATTTTTGGTTGTGTTCACATTGGTTCTCGCGGTTCTCGCAATAAGAGGTGGTTCTCGCATGATCTTCTCCCTATATATATATATATATACATATATTTGTTTTTTCACAAAACACAGAAAGTATATTATGCATGCATATTTTGATAGGGTTAGTTTAAACTATTCAAAAGGGATGCTCGCCCTCGTCGTATTTTCAGACGAGATTATCTCCTACGTTCCAGATTCGACCTCCTGCATTTATCAGTTCCTCTCCATAATGGCGAAGCTCTGCCACATTTTCCGGGTTCATCGGGGGAAATACAGGGGGTTCCGGTTGGAAATTTGGATAGAATGGAAAAGTATTATTCATGAGGTTTTGAAATTCCCAATTGTTAGTCCACCATTCTTCCACCGGATTTGGGAGTGATTATTGTGGTATCACTGGTGCAGGGTTTATAGATTCTTAGTTTATCGGCATAGCGGGGTAAGAGGGCATATTCAGATTAGACCTGGCAAACGGGTCGGTTCGGGTCGGGTCGGGTCATGGGTCAAAACGGGTTCGGGTCAAAACAGGTTCGGGTCAAAACGGGTCAATTACAAAAAAAGGTTGTTTTGGTTCGGGTCAAAACGGGTTCGGGTCGGAACGGGATCGGGTCGGAACGGGTTCGGGTCAGAACGGGTTCGGGTTGAAACGGGTCCAGGTCAGAACGGGTTTCGGGTCGGGTCGGGTTGGTTAAAAATTGCTTTCTTGCACGTCTAAGTTAGAAAAATGAATAGATTTGGTTAGCCGAACACTAATGTTCAAAGCTAATTTCTTTTTGTTGATTTCATGATACATGGGTTACGTTATACCACTTTAATCTATGATGCAGTTTTACATGATTTGTTTCTTGTTCAATGTTAACCATGAAATTTATAACGATGTAGGCCTTTTAAAACAAAGAGAGTACAGCTGAATAAGAGGGCTAGAAAGAAAGAAAAACTGAAGAATCTTATGGTTAATAATTAAACGAATTACACTTATTGTTCAAGAGCATGATTAATAGGTGGGTATTTTGAAAGATGGAGGAGGTAGATATATATATGTTTTTAGATTTTTGTGTCAGTTGGAAGGAATGTAAACTCCAACTTGTTATCTGGCCAAGAGATTGTCTAATTAGTTAGTAGTGCAATTAATTAATTACAGTTGTAAGTGGTTGGTTTTGTCGTAAAAGAATTCTCTCGAAACGAAACCCGTTAAAAGACTTCTCTTGAAACGAAACGAATAAACTGAACAAATGGAAACAAAAAACCGAAACGAAACAAAAAAACTGAAAATATTGAAACCGTGTCGGCCTAAAACCCGTTGCGATCCGAAACCTGTTGCGATCCGAAACCCGTCCCATGCGGAAACTCGTGTCGGCCTAAAACCCGTCCCGTGCGGAAACTCGTGTCGGCCTAAAACCCGTTGCGATCCGAAACCCGTCCCGTGCGGAAACTCGTGTTGGCCTAAAACCTGTTGCGATCCCGTGCGGAAACCCGTGTCGGCCGAACCCGCTCCGAACCGACCCGTTCCAATCCAAAACCCGCCGCGTGCCAAAACCCGTCTCGGTCCGAAACTCAATTCGAATTGAAACCGTTCCGATCCAAAACCTATTTCGTGTCGTAACCCGTCTTGTGCGGATACTTGTGCCGGCCTGAAACCAATTCTGATCCAAAATCTAACCCGTTTCTTTAAGGTCCTAACCCACATCGGCCCATTTCTTTAAAGTTGTCGACCCGCATTGACACGAAAATAACAGGATGAAATTTCAATTGACCCGTTTAGTTAAAATATCTTACCCAAACTAACCCGTATAATTTTAAAAGCAAACCAAACTAACCCACTTGAAAGCCTTTGGGTCAAGATTGCCACCTCTAATTCAGATTAATTTCTTCAGGTACCGGCCTGAATATCTCGTAGTTTGCCAATTTTTGGTCTAATTCCTCCCACAATAACGCCATGGTGGTTGGGTTTGAACTTTCGCCTGCAATTGCTTTTCCACTTGTTTCTCTAGTTCGTTTGGTTGTTGTTGCTGTTAGAACTTTCTTCTTCCTTTTTACCTTCCAATCCAATATTCTTTTTCTCTTTTTAGGAGATGCTTTTGGTAACGGTTGGGACTGAAATATCATCGGTTCATCTATATCTGCTTCATATCCGGTTTGTGTACCGGTTTGATATTCAGCAGTATCCATATCTGTATGGTTAACATATATATTCTGGAAAGCATCTGATAGCTCTCTAGTGCTCATATTGTTAGTTAAAAACATTAAAAACAACGAACTCCAAAAATCGAATATATAATATTTAATTAGTATCACAGTATTCACATAAGTTATTTCATTTAATTCCTGACTACTAATTTTAAGCATTTTTACAATACTTAATTAGCTTAAACTAGTGGCTCTGATACCACCTTCTGTCACAACCCCTGACCCTAACCTGGGCGGGAGCCGTGAGCAGATACTAGTGGTACCGGTGTTTATTAAAATTATCGCAGCGGAAAATTTATCATGATGGGTGTCAGGAAAAATATCAGAGTTTCAAAACACCGAAATTTTCATTTCATAAGTTGTGGGATAAAACCCGTATTTACATAAAGAATTTTCACGGGGATAAACCCTTGATTACAAAACATGTTTTATTCAGGTTTACATAGCCACTTATTTAAGCTTGAGTGGTTCATAGAACTTTTTCTTCCCTTCACAGTAAATCACCTGAAACGCATTTTAAAACATTTGATCAGCGGAATTACTGGTGAGTTCATTCAACTTGTACAAAAAGACACAGTCATAATTACAGTATTAAGAGTTTTTACATTTGTTTATATCTTTCAATTACTCAAATCAATATTTGTCAACTATCCAACTAGGTGGCTGTGGTCATATTAATGTTGGCTAACTTTCGTCAAATAGCAACGCTGAACTAGTAGTGTATACAAAACCCCATATACCGGTAGTAATTTCAGAATATAAAGACTTAATCAATGTAAGCACACAATGACTCACATTGCAGATTTAGGGTTTCAGTACTAGTCTTCTGATTTAAGTCTTGGTTTCCTAATTAAGCACACAATGCACACGTATTAGTGTATTAACTCAATTCAACTTTAACGATAATCACAAGATCAAAACCCACAACATGGTGACCAAGTATAGCCTTATTCAGGCAGCACTTAAACATCCGTTGGCTTGGTTTCAATCGATCGGACAGGGTACCGTACCCGTGATTTGAGTTAGCATGCTGATTACTGGCAGAGGTTTAGAACTCGGGTATAATAGCAGCAATTCAGAGAGAAAGAAAAGAAAGTTTTGAGCAAAGTTGAATGTCTGATGCTCGCCCTTTATATAGCTGATTTTAGAGTCTCTCGCGCCCTGTGACAGCCTAGGGCTAGCTTGTAGCAGCCCGCGAGGAAGTCTAGCTAGGGCATAGGTGTCATGAGTCAGTGGGGTAGGTTTGACACGTGGGTGAAACGAGCCCTACACGTGTCTCTGGCGTATTTCAGACCTCTTGTGCCCCGCGGAGGACTCTTATGAGTCTGTCGCGGCCCGCGAGAAGCTCAAAAATCTTTTCTTTTTGATTTTTCGTGCTGGTTCTTGTCATGCGCGTTTGGGGTTTCGATTACGAATTGTTGTGGGACCTTTTTTAGGGTTGTTACAGCTTAGGAAAATCCCACACCGGTGGTGACAAGGAGAGATTCTTGGTTCATAATACATGTCCTTCCTAGCATATCATCAACATGTTTTGGGTGCATTAGCTATGGAACAGATGAAAACTCCACAGTTAAGCATGCTCACGTGGGAATTCCTGGAAAGTCTTCATCCGGGCAATTAAAAAATTATGACAGATGACCAATAACTCAGTGGCAACAAAACGAACAATATAGGTGTCGCCAAAAGTTCTATGTTACTAAAAATTGGCATGTCATGGTAGTAGCATTGGTGGTGGTGATGGTGAGGGCGACAGTGATAGTAGCGATGTTAGGTGGCGTTTGGGTAGTGGTGTCATAGCCTATAGTTGTGGAGGTAACGACGATGAGTAGTGACAATGGTGGTGTCGACTACAGAAGATGGTCGGGTCACATTGTTTTTGTGGATGGTACCGATACGACTATATACATTTTAAATTATCAAGTTTCATAATTATGGTCTAATTTTTCTTATTATATAATTTCATTAATCACAAAGTCAATTATATAAATGAGAATACCGAATTGAGCTAATAGACAGACAAATTACTCAAATCAACTCATTTATAGATAAAACTAGGTGTTTAAGCTCGAGCTCCACACCGGGCCGGGAGGAGGGAATTTGGTATGTATCAAAACTTGTTATATGAACCGAAAGAGAAAGTGAAAATATATACGATATTGTTAGCAATCAAAAGAAAAAACAAAAAACTGAAGTGGTAGTATAACCAAAACAACTCTCTACACTTGTTCGATTCAAATAAACAAAAACGATTGTCTTAAGTTGGTTAAAACCGAACTCAAACAACGCTATTTTTAAATATTTTTTAATGTATATTTAAAATGTTTATTATTGGGTTAAACGGTGTTGTTTTCTTTAAATATAAAGTTGAAATCTTACTTTTCAATCTTTAATCACATAAAATAATAATACAATATATACAATTTTGTTCTTTTTGGCCAACCAAGAGGAACTTTCATTATACACAAAAAAGACATACAAGCTCAGCAAGAAGCTAAGAGACCAAACAAAAACAAGAACTAACAACCAAACAACTTATTATCTAAACTCCAAGCTACTAAAATTACCCCAACTTTCCCTACTCGGACCTGGGCATTTACTCCTCCTCAAAACCCACCAGAAGGTAGTGAGTTTGATGTCTTCCAAAACCGATGTAGAAGTAGATTTTCTGTTGAAAATCATGTAGTTTCAACACAGCCAAATCTTCAACACAGTGGCCAAGAACACTGCATAGACCACTTTCTTCCTCTTGGTTTCCATGTCAGCCGACAAGCAATGATGCAGCATCTGACTAGCTGAATTAAAGGCCAAAGGAATGTGAAGCCCGAGCCAAATGCATACGAGCCACCAAATAAATTTGGCGAAGTCGCATCGGACTATTATATGGTCAACCGTCTCGCTTTCTAGACTACACATCGGACGCCTGCCATCTCCGAAGTGCACGTTCCTCTTCGCTAAAGTAGAAGCAGTACGAGATGCTTTCATCAATTGCTCGCTAAGCAAAACAATTCGCCTTCGGCACCTCTACCTTGCTCCAAACAAAACGGCTTACAATCCCACCCATCACAATCCTCCAGATCCTTTATATGAGTTTCTTAACGCTGAAGTTGACCACATCTTGTTCCGATTTCCATTTCCAAACATCGTTCACCCCCATAATCAACTTCAACATCGTTCTCCCCCAAAATCAACCTCTGCCCCAGTAGAGCCTGCATCTTGCTCCACTCCCTTGCTCCATCGATGACTAAGGTGCACAGGACTAGTCACTATCCAAATAATTCTTCGACACTGTTGCAAACTGGTTCTTAGCTATTGCAAAGGGCCACACCCCAAGCGATGGCGGAAACATCGGAGTGAGAGGAAAACGAGATTGCAAGAGACTTCATAAAGACTATTTGTGACAAGTATTTCATAAGTAAACTTTCATTTTATTTCCAAATTGGAAATACAACGTTTGGAAGAAAAGTACAACATCTTGAACAAGAAACAAAGTACAATACACAAACAAAATTTTAAGTGTGTTTCTAGTTGCCCTACTAGATTTCTTTCAACGTATCATCATCAAGATCCTGCAATACATATTAAAGTACATGTCAACACATAAAGTATTGGCGAGCATACAAGTTTGAATTACTAGCATGAGTATAAAACGGTTTAAACGAATCCACATAGCATAATGGTAAACTAAGACATATCATTACAACACTAGCATGCATCTCATAATTGTCAACCCAAAGATTCCTACTAGCGTAATCTTGTCGTCGCAATGACAAGACCGTTTTTGTATGACTTAACATGAACTCAAGTATACAGGGGGTGTGTTACTCATATAGCGCTATACATGTTAAGGGAGACTTGTACGAAGTTAATGACAAAGTATCGAGCAAGTAAAGATTCTAGCATGTATGAATTTATAAGCAACGCGTATTAAGCATGTATAATGGATTGTTTGTTTGTGCCGATGTTTGTATGTGATTGTGTGAGTTTAATAAATCATAAGTATTGCACCCAAAAGTGTCGAAAGGTAAAAGGGGGTCATGTACACTCACGGTTTGCAAAGCTTTCCAAAGTAAACGTGAGTTGACGAGTTGTTGATGGTGGAGCACCAAAGTTACCCTACATTGGGGAAACGAAGGTGTGTGAGTATATGGAGTTCGTAGAGAGTTTGGATTCGGAATTAATATGAAAAGTATATGTGCATGAAAGTATATCTTGTCTAGATACTCGTTTGGACACTAAGTTTTCATGTGTTTTCATGGGTCCTAACTTGCCCATTAGAATCACAAACGAGGAGTCTAGAAACGAAGATAATCTAATCTAAGTCCTTGACATCTAACCATAATCCGGCTAGTATCAAGAATTCGGTTATTAGGTATATATTATATATTATATAGTATAAGTTATAATTTCGTCAATCAAGTATTATCATGTAAGTCATGCATGGAGGTAGGATGATTTCCTACCATTAAACCTCTTTGTATGTGAAGGGGTAGGGATGAGCAAATACCGATACCGTCCCGATCCCGACCAATACCGATCCCGAATTTTGTGTAAACTTGGTACCGATACCGGTACCGAAATACGTCGGTTCGGGACGGTATCGGTACGGTATCGGTATTTTAAGGGTAAAAGTCGGTATTTTACCGATACCGATACCGAAAAATCACAAAAGTGGATAGCATTTCCGGTACCGAAAACGGATCGGGATCGGGACGGTATTTTATACCCTTTGCTCATCCCTATGAAGGGGTATGGTCCCAAAAACCCCTGTGCAGGCACATAAGACCATACCCTAAATTCATCTCAAAGAACATCTTAAACGAAACCTTGCATGGCTACGCAAAGGTTCACAACAAGAGATGGAAGAAGCATAGTCTTCGATAACCATGCGCCAGAGAAAAAGAGAGGAAACACTCAACTAACACCCTTGCTCAGGCTCGCGCAAGGGCACAGTTAAGCCTAAAGAGTAAAACCTCCACATCTCCATGCACCTGAAGTCAAGACTTGAACAAAAGGAATCTTTTCTGTTACAACAGAATAGACACGTGACAAGGGCATAAAGGTTTACAGTTGTAGATCTTATAGAAGGCTTCCTAATGCTCATCGTGCATGGCCATTCGATTATAACTGACTGTGACGTGGCATAATCATGAACGCTCATCTAGTCACGATGATGGCACTCATTTGAAGATTAATCTACATAAACCCACTTTCCACGTGGCATCTCCCCAGTCGTCGATCACACTCACAATCCATGTGCATAGATGTGATGTTAGTGGTTGACGGAAAAGTGGAATAACCACCAACGGAAAAGTGCTTTCCGTTACTATCCCCGTCAGACTATTTTCCCGCCAAAAACCGGTTATAAATAAGTCATTGAAGGTATGATCTCACAAGTTACTTTCACTTCATTCTCACTTTTACTACTTCTTCTTCTTCCTCGAGATCACTGTACTTATTCTCACGCCGGAGGGTGGTCATGGAGAGAACCCCCATTTTCCCCATGGTGAGTCTAACGGCTTTCTTTTTTGCAGTGATCGCCAGAGAAAGAATTCATCCAAACCCACGAATCAACGAGAGGATTAACCCCTTTTATGCAGAGACTAAACCCCTGATCTGATCGACTCCGGTCCAATTAGATCACTGTTTCTTCATTGACGCCCACCGTGGGGGTCGAACCCACGACCACAAGAACAAACTCATCCACTTAGTTGATGAGTTCGGTTGGTCATAAATATAAGATTAAATTAAACTAATTAACTAAAACAACCAAATGAGCAAACTAGATACGTACATCTCAAGCATTAAAAGTGTTCGAGGACGTGATGTAGCCTTGTCACTTTGTGGAAGTTGTTTTGTATCAAAACATACAAGTGAGGTAGTGGAACAAGTTTGGAGAGCCAAGGCTTCCATAGTTCACACATTACTCATTCACAAGTCTTCCAACATTGAAGGTTAGAAGCTTGGATGGTTTCAACACTTAGAACATTTTGGGCAGAGTTTTAAAGAGGTTTTGAGCCTTATTTCTTGGTGAAAATCAGCCACACACAAACCCACAACTATAAGCTTAGTTGGGAGCATGGTAGGTACAAGATTTCACCAAGTTTTCATCAAAATATACAAGAAATAAGAGCATGTATCAAAGCAGAATTTAAACTTTACTTTGGACCTCAAATATGGTGAGGTTCCACCATAGTTTTCCATGGCAAACTTGTGGAAACCTTCCTAGAGGTTATCCAAGTAGTTTGAAAGAAGAAAGAAGAAGAAATGTGAAGAAACTTGAGTGAAAACTTACTTAGAACACTTCATTGTTTTTGCCTTGCTTTGAGATATTTGAGAGGATTTGAGAACTTGAGAGAAGATTAGGTGTGTGGAAAGTGTTTAGAAGGTGGTGGAGTCTTGTATTTGTAAGTGGGGATTAGGGTTTGGGAGTTAATGAATGTGGAAGGTGATTAGAGGAGAAAAGAGGTGGAAAATGGTGAAATATGATTGGCTAAAGAATGGTGAAAGGTGATTGGGGAGAAGGGAGGTGGAAAATGGTGAAATCTAATTGGTTAAAGAAGGGTGAAAATGGTGATCACTTTTAGTCCCTACACTTTGTAACTAGATTATTTTATGTTGTATTCTTGTATTTTAATTTGTTTTTAGGTATCCAAAGTGTATTTTAAGTCTCGGTTTTTCATATAAACACGTATTTAAAGATTGATTGCATATATAACACAAATATGAAAGGTAACACATATATGTATAAAATGAATTTCCATTATGACCAAAGCCTCGGATTACAAGATTGGAAATGAACCACGAATACGACACGATTACAAGTTTCTAAAAAGAGAAATACGAATACAACTTTCTAAATAAGGAAAGTACAAAAATGCGAAGTGTTACACAAACAGGGCTGGGAACCTTTCTTTGAGCCTCGCACCATGACCCGAAGCATCTAACCAGAACCTGGTTTTGTCACCTTTCCCCATTTTGCTGGACAATAACCCGTTCTGATCCATATTGTTCTTAATGAAGTCTTTGTTAATGGTCACAATAGAAGTCCAAACCACCCTTATCGAGTTTTTAACTGGCACAACGTCAGTAACCGGCCTCCCATCATGAATAGATTTAATCACTTTTGCTGCCTTTATTTCGAGGCCGCCGCCACCATTTCAATACTAGCCCACATTCAGCTCTTTAATACCACCCATTCCCAACCCACCTTTCTTTTTAGCTCTAAGGACCTTGTCCCAAGCAACTTATCAAACTTTCCTCCCTAGTGAGACCCTGCCCCAAAAAAAGTTCCCCTGGACCCTTTCACGAGTTTTTATGACTCCAAACGGGGCTCTAAACAAAGAGAGGTAATAGATAGCCAACGACCTAAAACCGACTTTACAAGGGTTAACCTTCCCACAAAGGATAGCAACTTAGCTTTCCAAGAAGATAACTTACTAATGAACTTATCCACCATCACCTTCCAATTAGCCACTCTAGACATATGAGCTCCAACGGGCAAACCAAGATGCATAAAAGGAAGGTCTCGCTTATTACAATTGATAGAATTAGCCGCGTTAATGACCTTTTCTTCCCCGACCCCCACCCCACACACCTTGCTTTTGAAGAGATTAATCCTGAAACCCGAAGCCATACAAAAGCACCTTAAGACACGGTTTAATATCCTTAGGTTGCTATCTAATCACTCCCCAAGGAATAAGGTGTCATCGGCACAAAAGAGATGAGAAAGGGATGGCCCAATATTAGGCAGATTAATCCTTTTGAACGTGCCCGAGTCCTCGCTTTGACCATCATCACATGCAATACCTCCATGACCAAAGTGAATAAAAACAAGAAGAGAGAGTCACCTTGTCTAAATCCTCGCTGGATATCAAATTTCTTAGAAGGAGCTCCAATGACAAGGAACGAAGCTCTATTGGTAAATAGGATCCCCATAACCCAATTCTTCCACTTTCAATAATTCTTTTTATTTGGACGGCACAAAATTTGAGTAGATTGATTTGACCAACAAATGAATAAAATGATACTAGTAATAATGCTAAAAGGTAAGGTGACTTTGAAATATCTAAAGTGAACGCCAATCACTCAAAATTAATGTTTATAAAACTAAATGTAATATGATTAACTAGATGATTTCTCGCCTGTGTTGTGGTGTGATGGTCGAATAATTCTCAACCAATTAAAAAACAGTATTATAGTTTTGCTAGAAAGAAAAAAGTAAAAAGAGTGTTAGGTAGCTCCTTCACATGATTTTAAGTTAGGGGCAAAGTCATATTTTCATATTTACTTGAGGGAAAAATCAAATTTTTTTCCAAAGGATAAAATCCTAATTTTTAGCTAGGGAAAAAAATAATTTTATTTTGCCCTTGGGCAAAAACGTAATTTTGAATTAAGGATGATATCGTAATTTTTAATCGAGGGGAAAATCGTAAATTTTTGTTGGGGGCAAAAGCATAATTTTATTTTGAACTGAGGGCAAAGACATAATTTTAAACTGGGGGCGAAACCGTAATTTTAAAATGGGTATAAAATAATAAACTGTGGTAAAATCGTAATTTTGAGACAGGGGGGACAAAATTTTGTTTTTAACTGGGGCGAAAACGTAATTTTGGCTAAGGGTAAAAGCGTAATTTTTTTACTGAGGGCGAAATCGTATTTTTTAGCTCGGGGAAAAAGGGTAAATGTATTTTGAAGTTGGGGCAAAACCGTATTTTTAGTTGGGGGCAAAAACGTAATTTTAAGTGGATATAAAATAATAAACTGGTTAGTCCAATGGGTATTGCTCACCGCCCATTTGAACCAATGGCAGGGAAACACTATTCCGGGGCGAAAACGTAATTTTAAAGTGTGTATAAAATAGTAAACTGGTTGGTCCAATAGAAGAGGGTCAGCCACCCATTTGAACTAATGGCGGGGAGCAATGGCGAAGTATAATGGGTGCCCGGGGGTGCACCCGCCCACCCCAATGTTTCGGTTAGAAGTGTATATGGTCCGATTTTTCGTCCGAAAAATTTAAAATTATATAGGATCCCCCCCCTTCTGATTATTTTTCCTAAATGATGGGTTGCTTGGTAAATATATTTTAACTCTTATTTAATTTGTTTAACTCTAGATTACCCACCACACAATAAACTTAATATCTCACAAATAGCTTGATGATTTACATAGAAAAAAGAAATTGTTGATAAGTTTGATTCGTAAGACATAATTGATGAATTCAAAGATCTTAAAGATCGTCGGGCTGAGTTGTAATTTTTCGTCCAGGTTCCATTTATCTCGTATCATTATATATATATATATATAGGTCTTTTCTTTGTTATACAATATTTAGTTTTTCTATGTGCAAGAATAGGTCCTTTGAATGAATTAATTTTTTTAGTTTTATTTGGAACTATTATTATTTGACCCGACCTGAATCGAATAGCCGACCCGACCCGACTCGACCCGAAACATAACGATAAGAAAAAAAATTTGGGTCCAATCACTTTACGCTCCCTTGAAATTTTTGATCAAGCTCCGTCACTGGCAGGGAGATACTATTCCCTATCATGGATTCATGGTAAATGTAGATGTTGAAAATTAATAATTAATAATAATCAATAATCAATAAGCCATTATATACGTAAAAATGAGGTTCGCTGGTTAAGAGCCATTATAATGGCTCATTAGCTTTCGGAGGCACGGTAAGGATCACGAGATCTATTTTAATAGAACCGCGGATGTCATCACGGAGAACTTTTTTTATAGATTACGAGTAGATAAAAATTTTGTAACATTGTTTGGTCTAGATGGTTAGATTTTAATATCCATGACTTTTTTGTAATCCGTCGGGTTTCAGTTTCTTGCTGGCCCAATTTCTGTATTTTTTTATATAGAAGTTTCTGATGAAACAATGGTTAACCAGGTGGGTTAACTCACTGGTCTCGTCAAGAGGGTTAATCCCTTCTTTCCGAGGATCGCTGGTTGGATCGTCTGGTGGTGATTGGTTTCCTGCACAAGGAAACAAGCCGTGACTCGTAACAAGGAGGATGGGGTGGGGGGTGCTCCTTGTTACCACTCTCCGGCGTGAGAATCAGTAATTTGCTTGGGAAGCAAAGTGTGATTGTAGTAGTAGTGAGAGAGTTGAGAAGTGATACCTCAAACCTGGTTTGGGGTGAGTATTTATAGCCGAGGAGTGAAGGAGGGTAGTTGAGTAGCTAGCCTGACATCGCACAGCTATTTGCAGGTGTGTCAGACCTGTCGGTTACGGTTGTGATGCCACGTCCTGCTGTGGTGTCAGACTGTTGTATACACGTGGGCCTGTAGGCGACTGTTCCCAGTGCCACTTGCACTGTGGTGTCAGACCCACTTGCCTTGTAGGCAGGATGCGGTGCCAGGCCGCATCGCTGCTTGCGGTCATTGATGTTGTTCCCGCGTTGGTTGTTCCATCCATGATTTTATGCGGGATGCGGTGTCATGCCGCATCGCCGCTTAGTGACTGTTTCTGTTGTCCAGATCCCTTGTCGTGACGAAAATGTTCATAGGATGCGGTGCGGGGCTGCATCGCTATGCGTAACATTGGTTTCCGTCCTTAAGGTAAGTCTTCTCATCACTGGACAGATTGGACCGCTGTGTTCGCGTGTGACCACCCGGACACAGGTGAGTTTATTGCTGGTGGAGGTTTTTGATAAGGGTAATGGTCATTCGCGGTCATGCTGACGCGAGATCTGGGACCATACCCCTTCAAGTCCCCACAGTCTAGTGTTCCTTCCTTATGCAAGTTGCATGTGGGAGGGATACTGGACTATGTTGTCTAGAAGGTTAAATATGGGCCATGCGGATGGCTCCTTCTTTCAGTAAGTAGTAGGCCTTTCGAGTGGATTGTTCCTTCCTTTGAGAAGGATGTCCGGTGAGCAAGTTCCGTCTGATGCGGAATTCTCAGCCAAGGACTTTACTCTTAATCTACCTTTTCTTGATGTCATCAGCCACCTGTTGGTGTTTCGAACCAACCTTTGAAACGGTGACTGAAGGTGTTAGCAGGGTTCGAACCAACCTTTGAGATCGTGACGGAAGATGTACGTCTTCGTCACTCTAGTTGTAACCTCTGCGTCAGCTAGTGCAAAGTTGTAAGTACTTTGCTCAAGCTCTATGTTCAGCAACTGGACATGCAATGATGATCCTTGTTTTGTGGGGTGTTCGTGTTCTCCAGTTAAGCTTTCTAGTAACCGCACGTCCTCTGCGGTTTATCTCTCAAGTAACCGCACGTCCTCTGAGGCTTAGCTCTCAAGTAACCGCACGTCCTTTGCGGTTACCTCGTTGCCGCACCTTGTTGGCCATGTTTGTTTGAGAAACGTGGGGTAGTTGCGCCATTGTTGGCCGTGTTTGGTCGAACAATGTGAATCTGGACTATGGGCAGATAAACATGGTCATAGGCAGGGTTGTGCCCACCATTGTTTATTCTATGCGGTCCATAGGTGGGTAACTAGTCATAAGCAGAGTTGTTACCACTGTTCTGGAGCTACTTTCCTTCGCGCTTTGGTGGAAAGTAGCTTTTCTTTAAGTAGTGTTGCCGGAGGAGATCACCTTAGATACTTGGGAAGTTGGTTGAAACTCTTCCGCATTTGTTTTGTAGCCACTTTCCTTCATGCTTAGTTGAAAAGCAGTTTTCCTTGAAGTAGCTTTGCTCCTCCGCATTGTTGTTTAGTTGTGGCTCTTCTGTAGCTACCGTTCGCATAGTTGCGGTTTGTAGTAACTACTCACGAGTGGTTGCGGTTTGCAGCAAAGAACTCGCTTCTAGAAGTCTTGTAGCCTGGACGTAGCTCTTGAAGGTTCAGGAGACAGGGTTGCTGATGTGCGGTTGCTCAGCCTACTTGTCCTTTTCCTTAAGGAGAAGCTGTTTGCGTTCCCTCCGTGGTTGTGAACCGGATACGAGGGATTTGAAGCCTGAAGAACCGCATCCTGAGTGGCGGTTTTCGTATTTCAAGGATCAACGCTGGTTCTGAGTATCTGACGCACCCGTGCGGGATTGTGTGTGTCATCTCCGCATATTCCACGTGTGCTCGTGGGTATGTGCGGTTTATTGTTTATACCCCCTTATATAATTTAGATATATATATTTTTGCCTATTTTGAGGGGTATGTAAAAAACGACATGCGGTATGGGTTTTGGTGCGGTAAACCAGAGAAACCGCATGCCGCTTAAGTTTGTATAATGTTTGTCGCTTTTGTGTTGTCTACGTGGCTGATGGCACGTGTGGGTTGTTGAAAGTTTGTAGGATTCTGACATGTGATGGTCTGAAAGGACGTTTGCACTGACCGAGGGCATAACTGCACTGTAGCAAGTAGTGTAAAGGTCTTTTTTGTCAGGCGCGTGGGCGGCCACGCGCGCGTGATAACCGTCAGCTGAAAAGTCGCTGAACACGCGGCGATACGTCAGTGGCCCTTTTTGAACGTTGTAAGTCGGTTACTGCATCGCATTAATTGCGATGAGTATATAAGGGGAAACCGTTTGGTTTCTCCTCACTTTGTTCAAATTTCAAAAATTTCTCCAGTGAAAAAGAGTGTTATCTTTGTCTTCTCCGATCAATCTGTCTGTATTTCCGGCGATTTTCCGAGTTTTTGTGCAACTCAATCCTTCTCTTCTTTATATTTCTGATGGCTGAACCATCTAACCCACACAATGTGGAGGGTGAAAACCTTGAAACTTCTTCTCCGGTGGGCGGTGAAGACGAAGATGATGGTGGTAGTGCCCCTGGTGGTGGCTTGCCACCCTTGAAGTGGTCGAAAGCGTCGTTCGACCAACTGATGATCAGTACACAGATGCCCTCCGAGTTTGGGGCTGTTTATCCCCAAGACGGTGACACCGGTGCTTGTGCTCCAGCCGGTCACGTGACCATGTGGGCCGATTCTTTCATCGATGGTAACCTTCGTTTACCATTGACCGTTTTTGTTGCTGAGTTGTTGGAGTATTACAAGGTCCATATCTCCCAGATGAGTCCTTTTGGGTTTATTCGTATTAGACACTTTGAATCAACTTTTCGTGCCCTTGGTTTGCCGGTTACCGTTGATAATTTCCGGGGGTTTTATCAGTTGACGGTGAACACTGGGTTCTTCTCTTTCCGAGAACGGTACGGAAGTACCAAGTTGATGACCCCTCCCAAGGGTATTACAAAGTGGAAGAGCAAGTTCTTCTATGTTAAAGCTGCCGCGGTTGTTCTCAACATGACTTTGCGGAATGTTAATGAGCCTATCCCTGCGGAGGATATTGCCATTCCTAATGCGGAGAATGCGGAGTGGTTCCCACGGTTGAGGACTATTGAGCATAGGCTGTTGAAGAACACTGAATTGTGGATGCTGCGGATGTTATTGACTAGGGCCGATAAGCATGCAAAGCCCGTTGTGCGGGAGAAAACTGGTGGTAAGTGTTCTTACTCTCGTGCGGTTTCATTATTCCCTTGTTTGTTATTAATTTGAACGTGTATTATCAGAAGTTGTTGTTGAGCTGTGGAAGATATTTGATCCAACCTTTACTGGCAAGGTTGATATTGTCAAGACTGCTGAAGGTGCAGATTTTAATTTGACCATTCTCCATAACTTCCGCGTACCTACACGCGAGGCAATGAAGGCACCCCTGCCGCAGAGCAAAGGTATAATTCATAGCCTTCTTTTCTTGCTTATAAGTTTCATGTTGCTGATATTCTACATGCAGGTACTCTTGGGGCCCTTGGTAAGTTTGAGTCAAAGGGTGCTCCCAAAAAGCATGCAGAGAAGAAGCAAGTGGATAAACCCGTGCGGGGTCGCGGCAAGAAGAAACCTGAGGCTCCTGCTGTTCCGCCTTTGGTTCCACATGCAGCAGGTATCTCTCGTTCTCATTTCCGCAGATATACCGATTACGTGGTAGTATCTGACACCCTTGAGGGCTTGGGTGGTCCAGGTGTTGGTGCGGCCACAGGTGGAACCACTGCGGGTTCCAAGCCTGCTGATGAGAAGAAGAGAAAAGCAAGGAAAGCTGTTGATGCTGGTGAGAAAAAGAAGCCGAAGATTCAGACCAGACGCGGGGCTTTTGTGGGACAAAAGAAGCCTGTGGTTGTTCCTGGTACGTAATGCGTAACTTGGACAAGTATTTTGTGTTTGTACTTGTAGTTTAACGTATTTTTTCTTTGATTACAGAACCCCAAGATGAAGGGTTCTCCATCTTTGATGCTCCTCCTCCTCCCCCGCATGACACTGTTGCGGATGTGGGGGTTCATAAGGTTGTTACGTCTGAGCCCTCTGTGCGGGAGGAGGATACTGGGAAGGGACCTGCGTCTCAGATCTATGACACGGTGGATTCCCATGATAATGTTATCACCCCAGAGGATACTGAGGAGCTTCACCTGAAGTTTGGTTATACCCGAAGCAAGAAATCCCCCGCTGCTGAGAAGGCTTCTGGTTCCGCTTCAGGGGATGCGGGTGTTAAAGAGACTCCTATTCAGCCTGAAGAGACTGAATTGGAGTTTTACTACCGCACTTATACTGAAGACCGGGCCATCACCTATCACCGCCCTCCATGGTCTGTGATGCAAGGGGATGATATTTCTGCTGACCCCTCCGCATGTAGGGAGATTTTGGGTGGTTTGGGCACCCCTTTTGAAGTCAACCGAGCCCATTCTCTGTCAAGTGAGGTCCAGATTAACCAACTCTCCTCCATGCTCGTTGGGAGTTCCGTAATGGCAAATGCCATTATGGAAAACTATAAGGTGTTGGGGCGCAGGGAGGAGGAGAATGTGCGCTTGCGTGCCGAGGCTGAGGAGTTGGTGAAGGCTGCACGTGAGGGTGCAGAGCAGCTTGAAAGGGATAGGGCTGCGTTTGAAAAGCGTAAGCAGACTGAAGAGTGGGCTGCAACTGCTGAGCTTAAACAGGTTCGTACCCTTGCAAAACTGCTTTCCACTGAGCGCAAGAGTTGGAAAGAATCTCTTTCTAATGAGCGCGAGACACTTTCTAATGAGCGCAAGGCTTGGAAAGACTCTTGGGCCAAACAGAATGAAACTCTCTTTCGTGTTCGCCAGGAGCTTGTCAATGCTAAGGCAGTAAATGCTGCGCTGGTTAAAGAGAAGGCAGCAGCTGTTGCGGCTGCCCAAGAGGCCAAAGAGACGGAAGCTCGCCTTGCAAAGGCTCTTGAAGAGGCCAAGGAGGCGGGGGCCCGCGCTGCAAAGGCTCTTGAAGGGGCAAATGTTGATCGTACCAACTTATCGAAAACTATCTTGGGCCTTCAGGTATATGTCTTTTTTGCCTTTGAATTTGCGTGTGTCTCACAAGTATATTGATTATTTTTGTATACTTGCGTTTCCCTTGTTAAAAGGCTGAAGTGCGGACCCGGGGGGCCGCTATTGAGGAAGTCTCTGCCCGTGCTGCTGAAGTTGAAGCACGGGCAAGAGAGGCTGAAGAGGCTAGGGATAGCCTTGCTTCGTCGCTTGAGCTGCTCAAGGCTGACCGTGAATGGATGCGTATGCGCGGGATCGGGCATGTAAGTATCCGTTGCCTTTGTTATTTTTGTTGTAGGTTTGCCTTTGATAACCTTTGTATTCTTGTTTCGCAGATTGTTACGGCCATCCTTGACGCACCTGAGAATGTATCAGGTGTTAATGAGATTAAGGAGCGTGCCCGGGATGCTGGTTTTAAAGCTGGCTATATCGTTGCATTGGCCATATGAATGTTATGGCCCAGGGCCGATATACTGATGAGAGATCCGGTTTCCACGGTGTGGATACTGAAGCGCTTCTTGATGCTGCGGTTGTGGCGTATAACGAAACAACCCTTTCCAGTCTTGAGGAGCTTGAAAAGTGTCTAGAAGCGGAGGATTATGTGGACCGCTTGCGGGTGCTGTATGCTGATGAGGAGGACGAGGAAAAGCCTGTTGTTGAAGGCAAGGATGGTGCAGGCTCCAGCGGTACAAAGAAAGACTAGGCTGGCATGCGTGCCTTTTTTGTTTCCTTATGTAAATGTTAAGAACTTTATGTAAATCCCTTGTGCACCGCGTAGGTGTAGAGATTTTTTGCATATAAAGTTTTAACCGCTCTTGTTCAATTTGTACAAGTGTTTTCATTACTTGCATGTTTGAACTTGTATGAGTTTAATGTTATTGTGAATAACACCGAGTCTGTAATTGCCTTTTGCATATCTAGATGATATGCAAGTACGAAAACTATATCCAGCCGGATAAATAGTCGGTATTTGCCATTGCTGGCCTATTACAATAGCTGCGTGTGGTTGCTACTCTGTGTGGGTATCGCAAATGAAGATTTGTCAATCTGTTTTTGTGGATACCGCAGAGTGGAGCACGCATTTGTAATAGAAATAAATAAACAATATTGCATTGAATCGTCCATTTATTTATTTGCAAATGGCCTGCGGCCCGATAGGTTACATGGTGAATGTAAAAAACATGGCTTACATGTAACAGCGTCGAAGCTGTTGTGCATTCCATGTGCGTGCGATAGTTTCGCCCTCTAATGTTTGTAATTTATACGCGCCTTTGCCCAGGACCTCTTGGATGAGGTAGGGTCCTTCCCACTTGGGGGCAAGTTTCCCTGGGCGTTCCGCGTTAGATGCTTCATTGTCACGAAGGACGTAGTCTCCCGGGTTGAAGGTACAAATGCGGACGCGTGCATTGTAGTACTTTTCGAGTTTGGTTTTATACTTGGCCTCATTGATGGCGGCGTTTTCACGCCTTTCTTCCAAGAGGTCCAAGTCAACCCTGCGTTCTTCATTGTTGTCTATCTTGTTGATAGCCAACATTCTTGGTGAAGGGAGGCCTATTTCTGCGGGGATCACCGCTTCAGTGCCATAGACCAGGCTAAAGGGTGTCTCACCGTTACTTGTCTTTGGGCTTGTCCTGTGGGCCCATAAGATGCTTGGGAGTTCATCAACCCAGCCGCGTCTGGCTGTTCCCAATCGTGCTTTGATGCCTTCGACTAAGCTTTTATTGATACTCTCGACTTGGCCATTCCCTTGCGGATGCGCCACTGAGGAGAATATGTGTTCAATGTTTAGTTCCTTTAGCCATTTTTGAAAGTCATCGGCCGCGAAGTTGGTACCGTTGTCGGTAACAATGCACATTGGTAGACCGAAACGGCAGATGATATGTTCCCAGACGAATTTCCTTGTTATCATAGCGGTGGTTGAGGCGAGTGGTTTTGCCTCTACCCATTTTGTGAAGTAATCAACAGCCACTATGATAAATTTTACTGCACCTGGTGCGTCCGGAAATGGTCCCACCACATCAATTGCCCATTTCTGGAATGGCCATGCGGTGGTGACGGGGATCAGGTTGTTCTTGGGGCGCAAGGTCTTGGGAGCATGCCGCTGACAATTGAAACACTTGCGCAAGACTTTGGCCACCACCATGCGTGGGCCTGCGTGTATGCCACATATTCCTTCGTGTATTTCTCTGATAAGGTCGTGGCATCTTGGGGGTCGACGCATCGTAGTAGTGGCCCCAGGTATGATTTACGGTATAAGATACCGTCTCCCATTTGGTAATGACACGCTTTGTATTGCAGCTTGCGTGCCTCTGCCTTGCTTTCAGGAGTAACACCTGATTGTAGGTATGCAATGATCGGTGTCATCCAGGATGTTGTACCGTACTTGATGACATTGACCTGGCGCAGGGGTACTGAGGGATTTTGCAGAACCTCGATGCGTACCTCTTTTGCCAGGTGTTGGAAGCTGGTGGATGCGAGTTTTGATAGTGCATCCGCGGGTTTGTTATCACTCCTGTTGATATGGTGGATATTGAAGGAGGTGAACTTTGATTTCAGTTGCAAGGCTTGTTCGAGGTAGAGGATCATAATAACCCCTCTTGCTGCATAGTCGCCGCGTATCTGCCCCGCAACCAATAGTGAGTCGACGTGTGCTTCCAAATGTTTGACGTCGAGTTTGACTGCCAGACGCAGCCCTACCAGTAGATCCTCATACTCTGCCTCGTTATTTGTGCTTTGGAATTCGAGGCAGATTGCATAGGTAAGTTCTTGGCCGTCGGGGCTGACGAGTCGCAGACCTGCACCTGCACCATCTTCGTTGGACGCACCATCTGTATATAGTGCCCAGGTTTCTGCGGAGGATAGTGGTGATGCAGGGTTTTGTTCTTCTTCGCATTCTTGAATGCGGTTTGCTGGTACTTCAGCAATGAAATCAGCCAGGACCTGGCCTTTGATTGCGGGGCGCGGCTTGTAGTTCAGTGAGAGTGCGCCCAGCTCTATTGCCCATTTTGCTAACCTCCCAAAGATGTCAGGTTTGGACAGGATCGGGCCGATCCTGTAATTGGTTAACACTGTGATGACGTGGTTTGCAAAGTAACGTCGTAAGCGCCTCGACGCGTGCACTAGTGCCAGTACCAACTTCTCCATGATGGAGTATCTCGTCTCTAGGTCGTTGAGCATTTTGCTGATGTAGTAGATGGGTGTTTAAACTCCCTCCCGCTCCACTATGAGTACCGCGCCTACCGCGTTGTCTGCGGCGGATAAGTACAAGATGAGTGGCTCATCCTTTCGTGGTGCGGTTAGAGTTGGGAGTTGAATCAAACACTCTTTCATCTCTCGGAAAGTTTTTTCGGCTTCTGCGGTCCATAGGAATTGCTCCTTTTTCAAGCAGCTCCGCAGGGTCTTGATGAAAGGATAAGACTTAGCTGCATGGTTGGCTAAGAATCTATTAAGTGCGGCTAGCCTGCCGGCTAGTCGTTGCATTTCCTTCATCGTAGAAGGCGATGGCATGCGTTCGATCGCCTGTACTTTCTCCGGGTTCACCTTGAATCCATCTTTGGTTACGATGAATCCGAGGAACTTCCCTTCTTCCATTCCAAACGAGCATTTCCCTGGGTTAAGCTTCATGTTGACGCTTCGCAGAGTTTGGAATGTTCTCTCAATATCGTTGAGCATGGTGTCTTCCTCCATGCTCATGACGACCAGGTCGTCCATATAGATTTCGACACTCTTGCTGATCTGTAACACCCCAAAAACGGGTTTGGTAATCAAACCACGCTAATACTAACAGACTGCTAAGGAACCGTTAGTGGTAAAATTAAGCCAGAAAATATTAGGATTATTATATAATTATATCCAATATTTAATAAAAAGAGAAAAGAATGCGTTTGGGAAATAAAGTTTATAGAAGGCCCGAGTTAACGGGACTTAAACTAAACTTAGTCATAGATTCCCAAAACCCACTAATTCAATTAGGAATGTTTAACCTAGTTAATAAGTGGGGAATAGTGTTAGAAATAAGTAGGTTGTGCCCTACTTAATTAACTAACCAAATTAGAGGGGCCAATATTGTTAAAATCGAAACTTGATTTTTATTAAACAAATAAAAACTAAACCAAACACCCCATTTTGGGGGTCTGGTCGATCAGAGCAAGCAGGGGGCGACCCCCACTCCTTCAAAACCCTAGAACTTCAGAAATCTTGCAAATTGAAGGTTCAATCCAAGTTCAAATCGAATTCTAAACATAGATTCCTGATCCTCATCACAAGGGGATTACAAGGTATGTAAAATTTTGAGAAATCTTTCAACTTGAAATTCTCATGAATTGGGAATAATCTGAGATTCTAGTTGCATGTGTATGTTATGATGATTTAGGAACTACTATAGTGTTTAGGGACAAACCCTAGACAAATACAAGTTGAAATCATGTGAAATTTTAGTGGAACCTATGAACACCATTGTAGGTGATTAGTGGTTTATGTGAAATTTGATGAACACTAGGAAATAGAGTGTTGATCTAGTATAAATTGACAATTTTGAAGTGATTTCAGAAATTATAGAAGTTAACAACTTTGTAAGATGGTTGATTTATGTGAAATTAGGGCTAAGAGATAAGCTAGAGACTTGATAAATAAACATGTAAAATTCTGCCCTTAAAGTGTTTGTTGAAATGCCTCAAAGAAGGCTTGAAACTAGAATTTTTGTAGTTAAAACACCTAATTGTGATGTTTTGACTATTATGCAAAATGTGATTAAAAAGAGTTCTAAATGTGATGAACGTGGTTAGAACCTTGGTTAAAACGGTGGTCTAAAGATAACGCCTACCGGGTAATTAAAGAATGCTAAAACTAGTTGATGAACTCGAATATGCAATTAGTATACTAATGGGCATTTGACTTTTAAAAAGTCAAACTGACCTATAATACGATAAATGGTAATTTTTGATATGAAATGAGTAAGGTGGAATAATCGTATTAAATTATGATTAAACTAACCACCTTGAAAACGATGATGATAGTTTGACGCGTAACAAGCTAGGTGGAAGCTTGATGAGGGAGCGGGTCAAACGAATCAAGAAGGAAAGGAAAAGCGTAGTTCGGATGCGAGGTAAGTAAAGCTTACGCCCCTTTACATTATGTACAAATTACATAATTGCAAGTATTGTATTTAAATGCTACTAAGTGGTTGGTATAGAATGTTCCGACACGATTCAATGAGAGTCGGAACGAGAGAAATTGGTAAGAAATCATGAGTTATGGAAAAAGGGATAACTGGTAAATTAGTTAAACATACAATTTGGTCAAATATTTAGCGAAAGTCCTTCGTCGAATAGTGAGGGACTAAAGTTGACTAAAATACCCTTGAAGGGTATATTGGGCAAACGACTCATAGGGGTTGTTTAGAAACTTACATTAAGATTATGGAATCATTAGACATGAATAAAGGTCATAGGAATGCGTATTCGCGGGTCAAATGCTCAAAAGTGGTCATTTGCGTAAAATGATCAACCGATGGGTAAAATTTGGGAAAAAGGGGTTCGTTATGATAAATCCACCACAAATTAGTTGTGGTGGAATAATAGTAGTTAACTAGATATGGAACTTTTGTAGCGACAAAAGAAAGGTACAAGTTCTAGACTAAAATGCGTAAATACCCTTAACGGGTCAAAACAAGCATTTAAGTGTAAACGGGATTTTATTAAGTGAGAAACCCGTGATTTGAGATTAATATGATATGGGATATTGTATTAATGAATTTCATGAGTTTAAAGGTCAATAAAACATGTTGGTGTGATAAAATCATGAATGGGTCTAAAGTCGGTAAAAAGGGTAATAAGCCGAAGAATTAAAGTCTGAAATTTTATTATGTAAGATCTTGGATTTTAACCCCATTATATGGAGAATTAAATTTCGGACGCGTAGGAAAAAGAATCGGGTAAAACGGATCAATAACGAAGAAGTTATGGCCGTTTCCGTGAAATCAGATCGTACAAGGAATATGCAGCAACTGATAAGCAACATTCTGCTGAAAAGGGGGCCTAGCGTCACGCGACGCCCCCAAACTTGGAAAAATGTTATTTTTTTTCATATTTAACCCCTGTACTTGTTTGAACTTCATATTTGACTATCGAAACTAACTTTTAAGTTGGTTTTGATCATAGGTGATTGCCATGAGTGCCCGGATGTAGATCAAGCGACGAGCAAGGACCGAACACATGTTAAACAAAGCTTCTGCAACGTTGTTTTGTCGTTATTTTAAACGGCGAATAAAAGTTCATTATGTATATTACTTAAACTGTAAAAGTTTTTAAGAAACCCGTATTTTTGATGTATATGTAATCATTAATCACATGGATATTTTTGAAAAATATACGTTAAACCTGGATTTATAAGAACGGGTGTTACAAGTTGGTATCAGAGCCTTGGTTTAAGAGATTCAAGTATGGTGGGAAAACTATGCTTGGACTTAAACCTTATGCTCTTAATAAAGATTGGTGTTCGGTTCGTGGCTTGATCGCAAATCCGGTAAGTACATGTATGTTAATAGTTTAGCATGCTAAAGTGTTGTAAACAACACATAGGGCTATCGTGTGATACACGTTACCCCAATTAAGATGATTGATATAGTTGATGAAAATACGCGCGTTGACGTGTATAGTAGAAAATGCCTTGTATTTTAATACGGGCGATTATTGAAGTTGACTTTACTAACTTTTTGTGAGTGTTTTAAATGAAGGACACTCGCGTTCGAAGACGACGAGAGTCAAGCGAATTGTTGATATGATGATGGAACGGTCCGAGATATGGCAAGGAGATCATAATCATCAAGGACCTAAGTCGAGTAACGATCGCAAATAAGTAATGGCAAGGAACGCCCGTCGGGGCAAACATTACCAGGTGCACGCTTTTAATTGTAAACGCACAAATAGCAATATACAACAAACATGTAGAGAATGATTGTTGCATATGTAAATTAGAAACTTGGAAAACCGAATAGAAAATGTATTCGGGATATTGTTTCCAAGAGAAACAGATAGAGGCATTACTTACATAGGGCGTGATGTGAAAACTATAAGAAGGTCATGTATGTCATGTGTTAATCGCTTACTCTGGCCAAGTAAGTAGTGGCATATGGTACCATGAAATTCTTATGGTGGACACGTTTACATCCGATGTAGTAAGGGCGGGGTGAATGGGACTAATTAAAAAGTACCCAAATGAATCAGATAAGCAAAATATTTGATAATAATGTAAACGCACAACCGAGTGACGGAAGCGTATTACATTAGGATAATGAGCCCGAGTGAAGGGACAAAGAAACATGTAAAATGATTTAGACAAGTATTGGGAGGGAGTGTACTTACACTCGAACCCAGAAAACCAAGCATGTAAAATGATTTAGACAAGTATTGGGAGGGAGTGTACTTTCACTCGAACCCAGAAAACGCAAGCATGTAAAATGATTTAGACAAGTATTGGGAGGGAGTGTACTTACACTCGAACCCAGAAAACGCAAGCATGTAAAATGATTTAGACAAGTATTGGGAGGGAGTGTACTTACACTCGAACCCAGAAAACGCAAGCATGTAAAATGATTTAGACAAGTATTGGGAGGGAGTGTACTTACACTCGAACCCAGGAAACACAAGCATGTAAAATGATTTAGACAAGTATTTGGAGGGAGTGTACTTACACTCGAACCCGGAAAATGCAAATATGTCCCTTAACGGGTCGTTTTTGGTAAAACATCAAACTTAAGGGCAAAGTCGGAATATAAAAAAATGAAGCGAGGTCTTAATGCATACCGGGAGGGTTGCAATGACAACGACTTCGGTAAAACACTCGGTTGATGGGTAAGAATTAAACACAGGCGTAAACCAAGAGACGTGAACGCGGGTTGAAAAATCAAAGGGACTTGGGTTACGAGTTATGACTATAAAACCTCGTATATAGAAATTGTGAGTAAATATGTTCAACTATTCGAAGTCGAATGGGTTGAATAAAGAATAAAGTTGATTGTTTATAAGTGATGGATTTCACATTAATAGGTCAAACAGGTTGAATACAATATAACGCCGAATGGCACAAACGAGCGCTAGCCAGATAAGGGTAGCGTTAAATGCAAGAGAATAATGAGCCCGGTAATGGGATATAACCAAATAAGAATATATGCAAATCAAATAACAGTAAGCATAAGAAGAACTGACGCATAAATGACGTGAGAAGTCATAAAATCGGAAAATTGTCCGAAAGAAAACAATTATAGCCATGAAACTACAATTAAGGTTAACGGGACCTAAGCTTGAAACCGAACGATTCTTCGAACAAAACAGGGTGCCTTGACACCAAAACATGTATTTTAAGAATGACATGAGTAAAGAGTGATCTACGGGATCAACAAAACCTTTAGGGTTATAAACAAATGAAAGATCTACGGGACTAAAACGACCCACGGGTCATGATTAGAAAGAAGTTAAAAGAACTTCGCCCTAAAGAGGTGAAAGTCTAATCAAAATAGCCCATAAGGCTAAGTGATAAAAACCTACGGGTTAATTAGATAAAGCGAGGGAATCGGTTGAGAATCCCCGCATAAAACTAAGACTGTAAAAGAATAAATTATGGACTGTCAATATCCTGATATGGATAATTGACAAAAGTTAAAGAGAAGATCCTAAAACTAAAACTTCGGTTTTAGTAAGAAATAGCGTTTTTACAAACATAAATTCTGATAGGAATTTAAATAGTAAGCATGAAAGATACAAGTCTTGACAATGATAGGCGCAAGACGATATATTCGAAAAGTGATATTTTCGAAAATGAAAGGTTAATACAAACTAAACACGATGTGACACGATCACGGTTAGGAAATGTAATGTGAAGTAAAATCACGTTATAACCAAGCGAGCGGTGAAAAGTAACGGGACTAATAAGTCTAGATTGTAAGACCGGCTAAGGCCAGTAATTCAAATCAATAAAAATTGGTTTGCTTGTAAGCGGTGGATTCGGTATAACTGAACCGAATAAATAAATCTGAAAACAAAAGAAATTATTGCTAAAAGTGAAAAAATTTCACTAAAGACTTTAAACGGGTCAAAGTAACGGATTCATAAAGAATTCGATATTATATGAAAGCAATGGATATTGCTAAGTTAACTAAACTAGTGGAAATAACGAGATTACGTTATTTCAAGTTGCACTATGTTGTATGAGTTATGTAGACAATTAGTAACCAAAAAGATGTTACCATACTTTTCTGGTAAAACTAACTATTGGATAAAAGTATGAGTAATGCTTAAAAGATTACTCAGGTCAAATGCGTTGAGTTTAAAACTCCACGAACTATGTAAAAAAAAAGGTTTCGAGGACGAAACCTCTTTAAGGGGGGTAGACTTGTAACACCCCAAAAACGGGTTTGGTAATCAAACCACGCTAATACTAACAGACTGCTAAGGAACCGTTAGTGGTAAAATTAAGCCAGAAAATATTAGGATTATTATATAATTATATCCAATATTTAATAAAAAGAGAAAAGAATGCGTTTGGGAAATAAAGTTTATAGAAGGCCCGAGTTAACGGGACTTAAACTAAACTTAGTCATAGATTCCCAAAACCCACTAATTCAATTAGGAATGTTTAACCTAGTTAATAAGTGGGGAATAGTGTTAGAAATAAGTAGGTTGTGCCCTACTTAATTAACTAACCAAATTAGAGGGGCCAATATTGTTAAAATCGAAACTGGATTTTTATTAAACAAATAAAAACTAAACCAAACACCCCATTTTGGGGGTCTGGTCGATCAGAGCAAGCAGGGGGCGACCCCCACTCCTTCAAAACCCTAGAACTTCAGAAATCTTGCAAATTGAAGGTTCAATCCAAGTTCAAATCGAATTCTAAACATAGATTCCTGATCCTCATCACAAGGGGATTACAAGGTATGTAAAATTTTGAGAAATCTTTCAACTTGAAATTCTCATGAATTGGGAATAATCTGAGATTCTAGTTGCATGTGTATGTTATGATGATTTAGGAACTACTATAGTGTTTAGGGACAAACCCTAGACAAATACAAGTTGAAATCATGTGAAATTTTAGTGAAACCTATGAACACCATTGTAGGTGATTAGTGGTTTATGTGAAATTTGATGAACACTAGGAAATAGAGTGTTGATCTAGTATAAATTGACAATTTTGAAGTGATTTCAGAAATTATAGAAGTTAACAACTTTGTAAGATGGTTGATTTATGTGAAATTAGGGCTAAGAGATAAGCTAGAGACTTGATAAATAAACATGTAAAATTCTGCCCTTAAAGTGTTTGTTGAAATGCCTCAAAGAAGGCTTGAAACTAGAATTTTTGTAGTTAAAACACCTAATTGTGATGTTTTGACTATTATGCAAAATGTGATTAAAAAGAGTTCTAAATGTGATGAACGTGGTTAGAACCTTGGTTAAAACGGTGGTCTAAAGATAACGCCTACCGGGTAATTAAAGAATGCTAAAACTAGTTGATGAACTCGAATATGCAATTAGTATACTAATGGGCATTTGACTTTTAAAAAGTCAAACTGACCTATAATACGATAAATGGTAATTTTTTATATGAAATGAGTAAGGTGGAATAATCGTATTAAATTATGATTAAACTAACCACCTTGAAAACGATGATGATAGTTTGACGCGTAACAAGCTAGGTGGAAGCTTGATGAGGGAGCGGGTCAAACGAATCAAGAAGGAAAGGAAAAGCGTAGTTCGGATGCGAGGTAAGTAAAGCTTACGCCCCTTTACATTATGTACAAATTACATAATTGCAAGTATTGTATTTAAATGCTACTAAGTGGTTGGTATAGAATGTTCTGACACGATTCAATGAGAGTCGGAACGAGAGAAATTGGTAAGATATCATGAGTTATGGAAAAAGGGATAACTGGTAAATTAGTCATGTAATGACGAACAAATAAAAACGGTTTTAAGTAAAACGAGTTCAAGGAAAACCGGGATAGGTTTAAAGGGGATGAAATGGTACTTAAATACCATCTCATACGGACAAATGGTCAATTAGACTAAATGGGTCAAATGGTGTTGTTAACACCATTTGACAATAACATTTGACAATCGCTTGTTGAGTTTTGTAATCACAGGAAATAACATAAGCTTGCATCGCTTTAACTAGAAAGATTTAAAGCAAAAGTTATGTAAACGGGTCAATACTTTGACCCGAGCCAGGTATGTATAATCAAGCTTTTAGTTAAACATACAATTTGGTCAAATATTTAGCCAAAGTCCTTCGTCGAATAGTGAGGGACTAAAGTTGACTAAAATACCCTTGAAGGGTATATTGGGCAAACGACTCATAGGGGTTGTTTAGAAACTTACATTAAGATTATGGAATCATTAGACATGAATAAAGGTCATAGGAATGCGTATCCGCGGGTCAAATGCTCAAAAGTGGTCATTTGAGTAAAATGATCAACCGATGGGTAAAATTTGGGAAAAAGGGGTTCGTTATGATAAATCCACCACAAATTAGTTGTGGTGGAATAATAGTAGTTAACTAGATATGGAACTTTTGTAGCGACAAAAGAAAGGTACAAGTTCTAGACTAAAATGCGTAAATACCCTTAACGGGTCAAAACAAGCATTTAAGTGTAAACGGGATTTTATTAAGTGAGAAACCCGTGATTTGAGATTAATATGATATATTGTATTAATGAATTTTATGAGTTTAAAGGTCAATAAAACATGTTGGTGTGATAAAATCATGAATGGGTCTAAAGTCGGTAAAAAGGGTAATAAGCCGAAGAATTAAAGTCTGAAATTTTATTATGTAAGATCTTGGATTTTAACCCCATTAGATGGAGAATTAAATTTCGGACGCGTAGGAAAAAGAATAGGGTAAAACGGATCAATAACGAAGAAGTTATGGCCGTTTCCGTGAAATCAGATCGTACAGGGAATATGCAGCAACTGATAAGCAACATTCTGCTGAAAAGGGGGCCTAGCGTCACGCGACGCCCCTTGGCGTCACGCGACGCCCCCAAACTTGGAAAAATGTTATTTTTTTTCATATTTAACCCCTGTACTTGTTTGAACTTCATATTTGACTATCGAAACTAACTTTTAAGTTGGTTTTGATCATAGGTGATTGCCATGAGTGCCCGGATGAAGATCAAGCGACGAGCAAGGACCGAACACATGTTAAACAAAGCTTCCGCAACGTTGTTTTGTCGTTATTTTAAACGGCGAATAAAAGTTCATTATGTATATTACTTAAACTGTAAAAGTTTTTAACAAACCCGTATTTTTGATGTATATGTAATCATTAATCACATGGATATTTTTGAAAAATATACGTTAAACCTGGATTTATAAGAACGGGTGTTACATGATCTGACCGCGGAAAGTGTCGTTCATCAATTTTTGGTAGGTTGACCCCGCGTTGCGCAACCCGAACGGCATTTTTGTGTAGCAGTAGTTCCCTGTAGGAGTGCGGAATGCCGTTTTATCTTCGTCTTCGATTGCCATCTGCACCAGGTGGTAGCCTTTGTAACAATCGAGGAAACACTTCCACTGAAATGGTGCGAGGTTATCGACCTTTTCGTCGATCTCTGGAAGTGCGTAACAATCCTTGGGGCAGGCTTTGTTGAGATCTTTATAATCGACGCACATGCGCCAGCCCCCGGATGGTTTTTCTACCATGACTGGGTTTGACAACCAAGTCTGGTATTTGACTTCCCGCAGGATGCCTGCGGAGAGCAGCTCTTGGACCTGCTCGTACATCGCCTGGTTTTTTGCTGATCCAAGGTGGCGTTGGCCTTGGATCACTGGCTTGATACCTGGCATGTTATTCAAGAAGTGTTGCGCGATTTCGCGTGGTACCCCAGTCATGTCTGCGGGTGTCCATGCAAAAATATCTTGGTTCCTGAAGAGGAGTTGCTTCAGGTGCGCTTTGATAGTAGGGGACAAGGCGTGGCCCAACGTAACTGTTTGCTCTGGGTGTCTTGCGTTTAGAACCCATTTTTCTGGTTGGGTGTTGGGGGTAGGCCTTGCTACCTTGGCCGGACGCAGGTCGTCCGTAGACAGAACTTCTCTTCTGGCGTATATTATCGCGATCCCTGTCTCGGTTGGAAAACCGATGGCGGAGTGAGGGACGGATGTGATCATGTTGAAGTCGCCCTGGGACTCTCTCCCGAGAAGTACGTCGTACTTTGAGGTGTGCGGTAAAACCATGAAGTCCACCTCCTCCGTTCTTGTGTGCCTCCCGTTGGTGAGGCGCACAGGAAAAGTAATCTGGCCCAGGGGGAACACGGTTTCCCCTGCAAACCCGGCCAACGGGTAGTCTGCTGGCTGCAACCGATCTTTGTCTTGTTGATCGAATTGGTTAAAGCACTGCTCGTATATAATATCAGATGTACTGACCGGGTCGATGAATAATCGCTCGGTGCAGTAGTGAGCCAAGTGGCCTGTGATGACCACGGCGCGCCTATCACGAGGTCTGCCTCGGACTTTTGGAAAGACGACTTGCTCGTCTTTCCAGTCATTGTCCGGTCTTCTCACCGCCTTGCGCGGTCTTCCTTTTCCTCCGTTAATCATGTGGGTGGAGGCCACGTACATGGTCCTCTTACCCGTGGAGGTGCCCTCGTTATGGGGGGTGATGCGCTTGGTAGCCTTTTGTGCGCCTGTCAACAGATGTTGCAGTTTCCCCTCTTTTAGAGCTCGCTCAATCTTCAGTCGGAATCTGATGCAGCTGTTTGTTGTATGGCCCGAGTCCTTGTGATACTCGCAGTAGAGTGCGGGATCCAGGTTCTTTTTGGACTTCATCGGTTGGGCTGGTCGCAAGAATTGCGCGTCCGTGAGGAGAACGTCGCTTGGCGACTGGTTGATCTCGGTCCAGCTGCGGTCCCGAGACTCTTTCTTTGACGCCCGGTTTTCGCGTTGGGCATTGATTGTAGCCCTTGCGTCGGACTGGTTGTTACGTGGGACATATGGCCTGGGATCGCTGCCGCGATTCCATGTGTCCCTGTTGCGCTTGTTGTTGCGCTTGTGTTCTTGGTGGGAGGATTGTCCCTCCGTTTGGGGTTGTGCCTTTGATACGTGCGGTCTGAGGGACCGCTGAGTCTGGGCGTATGTCTTGACCGCAGCCATGACATCTTCCCATTTCTTAGGCAAGCCGTCCTTGCCAGAGATATTCATAACCATTTGTTCGTCTTTCACCGCCACAATGAAATGGTTACGTGCCATCTGGTCGGCAACGTCGCCTATCTCTAGGCATTCTTTATTGTAACGGACAACGAATGCCTCAAGCGATTCGTTGTCTCTGCGCCAGATGTTCATGACGTCCATAGAATCACGTTCATAACGTCGCTGCTGGCTGAAGTGTGCGAGGAACTTGTCATGTAAGTCCTCGAATGAGGCCAGTGATCCCACCGGCAAAGAATCGAACCAGGCCCTGGCCAGACCTGTTAGGGTCTGGGGGAAGAATTGACATCAAGTGGGTTCGTCCCACCTGCTGTTGCACCCGGCGCCGGTAAAGATGTTCATGTGGTCATCTGGGTCGGCTGAACCGTTGTACTTCCCAACGTTTAATGGGAATTTGGTGGTGGTGACATCGGCGTTGGCAATCTCCGGGACGAACTTGGAGTTTTCAGCCGCAGATTTCGGCCTGTAGGGTTGGCTTTGGTGGCGCTTTGCAGCGTGGAGGTATGTAGTATGGGGGTGAGTGGGAGGAACGTAGTTGCGTCCTCCCGGTCTACTGCTGGTAGCATGAGACTCCCCGCGGTATGTACCGTCGTCGGGATCGGTATGGCCATGTCCTTCACGGTGGGACTGAGGTCCCAGTCGGCTATGGATGCCGGGGCCGTGGTGGGCGGTAGACTGTCGCCTAGTTTCGCCATGCGGACCTAGGCGACTATGTATATGGTCCCTGCGGCGAGACCCATACGAAGAATCGTCCTCATCAAGTGTGCGGACATCGCAGTAAGAGGAACCACGGTCCTCCTGCCTGCTTCTGGAAACCGGATGTGTTGGGGCCCTGCCGTCGTATTGTAAAGTACGGCCTGCAGGGGTATGCGGTGCTGGAGTGGGGCCAACCGGTACTTGCGCTTCTGCGCAAGCTCTGTTGTATGTTGCAACTAGTATAGCTGCTTGTTGGTCATACCAGGTATGAAGGTTCATGCCTGGAGGTATCACAGGAGCGTACTGTGATAAATCGTGTCCGAACGTAAGGGATGCACCCCCTTGCGTTGATGTGCCAATATGTTCAACATTTGGGGCTTGAGGAGCAGTCCCCGTAGGCCCTGTGATTGTGGGGTTTAGATTATCCCCGGTAGTGTTGTTTTGACGATCAGACATGATCTTTGGAGAGTGGGATGGTTGGAAAAAGTGCTAAGAGTAGCGGTGGGCGCCAATGATGAAACAATGGTTAACCAGGTGGGTTAACTCACTGGTCTCGTCAAGAGGGTTAATCCCTTCTTTCCGAGGATCGCTGGCTGGATCGTCTGGTGGTGATTGGTTTCCTGCACAAGGAAACAAGCCGTGACTCGTAACAAGGAGGATGGGGTGGGGGGTGCTCCTTGTTACCACTCTCCGGCGTGAGAATCAGTAATTTGCTTGGGAAGCAAAGTGTGATTGTAGTAGTAGTGAGAGAGTTGAGAAGTGATACCTCAAACCTGGTTTGGGGTGAGTATTTATAGCCGAGGAGTGAAGGAGGGTAGTTGAGTAGCTAGCCTGATATCGCACAGCTATTTGCAGGTGTGTCAGACCTGTCGGTTACGGTGGTGATGCCACGTCCTGCTGTGGTGTCAGACTGTTGTATACACGTGGGCCTGTAGGCGACTGTTCCCAGTGCCACTTGCACTGTGGTGTCAGACCCACTTGCCTTGTAGGCAGGATGCGGTGCCAGGCCGCATCGCTGCTTGCGGTCATTGATGTTGTTCCCGCGTTGGTTGTTCCATCCATGATTTTATGCGGGATGCGGTGTCATGCCGCATCGCCGCTTAGTGACTGTTTCTGTTGTCCAGATCCCTTGTCGTGACGAAAATGTTCATAGGATGCGGTGCGGGGCCGCATCGCTATGCGTAACATTGGTTTCCGTCCTTAAGGTAAGTCTTCTCATCACTGGACAGATTGGACCGCTGTGTTCGCGTGTGACCACGCGGACACAGGCGAGTTTATTGCTGGTGGAGGTTTTTGATAAGGGTAATGGTCATTCGCGGTCATGCTGACGCGAGATCTGGGACCATACCCCTTCAGTTTCACCATTAAAAAAAAGTTAATGATCCATTATATCCGTAAAAATGAGGTTCGTTAGAAAAAAAAATCGTAAATGGACATGATATAAACTAAGCTTTCGATTTAGAATCATGACATGTCATAGGACAGCGCATGTAGGACGACAGTAGGCTGTTCGGTCCCCTCAAAGTCAATGCTACAAACTGATGTCCTATTAGGCTAGAGGGTATGGTGATGGTCCTCCAAGGGAGGATGATCCGTCACGTAGGCGCTACGTCATAGTGCTCCCAAGGATGGTTCATCCCACAAAACTAGAGGGTATGGGAGGATTATCCTACCCCACCATTTTTTTTTTAATTTCTATGCCATATGTACAAGTATTGAAGCCTAATGTACAAGTCACTAACACAAACAAACAAAGGGGGCCCACATTGGAGGATCGTCCTGAACATCCATTCTTCGACGTTGAAGACGGGGACGGAGCTCGACGGTGCGGGGGCGGGATGGGGCGACGCCGGCGCCGAACCAAGACGGGGGTGGGGGACGGTTGCATACCGTCTAGCCTTATGGTCGAAAAATTTACGTTTTAGTTAATTAACGATAGATGCATGTTTTAATTCGTTGCGAATCTGGTTTTTATTTTTTTTTCTCATTTTCATAATTAATTTAGTTTTTTTTTAAGGGCGAGGGCTGGGTTCAATTGGCAAAACCATTGAAGCTAAGATGTTGCTCTTTTTGAGGTCAAGGGTTTCGAGCCCCGCTAAAGAGGGATTTAGCGTCAATAAAGCCGATAAAAATAGTTTTTTTTTAAAAGGTGACATTTCATTAGAAACGGACCTACTAGCAAGGGGCCAGAGGAAAAAAACAACAAATTCATTAAAAAACAGACAAACTAAACAAAATTATACAATAAATCAAAACTACTTCAGCTCAACTCATCCAAATCCACTATTTAGCCCGATTCTTTAACCAAAGGAAGCCGAGAGACTTGACTTCCCCCACAACACCACCAACCACCAGTCTCTTATGGTTAAAGAATTGAATGAATGGATCCTCTTACCTTTCTTCGACATCTTCAAAGAGCCATGAATTTTTAGAAAAGTAGATTTAGTTTTGTAAATAATATTTAACCAATTTTTAGAGTTAAATGTCATTTGAGTCCCTGTGGTTTGGGTCAATTTGGCAATTTAGTCCAAATGTTTCATTTTTCGTCTGTGGGTCCAAAAAGGTTTCACCATTGCCATTTTAGTCCACTGGTTTAACTTCATCCATTTTTCTGTTAACGAGAAGGGCAATTCAGTCATTGTATATGGCCGAATTGCCCTTCTAGTTAACAGAGTTACATATAAAATGACCGAATTGTCCTCGTCAACAGAAAAACGAATGAAGTTAACCCAGTGGACTAAAATGGCAATGGTGAAACCTTTTTGAACCCAAATGCGAAAAATGAAACGTTTGGACTTAACTGACGAAATAGACCAAACCACATGGACTAAAATAACATTTAACTCCAATTTTTACTATAAATTCTCTCTTTTCTTGTAGCTGGCTGGCCCCCTTAACACTTGAATCTTGACTCCAGCTCTGATGTCATAGATGTTTTGTAATTGAACACAAGTTATTAAATACAGACAATAATCAATAGGTTTCCACCAAAACAAAAACAAGGAAAGTGGACCACAAAGAAAACCACATTTAATAATTCTATCACTTCATACAGCTTAATGGCACATTCCTTTCTTCTTATTGGTAATGTCTTCTCTATGTTTGTTTGCAAAAAAATGTATCGAAATAAATTGAAGTTTGCTAATTTGATTAACTAGTTCGATATACCCATTAAAGATTGATATCGACTAATATAATCTATTATGTTTGTGTTATGTGCAAAATCTACCTCAAATAAGGTAGTGCATAGTGACATATCACTTTTGATGAGGGGGAGATAACCCAATTAGCAAAATCATACACACATCGGTGGAAAGGTGAAAGACACCTTAAAACAGTGATAAATTTCAACTTGATTTAAAGATTTTTCTATATTTATGTACATTTAATAAGCGAATGACGAGTTTTCACCAATTCATACCACTATGGTATCTAAACGTTAAAATTACAAGATGACCCATGAGAATTGTTCCTAAGAGCTTTCAACATTTGTTATTATATAGAATTAGATGTCACATTTAAAAGAAAATTAATTGACCTATGTAACTTCTTAGTTGTCAATTAATAATAGATGATTATAGTCTTGTAATCGTAACCTTGAAAACTCGTTAAATAATATGTCAAATTTTCACCTTTTTTTAATCTTTTTTCGCTTCCGGGTCATGGCATATACGCGTATTGTAATTCCCACCTATGTCCGTTCTTCATCCCGTTTAACTATACATTGAAAACATGATTTTGTCGAAAATTAGCCGACTCATCGGCACAAGAATTGTCAATGGGGAGACAAACGTGTCTAAGTGTCTTAGGTCAATCTTCTTCCCTCTTGCGTTTGTCCATGGGTGACATATTGTTTCATTTTTTAATTCATAACACATAACAAACCATTGTCTTATGTCTAGTAACGGAAAATTTGTATTATTCATAAGTCATAACTCTTAACCAAAACTTTAATGCTTAAACCACAGACCCTACGTGGGGAATATGCATTGTTAATATAAGATGTTGGTTCGGTTCTGTTATAAACATAAAGGAAAACATGAAAACATACCTTTGATTGCATCAGACGGGCCAGCCGTAGTGTTTGACATGATTGTCAGCTTGATCCGGTTCCTCCTTAGGGTGCTAACTGATGATGGGGACTAAGAAAACCGACAAGGGAATCGGTATAGGAGAGGAGGTCGATGATGATGATGTTATGCTTATGGGTTTTGTGTCTAACTGTGTAACCCCTCAACCTCTACATAAGACTCCTTTATATAAGCACCCAGGAGGAAACCTAATTAGTTAATAAGGGTAATATGGTCCATCAACAATTACCAACTAATTATTTAATAGGTTATTATATATTTTGATCCATATAATGTAAATGATTATGATGGCTACAAGATTAAATATTAATACACAATATATTTAATCTTACATTCTCCCACTTAGCCGAGTAATCATTTACTATGAGTATTAGATAAGCCTGATCAGGAGTTAACACTCATTTTAGCCTTAAACAAGTACTATAGCAGAGAAATACAGCCGTTGAATCATTATGCGACTCAGGACCCCCATTAATCATACTATAGCCTTAATTTAAAACCTAATCGTCATGATCAAAATACGCATAAGCCCTTTGTTTGATTTGTAACTATATTTGTCTATATTCCATTATGTCGACTCGACATATTCTTAGAGACGTACAAAATCAAACTGATGAGGAAAATTAACTAATACTTAGTCATTCATAGTACGATATGCAGTTGCGCACGGCCATTAATTAATACCCGTCTCTGAGCTCTCTTAATAAGACTTATGGGTTATAGCCCTTCAATTGTAAGATCCTTAAGCATATCATGAATGTATTCGATACAAAACTTAGTTTCCTCAATTCGTTCATAAACGAATAATTAATTGCGTATCGAAACTTAATGCAGCACCTCTTGAACTGTTACTGTTCAAGGAGTCATGGTAGCTGACTTTATCACACTAAGTCTTCAAAACATTAATTAATTATATGGAGTTAATAAACTTATGAGTCCACCGATAAATTTCCAACAACATTTAGTGACTATATTATGTCGTTATAACTTAGGTTGTTAATATCAGTGCATTATGACTCCTCCATGAGATAGGTTTTGTCTGCTGACATAAGGATATACCCAAAATTACATTTTGTCATCTTTGAATATCACAAAGTTAGAGTAATAAACCGGTTTGAGTTCTCACTTCTTCTTTAAAATATATAGTCTCTCGTTTCTTTAAAGATATCATGACACTCTATTAGATGCTTCACAATAATCTAGACATATCTAGTGTGTTGCAATGTGAGTATTATCTAAACGAGTATAGACTTGAACTTACATAAGGCTTCTAATTAATGAAGCATAAATAAATAATCTCATTTACCATATTATCCTCTGAAGGAGAGCAGTATTGTTTGTTACATATGTAAGGACCCATTTAATGTTAAACTTATGGAACGGAACTAATGTCCCATTGGGTCTATCTCGACATGTTATGATATCTAATACATAAGAGATATCTCTGAGATCTATTATATCAAAGTTTGTGTTAACAATGCTTTGACTTATGTAACATATACTTGTCAAAAGAATATCATCTATATAGACAAGTTTATCTTAGTTGCTCCCACTCATCTTGAGGTAGGTACATTAATCCACTTGACTCTTGATGAAAATAATTACGTTAAGATTTCATCACATTATGATGTTTGCTTTAACCCATACATGGATTTTATTGGCTGATAAACAAACTGTTCTTTAACCTTCAGTATAGAACTTTAGGTTGTTATCTAATGAACATGTAAATATGTCAGTCATTTATTAGGGAAAAATGTTTTTAATGTTCATCTAATGTAGCTTTAAACTATTATAAGCTACTAGAACAGTGATGATCCTCAAAGAAAACTTTGATAATTTATCTCTTCCTAAGTTTAACCTTTGACAATCAATCATGCTTTTTCGTATCTTAACGCTTATATTAGGATTTGATTTAGTTATGAACACTCTTAGGTAACTCAATCAAATCCCAAACGTTATACGAACACATAAAATCAGTTTTACTAGAAAACCGTTTTATTCCATTTAGAAGATTGATTGACACTAATGGCTTAATTTAAGAGATAGGATCAGTAAACTTTTTCAAAATCCATTTCAACTTCAGTTAGGGAGGTTATGTAATCATCAAAGCTAGTAGGTTTTTAAACCTAGATGACCTCCTGAGTTGATTATTGGGTTCATTAGAAGTTTCAGTTTTATGGATTAGCTCTTGTTTAGGTTGCTATCATTTTCAGGATTCTAAGTGTGTAAGAGTTGGTGCAGTATGGTGTACAAGAGGTGTAATCGGAGTTAAATTCAGAGTGAAATTTAATGACACTCTTCCCCCCGCCTCTTGTATTCCTTACAAGTCATGATAAGGACTTTGACTGTGTGACACTCTAGGTTTTCCCGAGTAACCCTCTTGTATTAACAATGTGTACATACGAATTATTAAATGAAAGTTGTGATTATCTTGTTGTACTACGTGATGTAGGTATGTATAATATAAGTATGTGTGTATAGTAGTGAGCCGAGACCACAACGAACCCGACTCGAGACCACCCGGTCTCGAGTAAACAGTAACGGTTGGGCCGGATTGGGCCATACACCCCTTTTTAGCCCACTCGAAACCCTTGTAGGGTGCACCACCTAAACCGTGTATAAAACCCATGCCCAAGCCAACCATCCCTCATTTTCCATCATTCACCCACACTCACTCCCACACACACTCCTCCTTTCTCTCTCACTAAAACCCTAGCAATCAAGCTCACCTCCTTCTCTCTCTCTCGGATCCAATCGGTGACAACAAGGAGGGCTGGCCAAGCTCATCATCATCACTCGGACACTCCATTTTCTCACTCAATTCCTCGACTCGGTGCCTTTGCACAATCGGTTAGTGTTCTAATGTGTACTAAGTGTTATATGTGTACTAGATGTCATGTGTGCTTGGTGGATAAAATATATGCTTAATCTCCTTTGCATGATCTTGGTTGAGTAGTGAGTAAAAATGATGAAATACATGAAGACTTGTTGTCTATCTATGATGAAGATGCTTGGGTTCGAAATAAGGTCATGGTTAGGAAGTGTAGGGTGGTTTGTTAATAATCATGCTAACTTGACATATGAACAAGTAGAAAAATGTATGAATTCGGTGCTATCATGTTCTCGGATGTGTGTGAATGATGATGATTGATAATACATTAAACTAGGTGAAATTATGCTAGCATAAATCGGTTTACATAAACATGTTTGTTTAAGGTGAAAACCCTAATAATGAACTAGATGAATATGTGTTGAATGTCATATGAAGATTTGAAATTGTGTGTTTGATCCATTTTAGTAAATTGCTAGACAAGGAAACATGTTTGTAAACCTTCATTGGATAGTACACAATATCCTGAAATCAGAATTCTGTTGGATAGTACAAGTCTCGCAGGTGCATCAGAATCAGCAGGCAAACGAGTCGAGACCACTGGTTTCGACTCGAGACCACATGGTGACAACTCGAGACCACAGCGATTGCGACTCGAGACCTAGGCCAAGCACCTCAAAACAGACTTCAGGGACTCGAGACCGTCAAGGTCTCGACTCGAGATCGCATAGTCTCGACTCGAAACGGGACTCGAGATCTCTGAGGTTGCGAGTCATGCCTGCACCACTCGAGACCATTCCATTACAAGGCGAGACCTCCTGGTTGCGACTCGAGACCGCGTGCTCTCGAGTCGAGACCACCTTGTCTCGACTGGGCTGCTCACTTTAGTTATTGGGCCACAACGTGATTTGTCTGGGCTACCTGTTTAACTGAACTATGTGTTAGCTGTTACTGTTGACTGATCCAATAGTAGAGCAGGCCCAATAACTCAACACATAACTGTATGCATGCTATGTGTTAGACTATGTGTAAGAATATACGTGACATTCTCTGTACCCCAAACCTGACCTATACTGGTAACCATGTTAGGACGTGGTGACCAGCGTGCTTGACAAGTAACCTAATCTGCCGAGCAACCCAAGGTGAGTTCACACACTAAAAGCATGCGTCCCAGGGAGGGACACGAATAAACTGCCATCTTTAAAGATTACTCTCAATTAATACTTCCGGGGGAAAACGCAAACGGGTACTTTTAAATTACTAACTCCGGGGGAGATGCGTTTGGGTATTATTTATAAATCACAACTAGCAACACTAAACGAATCTCTGTCATGTAAAGTCCCTGCTTATTGTACCGATTAATCGCCGGGGGGCGAACGGGTTATTAGTTGATAGCGCTATTAGGTTTGACAACCTCACACCGTGACCGGGGGAGATCGGGCGTGAACTATTATACCTTGCATCTTGGTCAATGACGATAGACATTGACTTGGGGCACAAAATCTTCTCGTCAACAGTTTCGGTAACATCAGTTTAGTAGCTTTCATATGGGGTAGTTCCCCATGACGTGATTATAAATGCTTTATCTAAACAACCTATGTTTTCGAAAAGTTAAAACTGGACACCTCGTGAACTCGCCAACATTTTTGTTGATATCCTACTGCATGCTTTGCAGGTACCCAGTGACTCAGGGGCTTGTGGCTTGGGGAAGTGTAGTGGTCGTCTAAACCCGTGTGTTGGGTTCTGAATAACTTGAACTACGAACTTTGTTTAAACTATTTTGTCTATGCTTCCGCAACTTACTTAAACTGTTATTTGAAGTTAGACTTTTAAACTTAATCTGTGATGTTTACTAACTATTATGGATGGTGATCATCCACACTATTTACTGATGTTCGTTGTAATTGGTGGCTAGATCCTGGTCAGTCACGCCCCCGAACGGTGGTACTCCGCATGTGGATTTTGGGGGTGTGACAGATTGGTATCAGAGCCATTGGTTATAGTGAACTTGGTTTTGAAAAGAAAGTCTTTTTGAGAAAAAAAAAACCAGACTATAACCCGTGACTCGTGACGACACTACACTCCAAGGGCAAGACTCAACATATTAGACCTCATAGCTTGGACTTGTGTTTACTTCCTTGTTTACTATATGTTATTACTCTACTATACGTACTAGTGTGCCTGATTAGATAGATGTGCATTCCTCTTCTACCTCGTTCTCGATACATTACGACATCACACTCATACTGTGTTTTCTGGCTATGAAGACAATGAGTGGACGCGGAAGAGGAAACGTTAACATGACTCAGGCTCAGTTCACTAACTTGCTTAACACGGTGGCTGCAGCTTTCGCAGCTCACCCTGGAGGTAAAACTCGTTACTTTAGGATGTTTGGGTCCTACCCCCGCATCGTCTTTTCACCTCTAAGCCTATTCGCTTCGCTTCTCACAACAGGTCAGCAAGCGCCTGCGCAACCACGTGTTTGCACTTTCAAAACTTTCATGGATTGCAAGCCTCTCCCTTTCAATGGCACTGAGGGTGCCATAGGTCTTCTACACTGGATTGAGAAGGCCGAAGCTGTTTTCGCTGTCTGCGAGTGCCCACCTGCTAATTGGGTGAAGTTTGCGACTGGCACGCTTGAGGGAAACGCGCTTTCATGGTGGAAGGCGCAGATTCAGATGTTTGGTTTGGAGATTGCGAATGCTACTGCCTGGGAAGATTTCAAGGATATGATCAAGGAAGAGTATTGTCACAGGGATGACATCCACAAACTCGAAAACGAGTACTATGAGCTCAAGATGGTTGGATCAGAGATTGAGACCTACACCAAACAGTCCAACGACTATGCTGCACTTTGCCCAAACATGTCTCGACCTATGTATCGAAGGATCGAACTGTACATCAAGGGTTTGGTCCCAGAAATTCGGAGCCATGTGACCTCAGCCAACTTCAATACCATTCAGCCAGTGGTCCGTCTTGCTCACAAACTCACTGATCAGGCCGTGGAGGAGGGCAAGTTGCCCAAAAGGATAAATGCTACTGCCGGAGCTTCTGGTGACAACAAACGAAAGTGGGATGGAAATCAGGGTAAGGATGCTAACTCTACTCAGGCCCCAGCCCAGCAAAGGAAAACTGAAAACAACAAGGGCCCTCAGCAGCAGGGCGGCTACCAGGGCCATCTCCCCAAATGTAACAAGTGTAATCGACATCACAATGGGCCCTGTGCGAAGAACAAGTGTCAGCGATGCAACAAGATGGGGCATGAGGCCAAGGATTGTAGGAGCCCTCACCCTGCAAGACAGAACCAGCCGCAGCAGCAACAGCACCATGGGAACATTAAGGGCTGTTTCCAGTGCGGAGCCGAGGGGCATATTAAGAAGAATTGTCCCTAGTTAAACCAGAACAACCACAACCAGGGTGCGGGAAATAACAACAACAACGCCAACAATACTGGGAATGGTGCAAGAGGAAGGGCTTTTGTAATTGGAGCTGGAGAAGCAAGGAATGACCCCAACGTTGTAGCGGGTAAGTTCCTACTTAATGATCGTTATGTTTCCGTATTGTTTGATTCTGGAGCAGATGCTAGTTATGTATCCCTACGTATTAGTAAGAAGCTTAAGTCCACTCTTACGCCGTTAAGCTCTAAGCACATCGTCGAATTAGCTAACGGTAGAAACCTCGAGGCCTCACACGTTATTCGTAACTGCAAACTTGAATTGTCTGGCCAAACCTTTCGTATCGATCTCTTCCCCATCAGTCTCGGAAGCTTCGACGTCGTCGTTGGTATGGATTGGTTATCCAAGCATCGAGCTGAAATCCTCTGCCAAGAGAAAGCTGTTCGTATTCCCCGTCCTTCTGACAAACCCCTTATTGTTCAAGGCGACAAAGGCGGAGAAGTCACAGGCATCATCTCATTCTTAAAAGCCCAGAAATGTTTACGAAAGGGCACGCCGCTATCTTAGCACTTGTTGCCGACACGCAGAAGAAGGAGAACAGGATTGAAGATTTTCCAGTTGTACGCGACTATCCTGAGGTATTTCCTGAGGAACTGCCTGGACTCCCTCCTCACCGCCAGGTCGAATTTCAAATCGAACTAGCTCCCGGAGCAGCACCTATAGCTCGTGCACCTTATCGACTAGCTCCTGCAGAACTCAAGGAACTTTCTACTCAACTACAAGAACTTTTGGACAAAGGTTTCATCCGTCCTAGCTCATCACCGGGGAGCCCCAGTGCTCTTTGTCAAAAAGAAGGATGGCACATTCCGAATGTGCATTGATTACCGCGAACTGAACAAGGTTACCATCAAGAATCGCTACCCACTTCCCCGCATCGACGACCTGTTCGACCAGCTGCAAGGGTCGAGCTATTATTCTAAGATCGATCTGCGATCGGGCTATCATCAGCTGAGAGTCCGCGATGAGGACATCTCTAAGACTGCTTTCAGAACCCGCTATGGTCACTACGAATTCCTTGTTATGCCTTTCGGAATGACCAACGCTCCTGCGATCTTCATGGATCTCATGAACCGGGTGTGCAAACCCTACCTCGACAAGTTCGTGATTGTGTTTATTGACGACATCCTAATTTACTCGAAAAGTCAAGAGGAGCATGAACAACACCTGCGTCTTATTCTCGAACTCCTTCGTAATGAGCAACTGTACGCCAAATTTTCAAAATGTGATTTCTGGCTTAGAGAAGTCCATTTCCTTGGGCACATAGTCAATCAGAATGGGATTCATGTCGACCCCGCTAAGGTCGAATCCATTAAGAATTGGCCTATACCTAAGACTCCGACCGAAGTTCGCCAATTCTTGGGATTGGCAGGATACTATCGAAGATTTATCAAGGGGTTCTCTAAGATCGCTCAACCACTTACGGCCCTCACTCAGAAGGGTGTGGTTTATAAGTGGAATGATGCGCAGGAGTCTGCCTTTCAGGAACTAAAGAAGAACCTCTGTAGTGCTCCTATTCTTTCCTTACCTGAAGGTACCGACGACTTCGTTGTTTACTGCGACGCTTCTATTCAAGGACTTGGCTGCGTGCTGATGCAACGCGAGAAGGTTATTGCTTACGCTTCGCGACAACTCAAGATCCACGAACGGAACTACACGATACACGACTTGGAATTCGGAGCTGTGGTTTTCGCACTCAATATTTGGAGACATTATTTATACGGTACCAAGTGTACGATTTACACTGATCACAAGAGCCTCCAACACATAATGGAACAAAAGGAGTTGAACATGCGGCAACGCCGATGGGTCGAACTACTAAATGACTACGAGTGTGCGATTAAGTACCATCCGGGCAAGGCTAATATGGTAGCCGATGCCCTCAGCAGGAAGGAAACCAAACCTAAGCGTGTTCGTGCCTTACAGCTCACCATCCACTCGAACCTCCCTAAGCAAATCCGAAACGCTCAGGGCGAAGCATTGAAAGTCGAAAACGTCAGGGCTGAGTCCCTACGAGGATCAAAGAAATGGCTAGAACAAAAAGAAGATGGTGCTTACTACGTAAACGGGCATATATGGGTCCCACTTTACGGGAGTTTGCGCGAGCTGGTAATGGAGGAAGCCCATAAGTCCCGTTACTCAGTACATCCTGGTTCGGATAAGATGTACCACGACTTAAAGACTACATACTGGTGGCCTGGCATGAAAGCCCACATAGCAACCTATGTCAGAAAATGCTTGACCTGTGCAAGAGTCAAGGCTGAATATCAGAAACCATCAGGCCTACTTCAACAGCCAGAAATCCCGCAATGGAAATGGGAGCAAATTTCCATGGACTTTGTTACTGGCTTGCCTAGGTCTCAACGCGGAAATGACACCATTTGGGTGGTAGTGGATCGACTAACTAAATCTGCCCACTTTTTGGCTATTAAAGAAACAGACAAGTTCTCTACCCTAGCAGAGGTATACTTAAAGGAAGTGGTTTCGAAACACGGGGTGCCGACCTCTATTATTTCCGATCGAGACGCGCGTTTTACTTCTGAGTTGTGGCAAGCTATGCACAAATCTTTTGGCTCACGCTTAGACATGAGCACCGCTTATCACCCACAAACGGATGGGCAATCTGAACGCACCATCCAAACCCTGGAAGACATGCTTAGGGCATGTGTGATCGATTTTGGCAAGAATTGGGAGAAGCACCTACCATTAGTGGAATTCTCCTACAACAACAGCTACCACACCAACATTCAGACAGCACCCTTTGAGGCATTGTACGGTCGCAAATGCCGATCGCCTCTTTGCTGGGCAGAAGTTGGTGACAGCCAAATCGCAGGTCCAGAACTTGTGGTAGACACTACGGAAAGGATTGCCCAGATCAGACAACGCATGGCGGCAGCTCGTGACCGTCAGAAGAGCTACGCCGATAAGGATAGGAAACCGCTAGAGTTCCAGGTTGGCGACCGAGCTCTACTTAAAGTCTCCCCCTGGAAGGGCGTGGTTCGTTTTGGAAAGCGGGGTAAGCTTAATCCGCGGTATGTCGGACCATTCGAAATCATCGAAAAGATCGGTAAGGTCGCTTACAGATTGAATCTTCCTGAAGAACTGAGTGCCGTGCACAACGTCTTCCACGTGTCTAATCTGAAGAAGTGTCTGTCAGATGAAACACTCATCATTCCTTTCAAGGAACTTACTATTGATGAACAACTACACTTTACTGAGGAACCGATTGAGATCACGGATCGAGAGATCAAAACCCTCAAACGTAGCCAGATACCCCTCGTGCGAGTCCGTTGGAACTCGCGACGTGGCCCAGAGTTTACCTGGGAGCGGGAAGACCAGGTGAAACACAAGTACCCCCAGTTGTTCCCAAATGAAACTTCCAGCACTGAAGCTACAACCGAATTTCCAAATTAACGGGGGGATGATGTGACACCCCGTTGAAATGCTCTCACTCATGCTAGCTTGTCAGTGGCTGCCTTAACTTTCGGGACGAAAGTTCTTAAAACTTGGGGATAATGTGACACTCTAGGTTTTCCCGAGTAACCCTCTTGTATTAACAATGTGTACATACGAATTATTAAATGAAAGTTGTGATTATCTTGTTGTACTACGTGATGTAGGTATGTATAATATAAGTATGTGTGTATAGTAGTGAGCTGAGACCACAACGAACCCGACTCGAGACCACCCGGTCTCGAGTAAACAGTAACGGTTGGGCCGGATTGGGCCATACACCCCTTTTTAGCCCACTCGAAACCCTTGTAGGGTGCACCACCCAAACCGTGTATAAAACCCATGCCCAAGCCAACCATCCCTCATTTTCCATCATTCACCCACACTCACTCCCACACACACTCCTCCTTTCTCTCTCACTAAAACCCTAGCAATCAATCTCACCTCCTTCTCTCTCTCTCGGATCCAATCGGCGACAACAAGGAGGGCCGGCCAAGCTCATCATCATCACTCGGACACTCCATTTTCTCACTCTCTTCCTCGACTCGGTGCCTTTGCACAATCGGTTAGTGTTCTAATGTGTACTAAGTGTTATATGTGTACTAGATGTCATGTGTGCTTGGTGGATAAAATATATGCTTAATCTCCTTTGCATGATCTTGGTTGAGTAGTGAGTAAAAATGATGAAATACATGAAGACTTGTTGTCTATCTATGATGAAGATGCTTGGGTTCGAAATAAGGTCATGGTTAGGAAGTGTAGGGTGGTTTGTTAATAATCATGCTAACTTGACATATGAACAAGTAGAAAAATGTATGAATTCGGTGCTATCATGTTCTCGGATATGTGTGAATGATGATGATTGATAATACATTAAACTAGGTGAAATTATGCTAGCATAAATCGGTTTACATAAACATGTTTGTTTAAGGTGAAAACCCTAATAATGAACTAGATGAATATGTGTTGAATGTCATATGAAGATTTGAAATTGTGTGTTTGATCCATTTTAGTAAATTGCTAGACAAGGAAACATGTTTGTAAACCTTCATTGGATAGTACACAATATCCTGAAATTAGAATTCTGTTGGATAGTACAAGTCTCGCAGGTGCATCAGAATCAGCAGGCAAACGAGTCGAGACCACTGGTTTCGACTCGAGACCACATGGTGACAACTCGAGACCACAGCGATTGCGACTCGAGACCTAGGCTAAGCACCTCAAAACAGACTTCAGGGACTCGAGACCGTCAAGGTCTCGACTCGAGATCGCATAGTCTCGACTCGAAACAGGACTCGAGATCTCTGAGGTTGCGAGTCATGCCTGCACCACTCGAGACCATTCCATTACAAGGCGAGACCTCCTGGTTGCGACTCGAGACCGTGTGCTCTCGAGTCGAGACCACCTTGTCTCGACTGGGCTGCTCACTTTAGTTATTGGGCCACAACGTGATTTGTCTGGGCTACCTGTTTAACTGAACTATGTGTTAGCTGTTACTGTTGACTGATCCAATAGTAGAGCAGGCCCAATAACTCAACACATAACTGTATGCATGCTATGTGTTAGACTATGTGTAAGAATATACGTGACATTCTCTGTACCCCAAACCTGACCTATACTGGTAACCATGTTAGGACGTGGTGACCAGCGTGCTTGACAAGTAACCTAATCTGCCGAGCAACCCAAGGTGAGTTCACACACTAAAAGCATGCGTCCCAGGGAGGGACACTGTGACAACTCGAGTTTCCGACTTTACTTTCGCATTAAATGCACGTTGACTTTGATTGTTTCGTTGTGTGACTTGTAGCTATACACGTTATGTTGTAATGAAAGACACTACGATTGTTACATGTTTATGTGATTTAGATTATAACATGAAACGTATGGTATTGCGAATTTTGCACGTATGTGATTAATATTAAAACATGAGACTTGGTATTTTAGAAAAACACTTGAACTGTTTAACAGCTGAAATGACCTGACAAATTAAGTGATTCGCCATGACCCAACTCGACGAAACATGCTGTTTCGCCGGCCCATTATTACGCGAAGCCCATTAGGGCCCAGTTCACTTGTACGCATATAAATTACACGGAACCGTCTCATTCGTCAGACGTTAACAAAATAGAAACCCTAGAGCGCCCCTCTTTTGTGTGACGGCTGTTTGGAACTCTCGAAGCCCCCTTAGCCTATTCATCGTTCTTTTATCTCGGTTAGTGTGATATACAGAACCGATTACTTGTTATTGATTAAATATTCGGTTTGATGAATACTTTTATTTGCAGCCCATGTGTGTGTTGTCAGGATATGTTTCTCATGATTCATTTGTTTATTGTGTGTATATATATGTTGTAATATTGAAAGATAAAGAACACTTTATAGAATTGTCGGTTGGATTGATAAGATTCATGGTTAGTAACATGGGTTACTTATTAAAATCATGATAGGTGGGACAAATCGGTGGTCAATGGGTGGGGATATGTGAACCGCCTATTTTATTATAATGATGTTTGTTAGTATTGATAATTCCTTAAAAGTCCAAACGGTGGTTGATGTTTAAGGTCCAATCGGCTTATGTTATTGGAGGTCCAATGAGGATTGGAGGTGATTGCTAGTTGTCGGCCATTAGGGCCTTTAGTTTTTGAGGCATTGTTGTTATTGCTGAAACTGTTATGTATTTCGACGAATCAGAAGTACCGGCGAAACACATTAAATTGATGAAACCGACATGGCGAAACACAATGTGTTTCGCCGAGACTAGTTTGACGAAACATGAGTGATTCGTCGGAGGGGCTCATGGCGAATGGAGGGTGTTTCGTCGACTGGGATTTATTGTTTGGTAATTTGTTTCTGTTGTACTTAATTGAGCTAGTCAACTGCTGTTATGTATAAAAGTGTTACTTGTATGATTGTAAATACGTGTAATGTGATTGATGCGATGTTCATGATGATTATGTTTACGCACAAACAACTTTAATACAAACTGATTATGTATACGTGCATACCTTAGGACGTGATTGATTAACCGTGAGCACATACTTAGCATACCGAGCGAAACAAGGTGAGTTCACACTCTTACCAAGGCATGGGATTCCCGGTGGGTTGGGAATGGGTTAAGAAACTATAATGGAACCTACATATCCTCCTTGGGTAGGATATGTACCGCCATCCTCCATGGGTAGGATGCCAATATTAATCCTGCGTATTCTCCTTGGGTAGAATACGTACGTTCGTCCTCCTTGGGTAGGACAACCACACTCGCTACGGTCCTTGGATCAAGAAGGGCACGTACAAACACGACTAGTCTAACACATGGGGAAGCCCCCACTGATCTTCGCACAGATGCCTGAAAAGGCCGCGATACGGCCACTGATCTTCGCACAGATGCCTGAAAAGGTCGCGATACGGCCACTAATCTTCGCACAGATGTCTGGAGGACCGCGATGGGAATTAATAAGAAACATGATTTACAAAACGAACAACTGATTTACGAAACGAATTCTATAACTGAATAACCAACTGTGAACTCACTCAACTAGTTGTTGACTCTCTGTTACATGCCTTGTAGGACCTTAGGTACATATGGAGCTTGCACAGGGAGGAGCAGGTCGTTGTGGGACATGGATCGATGATGCCATGTTATCTATTTAAACATTTGAATTTACTATTTACATTGGGTTTACATGCTAATGCTTCCGCTATACACTTATTGATGTTTGGTTTTGAAAACACCTTTCGTATTGATGAATGATTTTACTACTTACTTATATGTTCAATATGATTGGTGGCTTGATCCTGGTCATGTCACGCCTCCAAGCGGTGGTACTCCGCGTGTGGATTTTGGGGGTGTGACAGACACGAATAAACTGCCATCTTTAAAGATTACTCTCAATTAATACTTCCGGGGGAAAACGCAAACGGGTACTTTTAAATTACTAACTCCGGGGGAGATGCGTTTGGGTATTATTTATAAATCACAACTAGCAACACTAAACGAATCTCTATCATGTAAAGTCCCTGCTTATTGTACCGATTAATCGCCGGGGGGCGAACGGGTTATTAGTTGATAGCGCTATTAGGTTTGACAACCTCACACCGTGACCGGGGGAGATCGGGCGTGAACTATTATACCTTGCATCTTGGTCAATGACGATAGACATTGACTTGGGGCACAAAATCTTCTCGTCAACAGTTTCGGTAACATCAGTTTAGTAGCTTTCATATGGGGTAGCTCCCCATGACGTGATTATAAATGCTTTATCTAAACAACCTATGTTTTCGAAAAGTTAAAACTGGACACCTCGTGAACTCGCCAACATTTTTGTTGATATCCTACTGCATGCTTTGCAGGTACCCAGTGACTCAGGGGCTTGTGGCTTGGGGAAGTGTAGTGGTCGTCTAAACCCGTGTGTTGGGTTCTGAATAACTTGAACTACGAACTTTGTTTAAACTATTTTGTCTATGCTTCCGCGACTTACTTAAACTGTTATTTGAAGTTAGACTTTTAAACTTAATCTGTGATGTTTACTAACTATTATGGATGGTGATCATCCACACTATCTACTGATGTTCGTTGTAATTGGTGGCTGGATCCTGGTCAGTCACGCCCCCGAACGGTGGTACTCCGCATGTGGATTTTGGGGGTGTGACAGACTGCTCCCACTGACCTTAGAAATCTTTAGGAACTCAGCATGCTTAGGGTCAATATTTAACGACCAACAAATTCTAATAGAGAAAACAAATTAATGACGTTAGTCGTTGTGATTTCTCTTGTTGAGGATTATCTTAGTGTAGGTAAGAAATCTAAGTGCGACCACAATTAAGCAACAATGAAACTTTTGTAAGAGTAGCATTAGATTTAAGGAGATAAGTTTTGATAGAACAGTGTCGTGATGGAGCGGTGTCTTGTACAAGAGGTGCAAATTGAGGTAATGTAAAATTTTCACTCCCCACCTCTTGCAACTATTGCAAGTTGTTTTAAAGCACTTAATGCTCCCACTGATCTTTAATATCTCTAGAATGCTACAAGAAAAGTTTCAATGAGCTACGTGACATGGGAACCTATCACATATACGTTAGACTTTATTTGATTTCTTGAATGTCCAGATATCATAAGAAACTTTAGGGACATATTTAATAGAAATCTTAATAAGTATATATATATATATATGAATAGATTTCTTCTAAGACCGTGAGCCATATGCGACAAAATTTTGATACAAGTTGATAGTCTTTTAAATGATAAATGAATTATGTCTGAATATTCCGTTTGGAATAAGTTCCACGAATGTCAGTGAATGACTTATGATGGACCCATACTTATTCCTTAAGCCAAGTAATATTTAGGGCTATAACGTCATGATTTAGAATCACTTAAAATGAGATTAGATGAATAATCATCCTCATTAACCATGTTATGATTTCTCATGAATTTTGGTTATAATGGATGAAATTTATAAGTCTCATTTTCCTTTTGTCAATTATCATTTGCATGATGACAAAAGTTGTGAAAATGTAAGGTATCATCTAGTTTTATCTTAGTAGTGTTTCAATCCAGATATTTAGAACAAATAAGATGAGAGTTTAATGTAAGTGTGACTTTATGTTGACTATGCAAACCTCACAAGCTTCATAACATTGCTTAATTATGATACTATATTCTGATTAATCTTCAGAATATATAAGGTATCGAAAAGCGTTGTTAGAAGACTGCTTATTATGGTTCTTATAGCCTTAACAACTAATTTTGTCACTAACTCTCATGTTAGTTATTTGTCGACTTCTGGTAAGGAAACGTTTAAAACTAGAGTCAACTAATCATGTGTTAATTGGAATATTAAAATTATCAGACTTAGATATCATTAGTAAGTGACTACCTAATTAACTTATCCAACTGTTCTTTAGAATAATGGATAGTCTCGTTGCTTATGTCTAGTCTAATGGCATAATTATGCATTGAGATTTTCCTTTGAAGAACCTTAAAGTTGGAATTAGCACTTGCAATTTGTCTATGGACCTTAGAACAATCCTCCTTTAAACTATTAGTGGTTGTAAGGTGAATAACATCTTATTTTCCAGTTTCAAACATTTATTTCTATGTACATATGTTGCTTATCAACACACTCGTTATACTTTGGTACTTTTGAGTGTTATAGTTGATTTATAAGGCATCAAACTGTACAAGTGAAAATCTTAGTATGTAATGTACTGGAAAAATGTACTTATTTCCATGCGCAAGCCCTTAACTTTATGGGTCATGGTATTGTACATTATTATGTATTCACATATACCACTTAGCTTATAGTTTAGAATTTTAAATGAAGGCATGCATCTTAGGAGTTCTAGTAATTATTCCACAGATAATAGATTGGTCTTAGGAAAGACTTAATCTGGAATAACCTTTTAGTGACAGCACTTATTCTTCATTGTCATAAGAGACATCATGTTCGATTTATCCTAATCATCATGCTCTACTTTTCTTCTGTAGTGCTTTATCAGAAGAGAGCAATAGGATTATCGTGTCTTAAGAGATAATCAAGGATTTAATTTAAGAGCTAATTCTTATAGAAACTTTAAGCAAAACATATTAAATTTAGGAATTAGAGTGGATGAGATATAGACTTATAGAAGAAAATTATAGTGAGTAAAATTATGGGTACTAAGAATATGGCAGACGAAATGATCATAAAACTTAATTAAGGATCATTAATATAAGGATCATTGAGTGAAGAGGTTGTGATATGTCTATTACTAACATCAAAATAATAGACTTATTTAAAGTTCTACGTAAACGAAGACAAATCAGCTTTGGCCAGAAGTGTAATCATTTAAGCATGTGTGCAAAGTGGTTGTAACAAATCAGCTTTGGCCAGAAATTGAGACAATCACTTTAGTTATGCACTTGTTAAGTATGCCATCTATGAAGGAATTAAATCAGCTTTGGCCAGATATTAAGACATTCATGTTTATGATGCACACTTAACATAGCTTTCGTAATACTTGGATGATAAGAAGATGTATCAAATCAGCTTTGGCCAGAAGTGATACATCAGAAGCTCATTCAAGTTAAGCCATTTTGGTTTTGTAAAACATTATTTGATCCTTATTAATTAACTAAGTATTTACAAAACCAATCATTTAATAGCAAACCACCTGTTAGCGCGGATTGAACTCCGAGCTAAATTTTAGTTCATATTAACTGCTTAATAAAGTAATGGGATTTCGAATAAGTCTTGAAAATTTATGAACACTCATGATTTCGGATAGATCATGTTTTGGATTCATCCGAAATGAATGATTTCGAATCATTTCGGATTATCCGAAATGCATGATTTCGAATGATTTCGGATGTGTCCAAGACGCGTAAGTCGAGTCATTTCGGATGGTTTCGGATGACTTCGGATGTGTCCAAGACCCATGATTTCGGATGATTCCATGATGATTATGCTTAGTCCGAAATGATCTGTGATGGTCCGAAATGGACGCTTAGTCCGAAACGATTAGTCCGAAATGATCCGTGATGGTCCGTAATGATCAAACAGATGTTGATTCGTGATGGACGCTCAGTCCGAAATGATCTGTAATGATCCGGAATGATCATCCGAAATGCCTATCCGTAATGTGTTCCACAAGCTACAAAATCCCTAATTTTGGCAGTTAACAACACATGATTTCGGAACAGTTATAATGGATGAATGTCTGATCCGTAATGGATCCGAGATGATCCAGAATGACATCTATTTCATCCGGAATGGCATCTCGGATGCAGTTATATGAAAAACCTCATCCGTAATGCATCCATAATTATGAAACCCCAGATTCGAAATCATCCGTAATGATCTTTGATGATCCGAAATGATCCGTAATGATCAGAGATGATCCGTAATGATCCGAGATTTATTCGAGATGATGAAATCCAGATCCGTGATCATCCGAAATCGTCCGTAATGATCCGTAATGATGATTTCGGATGACAAAAACGGAATTTTATTAAGGTTTTCAAAACTGTTTTCCAGATTTAATCCAGATTTTTGGATTCAAAACAGAACCGACTAATCAACATATGCTCTGATACCACATGTTGGTTCGGTTCTGTTATAAACATAAAGGAAAACATGAAAACATACCTTTGATTGCATCAGACGGGCCAGCCGTAGTGTTTGACATGATTGTCAGCTTGATCCGGTTCCTCCTTAGGGTGCTAACTGATGATGGGGACTAAGAAAACCGACAAGGGAATCGGTATAGGAGAGGAGGTCGATGATGATGATGTTATGCTTATGGGTTTTGTGTCTAACTGTGTAACCCCTCAACCTCTACATAAGACTCCTTTATATAAGCACCCAGGAGGAAACCTAATTAGTTAATAAGGGTAATATGGTCCATCAACAATTACCAACTAAATATTTAATAGGTTATTATATATTTTGATCCATATAATGTAAATGATTATGATGGCTACAAGATTAAATATTAATACACAATATATTTAATCTTACATAAGAACCAACTGTCACCAAAACAAAACAAAACAAATCACATCAAATCACATTTTATGGTTCGAAGATAAAAAAACAGGTCGTTCACACTGTTTCCATGCTCACTTGCTGGCTTATATGGAAATCGAGGAATGAAACAGTCTTTCGCTCCAAATCGGTCGTTATTGAAAACATCTTGGATGATCAACGGTCAACTGGGTTTCTTTGGATTAAAAATCGGTCAAAGAAGATGGTTTTGAAATGGGACAAGTGGCTAGATTTTTTTTTTTGAATGGCTAACAAACTCAATCCCGAGCACTCTCGGGGCACCCACTGGACAAACGGAGCACTCCGAGAGTAACCCGAGACCACCACCAATTCTGGGGAAAACCCGGTAACCCACCCGCCCGTAGGCACGACGGTGAAATTACCGGTAAAACCAGTTTGGCTCAAGGATCCAACCCAAGTTTCCCTGGGTCTCCTATCATTGCCCACCAGTGCCTCACTCTTGTAACACCCCAAATTTCGTATGACATATTATAATGTTTTAATCGCAATATTTTGACGAAAAGAAATGGTAAACATAGATTTTTACCATTTGTAAAAGTCTTATAAATTTTAGTAAATCTAAAATTCTTAGGTATGCACGAAGGTTTGCTAGGTTAGTATGTAGAAATGGGGGAAGGTGACATGTTATGAATGAATGAGGGGTTGAAAATGAAAAATGTGTTATTAAAACACATAACAAAAAATGCCCAGTAAATGGAAGTGGGTGTGTGTGCGATAGTGAGGAGAGACCAGGGGAAACCTTCCCCTCAAAACCCTAACACCTCTCAAATCATCAAATTAAGAAGGGAATTGAAGGTCAATCGAATGCATGTGATCAATTCCTCAGTCATCTAAGCGTTTCCCATCATGGGGTAAGTCGAATTATGTGATTTGATGCTAGTTAATGATAAGGGTTTTGATTAATCTTTGAAATAGTATGAAATTGAACTTGTTTATGAGTTAGAATCATCATGTAGAACATGGATTATGCATGGTTTAGGTTAATTTGATGTTTAATGGTGAAACACGTTTGTTATGGTGAAGATGATGACATGGGTAAATCATCCATGTCTAAATTCTTGCTTAATATTGATGTATTTTGATATGTATGGTAGATTCTTGTTAGAGGAATTGAAAGAAATGTGATACTAGTATGTTTGATGTTATGCATGAATGATCCATGTTGATTAGAAGGATAATTTGATGAATTATGTATGAGATTAGAAGAATATGCATGAGTTGGTTGTACATTAAGCTTAAATAGTGGTGCGCACGCCGAGTGTTCGATGAAATGTCTAAGGGAAGTTAAGATGCAAAATTTTAGGAAGTGGCTTGACATATATGAATGACGTTTGATAAGGATGTAATTAGTAGTATACTAACTTATAGAATGTTCTTTAGATGGAACTAGTACAAGAATTCGGGTTGAATTTATGTGTTGGTCAAGATTATGCATTAGAAGCTTGTACATTGTGCTTGGAAGGGGGCGATGCTCGCCATATGTTCTTATTAATCACTTAATTGCGATTAAGAAGTAAATGTGTACTAAATGTATAACATATGACCATACTAGTAAAGAATGATGTTATGAATTACGTTAAGTTGTCTAACCTAGCAATGTTGTTGTCAAAGTGTAGAATCATGAAAGCATAAATATGTGTAAATTGATTATGTGTATATTGTGTATGCGACTAGGTGATCGTGTAGTTGTATGTGTCATACAACATTATGTATGAAATGAATGTGATGTTATTAATATGGTCTACTATATCAACATGAATGCGTGTTCAAAGGTTAGAAGTTATATGCTAGAAGGTTGACTTTCTGAAAGTCAACCGAAAATTTATAGTATGGTTAGGCATTTTGACACAAGTATAAGAATCAAGAGATCATGGAATATGTGTTAGACCAATTATGTGTTATGTGTGATAATGAATTTGGATTTCGAAGATATTGAATAATTTGGTTGACAAATCATGTCATATGCATGTTAGTGAAAGTCAATGTTGATAAGAGTTGGTAAATGTGTGTTAATTTGAATGGGCATGAATACTAACATTATTATGGCATGACGACATTAAAGAATTGGAACCACACAAGTATGGACCAAGCATGGAAGGCTAACGGGTCAAGATTAGGCAAGGAAGCGGTTACGAGCACGGATGCACAAGGTAAGTGATTTCCGACTCACTTCTTAGTATACATAAGAACTTTCTTGTTTATGAAAGAAGGGAAATCATGTATGGAATGAAATGAATGAAGGTATTAAGATAAGTATTGATCTAGATAGTCGAAGGTAGTTTGTGGGACCAAACGGGTCGAATAATTAAGAATAAGTGAGGTAACGGTAATAAAATTTGTAATGATTAAGGACCTGGGGTAAGGATTCTTAGTCTAATATGTAAGGAATTGTTTTACGAATGTTTAGGAACAAGTTTCAAGCGAAACGGATGCAAAACGAACACGTTATGCGAATTTTAGTGTTAAAATGGGGAGCTGATCTGGGCATCACCGTAGCTTACGGTGCCCACCTAAGCTACGTTGGGAGCTGGGACTTTCTTTCTGCCGTAAGGCAGTTTAAAGTTGTCGTAAAGCTTTTGGGGCCACCGTAAGCTACGGTAGCCACCGTAGCTTACGGTGGAGGTCAGATGCAAATGTAAAGTTTATGAAATTCTTTGTTTTTCCTTGAATTCGGACCCCGTGAACCCATTCCAAGCCTCGTTAAGTCTTTATAATGTTCCTCAACCCTACCGAAAGGCTTGGTAAGTTACGGGTGAGTACGGAACTCATTCTTAAGATCCGAAACATACTCGAAAGACATTTAAAAAGCGTTTATGAAGTGTGAGTAAGATCGGGATGTGGGAGCGAGTATGCGGGGTAATGAACTAAGTATGTGGGTACGCATGTATAGATTTAACTTCATCCCAATAAGCTTAAACTAATAAGTAATCATGAATAGGAGTGAGTATGTATATAAGTTTGTTCGTACATGTTTTATTATACGAAGGTTTGTAATTAAGATACGACAGTAATTCATGGAGAATTAGGTAAGTGGTATGTACGAGTTAGTATGTATGTGTGAATGTATTTATGTAATTATGTAAGTATATGTATGTGTGAGTGAAGGTATGCACGTGTGTAGTTATGATTCGTTTTATGAATGCATGTAAGTATGTAGTTATGTATGCAGATCGGTATATATGTAGGTATCGGTGTATGTATGAACGTAAGTAGCTATGTATAGGCGTAAGCATTATGTATTTAGGTATGAAGGTACATACGCGTATAGCTATGAATGTATATATGTGGATGCAAGTATGTATGTATGTATGTGAGTAGGTATGTTTGTATGTAGTTATGTATGTATGTATGTGAGTAGGTAAGTATGTACGTAGTTATGTATGTATTGTATATGTGGTTTCAATACATTTAAGTATTGACGTTATTAACAGTGTGCCCCGAGAATGAAATGTAGTGCAGGTACTCTATTGAAGTTTCGCCAAGGATTAGACACCCGGATGGAATGACTAAATCTAGAAAGATAACGGGATGGAAAGTATATGTGGATAGAACGTAACGAGACTACATGATTAAGAATCTTGTCTGTATATAATGTATGCTAATGTTGCGAATGTATGTGGTGGGTGCAGGTTGTACGAATCACAGATTATCATCACGAGGAGTAGCGATCAAAGACCGAGTCACAAAATAGATTGTACGGGAATGCTTGAGCATGTAAATTGACAGACATAAGTTATGCTTTTATTTTGTAAATGAGTACGAAGGATGCATATATTGTAAAAGAGTTATTTTATAATGAACTTTCAAGTAAGTCAAAACGTTTATAATGAAAGAAATTTTATGGTACGTATTTCCGCTGCGTCTTTTTAGTTAAAGCGTGTTAGGGCGTTACAAGTTGGTATCAGAGCCCTGGTTTGAGGGAAATCAAGTATGAGGAAATAAATACTTGAACTCAAACCTGTGTGCTCTTTTGATAAGGAACCCGTACAATCTAAGACTCGATCAAGATCCAAAGGCAGAAGTGAATGTAAGTATGCATTTATGTATGTGTATAAGGAAACTAACGGTTTTGTATGTGCAAGGTAGGCATAAGTGTTTGAAGAAGATGATCAATGAATGCAGGATAGGATAAATACTAAGGCAGGCAAAGATGCAAATAGGCAAATGAACCCCAGGTACACACTATTAATATGTATGGGTACCGATGTTAAAAGAAACGGGAAGAAATCTCCTTGGGAGGGTAATTATTAAACGGAAGACAACGATATGGTCTTAGTGAAGTTTTAGAGATGTGCACGAAACTGAAACCCATTTCTCGGACATATGGCGATGATTACGCGAAGGCAGGAAACTAGTATGTGGATTGCGTACCTGGCCAGTACTCAAGAAGCATATGACGTTCGTGAGACCGTGGTAGTTGTCGCAGGTATGTCCAGTAGAATTGGGTAACAGATGGGCGTGCGGGTTAAATGGGTAGTAAGACTCTCGGGAGAGTGAGAGTATTACGTAGGAATGAAAGGTATGAAGGGAATGTTTGAATCCGCGAGACGGATTCAAAGAATGAAAGGTGTGAATGCAATGTTTGAATTCGCAAGACGGATTCAAGACATAGAAGGGACGAAAAGTATGAATGATGTGTTCAAATCCATGAAACGGATTTAAAATATAAAAGGATGAAACTAGTCTATATAAGAAGATGTCGATGGTTCGACCATGATTGAGTTGAAAGGGCCATGTAAGTTAGTATAAAGTAAAGGGTGATAGTATAATGAAAGAAGTTTGTATGAGCTACGCGTTAGATGTGTTAGAAATTGACTCTTGGGAGTCAGGATGGATGACGGGCTACGACTTGGACAATAACTTAAGTATTGACGGGAAGGGTAAGTTTGGTAAGAAATACTGAAACGATGTAATAAAGTCTTTGCAAGTAAGCATGAAAGGAAAGAAGTAAGAGCATGTACTTCAATACATTTACGATAAGTAAGAAGTGCCATTTGACCTTGAAAAGTCAAAATGTGGCAAGTTGGCGAAATGACTAATAAAATGAAAGAGATGCGTGTAAGAATTGGAATGTGTGATATGTTATAGCATGTACGTAGGAAATGGTAGAAGAGTTATAGGTGAGTAATTCCTTAGTAAAATGAATGTTAGGATAGGCATGGTATGGTACGCGATGTTCGACTAGTATGACACGTATACTTATGTAAACTAAATAATGTATTAAATAAGAGCAAAAGTAATGTAAAATTTATGGGATGATTTAAAGGTAATGTAAAAGTACGCATGGTACAAGTAACTGTAGAAAACGTAGAATGACGTTAACTTTAGAGCTAAGCACGTAGGTGTGACTATGAAACAACATTTTTGTTGTGATAACAAAATAAGAGTTAACTGTTATACAATGCAAGAAGAGAATGTAATTTTGAGAGATGAGATGAAGGTATTACATCCATTATGAACGGATCATACGAATGTATGTATAAATTACGAAGTAAGATCTCACAGTCGACGAAAATAATGTAAATGATGGGATGTTGGAATTGTTTCAAGTAAACAAAATGGTATATTATGCGTGATATATGAGTATTGGAATGATGAATAAACCGCTAGCTATGAAGCGCGATAGAAACTAGCAATATTTAGTGCAAGTGACACTAATAAGAACTCTGGTGTGGGTTCTTGAAGCTAGAAGGTCGTCATTAGATGGGCCCGTGGTCTTGTTGATGGGCCGGGAAGGAAAAGATAGTTAATGTTAGATGAAAGTGAGAAAGGTTTCGGGGACGAAACCTTCTTTAAGGGGGGTAGACTTATAACACCCCAAATTTCGTATGACATATTATAATGTTTTAATCGCAATATTTTGACGAAAAGAAATGGTAAACATAGATTTTTACCATTAGTAAAAGTCTTATAAATTTTAGTAAATCTAAAATTCTTAGGTATGCATGAAGGTTTGTTAGGTTAGTATGTAGAAATGGGGGAAGGTGACATGTTATGAATGAATGAGGGGTTGAAAATGAAAAATGTGTTATTAAAACACATAACAAAAAATGCCCAGTAAATGGAAGTGGGTGTGTGTGCGATCGTGAGGAGAGACCAGGGGAAACCTTCCCCTCAAAACCCTAACACCTCTCAAATCATCAAATTAAGAAGGGAATTGAAGGTCAATCGAATGCATGTGATCAAGTCCTCAGTCATCTAAGGGTTTCCCATCATGGGGTAAGTCGAATTATGTGATTTGATGCTAGTTAATGATAAGGGTTTTGATTAATCTTTGAAATAGTATGAAATTGAACTTGTTTATGAGTTAGAATCATCATGTAGAACATGGATTATGCATGGTTTAGGTTAATTTGATGTTTAATGGTGAAACCCGTTTGTTATGGTGAAGATGATGACATGGGTAAATCATCCATGTCTAAATTCTTGCTTAATATTGATGTATTTTGATATGTATGGTAGATTCTTGTTAGAGGAATTGAAAGAAATGTGATACTAGTATGTTTGATGTTATGCATGAATGATCCATGTTGATTAGAAGGATAATTTGATGAATTATGTATGAGATTAGAAGAATATGCATGAGTTGGTTGTACATTAAGCTTAAATAGTGGTACGCACGCCGAGTGTTCGATGAAATGTCTAAGGGAAGTTAAGATGCAAAATTTTAGGAAGTGGCTTGACATATATGAATGACGTATGATAATGATGTAATTAGTAGTATACTAACTTATAGAATGTTCTTTAGATGGAACTAGTGCAAGAATTCGGGTTTAATTTATGTGTTGGTCAAGATTATGCATTAGAAGCTTGTACATTGTGCTTGGAAGGGGGCGATGCTCGCCATATGTTCTTATTAATCACTTAATTGCGATTAAGAAGTAAATGTGTACTAAATGTATAACATATGACCATACTAGTAAAGAATGATGTTATGAATTACGTTAAGTTGTCTAACCTAGCAATGTTGTTGTCAAAGTGTAGAATCATGAAAGCATAAGTATGTGTAAATTGATTATGTGTATATTGTGTATGCGACTAGGTGATCATGTAGTTGTATGTGTCATACAACATTATGTATGAAATGAATGTGATGTTATTAATATGGTCTACTATATCAACATGAATGCGTATTCAAAGGTTAGAAGTTATATGCTAGAAGGTTGACTTTCTGAAAGTCAACCGAAAATTTATAGTATGGTTAGGCATTTTGACACAAGTATAAGAATCAAGAGATCATGGAATATGTGTTAGACCAATTATGTGTTATGTGTGATAATGAATTTGGATTTCGAAGATATTGAATAATGTGGTTGACAAATCATGTCATATGCATGTTAGTGAAAGTCAATGTTGATAAGAGTTGGTAAATGTGTGTTAATTTGAATGGGCATGAATACTAACATTATTATGGCATGACGACATGAAAGAATTGGAACCACACAAGCATGGACCAAGCATGGAAGGCTAACGGGTCAAGATGAGGCAAGGAAGCGGTTACGAGCACGGATGCACAAGGTAAGTGATTTCCGAATCACTTCTTAGTATACATAAGAACTTTCTTGTTTATGAAAGAAGGGAAATCATGTATGGTATGAAATGAATGAAGGTATTAAGATTAGTATTGATCTAGATAGTCGAAGGTAGTTTGTGGGACCAAACGGGTCGAATAATTAAGAATAAGTGAGGTAACGGTAATAAAATTTGTAATGATTAAGGACCCGGGGTAAGGATTCTTAGTCTAATATGTAAGAAATTGTTTTACGAATGTTTAGGAACAAGTTTCAAGCGAAACGGATGCAAAACGAACACGTTATGCGAATTTTAGTGTTAAAATGGGGAGCTGATCTGGGCATCACCGTAGCTTACGGTGCCCACCTAAGCTACGGTGGGAGCTGGGACTTTCTTTCTGCCGTAAGGCAGTTTAAAGTTGTCGTAAAGCTTTTGGGGCCACCGTAAGCTACGGTAGCCACCGTAGCTTACGGTGGAGGTCAGATGCAAATGTAAAGTTTATGAAATTCTTTGTTTTTCCTTGAATTCGGACCCCGTGAACCCATTCCAAGCCTCGTTAAGTCTTTATAATGTTCCTCAACCCTACCGAAAGGCTTGGTAAGTTACGGGTGAGTACGGAACTCATTCTTAAGATCCGAAACATACTCGAAAGACATTTAAAAAGCGTTTATGAAGTGTGAGTAAGATCGGGATGTGGGAGCGAGTATGTGTGGTAATGAACTAAGTATGTGGGTACGCATGTATAGATTTAACTTCATCCCAATAAGCTTAAACTAATAAGTAATCATGAATAGGAGTGAGTATGTATATAAGTTTGTTCGTACATGTTTTATTATACGAAGGTTTGTAATTAAGATACGACAGTAATTCGTGGAGAATTAGGTAAGTGGTATGTACGAGTTAGTATGTATGTGTGAATGTATTTATGTAATTATGTAAGTATATGTATGTGTGAGTGAAGGTATGCACGTGTGTAGTTATGATTCGTTTTATGAATGCATGTAAGTATGTAGTTATGTATGCAGATCGGTATATATGTAGGTATCGGTGTATGTATGAACGTAAGTAGCTATGTATGGGCGTAAGCATTATGTATTTAGGTATGAAGGTACATACGCGTATAGCTATGAATGTATATATGTGGATGCAAGTATGTATGTATGTATGTGAGTAGGTATGTTTGTATGTAGTTATGTATGTATGTATGTGAGTAGGTAAGTATGTACGTAGTTATGTATGTATTGTATATGTGGTTTCAATACATTTAAGTATTGACGTTATTAACAGTGTGCCCCGAGAATGAAATGTAGTGCAGGTACTCTATTGAAGTTTCGCCAAGGATTAGACACCCGGATGGAATGACTAAATCTAGAAAGATAACGGGATGGAAAGTATATGTGGATAGAACGTAACGAGACTACATGATTAAGAATCTTTTATGTATATAATGTATGCTAATGTTGGGAATGTATGTGGTGGGTGCAGGTTGTACGAATCACAGATTATCATCACGAGGAGTAGCGATCAAAGACCGAGTCACAAAATAGATTGTACGGGAATGCTTGAGCATGTAAATTGACAGACATAAGTTATGCTTTTATTTTGTAAATGAGTACGAAAGATGCATATATTGTAAAAGAGTTATTTTATAATGAACTTTCAAGTAAGTCAAAACGTTAGAATGAAAGAAATTTTATAGTACGTATTTCCGCTGCGTCTTTTTAGTTACATCGTGTTAGGGCGTTACAACTCTGCACCAAGTGGGACCTGCATCTCACAAGAGAAATGCAAGCCCTCCACCACTTGATCTAGAGATCATTGGCACAAGTGGCTAGATTTTAGTTTCTATGCATAATGTAGTTTTTTTTTGTTGTCCTTTGGGTGTTTGGCTTAGACCGGTTTTTTGGCTTGTTAATAAAGGTTGCCTTTCAAAAAAAAAATCACATATGACGAAGTTAATGGCTAAAGTAAAAGTTAAAAATTGTTAATTGAAACATCTGAAACACTTTATACAAGTATTATTTATACATTCTAGATGTAAAGCCTTCAGAATCGCACCCGATCCAAAAACTCTACTGCTAAGTATAACATGTCCTCTTCTTCACCACACGAGTTTTTCTTCACCACACGAGTTTAGAGATAACTTATAACAAACTTGCAAAAGTTAACAAGTCAGGTTACACGTATAAGGTGAGATTTATTATCGAATACTAAGTTATTGTGTGACGGAAAAAGATAAATCTAAATCATTTATTTTTAGTATTGATGGTCCATATGTTTTAGAACATTTACATCTTACATATAATATGTATGTTATGTACATAAAAAAAACGTTAAACTAATTGGTTTATATGTTTTCAAATTTGTAAACTTATACTTACAGATGTACAAGTTAGGTATAGCTGAATAAACAAAATTTGCAAACTTATACCTACACATGAATAATTTGTTTATATATAACCTACACATGAGTAACACATGTGTAAATTATATAAATAAACAAAATTTGTTCATTTTTAATTTATCAAATGATAAATAAACATTGAATTTCAACCATTTACTTATATTTAAAAAATATGTCATAGCCACAAAATCAACATCAGGGATGCAACACCCTAGACATTTCAATTCCAAAAAAATAAGAGTAACAAACTCTAAGTAATATTATATGACATAACGATATACATGTAATTCCAAGTCGGAAAAGAGTGAGGTTATTATTGCTTCATTCTTTCTTCAAGATCGACAACTACTTTAATGTATACTCACGTGATGGGTCAATAAGAGTATAACAAGATAAGATATTTGATTAGCAATAAATTCTTGAGCATGTAGCACAACCTCAAATGAAAGAGAACTTTAGTTAGAGCTTGTTATTACAAGGACATAAGAAAAATAAAGAAATGCAATTCAAATTTAACATGGATAAGTGGATATCATAATATAATAATATAGTTTTTATAACTTAGTTAGAACATGGGCTTATTATTTGTTTTCTATTTATTGATATAATGGTTTATTGATAAAGGTAAAACTTTTAAACACCGAAAGATCTTAGGTTTAAGTCCCACAAACTATATTAAAACAAATTTGTCGTTAAAAAATGTTTTCTATTTAGCGTTACAAAACACAAAAGTTAGTTTAAAGTAGAACTCTCCATAATAAATCTATTATATATAATAAATGAAAGTTATTTGGGCCACGTGTCACTTAATTAGGGCATCCTCAGTTCTCTTTTCCCTCCCAATAGTACCACACTTCCATTCCTTTTATACTCTCTCCGTCTCCTTTTTTACTTTTCAAAACCCTGAATCTGAGTCTGAATCTGAATCTTCTTCTCCTCTCCTTCTCCTGTACTCTTCTCCTTTCTTAATCAAAGATCAAACCAAATCATCTCATCATGAATCATTCAGCCTTTGTAATTTTCATGTCTGATTATACCATGAAGAGGTAATATCTGGCTTTTGTAGTTATCATCCCGAGCTATAGTTGGGAAGATTCTTTCATCTTCTTCGTCTGCAAGGTTCTTCCATTTGAGGTTTGATTTCTATGTTTATAGATATGTGTTGATTTCTTCTTATTTTCATACAAAGTTTTAATTAAACCCTAATTTCTACTCGTAATCTCATCATATGGTTCCAGGGTTGTTGTCATTGATGGTCATCAAAGTTGAAATCCGCTTACCTGCGGATAGATTTCTGCCATGAACTGGTATGTTTGAATATGTTCAGAAACTAAGGGTTTTTTTCTTAACGGTGATGACATGAGTACAACATCTGTTGATTATTGATCTTTGAGTATGTTCAGCGATTATTCTTTTTGAAATTATGGTTTCATTTCCAGTTCCCGAGGTATTAGCTGTTTGTAACAGCAGTGGTTCAGCATCTACAGTGGATTCAACATCAGGTGTTTGCTATTATTGTTTGATGTTGTTTGCTATTGTTGTTTGATGTTGTTTGCTATTATTGTTTGATGTTGTTTGCTATTATTGTTTGATGTTGTTTGCTATTGTTGTCAAGTAAGGTAAAAATGGCCATTCTAATTACCTGAATATTGCGTATGATATCCTTTTAATTTTAATCGCCCAACAAGTTTTTTGGTTTGTTTCTTTCATATTTCCTTATGATTTGTATGCTATTACGGTTTGATTTTATATTGATCATCACATTAATGGTGAGTACTCAAGAATATTGGATGGTTTTATTAGTTTTATTTTGGGTATTTTTGGATGCAGTTGAAGGCATCATTTGAGTGAAATGAATGTTGATTTATCAGATGATGCAGTTGAAGTTATCTTAAATAAGGTAATAACTGTATTACATCCCTGTTGAAAAATAGAATTGATAAATTTAGGGAAAGTGAGGTTGAAAGATGTTAACCCAACAGTGGAGATCTCATTCTACAGGTTCGATAAATTAAGGGTATTCTCATATAATTCTTCCTCGATGCTTCCAATGAAGCGACACTTTGGACATCTGTTGTCTTCAAACTTCTATTATCTATTATCTATTCTATCTATTATATATAATAGATAGAATAGATAATAGATGTTTGAAGAACAACAGATGTCCAAAGTGCGGATTCTTTGGAAGCAGCCAGGAACCATTATATGAGAATACCCTTAATTTATCGAACCTGTAGAATGAGATCCTCCACTGTTGGGTTATCATCTTTCAACCTCACTTTCCCTAAATTTATCAATTCTATTTTTCAACAGGGATGTAATACAATTATTCCTCTCAATCAAATAGACCGACCCTTGGTTCCTCTCAAAGTGTTATGTAATGGGTATAACAGCTGATCATGCTAAGGACTGTTATAACTAACCACTGCTCCTTATAAAGACTGATGGACTTAAATACTGATGAGGCCTTGACGGGTGGTCCATTGGATAACCCTTAATGATGTTAAAAGACGAATTTATCCTTCACTTAATCGCGTAATTATCTTGAATTAGATAACTACAGTTGCTTATGTTTCAGGTATATTTTGGGAGCTAAAAGTGGATAAAACGCAGCTTTGGACGGTTTGGAGATGAACAGGGCATGCGTGGAAGGAAAGAAGAGAAGAAACAAAACATTCAGGGCTCCACCGTAAATTACGGTGGCCACCGTAATTTACGGTGGCCCTGAAACATGCCCAAATCCCACCGTACTTCAGGAGGTTTTCACCGTAACACTTTTTGGTCCACCGTAAGTTACGGTGGTACCGTAATTTACGGTGGAGATGACAGAAAATTGGTAACTGCCTCTTTAAAACAGTTTTTGTGGTGTCTTTTCACATGATCTCATCATTGGACGTTTTCTCTGAACATTGGGGGCGATTTTGGCTGGTTCTACCTTGTTCTAAACAATTCTAAACATTTGGTTCTTGTTTTTTATTTGTATGAACTTGAATTTGGATGTTATGATGATCAACCGAACAATGTCCGACTAAACTTGTGGTGATCATCTTAGGTGAAGGTTTCTCTAAACTCTTGTGTGTTTGTTCCTTTATTTCTAGAATGATAACATTGTGTTTGCTTTGATTATCGTAGTGTATGAATAATTGATTGTAGTTTGTTAATTAGTATTGCAATTCTAGTCTAAATCGTACGTTCTTGGTGCCGTTGGCAATCGAGATATCACGGGAAGGGTTAGGGTTGGATATTGATTGATTGGTCATCGGGAAACAACCTCGCATTCATATAATCCGAGTACTTTGTTCCCTTTTATCACAACGATTGTTTATACATGAGTTATGTCTATGTAACTCTTTCTAGTTGGAATTTCGCACAAGTGTTAAAAGAAGCTGAATCCTAAGATGGTCATTGTTCTCATAATCTGAAGTAAAAATCCATTTTTGATTAGTAGTAATTGATAATTTAGTTTTCTAAAACAAACAATCCAAATCATTGATCTTTAATTTCTGCAAATTAGGTTAATTGTAGTTAAATTGCAAAGCTATAAAATCAACGCATTTTCCACATACTCCCTGAGTTCGATACCCATTTACCACTATCTATAGTTGTTATTTGGATCAAATTTGCGTGTACTACGACAACACGTAAAATTTTGGCGCCGTTGCCGGGGATCGAACCCGGGTCACCCGTGTGACAGGCGGGAATACTTACCACTATACTACAACGATGTTAAAAGACGAATTTATCCTTCACTTAATCGCGTAATTATCTTGAATTAGATAACTACAGTTGCTTATGTTTCAGGTATATTTTGGGAGCTAAAAGTGGATAAAACGCGGGTGATGGACTTAAATACTGATGAGGCCTATCCACTGCTCCTTATAAAGACTGATGGACTTAAATACTGATGAGGCCTATCCTCTCAAAGTGTTATGTAATGGGTATAACAGCTGATCATGCTAAGGACTGTTATAACTAACCACTGCTCCTTATAAAGACTGATGGACTTAAATACTGATGAGGCCTATCAACTGTTGAAGACAAATCCCTGTTAAAGTTCCATGTGCTAAGTACTGTTATAACTAACCACTGCTCCTTATATAATCATCGTTCCATTATCATTGTTCCAACATTGTTGTTTCAATGAAGCTTCCCATCACACATCAACCTTTCAATATCGATGTTGCAGTATAATTGTTGCAACATCGTGAAAAGTTGCATGTGCTACCTTATTTGATGGGAGAGTTGTAAGTTGAACGGACGATATGTATCTCTTCTTCTCAATACTCGGCATTTGTTCGTAAAGGATATAAGAGCAAACTGAAGCTCTCTCTAACCCATTTTCAGAAAAAAATTTGTTGATATGTGGTTTCCCTTGATAATGGTATGTCTTTTTGTTTTTTATTTTTACTGAAGTTTTGTTATATGAGTTGTGACTAAATGATGATTGTGAATGATCTACTGCAGATGATGATGATGATTGTTCTACGGTTGTTTCCAGTATCATTGTTCCAACATCGTTTAAAGTATGTGTGTTTTGCTACTCCAATTTTGAATTTTTTAGTTTTTTTATTTTTAAGTGATATACTCTAATTCTCGCTTTATATTGCAGTCTAATCACAGTGGTTTGAAATTGATACACTCTGCTGCGGGTTTTTATAGGTGTGTATTAAAGAAGCAAAAAGTTAAATAAAACACAAAGAAATATTTTTAAATCTACATTTATAATGATTTTTGCTGGTGACTAAATGATGATTATATGTGACTCTGGGCAGATGATGATGATGTAGAAGCCGCAGTAGTTCCTACTAAACGCAAGAAAGCATCTGCTATTGCTGTAAGATAAGGTTTTATCTTACTAGAGTAATGGTCTTTCCTGCCTTTTTTGTATTTAAAGAAGCATAAAGTTTGTTTTAAAGCAGCTCTTCATGAAAAAAGTTAAGTATTAAGTATATGAGGACAGGGCTACTCTTCCACAGCTGAAGAAGTGTTTTCATGTACTGCATGTTGGTCTGTTCACGAGAGATCAGGTTTCTATAAATCCTGCTGTTGATGCATTGAGTACTTCCACGGAGTTCATGGCGATTGTCGAAGATATACTTTGATGGAGTTTAAAGCTGAAAGCACTAAATTTTAAGCTAAAAGCACTAAATTTTTGCTGTTAGGTTCGTAAATTTCTTGTTGTTGTTCTTAGATTTTAAATTGTATGTAATTTTGTAAAGTACAATAACAAACAGTGGTTTGAACATCTATTTGCATTTTGATCAATAGATAATGGAAACCCATGTTAGTTTGAACAGTGTTTTTAAGAGGAAAACACTGTGAGAAGACAGTAGATCATATTAAGTTAAAACATCTATGCAGTGTTAAACAGATGTTTGGCCTTTTATATCAGAGGTTTGGACTTAAACAGTTGTTTGACCTTAAACAAATGTTTGGCCATAAACAGATGTTTGACCTTAAACATATGTTTTACCTTAAACAGATGTTTCGCCTTCTGTATCAGATATTTGGACTTAAACAAATGTTTGTCCTTAAACAGATGTTTTGCCATAAACAGATGTTTGGCCTTAAACCAAACATCTGTTTAAGGTCAACATCTATTTCACTATTGGCCAACATTTGATTGACTTTTGGTCAACATCTGTTTGAATTTTGGTCAACATCTTATTTTTTAAACAAGTACAAAATCCCAAATCACCCTATCATTTAAGTGCATTCAAGTAAAAGTGGAAATGATATTTTTCATGTGGTCCTGTTCTTGTTTTGTTTAACCTCTAATATGGGTTGATGATCTAATCCGGTGATTTGAAGACATTGTTGTTTCATGTTTATACTAATAAATAAAAATTAAGTACACTTGGATGATGTTTAAGCTCCTCATTTTGATTGTTTGGGTATAGTATTGTTGAAATTGGTCTGTTTTTGCAAACAGATGTTTATGGGCAAATATCTGTTTATGGCCAAACTTCTGTTTATGGGCAAACATCTGTTTAAGCTCAGACCTTTGTTTATGTTAACAGTGTTTATATGTAACAGTGTTTTTCACATTAGTGTTTTATAGTCTGTTAGGTTGATAAATGTTATCACCTCGGTGTTTTATATGTAACAATTTTTATGACATCAGTGTTTATATGTTACAGTGTATATCCCAACAGTGTTTATATGTAACAGTATTTATCAAATCCCTTCATTGATTTGATCTGTACTATAAACTGAACAGTTGTTTCATTTTTATACTAATAAATAAAAATAAAGTATACTTGGATGATTATTAAGCTCCTCATTTTTATTGTTTGGGTATAGTATTTTTGAAATTGGTCTTTTTTTGCAAACAGATGTTTATGGGCAAACATTTGTTTTAGCTCGAAGATTTGTTTAAGGCCAAAAATCTGTTTATGGCCAAATTTCTGTTTATTGGCAATCATCTGTTTAAGTCCAAACTTTTGTTTAAGTCCAGACAACTGATATATAAGGCGAAACATCTGTTTAAGCCCCAACATCTGTTTAAAAGCCTGTTACAACCGCTGTGTTGGTTGAAACAGTTGATTGTTAAAACTTATCCACTGCTGAAATACAACCTCTGTTTCTTCAGTCTTCGTGTTGACCACTGACTTACCAAACATCAGTGTTTAAAAAACTGTTCGGTATCCACTGATAGGAAAAAATAGCCACTGGTCACTTTTTTATTGTTGACATCCATTGATATTGACCATCAATGGTTTTCCTAAAAAACATCCACTCCTCACATTTTTATAATTGATGGTGTTAATTAGTGATATATTGAAATTATCAAATAAAAACTAGAATTAAAATGAAATTACCATTTTACCTAATCGTTACATTGCAATGAGATAAGAGTTCCTCCAACATTGTTTTCGTGATGAAATTTAATGTTAAATTAAAAAATAAAAAATATACTTGATGACTATTTGTTGCAAATCAAATCAATAATTAATGCTAATTTCTTGAGCTTTGGACTTTTAAAATACGCAAATGTGAATTTCAAACTGACGGTTATTGTCTCTTAATTAAAGTTAAAATAAAAATTAGAAAAGTCATCATGACAATTGCTTTAAAATCAGATCACTGATAATATCAGTAATTTTGAAATTTTGAAATTCAAAATATGCAAGATGGTAATTTAAAATTGACGTTCTCTTTTTTTTCCTACTTTGCATATCATTTCTAATATTTAATTACTTTAACAAAGCAGGATATAAAGATATACATTACTTACCTTTCAGTTCCCAATAAACATCAGTTCCCAATAAACATCATTACAATTGCTTTCAAATCAAATCAGTAATTACTGATAATATCAGTAATTTTGAAATTCAAAATTCAAACCATATATATTTTTATCCCATAAATAAGATATAATTATCTGGTTTCACATTCAAATCTCGCTCGCTCATATATGTGAGCGTATGTTTCTCTCTCAAATGCATCTTTGTTCGAATGTTTGTTGATAATGTTTACATGTTATCGTTCCAGTATCATTGTTCCAACATCGTCGTTTCAATGTAAATTCGCATCCCACGTCAACCTTTCAATATCGATGCTGCAGTATCATTGTTGCAACATCGTGAAAACTTGCATGTGCTACCTTCTTTGATGCAGAGATGCAGCTTCAACGGACGATATGTATCTTCTATATTTAAAAGTTACATGTGCTATCTTCTTTTTGATTTTCGTTAAATCGAAAGTCAGGTTTTGTTGCGCCAGGAAGATTTTCTTCTTTTACAGAAAGTATAGATTCATTCAATATCGTGAAAACTCAGATGTGCTACAACAGTTGAGAAGAGACGTTTGCATTTTAGGTTAGTTTCTTATTCTTATTTGTGTTGTCAGTAATATAGAGTGTGGTGATAGAGACGTGCAGTTCATGGCGATGCTGAAGGACATACATCGAGAGGTTCAGCAATCAATGTAGTTGAAACTAAAGTTTATTAATACTTGCTGTTATTCTTAGATTTGAACTTTAATATTGTTCAGTATGTCATGTAATTATTGGACTTTTAGTTTTAAGGTCATGAATAAATGAATAAATTTAATTTTATGAATCTATGTTGTGTTTTATTTTTACTTATTATTTAGTGTTTCAGTAATATTTAGATTATGTTGATGTTGAATTGTGTCTGAAGATCTGTTTGGTAAGTCAACAGAGGTTTAATAGTGTTAAGGATTTGTTTGATGGTCAACCTCTCAAAGGGTTATGGTGTCGTTATAACAGCTGATCATGCTAAGGACTGTTATAATTAACCACTGCTCCCTATAAAGACTGATGGGCTTATTGACTCATGAGGCCTATGCACTGTTGAAGGCAAAGCCCTGTTAAAGACAAGCACTTATGGTGTGGTTATAACAGCTTATACAGCGGATTCAACTTTAGTATTTATGTATCAGTGTTTCTTATGTAACAGTGTTTAGTGTAGCAGTGGTTCTGTATACTTTATCTCTCGAAACAAACCTATACAAACTCAAAGACGAACCACCGCCCAATAACAAAAGTGGTTCAGCATCAACAGTAGATATTCTATCTTTGTTTATGTTAACAATATTTATATGTCCAAACTGTAGATATTATATCTTTGTTTATGTTAACAGTATTTAATTTCAACATCTGTTTATGTCCAAACAGATGTTTAACAATATTTAATTTCAAACATTGTTTTCATGATAAAATTTAAAGTTAAATTAAAAAATAAAAAAATTTCTTGATGACTATTTGTTGCAAATTAAATCAGTAATTAATGCTATTAGAAAACTCATCATGACAATTGCTTTCAAATCAGATCAGCAAACTACTGCCCATAGCGAAGAAAGTATAACTTAGCAGGTGTTTCATTTGGCAAACATATACCATAGCAGTGGTTTTGAAATTGTCGGTAATTTCAAATTCAAAATGCCATGGGATATGTACTTTGCAATTAATGCACGTTAAGCAATCACTTCTGTCTTATGGTAAAGGCGTCTTATAGGTAAATGAATAGGTTAATTGTAATTATAATAACGTGTTTAATATTATATTTTTCCCATGTAAATGCATTAAAAGCCTAATGAGTGTCGCATCATATTCTTTCGTCTGACGATGTATTTAGTCATAACCTTCTTCATTGGGTATATAAAATACATTGGGCAGAGGTTTTGATCATTACCGTTTTCATCCATCTACTCAATCATCTTCAAAAATTTTGTTGACGAGATTTTCACAAGGCTCTCTGCAGAATGGAAAATTTTGGGTTTCAAGTGATTGTTGACAAGATTTTCACAAGGCTCTCTGCAGAAGATATTTGCCGTTTCAAATGTCTTTCCAAGAATTTTTATAGGGAATTGTCAAGTCATGCATTTCAGATGATGCATGCTCTCCGAAGTGGAGATTCAGTACAAAAGAAACTACTATCCTTTAAAGACACGACAATTGTCATTGATGACGTAGTTGGTGGTAATTTGGATGTTGTTAGAAGCAAAACCTTAAGTTTTCCTTACAATGTCCACCCTAGCTTCTTACGTATTCTATCTTCATTTAATGGGTTGTTGTTAGTTTCCAATGAAGGGATTTCCTGTCAGTTGATTCTTTGGAATCCAACTATCAGGCGGTATAAGGTTTTGTGTGATGACTACTTTAATTACAATCATCATCGAAACTCTGATACTGGTGGAATTTATTTTGATCAGTTCAATGATCTGAAAGTGCTGAACATCAGATGTTACCGTAATGTAACTGTTGCTCGTGTTTACTCACGACGTCGTGAGTCATGGAGAACAATAAATTTCGGTATCGTAAACAATTATGGTTCAAGTCGTTATTCATGGTCTACAGGAGTTTATGCTGATAAAACCATATATTTTATGGTTTCAAATTATTGGTTTCCACTAGGTGAGAGGAACATCATTGCTTTTGATGTTCTTAGTGAGACTTTCAGAATGCTTCATTTTCCCGAGAGTATTGTAGTCAATCCTTGCCAAGGGCATTTTTTGACCATCGCAAAGAGGTTGCATTTGATTGTTATTGGAAAGTCTGCTGAGCTAACTGCTGATTTGCTCAGATATGAAGAAGAAGGCTGGATGAAGATGTTTGTTTTTAATAATCCTCGTGTAGTTGATTATGTAGATACACGCCGAAGTACTAATATAATTGAAGACAACAAGTGGCTGATAACAAGCATCTGGGGGGATATGATTGAAGTTGATCTGACCAACGAACTTCTGAAATACCTCCAACATGTTGACAACTACAATGGTCCGAAAGGAGCTTTACTTATCGAAACTACTGTTTCACCAATAGATTAGGAATTAGGATCCTGTATTTTATTGAATGCTATTTGCTGTTTTGACAATTGTATTTTTTATATAATTAGTTGTGTTAAAATTATTAATCATGTTTGTTATTAAAATTAAGTAAATGAATATTGATGTTTGAGAGTGTAAAAGCTTGTAATATTGGCAAAGGTCTGTTTAAATGATCAAAGCTCTGTTATTGGGAACAGATGTTTCAAAATTAAACAGTGGTTGATACATCTGTTGACTTGGGTCAACAGATGGATGAACTTTGTATGGTGTTTGACACTTGTAGTTTTTATATAATTAGTTGTGTTAAAATTATTAACCATGTTTGTTATTTAAATTAAGTAAATAAATATTTAGGTTTCAGAGTGTAAAAGCTTGTAGTATTGGCAAAGTTATGTTTAAATAATAAAAACTCTGTTATTAGGAACAAAAGTTTGAAAATAAAACAGATGTTTGGAGCTACTGTTAACAAAACTGTGGTTGAAACTACTGTTTCGTTAAAATGGTGGTTTAAAACCACTGTTGGGTTAAAATTGTTTTTTTGTGGAGGTTGAAGGGGATTCAAACGACTGTTGGGTTAAAATATAGTTTTTTTGGAGAATGAACATGCTTAAAATGGTGGTTTAAAACCACTGTTGGGTTAAAATAGTGTTTTGTAGAGGTTGAAGGGGATTGAAACGACTGTTGGGTTAAAATATAGTTTTTTTTGGAGAAGGAACGTGCTTGAACTACTGTTTATATAATGACAGTTGTTAAAGCTCAGTGTTTTAATCCACTGATAGTTATAGTCAGCTACTGTTTTCACGAAGATCACTGTAAACTATTGATATTGATTCATCAGTGCTTTCCTAACAACTGTCATCCATTATTCAGCAGAGGTTGTAACGTGGACAGTACTTAGCCGTCAGATCTTTGTATGATGTTTCGCGCATTGATTTGGAATTAGTATGCTGTATTCTATTGATTGTTGTTTGCTTTTTTGAACTTTGTTTATTATATAGTTACCTCTGTTTTACACTTGTACTTTTTATATAATTAGTTGTGTTAAAATTACTAACCATGTTTGTTATTTAAATTAAGTAAATAAATATTTAGGTTTGAGAGTGTAAAAGCTTGTAATATTGGCAAAGGTATGTTTAAATGATCAAAGCTCTGTTATTGGGAACAGATGTTTGAAAATAAAACAGTGGTTGATACATCTGTTGACTTTGGTCAACAGATTGATGTCCACAGATGTTTTGAACTACTGTTCAGAAAACTGTGGTTGAAACCGCTGTTTGGTTAAAATGGTGGTTTAAAACCACTGTTGGGTTAAAATAGTGTTTTTGTGGAGGTTTAAGGGGATTGAAATGACTGATGGGTTAAAATATTGTATTTTTTAGAAGGAAGATTCTTGAATCATTGTTTATATAATGACTGTTGTTAAAACTCAGTGTTTTAATCCACTGATAGGCTATTCACTGATAGTTATAGTCAGCTATTTTTTTCATTTTCAGCATTGTAATATTAGCAAAGGTATGTTTAAATGAGATGGTTGATGTAATGTGGTCGTATTAATAACAAATAGTAATTAATCTAAATAACTTTCTTGAGCCCGGGAAGCAATCCCGGGTAAAAACCTAGTAAGTTTATAAATGAAAGTTCTAAAAGTACTTGATGAGAAGAGTGGGGGTGGTCACTAGTGATAGAATTCTATCACTCACAATATCCAATCAACTCCTGCCATGTCATCAGCCACTATTTTATCACTCACAACCATTTTGTAGTGGCAGTGGTCACTAGTGATAGAATTCGATCACTCCCAAATTTTTTTAATTTTTATTTTAAAATTAGAAATTAACAATAAAACACTAAATTATAAATTTCATTAAAATTAAAAAATAAATTACATAGCAAAGTAAAAAACAACTAAACATTGGAAAAAAAAAACTTAAATTAAACGGGTGGCATCTCCCAAACCCACTTTGCGCAAATCTCGATCTTTTGTTGAATTACAATTGACTTAAACGGTTCGTCGAGATGGGCGTGCTTTTCACACAAGATTTTAAATCATTTTGTCTTTCAACCGTTTTCAAGTGTCCCATGTACGCCTGCTCGCGTTCAACTTTTACGGACATAATTTTTTCTTTTCTTTGTTCGGCCTTCTTGTATTGCGTCATTTTCTCCTCTTCGATTCTGAAGATCGACTCCGCCACCGCTTCCTTTCCTTTGCTTGACGATTCACCACTTCTCCTGCGGCGTGGCCTTGTAGGTGTATCTTCTTCAACGGGGTCGTCAACGGGTTGATCGGGTTCGTCAAGGGGGTCTTCGTTTAAATTCATTTGGGGCAAGTTATCCGACGCGGAAGTCGTGTAGTTCCCCGAATCGGATGTCTTTAATCTTTTCGAACCTCCTCTTTTTTTTGGAGCCGTAGGACCACGCATGTCAACCAACTCAACCGGGACCCACTTCGAGTGATTTCTAGCAACTTCCTATGCCGCCACATGTGGAAAACTCCTCTTTTTGTAGAGATCGCAATAATCTTCGGTGGCTTGTCGCATGATTTGTCGCCTCGCTCACTCCACTTTGTGGATTTCGGTTCTACAAAAAATATAAAAGGTTATGTATTTTAAAAAAAAAATTATGTTTTCTGTTTTAAAAAAAAATAACTGTTTTCTGTTTTTTAAAAAATAAACTGTTTTCTTTTTTTTAAACTGTTTCTGTTTTTTTTTTAAATAACTTTTTTCTGTTTTTTATTAAAAAACTGTTTCTGTTTTTTTTTTAAATGTTTCTGTTTTTTTTTTAAATAAACTGTTTCTGTTTTTTTTTTAAACTGTTTTTGTTTTTTTTTTAAATAAATTGTTTCTGTTTTTTTTTTCAAAATGAACTGTTTTCTGTTTTTTTAATAAATTGTTTCTTTTTTTTAAATAAACTGTTTTCTGTTTTTAAAAAAAATAAACTGTTTTCTGTTTTTTTTTAAACTGTATAAAAGATTTAAACTTTATAAAAAAACATACCTTTTGAATGAAACAAGTGTTGAACTTACTAATTTTCCCGTTCAAATCCGTCCATTTCGACGTCATTTGGTCCATGTTTCGTTCCTTTGCACCGGGAAGTCGGCTAAAATGATTAATGACCCGTCTCCAAAACGTATCATTTCTTTGCTCGTTGGCATGTTTCTTGTTCTCGGAGATGTGCAAGTACGCCTTCACCAAGGCCACCTCCTCCTCGCTCGTCTAATGTTGTCGGACGGTTGGGACAATTTCTTGAACGTCATCATTTTCTTCTTCTTCCTCTTCCTCTTCTACTTTTTCTTCTTCTTGTTGTTCTTGAACGTAATCATCATCTTCATCGTCGTCAAGAGTTTGTTGTGGTTCACGATACGCGTTTGCAAAATGATGGATGAGGGTGTTGTCTTCTAGTAGTGGGTCAAGTTGGTGGGGTTGGGTTTGAAAGTTTGGAAACGATTGGGGTTGAAATTGGTGAGGTTGAAACGGTGGAACGAACGGTTGGTTTTGATATGTTTGCGATTGAAAGGGTGGATATTGTTGGGTTTGAAAGGGTGGATATTGTTGGGTTTGAAAGGGTGGGACTTGCTCGGGTTCGTCTTGCAACCTAAAGCGCGTCGGCTCGCCAAGATTCGCTCGAACCTTGGGTCTTACGGGATTTTTCTTCGTACCCGAACCTCTCTTTTTCGAACCACCACCTCTCTTGCTTGAACCTTCCATGTTTGTTGTGTAATTTTTGAGTTGAATTGAAGAATTTTTGAGTTGAATTGGAGAGTTTTTGAGTTAAATTGGAGAGTTTTTTGATTTAGTGGGGGAATTATTTGGATTTTATATAAAAAACCATCAAACAATTAAATTCCAAACGGTCAAATTTTGTTCCAAACGGTCAAAAATCAAACGGTAACATTCGAAATCAACGCGTGATATTCTCCACTGGTTGAAATTTTCACGCGTGATCATTGGGGCGGCGGCGGTGTTCGTGAATTTTCCACGCGTGGTGGGACGGCCATAACGGACCGCCCCCACTCCCCTGACACTTCCATAAAATCTTAACAATAAGGCCAGTGGGGCGTAGCATTATTTTACCGTGATGGAACATGTATAACGCGTGATGGCCAAGAATTTCCACCGCCACCATAGTGTATAACACGTGCAATATTCCACGCGTGGATTTTATCACGCCGTGGAAAATGGGTGTTGTGAGGGAACATGGGGGTTTATTTTTGGGTGTTGTGAGTGATAGGCAATGCCACTAAAAAAGGTTATGAGTGATAGAAAAATGGTTGATGACATGGCGGAACTTGATTGGGTGCTTGTGAGTGATAGAATTCTATCACTAGTGACCACCCCCACCCCCTAATGTCCATAAATCATACGTGAAAAACATTACTGGGCTATAACATCATGAAAACGTAAAGTTTGCTAAGGGTATGTTTGGCAAAACTAGCTGGTGGCTGGAAGCTGGAAGCTGGTAACCGGTAGTTGTAGCTGATAGCTAGTAGATGTAGCTTTTTAGATATATTTGGTGTTTGGCAGAGTAGCTGGAGCTTTTAATAAAATGTATAAAATAACCAAAATGGACATAACTAAAATTTAAAAAGTTTGTGCATTAAAAAGTTCATTATCTTTAAAGGTTAAATTAGTCATTTTTTCCCTAAAAGCTCATAGCTCCTTCTAAACGCTACTAGTAGGAGCGTTCAACCAAAAGATTCAAGCTCCTAACCAAAAGTTTCAAGCTCCTTCAACCAAACAATACTTTTTATTGAGTAATAGTCTTTTCTTAAAAGCTTAAAGTTAGAAGCTTTTAAAAGCTCCATAACAAACATACCCTTATTATATATAGAAGTTTTTTTATTCTTATTTTGACCACGAAAATTTTTGGGTTTTTATTTTGACCACATAAGTTTTTGCATTTTTATTTGACCACGGAAGTTTTTGGATTTTTATTTTGACCATGTTTGTATTGATTTTCATTTTATTATTATGAGTTAAATGCCATTTTAGTCCTTGTTTGGATCATTTTGTCAGTTGTCAGTTTAGTCCAAATGTTTCATTTTTTGTCTATGGGTTGAAAAAGGTTTCACCGTTGCCATTTTAGTCTACTGGATTAACTTCATCCATTTTTTTTGTTAACGAGGAGGGCAATTCGGTCATTTTGTATGGCCGAATAGCCATTCTAGTTAACAGAAATACATATAAAATGACTGAATTGCCCTTCTTATTAACAGAAAAAATGGATGGAGTTAACCAAAGGACTAAAATGGCAACGGTGAAACCTTTTTGGACCCACAGCCGAAAAATGAAACCTTTGGACTAAACTGGCAAAATGGTCCAAACCACAGGGACTAAAATGGCATTTAACTCTATTATTATTATTATTATTATTATTATTTATTATTATTATTACAATTATTATTATTATCACCACCATCATCATCATCATCATCATCATCATCATCATCTATACTTTCTATAAAATGAGAAATCCCAATGACATAAGAAAAGCTGATGTGTCAGCTAGAGAGCATGTCCAACAAGGCTTTTCTTATGTCATTATTACATCATAAATGTTAATATAAAATCACTTTAAAATTCAAACCACTGCCATACATTCAAAATTCAAAGGTCTGGCCCACATTCAAAGTTCAAAGATCTGCCCTTCATTCATAATTGAAACCACTGATGTTCATTCAAAATTCAAACATCTGATGTTTCAAAATTCAAAATTCAAAATTGTGGCTCCATGTATATAAGATACATCAGGCTCCACGTTCAAAATTCAAACCTCACTTTCAATGCATCTTCAGACAATTCTCAAATCAATAATCAGTAACGATCTCAACTCTCTCTCTCTCTCTCTCTAAAACTCACTTTCTCTCTCTCTCAAATTCAAAATCCCTCATAATCAAGACTTTCAAAATCGCTCAGCAGATGGTGGTTTGTTGACAGGGAAAGTTTCAGATCAAACAAAACAATGGAAGCAGCAATGGGATTGATGAGAAGAATGCCTCCAAAACACACCGAAACTGCTCTCTCCGCTCTCCTTAGCCTCCTGCCGGACCACTCCTCCGATCTACTCTCTCAAATCGATCAACCTCTTCAGGTACTTTTCACCTTTTTTTTCTTTTTCAAGCCCTAATTTGCAATATTATACATCGATTCTGTTATTGTAGCTCGAAATTATTGATTTGTTAATCGATTTTATTGTTATCTGTTGTTTGAGATTCAAAATAGGAGTTCCTAGGGTTAGAGATTTAATCAATTTCAGTTTAGTTAGGGATCCGTATGATGAATAGTTAGAGATCAAAGGCAATGGAGAAGAAGATAAGGAAACTTCAACGGCCTGCTCTCATTCTGAATCAGCATTTTCTGTACTTGCAACAGTTGGGTTCTAATTTTTAATCCAACGTTGTTGATCTTATTTAGATCTAAGTTATTTTTTTCAGCTTCATTCTTGACTACCAAATGAAGAAATGAGTAAGAAATTGAACAATTGTGGAGTTACATGTGTTGAAGCAACAACTGATGCTAGAGGGGATACAATATGAACAAAATATATAGGTATAAGGTTTTTTGTTACCTGAGATGAATTGAAAATCATGTATTTAACATTACTGACAAGGTTTTTTGTGTTTGTTTCAGAAGTGGAAACTTTAGTTGAAGGTGTTGAGAAGCTTGGAATATGAAGGTGATTCACAAGGTACGAAACTAATTGCTTTGTTTTTTTTAAAGACGAATGCTAATATATAATGCTTTCATAGAAACTGCTTATTACACCTTCTAAGAAGGAACTTGGTCTTGCATTTAAGGGTAGTCAAAAGATGGTGGCTGAAGCACTTGAGGTAAAGCAATTCATTTTTCACATCACTCTCTGCAGAATTAATATCAACTAAAAAGTCAGTAAACTTTATGGTTATTTGTTTTATTGAGATACAAGTAACATTGTGTCAAAATGAAGGGAGTATTACTATGATGTGTTTATGTGTATGATATTGAGTGATTAATTTAATAATTCTACTCATTGCTATTCAATGCAGGGGATTTAAGCTTGGATTTATAAAAAAACCTTCTTGTGATAACTGTGTTCTGTAATCATCGTATAATGTAAAACAATGTTGATTATCAATAAAACAATGTGCTTTGGTGTTATTATATGTGCAATTGTGTTTATTAATTTTACAATTTGATTCGATTCCGACTTCAAGCTTTAAATCACTTTCTGGAAGGTTATACGCAAACTGGTGCTTAAACGCAATCAGTTTAACGCTACGTACACTCCGGAACTGCGACGTAAGCCGAACATACCCTAAATATCCTTTACATAACTTAGAAATAAGTTTTGAAGGATTCGGTATGGCGAAAACATGTTTATTTGAACTAAAGAACTAATTACGACAAAACTGCGAAACGAACGTTAGTGACCGCCCAGATAATTTCTGAATCCTGAAAATATTCTGTTATGATTAAAATTTATTTTTAATCAGGTCCGTGTTGAAAAATAAATTAAAACGCTTAAAAATGTTATTTTTCCAAGTTTAAGCGCGTACCGCGTGTTTCTGCGCGACACAGTGCTTCTACTGCAAAACGCGGACAACACAGCCAGTCTTGGCAACTGAAATTTATTTCAGTAATATTTTGGCGAGTTTATTTTTATAGAATAATAAAAATAATTTAGAACGCCATAAACCGAGGTTTAAACACTAGATAAAATACCCGGTACCCAGTTAAACACCTACTTTTATCTAGTATACCATCAAAGTTACACTCTACCCCCTTCCCCACCCATATTTACGGTCATGTATATGGGGTGGCCCCCACCTAATATCTCCTAGATTTCTTTCTTTGATATTGCTTGATTTTATTAGCTTTCTTGGATTTAATTAGATTTTGTATGATCATGGAGATTGTTGGAAATCATGGCCTATATATTTTCACTTTACTTACACTACACAACATCCCTCTCTCTCCTCCCTCATGAACCGTCCCCCATCTCCCTCTCTCTTCACATCTTCTTCTTCATACATTCAAGTTCCATACAAACCTTTGAAGTTCATCCATGGAAGTTGCATCTTGAAGGGCTTGCAAAGGAGCTTTGTTCTAGTCTTTTTCATCACATTTTCTCACTAGAATCTCTACCCTAGCCTTGTGCTAGTAGTAAGTTTCTTGTACCTTGTTTCATCTTGTTCATAGTTATGTTATGTAGTTTGATGTTGTTGTCTAAATCACAAGAACAAGAAACAATAATAAGATGAACATGGAACTCTACACAAAATCTTACATAAATGTTTACATAAGGATGAGTTATGAAGATGAAAACTTGTGGGTTTAGGGTTGGTTAAAACATGCTTGGTATTTAATCGTTGGTTTCTTGATAAATCTGTTGTTAGGACACTCGTTGATACGGTTTAGTAATGTTTAAACCACAAAATAACATGCTGAGTTACATATTCAGCCGACTTCAACAGGCTGTAAACAGACCTTAATAAGTCGAAAAACAGAATTTCTGAAGCCTAAAATATGTATTTTCGAAAAACGAAGCAAATGGCACTGGAATCATATTTTTTTGAGGTCGTTTACTATTTTTAAAGACCCGATTTCTAACTGCAGCTAAAGCTGAGTTTTTCTGCAGTAAATGGGCGAAACGTTTTCAGTCATAACTGGAGTTCTGTGTAGAAATTGCCCATGAAATTTGTACTGTAGTTGACCACTGATGTATTTGTAATTCTCCCACTGGAATTTCGTAAATCGGACTCACGATGAATTTTTAATGAATTATTTCGTAAACTGCAATCAGAAAATAACAAATCTGATCACAGTCCGGTAAACGATTTTCTATAAAATACTGATAATGAATTGAACCCCGATATTTTTACACGATAATATTTGGATCGTATAAGACATTCTATAAAAATTTGGGAATTTTTGGAATAAGTTAACTATTTTATTTAAATGCCCGAAAACAGTCCAGTTTTATATATTAAAACATAAATGACATAAGTAGCATTTTGCATGTATTTTGTGGGTTTTTGATTATTAAAGCATTCTTATTTAATTTAGGATGAATAAACGATTTGAGGGATTGTGTTAACATATAAAAACGCACCCAAAGGTGAGTACGTAGATCCCCTCTTTTTACTATTTTCGATTGTTTTGGGGTGATTCATATGTATCAAAATGATTCCGATATTTTAACGACGGTTTCAAAACGATTGAGATGGTTTATACTAAACTAATAACGATTTCGATAATGTGAACGAGCTTGTTGGTTGTAATTACATAACGAATGACATTCATTAATTTCGGCCAAACCGACCAGTATTAGGTTATGGTACCATAGGATCCGACAAACCCGTTATCAGACCGGACCCATGGTTATGTGTGGGTTAGGTGGGTAACGACTGAATCTGATGATTGTTAATTTACCCTTTGGTGGTTTATTAATGCGAGAAGCGATAGGCGAGATAGTCGAGTCACAAAGGTTTGAATGTTATTAGCGAGACAATCAAAAGTAGTTTCACGATCTAAAACGAGAATGATTTAAACGACTAAAGCGATTATTAACTGTAACACCTCAAAAATTCACGTCCTATAATGTGTTTACACGTGTCATAAGTTTGATCGTGTGAAAGAATGTTCAAGAAGGACTAAAGTTGACAAACATGGAAAGTATGTGAATATACGTGTTCAAAATGTCAACAGTGAATAAATATACTTTACAATAACCCTACATGGTGTTTATACCATCAAACGAATAAATCATGGATCATACGAAGCTAGATATGAAAGAAAGTGAGAGATTACAAACCACAGGGGTTAAATGTGTCAACATGTTTAAGTTATACCTCTGAGTGACCTTTTAGCAAACCCAAGGCCTTGTAACGATTAATTATGCTCACTAGAATACATGATAAAAATTTCATAAAGTTTCGTTATCGTATGAGAAAGTTATGATCAAATTCGTATGCGAGGGGTTAAAGCGTTAACGTTGAAAATTATGACTTTTCGGGTTAACCAGAAGTGACCAAGGACTTGGCAAAGTGGGTATAAGTCATGAACCCCTTATAGGTCAAGATAAGAGGCTCAAATTGCAAGAAATAGGCTTAGTTGACCTTTCGAAGAGCCAAGGGACAAATATGCAACAACTTGAAAATGTAAATCCTGAACACAAGGTCCAAGCGGGCCGCGTAAGCATTAACCATGGCTTACGCGGGCCGCCTTCGATGCCCAGTAGCAGAAACTTTAGACAGCAGCCTAGTTTCACGCTCAAACCGACTTTAATCAGATATTTTCACCCATGGGCGACCCCTAAATGACTCCTAGACACTAGGGACATGTGTCAATGATCAGGGACCAATGGTAGTGTTGTTTGTCAACAATCCATTGAGATTTATGCACTATATAAAGGCCTTGTTGCAACCAATTTGATCACACCTCACTTCAGCAATTCTGATCATTTCTGGAGCTCCAAAGAAGACTCAAGTGATCACTAATCAAGCATAGGACTTCAGTAAGTATGCTTAACCTTTCATAGTTAAGTTTTTGCTTAGTTTTAGCTTAAAAGTCAAACCGTCGTAATTAACGGTTGACTTCACGATTAATCACTAATGGTCCTGTGATTAGTCGAATTGAAAGTAGTTATAAGTTGGTAATTATGTGGGCAATAAACCCTTAAAAGGGCACCCTCTGATTCCCACTCTAACTAGGTCAAATGTCGGGTCAAACTAGTTATTAAAAAGTCAACAGAATGTTTAATTTCCAATTTATGCATAATTAGCAATAAAGAACCAATACAACCTGTTTGATCATTAATATAACTTGGTAATGAATGTAAGAACATGTCTAAACATGTTCAACCCGACAATTTTCAGTAGAGACCCGGTTCGGAACCGAAAGTCGCATACTTTGACTTTTGCTTTGACTTTTAGTTCTGACCCGTTTAAGCATGTTTTAGAAATGCCTTAGAGCTTCCTTAGGACCAGGTTACATGCTAGTATAACCCTCTGTGATTATACACCTTGGTTCATTAGTTAACCGATTAATATGCATGATTCCGTTAATTGCCTATATGTTGACCATTATGCCCTTTTCACCTTAAAACGTGATTTTTGGAAATGTAAAAGAGTAGAAACCTTAATTACTGAAATATAAACGTGTACCCAAAGTTTGATATCAGTTTGAGGTGTAGTTTGAGAGTTATGCTCATTAGCGTAAATTGAAAGCTTTGTGTTAATTAAACGGCGTAATTAGCGTATAGCCTATTTAAACTCACTTTTTAATATCAAAATTTTTACCCACTGATGTAATATATTATTTTGGGATTTTTGAAGATTTTTAATTAATTTTAGGCTGAGCATAACTTAGAGTCGTAAGCTTAATTCGGTAATTGTCGGTTTTGCCCTTTCGGGCTATAAAATGAGTTTTACATATTTATTTGACTCCAAACCTTTTGCTACTGATTTTATATGATAAATAAATTATTTTAAACCTTCTGGAATAATAAAAAATATCAGTTTTCTATATAGAACCCGGAAACGGCTTCTAATCGCCTTATTAAGCGTTTTTAACGCATAGTATGTACTAAAACTATTTTAAACATACAAGGGTTGATACCTACTGATATTTTAGGTAAATTATAATATTTTAACAGTAAGCAAAAGTTGTTTAACTCAGACTTCAGTTTTGAGCTTTTCGGCTTATGTGAAATTACCAAAATGCCCCTACGGTGCATAGTTTGATTATAATTGATAAATTTCACATATATGCAATACCATACTGTTATAAATTAGTAAACTAAGTATTTTTGCTGATTATATCAGACCTGTAACTCAGGTTAATACTTAAACTCTTTTATAACCTTGTAAATGACCAAACTACCCTTACGAGGCATAGTTTGTGTTTAAATTCGTTTCGGGCATAATAAAAGATATCTTACTGATGTCACAATATATTTGAGGCATATTAACTTAGGAAACCTGTATATGGCTCTAATAATTACCCGTTACGCCTCTTGCGCGTTCGGTTCGGTTTATGTAACTAGTTTGCATAAATTAGCCGAAACGGGTCAAACCTTATCGGTTTTATCTCAAAATCCAGAATGTGTATGAAATACCCATATTAAGCAAGTCTTCAAACTTGTCGGGTCTAAATCACATTCTATCCGGTCTTCGCTTAATCGTGCGTACGAACCGTATCTTTAAAACTAACCGGTCTAAGCTTAAGCTTAACTAAAGACCCGTTAGGATTCTAATAGGTTATGATAAACCTTCGTTAAAGAATAGGAGGACCAGTAAAAGCTACTTGCATTTGCTTATTGTGATTATTACTTTGCTCAGGTAAATACTTTTAACTTATTTTCCATATACGGGCTTGGGGTACGGTATATAAAATACCGCTTGGTCGGGCATTAAATATTCCATCGTTTGGTGGTTAATTGAATATTTGATCGGCCCGTTTAAATTGTTTTGTTTACTTAAAGCCTTTGGGGGGTTAATGACCATGTCCCGGAAATCCTTGGCATCATTTTACGAAATAGCCACGACCTAAGCACGGAGTGTAGGCGTACACTCGTCAGTGCATAAATAGATTATGTGGTGTGTCTATTGATCTTTAACCCGGCACGATCCGGGCTACTGAATGCATAAGGAACATGTAATTCTTTTACAAGTTTATATATTTAAATAATTATCCCAAGTTATAAAATGTTTATGCCACGTGCATCCAAATCAATTTTTAATCATTTTTAAAATGAGTCAGTTGATTGTATTTACCAGTGTAAACTGACGTATTTTCCCAAAAAGATTAAATGCAGGTACTAAGCGTAATAGGCTGGATTTTCTCCTTAGCATCAATAAAGAGTCTCGCAAGCTTAAGATGCCTAACGTCTGTTGAACTACTGTTTCCTATTTATTTTGATCCTTCTGTGGATAAACTTTCAACTGTTTGTGATACACGATATTACAATATTTTATTCGGTTGAATTATATCTTTCGATTGCTTCCGCTGTGCATATTAAATATTGTGTTGTTTGACTATTATGTTGCCAACCACGTCACGATACTCCCCACCGGGCCCACCGGTGACACGTGGAATTCGGGGTGTGACAGGTTGGTATCAGAGCCAACGCTGAGTGAATTAAACACTAGCCTTTTGTGTTTAATCTCAGTTAAACAATTGCACATTCTTAAACTTTCGAGTCTAGACAAATAACCTAGGACAAATTCTACTTTGTTTTGTTTTGTTTTGTGATGCGTAGTCGAGTGTTATATTTATTAGGTATATATTTTAAGCCCCTTTAACACTTATTTAGCCAAGTTTTAAATTTATAAAACACGATATTTACTAACACTAGACACACATATGGGCAAGTGCACCCATCGTGAGCGTAGTATAGTGTTGGTAAGATACCGAGGTCGTCCAAGGACACAAGAGCTTTTAGTACCGGTTTATCCTCAACGTCTAATCAAAATAAAAAGTTTAGAAAAATGTTTTAAACTAAGAAAAATAAAAACTAACTAAAATGCTGAAAATAAAAATAAAAGAAAAACAGATAGACAAGATGAATCACTTGGTTCCGACTCGTATCTAGTATAACCTTTGATTATTTCCGCACTTTTGCACATAATTAAGAGATTATCTTAGTTATTGTAGTAGGCCCCTCTTTTGAAGGTGACGTTACCCTCACCCCAGTAGTTTGAGTCAGCAAGGATACAATCGTAAAAGGGTGGATTATTGGAAGATAATTAATTAAGTTATTAATGCAATATTATGGTAGGCCCCGCTTTTGGCGGTGACGTTACCCTCGGCTAAGTAGTCTGAGTCAGCAGGGATACAGTCCTAAATAGCCGGGTTATAGTATTAATAGTAGTTAACTTATGAGGGGATCAAAGAGTTTGGACCCCCGCCATCCAATACCGTGAAGCATTGAAGGAGGTCCTACTAAATTTGACCCAGGTCCATTGCAGGACCTCTAAACGCTGAACAATGGCAAGACCTTTACCAAACCATTCCCTTAACCCCCGACCAGGTAGCCAACATATCTCCATATAGACCGTGGAGATATGAATGGTGAAAATCTTTTATTTTATATAGACAGTAAAATAATGCCAAGACACCACGGACAAATGATAAGGAAAGATCACCTTCAACATAAGTAACTAGTTATTAAAGTCATTAATACAAAACCAAATAAAAAGTGCAAAAGATTAGAAATAAAAAGTATTATACTAGACACTTTGTCTTCACCAAGTGATGTAAGAGACTTAGGCAAACATGGCCTTGATTGTCAAGAACTCTTACGATCAATCTTGGATCCCGAGACGACTCACACACTCTACGATGGACAATGGATGATGGTGGTGGATGATGGTGTTATGGTGGTGGTGGGTGGTGGTGAAGTGTGAGAGAGGTGGTGTGCCAAGGGATAAGTTGAAATGAAACCAAGCACTCCTATTTATAGGCTGAACAGAAGGCTGGGCACGGCCCCGTGTCCGCTGGACACGCCCCCGTGCCTGTCTGACACTCTCTCTCTTCATTAATTGTAATTCGCAATTACAATTAATGCGCCTGCTGTATTTTCGCCACACCCCCGTGCTCACTGGACACGGCCCGTGGTGGGCAATAGAAGCTTCTATAGGTTTGTCTTTTCTGCTGCTTCTTGGGCACGGCCCCGTGCTGGCTGAGCACGGGGCGTGTTCAGTCTTCTGCCTTCTCTATTTTGCTTGGGAAGATGCCGTTGAGGGGTCGGGCAGTCCACTTATGTTCCTTTTCTTGTATTTATGTTAGATTTAGCTGTCTTTTTGCTTCTTTTGTGAATTTGAGCTCATTTAATCCTGAAAATACAAAAGGAAGACAAAAACACTCTTTTTCCAACATTAGTACTTAAAAAGGGTTAGTTTTATGCCTCATTTGATGTAATTTATATGTTGCATTTTACACACATCATTTTGTCCTTTATTTTATATATTCTTGTCGTTATCTCATGTTGTATTGACAGGATTAATTATGCCGCCAAGATTCTTTCGACGAAGAGGACGAGGCAAAGGGCCAATCACCGCCCCCAATGAAGACGAGGCTGGACCTTCACACATGCGAGCTCCTACCACCACTGCGAGTGCTGACCCTAGAGAAAACCTGAGGAACCTATTTGAACCAGCTAGACGATCTGTATCGCACAGTACGACACCTCCCATTCATAACTCATATGGGCCACAGTCGGAAAATGAGCCCGACAACCCTCAACCTTCTTACATACCTCTTCAGCGATCCCTATCGCATAATTCCTTTGGTAACCCCACACCTATTTTTAGGGGCCGGTTTAACCCGGAAAATTACACAGCAGAACCAGTGGGTTTTAACCCATTGGGGCCAGAGGATCATTATTTCGGCGATCATGCAGAGGATATGGACGAGGACACCGATCCCGTCGAGCCCGCAACCGGAACTCCCAACCATCCTATCAAGGTTTCGGATGGTTCGTCTTTTCATGGATCACCCTACCATGGTCCGGATAGTTACCAGGCACGATTCAATCAACACGAGTGGTATTTTACACCCCCGCATCATTCGTCGCCTCACCACCAGCAGCAGCAGCAACAGGATCCCTCTGAGGATTCACGATTCGTGGCAGTCATGCCACCGCCTCCACCGCCACCAGTTCAGCCGGCACCTCCGCAACCGCCAAGGCGTAGGAGAACCGGAGCACGTATGTCTGCACGAGGAGGGGACTTTCATTTTAGCTCTCCTCGACAATCAAGTGGCAGTCATTATCCGCCACTTCAAGAAGATCCACAAATGGGTGGACCTTCGAACCCAGTTGCACCGCAACCACCACCGATGGGTTTTGATAACCCGATTCCTGCCTACACTGGTTCTATGGCGTACAACCCGTTTGAGCAGCCGGCTCACACCAACTACGGTTACGCTGAAGCCGACCCATACATGGTAGCGGCCAATTATAACGCCTTTAACCCGGAAGGACCGTATGGAGCTCCTTGGGGAGTAGGGTACCCAACGCATGGGTACCAGATACCTGCTAGACCTATAATTCGGACACAATCACAGCCGCCACGGTTTTCTCCCCCAGAACGTGAAGAAATTCTGCAAAGGTTGGACCAAGTCGAGCGAGACTTTCACAGAGACCGCAGGGAGCGACAAAGTTTCTTCCAAGGATTGACAAGCCTAATAAAAGGGAAGAGCAAGAAGGACCATTGAATCCTTCCACTGTTGTTGTAATTTCCTTGTATCAGTTGAGCCCCTGCGTGGGCCTGTCTTGCTGTATTAGCCCCTGTGTGGGTATGTATGTTTGCTTGTTTTGACCCCTGCGTGGGTCTATCTTTCTGTTAACCCCTACGAGGGTATGATGTTTGTTTAAGTCCCTGCGTGGACTAGTATGTTGCTTGACCCCTGCGTAGGTAACTTGTTTGTCTAAAAAGTCCTGTTTAGGGCGATGTGTAATCTATTAATAATTAATGGAATATTTAATTTATAAATTTCATTTTTGCCATTATATGCATAAATATTATATATGAAATAAATAAATCAAAATCATTCCTTCTAATAATGATCTGCCTATTAAATATTGAATAAGAATCTTAAGAGTGAAACCTAGCCTGAGTGTCATTGTAAAGACCTGGCCAAAATGGTAAGACCTGTTTAAAAGATTCAAACCCCTGTTAACATCTGTAAACATGTTAACACTCCTTGCAGATGTGATTCGTTAAAATCACACACGTCATTCTTATATAAGGATTCTTCAAAAGATTCCTAACCCAACTTAATGATCTCTGAATCATGGGTTTAAATCATCAATTAAGATGATCATATTTTGACCATACATTGGTAATATAGTGCCTACGGGCCCTGCTCATTTTCATATGAGACAAAAGACAGTAATAGTCTAAGACCCTGTCTGAAAAAGGTAAAGAACTATGTTCAAACCTTCATGCCTTGATTCTCTGAAATCATGGCTTAAAATTTAAAATGTCCTTGTGACTATGCCTTTTGGGCTACTAATAAAACTGTTATTGTTTTATAATTAGGATAAATTATAATAGAAATCCTAAATAAATATGATTAATAAATTAACCAAATATGGTCTATGTTACCATGGTTAATGAATTGCCATAAAGGACAATTCCATAATGAACTCCCAAGTAAACTATTGTCCTTGTTTTATGTAACAGTTCAATTAAAATGGCTGACTCGGATGAAATTAATAGTCACCCAGTGGAGAATAATGATAACGCCCGAATTAATATAACGGGTGCTGAACTGAAAGCGTTAGTAAACGACGCAGTTACAAAGGCTTTAGAGCGGCAGTACGAAGAATATAGTGGGACTTGAAGTAGGACCCTATCTACACCGCATTCGAAGCTACCTTCCAAGAAGGAAGAACCAAAGAAAGATGATGATCGACTCTCCTCAAACCACCACAGTGCTCCATCTCAACAGATTGTACTAAATCAAGAACCCCGTAGTAAGGGTTGCTCCTATAAATACTTTGTTTCATGCAAACCCAGAGATTTCACTGGGGAAAAAGGAGCCATTGACTGCATGACGTGGTTAGATGAGATGGATACAGTAGTGGATATCAGCGGGTTCGCTGAGAGGGATATAGTCAAGTTTGTGTCGCAATCTTTTAAAGGCGAGGCTTTAGCCTGGTGGAGATCACTGATTCAAGCCACTGGGAAGATCCCATTGTACAACATGTCATGGGAACAATTCGTTGCCCTCATCAGGGAAAACTACTGCCCTCAACACGAAGTCGAAAAGATTGAGTCAGATTTTCTTTCGTTGGTAATGACCAATCTAGATTGCCAAGCTTACCTCACGAGCTTTAATACTATGTCGAGGTTGGTTCCGTATTTGGTGACCCCGGAACCCAAACGAATAGCTCGTTTCATTGGGGGTTTAGCCCCCGAGATAAAGGCAAGCGTGAAGGCCTCCCGGCCAGCTACTTTCAGATCTGTAGCTGACATATCTCTGTCCCTCACTCTGGACGCGGTCAGACAAAGATCGCTGAGGAACAAAGATGCTGAGAAAAGAAAACGTGAAGATGATAATTCACGGAGGTCAAACAAGAAGCACCGAGGAAACGGTGACAACAAGAAGGGGTTTGAGTCAAAGAAGGATGGGCATCAGTCTGGTGATAAGCCCAAGTGCAAGATTTGCAAGAAACAGCACTTTGGAAAGTGCAGACTCGAATCAAACTCGCAGACTCAGTCAAGAACTTTTGCTTGCGGGATATGCAAGTCCAAGGAATACAAGACCTTGGATTGCAAGAAGCTGAAAGATGCAACTTGCTACAGTTGCAATGAGAAGGGGCACATTAAGACAAACTGCCCGAAATATGCAAAGAAAGCCGATGAAGGCAAGAAGACCAATGCTAGGGTCTTCAGAATGGATACAAAGGAAGCGGTTCTAGACGACAATGTGATTACAGGTACTTTCCTTGTAAATGATGTCTATGCAAGAGTACTTTTTTATTCAGGCGCTGATAAGTCTTTCGTAGATAATAAGTTTTGCAAATTACTGAATTTACCTGTCAAAACCTTAAGTGTAAAATATGAGGTGGAATTGGCAGATGGCACCATAGACACCGTCTCAACTGTATTAGATGGATGTGTTATATCCATTAAGAACCACTCTTTTCCTTTGTCCCTACTTCCCTTTAAGTTAGCCGGTTTTGACATAGTTTTGGGTATGGACTGGTTATCTCATAACCAGGCCCAGATTGTATGTAACAAGAAGCAAGTGGTGATTAAGACTCCCTCTGGTGAATCACTTACCATTCGGGGAGATACCCAGTATGGACTGCCTGAGCAAGTGACTATGCTCAAGGCTTCTAAGTGTTTGAAGAAGGGTTGTGTCATCTACATGGCACAAGTGATTATTGATGAGCCGAGACCGAAGATAGAAGATATCCCTGTCATTTCTGAATACCCAGAAGTTTTTCCTGAAGAACTACCTGGTTTACCACCAGATAGGCAAGTCGAATTCAGAATTAACATCATCCCTGGGGCAGCACCTGTTGCTAGGACACCTTATAGGTTGGCGCCAACGGAGATGAAGGAATTAAGAACGCAACTAGATGAATTGCTAGCCAAAGGTTTCATTAGACCTAGTTCGTCTCCTTGGGGAGCGCCAATCCTGTTTTTCAAGAAGAAGGATGGATCGATGCGTCTGTGCATCGATTACCGTGAGCTTAATAAGGTCACGATCAAGAATAGGTACCCATTGCCTAGAATCGACGATCTGTTCGATCAGCTTCAAGGGGCAAGTTACTTCTCCAAGATTGACTTAAGGTCAGGCTACCATCAATTGAAGGTGAAAGATGAAGATGTACACAAGACTGCATTTAGGACTCATTATGGTCATTACGAGTTCCTAGTGATGCCTTTTGGGCTCACAAATGCACCTGCCGCATTCATGGATCTCATGAATCGCGTCTGCAAGCCCTACTTGGACAAATTTGTCATCGTCTTCATTGACGACATCCTCATCTACTCAAAGAACAAAGCTGATCATGAGAAACATTTGCAATGTATTCTTTCATTACTTCAGCAGGAAAAGCTGTATGCCAAATTCTCTAAATGTGAATTCTGGCTTCGTGAAGTCCAATTTCTTGGACATGTGGTTAGCGAGCGTGGAATCCAAGTTGATCCCGCTAAGGTTGAAGCTGTCATGAATTGGCAAGAGCCAAAGACGCCTACGGAGATTCGCAGCTTTTTGGGATTGGCAGGATACTACAGGCGCTTTATCGAAAACTTTTCAAGGATTGCTGCACCCCTAACTTCTTTGACTAGGAAGAAAGTAAAGTTCGATTGGGGTCCTAAGCAGCAAGAATCCTTCGATATTCTCAAGCAGAAGTTGAGCAATGCTCCGGTGTTGACATTGCCTGATGGAATCGAAGAATTTGTAGTTTATTGTGATGCATCACACACCGGGATGGGATGTGTGCTTATGCAGCAAGGCAAGGTTATTGCCTATGCTTCACGCCAGTTAAAGGTGCATGAAAAGAATTACACCACCCATGACTTAGAGTTGGGTGCCGTTGTATTTGCATTGAAGCTATGGAGGCACTATTTGTATGGGATCAAGTTTGTGATCTATTCTGATCACAAGAGCCTCCAACACCTGTTTAACCAGAAGGATTTAAACATGAGGCAACGACGATGGATGGAGATGTTGAATGATTATGATTGTGAAATCCGATACCATCCAGGCAAGGCGAATGTAGTCGCTGATGCCTTAAGTCGAAAGGAAAGGGTGAAACCCATCCGAATCAATGCCAAGAGTATTGAAATTAAGAATAGTTTGAATGAAAGGTTGTTAGCTGCACAGAAGGAAGCTGTGTTGGAAGCTAACTATCCTAACGAAAAGCTAGGAGTAACTGAGGAGCAGTTATCTCTTGGCAAAGACGGAATTCTGAGATTAAATGGACGAATATGGGTTCCAATTTATGGAGGACTTCGGGATGTTATCCTCCAGGAAGCCCATAGTTCCAAATATTCTGTTCATCCTGGAGCTGATAAGATGTACCAGGATCTAAGGGCAAACTATTGGTGGATAGGCTTGAAGAAGTCTGTAGCCGCTTATGTAGCTAAATGCTTGACGTGTGCGCAAGTCAAAGCAGAGCATCAGAAACCGTCAGGTTTGCTACAGCAGCCTGAACTTCCCACTTGGAAGTGGGAAATGGTGACGATGGATTTCATCACCAAGTTGCCAAAGACAAGGAAAGGCAATGATACGATATGGGTGATAGTTGATAGACTGACTAAGTCGGCACATTTCCTACCCATTAAGGAGACTTATAGCTCCGACATGTTAGCCCAACTATACGTAGATAAGATTGTAGCTTTACATGGCATACCTGTGTCTATTATCCCCGACAGGGATACTAGATACACGTCACATTTTTGGAAAAGTTTCCAACAATCTTTGGGCACGCGTTTAAATTTTAGTACGGCTTACCATCTTCAGACGGACGGCCAGAGTGAGCATACTATCCAAACTTTGGAAGACACACTTCGAGCATGCGTGATTGATTTGGGTGGTAGTTGGGATAACCACCTGCCGTTAATCGAATTCTCCTACAACAATAGCTACCATACCAGCATCAAGGCTGCGCCTTTCGAGGCCTTATACGGTAGAAAGTGTAGAACGCCCGTTTGTTGGGCGGAAGTTGGAGAGGTCCAATTATCAGGACCAGAGATAGTCTTTGAAATGACGGACAAGATTGTCCAGATTCGTGACCGTCTCAAAGCTGCCCGCGATAGGCAGAAGAGTTATGCAGATCCAAAGCGTAAACCTATGAAATTTGAAGTTGGTGACAAAGTGTTACTTAAAGTATCACCCTGGAAGGGAGTGATGCGATTTGGTAAGAAAGGCAAGTTAAGCCCGAGATACATAGGACCTTTCGAGGTCATCGAATGTGTCGGATCAGTTGCCTATAAGTTAAACTTACCTGAAGAGCTCAGTGGTATTCATAACGTATTCCACGTCTGCAATCTGAAGAAATGCCTAGCTGACGAATCGCTAGTCATACCACATATAGATGTGCATATAGAAGAGAGCTTGAAATTTGTGGAAAAACCTATGTCGATCGAAGATCGACAGGTTAAGAAGCTTCGAAGGAAGCATGTGCCTATTGTAAAGGTAAAATGGGATGCTCGTAGAGGTCCCGAGTATACGTGGGAGGTAGAGTCCACAATGAAAGAAAAATACCCTTATTTATTTCAGTAAATCTCGAGGTCGAGATTTCTTTTAAGGGGGTGAGGATGTAACACCTCGAAAATTCACGTCATATAATGTGTTGACACGTGTCATAAGTTTGATCGTGTGAAAGAATGTTCAAGAAGGACTAAAGTTGACAAACATGGAAAGTATGTGAATATACGTGTTCAAAATGTCAACAGTGAATAAATATACTTTACAATAACCCTACATGGTGTTTATACCATCAAACGAATAAATCATGGATCATACGAAGCTAGATATGAAAGAAAGTGAGAGATTACAAACCACAGGGGTTAAATGTGTCAACATGTTTAAGTTATACCTCTGAGTGACCTTTTAGCAAACCCGAGGCCTTGTAACGATTAATTATGCTCACTAGAATACATGATAAAAATTTCATAAAGTTTCGTTATCGTATGAGAAAGTTATGATCAAATTCGTATGCGAGGGGTTAAAGCGTTAACGTTGAAAATTATGACTTTTCGGGTTAACCAGAAGTGACCAAGGACTTGGCAAAGTGGGTATAAGTCATGAACCCCTTATAGGTCAAGATAAGGGGCTCAAATTGCAAGAAATAGGCTTAGTTGACCTTTCGAAGAGCCAAGGGACAAATATGCAACAACTTGAAAATGTAAATCCTGAACACAAGGTCCAAGCGGGCCGCGTAAGCATTAACCATGGCTTACGCGGGCCGCCTTCGATGCCCAGTAGCAGAAACTTTAGACAGCAGCCTAGTTTCGCGCTCAAACCGACTTTAATCATATATTTTCACCCATGGGCGACCCCTAAATGACTCCTAGACACTAGGGACATGTGTCAATGATCAGGGACCAATGGTAGTGTTGTTTGTCAACAATCCATTGATAAAGGCCTTGTTGCAACCAATTTGATCACACCTCACTTCAGCAATTCTGATCATTTCTGGAGCTCCAAAGCAGACTCAAGTGATCACTAATCAAGCATAGGACTTCAGTAAGTATGCTTAACCTTTCATAGTTAAGTTTTTGCTTAGTTTTAGCTTAAAAGTCTAACCGTCGTAATTAACGGTTGACTTCATGATTAATCACTAATGGTCCAGTGATTAGTCAAATTGAAAGTAGTTATAAGTTGGTAATTATGTGGGCAATAAACCCTTAAAAGGGCACCCTCTGATTCTCACTCTAACTAGGTCAAATGTCGGGTCAAACTAGTTATTAAAAAGTCAACAGAATGTTTAATTTCCAATTTATGCATAATTAGCAATATAGAACCAATACAACCTGTTTGATCATTAATATAACTTGGTAATGAATGTAAGAACATGTCTAAACATGTTCAACCCGACAATTTTCAGTAGAGACCCGGTTCGGAACCGAAAGTCGCATACTTTGACTTTTGCTTTGACTTTTAGTTCTGACCCGTTTAAGCATGTTTTAGAAATGCCTTAGAGCTTCCTTAGGACCAGGTTACATGCTAGTATAACCCTCTGTGATTATACACCTTGGTTCATTAGTTAACCGATTAATATGCATGATTCCGTTAATTGCCTATATGTTGACCATTATGCCCTTTTCACCTTAAAACGTGATTTTTGGAAATGTAAAAGAGTAGAAACCTTAATTACTGAAATATAAACGTGTACCCAAAGTTTGATATCAGTTTGAGGTGTAGTTTGAGAGTTATGCTCATTAGCGTAAATTGAAAGCTTTGTGTTAATTAAACGGCGTAATTAGCGTATAGCCTATTTAAACTCACTTTTTAATATCAAAATTTTTACCCACTGATGTAATATATTATTTTGGGATTTTTGAAGATTTTTAATTAATTTTAGGCTGAGCATAACTTAGAGTCGTAAGCTTAATTCGGTAATTGTCGGTTTTGCCCTTTCGGGCTATAAAATGAGTTTTACATATTTATTTGACTCCAAACCTTTTGCTACTGATTTTATATGATAAATAAATTATTTTAAACCTTCTGGAATAATAAAAAATATCAGTTTTCTATATAGAACCCGGAAACGGCTTCTAATCGCCTTATTAAGCGTTTTTAACGCATAGTATGTACTAAAACTATTTTAAACATACAAGGGTTGATACCTACTGATATTTTAGGTAAATTATAATATTTTAACAGTAAGCAAAAGTTGTTTAACTCAGACTTCAGTTTTGAGCTTTTCGGCTTATGTGAAATTACCAAAATGCCCCTACGGTGCATAGTTTGATTATAATTGATAAATTTCACATATATGCAATACCATACTGTTATAAATTAGTAAACTAAGTATTTTTGCTGATTATATCAGACCTGTAACTCAGGTTAATACTTAAACTCTTTTATAACCTTGTAAATGACCAAACTACCCTTACGAGGCATAGTTTGTGTTTAAATTCGTTTCGGGCATAATAAAAGATATCTTACTGATGTCACAATATATTTGAGGCATATTAACTTAGGAAACCTGTATATGGCTCTAATAATTACCCGTTACGCCTCTTGCGCGTTCGGTTCGGTTTATGTAACTAGTTTGCATAAATTAGCCGAAACGGGTCAAACCTTATCGGTTTTATCTCAAAATCCAGAATGTGTATGAAATACCCATATTAAGCAAGTCTTCAAACTTGTCGGGTCTAAATCACATTCTATCCGGTCTTCGCTTAATCGTGCGTACGAACCGTATCTTTAAAACTAACCGGTCTAAGCTTAAGCTTAACTAAAGACCCGTTAGGATTCTAATAGGTTATTATAAACCTTCGTTAAAGAATAGGAGGACCAGTAAAAGCTACTTGCATTTGCTTATTGTGATTATTACTTTGCTCAGGTAAATACTTTTAACTTATTTTCCATATACGGGCTTGGGGTACGGTATATAAAATACCGCTTGGTCGGGCATTAAATCTTCCATCGTTTGGTGGTTAATTGAATATTTGATCGGCCCGTTTAAATTGTTTTGTTTACTTAAAGCCTTTGGGGGGTTAATGACCATGTCCCGGATATCCTTGGCATCATTTTACGAAATAGCCACGACCTAAGCACGGAGTGTAGGCGTACACTCGTCAGTGCATAAATAGATTATGTGGTGTGTCTATTGATCTTTAACCCGGCACGATCCGGGCTACTGAATGCATAAGGAACATGTAATTCTTTTACAAGTTTATATATTTAAATAATTATCCCAAGTTATAAAATGTTTATGCCACGTGCATCCAAATCAATTTTTAATCATTTTTAAAATGAGTCAGTTGATTGTATTTACCAGTGTAAACTGACGTATTTTCCCAAAAAGATTAAATGCAGGTACTAAGCGTAATAGGCTGGATTTTCTCCTTAGCATCAATAAAGAGTCTCGCAAGCTTAAGATGCCTAACGTCTGTTGAACTATTGTTTCCTATTTATTTTGATCCTTCTATGGATAAACTTTCAACTGTTTGTGATACACGATATTACAATATTTTATTCGGTTGAATTATATCTTTCGATTGCTTCCGCTGTGCATATTAAACATTGTGTTGTTTGACTATTATGTTGCCAACAACGTCACGATACTCCCCACCGGGCCCACCGGTGACACGTGGAATTCGGGGTGTGACATTAACGAATTAAACGATTTGGGTAAACGATTGGTCTTCGGTTAGTGTTTAGATAACGGGACGGGTGCAATGTGATGAAAGCATGGTGGATACGCCGCTGGTACTTCCTATATATATATGCTTTCATCATATTACATACCGTGGCGTTATCTAGTTCGCTTGGGTAAACAATAGAAAGCGATGTCACACAAACGAGGTTTTCGAAACGATATAAACTATACGAGTTTTATTAACGAGATTTCATGAAATAAATGTTTTGGGTTAAGAATCATGGCTACGAGATTTTATACACTATAACCAACTTGATTTGAGTTGGTTAGTTATGCCGCAATACAATACTTTTCAAAACAAGGTTTTTAATTGAGTATTGCAATATGTAAACTAGCCATGAATCCGACACTCTCAAAACCCTATGTACTCGCCAGCATTTCTTTGCTGACTTTGTTTTCACATATGTTTCAGGTGTTGTTGAATGATGTTGATTGCTAGGATGCATACTCACATAGGACTGGACGAGGCCTTAGTAACTTAATAAACTTGTTTATTTAGATTTCCAGACGATGTAAATATCTAATGTTCAATAAAACGAAACCTCAAATTTCCGTGTGTTTTGAAACAATGATTCTGTTACAACACTCCCCGACAATTTCGCCGCGATTTGTTGTTTTACGCGGTCGGGGTGTGACACTTCTCCTTTTGAGCAACTTATAAAAGTCAGATCCGTGAAACTTCCGTCACTGATAATGAAGTTTCTTCAAGTAAATACGAGCAATCGTTGAAGAAGAAACAGAATCTGAACTACAAATCGGTGTTATCGAAGCGTTCATTATGGCGGAAGTTAGTTTCTGCGTCGACGAAAGTCCGTGGAAGCTATTTTGACCCGGAAGTTATTAGTGAACCAGCGCTAAACTCATATCTGGTGAATTTATCTTCAAAGGTAATATTCATTTTTTTTGTCGGTTGAATTGAATTGAAGTCAATTGTAAAAAAGTTGCTTATGTTTTTGTCATTGAAGAGTGTGTGGACTGTTGGAGTTCGGTTTTTTTTTATAGAAATAAGAGTCATGAAAGTCGTTAGTGAAGATTTTAGACGTCCATTCTGTCAAAATGAAGGGAGTATTACTATGATGTGTTTGTGTGTATACACTGGTCAAATTGGTTAAATGATATTGAGTGATTAATTTAATAATTTTGCTCATTGCAATTCAATGCAGGGGATTTAAGCTTGGATTTATAAAAAAAGCCTTCTCCTTTTGAGCAACTTATAAAAGTCAGATCCGTGAAACTTCCGTCACTGATAATGAAGTTTCTTCAAGTAAATACGAGCAATCGTTGAAGAAGAAACAGAATCTTAACTACAAATCGGTGTTATCGAAGCGTTCGTTATGGCGGAAGTTAGTTTATGCGTCGACGAAAGTCCGTGGAATCCTTTTGCTTAACGGCATTACTTTACTTTATGGTAACGAATTCGTTCCAGTTTCAGTTGATATTTCTCGTGCAATTTGTTATTATGTGTTGATAGTTGAATGGTATGGATATAGGCGGTAGTATCAGGTTCTGTTTATGATTCTCCGGAAGCTATTTTGATCCGGAAGTTATTAGTGAACCAACGCTAAACTCATATCCGGTGAATTTATCTTCAAAGGTAATATTCATTTTTTTGTCGGTTGAATTGAATTGAAGTCAATTGTAAAAAAGTTGCTTATGTTTTTGTCATTGAAGAGTGTGTGACTGTTGGAGTTCGGTTTTTTTTATAGAAATAAGAGTCATGAAAGTCGTTAGTGAAGATTTTAGACGTCCATTCTGTCAAAATGAAGGGAGTATTACTATGATGTGTTTGTGTGTATACACTGGTTAAATTGCTTAAATGATATTGAGTGATTAATTTAATAATTTTGCTCATTGCTATTCAATGCAGGGGATTTAGCTTGAATTTATAAAAAAAAAAACCTTCTCCTTTTGAGCAACTTATAAAAGTCAGATCCGTGAAACTTCCGTCACTGATAATGAAGTTTCTTCAAGTAAATACGAGCTATCGTTGAAGAAGAAACAGAATCTGAACTACAAATCGGTGTTATCGAAGCGTTCGTTATGGCGGAAGTTAGTTTCTGCGTCGACGAAAGTCCGTGGAATCCTTTTGCTTAACGTCATTACTTTACTTTATGGTAACGAATTCGTTCCAGTTTCAGTTGATTTTTCTCGTGCAATTTGTTATTATGTGTTGATAGTTGTATTGTATAGTTGTATGGTATGGTTACAGGCGGTAGTATCAGGTTCTGTAAGCATTTAAGCTTAATAAGAGATCGTTTTTAGTTATTTATTTATTTACTGATATTTAAGTTTTATATGCTCATTATATGATGCAAATCGGTTCATGATTGAAGATTATATATGACCGTGGATTAATCGGAACGGTTAACGCGTCTTCCAAATTGAAGATTATATATGACCGTGGATTAATCAGAACGGTTCATGATTGGGTTGTAGTTTGTACTTAACGTTAAAAAAGCTTATCATTTTTCAACTTAAGCTAACAACTGTTGTTTTATAGGGTTTGAAAACAGTGGTTGAAGCCACTGTTGTAATCAAATTGGGCTTCGAGAAAACAGTGGTTGAAACCACTGTTGGGTAAATAGTGTTTTGTGGAGGAAACAATGGTTGAAACCACTAACCCAACAGTGGTTTCAACCACTGCAACTCCATACAAGCTCAAAAGCAATGGCGAATTTCAATGTCAATCGCGTCGAAACATCGCCAATTGAAGGCCAAAAGCTTGGTACATCTGGACACAGGAAGACGGTTAGTTTGCTGTTTGCCCTAATTTGTGTTTCATTTCATTAGATTTCGTTTTTTTTTCGTAGATCTGTCGCTTTTGCTTTTGAATGGATGTTGTTTTCCCTAAAGATGTATCAGTTGGTTGTTTCATCCCAATCCCGTTACCATCATTATAGTTTTATTTTCTCAAGTATGTTTTACCGTTTCAGCCCTCCAGGTATGTTTTAGTTTCAGTTTCTTTTTAAATCAGAAAATAATATATTTCATTCACCAGGGCAAATCAGTTGGTTGGATGATTCTAATGGAGTAGGTTGTATATGTCTATGAATCTGTGTTTGAAAAAGTTGAAGTTAAAATATTGGATCTACGTTCATATCATTATTTTAAACTAATATTAAATGTAAAAAGGAAAAAGTTGATTAGTTCATGTTGGGATTGAACCCTACAGAGGAACAGATGATGTAAAGCCAAAACTGTTTCAGAACAGTGGATTCTACATAAGCAGTAGTTTACATTAGACTTTCCCCTTGAAAGTGATTCTAACAACTGATGTCTTCTATCAACTGTTCTACTACAACAACTGTTATCTACAACAACTGATGTCCGTTCAAAGATTATTAAAGACTAAGTACTGATGGTCAATCTACTGCCTTGACTCAAGTGCTGCTGAAGACCAAAGCACTGCTAGGGCGAAAGCAATGGTATGAAGAAACAGTAGTTTAACATGTCTTTGTATTTTGTATTGTAATCAGCTGTTTGACAACAGTGCTTGTACTAGATCAGTGGTTGTAGGTTGTTAGATGTCACTTTCATGGTGACGTCAGCTTAGATTCTTCAGTGGTTTGATGTGCACTATAAATAGAACAGTTTGCACTGTTCTATTTAAGGAGTTTTCTCCTTCAATTCCATCATCTTGTACGATCAACCATGGAGCTCGAGCTGAGGGGGAGTTTTAGTATGTAAGCATGCATGTAATCTTTTGACTATAATCTTTCGATTCTAATGAGATTCACATGTTTATGAAAATTATTATTCTTTTGATTATGTTTACAAAGTTTGTTTTATTTCCGCTGCATTAGATCTCTGTTTTACATTCATTCATTGATTAATTATTACAAACAAACCCAATCATGAGGACCTCAGATCCTAACAATTGGTATCAGAGCTTGGACAGTCAAATTCGATTTAACAATCAATTTGACATAACAGTTCAGCTCAAAATTCATTGATACTAAGGTTGATCGTATTTAGTTGAAAAACAGAGTAATGATTAATCACGTCCAAAGTTGATTATTCAAAACTCTGTAAAACAACCAAGATGTTATCTATCACGTTGGAGTCACGTAACACTGGAAATATCATGAATAAAATCATTATAGATTCAGTGTTTATGTTAAAAAACTACGATGATTCCATAATGGCTGCTGCTAAGGTGTCACCTCATGTCAACAAAGGTATATGTTCAATTAAAAGCATTAGTGTCTCTGTTAACATCAAAAGAGGTAAATAAAGCTTTAGTTACATGATCTTATATGTTGAAAAACAGGTTGAAAATCCTTCAAAAGGATCAAATCAATTTTGTTGAAGCATCATAAGAAAATTAGCAATCTTATAATATACATCAAACATAACTAGGGATCAACTCCAAACCTCTGATGGAAAATACCAGAGCTGTTAAAAGGAGGTGGAATCTATTCAAAATCACTTGTGATAAAAGAGTAGGATCCTACAAAGGTTATGTGTTGGTATTAAAAAGTCTAGGTCATGTGTAATGTGAAATTTGGCATAAGCATTTGTAACAATGTCCAAATCTCTCAAAACATTACCGAAAATGATTCTGGATCAAGTATTCCTTCCTTAAAAACCTTTCCAGTGAATGTTATAACATTTATTAATGAAAAGGGTAAATAGGGAAAGAAGAAAAATCACAAAAACTCAAAAGTGTATTTATCTCAAAACTTTTGAATTCAAAAGAAAAGAGTATAAATCCAAAACACTTAAGAGTCCACAGGAGATCTACATACTTGGTCAAACATTTGTCATCCATCAATCATGCACAATCACTATATCAGGGGTTTCAGGTAACATAAGTATCACCAGTTTGATTATTAAATAAAAAATTAGGCCAAATTTTCAGAAATTTTTCACATGGTAATAAGGTTCACAAAAGGCCTTTAAAATCATTGTGAGCAGGTCACTTCATAGTTGTAATCATCTGGGATATTCAATCATTGCCTATATCTAAAGTGTTATAAGCAAGGACTGGGCATGTGGAAAACCTTCATTAAATTTCATGAAAACCCTGCTATTTTGATAATAATGATAAACTTGCACCTAAAATTTGCTTGTCAAAGTATTTAGTTTTGCAGATAATTCAAATCTTCATCAACAGATGTTGGATATGATATTGTGTTCTCACAAGTCAAAACCATGTCTTTCATCTGAGCAGCAGCTGTTCAAAACAGTTGTAAAAGCTCATCCACTGATAAATAAACAGTACTTGACCAAAATAGCCTTCTAAACCTCTATCACTACTCCACCCCAAACCACTGTTGATAAACTCCATCAAAAATGGATAAAAATCATCAGTATGTCAAACCTATATTCATGATTCTTTCATCTTCATCTCAAACAGCTGCTGGATCATCAAAAGTCACCAACAGATGTTCGCTCAGGTGATTCACATCTGCAGCCTCACATTTTTGAACATCAGTCCCTCTTAAACCTCATCCATTTTACCAATCTTGACAACATCAATTGAAAAGGGATCCTCACATAAAGTTTATCCCAAAACTTTTGTCCTCTTCTTAATTTTCTACCATTTCATCAACTAGTCATGTACCATTGGGGCACTAAAAGACAGAAAGTTGGGTGTTTGTCATGCAAGAGGAGCTTCAACAGTTCAGGGAAAACAAGTTTAAAACTTGTTCCACCACCAAAGGATGAGAATCTTATTGGTAAAAAGTGGACCCTTAAAAACACAGCATATATTGAGAGCATGTTTGTCAAGAACCATCATGCTCAGAAAGTCATAACATCAAGAGTATGGAAACAACAAGGGGATGTCAATTCCTAGACAATGTGTCTAGAATATTCGACTAAGCACAAGCAGCTGTTACACAACCACTGTTAGAAGAATACTATGATGCTGCTGCAAGCTGAAAAGTCCAATTGTTTGTCATTTCAGTATATGTTATTGGATTTTGATATAATTGCTCAAAAGACTTCTTTTATGCAGGACAGTCGAGTAGCTGAAATATATCATCAAAAAATTCAGTATCTCATTGATCCATCTTCATTTGACATCAGACATCACTTTGTGAGGGATTGCTATGAAAAAGGTTTGATTTCTCTGCATCATGTTCCAACTAAAGATCAGCTGGCAGATGTGCTAACAAAAGCATTAGACACATCCACCTTTGAAAGCTTGATCTCTAGGATTGACATGCTAAACATAGAATAACAAGCAAAATCTTGTTTTTCTATGAATAAAAGCATTAAAATGTTTTCAGATAATCAAAAATCCATCCTTAAAAATAGCTAAAAATGAAGATATTTCATTAATCCTTAAAAGTCTGCCATAACCACTGTTTTGGCTCAATCATCTGTTTGTTAAGAACTATCCACTGCTGAAAGTCAACCTCTGTTCTCTCATTTCCTTTGATAAATACTGTTGTCAAACATCAGTATTTCTATCCACTGATAAAGGCTATCCACTGATAGTTAAAGTCATCCACTGTTTTCATTTTCCCTTTAAAAACCACTGGTATTGCTCCATCAGTGGTTTCCTGAACAACTGTCATCCATTTCCATCAGAGGTTGTCACGTGGACAGCGTTTTAACCATCAGATCTTTGTAACAGCTGCCACGTCAGCATTCACTTTTTCTTATAAAACCCTGATTAAAACCCCCAAACAGGGTTTTACTGTCGAATCGAATTCAAAATTCCTTTCTAAAACAGTTGTCCTCAAAATTTTCACACAATCCTCTTCGCCTTCATTTCATCTTCTTCATCCCCGATTCAATCATGGTGAAAAAATCCAGTAAAACCACACAATGATTCACCCAAAATTGAGATTCCATTTAAATTTTCACACAATTACTTGGGTATCTTTGAAAAACCCAGTGAAACCAGAATCTTTGATTCCATCATCGACACACTTTCATCCACAAAGTACAAAACTTTGTTAACTTGTGATGCAACCGTTTACTTGACTACACAAAGGGAGTTTTGGAAAAATGCAACCCTAGACAAGGTGAACAAAAAGGTTGTAGCCATAAATTCTTCAATAAAGGGTGTAAAGTTCACCATCACACCTCAATCGATTTCTGAAGTTTTTGAACTCAACGATCTGGAAGGTAAAAGTTATTTCCCTAAAACAGAGTACTAAAGGGATTTCCTTGAAAGAGGGTATGAAGAATAAATGCAAAAAGATACTTTACAAAAAGGTAATTTTCCATCTGCTACAAGGTTTTTATTTCATACCCTCCTTATGTGTGTATCCAACAAAACCACTGCCTTCAATGAAATCCCCTTGAAGATTCAATATCTGGGTTATGCTACCTGCAAGGAGAAAATTTTAATTATTCCCAGGAAATCTTTAATTACTTGGTCAAAAAAGTTGATAAAAAGGCTTTGTTACTATTTCCAAGGTTTTTGAGTTATTATTTTGAGAAAAAGTTTTCAAAAGATAATGCCCATGTGCTCACACAGGGTGCTCCAATTCAAATAAACAGTTTAACTGCAGAAACATTCACAAAAATGTTAAAACCTTCCAAAACACAACCAGAGGTACCTGAGCAGAATTTAGCAGCTACCACTGCTCCTCAGGTATCTGCTACTGAGCCTACTGCTCTAGGTGATCATAGCAGCAAAACAACTGCTTTGAAACCCACACCTAAAATCACCAAAAGGCCAAAACAAAAGAAACAAAAGAAAACTCAAAATCCCCCCAAACCTACCAAAAAGGCAACTCTGGAGGATGAGATACCAGAGCAACTGCCAGTGACAACAAAAAAGTCACAAGAAACCACTGCTGCTGCTACTTCCTCACAGCAGTTGGTAGAAATATCTCAACCTTTGCCTCAAACTCCTCCTGCATCTTCACAAAAAAGATCAGGTTGTAAGCACAGGGACACCAAATTATGATGCTCTAGAATCACTTGATTCTATCATCCACAGCCCACTTCCCGGGGCAAATTCGCTTTCTACACCCAACCTCACAGCTCAAATTCCACCACAAATATTACCCTTGTTGGATGCAGTTAATATTGCCCAGACACAAACCAGTCCTTCTCACTCACCTATCAATGAGAATATACTCCAACAAGTGACTGGGTCTGGTGTCTTTATCACTGTTAACCCACCAACATCTGAGGAGATTACACTGCTGGAATTACCTGTAATTCCTGTCAGTAGTTCAAGTGGAGCAGCAACTACAAGTGTTGGATCAACAGATCTACATTTGGCCAGTTGTTTCATCAATCAGACTCCCTTGAAGGCAATTCCTTCTATAGCACCTCTGATATCCACTAGTGAGTTTGTTTTGACCACTGGTACCATCAAAAGGTTATCAAGTGCTGAAGGAAGAAGACCCCAGTACCAAGAACAAGGGGCATCAATGGATGACTTTTGGAATTCGTTTCCTAAGTCAAACATTGATACAACCACTGCAGGTGGGAAATCAGATGATCCCATTAACTTGGGTGATGGTTTGAAATATCAGGAATTGACGGAGAGGGTAGACAAAATTGACTCATCTGTTACAGACATCAAGACAATGCTGCAACAGTTATTAAATTCACAAAAGTCCACACCCACTGCTGCACCACCACATGTTCCATCTACATCCACTGCTCCATCCCCTGATGTTCTTTGGGAGCTGTTTCAACCACTGCTCCACAAACAAAGAGAGTATACTGATTTACAACATGAGATTCATATCCAGGAAATCAAAAATGCCATGGATGCAAGGTTTATGGATACTCAAGCAGACATTAAAGCTATCAAGGCTCACTTGCTGAAAACCACTGGCACTGCTCCTCCCTCTATTATATTTGTGGATGAACCACCTCTAGCTGATGCCAAAAAGGGGGAGAAAATAAAGCAGTGGAAGAAAAAGGGTTATGATGATGGTCTTTACATTGCACCAGACAATTCTTGCATGCTTGCAGACATACCCTTGCCAGATGGTTCTAAGAAGATTGATGTCACCACTGATGCAATTGCTAAGGCAAAAGCTGATGTGAAAAAGGATAAGGAGGCTAAGGATAAAGCAATATTTGCACAGGAGAAGAGAGTTTTCATGGAGATGAATGAACAGGGTACTTCTGAGCCTAAGGCTGATCAGGAAAGTCCAAAACCTGAAAATCCTGAGCCCAAAAAGAAGAAGCCCACTAGACAAGTGAGGCAACCCAAACACACACCATCCAGACCCACAAAGCACACTCCCAAATCTTCCAAAAGCTCCAAAAATCCATCTCCCAAACCAGCTGTTGTAACTCCCGCTGTATCAACAACTGCTGATACTTCAGTAGTTTCAACAACTGCTAGCCAAATACCTGCCACTACTTCAACACACATTTCAACCACTGCCCCATCAAATATTCCATCACCACCTAAAACAATCTCACCACTATCACCTCCTGCCAAAAAGCAGAAGACTTCTACTGACACATCAGTAGTTGTAATGACAACAGTGGTTGAAACACCTGTTGTTTCAACAGCTGTTAGTCAAAACATCACCACTACTCTTCAAGCCATATTCACTTCAATTAAAAGGCCACCAACAAATACTTTTTCACCAAATAAAACCTACATCAGAAAAAGAAAAATTCAGGACAATGATGAAGAAATACCAGCACCTGTTCCCATTTCATCTGTATCCTATAAAGAGATTCCACCACAACCATTCATTCCATCAATTCTAGCCAAACCAATAAAAGATCCAAAACTTCTTGAAGGCTTTGATCCTGCTGATATTACTCCAATAGCTGCAAAGTATCCACTGGAATTGGAAGCTGTAAAGAATGAAATGAGACAATTCTACACAGAGGATGATTCTTTAAAAAGAAGATTTCCTTCTCTCATGGGCTTCAGAGATCCAGCAAACATAGATGAGTATCTAAAACTCAAAGCCAGGCAAGCTGATATGAGAGCTAGATATGAATGTGAAGATCAAGGTGACAAAGCTATTTCTGAAAGTATGCAATTCTTGCTCGTTAAGGTTAGACAAATGGAAGACTATGCAAGAGATCTGAGCAAAGAAATGTCTAATCTGCCACCTGAAGCTGACCTACAAAAAGAAATGAGAAAGGATTATCTTGCATTCATTATGAAAGAAAAATTATATTCAGCCAAAGAAGAACAGTTAAGTGAATGGCCACTCATTGCCTTAAAGCATGAGGTAAACAGAATTGAGAGGATCAAAAATGATCTAGGTATGAAAAGGTCAGCACCAAACTGGATTAAATACAAAAAGGCCATTGATGATCTTACCTTGGAGTATAAACAAAAGAAGCAAGAATTGGTTGATGCAAAGGTTGGAACTGCCAAAGCCATATCAAAATGGACAAGGCAATATACAGATGAGGCTTATGAAAGGCTAAGAAAAAGGAGAATGACAGATCCTAACTTACCAAAGAAGCCTGAAAACAAAAGTACTGATAAGCCAAAGAAGCAGGTCCATGCTTCTGAACCACTGTTCACATCAGCAGATACCTCTGTCATTGTGTTAAACCAAAGGAAGAGGCAACAGCTGACTGATGCAGAAGAGAAAGAAAAAGAAGCTGAGTATTTTAAAAAAGCCATCAAGAAAATGGCATTAGAAGAAGATAGCTCAGCAAAACTTCTAAACATTGCCAACAAATTATTGAACAGGCCATCATCTCCAAACTCATCAGCAAATAAATCTCTCCCAAGAAACCCATTGGGTTCAAAAATACTAAAATGGATGTCTGATCAAAAGATTGCTCAGATCCAATGGAGAAGTAAAGCACATATCAAGGGAACAAGCACTGGGCCTGGGTGTGGAAGATCTACAAGATCTCCTTGAGCTTGTACTATGCAGGGATGAGGATGATACAAGTTCCATGGATTTTGAATTTCAATTTAAAGGACAAGTTAGGGAACTTCTGATGAGACAATTAAGATCCAGAATAATGAAGGGTTTTGGCATCATCTATTCCAGGGGGAGATTGTTGGGATTGAACCCTATAGAGGAACAGATGATGTAAAGCCAAAACTGGTTCAGAACAGTGGATTCTACATAAGCAGTAGTTTACATTAGACTTTCCCCTTGAAAGTGATTCTAACAACTGATGTCTTCTATCAACTGTTCTACTACAACAACTGTTATCTACAACAACTGATGTCCGTTCAAAGATTATTAAAGACTAAGTACTGATGGTCAATCTACTGCCTTGACTCAAGTGCTGCTGAAGACCAAAGCACTGCTAGGGCTGAAGCAGTGGTATGAAGAAACAGTAGTTTAACCTGTCTTTGTATTTTGTATTGTAATCAGCTGTTTGACAACAGTGCTTGTACTAGATCAGTGGTTGTAGGTTGTTAGGTTGTTAGATGTCACTTTCATGGTGACGTCAGCTTAGATGCTTCAGTGGTTTGATGTGCACTATAAATAGAACAGTTTGCACTGTTCTATTTAAGGAGTTTTCTCCTTCAATTCGATCATCTTGTACGATCAACCATGGAGCTCGAGCTGAGGGGGAGTTTTAGTATGTAAGCATGCATGTAATCTTTTGACTATAATCTTTAGATTCTATTGAGATTCACATGTTTATGAAAATTATTATTCCTTTGATTATGTTTACAAAGTTTGTTTTATTTCCGCTGCATTAGATCTCTGTTTTACATTCATTCATTGATTAATTATTACAAACAAACACAATCATGAGGACCTCAGATCCTAACAGTTCATGATACTTTGCACATATACTGAATTTTTAAATGAATCAATGATGCAGGTTCATGAGTACATCGATGACACAGAGGACTATGTGAACATCCAACTGGGCAACCAACGTAACGAGCTTATTCAACTTCAACTAACATTAACGATCTCGTCATTTGCTATAGTTCAACATAGAGTGGGAGCAATGATGCACTTCTAATATTTAGTCTATATGATGTAACGGTTAAAGGGGTATAACTGTCGTTAGGTGAGTTTTTGTATGCAGGCTGTATTCCAGCAGCTAGCTCAAAAGATATGTAATTTTGGGTGTGTTTATAATGAAATTTATCTTTCAAACATACTTTATTAGACTTTATTTAAACATTTTGGGTTTTATTTCACTGTTGAATTGCATGTACTAAAATATGTTTATTAATCAGAGGTTTGCTTTTTGATTTTGGAAGACAAATGGTTACAAACAGAGTCTTGAGAAACAATGATTTGGCAAAACAGAGATTACTCTTTACAAACAGTGGTTGACTTTAGTCAAACAGAGTTATAGATACCTTAAACAAATGATACACTCTTTTGAAACCTAAAATCTGTTTATTAATCAGAGGTTTGGTTTTTGAAAATAAATGTTAAATGTATGTTCACTTTTGGTCAATCAGATGTTTGTTTTTCCTTATGTAATCTCTGTTTTTTAAACAGAGGTTAGGATTTCAAACAGTGGTATGAGAAACATATGTTTGAAACCTTTGTTTGGTTACAAACAGAGTCTTGAGAAACAGTGATTTGGCAAACATAAAGATTACCCTTTACAAACAGTTGTTGATTTTAGTCAAACAGAGTTTTAGATACCTCAAACAAATGATACACTCTTTTGAAACCTAAAAATCTGTTTATTAATCAGAGGTTTGGTTTTTGAAAACAAAGGTTAAATGTCTGTTCACTTTTGGTCGATCAGATTTTTGTTTTTCCTTTGTAATCTATGTTTTTGAAACAGAGGTTAGGATTTCAAACAGTGGTATGAGAAACATATGTTTGAAACCTCAGTTTCGTTATAAATAGAGTCTTGAGAAACAGTGATTTCGCGAAACAGAGATTAGCCTTTACAAACAGTGATTGACTTTAGTCAAACAGATGTTAGGTTAACTTCTGTTGACTAACCGTTTTAACATGGGTTAACTAACATATGATACTTAGCATCTATCAATGTGGCAACCTCTGTTGGAGATAATAGATGACAGTTGTTAGCAAACGTCTGTTGGAAAGCAACAGAGGTTTTTAACAGTCGATAGACAACAGTGGTTAGGTTATCAACATAATGGAATTGCTATTGAATAAACCTATTGACCATTAGTTTATATCAATTTTGTAAGTCTGCACTAATTATTTTTTTACTCTATGTCAATATGTGTTATGTATGGTTTTCTAAGAAACGACCCGTGTTTGCACACGGGTCTTACCGCTAGTTACTATATAATACAAACGCCGTCGATCCTTAAATACAATCACTTTTGTGACTTTTGACTTTTACCAAACAGTTGATTAAGATTGTATTTTCAATTTTTTTAGTTAACTTTTAAAGTTGTTACTTTTAACCCCTCTTTCTAAATACTTTATACTGTATCACTTTAACCCCTCGAATTTAAGTTACTTCATGTAACGAATTCGTGTTTCTTTTAGCGGTTGTGTTCGTTGTTTGGCCCCTCCCCATCGGCATAAATTCGAATTCATCTCCGTCGTACGTCATGTGAGTCACTTGGTTTTATAAATTCATGATTTTGATTTTTGATCATCGTTTGTTTTTTAGCATGTTTTTACGCCCCTACTTTTGATGCTACATGTTTACGCCTCCGTTCCGCAACGCGGGGGCTCAATTCTAGTTTAATATAAATAACAATCTTTAGCCTTGTATTATCGGGCTATAACATCATGAAAACATAAAGTTGGCTATTTAATATAGATAACAATCTTTAGCCTTGTATATCAATGTATCATCTCAAATTTTAAGTCTTCATGTTCGCAGTTTCCTTTCATAAAGAATTAATCTAAACAAAAACTAGAGGCTATTTGACTTTTAAATGGGTAAGTGTTAAACCATTAAGAGGTCTGAACCATTAATTGCTAAACCGGTAAGAGATTTGAACCATTAAGAGCCAGTATAATGTTTAACTGTTCAGAGACAAATGTCTGACCAATTCAGATAAGAGGTTTTAACCATTCAGACTCACTATAATGATTAACTATTCAAAAGCAAATGTTTACACTAGTACAATATGTTTGTAACTTGTATACATTTATCATGTTGGATATGAGCACAGTTAAAACATTTTCATATTAGACTATGTATTCAAACTTGTATACTCACCAACATATTTGTTGATCATATTTTATTACATGTTGCAGGTTGATAGACGACGAGTTGAAGAAACACAATTAGGGTGGACTTAGATACACGCTTAATAAATAAACAATATTTCATGCTTCATGTATTTATGCTACAATTTGAATGTTTTGTTTTGTTGAACGATGTATGAGATTTGGTATTTATGAAATTTTGATTAAACCATTATTGTCACAGTTCAGTGTTATGATGCTATGAAAATTTGAATATTTTTGTTTCACGCCGATGTTTCCGCCATCGGTTGGGGTGTGACAATTTTAACTATAACTGACCCATTACTAAGCTCCTTAACCGACTAACCATACTAGAAGTTTGGTTATGCTTATTATTAAGGTTAAAGAAATCCCATAACCGAAGCTATTAGTTATAGTTAAGGTTAAGAGTAAAAACTGAACCAAACCTTGATGTGCACACCCTTAGTTGCAGTTTTACAATTGATGTAGTTCGTATAATTCCTGGTGGGTAGTACAATCGATCCGCAGTTGAACCATGGCGTCGACCTTGAACTTGTTGTGTTGTTCAGAGACTCGTAGTTTTTAATTATCATTTGACTCATTTGGACCATCGATACGGAGATCGGCCCTAGGTTCGATCGACGTTTCAGTTATACAGCGTTTGTTTAGAGACTTGATGTATTAGCTGACCATGGGGGTTTTCTGCACTTTTTGTTAGATTGAATTTTGACCAATTTGTTGTTAAAGGCAGTGGCGAAGCTTGAGATTTCCGAAGGGGGGTCGGAAACGTATATACCCAAAAATTTCTATAGAATCAGGGGTCGAAAACATATATGCCCAAAAATTTATATACGAAAACTATATACATAACACTACTGAGTGAATTGTTCGGGGTTTCAGGCGCCACCTTTTTTAAAGCTTATCTATTAGAATTTCGATAACAACACATCATCACACTCTTGTTGCTATACCATGTTATTTCAATTGCCAAGCATATTCTCATACTTGAAAGTAGAAAGGTAAATTATTTCGATAGGAACACATCTACTTAATGAAGTTATATTAATTAAAAGTAATAAACAAGTATCATTTTTATTTCGTTGATATATCAAATTATTATATTAATTTATATTCCTTTTCATATTTTTGTCTTATGATAAGTGGAAACAACTTATTTAAAATAATTTGCCAATTATAGTAATTTAAATTTAATTTAGGCAAATTGAAAATAAATAATCCTACCTTTTGAACTTTGGCGGATAATAATCTCAAGTCAGTTATTAGCCGATAATAATCCGAACTTGTCAATTTTTTGTTGTAAAATAGTCCGCCGTTAAAATAACTTAACAGAGTTAAGTTTTTTTCCGAATTACAAACCGATGTTTTAGGGCTTTTGATCAGAACGAGGATACGAGTCGATTGATGTAAAACTTACCTCAAAATTGTGCTCGAAATGGTTTGATTTTTGTTAATTGGAATTTAAACACCCGAATTGAAGCACCGTTTTCGTAGGTTGAGGGCAATATTTTGAGGTAAGTTTTATATCAACCGACTCGTATCCTCGTTTTGATTAAAAGCCCTAAAACATCGGTTTGTAATTCGGAAAAAAACTTAACTACATTAAGCTATTTTAACGGCGGATTGTTTTACAAAAAAAAATTAACCAGTTCGGATTATTATCGACTAATAACTGACTTAAAATTATTATCGTCCAAATTGAGAAAGTTGTGAATATTTATTTCCAATTTGCCTTTAATTTAATGGAATTAAAAGTGACACCAACTTCCCTTTTAATTGAGTGTCATTAGGGTGAGAGGGGCACTCCCCTCTTAAGGGGAGTCCCCTCTCTTACGCACACCCAATCAGGTTATGCCACGTCAACTCCCCTTTTAAACTCCCCTCACACCCCAATTTGATGGCGGCACTCCCCTATTAGGTGACTTGTTTTTTTATTAAAAAAAAAAAAAAAGGAAATAATTGATTGGTTTGAAAAGAGGGTGGCCCCACACTCTCCCCCTTCCTTCTTCGGTGAACTCACCCCGACCCACCTCCCCGATTTGGGTCACCGCAGGGATGGCGGCGGTGTTCCCACTGGGGGAATAGGGTCACCGAGGCCACTCCCCGCTGGTGCCCCGGATACCTTTATCCACGTTGATTGATTTTTAATGTGTACTTTAATGTTCAGTGCCACTCTAGATAATCTTCCAACACTCCCTCGTTCGATTTGATTCTACACCATATAAATTAAATTTATTGTACGTTCTCGTTTAAAATAGTGACCATATAAATTAAATTCATTGTACGTTCTCGTTTAATTTTGATATCGACTACATCTTTATTCAGATCTGTAAAATAACTTTAGAGGGACAAAGAAGAAAACTGACGCATGATCATTTGCGCAAATGCGGACAATTCTAACCTCTTGATGTTAAACAATAAGCGGTTAGTGTTAGCCTCTGATCAAAACGTGATCACACCTCGTTCTTAAATCAGGGGTTGTTCTCATTTAAACATCCCGACACACGCATGTAAAAACAAGGATCAAATAAACTAAAAAGTTTAAAAAAGATTTAGAAGTTCACGCATGTACTCGTATGTTTTTTTTGGGCGGAGAGGTTGTTATGTCATTTTATTACATCACATAGTTCTAGCGCAACCACGAAGATGACTTCCCTTACAATCACGACAAAGCTTATGATTACAAGTTTACACAGTTGATTAGGTTTTGAAATTTATCGTCATCATCATCATACTCAGTAAATCCTACCAATGGTAAAGCAAAGGTAGAGTCTGAGGAGGGTAAGATGTAGACAACCTTACCTCTACCCCATAAGAATAGAGAGGCTGCTTCCAGTAAGACCCCCGGTCCGATAGTAGTTTTGCATCAAGCCTTAGACATAAGGCACATAACACTCAGCAATCGGGACAAAGACCGATTAGTGCATGTACCTTTTTGAAATTTATGATGACGATATTTAGGTTTGTGTTTCTTATTAGTTTTTCTACGATAAGTTTTATAATTCAACTTGTGTTTTGACAGATTGCATGTAGTCGGTGATGGGCTTGGGTGCACATAACAGTGATAAATGCACAACGTTGTACGTAGTTATATTGAACAGTTCTAAAGGTTCGGATGGGCACTTATATTACCAAGGTAAACAAATTTCAATTGTTTTTTTATATTATACGAGTACCCACGCGATGTGAGACGAAACATAGACACAGACACTGGTAATCATGTAAAATATTAATTTATTTTAAATTAAGAATAACTATAGCAATACCATACTTAAATCAAAGAAAATAAAATTTCGTTTTTATAGCGTGATTTTTTTAAGTATTAATATATGAAAATGTTATGACCGTTTAAAAATCATGAGGGTTGTTGGTTTAATTAAAAGTCAGAGTAAAATGCATGGATAGTCCATGTGGTTTTGCAAAATAACACCTATAGTCCCCAACATTTGGAAATTACACCGGTGCTCCCTGTGGTTTGACAGTTTGTTACTCGGATAGTCTCTGGAGTGGATGTCCATTAGTTTTCTCCGTTAAGTGGATGTGAAATGACAAAATTACCCTTCATCTTCTCCACTCTATAAAACACAACAACCCCACCCCAACCTCACCCACCCCCACCTTTCTCTCTGTTCCCCCCCCACCATTAACCACCAACCACCACCCACCTCCCACCATTAACCACCAACACTGAAACTGGTAATAACTTTTGGGCCTTGGTAGATTACTCAGATTTTTATTTGAACGGCTGTAGAATACTCATTACTCAGATTAGCCCATGATCATGTTAGGCCTATAAAATAAACAAGAATTTATATAAATCACAGAGGAGTACCTTAGTTTGAAGAAGTATCAGCAGGAACACGAACAGAACTGGCCAAAAGAGGAGTATCAATCAATAGGTAATTTTTCATGCCCTTTTTGTGATTATATGTAGGAAACGACGGATCATGTATTAGTCTCATGTGTCACTACAAGAAAAATGACCATTTGGGACTAAATTATGAGGGACTGATCTATCAGTCTCGGATACATAGTATCGGGGACTAATTTATTAGTTACTAATTATATTAGAGACTGATTTTTTTGTGACTGATGTCCGTGACTAATAATCAGTCCTTAATACTTGGACAACTTATCTGAGACTGAATTTTAGTCACAAATATGTTTGTCTAAAAATAAATTTTGGGGGGAAACTTATTGGTTACTGAAATTCAATCCTAAATAACAGACCCCATTAATAAAAATGGCGCCATTTTATTGGTCACTAATATTCAGTCACTAATATATTGACACCGAGGGACTAAACTATGAGGGACTAATCTATCAGTCTCGGATACGTAGTATCTGGGACTAATTTATTAGTTACTAATTGTATTAGAGGTTGATTTTTTGTGACTGATGTCCGTGACTGAATTTTAGTCACAAATATGTTTGTCTAAAAATAAATTTTGGGGGGAAGCTTATTGGTTACTGAAATTCAGTCCTAAATAACTGACCCATTAATAAAAATGGCGCCATTTTATTGGTCACTAATATTCAGTCACTAATATATTGACACCGAGGGACTAAACTATGAGGGACTAATCTATCAGTCTCGGATACGTAGTATCTGGGACTAATTTATTAGTTACTAATTGTATTAGAGGTTGATTTTTTGTGACTGATGTCCGTGACTGAATTTTAGTCACAAATATGTTTGTCTAAAAATAAATTTTGGGGGGAAGCTTATTGGTTACTGAAATTCAGTCCTAAATAACTGACCCATTAATAAAAATGGCGCCATTTTATTGGTCACTAATATTCAGTCACTAATATATTGACACCGAGGGACTAAACTATGAGGGACTAATCTATCAGTCTCGGATACGTAGTATCTGGGACTAATTTATTAGTTACTAATTGTATTAGAGGTTGATTTTTTTGTGACTGATGTCCGTGACTGAATTTTAGTCACAAATATGTTTGTCTAAAAATAAATTTTGGGGGGAAACTTATTGGTTACTGAAATTCAGTCCTAAATAACTGACCCATTAATAAAAATGGCGCCATTTTATTGGTCACTAATATTCAGTCACTAATATATTGACACCGAGGGACTAATCTATCAGTCTCGGATACGTAGTATCTGGGACTAATTTATCAGTTACTAATTGTATTAGAGGTTGATTTTTTTGTGACTGATGTCCGTGACTGATTTAACTAAATAAGACTAACCCAGTTAAAAATTATAAAAGGATTTCTATTAAAAAGACTAACCTAGTTAGTCTTTTCAGTTAACTACTTCAGGGGCTGATTTGGTTATTTTTAAAAGTATTTTAACCTTATATTCTAACCGAGTTAATGGATTTGTAAAGGTTCCTTATTAAACAACTAACTTAGTTAATATACCCAGTTAACTATTACAGGGACTATTTAGGTAAATGTGGAACCACAGGGGCCAAAGTGTAAATTTTTGTTAAAATGAATAAAAAGGTTCGAATCGGTCACCAACAAGACTCGAACTCGCGCCCCTCGAACACACACACACATGCATAACCGGCTGGACTACCACCATCGTTGTTCATATCTCAGATTTATGTTATATATATATATATATATATATGTATACACTTTAGAAATATAAAATATATATATTTAAACCTGCATATCCGCGCTGTTGACTGGACTTCGACAAACCCCGATGTTAATGGGTTATCTGATCAATGTCGTTGCACGCCTATTCTCTGCACCTCAAAAGCAACTTCCCACGCGCATTTAATTGATTCGAACGTGCCTGACTTCGATGAAACCGAAGTAGTTTTTATAAAATTAAAAGTGGAATCTACCACTAATTTCTGTTGATGTAATGTCCAAATTGAGGCGTTTTATAAAAAAAAAAATTAAACCAAGCGTAGAAAAAAGTTGTAGCAACATCCGTAGCAAATCTGAGGAAAAAAATATAAAAAAATAACGTAGCAAAATCGGTAGCAAAAAGAAATGTTTGAAAATTAAATAAAGAAGTTAAATAAACCTGGTAGCAAAATTTGTAGAAAGTTGGATGTAAATAAAACTTAAACCCCAAAATAGGGTTTTCTTATATGCAACCAGTTACTCCACCACCGTTCACGACCATCGCCGCCCACTCCACCGGAATCACGACCTTCAAATTGAGTTTCGGGCCGAGACGAGGTTCGTACACACTACAAAAGAACTACACAAACATGGATATTCTTGTTGACCAATCATATTCTTTCTTTATGACGATGTCTCAAACTGGAAGCAATGATTAGTAAGCAGCCATCTTGCATAACCCATCTAAACTGCATTTGCATAAAATTAAAATAACTAACATGACATTAAAATAAAAAAACCTAATTTAACTATTCATCGTCGGAATCCGCTAAAAGGTGGGGTATTCCGTATTCCGTAACAACATACGAGTACAAATAACAGTTCAAGTTAAAATACCAACTAACTTATATATCAATTATGTAATCGGTTTCAATTAATGGTCAATAACACAAATTTGTTACTCCTCAAGTCTATTTTCTTTACATATGGAATATTTATACTTAATAAAATTTGTTACCCAAACCCTTTCTTAGCAAAAATCATAAATCTCTCTAAAAAAAAAAAGGATTTGTTTTTTGTTAAAATAAAACAAAATGGGTGAATTAAAAAAAGCAATATTCTAGCACTAACTGATTGGTCTATTCAAACTCACACGGATCGCCATGCTATCACCATCATCCGTTGATCAAAACCAATCCAACGGCCACAAAACCCTACAACACTTAAACAGACAACACCCCCTATCTCCTCACCTCTCTCTCGCTCATCTCCCCCCTCTCTCTCCAGCAGGTGGCCGACACCACTCCGGGTGGCGGCGGCGCCAGCTTCTCGGCGGCAACGACGAACACAGAAGGTCGACGAAGGTTTGAGCGGCGGTGGCGGCGGTAGATCGGAACGACGGGCGGCGGCTCGATGGTTCAGGTTCGAGTTCAGACACGTTCCTGTTTCGGGTCGCGATTCGGGTTTCGAGTTTAATCGGTTCAGGTTAGAATCCGGTTCAGGTCTTGTTTGTTTGAATTCCGATTCAGTTTTCGTTCAGTTTTGTTTTTGGTTCAGGTCATCGGAGCTCCGGCCCGGCTGACAATGGCAACGGATTCAGGTCTCGGTTCGGTTGAATCGGGTGGCTCGGGATCGAGCCTGGGTTTGATTCGGTTGAATCGGGCTGACAATGGAAGATACTTTGGATTGGAAATAACCCTACCCGTTTGTTATGCTTCATTTGTTCTTCCATAGACTTCACAAACCCCAACCCCCTTTAATAATCACCACTGCCAATATCTTGTGAAGCTTGTTGAAACAACAATTAGATCCGGAAGTGATCGTTTTCCTAACAGGCCCATATATATAATGGGTGAGTCCATGGGTGCATGCCTTGCACTAGCTGTTGCAGCCCGTACCCCGGATATCAATCTTGTTTTAGTTTTGGCTAATCCAGGTAATTAAGAAGCTTGTTTATCACCTTCCTCTTTGTTAATAGTATTGTGGTATGTAATGTACATGCAGCAATTTGTTAAATATCATATCATATCATATTCTCAACTTGTTTTATGAAGCTACAAGTTTCGGCAAGTCTCAGTTGCAGGCTTTGGTTCCCGTTCTGAAAGCGATACCTGATCAGCTTTGTGTTAGCTTTCCTTATCTGCTGAGCATAATGACAGGTTATATCATTCTGTAATTCTTTTTTTTAAATAACAAAATAATATTGTTGAATGCTTCGGTAGTCATCGTTCTATTGGAGCGAGCTATGCATGGAGTAGCTAGCTTTAACAGACAGTTCATATTGGAATTAATAAGTATAATGCACATTATACATATTAAATTGACATTAGCAGTTTGTACTATATGAACTGCAGGTGTGCCTTCAAGAATGATGAAGGCTACCGTAGAGAAAGGACTTCCTTTTCAACAAACCGCCATAGATCTCTCTGAGGATGTTGCTGCATGGCTCTCCTACATGTCGGTACGAATTTAATTAAATAACAAGTTATTTTGTTTTCGGTATAAAATTTTGTAGCATATCCCATTATGGTGGCTTCTTCTGTCTAGAGTATAAATAGATTGCCAAATGCCAATGACCTTCTGGTGCATTGGCAGCCTCATGACCTTTCAATGTGGAGGTCATGGCTCCGAGTCTCACCTGAAGCAAAAAATGCTTTGGGTTGAGCCAGGGGTTTTACCACAGTGGGCCTTCGGGTAGTGAGTTTCCTCTGGAATGGTGGCGGGCCGGGTCACCACTCACCAGCGTTGTCTACGCGTTCAAGGACGTGGGTGGTCTTTTTCCACCCGGGTGATTGTGCTTTTGTCGATCGTTAAAAAAAGACTATAAAAGATCAAGTTAGGGGATAGTAGTCACATGATGGATGTTAAAGCACAACTCATTAAATGTATCTCCAATGGATTTTATGATTTGGCCCTTAAATCCGGATTTCCATATATAATATGTTTCATCATCTTATTGTGATGATCTAGTTATAAAACTTGGACATTGAAATCATCACTATTAACTGTAGGCAGTAGTTTGATTGTTAATAACTTAATATTCTCAGGGATTGGCTGACGTTGAGACAATTCTTTGGAAGCTGAAGATGGTAGAATCTGCATGCGAGTCCTCCAACTCACACATTCGCAACGTTTCAGCTCAGACACTCGTACTCTTAAGGTCCCACCTCATTTAACCTTTCTAGTTTAATCCGGTAAATCTTACGGGGTTTTCATTATGACTTGATACTATGGGATAACATGACATGTAAACTTGTTGTTCTAATGTACTTAATAATTTATACAGTGGGAAGGATCAGCTATTTCCTAATCTAGTAGAAGGACAAAGGCTTTGTCAAATTCTTCCAAAATGTCAAATGTGTATATTTAATGATTGCGGTCATGCCATGTTCCTGGTAGGATGATTCCAATGTTTATTTCATTTTCTTAAGATATACATGACATCCTTTACAGATTTCAATATTTTAGTCACTCAACTTTAAATACTACTTATAATACCATGCTTGCACATGTAACAGGATGAAGATATTGATCTGGTAGCAGTCATTAAGGAGCCGGTTATTATCACCGTGCAGAACTCTTGCCACCAAGCCCTCTTGCAATTAGAAAGTGTGTTGACTCTCTAAGGTAACTTAACTGACTTCCATAACACTCTATCTCAACCACTAGATCCATTATGCAGTTTCTTTTCTTCTGATAACTATTTGGATAGTACAAGCCTCAAAGACCATATATCTCATTTGTTTATATGAGTTAAATTCGTTCTTAGTCGTGTTGTTTGGTGAAAATTGTCACTTTGCCTCAAGTTATTATGCATATAGTAAATAAAAAAATTATGTTATATTTGTATTTTTTTACTGTATGCATAATAACTTATATCTCTAGATTAACACATTGTACTTAAGGCATGTTGACTGAAATACCCTTTAAGTTAACAGAAAAATGGATGGAGTTAAGTTACTGGATACAAGCGGCAACAAAATGCAGACCGCTTATCGCACAGGAAAAAAAACTACTTGAACTCTTGAAGTGCCTCTTTTCCACCGAACAATGAATTTTACGCTTGTTTTCTTATTTCAGATGGACAGATGTGGCTGCTTCTCCTGTGCTACTCTCAACTTTCTTATTTCAAAACTAAGTTACTGGATACAAGCGGCAACAAATAGAATGATGAAGGCTAATTGTATGCTTGGTAGTCATAGGAGCTAAGCGCACTCAAGGTGCAAAGTGCGAGCCTTTATATTTTATTTCATTACTGTTAACTGTCATCACATTCAGATTTTTTTACTATCATCGATGCTATTTTGAGTGATTGTATGAGCTTATGATGAACCGAATAAACAAGAATGGTATTGAATTAGTTGGTTTTTATCGACATGAATTGCTATTATAATGTTTAATAAACTGATCTTTGTAGCTAACGAGGCCATTTTACAATTTATTGCTATTTTTTAACCTATGATTTTTTAAGGTAATTTTTGTAATTATAATTTTAATTCACAGTCTTTACTTATGTTATAAAGTTTAAAGTGATGTTATGTTTTTTTCTTCTGTAGGTGGATTAACCAACGGTTATAAAAGCCACATTGCAGAAAAAGAATTAACCGATGAGACTTACAGTCCGGATGATGCTCTAATTATCATGATATTCGGAACTGCAATGCATAATAATAAAGTTGTTCATCTACATCCAGTAAGTATAAAAAGAGCTTTTAAAATATAGGAATTCGTTGTTTATCAAATTTGACATTCTATAGCACCGTATATACATAAGTTAAGTCCGTGTTTTTATTTGGGTTTTCGAACTTATAATCTAATTTTTACAAATTTCTAGCCGTCGTAATCATATTTGACTAAGCAACGTCGTAATCATATTTGACTAAGCAATTTTTGCTTCTTTTTTACCCGATTATTGAAGGGATAAATATTGGATTACATTTTATTTATCATTTGAACTATAATTGGGTTAACTGAATTGCAGCTATAGTCTCTCTTCTATGGTTGTTGGAGTTTATTCCAATGATATTAAGTTGCAGCTGGAAATATGGTAATGGTCGCAAGCTCACAACTGTTCTCGAGGGGTCACAAGAGCGATCACAAATGTTCGCTTCAACCTTGGAGTTTGGTGGATGTGGTAATGGTCGCAAGCTCACAACTGATGTGTATTTAACCATGTTCTTTGAAATGACAGTTCTTAATATATTAGTTTGAGTTGGAACTAACTTTGTGGTTTAAATTTGTATTTTGTTGAAGTTATTTGTATGTTTTATTGTTAAATTCTTGAGCTTGAGTTGGATGTCTTGAATAATATGGTAAACACCCTCAACGTCACTTTTCTTTTTTGTTCCGCGACGCTCGATATTTGCTCGTCGCTCGTTCGAAAAATACTCGGATCGAAAGACGCTCGTTCGAACCGAGCACGAGCAAAGGTCCAATCGGTTCGGTTCGGCTCGTGAACAGCCCTAGCATGCATACTATCGACTATCAAATGTAGTATCAAAGACTATTTTTTAGTCTTCAAAAAAATCATAACTAGAAACAGTCATAGCATCGGCGACTATTATTTAGTTACGAAATTAACATATTAGGGATTGATTATCAGTCTCTAAAAAAACATATTCGGGATTGAAAAAGTTCTTAAAAGATACAAAATTTCAGTCTCTAAAAAACATATTCGAAACTAAATAAGATGACATCTAAGATTATTTTTCAGTCCCTAAAAAATATATTAAGGAATGAAATGGCATGTTATCAGAGACTAATTCTCAGTCTCTACAACGTCTATTAGAGACTGAATTGTCATGGAACCCAAATCTAAGTAAATGTATTTGGGACAAAATAGACAAGGTATATTGAGGACTGATTTTATATGTATAGGAGACTGAATATAAGTCTCTATTGGTGTCATACAATCGGGACTGAAATTTAGTTACTAATGAAAGTATCTAGGACTAGACAATTAGGACTGGCTCGGGACTGGCAAAATCAGTCCCTAATAACCATTAGGGACTGATTTAGGAGTTTTAGAGACTGATTTTTCAGTCTCAGATTGCGATCTTTTTTGTAGTGTGTATCGGCCAAAAAAACTTTATGGTGGACTTTGAGCGATTGGCTGGATATAGCATCACGTACCACAGTTAAGTACTGCTCGCTGCTGTCGCGACAGTGATTTTACCAGAAGAAGGCAGCCCTATGCGTTGTCCATCTGGACGATATGGATACAAAGAAATAACCAAAGGGAAACATAGCTCAAACATAAAGTTTTTCTTTTCTCTCTGGAGAGTCAAACGGGCTGTAGGTGGGAGGTGGGAGGTGGGTTGTGGTTGGTGGTTAATGGTGGGGGGAAACAGAGAGAAAGGTGGGGGTGGGTGGGGTTGGGGTGGGGTGGGGTGGGGTTGTTTTGTTTTTATAGAGTGGAGAAGACGAAGGGTAATTTTGTCATTTCACATCCACTTAACGGAGAAAACTAACGGACATCCACTCCAGGGACTACCCGAGTAACAAATTGTCAAACCACAGGGAGCACCGGTGTAATTTCCAAAAGTTGGGGACTATAGGTGTTATTTTGCAAAACCACAGGGACTATCCGTGCATTTTACTCTAAAAGTCAACAATAAGTTACAACATGAACACCACTGTGACTATCAAACACACCAAACAAACCAATTGTTTCACCACCTACATTGTCGGTTCTTGCTTCATAGAGATCTTCCATTGATGATCGCAAATCTATTGCTGAACTTTGAATCTTTCCTCGGACCGCCACCACTAACATCTTAATCACCATTCGATTGACGCATGATAGCGGATGATATCGAATTCAGATACCTCATTACTTTTCAAATAAAACTAGAATCAAACTCAAATTAAGAAAAACCATGAAAAATTGACTGAAATTGCTGAATTTCAACTTTAGATTTCATCAGATTAATTCAGACATAAATTTTAAGATCAATCTACTTGTTGTTTACAAGTGAAGTCAAGAAACAATGATTAGATCAAACTTCGTTTCAATTATGATATATATATGAGTAAACTGCCATTTTGGTCCCTGTGGTTTGGGCACTTTTGTCATTTTAGTACAAATCTCAAACTTTTTAAATCTAGGTCCCTGTGGTTCACTTTTATTGCCATTTTAGTCCAAAATTCAAAAACTCCATTTTTTGACTGTTGCAACCTGCCTATTTTGTCTTTTTGTGCAGGGGTATTTTTGTCCAACTAATTTTTCATTTAACATATTCTTAATTAAAAAACTAAATTAAATACATTTAATTCCTATTAACACACAGATCATCTATATCACCACCTATACATACAAATCCACATATCTATATCACCACCGTTCATCACACACACTCCTTTCATCCCTTCACAAACCTCCTTCAACCACCAAAAATCAACAAAATTCCACAAAAAAATTCTACAAAATCAATGGGCGTCGATTACTACAACATCCTGAAAGTGAATTGAACTGTAACCGATGAAGATCTGAAGAAATCATACAAAAAACTCGAGATGAAATGGCATCCAGACAAGAACATCGCATCATCAACCGATGATAAAGTCGCTGAATCGAAGTTTAAACAGATCTCCGAAGCGTATTACGTTCTCTCGGATCCGAAAAAGCGTCAGATCTATGATATGTACGGTGAAGAAGGTTTGAAATCCGGAGTTTATGATGAATCGTTGTTGTCACCGACGGTTTCTAGTGGTACGAATAAGAGTAGATCTGGTGCGAGGTTTAGGTTTGATCCGAGAGATGCAGATGAGATATTTGCGGAGTTTTTTTACGGATCAGAAGGTAGGGTTTCGGATTGGGGTTAAGTCTTGAAGATGATGGCTTCTCCAAATGGATTGCTTCTCCAAACGGATCTCCGACTAGCTCATCCTCCCCAAACCAATTTCTGGAGAGTGATGGGTGATGCAGATGTTAACGGTGGTGGGTGGTCGGGGTTCAGATGGAGGTGGTTGCTGTCACAGTGGTGGTGGGGTTGGGATTTGGTGGTGGCGGCGACAAATTTGGTGGTGTTGGTGGCTGTCACAGAGGTAGCAGGGGTGGGGGTTTGGTTGAGGAGAGAACTAAGAGATAGAGAGAGAGAGAGAGATAGTTAGATAGAGAGAGGGGATGTGTATGAGAGAGAGGGGTTTAGTTCTGTATATTTATTTTTAATTAATAATTAGTTATAATAAAAGTATAATGACCAAAATACCCCTGAGGAAAAGGGAAAAAACCAGGTTTTTTTTAGAAATCTGACCTGATTTGAGATTTGAACCAAAATGGCAATAAAAGTGAAACCACAGGGACCCGGATTTAAAAATTTTGAGATTTGGACTAAAGTGGCAAAAGTTGCCAAACCACAAGGACGAAAATGGCAGTTTACTCTCTATCTCTCTCTCTCTCTCTCTCTCTCTATATATATATATATATATATATATATATATATAGGATTAGGTTCAAACGTGAACAAAATCCCAAGAGTGAACTGCGTGAACTGATCTGGGCCCTTGATTTTTATGATCTTGAGATTAAAGTGAGTGGCATGATGGTAATTATTTGGTTAATTTTTTCCAATTAATTAAATACAAAAAGGGTATATATGTAATTTTCATATTGAATTGATTACATAAATCCCGTTTCTCTCTCACAAATCATCATATTCAAACTTTTATCAACATCAAACTTTCTCTCTCCCCTTCATCATATCGCAGAAACTTTCTTCAACAAGACCTCATCCTCATCTCTCTCTTTCTCTATCCTCCCGTTCCTCTCTATCTCTCTCACTAAAACTGATGGCCGGATTTGGGCTCCGACGGGTGGTGTGTTTCTTGGGGGTAGCAGGTAGAACGGCGGAGGTAGCTTAGCGTGTGGGGTGGCGGCTGTTTGTGTGGGAGACGGAGGGGCAGTGGGGTGCTCGGTGGTGCTGTGATTGTGATGGATGACGACAGGGGTGCAGTGGCTCGCGGCGGAGAGGAGTGCCGACAGCGGCGGCGAGGTTTTAGGGTCTCGACGAACTCCGACAACCCGTGATAACACCAGATCTGTAAGTTTTCGACTCATTTTTTCGTTTCAAAACCATTCTGGATGGTGTTCTTCGCAGTCTGAAAGCTAGCGGTGTCACCATTAGAGACCTACTAATGCAATCCATTTAAACCAATTTCTTAGGTCGTTTTATTGAACTTGTAAGTTGTAACCAAACTTTCAGATCCTCCAACTTGTATTATTTCTGATGGGTTCTTGTCAGTTTTCACAGTCGATGTTGCACAAAAGCTTGGAATCCCAGTGATGTTATACTGAACACTTGCTGCTTGTTGCTACATGGGACTTTTGAGTCATTCTCATCAAATTAATATAACTAATTTGTTTTTGCAAAATAGGTTGGATGGATTTTTGGTTCAGTTACAGAGGATATCCTTACGGGCTTCAAGATGCATTGCCACGGTCGGCGATCAGTTTATTGTGTTCCGAAGAGGGCTGCATCAAGGATTCTGCTCCCATTAATCTTTCGGATCGTCTTCACCAAGTTCTTAGGAGGGCTGAGTTTTTTTGTTCAATTTTTTGATGTTGCTCTGATTTTTTAATGCAATGTACACATGTGTATTCTGATTTTGATCTGTTTAAATGTGATGTACACATGTGTATTCTGATTTTGCCCTATTTTTAATGCGATGTACACATGTGTCTATCGTCTGTTTTTGTGATATCTCAGAATTTTTTTTTTGTATTGAATGTTGATGTACACCTGTGAATTACTGTACACATATGTACGATGCTGAGTACACATGTGTACTGTTCTATTTATATCCAAGTACGCATGTGTATACCGTTGAAATATGAAGGTTACGTGGATCTTAAAAATCAAAATTTGAATTCTGGTGATGAAATATGAAATAAAAATTAAAATTGAAATCTGGTGATTTGTTGTTTGTTTTGATAATTATCTTATTTTTTATATAATGAATTTAAATTAGGAAAGATGTAACTTAATTCAATTATTAAAATAATGATTTAAATCTAATTTTTTATATAATTACAATCCTACCCTTAACAACTAAAAAGGAAATCAAGGGTCAAGATCTGTTCACGCAGTTCACTCTTGGGAGGTTGTTCACGCTGGAACCCTACCCTATATATATATATATATATATATATAAACACATTAGTAAGACCTCCTAAAAATGGCTTTGGTATAAGTAGCCCAAGAAGAATTGTAGATGTGGTACTCCTTATTACTAGGATAAAGGGCATTTTGGTCCTAAAACACAAAGTCTTACCCTTTTTTCTTCTCAAAATTAGGGGTGTCCAAAAAGTTCGCGGCTCGGAGCTCACTCGAAGCTCGCTCGGATTTAGCTCGAAAAAAGCTCTCTCGATATGGCTTGGTTTGAAAGTAGTCTAGCTCGGCTCGTAACGAGCCAAATTGGTTCAGTTTGGCTCACTTGGTAGCTCGGCTCGGCTTAACTCGAATTATTTTACTTATAATATATTTTATTTTATATACATATCATATATTACAAAAATAAAGTGATTATTATTTACATGTATTTAGGCTTGTAATTTGATATCTATGACATATTTGAAAGTTGATTACCATGCTAATGAACTAATATTGTATTTCCTTGAAATATAAAACTTATTTTGCATTGTTGAACGTGATTTTGACTTGTAATGTATTAGGTTGAACTTATTTTGAAATATGTTCTTTTAAAGTATTTAATAATATTTTAGAATACTGAATTTTGAGAGCTATGTATTAGTTTTTCTTTTTAAAATCGAGTCAAACCAAGCCGAGTCGAACCCACTCAGTTTAAAACCAAGCCGAGCCGAACTTAGATTTTCAGCTCGGTTTTTAAATCCGAGTCGAGCCGAGCCAGCTCGGTTTGTAATCGTGTCGAGTCCGAGCTTGCCCTAGCTCGGCTCAAATTACAACATAAAAAATCTAATAAAAAATCTAGTAGAAAATAGTTAAGCATAATATATCCGGTATAAAAAATTTAGTACAAAAAATCTAACACAAAATTGTTATACAACATAATTTTTTAGGGGGATTTTTATATAGTAATATGATACTCAATTTAAACTAGTATTAAGGCTCCCGCGTTGCGGCGGGGGACATAAAACCATGCAAAGTAGCACCAATGTCACACCACTACCAGCGATCAACACCGAAAATCTCATAAAAACAAAATAAACAGAAAAGGAGAAAATAAAACAAAATGAAAAGCATTTTAAAATCGTTGAACCACGCACACCCATTGCGGCGTGTTAATGCGAAAAATTTAGGCTGAACGTAAAACATAGAAAAATACCTAAGTCGATCTAAGACCCATACGTTGCGACGCACTTCTCAAATGGGAAAAAATAGACGAAAAAACTTTGAACCCCACACGCACGTTGCGGCGTGTTAACTCGCAAAATTTTGAACGAGACGTAAAACAAAAAACTTTCGAAAGATGAAAACTATGGGGCCAAAGTTGAAAGTAAAAAAGTATTAGGATTAAATTGCAAAATATGAAAACCTTTGTGTTAAAAGTAAAAAAAACTAAAGGGGTTAAATTGCAAAGATAAGATGTTTTAGGTTAGAAGTGAAAAATATTAAAAACTTTTTTGAAATACCCCTAAACCTAAGGTAAAACAACATAAAGCCTATACATGTTGTTAATATGGAAATATTCAAAGATTCTTGAATATATAGTACAATTTTTTTAAATAATGTCATAAAAAAGTTATGAATGTTTAAAAAATAAAGGAAATTTGAAAAAAGTTAACATAGGTGATTGTTTTAAAGGTACTCTTAAACCCCTTTTTTCCTACACTTTCATCTTACTTTACTTGGGCAAAATCCATTTTTACATGTAAAAAAATAAATTTATCTAATCTTTTTTCGAAGTTTTTCATATAAACAAATGTGAAAGCTGTTTTAATAGAAAACTGAAATGTGAAAAAATAAGAAAGGAGTTCAAAAAATAGTTGAAAAGGTAAAAAAAAAAGTACAAAAAATATTTTGTTCATTTGAAAGTCTTCTACATATGTTTATATGAAAAACTCCAAGACATTATATAAAAATGCCTTTTAATATATTTTTAAATTAGTAGTTCCCCGGTTTCCCACTTTTTTATGTGTCACTGGAGGGTTTTATAGTTGTAGATTAGAGGGTCAATATTCGTGTATCATTGTGTTAATAGTTATGCATTAGTGTTGTAATTATGGTTTGTTAGATGTATATCAACAAGTCAATAAGCAAGCATATGTGGGTTAATAGTTTCATATTGATTTTCAGTTTTGTATGTATTCCATCCATGACCTATTGGTCTAGTGGTATGGTGTCCCATTTTACAAATTTGGCTTTCAAAAAAAATGTATTCTACCCTTGTACCGAAGGATGCCAGATATGTGAAGACACAAAACTTCTGAAAAGATGTTTCATAGAAGGTTAGTTCTCATTCTATGTTTGTTATGCATATGTGATTTGTTTGTTATTATTATTATTATTTACAGGAGTCATGCAAATGCTAGCATATGATACAGGTTGCTCATGATTACACTACAATCAACATTCCAGTTGGTTTTGTTGTTTAATATGATTGTCTTTACGTTTACTGTACTACAATCAAAATATGTTTCATTATATTGTGTGTAAGAGACTTGAATTGTTATCTTTTGTAGGCTACTGTATATTTGTTGATGTTGAACATGCTCCTGATCAATCTATTAACCAAAGCTATTGTCACAACTCACAACCAGCCTGTCTAAGGGGACATCGAGACAGGAAATTTATCACATATCAGCCTTTGTAAAAAATCAATTATATGTCCTTGATTTTTTAGTCCGAGCCCCCCCCCCCCCCCGGCGTGTTGTGGCGGACATCCAGCTGGTATTGGTTTGATTTGGTTAGTTTACATTACTGGTATCATACTAGCATTTAACTGAAAGAGATTTGTCTGAGAGGATGTCAACAAAAGTTCTAAATTGATCGAAAATCATAAAAATGAACATAGATACCGGTATGGATTATACTGATATTGGTATCGGTAAATATCAAATTTGTAATTCCACGGTTTTAAATAAAATATGTATTAAAACGTCACGACGCAATTTACTTTTCTCTTTTATAAATTTTATTTCGCTCGTTATACTTTAAATAATATACCAAACTTAATAAATCATCTTTTACAATTATAATATTCAGTTATTACATCTTACATATACAAATATACATATAATAATAATAATAATAATAATAATAATAATAATAATAATAATAATAATAATAATAATAATAATAATAATAATAATAATAATATTAATAATAAAGTAGGAGAGCACGTTTACAATAGTCTTTTTTTTAACAGAATTATAAAACTAAATAATAATAATTATAATGATAATAATAAAGTAGGAGCACGTTTACAATAGTCTTTTAACACAATTATAAAACAAAATTATAGTTTCCGCCATTTAGGTATATAACAAATGCCACCTTTTGTCTTAAACTAAGAAAATAAGACTAATCATTCTTTGTGTTCATATACTTGTCTGAAGGGGTATGGTCCTAGATCTCGCGTCAGCATGACCGCGAATGACCATTACCCTTATCAAAAACCTCCACCAGCAATAAACTCACCTGTGTCCGCGTGGTCACACGCGAACACAGCGGTCCAATCTGTCCAGTGATGAGAAGACTTACCTTAAGGACGGAAACCAATGTTACGCATAGCGATGCGGCCCCGCACCGCATCCTATGAACATTTTCGTCACGACAAGGGATCTGGACAACAGAAACAGTCACTAAGCGGCGATGCGGCATGACACCGCATCCCGCATAAAATCATGGATGGAACAACCAACGCGGGAACAACATCAATGACCGCAAGCAGCGATGCGGCCTGGCACCGCATCCTGCCTACAAGGCAAGTGGGTCTGACACCACAGTGCAAGTGGCACTGGGAACAGTCGCCTACAGGCCCACGTGTATACAACAGTCTGACACCACAGCAGGACGTGTCATCACCACCGTAACCGACAGGTCTGACACACCTGCAAATAGCTGTGCGATGTCAGGCTAGCTACTCAACTACCCTCCTTCACTCCTCGGCTATAAATACTCACCCCAAACCAGGTTTGAGGGATCACTTCTCAACTCTCTCACTACTACTACAATCACACTTTGCTTCCCAAGCAAATTACTGATTCTCACGCCGGAGAGTGGTAACAAGGAGCACCCCCCACCCCATTCTCCTTGTTACGAGTCACGGCTTGTTTCCTTGTGCAGGAAACCAACCACCACCAGACGATCCAGCCAGCGATCCTCGGAAAGAAGGGATTAACCCTCTTGACGAGACCAGTGAGTTAACCCACCTAGTTAACCATTGTTTCATCATTGGCGTCCACCGCTACTCTTAGCACTTTTTCCGACCATCCATTTCTCTCCAAAGATCATGTCTGATCGTCAAAACAACACCACCGGGGATAACCTAAACCCCGCAAACCAAGGGCCTGCGGGAACCATTCCCCTAGCCCCAAATGCTGAACACATTGGCACATCAGTACAAGGGGGCGCATCCCTTACGTTTGGACACGATTTATCACAGTACGCTCCTGTGATACCTACAGGCATGAACCTTCATGCCTGGTACGACCAACAAGCAGCTATGCTGGCTGCAACGTACAACAGAGCTTGCGCAGAAGCGCAAGTATCTGCGGGGCCTACCCCAGCACCACATACCCCTGCGGGCCGTACCTTACAATACAACGGCAAGGCCCCAACACATCCAACCTCCAGAAGCAGGCAGGAAGACCGCGGTTCCTCTTACTGCGATGTCCGCACACTTGCGGAAGACGATTCCTCGTATGGGTCCCGCCGCAGGGACCCCATACACAGCCGCCTAGGCCCCCATGGCGAAACTAGACGACAGTCCACAGCACACCGCGACCCCGGCATCCATAGCCGGCTGGGACCTCAGTCCCACCGTGAAGGACAAGGCCATACTGATCCCGACGACGGTACATACCGCGCGGAGTCTCATGCTACCAGCAGTAGACCGGGAGGACGCAACTATGTTCCTCCCACTCACCCCCGTACTACATACCTCCGCGCTGCAAAAAACCACCAGAGCCAACCCTACAGGCCGAAATCTGCGGCCGAAAACTCCAAATTCGCCCCAGAAATCGCCCACGCCGATGTCACCACCACAAAATTCCCATTAAACATTGGGAAATACAACGGTTCGACCGACCCAGATGATCACATGAACATCTTCGTCGGCGCCGGATGCAACGGTAGGTGGGATGAACCCACTTGGTGTCATTTTTTCACCCAGACCCTAACAGGTCTGGCCAGGGCCTGGTTCGATTCTTTGCCAGTGAACTCACTGACATCATTCGAGGACTTGCAAGCAAAGTTCCTCGCACACTTTAGCCAGCAGCGACGTTATGAACGTGATTCTATGGACGTCATGAACATATGGCACAGAGACAACGAATCGCTTGAGGCATTCGTTGTCCGTTACAATAAAGAGTGCCTAGAGATAGGCGACGTTGCCGACCAGATGGCACGTAACCATTTCATCGTTGCAGTCAAGGACGAACAAATGGTTATGAATATCTCCGGCAAGGACGGCTTGCCTAAGAAATGGGAAGATGTCATGGTTGCGGTCAAAACATACGCCCAGACTCAGCGGTCTCTCAGACCGCACGTATCAAAGGCGCAGCCCCAAACGGAAGGCCAATCATCCCACCAAGAACACAAGCGCAATAACAAGCGCAACCGGGACACATGGAATCGCGGCAGCGATCCCAAACCACATATCCCACGCAACAACCAGCCCGACGCAAGGGCTACAATCAACGCCCAACGTGAAAACCGGGCATCAAAGAAAGAGTCTCAGGACCGTAGCTGGACCGAGATCAACCAGTCGCCAAGCGACGTCCTCCTTACGGACGCGCAATTCTTGCGACCGGCCCAACCGATGAAGTCCAAAAAGAACCAGGATCTCGCACTCTACTGCGAGTATCACAAGGACAATGGCCACACAACAAACAGCTGCATCAGTCTCCGACTGGAGATTGAACGAGCCCTAAAAGAGGGGAAACTGCAACACCTATTGACAGGCGCATAAAAAGCTACCAAGCGCATCACTCCCCACAACGAGGGCACCTCCACGGGAAAGAGGACCATGTACGTGGCCTCTACCCACATGATCAATGGAGGAAAAGGAAGACCGCGCAAGGCGGCGAGAAGACCGGACAATGACTGGAAAGACGAGCAAGTAGTCTTTCCAAAAGTCCGAGGCGGACCACGCGATAGGCGCACCGTGGTTATAACATGCCACCTGGCTCACTACTGCACCGAGCGATTATTCATCGACCCGGGCAGTACATCTGATATTATATACGAGCAGTGCTTCAACCAATTTGATCAAGAAGACAAAGATCGGTTGCAGCCGGCAGACTACCCGTTGGCCGGGTTTGCAGGGGAAACCGTATTCCCCCTGGGCCAGATTACTTTTCCTGCGCGCCTCACCAACGGGAGGCACACAAGAACGGAGGAGGTAAACTTCATGGTTTTACCGCACACCTCCAAGTACGACGTACTTCTCGGGAGAGAGTCTCAGGGTGATTTCAACATGATCACATCCGTCCCTCACTCTGCTATCGGTTTCCCAACCGAGACGGGGGTCGCGATAATATACGCCCGAAGAGAAGTTTTGTCCACGGACGAGCTGCGTCCGGCCAAGGTAGCAAGGCCTACCCCCAACACTCAACCAGAAAAATGGGTTCTAAACGCAAGACATCCAGAGCAAACAGTTACGTTGGGCCACGCCTTGTCTCCTACTATCAAAGCACACCTGAAGCAACTCCTCTTTAGGAACCAGGATATTTTTGCGTGGACACCCGCAGACATGACAGGGATACCACGCGATATCGCACAGCATTTCTTGAATACCATGCCAGGTATCAAGCCAGTGATCCAAGGCCAACGCCACCTTGGATCAGCAAAAAACGCGGCGATGGAAGAGCAGGTACAGGAGCTGCTCTGCGCAGGCATCCTGCGAGAAGTCAAATACCAGACTTGGTTATCCAACCCAGTCATGGTAGAAAAACCAAGCGGGAGCTGGCGCATGTGTGTCGATTACAAAGACCTCAACAAGGCCTGCCCCAAGGATTGTTACGCACTTCCGGAGATCGACGAAAAGGTCGATAACCTCGCACCATTTCGATGGAAGTGCTTTCTCGATTGTTACAAAGGCTACCACCAAGTACAGATGGCAATCGACGATGAAGATAAAACGGCATTCCGCACTCCTACCGGGAACTACTGCTATACAAAAATGCCGTTCGGGTTGCGCAACGCGGGCGCAACCTATCAAAAATTGATGAACGACACTTTCCGCGGTCAAATCAGCAAAAGTGTCGAGATCTACATGGACGACCTGGTCGTCATGAGCATGGAGGAAGACACCATGCTCAACGATATTGAAAGAACATTCCAAACTCTGCGAAGCGTCAACATGAAGCTCAACCCAGGGAAATGCTCGTTTGGAATGGAAGAAGGCAAATTCCTTGGGTTCATCATAACCAAAGATGGATTCAAGGTGAACCCGGAAAAAGTACAGGCGATCGAACGCATGCCATCACCTTCTACGATGAAAGAAATGCAGCGACTAGCCGGCAGGCTAGCCGCACTAAATAGGTTCTTAGCTAACCATGCAGCTAAGTCTTATCCTTTCATCAAGACTCTGCGGAGCTGCTTAAAAAAGGAACAATTCCAATGGACCGCAGAGGCCGAAAAAGCTTTCCGAGAGATGAAAGAGTGTTTGATTCAACTCCCAACTCTAACCGCCCCTCGCAAGGATGAACCACTTATTTTGTACCTATCTGCCGCCGACAATGCAGTTGGCGCGGTACTCATAGTGGAGCGAGAAGGGGTTCAAACACCCATCTACTACATCAGCAAAATGCTCAATGACCCAGAGACGAGGTACTCCATCATGGAGAAGTTGGTACTAGCACTGGTACACGCGTCGAGACGATTACGACGCTACTTCGCGAACCACGTCATCACAGTGCTAACCAACTACAGGATCGGCCCGATCCTATCCAAACCCGACATCTCTGGGAGGTTAGCAAAGTGGGCAATCGAGCTGGGCGCACTTTCGCTGAACTATAAACCGCGCCCAGCAATCAAAGGCCAGGTCTTGGCTGACTTCGTTGCTGAAGTACCAGCAAATCGCATTCAAGAATGCGAAGAAGAACAAAACCCTGCATCACCACCATCACCCGCAGAAACATGGGCACTATATACAGATGGTGCATCCAACGAAGATGGTGCAGGTGCAGGTCTGCGACTCGTCAGCCCTGATGGCCAAGAGCTTACCTATGCAATCCGCCTCGATTTCAAAAGCACAAATAACGAGGCAGAGTATGAGGCTCTACTGGCAGGGCTGCGTCTAGCAGTCAAACTCGGCGTCCAACATTTGGAAGCACACGTCGACTCACTATTGGTTGCAGGGCAGGTACGTGGCGACTATGCCGCAAAAGGGGATATCATGATCCTCTACCTTGAACAAGCCTTGCAGCTAAAAACAAAGTTCACTTCCTTCAATATCCGCTATATCAACAGGAGTGAAAACAAACCCGCGGATGCGCTATCAAAACTGGCATCCACAAGCTTACAACATCTGGCAAAAGAGGTACGCATCGAAATTCTGCAAAATCCCTCAGTACCCCTGCGCCAGGTCAATGTCATCCAGTACGGTACAACATCCTGGATGACACCGATCATTGCATACCTACAATCAGGTGTTACTCCTGAAAGCAAGGCAGAGGCACGCAAGCTGCAATACAAAGCGTGTCATTACCAAATGGGAGACGGTATCTTATACCGTAAATCATACCTGGGGCCACTACTACGATGCGTCGACCCCCAAGATGCCACGTACCTTATCAGAGAAATACACGAAGGAATATGTGGCATACACGCAGGCCCACGCATGGTGGTGGCAAAAATCATGAATGCCGGATACTACTGGCCCGGCATGCACCTGGACGCAGTCAAAGTCATGCGCAAGTGTTTCAATTGTCAGCGGCATGCTCCCAAGACCTTGCGCCCCAAGAACAACCTGATCCCCGTCACCACCGCATGGCCATTCCAGAAATGGGCAATTGATGTGGTGGGACCATTTCCGGACGCACCAGGTGCAGTAAAATTTATCATAGTGGCTGTTGATTACTTCACAAAATGGGTAGAGGCAAAACCACTCGCCTCAACCACCGCTATGATAACAAGGAAATTTGTCTGGGAACATATCATCTGCCGTTTCGGTCTACCAATGTGCATTGTTACCGACAACGGTACCAACTTCACGGCCGATGACTTTCAAAAATGGCTAAAGGAACTAAACATTGAACACGTATTCTCCTCAGTGGTGCATCCGCAAGGGAATGGCCAAGTCGAGAGTATCAATAAAAGCTTAGTCGAAGGCATCAAAGCACGATTGGGAACAGCCAGACGCGGCTGGGTTGATGAACTCCCAAGCATCTTATGGGCCCACAGGACAAGCCCAAAGACAAGTAACGGTGAGACACCCTTTAGCCTGGTCTATGGCACTGAAGCAGTGATCCCCGCAGAAATAGGCCTCCCTTCACCAAGAATGTTGGCTATCAACAAGATAGACAACAATGAAGAACGCAGGGTTGACTTGGACCTCTTGGAAGAAAGGCGTGAAAACGCCGCCATCAATGAGGCCAAGTATAAAATCAAACTCGAAAAGTACTACAATGCACGCGTCCGCATTTGTACCTTCAACCCGGGAGACTACGTCCTTCGTGACAATGAAGCATCTAACGCGGAACGCCCAGGGAAACTTGCCCCCAAGTGGGAAGGACCCTACCTCATCCAAGAGGTCCTGGGCAAAGGCGCGTATAAATTACAAACATTAGAGGGCGAAACTATCGCACGCACATGGAATGCGCAACAGCTTCGACGCTGTTACATGTAAGCCATGTTTTTTACATTCACCATGTAACCTATCGGGCCGCAGGCCATTTGCAAATAAATAAATGGACGATTCAATGCAATATTGTTTATTTACTTCCATTACAAATGCGTGCTCCACTCTGCGGTATCCACAAAAACAGATTGACAAATCTTCATTTGCGATACCCACACAGAGTAGCAACCACACGCAGCTATTGTAATAGGCCAGCAATGGCAAATACCGACTATTTATCCGGCTGGATATAGTTTTCGTACTTGCATATCATCTAGATATGCAAAAGGCAATTACAGACTCGGTGTTATTCACAATAACATTAAACTCATACAAGTTCAAACATGCAAGTAATGAGAACACTTGTACAAATTGAACAAGAGCGGTTAAAACTTTATATTAAAAAAATCTCTACACCTACGCTATGCACAAGGGATTTACACAAAGTTCTTAACATTTACATAAGGAAACAAAAAAGGCACGCAGGCCAGCCTAGTCTTTCTTTGTACCGCTGGAGCCTGCACCATCCTTGCCTTCAACAACAGGCTTTTCCTCGTCCTCCTCATCAGCATACAGCAACCGCAAGCGGTCCACATAATCCTCCGCTTCTAGACACTTTTCAAGCTCCTCAAGACTGGAAAGGGTTGTTTCATTATACGCCGCAACCGCAGCATCAAGAAGCGCTTCAGTATCCACACCGTGGAAACCGGATCGCTCATCAGTATATCGGCCCTGGGCCATAACATTCATATGGCCAATGCAACGATTATAGCCAGCTTTAAAACCAGTATCCCGGGCACGCTCCTTAATCTCATTAACACCTGATACATTCTCAGGTGCGTCAAGGATGGCCATAACAATCTGCGAAACAAGAATACAAAGGTTATCAAAGGCAAACCTACAACAAAAATAACAAAGGCAATGGATACTTACATGCCCGATCCCGCGCATACGCATCCATTCACGGTCAGCCTTGAGTAGCTCAAGCGACGAAGCAAGGCTATCCCTAGCCTCTTCAGCCTCTCTTGCCCATGCTTCAACTTCAGCAGCACGGGCAGAGACTTCCTCAATAGCGGCCCCCCGGGTCCGCACTTCAGCCTTTTAACAAGGGAAACGCAAGTGTACAAAAATAATCAACATACTTGTGAGACACACGCAAATTCAAAGGCAAAAAAGACTTATACCTGAAGGCCCAAGATAGTTTTCGATAAATTGGTACGATCAACATTTGCCCCTTTAAGAGCCTTTGCAGCGCGGGCCCCCGCCTCCTTGGCCTCTTCAAGAGCCTTTGCAAGGCGAGCTTCCGCCTCTTTGGCCTCTTGGGCAGCCGCAACAGCTGCTGCCTTCTCTTTAACCAGCGCAGCATTTGCTGCCTTAGCATTGACAAGCTCCTGGCGAACACGAAAGAGAGTTTCATTCTGTTTGGCCCAAGAGTCTTTCCAAGCCTTGCGCTCATTAGAAAGTGTCTCGCGCTCATTAGAAAGAGATTCTTTCCAACTCTTGCGCTCAGTGGAAAGCAGTTTTGCAAGGGTACGAACCTGTTTAAGCTCAGCAGTTGCAGCCCACTCTTCAGTCTGCTTACGCTTTTCAAACGCAGCCCTATCCCTTTCAAGCTGCTCTGCACCCTCATGTGCAGCCTTCACCAACTCCTCAGCCTCGGCACGCAAGCGCACATTCTCCTCCTCCCTGCGCCCCAACACCTTATAGTTTTCCATAATGGCATTTGCCATTACGGAACTCCCAACGAGCATGGAGGAGAGTTGGTTAATCTGGACCTCACTTGACAGAGAATGGGCCCGGTTGACTTCAAAAGGGGTGCCCAAACCACCCAAAATCTCCCTACATGCGGAGGGGTCAGCAGAAATATCATCCCCTTGCATCACAGACCATGGAGGGCGGTGATAGGTCATGGCCCGGTCTTTAGTATAAGTGCGGTAGTAAAACTCCAATTCAGTCTCTTCAGGCTGAATAGGAGTCTCTTTAACACCCGCATCCCTTGAAGCGGAACCAGAAGCCTTCTCAGCAGCGGGGGATTTCTTGCTTCCGGTATAACCAAACTTCAGATGAAGCTCCTCAGTATCCTCTGGGGTGATAACATTATCATGGGAATCCACCGTGTCATAGATCTGAGACGCAGGTCCCTTCCCAGTATCATCCTCCCGCACAGAGGGCTCAGACGTAACAACCTTATGAACCCCCACATCCGCAGCAGTGTCATGCGGGGGAGGAGGAGGAGCATCAAAGATGGAGAACCCTTCATCTTGGGGTTCTGTAATCAAAGCAAAAATACGTTAAACTACAAGTACAAACACAAAATACTTGTCCAAGTTACGCATTACGTACCAGGAACAACCACAGGCTTCTTTTGTCCCACAAAAGCCCCGCGTCTGGTCTGAATCTTCGGCTTCTTTTTCTCACCAGCATCAACAGCTTTCCCTGCTTTTCTCTTCTTCTCATCAGCAGGCTTGGAACCCACAGTGGTTCCACCTGTGGCCGCACCAGCACCTGGAACACCCAAGCCCTCAAGGGTGTCAGATACTACCACGTAATCGGTATATCTGCGGAAATGAGAACGAGAGATACCTGCTACATGCGGAACCAAAGGCGGAACAGCAGGAGCCTCAGGTTTCTTCTTGCCGCGACCCCGCACGGGTTTATCCACTTGCTTCTTCTCTGCATGCTTTTTGGGAGCACCCTTTGACTCAAACTTACCAAGGGCCCCAAAAGTACCTGCATGTAGAATATCAGCAACATGAAACTTATAAGCAAGAAAAGAAGGCTATGAATTATACCTTTGCCCTGCGGCAGGGGTGCCTTCATTGCCTCGCGTGTAGGAACGCGGAAGTTATGGAGAATGGTCAAATTAAAACCTGCACCTTCAGCAGTCTTGACAATATCAACCTTGCCAGTAAAGGTTGGATCAAATATCTTCCACAGCTCAACAACAACTTCTGATAATACACGTTCAAATTAATAACATACAAGGGATTAATGAAACCGCACAAGAGTAAGAACACTTACCACCAGTTTTCTCCCGCACAACGGGCTTTGCATGCTTATCGGCCCTAGTCAATAACATCCGCAGCATCCACAATTCAGTGTTCTTCAACAGCCTATGCTCAATAGTCCTCAACCGTGGGAACCACTCCGCATTCTCCGCATTAGGAATGGCAATATCCTCCGCAAGGATAGGCTCATTAACATTCCGCAAAGTCATGTTGAGAACAACCGCGGCAGCTTTAACATAGAAGAACTTGCTCTTCCACTTTGTAATACCCTTGGGAGGGGTCATCAACTTGGTACTCCCGTACCGTTCTCGGAAAGAGAAGAACCCAGTGTTCACCGTCAACTGATAAAACCCCCGGAAATTATCAACGGTAACCGGCAAACCAAGGGCACGAAAAGTTGATTCAAAGTGTCTAATACGAATAAACCTAAAAGGACTCATCTGGGAGTTATGGACCTTGTAATACTCCAACAACTCAGCAACAAAAACGGTCAATGGTAAACGAAGGTTACCATCGATGAAAGAATCGGCCCACATGGTCACATGACCGGCTGGAGCACAAGCACCGGTGTCACCGTCTTGGGGATAAACAGCCCCAAACTCGGAGGGCATCTGTGTACTGATCATCAGTTGGTCGAACGACGCTTTCGACCACTTCAAGGGTGGCAAGCCACCACCAGGGGCACTACCACCATCATCTTCGTCTTCACCGCCCACCGGAGAAGAAGTTTCAGGGTTTTCACCCTCCACATTGTGTGGGTTAGATGGTTCAGCCATCAGAAATATAAAGAAGAGAAGGATTGAGTTGCACAAAAACTCAGAAAATCGCCAGAAATACAGACAGATTGATCGGATAAGACAAAGATAACACTCTTTTTCACCGGAGAAATTTTTGAAATTTGAACAAAGTGAGGAGAAACCAAACGGTTTCCCCTTATATACTCATCGCAATTAATGCGATGCAGTAACCGACTTACAACGTTCAAAAAGGGCCACTGACGTATCGCCACGTGTTCAGTGACTTTTCAGCTGACGGTTATCACGCGCGCGTGGCCGCCCACGCGCCTGACAGAAAAGACCTTTACACTACTTGCTACAGTGCAGTTATGACCTCGGTCAGTGCAAACGTCCTTTCAGACCATCACATGTCAGAATCCTACCAACTTTCAACAACCCACACGTGCCATCAGCCACGTAGACAACACAAAAGCGACAAACATTATCCAAACTTAAGCGGCATGCGGTTTCTCTGGTTTACCGCACCATAACCCATACCGCATGTCGTTTTTTACATACCCCTCAAAATAGGCAAAAATATATATATCTAAATTATATAAGGGGGTATAAACAATAAACCGCACATACCCACGAGCACACGTGGAATATGCGGAGATGACACACACAATCCCGCACGGGTGCGTCAGATACTCAGAACCAGCGTTGATCCTTGAAATACGAAAACCGCCTCTCAGGATGCGGTTCTTCAGGCTTCAAATCCCTCGTATCCGGTTCACAACCACGGAGGGAACGCAAACAGCTTCTCCTTAAGGAAAAGGACAAGTAGGCTGAGCAACCGCACATCAGCAACCCTGTCTCCTGAACCTTCAAGAGCTACGTCCAGGCTACAAGACTTCTAGAAGCGAGTTCTTTGCTGCAAACCGCAACCATTCGTGAGTAGTTACTACAAACCGCAACTATGCGAACGGTAGCTACGGAAGAGCCACAACTAAACAACAATGCGGAGGAGCAAAGCTACTTCAAGGAAAACTGCTTTTCAACTAAGCATGAAGGAAAATGGCTACAAAACGAATGCGGAAGAGTTTCAACCAACTTCCCAAGTATCTAAGGTGATCTCCTCCGGCAACACTACTTAAAGAAAAGCTACTTTCCACCAAAGCGTGAAGGAAAGTAGCTCCAGAACAGTGGTAACAAGTCTGCTTATGACTAGTTACCCACCTATGGACCGCATAGAATAAACAATGGTGGGCACAACCCTGCCTATGACCATGTTTATCTGCCCATAGTCCAGATTCACATTGTTCGACCAAACACGGCCAACAATGGCGCAACTACCCCACGTTTCTCAAATAAACATGGCCAACAAGGCGCGGCAACGAGGTAACCGCAAAGGACGTGCGGTTACTTGAGAGCTAAGCCTCAGAGGACGTGCGGTTACTTGAGAGATAAACCACAGAGGACGTGCGGTTACTAGAAAGCTTAACTGGAGAACACGAACACCCCACAAAACAGGGATCATCATTGCATGTCCAGTTGCTGAACATAGAGCTTGAGCAAAGTACTTACAACTTTGCACTAGCTGACGCAGAGGTTACAACTAGAGTGACGAAGACGTACATCTTCCGTCATGATCTCAAAGGTTGGTTCGAACCCTGCTAACACCTTCAGTCACCGTTTCAAAGGTTGGTTCGAAACACCAACGGGTGGCTGATGACATCAAGAAAATGTAGATTAAGAGTAAAGTCCTTGGCTGAGAATTCAGCATCAGACGGAACTTGCTCACCGGACATCCTTCTCAAAGGAAGGAACAATCCACTCGAAAGGCCTACTACTTACTGAAAGAAGGAGCCATCCGCATGGCCCATATTTAACCTTCTAGACAACATAGTCCAGTATCCCTCCCACATGCAACTTGCATAAGGAAGGAACACTAGACTGGGGGGACTTGAAGGGGTATGGTCCCAGATCTCGCGTCAGCATGACCGCGAATGACCATTACCCTTATCAAAAACCTCCACCAGCAATAAACTCACCTGTGTCCGCGTGGTCACACGCGAACACAGCGGTCCAATCTGTCCAGTGATGAGAAGACTTACCTTAAGGACGGAAACCAATGTTACGCATAGCGATGCGGCCCCGCACCGCATCCTATGAACATTTTCGTCACGACAAGGGATCTGGACAACAGAAACAGTCACTAAGCGGCGATGCGGCATGACACCGCATCCCGCATAAAATCATGGATGGAACAACCAACGCGGGAACAACATCAATGACCGCAAGCAGCGATGCGGCCTGGCACCGCATCCTGCCTACAAGGCAAGTGGGTCTGACACCACAGTGCAAGTGGCACTGGGAACAGTCGCCTACAGGCCCACGTGTATACAACAGTCTGACACCACAGCAGGACGTGGCATCACCACCGTAACCGACAGGTCTGACACACCTGCAAATAGCTGTGCGATGTCAGGCTAGCTACTCAACTACCCTCCTTCACTCCTCGGCTATAAATACTCACCCCAAACCAGGTTTGAGGGATCACTTCTCAACTCTCTCACTACTACTACAATCACACTTTGCTTCCCAAGCAAATTACTGATTCTCACGCCGGAGAGTGGTAACAAGGAGCACCCCCAACCCCATCCTCCTTGTTACGAGTCACGGCTTGTTTCCTTGTGCAGGAAACCAACCACCACCAGACGATCCAGCCAGCGATCCTCGGAAAGAAGGGATTAACCCTCTTGACGAGACCAGTGAGTTAACCCACCTGGTTAACCATTGTTTCATCATTGTCTTAAACTAATAAAATAAGACTAATCATTCTTAATGTTCATATGTTGAACTAACTAGTGGATTAATCCCGTGCATAGCAACGGACGAAAACACAGTCGGTTTTTAATGTACTTACTGTTGCAAACGAAAAAGAAAACCTCATTTAAAAAGTATAGCGTTCTTATTTTCTGAAATTAAAATATAAAACTTACACCGTAAAATATTTATCCTTTACTATAATTATAATTTAATATAATACGTGTATAAGTCTTGAATACCATAATTAGTTATAATAATAACAATTAGAGTAAATTGCCATTTTAGTCCTAGAGGTTTGTCCAAATTTGTCTTTTAGTCAAAATAGTATTTTTTTTCTGCTCTAGGTCCCTGACTGTTCCATTTTGTTGCCATTTTGATCATATTGCCTAATTCCGTCCAAAAACCTCATTTTTAACCAGGGGTATTTTGAGAATTTTCAATTTAAATCTTTCAAATTGCCATTTTGATCCATTCTTTTTTATATCCGATACACACACATATATATATTAGATACACAATTATTTATACATCTGTCTTCTCTCTACAACCACCACCGGTTCCCACCGGAACCCTAGCCTTCGTCGCCGGAATTTGCGGCTAGGGTTTTCTACAGACCATCTCCTCTGGTGGACTACCATCACCACCACCACCTCCGGACTCCATGAAGACCTTGACCTTGACTCAACCGAGGTCACCTGATTTAACACTGGCAACTTCTCCGGTTCATCATGTCGGATCATCTTCAAAAGATTCTAGACTTCCCGAAAATGGGAATACGTTGCCTGAATCCGGAGATCACAGTATGGAGTCACGTGGAAGTCATCTGACGTTTGCGGGATTAATGAGAAGTTAACAGTGGGTCATCAGAGAACGATTTCAACTTCCAGCATGCATTTCGATACAATTTTATCACAAGAGCTATTTCATGAAGCAAACAGTTTGTCTGAAACACATGTGGGAACACCCTCCAGCAGTGATGTTTCAAGAGAGGCAACATCGAACCTTCAGCCTACCTCAATTTCCACAAGTACTCCGACAACCCCGCTGATCTCACCTCGGTTTGAAACCCGACCTCGAAATCCGCTATGGCGCAGGCCATCGGAACGGTACGGACTGAAAATAGTCTCGTCACCTACCGTTGAAACGAAGTCGCCGGAGGTGATGATGGTAGTCCACCGGAGGAGCTGGTGTGTAGAAAACCCTAACCGCGAATTCTGGCGAGGACGGCAAGGGTTCCGGTGGGAACCGGTGGTGGTTGTAGAGAGAAGACAGATTTATACTTTTCAACATAAAAAAGAATGGATCAAAATGACAATTTGAAAGATTTAAATTGAAAAGGAAAAATTATAAGTTTTGTCCTTTATCTTAATACCACTTATCAGGCGGTGTCCTTTTTAACGAATTTTAACAAGTTTTGCCCTTTACAAGGAATTTTGTTGCACGTTTTGTCCTTTAGGCTTAACCTAGTCAGATTTTCTTGTTAAATCTTGTCACCCAAGGGTATTTTAGTCTTTTTACCCATTTATTTAATATTATTTTAAAGAATAAAACAAAATATTTTAGGGTTGACTCTTGAAATAAATAGGTAAAAAGACTAAAATACCCTTGGGTGACAAGATTTAACAAGAAAATCTAACTGGGTTAAGTCTAAAGGACAAAACGTGCAACAAAATTCCATGTAAAGGGAAAAACTTGTCAAAATTCGTTAAAAAGGACACCGCCTGATAAGTGATATTAAGATAAAGAACAAAACTTGTAATTTTTCCAATTGAAAATACCCAAAATACCCCTGGTTAAAAATGGGGTTTTTGGACGGAGTTAGGCAGTGCGATCAAAATGGCAACAAAAGGGAAAAGTCAGGGACCCAGAGGAGAAAAAAACTATTTGGACTAAAATGAAAAATTTGAACAAGTCTCAGGGACTAAAATGGTAATTTACTCTAATAATTATTTGTATCTATGTGACATGATGTCATGACGAATATGCATCATACATGGATGCTCTACTTAGACTATGGGGTATGGGGCTTGGGTTGGGGCGTGGGTTGGGGGAAAACGCCCAAGCCACCACCCCTTGGGGCATGGGTTGGGGCTTGAGTTGGGGCGTGGCCCTTGGGGCTTAGGTTTGAAGCCGGGCGTGGGGCGGGCTTGAGATCCGATGTGGCGGCCTCCTATTCGCTGTCCACCGCCATGTCATAGCGGGTGTTTGAATTTTAATTTTTTGTAATTTTTTTTTTAATAAACTGCCAAGCCACACCCCCAACCCAAGCCCCGCCATACCCCACGGACACGTCACTCACCGGTGGGGGGGGGGGCTCCAACTCCACGTGTCAACTCATGCCCCCAACCCAAGCCCCACCATACCCCACGGTCTTAGTACATGGCACTATTTGTCATATCCAACGCCGGTCTAGTTGTACCCGGCTCAAATATTTATTTAAAGAAGGGAAATGTAACTTGGTGGCATGTTATCATTGAGTTGTTACTCAACTACTACAGGCATGTTTGGCTAAGCTTTTTGAAACAACTTAGTGATTTATTGGCTTTTCGAAAAGTCATAAGCTCCAAAATGATTTTTGGCAATGAGGGTGTATATGAGGGGAAAAGTGTCTTTTTCAAAAAGTCACTCCATAGTGACTTTTCCAAAAAGTCAATAAGGAGTTTTATAAGCACTCCCAAACACCCTTTACATGTGAATTTAGTATTCTCTGTAGCTAAGAAGATGTTCTTTTTTATATATAATAATTTACGTCCTATCCTATTGTCGCAGCCCTGAGCCCACCCTGTGTCACACCCCAACCGATGGCGGAGTAATCGGGGCGTGGCACTGAGCGAAACAGATTGTCCAGGAGAATCCATAACAACTATTCGTTATAATATATTAACGTTCATGTCCCATACCACAAACATATAAAATAAAAACAGTTATTACAGACATTGTTCTCAAAGACAAATATCCATTCCGACAACTCAGATTTTATTTAGTTTGTTTCTAGACTCCATCCTAGCTCGATTCATCAAACAGCAAGCACACGTCCTAAGCACCTGTCACATACGTTAAAATAAAGGTCAATACACATAGTGTAAAGGTGAGCATACAAGTTTGATAATAGCATAATAGAGTTCGAAATCGTTTACGCATAACCAGCATGTACAACGTATAATGTGAAGCATGTAAGTTATCGACAAAGATCCTATCAATACCAATGACTGCGAGTTGACTGTGAATAGCGAGTGCGCAACACATGTTCGCCACTGCGAACACGTGAAGTAATTGTCCTTAACAACCCCTGAGTAAACATGTGCTGAGTCTAAAGTATAGTACTATCGTTGCTATGGCAGGTAGACAGCAATCAATGTGTTAACATAACAAACAGGCATTCATCGAGTCACGTATAACATGCATTACAGGTCAGCGTATAAATAGTGTTTGCGTTGTGTGTTCGATGTGATTTAGAATAAGTAACGTATGTAACACCCAAAAGTGCATAAAGCAAAAAGGGATCGAGTATACTCACAGATATCGTTTAACTTAATAAACACTGCCTTGGATTGAAGGGAGCGCTGATAGAAATTAGCCTGAACAGTTAACGATAGCATAACGATGAGCGGCGCGTAAAACGATGCAAGTGTACCAAGGATCGGATGGCAATCCGATCGGATGGCCATTCGATTGGATTGACACCTCGTTTGGTGAGGATGTGTTTGTGTATGATGGTTTGTACTTTGAAGTTTTCGTTGTAGCATTTTGAAAATAGAAAAGTATCTCTACCCTTCAGGTCGGTCGATCGAACGGTCGTTCGATCAGACGGCAATCCGATTGGCGAGTCTTCTTAGTTGAGAACAAGTTCACAGCAGGACGGTCACTCGATCGGATGGCTATCCGATCGGGTGGCAATCCGTTAGTTACTGATGGTCTTTGAAAATTGATTCAAGTACCAAAGTCCGAGACGTCACTCGATCGGGTGGTCGTTCGATCGGATGGCAATCCGATCGGATGGCAATCCGATCGGACGGCAATCCTTGAAAAGATTGAATAAAAAGTTTAAGTATGGAACCAAGTGCAACCCGATCGGATGGCCGGTCGATCAGATGGCAATCCGATCGGACGACAATACGTCCCAACGGTCAGGTCGTCTTGACACTTGATTTCGTTTGAAGTTTTGCAGTTTTGAACGAGACGTTTTGATAACTTGCTTGAACCACAGGAACCTTATCTCGACCCAGGTGACCCGATCGAACAGGAATCACACTAGTCTGACCGGTTCGCGGTCAGAGACGGTGGTTCATGTTCAAACCTGAAATCAATATCTCTTGGATATAATTCAGATCTGGAACTAATACATCACTAAGAATGAGTAGAAGATCAGAACAAGTTCCGATTCTATCGGTTTTGAGTGCATTGAGTGTAAAAGAGTTGAAAGAAAGTTGGAAAACCTTCTCTCAATCCTTTTAACCATGAATATGTGTAGATCTATGTGAAATCATTGCTTAATCTTGTGGAAATCCTTCAGATCTTAGTTGTTCTTGGTGGAATGAAGCCAAACATTGAAGTTCATAAGAACTCCATGATGACATCATCCTAGAACACCTCAAATCCGGTGATTTCACGGTTAAAAGTTAAGATTCAAAGATGAAAATGATGTAAAAGTGTGTGTAGATCATAGAAGTACAAGATTTAGGTTGAAAACTTACAAGAATCGGGAGAAATTGAGAGAAATGAGGGCTTGAAGTCGGCTGGTCGAACAAGGGAGCTGTCACATCACAATGATGTGACAGGTAGGTATTTATAGGGTTTCCCAAAAAGGAAAGTGGGGAGAGTGGCTGGTCGGTCGGGTGGCAGCCCGATCGGGTGACAACTCGATCGGATGGCAACCCGATCAGATGGCAATCCGATCGGATGGCCACTCGATCGGTTGGCCACTCGATCCATGAGTCCGGCGCGATGAGTTTTGTCGTTTCGATTCGCATGTTGAGCGTTGCGATGCGATTCGAGTGAGCGATGCGATAGTATTATCCATTAGTTACACAAATAATATAACTACTATATCTAACATACAATCACTATAATTAACTTACATTTAGCGTTTGCGATTCGATTGCGATGCGATAGATTTGCGATTGCGATTAACACCTCAACATAAACATAACATGCACAAGTAACACATAATTAGCACACACACGTAAAACAATATCCTGAACACCTAATTCGAGTTGCGATTTTGATAGCGATAAATTGATTAGCGATAAATATGTGATTAAACCTCAATTATTAATAGATACTCCACATAATACAACTAAAGCAAATAATTAAATAGATTCGATTACAAGTCAAAGAAGTCAACATGGTAGTTGAGCAAGGAGTGACAGATCGCAATTAGCAATCTTTTCTTCCTTTGACTTCAATCTTGACTGTGAATTTGACTTTCGAAACACGGGGGGTTACAGCCTCCCCTACTTAAGGGAATTTCGTCCCGAAATTAGGCTTTAGCCGTAACAAACAACTGCGGGTACTTCGCCTTCATATCGCTTTCGAGTTCCCAGGTAAACTCGGCACTGCGTTTGCCTTCCCAACGAACCTTCACAATGGGAATGCGTGAGCGTCTGAGTACCTTGGTTTCTTGTCCCACGATCTCGACAGGCTTTTCCACGAAGTGTAGTGTTTCATCCACTTGCAAGTCCTCAAGAGGGACATGTAATTCCTGGTCGGCCAAGCACTTTCTGAGGTTCGAAACGTGGAAAGTCGGGTGGACGTTACTCAGTTGCTCTGGTAGTTCGAGTCTGTAGGCCACTTTTCCAATCCTTTCCAGAATCTTAAAGGGTCCAACATATCAAGGCGCGAGCTTTCCTTTCTTGCCGAATCTGATCACCCCCTTCCAAGGTGCAACCTTTAGGAGTACGTGATCGCCAACGTCAAATTCAAGGGGCTTGCGGTGTCTATCAGCATAACTTTTATGTCGGCTCCGAGCTTTCAACAGATTGTCTCGAATTTGGAGGATTTTGTCTGTCGTCTCTTGCAACAGCTCAGGACCGGTAATTTGCGCGTCTCCGATCTCGTGCCACACAATAGGCGATCGGCATCTTCTTCCATGTAAAGCCTCAAATGGTGCCATTTGTATGCTAGAATGATAACTGTTATTGTACGAGAATTCGACCAAAGGTAAGTACGCGTCCCAATTACCACCGAAATCTATGACACACGAACGGAGCATGTCTTCAAGGGTGCGAATCGTTCTTTCAGTCTGACCATCGGTTTGGGGATGGAAAACGGTACTTAGATTAAGAGTAGTACCGAGAGCAGATTGAAACGATTCCCAAAAACGTGAGGTAAACCGACCGTCACGGTCAGAGATGATGTCACGAGGCGTCCCATGTCGACTAATGATCTCGTTGGTGTAGATTCGGGCTAATCTTTCTACCTTAAAGTCTTCTCGTATCGGCAGGAAGTGAGCTGACTTGGTTAAACGGTCAACCACAACCCAAATGCTATCATGACCAGATTGAGTACGCGGAAGTTTCGTTATGAAGTCCATGGCTATACTCTCTCATTTCCACATCGGAATCTCGGGTTGAACGAGTAAGCCAGAGGGTCTTTGATGCTCAGCCTTGACCTTGGAACAGGTCAGACACTTCGAAACATAGATTGCGATATCCTTTTTCATGCCCGGCCACCAGTACTTGTAGCGCATGTCCTGGTACATCTTTTCATCACCGGGATGAATAGAATATCATGATTTATGGGCTTCATCCATCAGAAGTTGTCGCAAGTTCATACGCTTGGGAATCCAAATTCGGTCTAAGTAATGAAAAATACCATTGGATTTATTCTTGAGTTGGGCGCCATTGTTTAGAAACCTTTCCTTCTTCAAAGTTCGCTCGGTAAAACAAGCATGTTGTGCGTCACGGATAAGAGCTTCAAGATTAAACTGGGCTTGAGAATTACGAACGCTAAGCAAGTAGCTTCGTCGACTGAGAGCATCGGCAACGACATTTGCTTTGCCTGGATGGTAACGAATCTCACAGTCGTAATCGTTTGCGTTGACGCACATTCAGTTCTTTCTGGTCAAAGATATGTTGTAGGCTCCTATGATCGGTGAAGATCGTACACTTGGTACCATAAAGGTAGTGTCGCCAGATCTTTAACGCAAAAACAACTGCGCCAAGCTCGAGGTCGTGTGTGGTGTAGTTCTTTTCGTGGATCTTGAGCTGTCGAGAAGCGTACGCGATAACCTTGTCTCGTTGCATAAGAACACAACCAAGACCAAGGTTCGAGGCATCGCAGTAAACTACGAAATTGTCATTTCCGTCGGGCAATGAGAGCACGGGAGCATTGCAAAGCATGGTTTTGAGGGTTTGAAAGGCTTCCTCTTGTTTAGTTCCCCAAACAAAAGGTTTATCCTTATGCATAAGAGAAGTAAGCGGTACGGCGATCTTGGAGAAACCTTCGATAAAACGGTGATAATATCCTGCCAGTCCGAGAAAGGAACGGACTTCAGACGGATTCTTGGGTGTAACCCAACTCTTAACAGCTTCGATCTTCGCAGGGTCAACGTGGATACCTTGACTATTGACAATGTGACCCAAGAATTGGACCTCCTCCAGCCAAAATTCACACTTGGAGAACTTGGCATAGAGACGGTTTCCCTGGCGTAACTCAAGAACCAAATGTATATGCTGCGAGTGTTCGGCTTTTGATTTGGAATAGATTAGGATATCATCGATGAATACGATCACGAAGCGATCAAGGAAGGGTTTGCACACTCGATTCATTAAGTCCATGAAGACTCCAGGTGCATTGGTCAAACCAAAAGGCATAACAACGAACTCGTAATGACCATAGCGGGTTCGAAAAGCTGTTTTGGGAATATCCTCTTCTTGAATGCATAATTGATGATAACCTAAACGCAGATCGATCTTAGAAAAACACGTAGCACCTTGTAGCTGATCAAATAAATCATCGATACGAGGCAAGGGATAGCGATTCTTGATTGTCAACTTATTCAACTCCCTATAGTCGATGCACATCCTGAACGATCCATCATTCTTTTTTACGAAAAGGACAGGCGCGCCCCATGGAGAGGTGCTTGGGTGAATAAAGCCTTTATCAAGAAGTTCCTGGAGCTGACTCGAGAGTTCGCGCATTTCGGAAGGAGCGAGACGATACGACACTTTAGCAACAGGGTTGGCTCCAGGAATGAGGTCGATTCGGAAATCGATATCATGAGCGGGTGGTAGACCTGGAAGATCACCAGGGAAAACATGAGGAAATTCACAAACAACAGAAACATCTTTCACCTCCTTAACTTCCTTTTTCTCCGCTACTACAATGTGTGCCAAGAAAGCTTGGTATTCCTTGTGGAGATACTTGCTAGCCTGGACACACGACATGAGTTGGAGTTTCTTCGACGCGACTTCTTCGTAAACACACAATTGATCACCATTAGCGAGCGAGAATCGAATCATCTTATCGAAGCAAACAACTTCAGCATGGTTTTCACGAAGAAAGTCCATGCCTACTATAACGTCAAAACTTCCGAGCTGCATCGGAATAAGGTCGATGGGGAAAACGTGATTGTTGAGCTCGAGAGTACAATCACGGAGAACAGAATTGACGGCGACGGTTCTTCCGGTGGCAACTTCAACATCGAACGTCGAGGGGAGATGAGCGCGCTTACGATTGAGGAGCTTTTCGAATTCAAACGATACAAAACAATTATCTGCTCCAGTATCAAATAAACACGTAGCATATATACCATTCATGAGAAACGTACCATTGACCACATTGTTATCTGCTTGAGCCTGGCGGGCGTTAATGTTGAACGCACGTCCGCGGGCTGCTGGTTGTTGCTGCTGTTGCTGAGGCTGCTGCTGGGGCTACTGCTGTTGTGGATCTTGCTTGACCACTCGGTTCGGGCACATGTTGGCGAAGTGGTTGGGATCACCACACGCATAGCAAGCTCTAGCATTGACCGTGGGTGCCTGAGCCGCTTGATGGCCTTGAGGAGCAGCAAGGAGAGCTTGATGAGCAGGAGCTTGACCTTGGGTTGGAGAAGGGTTTTGACGTGGACATGTATGGTAGTTGACGGTGAAATGGCCGTACATGTTGCAATGCGCACAGTACCTGCAGGCGATTCCCACTGGGTGGTGATAAGTACAAGTAGGGTAGACCGGATGAGGACCAGTAGACGCACGCTTTGCTGGTGGTGTGTTGGTAACCGGGGCCGCTACTTGGTGGTGTTGATGTTGCTGGGGAGCTGGAACAGCTTGAAGTGGGGCAGCATTGGTTACAGTGCAGTTCTTGTTGCTGGAACTGCTGTTGTTCTTTCTTTTGTGTCTCGAAAGCTTGGATGACTGAGGAGCGGTGGCGGTTTCAGCGGTTGAAGCAAGTAGCTTGATACAGATTCTTGGGAGCTTTATCCCAGACACCAGACTTGACTCGCTTGTCGTTGATCTCTGCAGCAAGCAAGTAGGTTTCTTCGATCGTTGACGTCTTTGCGGCTTGAACAAAATCAGCCACGCAATCCGGAAGAGCACGGATATACTTTTTGATGGCGATTTCGGGCGTCTTGACTTGATCTGGACAGATAATACTCAACTGCTTGAAGCGCGCAGTCAAACCAGCGTTGTCACCATCTTTCTGTTTAATGTGCCAGAATTCATCCTCCAACTTTTGGCGCTCATGGGGAGGGCAGAACTCTTCCATCATTACATCCTTCAACTCATCCCATGATAGCCCGTAAGCTGCATCATTTCCGCGTTTGTTTCTCTCGGCCGTCCACCAGTCTAAAGCGCGGGACTGGAAGACGCCAGTTGCGTTGAGAGTACGGAGATTGTCAGGACAGCCACTCTGACGCAGGGTGACCTCGATAGAATCAAACCATTGGAACATGGCCGTAGGACCATCTTCACCAGTAAACTCTTTTGGTCCGTAGGCTTTGAACTGCTTGAAGCTGAAAGCAGCTTTTGGGAGTATCGGTCCTGGACTCTTCAGATGATTTGCTAGCGTTTTCATTCAATTCACTCACGATCTGGGGGATAACTTTGACGATTTGGCTCGTGACGAGAGAGGCGAGTCGTTTGTCGGCGTGCTTACGCCTAGCAGCTCGTGAGTGTAGGGATCCAGATAATGACATTGTCTGCAACAGACAGTGCCATAGGATTCAAAACACTATTCAGTCATTCCTAGTATAGTCTAGCGATTCACCATAAAGCTCAGGAACACGTATCCACATAAACACAGAATCACATAGGCACATAAGCACATAATCACGTAGAGCACAGAAACACATAAACACGCAAGGCACAGTAGCACATGAGGCAGTCAGAATACAGAAACCTAACTATATGTTGCACGTATTCCCTATCCTTCACAGCGCGTATAGCGATTAAATATAGCGATTGCGAGTATCGAGCAGCGTTTGCGAATAATGACCAGCGATTTGTTAGCGTATTGAGATAGATGTGCAGTGCGAGTTGTGCGTGTTGATCGAAATGAACAGCGAAAGCGAATAATTACCAAAATCGAAACATATAATCACATAAAATTCACATAAAATCGACAAATATCAGAGTCAGCAGTTGCGGGCTCATAATCAAAACACATAGAAATCGAGAATAGATTGTCTTGGCTAGATAGACGTTGACTACCCAAAGTGATTCGACTATTTGCAAGGACTCGTAAGTGCACACTTTGACCTTCGGAACTGTGCTCTTGCTTCGATTCGAGTGATTGGCACGCATTCCTTCCAGTTACAGTGTGACTTCAAGTCGTTGGAGTCCGTCGAGGCTTTGGTGAGAGTTTTGTAAAACCACATTAAGAAGCAGAACGAGTCATCAAGGTTCGGGTTTCACCCCTAACTTAGCGACTACGTTACTGCTTGTGTGAAGAAATCACGAGATAGATGAGGAGATTTGCGTCGAAGTATGGATTTCACTCCTGATTTAAGGCAATTTCCCTTGTTTTATAGCAAACATAGCAATTCGAACGAGTAACCCGGTCGAGAGTTTGCGGATTTTACACCTAATCTTAACCAGATCATTCGTTTGTGTGTGTAATCAGCCTTAGGAAAGGCTGATCTTGCGCGGAACTGTAGTATGCGATGTTCGCGCAAGTGTGTAGTGTAGAGCGAGTTCGAGCGAGAAATAGCGAGTAAGCTCGTACAAAACCCCTACGGGGCATGCACAAGTCGGTCTGTTGGTACTTAGACTATAGACTAGGTCTTTCTAAGACATCAACCCGGACTAGGTCGAGTCTTGCCTAATTCCCTATAGTTATGGCTCTAATACCAATCTGTCACACCCCAACCGATGGCGGAATCATCGGGGCGCGGCACTGAGCGAAACAGATTATCCAGGAGAATCCATAACAAGTATTCGTTATAATATATTAAGGTTCATGTCCCATACCACAAACATATAAAATAAAAATAGTTATTTCAGACATTGTTCTCAAAGACAAATATCTATTTCGACAACTCGGATTTTATTTAGTTTGTTTCTAGACTCCATCCTAGCTCGATTCATCAAACAGCAAGCACACGTCCTAAGCACCTGTCACATACGTTAAAATAAAGGTCAATACACATAGTGTAAAGGTGAGCATACAAGTTTGATAATAGCATAATAGAGTTCGAAATCATTTACGCATAACCAGCATGTACAACGTATAATGTGAAGCATGTAAGTTATCGACAAAGATCCTATCAATACCAATGACTGCGAGTTGAATGCGAATAGCGAGTGCGCAACACATGTTCGCCACTGCGAACACGTGAAGTAATTGTCCTTAACAACCCCTGAGTAAACAGGTGCTGAGTCCAAACTATAGTACTATCATTGCTAAGGCAGGTAGACAGCAATCAATGTGTTAACATAACAAACAGGCATTCATCGAGTCACGTATAACATGCATTACAGGTCAGCGTATAAATAGTGTTTGCGTTGTGTGCTCGATGTGATTTATAATAAGTAACGTATGTAACACCCAAAAGTGCATAAAGCAAAAAGGGATCGAGTATACTCACAGATAGCGTTTAACTTAATAAACACTGCCTTGGATTGAAGGGAGCGCTGATAGAAATTAGCCTGAACAGGTAACGATAGCATAACGATGAGCGGCGCGTAAAACGATGCAAGTGTACCAAGGATCGGATGGTAATCCAATCGGATGGCAATCCAATCGGATGGCCAGTCGATCGGGTGGCAATCCGTTCGGATGGTCATCCGATCGGATGGCCATTTGATTGGACTGACACCTCGTTTGGTGAGGATGTGTTTGTGTATGATGGTTTGTACTTTGAAGTTTTCGTTGTACCATTTTGAAAATAGAGAAGTATCTCTACCCTTCAGGTCGGTCGATCGAACGGTCGTTCGATCGGACGGCAATCCGATTGGCGAGTCTTCTTAGTTGAGAACAAGTTCACAGCAGGACGGTAACTTGATCGGATGGCTATCCGATCGGATGGCTATCCGATCGGATGGCTATCCGATCGGGTGGCAATCTGTTAGTTACTGATGGTCTTTGAAAATTGATTCAAGTACCAAAGTCCGAGACGTCACTCGATCGGGTGGTCGTTCGATCGGACGGCAATCCGATCGGACGGCAATCCGTTCGACGTTCAGATCCTTGAAAAGTTTGAACAAAAAGTTTAAGTATGGAACCAAGTGCAACCCGATCGGATGGCCGGTCGATCGGATGGCAATCCGATCGGACGGCAATCCGTCCCAAAAGTCAGGTCGTCTTGACACTTGATTTCGTTTGAAGTTTTACAGTTTTGAACGAGACGTTTTGATAACTTGCTTGAACCACAGGAACCTTATCTCGACCCAGGTGACCCGATCGAACATGAATCACACTAGTCTGACCGGTTCGCGGTCAGAGACAGTGGTTCATAAACATAACATGCACAAGTAACACATATTTAGCACACACACGTAAAACAATATCCAGAACACCTAATTCGAGTTGCGATTTCGATAGCGATAAATCGATAAATTGATTAGCGATAAATATGCGATTAAACCTCGATTATTAATAGATACTCCACATAATACAACTAAAGCAAATAATTAAATAGATTCGATTACAAGTCAAAGAAGTCAACACGGTAATTGAGCAAGGAGTGACAGATCGCAATTAGCAATATTTTCTTCCTTTGACTTCAATCTTGACTTTGACTTTGACTTTCGAAACACGGGGTGTTACACCCTGGGAGCGGGTGCCGCGAGAGCGACTGGTGGTATCGGTGTTTATTAAATTTGCAGCGGAATTAAACATCAGGATCGTAGTTAGGAAATAATTTCAGAGTTCAAAACACCAAACTTTTATATTAAACAAATGGCTAAAACTCATATTTCATTTAAATTGTAATTATAGGGATAAGCCCTAATGGCTGAAAACATAAACGTTTTCTTTTATTTAGATAACTTATAGCCACTTTATTTAAGCCTTCAGTGCTCCATAGCTGGCTTCTAATAGCTTCACATCAAGTTACCCGAAACGCGTTTTAAATAATTATAGGGATAAGCCCTAATGGCTGAAAACATAAACTTTTTCTTTTATTTAGATAACTTATAGCCACTTTATTTAAGCCTTCAGTGCTCCGTAGCTGGCTTCTAATAGTTCACATCAAGTTACCCGAAACACGTTTTAAAAATATTTTATCAGCAAAAATACTGGCGAGTACATTCCATTTTATATAAAAAACACATTGTTATAACTTTACAGCATCAAGGGTTTTTACATTTATATATATCTACCAATAACTTATTCAGTATTTGTCACGTTGGCAGTTACAATGACTGTGGTCATATTACTATTGGCTAACTCTTTGTCCAATAGCAACGCTTGAATAGTAGTGTATACAAAACCCCCACATATTGGCAGCAGTTATAGAATACAAAAACTTAATTACTGTAAGTATAACATTTAAAGTTTTGTAAAACAGTTTGATAAAAATAGAGAATGCCTCATTTTGTAAACTTAGGTTTTACTACAGGCTTCCTGGTGATATTTTCTGATAAATTTCTTGAGTTCCTATTAAATATATACAATGCACGCGTGTTAGTATAATAACTCAATTCAACTTTATCAATACGTCACGAGACAGAACCCCAACTTTGTTTACAAAGCATAGCCTTTATCAGGCAGCGCTTTGGCATCAGTAGCTGGGTTCAAGATCGATCGGACAGTGTAACGCCTCGTAAAATCACGTCCAATGATGTGTTGACACGTGTACTAAACCTTAACAAGGTCAAACGTTGAATATGAGGGACTAATTTTGCGAAAAATAAAAAACTTTGAATGCGAAAGGACTAAAAGTGTCAACATGCTTAAACTAAGCCTCTGAATGATGTTACATGGTATACATTTTCACAAATGAGCCACTTATTGATCGAGAGCAACCGTTCGCGTAATTAATTAGAAGTTTGCGCAACGAAGGGTTAAAAGCGTCAACATGTTAATTCTTACCTCTGCGTGACCTTTTAACAAACCGAGAGCTTCATGATGTGTGTTTATACTCTCGCGAATATCCAATATTGACCATCTAAGGCTTTTATGCCTATAAGTGACGTTACGCGCAACTTTGCAAATTAGAGGGACTAAAAGCGTCATTATGTTTAATTATACCTCTGAATGACCTTTTAACGAACCCGAAGCATCATGATGTTTAATAATACTCTCGAGAATGCCTAATATGGATTAGATAGGGATTCGATGCAATTAAACGATGATACACGCAAGTTTGCGCGTTAGAGGGACCAAAAGCGTCAACTTTTAAATCTACGCCTTAGAGAGGCTTTTTGAACGAACCAGAAACTCCGCAATGTTCGTTCATACCCTTGGAAGTATTTAATAATAGCCATATAAGAATTCTATACCGTTTCGCGATGATGCGTATGAATTCGCGAATTAAGGGGTTAAAGGCGTCAACACATGAAACTACACTTTAGTGTGAACTTTTGAATGGAACAGGAACTTCGTAAGGATCAGTTAACTCCCGAGTGTGCCTAAGGTTGGCCGTATGAGGTTTCGTACCTTATATTAACATATTATTTATGAAACAAGAAAGTTATGTGCAATATATGTCATTTTGAAAGATTTTAAAGCTGAACAAAGAGGACAGGGACCAGATCTGTCAACCTGAATATTTGTTGCCTAGACTGGGCTGCTTCACGGGCTTCGAGCCCACAGGACCTGCTCTCTGCGGGCTGTTAAAGAACAAACAGCAACAGCAGCATTTTTGTTACTGTTTTAGTTATTTCGTGCACTTTAAAAGCTGAAAATAGACTACAGGGACCAAACGCAGCGAACTGGGCCGGCTCGCGGGCCGCGTAGGCCTGGGCTGGTCTCGTTCGCGGGCCGCCAAAGCCCAAACAGCAGCTGTAGGTTGTTTTAAAACTGCTGTTTTGCAATCCCTGTTTATTCTCCTCACATAATTCGAATATATGGACTGTTTGCTGGTATTAACAGCTGGTTTTACACCTGTGATGATCCTATGATCCCCCTTAACACATGTCAATCATCCAAAAAACCCCCAAAATCTATAAATAGGGGTTGAAATTCATTTGAACAACTCACAAATATCATTCAAGCTGCTCTTGCTCTCAATTATAGAGGATCCCGAACATTTTGGAACCTCTTTTGAGTTCTATTCAGTCCATTGTACCCTTTGTAAGTGTCCTCTTGTGGCTAGTTAATTTTAATTGGCTTAAAAAGCCGAAAAGTCAAGCGTTTACGATAAACGCTTTGACTTTTAAATGGTCGAGCCATTGTTCGCAACGAACATGGCTACGTGATCGTAATTAGGTAGGTGTTAAACCCTCAAAAGGGCACCTCCTAATTATCATGTTTACTTAGTTAATTGTCGGGTCAAAGTAATTAAAATAAAAGTCAAACGAGTCAGTTTTTAAATAAAATTCATAACTAATGATGTAGAAGCAATAAAATCAGTTTTGTCACTTTAATAACTTGGTAAATATTAATTGAACATGTCTAGGCATGTTCAACCCGACAATTCTGAGTTTAGGCTCGGTTCGCAACCGAAAGTCGCAAAAGTAGACTTTTGCTTTGACTTTCAGTTCTGACCCGATTTAGCTTAGTTTAGTTATGCCTTAGTGTTCCTTTGTGACCATAATATATGTAAGTATAACCCTCTGAGGTTATACTACATGGTCCCATGGAAATCATAGTTCATTACATGTTTCCGTTAAATGCTTAAAAATTGACTATTATGCCCTTTTGATATTAAAACGAGATTTTTGAAAATGTGAGAGGACAAAAAGTTTTATTACTGATATATAAGTATGTCCTAAAAATTTGACATCAGTTTATGGTCTAAAATGAAAGTTATGCAAGATATCGTAAAACAAAAGCTTTTTGTTAATTAAATTGCATTTTTGGCGTAAATCATATTTAAACCCAATTTTTGGCACCAAACTTTCTACCCACTATTATAATATAATATTTAGGGATTTTTGGAAATTTTTGTCAAATTTTATATGGACCATAGCATAGAGTTCTAGCATAAATTCGGTAATTGACGATAAAGCCCTTTTTGTTAATAAAATGAGTTTAACATATGATTTGCATACCAAACCTTTTCCTACTGATATCATATGTTAAATAAAATATTTTAAACACTTGAGATTATTCAAAATCTCAGATTTCCTCAAACAACCCGAATATCGTCAAATACCGACTTTTATGCGAAATAGGCGCATAGTATAGTTTAAGACCATATTTAGCACCTAAGACTTGTTACCTACTGATTTTAAAAATAAATTTTTATACTTTAACAGTAAGTATAAGTCTTGAACTTAGATTTCCAAATTTGACCTTAAAAGCATATGTGAAATGACCAAAATGCCCCTACGGTGCATAGTTTGGCCTTAAATGATAAACCTCACATATGTATGATATCCTACTGATGTAACTTGATAAAATTATTACTTTTACTGTATATTTTAGACCAGAACCTCAGGTTGCTATTTAACCTCTTTTATAAACTTAAAAATGACCAAAATACCCTTACAGGGCTTAAATTGGTTTTAAATTCGTTTTGGGTATAATGAAAGATATCCTACTTATATCATATCATATTTAAAGCATATTAACTTGTGGAACTTTTACATGAATCATTCGGTTACCCGTTATGCATATACGCGTTCGGTACGGTTTATGTAACTAGTTTGCATAAATTAACCGAAATGGGTCAAACATTGTCATATTTACTTCAAAATACAGAATGTATTTAGTTTACCCATGTTATACAAGTCTTCATACTTGTTGGGTCTAAATCACATTCCAATCCGGTCATCGCTTAATCTAGCGTTTCACGCCGTAAACCTTTCCTTAAAACTAACCGGTCTAAGTTACAACTTAAATAAGGCCCTTTAGGAATCTAATAGGTTAATATAACATTCGCTCCAGATTAGGAGCCCAGTAAAAGCTCCCTGCACTTGCTGATTAGAATATACGACTGAGTATAATTTACATTTTAGCTCAGGTAAATACTTTTAACTTATTTTCCTTTATATAGGCTTGGGATACGGTAAATTATTACCGCTTGGTCGGGTATTGAATATTTAATCGATTAGTGGTTAAATCATTGAGAGAACCCGTTTTAATCTGTCTTGTTTGATGCAATGCCTTTGGGGGGTTAATGACCGTGTCCTGGATATCCTCGGCTCATTCATTAGAAATGGCCACGGCTTAAGCACGGGGTGTAGCCGTGTAGGCATACACCTGACAGTTGCGTATGTATAAACGGATCTCACTCGTAAGGAAATTTCTTGTGGGCCTATACTTGTGGTGTGTCTATTAATCTTGTACCGGCTCTTCTATTCCGGCCCTGAACGGACGACAAACATATAAATCTGTATACAAGATTATTTTAAATAATTGTCCCAAGTTATAAAAGATTTTATGCCTTGTGCATCCAAACCAATTTTATAAATACTTTTCAAAATAGTCAGTTAATTGTATTTACCAGTGTAAACTGACGTATTTTTCAAAAGACTAAGTGGCAGGTACTACGCGTAATGGGCTGGAAGCTCCTGAGCACTAATTAAGGAATCTTGCAAGTTCTTAGTGCTTAAAGTCTGTTGAACAGTAAATTTGTTATCCGTTTAAGATCCGCTTGTGGATCCATTATCGACCGTTTGTATAATATTTTATTATACTTTTCAAATTCAGTTGTATTATTATTTTATTCTTCCGCTGTGCATTAAACTGTGATTATTTGACTATGATGATATCAACTACGTCACGATACTCCCCACCGGGCCCACCGGTATTACGTGGAAATATCAGGGTGTGACAGGTTGGTATCAGAGCCAACTTTGAGTGAATTAAACACTAGCCTTTAGTGTTTAATCTCAAATGACACAGTAGCATATTCCTTAGACCTTCTGAGTCTAGACTTAACATAGGAATGCTCTCATCCCCATTAACTAAACATTGCTTTCGATTTTATGTATTTTGAATATGTCGCCAAGCACAGAAGCTGTCGATGGAAATTCTCCACATCTGAAGCTTAGAAATGCCAAGCTTCGTACCACGGCTAAGATGAGCGTGCAACCAGTTGAAGGAAAGACCTTTATGGACCTATTCCCAAGGTCAAACTTATTTGAAACTGTTAGGATCTGAGTTTCTTTTTGTTTGTGTTTTTGTTTAGAGATTAATGAAGATGAACAAGTAATTGCAGCGGAAATAAAATGGAAATAAACTTTGCACACAATCAAACAGGAGAAATGCTTTCAACACACATGTTTGAACATTGAACTGAATGATTAAATTTATTTCAATCACTGATTACAACTTTGCATGCATGCAATACAAAATCCCCCTCAGCCTGAGCTCACAGTGAATTGTTCGTGCAGGAAGACAAGTGGTGAAAGAGCTAATAGAACAGTACAGGGTACTGTTCTATTTATAGGCACGAGCAAACCACTGAAGCATCTTGGCTGACGTCACCATGAAAGTGACATCTAACCTCCTAACAAACTCTAACTACTGATCCAATACAAATACTGCTAAGCTAACTACTGATTACATTACATAACAAAGGAAAGACTAAACTACTGCCTTCTCCTTCCACTGTTGTGACTCCAGCAGTACTTGTATCATCAACAGTGCTTGACCCATAACAGTAGATTGATCATCAGGGCTTTAATCTTCATCAGTCTTTAACTTGATCAGCAGTTGTAAGTAGAATAGCACTTTGTAAACGGACAGTGGATAGAGACCATCAGTTGTTAGAATCACTTTCAAGGGGAGAGACTTGTATACATCCACTGCTTATTCTGGATCCACTGTTCTGATCCAGTTTTGGCTTTAATCAGCTGTTCCTCTGGTAGGGTTCAATCCCAACAATCTCCCCCTGGAACAGATGATGCCAAAACCCTTCATTATTGTAGATCTTTATTGCCTCATCAACAGTTCCCTTATTTGTCCTTTAAGTTGTAACTCAAAGTCTAGGGCATCCGTATCATCCTCATCCCTGCACAGTGGAAGATCAAGGAGATCCTGCAGATCTTCAACACCCAGGCCCAATGCTTATTCCCTTGATATTTTCTTCACTTCACCACTGGATTTGATCAGAGTCAATACGTGGGACTGTTTTTCAGTTTTCCACTTTAGTATTTTTGAATCCAGTGGGTTTCTTGGGAGAGGTTTTATTGCAGATGAGTTTGGATATGGTGGCCTGGTAATTACTGGTTGAGCAGTGGTTGAAGTTTGTGCAGATTCAAGTCTTTCTTCAATCATCTTCTTAACATCTTCTTTCACAAGGTAATCCTCTGCTTCTTTATCTGCTGCTGTTATATTATCCATCTGCTTTTGTTTCCTTCTTTGGTAAAGGATGGCAGCAGGTGGAGCAGTGGATCTTTTGAACTGTTGCTTTTGTGGCATAGTTAAAACCACTGTTTCAGGGTAATCAGGCTTTTGTGGAATATCAGGATTTTTCTTCCTTAGTTCTTCCAGCCTTTGGTAACTTGCCCTGACCTTGTCTTCCTTCCACCTTGTTACTTGATTTCTTGACCCAAAATCAGCAGTGATAAGTTCCTCTTTCATTCTCTTTAGCTCTAGCACCTTGTCTGGTACATTCTTCAAATACTTTGACCAGACAGGTGGAGTATTGTTAACCTTGTCCTTATTCATCTTTTCAATCCTTTCTAACTCCTTTTTGAGGTCACCCACTGTCCATTCTTTATATTGAGCTTTGTCACCTTTGTACCTTTTGAAGGCCATAATGTGCTCAATATAATGTTTCTTCAAGGTTTCATCATCCCTTTCTGACAACTGCTAACAGAGATTCTTTGCAAACCTTTCCAAGGCACTGAATTGAGTAAGCAAGAATTGATAATGTCTTTGAATTTCCTTGTCAGACTTTCCTTGTGTGTCTCTTTTAGAAATATCCTCTGCCTGTTGAGCCTTTATCTTTAAATACTCTTCAATATTATTTGGCCTTGGATATCCTTGAACAGATGGTAGGTTCCTTTTAGCAGGGTCATCTTCAGAATAAAAGGATTTGATCTCTTCTCTGACTGCTATAAGTTCTAAAGGAAACTGGACACCTGCATGAGTGATAGCAATGTTTGGCTTTTGAATTTGGGCTGAAGAAAAAGGAACAGGGTTTGGAATAGGTACAAGGGACAGTGATTGTGATGATGTTGGTGGTGGTGAAGGTTCATCATTGAGTATTACCCTTCTCCTTTTAGGCTTAGGAGAGGCTGGTGGTGTTTTGGATGGTTGTGAAATAGTGATTTGAGTGGTGGTGATTGTAGTGGAAGGTGGCTGACTAACAGCTGTTGAAACAACTGGTGTTTCAACTACTGTTGTCATTACAATAGATGATGTGTCATCTGATGTCTTCTGCTTTTTAGCAGGAGGTGATGGTAGTGATGAAGTTGTTTTTGGTGGTGAAGTGGTTTTTGGTGAGGCAGTGTTTGTAGTTGAAGTGGTGGTTGTTGGGTTTACAACAGCTGTTGGTTTGGGAGATTGATGTGTGGAGCTTTTAGGGGGTTTGGGAGTATGTTTTGTGGATCTGGATGGTGTGTGTTTGGGTTCCCTCACTTTTCTAGTGGGATTCTTTCTTTTTTGCTCAGGATTTTTATCATCATTTGGCTCAGAAGTACCCTGCTCATTCAGTTCCATGAAAACTATCTTCTCCTGTTCAAACCTGGCTTTATCCTTTGCCTCCAAATCCCTTTTTACCCTTGCTTGTGCATCAGCAATGGCATTAGTGGTTATATCAATCTTTTTACTACCATCTGGTAAGGGAATGTCTGCAAGCATGCTTGACTTGTCTGGTTCAATATACAGGCCATCTTCATATCCCTTCTTTTTCTACTGCTTTAATTTCTCCCCCTTTTTGGCATTATCTGGTGGTGGGTTATCCACAAATATGATAGTGGGAGGAGCAGTGCCAGTGGTGTTCAGCAAATGGGCCTTTATTGCCTTGATATCTGCCTGGGTGTCTTTAAACCTTGCTTCCATGAGATTTCTGATCTTTTGAACTTGTATCTCATGTTGCTGATCAGCTAATTCTCTTTGGTGATGGAGCTGAGGTTGAAACAAACTCCACAGCTCATCTGGAGTAGGAATAGATGATGGAGCAGCTGTTGGAGCTGGTGCATCAGTGGGTGGTACCTTTTGTACTTTCAACAACTGTTGCAACATTTCTTTGAAACAAACTCCACAGCTCATCTGGAGTAGGAATAGATGTATCAAGTTTGTCAACTCTAGCCGTCAATTCTTGGTACATTAAACCATCACCCAACTTAAAGGGATCATCTGATTTCCCACATTCAGTGGTTGTAACAGTGGTTGACTCAGGGAATGTATCCCAAAAATCATCCACTGATGCCCCTTTTTTTCTTGGAACTGGGGACTTCTTCCTTTAAAATGAGAAACACTTTTTAGTGAACCAGTGAATACTGGATACACAAGAGTTCCCAGAGAAGAAATTGCCTTCAAGGAAGTCTTATTAATGAAACCACTGTCCAAGTGCAAACCAGTGGGTTCAGCACTTGTAGTAGCTCCTTCACTTGAACTACCACCAAGAGTTACTTGTAACTCAAGGGGTGTAACCTCCTCAGGTGTTGTTGGTGGGTTAGCAATGATTGAAACACCAGACCCAGTCACTTGTTGAGGTATATTCTCATTTACAGGTGAGTGAAAAGGACTGGTTTGTGTCTGGTTCAAATCAAGAGCATCCAACAAAAGCTTTGTTTGTGGGGGAATTGTGGCAGTGAGTATGGGTGTAGAAAGCGAATTTACCCCGGGCAGTGGGCTGTGGATGATAGAAGCTATTGATTCCAGAGCATCATATTGTGGTGTCCCTATTCTTACAACCTGTTCTTTTTTAGAAGAAGTAGGAGGAGTTTGAGGCATGGGTTGAGATCTTTCTACCATCTGCTGTGAGGAAGTAGCAGCAGTGGTTTCAGGTGACTTTTGTGTTGTCACTGGCAGTTGCTCTGGGATCTCATCTTACAGAGTTGCCTTTTTGTAGGTTTGGGGGGCTTTTGTGTTTTCTTTTGTCGTTGTTTTCTGGTGGCTTTAGGTGTGGGTTTCACAGCAGTTGTTTTGCTGCTGTGATCACCTAGAGCAGTGGGCTCAGCAGCAGGTGCCTGAGGAGCAGTGGTAGCTGCTAAATTCTGCTCAGGAGCCTCTGATTTTGTTTTGGAAGGCTTTGATAATCTTGTAAATGTTTCAGGTGTTAAGCCATTTATTTGAAAAGGTTCACCTTGGATGAGCACATGAGCATCATCCTTTCCAAATTTCTTTTGAAAATAAAAGCTTAGGAACCTTGGAAATAATAAAAATGATTTGCTAGTAACATTTTTGTCCAAGTCATCAAAGATCTCCTGGGAATAGTTCAAATTTTCGTTATGTAAAATAGCATAACCCAGGTATTGGATCTTTAATGGTATTTCATTAAAAGCAGTTGTTTTATTTGAAACACACATCAAGAGGGTATGGAATAAAAATCTTGGTGCAGGAGGAAAATTACCTTTTTGTAAGGTGTCCCTTTTCATTTCTTCAGCATACCCCCTTTCAATAAAATCAGCTTGATACTCGATTTTAGGAAAAGAAGTTTTACCTTGCAGATCATCGAGTTCAAATACTTCTGAAATAGATTGTGGTGTGATTTTAACTGATTTACCCACTATTGAGGAATTGATGGCTATGATCGTCTCACCTTGAGATTCAAGTGTGGCATTCTTCCAAAGTTCTCTCTGGGTTTTCAAGTAAATCGGAGCATCAGCAGTCAACAAAGTTTTGTACTTTGAAGACGAAAGAGCGTCAATGATGGAATTGAAGGTTTCAGTGTGAGTGGGTTTTGTGAGTAGACCCAAATAATTGTGAGGAGCCTTGTATGGAATTTCGATGGCCTTTTGAGTGGATTTCTCAGATGATGAAGACGGTGATTTTGTCATTTTGAGAAGAAGAATGATGAAAGATTTTGAGAGTAATGGATGATAACTGCTTTGAGAAAAGAATTTTGAATTCGATTCGACAGTAAAAACCCTGTTTGGGGGTTTTGATCAGGGTTTTATATGGGGAAAAAGTGAATGCTGACGTGGCAACGGTTACAAAAGATCTGACGGCTATGTACTGTCCACGTGCCAACCCCTGATGAATAATGGAAGACAGTTGTTTTATGGAAACCACTGATGGAACAAGATCAGTGGTTGCAACGGTTAGAATGAAAGCAGTGGGTGACTTTAACTATCAGTGGATATCCTATCAGTGGATAAAACACTGATTTTGAACAACAGTGAGTACCAAGGAAATGAAAGAACAGAGGTTGACTTTCAACAGTGGACAGCTTTTAAACAGAACAGATGTTTGAAACAAAACAGTGGTTATGGCAGACTTTTAAGGATTTAATGAAAATTTCATTTTTAGCTATTTTTAAGGATGGATTTTTGATTTTCTGAAAACATTTTAATGCTTTTATTCATAGAAAAATAGGATTTTGCCTGTTATTCCATGTTCAGCATGCCAATCCTAGAGATCAAGCTTTCAAAGGTGGATGTGTCTAATGCTTTGGTTAGCACATCTGCCAGCTGATCTTTAGTTGGAACATGGTACAGAGAAATCAAACCTTTTTCATAGCAATCCCTCACAAAGTGATGTCTGATATCAATGTGCTTGGTGGTTGAATGGGAAACTGGATTTTTTTATGATATTTTCTGCTGCCTGACTGTCCAACATGAGAGGTATCTTTAGGGCAGTGATACCAAAATCCAGCAACTGATTTTGAAGCCAAAGCAGTTGGGCTGTACAGCTTGCAGCAGCTATATACTCTGCCTCAGCAATGGATGTGAAAACAGCTGCTTGCTTTTTGCTTTGCCAAGACACTAAGCACCTGCCTAGGAATTGGCACCCTCCTGAAGTGGACTTCCTTGTCTTGTCACATCCAGCAAAGTCACTATCTGAGAAACCTGAAAGCTTGATATTTCCATCAGCTGGATACCAGATACCAAGTGTGGGAGCACCTTTTAGGTATCTGAATATCCTTTTTACAGCAATAAGGTTTGACTTTCTAGGGGCTGATTGGGATCTTGCACAAACACATGTTGCAAACATGATGTCTGGCCTAGATGCAGTTAGGTACAATAAAGACCCAATCATGCTTCTACATAAGGTTTGATCCACCAAATCATCCTTTTCATCAGACATGACTATTTTATTTGTTGCAATGGGTGTACTGCATGGTTTACAATCATCCATCTCAAATTTCTTTAAAAGTTCTTTGGCATATTTGCCTTGATGGATGAAAGTGTCATTTTGCAATTGCCTTACTTGGAGACCAAGAAAGCACAGGAGTTCACCCATTGCACTCATCTCAAACTCAGCTATCATGAGTTGCCTAAACTCTTCACACATTTTATTACATGTACTTCCAAAAATGATGTCCTCCACATAAATCTAGACAATCATGAAGTCTTTCCCTCTCCATTTTAAAAACAATGTTTTGTCTATTTTACCTCTTGTGAAACCAATGGAAAGTAGAAAAGTGGAAGGAGTTTCATACCAGGCTCTTGGTGCTTGTTTCAGGCCATACAAAGCTTTATTTAGCTTGTAGACATGATTTGGATTAAATGGATCCTCAAAGCCTGGAGGTTGACAAACATAAACCTCTTCTTGAATCTTACCATAGAGGAATGCACATTTGATATCCATTTGATACACCTCGATGTTGTGGTTGACAGCAAAGGCCAGAAATAATCTGATAGCTTCTAATCTTGCTACAGGGGCAAATGTTTCATCATAGTCAATGGCTTCTTCCTGTCTAAACCCTTGAACCACAAGCCTGGCTTTATTCTTGACAACAATACCCCTTTCATCAGTTTTATTTTTGAAGACCCACTTTGTGCCAATAGGACTTACACCCTATGGCAGTAGAACAAGCTCCCAAACTTGTTGTCTTCTAAACTGTTGGAGCTCCTCTTACATGGCTTCTACCCAGCTGTTGTCTTTTAGTGCCTCTTGGTACTTGACTGGCTGATGGAGAGATAGGAAACCAGCAAAAAGACAGATGTTTTGGGATTGACTTCTTGTTAGCACCCCTTCACTGATGTTGCCAATGATTTGGTCAGGTGGATGAGACTTCAAGAAGATGAGATCTCCTTTGTATGGAACAATGGCATTTAATGGTGAGGGCTGCAAATGTGAGTCATCTGAGCTAACCACTGCTGGTGACTTTGATGATCCAGCAGTGGCTTCAAATGGAGGTGGAATAGGAGGAACTGGTGTGGACACATGCTGACTTTTATCCACTGTTTGAGGACTTTTATTAACAGTGTTTGATGATGTGGAAGCAGGGGTTGATGGGCTACTTTGGTCAACAACTGTTGAGGTAGCAGTGGTTGAGCTTTGACAGCTGTTTTGAACATCTGCTGCTCTACCATTTGATGTAGACTTTTGTTGTGGAATGATGATTTCATATCCATAGTCTGATGAAGAACTTTGTGATGGACCTGCACTGTTAGTCTTGACAGCAGTATTTTCAAAAGTAAATTTATCAAGATCAAACAATTCTGCAGGGTTTGCTGGGATTTTCATTGATGAAAGTTCATTGAACTTTACATTCAAAGTCTCTTCCACTGTCTTAGTCCTTGTGTTAAACACCTTGTAGGCCTTAGCAGTGGTTGAGTATCCTAGAAGATAACCACAATCAATTTTAGCTGCAAACTTTGAGATAGAATCTTTTAAGTTTAAAATGAAACATGGGCAGCCAAAAACTTTGAAATATGAAATCAATGGGTTTATTTTATACAGCAGTTCATAAGCAGTCTTTTGATGTCTAGGGTTGATTAAAACTCTGTTTTGGACATAGCAAGCAGTGTTTACTGCTTCTGCCCAAAAAGTTAATGGCAAACCTGAATCAGCAAGCATGGTTCTGGCAGCCTCAATCAAAGTCCTGTTCTTTCTCTCAACAACCCCATTTTTCTCTGGTGTTCTTGGAATGCTGTACTGCCTTACAATTCCTTTTGACACACAGAAATCATCTAACTCCTTATTTCTGAACTCTGTGCCATTATCACTCCTAAAGATTTTCACTGGAAGATCAAACTGCTTTTCAACCTGTGTAACAAAGTCTTGCAGAATGCCTGCAGTCTCATCTTTGGAATGTAAAAGTAAGTCCATGTAAACCTAGAAAAGTCATCAACAATAACCAAACAATATCTTTTCTTCCTAAGACTCATGACTTTAACTGGGCCAAACAAATCCATATGAAGCATTTGCAAACACTTGGTAGTTTTGGACTCTTCAATTTATTTGTATGAGCTTTTATGTTGTTTTCCTTTTAGGCAAGAAACACAATGCTCAGGACAGGTGAACAGTTTTTGAGGTAAACCTCTTACTAACCCCTGTTTGGATATAGTAGTGATTGTCTTGAGATTTGTGTGCCCCAATCTCCTATGCCATAATTCTGTCTCTTTGTTAGAGGCAGCTGAGAACAGACAGGCATCAGTCTTGGGGCTCTCTTTTGACAAATCAACTACATAAACATTGCCACTTCTTTGAGCAACAAGTTGGGTTTTTCCATTTTTTATTATTTCTTCAATCTTTTTAACCATTTCTGGTCCAACAATCCTTTGTGAAGAATGAGCCATAGCCCTTATCACTCATTTGTGAGACACTCAGGAGGTTGAATTTTAGATTGTCTATTAGATTGACATTTTCAAATTTGACATTACCAGACTGTACTGTACCAGACCCCAGAACCTTCCCTTTACTATTATTACCAAAGGATATATCACCCCCTCCATGGATTTTAAAATCTTTGAGTAGGGCTTTACATCCTATCATGTGCCTGGAGCCTCCACTATCTACATACCAAAGGCTATCTAAGCATGCAGAAGCCCCCTGCACATGAAGTAAAAGGATTAGTTCATTTGGGTCTCCAAAGCCAACAAGGCTTTGGATGGGGTCTCAACAGTGTCTGTGTGTTGTTCAGGTGGATGGACAGTGGTTAGCTCAGGGGTTTGGACAGTTTTGGTACTGTTTTTCTCTAACCACTGCTGGGGGTCTTGCCCAATGATCTGCTGGTACCCAAGAGGATGCCTATTCACTCTTGGTTTAGAAGGCTTTTTGTAAACCTCATAAACATGTGGGATCCTTTGGTATGGTGGTTGACCTTTACCTCTTCGGTATTGGTTGGCAGCGGGTGCATCAGTCACCTGAACATCTCTTTTAACAGAGGTTTGGTTCAGCTGTTTGAACTGGCACAAACAGTGGTTGATTCTTGGTGAATTTGACAGATGATGTTGATGAACTCAAGGAAGTTTTTGCAGTGTACTCATTCTTTTTTACATCAAAGGATTTGAGTTACACACATTCCTGAGTTTTATGGTTTGTTTTACCACAGATGGTGCAGCTCTCAACAGGTACAATAACACTAGTTTTGTTGATATCATATGCTTTTAGATGAAAACAGTCTTTTGTTAGATGATTCTTCTTTTCACAGAAATCACAAAACAGGTTTTTAACTTTTTCTCTTCTTTTCTTCTTCTCAGACTCCTTAGCAACAGAGTTTTGAACCACTGTTGGGATGTCTTTGAGAGGAATGACCTTTGCTTTAGGAGCTTTTACACCATCAGTGGTTGTGAAGTCCATTGGTTTAAAATTTTCAAGAATGTCACACTCATCAGACCATGTGGGTTTAAATTGGTATTTCTCAATTTCCTCAAAGGTTGAGGATCCCACAGATCTTTCCAGAGTGATTTTGTTACCAAGTTTGTCAGTTATCTTAACTTCTTGGCCATTCTTGTTGGTTGGTGTTATTTCAACTGAACCAGCTTGTTTTGCAGCAGTGTTTTCAATTTCATCATATTTTCTAAACCCTATGCCAAATTTTACATTGCATTCAAGCTGTTTTTCAAGCATGACCTCATAACCTTTGCAAGATTCCACCCATCTTTCACAGGTGATTTGGGTGGATTCCAACTCCTTTTTGCAAACTTGATATTTTTCTACCATTGTTTGGAGTTGGTTCTTGGTTATGCTATGCTCCTCTTTTAGACTGCAGATTTCTTTATCCTTTTCAGCCAATTTGTTTTTTAGTTCTTTTAAAGACTTTTCAATTTTGACTTCATCATTCAACACTCTATCCCTAAGGTTTTCATTCACCTCTTTGATGTTCGCAAATGCTATGATGCATTTGTCTGAACACAGATTTTCAAGAACCTGAGATGATACCTTAGCTGCAGCCATCATGGCACAATCACAAGTATGCTCTTCCTCATCAGTCACCTTCTCTTCCTTCTCACCATGTTTCTTCTCTTCTTCTTCAGACCAGGGGTCAGACAGTGGTTCTATCATGGGTTCTGAATTTTCTCCCAGCAGTATTTCACCAGCAACAGCAGTAACCACTAATTCAGCAACTTCATCCACTGTTTCTGCACTTGACTGTCTTTCTTCAGCTTCCAGCCCTTCTGGTATTGACTCTAATGCCATAAGACAAAATTCATCATTAGAAACATCATTAGTAGCACAAAGTGCAAAATTTTCATCACCAAGTTCATCAGGCATACTGCTCCAGTCAACAAAGCCTTGGGTGAAAAAGCTTTGCTGATCTGGTTGAACCACTGTTGGTGGTGCAGTTTGTTGTGGTGCAGCTGGTGGCACTTGAACCTGAGGTACAGGAGCTTGGATATACTGAATTTGAGGGACAGTGGTTTGAACATAATGCACAAGAACAGGGTTTGCATAATGAGCAGTGTTTACATGGGCAGCAGGGGTATAATGGGAATAGTGCACAGTGCTTTGGTTTTCTGGTCTAGGGTTTGAGATGGGATGAGTAATAATTGGACCAGTGGTTTGACTCCTACATTCCCTAGCAAAATGACCTAGCCTATTGCACTTATAGCACTTGATCTTTGACTTATCCAACCCTACTTTTAAATTCCCATGTAACCCTGGGAATTTTCTCCCTGTCCTTTTATAAAATTTGCTTGTTCTTACACTAAGCAAAGCCAATTGATGCAAAATGTCAATTTCTTCAAGATCACTTGGATCAAAGTGCTGTAAGTCATTGAGTTCAAAGCACAGATTATCAGAGTTCTGGCTTTCTCCATTTGCTGTGAAAGCAAAGTTGGATGAGTGAGGATCAGAGTTGAAATTACCACCAGCAGTTATGTCAATAAAATGATCATAACTCTGATCCTTACTACTGCCAGATTCTTCTTGACCCAGAAGAGCTGTGTTGCCAAATGAATAATCATCTGCAACTTTTCCAGACTCTTGCAACTTCTTTTTCTGGTTTAACTCCCTTTCATAGGTCAGGAGTCTACCATGAAGTTGGGTCAGTGTCAGATCTTTGAACTCAGAAGAGTTTCTAGTTACAAAGGCAATTGTATCCCATTTTTCATGCAGTGATCTAAGAAACCTGCTATTTTGTGTAGATTTAGCAAATTCAACTTTAACAAGTCTTAGCTCACTAATGAGACAACTGAATTGCTCAAACTGTTGAGTTAATGATTCACCCTTAATGTGACAAAAGGTTTCATACTGCTGATTCAGAATTTCCCTGTTATTTTCAATTACTTCTTCAGTTCCCCCAAATTGTTCCTTAAGTGCATCCCATAATTCCTTGGCACTATTACAGTGTAACAGCCCAGCATAAATTTCATTGGGTAGTGCAGATGCAATGATGCTAAATGCTTTGGCATCCAGTTTGAATTTTTGAAAATCAGTTTCAGTATAGTTTTCAGGTTTCTTAGGTTCGAACTTCTTTGTGTCCTCAGCACTCGACACCATTGGAACATGTGGTCCAAAGACAACCGATCTCCAACATCCAGTATTCTGTTGAGCAAGGATGTGACCCATCCTTCTCTCCCAGATGTTGTATTCATTTCGTTTCAACATGGGTGGTTTGAAAAGTGAACCGATGTTATTTTTATCATCTTGTGATTGTGACGTCATCCTGGTTGTTTTACAGGTACTGATTAATCAACTTTGATCGTGATTAAACCTTACTCTGTTTTTGTGACAACCCTCATAATTACATGTATCCGTACAATTAATTAATATTAAATTATGCTTAATGACTGTGCTTAATTACAACTGATGACGTAACTGCATTTTTCAGCAAAATTCAGCTTTTTAACATACTAGTCTTGTACAGAAAATTGACTAAATGGTCCTGAATGCTTTCCTAAGTGTTGGGAATTAAAAGTGTTACAAAAAGATACATAAAGGACACTATACGGAATAACTTAGCACTTTATCGGAACGGTATCTAACCGAACAACCGGACATTACCCGGGACACCAAAATATTGTTAAAAACATTGTTTCACTTTTTCTGAGCTAGTCATGGTTCCCGAGCACCCTAACATATTATAAAATGCATCATACACATTAAACATTAGAAATAATGTTTAACCTTCCACTAACTAGATTATTTACCATCAAATTACAATTACCCCTTCCTCCCTTGTAATTTACGGCTCTTATGGCCCCACACACACCAAAGATTTTTTTTTAAATCTTTCCTAATTCCCCATGCAATCTATTCTTGGATTTGTTGAGATCTTGATGAGATGTGCTTGTACTTCATGAAACACACTACCTATTGGTTAAAAGGTTTAGTGGATTATATGAACCAATCACCTCACCATCAACAACACCACAAAACTCCCTCCTCTCCCTTGAAGCTCGGCCGTGAACCCCCCATACATCCCCACCCATTTCGATTTTCATCTAAGTATTCCAAGGTTGTTTCAAGGTGATACAAGGTGATTAAGAAGGTGTGGAGCACTCGGATCTTGAAGGACCTCTACCAGAAGCTTTTATCCACTCATTTTTCTCCATTGATCTTCCCTAGCTTTAAGCTAGTTGTAAGACTTCTTTACACTCTTGATACTTCATATTTTTGGTGGTTAATAGATATAGTATGTTGAAATTTACAAGAACACTAAAGACCATGCACATAAGTCTTGAACATAAAGCTTTACATAATATGAAAAATGGATGAAACATAATGAAATATTACTAGGATGATATTGTCTTGGTTATGTTGATGATTGATTGGTGATTTCTTGGTAGTATGATGATAGTCATCATATGAAACTTGTTAAATTATGATTGAAAACATGAGTTAACAAGTTAGGAGGTGATTAGGGGTTTACATAAAAAGATCACCTTCATATTTAGACATGAACTTGATAACAAAGATGATGTCTTGAAATATAAGTAAACAAAGTGAGTTGGTGATCATGTAGATCCGAGATTTACAAATGACTTTCTAAAGAAAACAAAGTTTAAAAGACGGTTTTTGAAAGATCATGATTCTTACATATACTTACACTATTTTTTGGAAATAAAATAAGTATATGGATGCTAGTAAACATGAAGATGTTGAAAATAAATATTTTTGTAAAATGAGTTCACAAGTTGTGAACATCTAGAAATCCCGAGAATGAGATTTTAACAAAAGTAAATACACTTTGGAGGGTAACTAAACCCACTAAACACCCCACTAAGTTACTACGCGTTTTTATAAAACATCAAGTTCATGTTGTGTTACAAATAAGAATAGTTTCGCACTTGGTAAGTGTAATATTGTTTAGAGTATGGTTGTTGATTGATTTGAATGATTTTTGGAAAAGAAAATGACATGCTTATTAGCATGGACACCTCCATTTACAAAGGAAACTATGGCGAAATTTTCTAAAAATTCCAACACATAGAAAATATTTTCTAACAAGTATTACAAGTGTATTTTTAACTATGATCTTTCGCAAAAGTCAGGGTGTGACATTAGAATTGTGTGGCACGTGATAGATGTAATGAGTAGATAAACCGTACGTAGGATACGTATTATGCATGCACGTGAAACTGATTGTTATCTGTACCATGTTAGGACGTGCTTAATTCCTGATTATTAGAGTAACTAATCTAACCGAGCAAACCAAGGTGAGTTCACACTCTTTCTAAGGCATGGGATTCCCGGTGGTTGGGAATGGGTTAAAGAACTAAAACGGAACCTGCATATCCTCCTTGGGTAGGATATGTACCGCCATCCTCCATGGGTAGGATGCCAATATTAATCCTGCGTATTCTCCTTGGGTAGAATACGTACGTTCGTCCTCCTTGGGTAGGACAACAACCTTATACTTACTAGACAAAACTCTATCATTAAGTCCCTCATTTTTATATCGACTTAATCGTCGGGCCAATGGCGAGCGGGTCATTAGTTAATAGCGCTATTAAGGTTGACAAGCCTCACACCGTGCCGGTAGGACGGGCGTGTACTAATGGATCTGGGCACTCAGTCAATGATGATAGACATTCACTTTGGGCACAACTTACTTTCGTCAGTTGTCGATATGGTAACGGTCTAGTGGTTCACATGGGGAAGCCCCCACTGATTTTGGATATGGTTTGGGGAAAAACAAAGATACTGGTTAACTCGTGGTTTACGAAACAACTTATGGTTTTCAAAACAAACTACTAAAACTAAACAACCAACTGTGAACTCGCTCAACTTTATTGTTGACTACTTGTTACATGCCTTGCAGGTCGTTAGGTACCTAAATGGAGCTTGCACGAGAAGGAGTGGTCGTTGTGGGACATGGACTGTAGAGTTCCATGTTAAACATTTAAACTTAATGAACTTATTGAACTTATGTTTTGGTTTTACGTTTTATGCTTCCGCTGTTTAATTTGAACTTGGTTAACTCGTTTTTGAACACCAATTATATTGCGTGGTTGGATTTTATCTATTTTAAATACATTGTTCAATATGATTGGTGGCTTGATCCTGGTCATGTCACGCCTCCATGCGGTGATACTCCGCTTGTGGATTTTGGGGGTGTGACAGATTGGTATCAGAGCCATTGGTTATAGTGAACTTGGTTTTAAAAAGGGAAAAGCTTTTTGACAAAACCAGACTATAACCTGTACAGTGCTCAACGATCCACAACGACGCTTCGCTCCACGTGCAAGACTCAACACTCTAGGTGGTATGATTTATGTATGTATTGCCTACTTGCTAGTTTACATTTACATTGTGTGTTGCGCATGGTATGCCCAGTTAGAGTAGTAGCATGTTATCTACTAGCCCGAATGTGCTCTTTATGACACCCAACTGTTTACTTGAAACTTGACGTGTGATGATCAAATTCTTTCCTGTTTTCTCCTCACCCCACTATGACAACTGTTTTATGCGTTCTATCTATTCATGCGATTGTCTCGACATGACATCACCGTTACAGCCAGAATTCAGATCTGACTCTCCGTACATTTGGTTTCGCGCGTCAGCATTCACGTAGACCAGAACTGGCCCAAGCGAGCTCGGATTTAGGAGAACAATATACCCACGTGTCCATGTTGACGAACCCCATCATCTCCACTAGTCGTCGTCACCAGAAGAGAAGTAGTCGCAGTTACACGCATTTGGCATTGTACCACTCGAAACCCTATCATCCAAACTCTGTTTTGGACCAATGATATACTCACGTGACCATGATACAACGAACTTTCCTTTCGTGTCATTGCTGCCATCTACTAATACTGAAACTGCCCCTGGAGAACAGAATAGTTTACAGGATTCTTCGGTTATTTGTTGGATTCTGTTTTCACTCAATTCTTCGTATGAACATCACCAACCTCCTGTTTCTTCGATCCGCAACCGATATAACGAAATACTAACAACCATACCACGATTTCCACCGATCACAAGATTACCCCACTACCCTGTTGGGTGGTTAATTCTTATTCTACTTTGATTTACACCTTCGAGGACAGAGATACGGATTACTCAACCTACAGACGGACACGATGAACTACACATTTACCTTACCCTTTTCCCCCTTATACTATCAGAGTTGCATTTTGATCCTATGAAAGTCTATCTTAATTGTGTGAAACCTTTTCGCTTGCCTTTGTACCAACCTATACTTGTTAATTAATGCAATGCCTAATCTCTACTATTGACTTAGACCAAACCATCATTCCTTTACCACGGTGACACTACGTCCTCGCTTCTCCATGCAGAGATACTAATACAAACTCACTCTAGGTTGGAGAATTTGGAAGGCTCGACCTTCGATCATTGGTGATCACTTCTTGAAACCCTAAGGATGGTGATGTGTTGTTGGTACGATTATACCCACTTGAACATGTTTTCGCGTCTTCCCTTTGAAACCTCTTGACTACACAGGCATATTTTAGATTCATTCACACAACCTAAGGAACTACCCCGAATTTGGTTGCTTACCAATTCGATGAATCACAAATACACCTAAGTTCATGGATCCAGGTGAACTATTCGTCCTTCGCATGTGGGTGAGTCCAACGACTTTTGATGGAAGTCTCAGTGAATCTTAACACTACAAACTGGTACGACAATCATGCTGCTATGGCAAATCCTTATTCCGATTGATTTAACTTCGTGACATCTCTTTTGACCAACGGCATACTTTATCTTAACCATATACAACATGCGCACCACCAGCTGTACCATCGACATCAGGTAAACCCTGTTATGGGTTCTTAAATGCTTACTCATCGATTGCGACTACCCTTTTCATGTTTCCACATCCATACGCGATATACTTCTGAACCCTACGACCGCGGACACTCGCTTGGACAGATTACACTCCACGAACGTTACTCGCTGAGCATTGGGCCATAAATATGATGATACCACACGTACTGTCCTTTGATCTGGATACGACCAACATAACTCCTCTGACACGACATTCGAATTTAGTCTAACCTGACGAATATGTCACTTGTGTTCTCCGACAACATCCTAATCTACTTGAAGAGCTAGTAGAGATCCGAGCGACACCCACACCTTACCATGGAGCTCCTACAACACAAACAACCTTATGTTAGTTTCCAACGAACGACCTTTGGCGTTGCGAAACCCGTTTTCTCGATCGTATGCACAAACCCTCATAACTCTCAAGCTTGCTCAAGAATCCGCATCCCAACAGATGAAGGTGTGTAACAGCCCAGCATAACCGCACCATGATATTTTCCGCTTTGGCGGCCAGCACGCCCTCGGCGTCCGCCCCTCACGGTTTTCAAAACGCGTCATGATGGTGAAGGTATCCAGCCCCTTATAAAGAAGCCTTTGTTCCCCTTCACAACCGATGTGGGATGTCACAAGGAGAAACCCGGTAGTACACCCATTCTTTCATTACCAGAAGGTACAGATGATTTCGTTATTTATTGTGACGCATCCATCCAGGGACTTAGTTGAGAAGGTCATCGCATACGCATCACGCCAACTAAAGGTTCACAAAAAGGGCTACACTACCCTTGACTGGGAGTTGGGAGCAGTAGTGTTTGCACTCAAGATATGGAGACATTACTTGGACGGTACCAAGTGCACCATTTACACCAATCACAAGAGTCTCCAGCATATCTTCGATCAGAAGGAGTTGAACATGCGGCCGCGTCGATGGGTCAAACTCCTTAACGACTGCGAATGTGCGATCAAGTACCATCCGGGCAAAGCCAATCTTGTGGCCGACGCCCTCAGTCGAAAGGACACTACACCTAAGCGCGTGCGAGCGTTACAACTTACCATCCAATCTAGTCTTCCTACCCAGATACGAGATGCTCAGGTCGAAGCATTAAAAGCAGAGAACATCAGGGCTGAGTCCTTACGAGGATCGAGGAAGCGGTTAGAACAAAAGGAAGACGGCGCCTACTATGTAACAGGGCGCATCTGGGTCCCACTTTACGGAAACTTACGCGAGCTTGTGATGGATGAAGTGCACAAGTCTCGTTACTCAGTACATCCTGGTTCGGATAAGATGTACCACGACTTAAAGACTACATACTGGTGGCCTAGCATGAAAGCCAACATAGCAACCTACGTCAGTAAATGTTTGACTTGTGCGAGAGTCAAGATTGAATATCAAAAACCATCAGGCCTACTCCAACAACCAGAGATCCCGACATGGAAATGGGAGCAAATTTCCATGGATTTCGTTACTGGCCTATCTAGATCTCAATGCGGAAATGACACTATTTGGGTGATAGTGGATCGATTGACTAAGTCTGCACACTTCTTGGCTATCAAGGAAACCGACAAGTTTTCTACTCTAGCAGACATCTACCTAAAGGAAGTAGTATCAAGGCACGGAGTGCCAACCCCCATCATTTCTGATCGTGACTCACGTTTTACATCTGAATTATGGCAAGCTATGCACAAGTCCTTTGGCTCTCGATTAGACATGAGCACGACATATCATGCTTAGGGCATGTGTAATCGACAAGTTTTCTACACAAGCTATGCACAGACGGATGGGCAATCTGAACGCACCATCCAAACCCTTGAAGACATGCTTAGGGCATGTGTAATCGACTTTGGTAATGGCTGGGAAAAACACCTCCCGTTAGTGGAGTTTTCGTATAACAATAGTTACCACACCAGTATCCAGGCCGCTCCGTTCGAGGCATTGTACGGACGGAAGTGCCGATCACCTCTTTGGTGGGCAGAGGTTGGCGACAGTCAAATCACTGGCTTAGAACTTGTAGTAGATACAACCGAGAAATTGCTCAGATGCGACAACGAATGGCGGCAGCTCGTGACCGTCAGAAAAGCTATGCTGATAAGCGAAGGAAACCACTCGAGTTCCAGGTCGGGGATCGAGTGCTACTTAAAGTCTCACCTTGGAAATGTGTAGTTCGTTTTGGCAAACGAGGCAAACTCAACCCGTGGTATGTTGGACCCTTCTAAATCATTGAGAAAATTGGCAAGGTGGCCTACAAGCTGAATCTACCGGCAGAACTCAGCGGAGTTCACAATGTTTTCCATGTGTCGAATCTGAAGAAGTGTCTGTCGGATGAGACCCTCATAGTTCCTCTCAAGGAGCTCACTATCGACGATCAGCTGCGATTCGTCGAGGAATCAGTAGAGATTACTGATCGAGATGTTAAGGTTCTCAAGCGTACAAGAATACCTCTTGTTCGAGTTCGTTGGAATTCCCGTCGTGGCCCAGAGTATACCTGGGAATGAGAAGACCAAATGAAACTCAAGTATCCCCAGTTGTTTAGGAAAAGTGAAACCACTACTGAGGCTGAAGCTACTGCAGAATTTCGGGACGAAATTCCAAACCAACGGGGGGATGATGTGACACCCCAGGAAACCACGCAACTTAACTAGCTTCCTCAGTAAACACGTGCTAAATTTCGGGATGGAATTTTCTTAACAGGGGGAGAATGTGACAACCCTCATATTTACATGTATCCGTACGATTAATTAATATTAAATTGTGCTTAATGACTGTGCTTAATTACAACTGATGACGTAACTGCATTTTTCAGCAAAATTCAGCTTTTTAACATACTAGTCTTGTACAGAAAATTGACTAAATGGTCCCGAATGCTTTCCTAAGTGTTGGGAATTAAAAGTGTTACAAAAAGATACATAAAGGACACTATACGGAATAACTTAGCACTTTATCGGAACGGTATCTAACCGAACAACCGGACATTACCCGGGACACCAAAATATTGTTAAAAACATTGTTTCACTTTTTCTGAGCTAGTCATGGTTCCCGAGCACCCTAACATATTATAAAATGCATCATACACATTAAACATTAGAAATAATGTTTAACCTTCCACTAACTAGATTATTTACCATCAAATTACAATTACCCCTTCCTCCCTTGTAATTTATGGCTCTTATGGCCCCACACACACCAAAGATTTTTCTTTAAATCTTTCCTAATTCCCCATGCAATCTATTCTTGGATTTGTTGAGATCTTGATGAGATGTGCTTGTACTTCATGAAACACACTACCTATTGGTTAAAAGGTTTAGTGGATTATATGAACCAATCACCTCACCATCAACAATACCACAAAAACTCCCTCCTCTCCCTTGAAGCTCGGCCGTGAACCCCCCATACATCCCCACCCATTTCAATTTTCATCTAAGTATTCCAAGGTTGTTTCAAGGTGAAACAAGGTGATTAAGAAGGTGTGGAGCACTCGGATCTTGAAGGACCTCTACCAGAAGCTTTTATCCACTCATTTTTTTCTCCATTGATCTTCCCTAGCTTTAAGCTAGTTGTAAGACTTCTTTACACTCTTGATACTTCATATTTTTGGTGGTTAATAGATATAGTATGTTGAAATTTACAAGAACACTAAAGACCATGCACATAAGTCTTGAACATAAAGCTTTACATAATATGAAAAATGGATGAAACATAATGAAATATTACTAGGATGATATTGTCTTGGTTATGTTGATGATTGATTGGTGATTTCTTGGTAGTATGATGATAGTCATTATATGAAACTTGTTAAATTATGATTGAAAACATGAGTTAACAAGTTAGGAGGTGATTAGGGGTTTACATAAAAAGATCACCTTCATATTTAGACATGAACTTGATAACAAAGATGATGTCTTAAAATATAAGTAAACAAAGTGAGTTGGTGATCATGTAGATCCGAGATTTACAAATGACTTTCTAAAGAAAACAAAGTTTAAAAGACGGTTTTTGAAAGATCATGATTCTTACATATACTTACACTATTTTTTGGAAATAAAATAAGTATATGGATGCTAGTAAATGTAACACCCGTCTTAATTTTAGAAGAATTTAATGTAAATACGCAAGATTATATATAAAACGGTACCTTACTTCAAAGTAAGTACAAAATTTAAGTTTCAAAGTGATTACATACTAGATGATTTCTTAACTAGTTCCACCATTCCAAAACATGATTAGCAAATTGTTTACATTATAAACATTAAACAAACGGGGTAAATCTAATGCGGAAGCTTCAAAAGATTGTGTTCGGTTCGAGAGCATCGACTTGACCATCGTCCACATACTTGCAATACCTGAAAACTGGAGATTATTAACAAAAATTAGTGTTAGAGTTCTTAGAATTATTGCTTAATCGAAACTACGCTTAGAAACGGATTCGATTAGCTAGAATATGCAAGATTTAACAAAAATGTCTGGGCTCTACCGTAACTTACGATATCTACCGTAAGTTACGGTAGTCGCTGGATGACATTGGTCTGCCGTAAGGCAGTAGAGAACTGCCGTAACCTTTTTATTTCTACCGTAAGTTACGGTAGCTACCGTAACTTACGGTAGTCTCTGAAAGTTTATGTTTTGATTGATTTTGTTTATTTCACCCAAAACAAAAATCTCAGATTCCTCATTTTTAACGCCCACGCTCCCATCACCGGTTTGCGTGTTTAGTATTTCGCTACCCGTCGCTCAGGCTCAAAATCTACAAGTATGGTACTACCGTTATTCGATCCATACATCCTCTTAGTGACCCGTTTAGTTCACCCTTAGGGACTTCATCATTCTAACAAACCAACACGCTAAATTCTCGTATTCTAATATGTCATTTATTAACAATCACAAAAGACCAATTAACCATATTACGAAGCATTAGCCACGCATTATTTGATTATTCGACCCGTTTGGCTCATCTACGAAATCCTCCCTTATGATGACTACCAACGAGACCTAACCAATTCTTGACCTATTATTCAGTATAGCGAACATTATCACTTTAAATCAACACAACTTTTGTTCTACAATTCTACTACACATATGCTAATTATCAAAATTCACCCAATGTAACGAATCAAGTTACATACCTTTAGTGCACACCCTTCAAACACAAATCGCCACCGGCTTGTCCACTCGACGCTCCGGTATCTTTTCCTATAGAGTTCAATCACGATTCGTTTAGAACTCCTTTTCAATCATATATCGCATAATTTGCCAAATCATCACAATCATGCGTTTTAACTTTAAATTTCAATTTCGAGCCTTCTTTGGGGCATTTTTACAAACACTTAACGGGCAGAATTTTACATCTTTTATTTTCTAATTCATGGCTTGCTACTTAGCCTTGATTAACATCAATTGAGCTATTACATATAGAATTACACATCATATTTTCATAAATCAGTTTCTATGCATCAATTTACACTAGATTAGCATTCTACACCCTAGTGTTCATCATTTTCTCACAAAACCCATGAATGACCTTCAATGTACTCATGAAATTTCCAGAATTTAGGCATGATTTCACATGTTATTGTCTAGGTTTCACTCCTAGACACTATATCATCCCTATTCTATCCAAATAGCAAACATGCAACATCAAATTTCGGATTTCCCAATTTCATGAGAATTTCAAACCGAGAATTAACATCAAATTTTACATACCTTACAACCCCCTTGCAATCTGGATCAGTAATCTATGCTCGATTTTCGATTTTAACTTGGTTTGAGCCTTCAATTTGTGAGATTAGTGAGTTGTTAGGGTTTTGAGAGTGGGGGTCGCCCTTCTCCTGCTTTGATCGAACTAGGCACCTCAATGGTGTATTTGGTTTTTATTTTTATTAAACTTAATAATATAAGTTTAGATTTCAACAACATAGCCCCCTCCACTTTTATTTAGTTTATATCTTTGGCATTTTAAATTCATTCATGTTTTAAAACGGGACAATTAACTAACTAGGTTATTTATTCCTAGTTAGCTCATTCTCGTTTATTTTATACTTTATATAATGCTAATATAAAGCCTCTCTTTTTTTTAAATTTCGGTGTGTTACAAGTCCACCCCCCTTAAAAGGGTTTCGTCCCCGAAACCAGAATACGTACCGAAAAGTGCAGGATAGAGACGTCGCATCTCCTCTTCGGACTCCCATGTAGTGTCCGAACCTTTCCTATGTTCCCACTTGATCTTGACTTGATCGATTTGTTTGTTTCGCAAGTGCTTAACCTTTCGATATAGAATCTATAGTGGCTTCACCGCGTAATTCAGGCTATTATCCACCTCGATATCGTCGTAATGGATATAAGCTATTTCCTCTGCTAGAAATTTTCGTAGCTGTGATACGTGAAACGTGCCATGTATTCCACTCAACTCTTTCGGTAGCTCGAGGCGATATGCCACCTTTCCAACCCGTTCGATGATTTTAAATGGCCCAATAAACCTCGGGCTTAGTTTTCCCCTTTTTCTGAATCGGATAACGCCCTTCCATGGGGAAACCTTTAACATAACCATGTTGCCTATCTGAAATTCAATCGGTCTTCGTCTCTTGTCGGCATAAGACTTTTGCCTATCTTGGGCTGCTTTCAAATGGGCTCTCACCACTTCAATTTTCTCATTAGTGGCCTGAACTATGTCTTTATGTGCCAATTCACGCGGACCCACTTCACCCCAACACACCGGGGTTCTGCATTTTCTACCATATATCATCTCGTAAGGCGCCATGCCGATACTCGAATGATAACTATTGTTATACGAAAATTCGGCCAAAGGTAGATAAACATCCCAACTTCCACCGAAGTCGATGATACATGCCCGTAACATATCCTCTAGCGTCTGTATTGTTCTTTCACTCTGCCCATCCGTCTGAGGATGGTAGGTGGTGCTAATGAAGAGTTTCGTTCCCATTTGTTCTTGAAAATCTCGCCAAAAATTTGAAGTAAAACGGGTATCTCTATCCGACACAATGGATACCGGTACTCCGTGGCGTGCCACTATTTCGTTTGTATATACTTCGGACATCTTTTCCGAAGTATATGTTTCGCGTATAGAAATAAAATGTGCACTCTTCGTCAATCTATCCACAATCACCCATATAGCATCGAATCCCCGAATCGTTTTAGGTAGTTTGGTCAATAGGTCCATAGTGATATGTTCCCATTTCCAAACCAGGATCTCCAAAGGTTGCAGTTTCCCATAAGGTTTCTGGTGTTCCGCCTTGACTTGTAAACAAGTCAAGCACTTATCTACATATTTCACCACATCCCTCTTCATTCCGGGCCACCAATAATTTTGTTTCAGATCATTATACATCTTGGTCGCTCCCGGATGAATAGAATATCAGGATTTTTGGGCTTCATCAAGTAATAGCGCCTTTACTCCACAAGTATTTGGAACCCATATTCTTCCGGATCGAGTCTCCAACCCGTTCTTTCCATCTGACAAATCTTTTAATTGGCCGATTATTCGTTCCTTCTTCCAGTTCTCCTCTTTTACTGCTTCTACTTGTGCTTCTCGGATACGTTCAAGTATACCCGAGGTCACCACAAGCTGCATCGACCTTACCCGTATTGGGACATAGTCCGCTTCTCTGCTCAGAGCATCCGCCACCACATTTGCCCTTCCGGGGTGGTAGTGTATTTCACAGTCGAAATCCTTCACCGTTTCCAACCATCGTCTCTGGCGCATATTTAACTCCTTCTGATCGAAGAAGTATTTTAAGCTCTTGTGATCGGTGAATATGGTGCACTTTACCCCATACAAATAGTGCCTCCATATTTTCAACGCAAACACCACTGCAGCTAATTCGAGATCATGAGTGGGATATTTCTTTTCATGTATCTTTAATTGCCTCAAAGCATAAGCTATAACTTTGCCCCGTTGCATCAGAACACATCCTAGCCCCGATAATGAGGCATCCGAATAAACCACCATGTCCTCGACTCCGTCCGGCAATGTTAATACCGGAGCTTGAGTTAACTTCTCTTTTAGCGTCTGAAACGCCCTTTCTTGTTCAACACCCCAAATGAACTTTTCCTCCTTCCGTGTTAACTTTGTTAGTGGCGACGCAATCTTGGAGAAATCTTGAATGAATCTCCTATAGTACCCCGCAAGCCCTAAGAAGCTTCTAATTTCCGAAGGGTTCTTCGGGGGATTCCTTTTTGACACGGCCTCGATCTTTGACGGATCTACCAATACTCCATCTGCACTTATGATGTGGCCAAGGAATTGCACCTCTCGTAACCAAAAGGCACACTTAGAAAATTTCGCATACAACCTTTCTCGTCTAAGCATCTCTAACACCTCTTGTTAGTGGTGTGCATGCTCAGCTTCATTTTTCGAATACACCAAAATATCATCGATGAACACGATGACCGATTTGTCTAGCATTGACTTGCAAACCCGGTTCATGAGGTCCATGAAAGCCGCGGGTGCATTTGTCAGCCCAAATGACATCACGAGGAACTCGTAATGTCCGTATCGCGTGCGGAAATCTGTCTTCGGCACATCTTCCTCTTTGACCTTTAGTTGGTGATACCCCGATCTAAGGTCAATTTTTGAAAACCAGTTCGCACCTTGTAATTGGTCGAATAGATCATCTATCCTCGGAAGCGGGTATCGATTCTTTACCGTGAGTTTGTTTAACTCCCGGTAATCGATACACATGCGCATGCTTCCGTCTTTCTTCTTCACGAACAGTACCGGTGCGCCCCAAGGAGACACACTCGGCCTTATGAATCCTTTGTCGAGCAGGTCTTGAATCTGTGACATCAACTCTTGTAATTCCGACGACGCGAGTCAGTATGGTGCTTTAGCTATGGGTCTTGCGCCCGGAATCAATTCGATTCCGAACTCTATCTCCCGCTCGGGCGGCATTCCCGGTAAATCGTCCGGAAATACATCCTCAAAGTCACATACCACGGGTACGTCTCCAATCTTCGGTAGTTCTTTCTCGGGCTCATTCGCATATATCATAAACGCTTTACATCCGTGCCTCATGAGCTTGTGAGCTTTCATCATCGAGCATATTATAGGATTGCCTCCCTTTTCACCATAGATTGTAACGTGTTTTCCGCTCGGAGATGTTAGCTTTATCTCCTTACAAAAACGCACGACCTTTGCGTGGTGCTGAGATAGCCAATCCATCCCAATGACTACTTGAAATTCCCCCATTGACATCGGGATTAGGTCTATCCGGTATTCTTCATCATCGATGCTTAATTTGCAGCCTCGACAAATATCACAAACTATAAAACTTTTATTGTCCCCTATTTCAACTTCTAAGGGCACAGATAATTTCGTCAATACAAATGAAGGATGTCGAATAAATCCATGCGAAATGAAGGATTTATTCGCACCCGTATCAAATAATACATGTGCAGGAATTGAGTTAATTGTGAATATACCTGAGACCACATCAGGATCTATCTTTGCTTCGGCAGTGGTAAGTTGGAAGGACCTAGCCTTCGCCTTAGGGGCTTCTGCTGGAGATTCTTTAACGTCTCTCCTTCCAACTAAGTCTGGGCATTCGGACTTTTTGTGGCCGGGCTGATAACATTTGTAGCAAACCGAGACTTTACCCAGGCATAGAGACGACGTGTGCCCCGTTTTACTACATATGGGGCACGGTTTGTCTTTGAACCGACACTCTCCCTTGTGCCCTTTTCCACACACTTTATAACTTGGCGACCCAGCTTTAGCATCAACCTTCTTTCCCGATTCTCCAGTTCGAGCTTTCTTTGTAGGGCTTGGATTCACATCCTGTGCCCTTCGCTCACCCCTTTCAACTTGTTTCTTCAGCTCGATTTCCCGTTCCCGAGCAACGTTTATGATCTCGGTAAGGGTCTCGTATTTTGAAGGAGTCATGAACTCCCTATACTCGGCGCTCAACATGTTATAGTAGTAGTATATGTTTTGTTCCTCATTCATCACCAATTCATTGCAAAACTTCATCTTATCCATAAACGTCGCCGTAATCTTGTCTATGGTCTCGCCCTTGTGCCTAAGTTGCATGAACTCTTCCTTGATTTTATTAATAACCGCCTTGGGACTATGATGTTTAAGAAATGGCGTCTTAAACTCCTCCCATGTCATGGCCCTCGCCGCTTCGGCTCCTATTTCCTTCTTTTTATTATCCCACCAATCTTTGGCTTGACCCCTCAACTGACCCGTTCCGTAAGCAACAAAGTCACTTTCGTCACAATGGGTCCTTTCAAACACTCCTTCAACATCGCTTAACCATCTCTGGCATATTATCGGGTCAACCTCCCCGTTGTAGATTGGCGGTTTACATGCGATAAACTCTTTGTACGAACATCCCTTACGTTCTCCCGATTTCTCTTTCATAAGGTTGACACTATCTTCCAACCTTTTGACTCGTTCTTCGACAAGTGATAACACCGTGTTTTGAATTTTGTCTATAAACCCGGATAGACTACCTTCAATTGCCTTCCCCACTTCTTCGGCAATTATCTCTTTCATTTGTTCGGTGCTTGTCGGCACCGGATCATTATCGTTTCCTTTCGACATCTTGAAACTGAAATGTTTACATTAAACATTAAACATTTCATTTATAACATAGCTTTATTTTCTTTGGTTTAGCCAAGTTCGTAACTTGCTTTAACCGTTCGCTTTTGGTGCACTTTCCGGGTTTGAGTGTGTTAACACGCTCTTCCCATGCACATTAATTCGCATCTCGTTTCTCACATAAGATATGATCTACTAAATAATTAATTAATTCTTACCGGACGATTGATCAAGCTTGAACCGAACACTTTGTTGACAACCTTAAGCTCTGATTACCAACTTGTAACACCCGTCTTAATTTTATAAGAATTTAATGTAAATACGCAAGATTATATATAAAACGGTACCTTACTTCAAAGTAAGTACAAAATTTAAGTTTCAAAGTGATTACATACTAGATGATTTCTTAACTAGTTCCACCATTCCAAAACATGATTAGCAAATTGTTTACATTATAAACATTAAACAAACGGGGTAAATCTAATGCGGAAGCTTCAAAAGATTGTGTTCGGTTCGAGAGCATCGACTTGACCATCGTCCACATACTTGCAATACCTGAAAACTGGAGATTATTAACAAAAATTAGTGTTAGAGTTCTTAGAATTATTGCTTAATCGAAACTACGCTTAGAAACGGATTCGATTAGCTAGAATATGCAAGATTTAACAAAAATGTCTGGGCTCTACCGTAACTTACGGTATTTACCCTAAGTTACGGTAGTCGCTGGATGACTTTGGTCTGGCGTAAGGCAGTAGAGAACTGCCGTAACCTTTTTATTTCTACCGTAAGTTACGGTAGCTACCGTAACTTACGGTAGTCTCTGAAAGTTTATGTTTTGATTGAGTTTGTTTATTTCACCCAAAACCCAAATCTCGGATTCCTCATTTTTAACGCCCACGCTCCCATCACCGGTTTGCGTGTTTAGTATTTCGCTACCCGTCGCTCGGGCTCTGTAACACCTCGTAAATTTATGTCCAATAATGTATCGACACGTGTCCTGAGCTTTAAACGTGTAAAAAAATCACTTATGAAGGACTAAAGTTGACAAACAAAGAAAGTATGTGAATAAAAGGGTTCAAAGTGTCAACAATGGATAAATATGCCTTTCAATAACCTTACACGATGTTTATACCCTTAAACGAATGAATCATGGATCATACGAAGCTAATTGTGGAAGAGAGTGAGAGATTACAAACTACAGGGGTTAAATGTGTCAACATGTTTAAAGTATACCTCTGAGTGACCTTTTAGCAAACCCAAAGCTTTGTAACGATAAATTATACTCACTAGAGTATGTGGTAAAAATTTCACCAAGTTTCGTTATCGTATGAGAAAGTTATGATAAAATTCGTACACGAAGGGTTAAAAGCGTCAACGTTGAAATTTATGACTTTTCGGGTAATCACAAAGTTAACCAAGGACTTAACAAAGTTTTTATATGTCTTGGAGCCCTTAAAAGTTAAGTTAGAGGGCCAAAAGTGCAAGAAATAAACTCAAAACCACGTTTAAAAAGACCAGGGGCTGAATTGCAATTTATGAAACTTGTTTGGCTGGTTCTGAGGACTCACACGGGCCGCGTAAGCCCTATGTGATCTCTTACGCGGGCCGCGTCCGACCTACAGCGACAGAAAACACCTGCAGGTTTCTGTCCAGCCCGTTGCACCGCCTTAAAACCTTGTTTTCTTATACCAGGGACTCCCCCACTGGTATTTCATGCAATAGGGACATATGGGACCATCTTATAACACTTATAGACCTATTTGTCATGATCTAATGGCACCAAGATCACTATATAAGGAGCTTCAATGTTGCAACATTGTGCCACTCACTTGCAAACTCTCACAAGCTTATTTCTGGAGCCCTCTGGTCAGCAACCAAGTTTTCTTAGGCTTCCTAGTCGTGCTTAGGACCTTTGTAAGTGTCCTTAACTTTCTTTAATTCAGTTTAGCTTAGTTAATTAGCTTAAAGTCAAACCGTCGTAATTAGAGTTTGACTTCGTAATTAATCATAATTTGTACAGTCAAATTTCAAATTGAAAGTACCTATGAGTTGGTAATTATGTGGGCAATAAACCCTTAAAAGGGCACCATCTGATTCCCACTCTAACTAGGTCAATTGTCGGGTCAAAGTTAATCTTAAAAAGTCAACAGAAAGCTTATTTTCAAATTAATGCATAATTAGCAATGTAGGATCCATACAACCTGTTTTATCATTAATATAACTTGGTAATTAATGTAAGAACATGTCTAAACATGTTCAACCGGACAATTTTCAGTTTAGGCTCGGTTCGGAACCGAAAGTCGCATAATTTGACTTCTGCGTTGACTTTCAGTTCTGACCCGTTTAAGCATAGTTTAAAAATGCCTTAGAGCCTTATTTGGACCAGGTTACATGTTAGTATAACCCTCTGTGATTATACAACTTGGTTCATTAGTTATCCGATTCATATGCATGTTTCCGTTAAATGCTTAAATGTTGACTATTATGCCCAAATGACCTTAAAACGTGATTTTTGAGAAAGTAAAAGAGTAGAAACCTTCATTACTGATCTATAGACTTGTCCCTAAAATTTGACATCAGTTTGAGGTCTAGATTAAGAGTTATGCTCATTAGCGTAATTAGAAAGCTTTTTAGTAATTAAACGGTGTAATTAGCGTATAGCCTATCTAAACCCGATTTTTGTTACCAAACTTTTTACCCACTGATATAAAATAATATTTTGGGATTTTTGAAGATTTTTATTTAATTTTAGGCTGAGCATAACATAGAGTTCTAAGCTTGATTCGGTAATTGTCGGTTTTGCCCTTTTAGGCTATAAAATGAGTTTTACCAATCCTTTTGATACCAAACCTTTTTCTACTGATCCAAAATGATAAATAGAATATTTTAAGTCTTCTGGAATAATAAAATTATCAGCTTTTCTTATAAAACCCGGAAATCGCTTAAAACCGCCTTTTTACGCGTTTTAAACGCATAGTATGTATTAAAACCATTTTAGATATATAAGACTTGATACCTACTGATGTTTTAAGTAAATTTTTATACTTTAGCAGTAAGCAAAAGTTTTAAACTCAGATTTCCATATTTGACCTTTAAACCTTAGGTGAAATTACCAAAATGCCCCTTCGGTGCATAATATGGTTAGAAATGATAAATTTCACATATAGATTATACCCTACTGATATAACTTAATAAATTAAGTATATTTACTGATTATATCAGAACTGAAACTCAGATTTGTATTAAATCTCTTTTATAACCTTTTAAATGACCAAAATACCCCTACGGGGCATAATTTGAGTTTAAAATCCATTTTGGGCATAATAGAAGATATCTTACTGATGTCACAACATATTTAAGGCATATTAACTTAAGAAACCTGTATATGACTCTTATGGTTACCCGTTACGCATATTTCGCGTTCGGTTCGGTTTATGTAACTAGTTTGCATAAATTAGCCGAAACGGGTCAAACCTTATCATTTTTGTCTTAAAATCCAGAATGTGTTTAGTTTACCCATATTATACAAGTCTCCAAACTTGCTGGGTCTAAATCACATTCTATTCCGGTCTTCGCTTAATCGTGCGTTTGAACCGTATCTTCTTTTAAAACTAACCGGTCTAAGTTTAGGCTTAATTAAAGACCCGTTAGGAATCTAATAGGTTATTAAAAACCTTTGTTCCAGAAAAGGAGACCCGGTAAAAGCTACGTGCACTTGCTGTTTGTGATTAATACTTGCAAAGGTAAATACTTTTAACTTATTTTCCCTAAACGGGCTTGGGGTACGGTATATAAAATACCGCTTGGTCGGGCATTGAATTTTTAATTGTATAAAGGTTAAATTATTGAAATGTCCCATTTAAATTGTTTTGTTTGATTAAAGCCTTTGGGGGGTTAATGACCATGTCCCGGATATCCTTGGCATCATTTTACGAAATGGCCACGACCTAAGCACGGGGTGTAGGCGTACACCCAACAGTGCATAAATAAATAATAAGGTATAACCGCCGGTTTCGGGAATAACCCGCCGCGGGACTATATCATGTGGTGTGTCTGTTAATCTTTAACCAAGTGTCAATCTGGGCTACTGAACGTATAACGAACATGTAAATCTTTTACAAGTTTATATATAAATAATTATCCCAAGTTATAAAATGTTTTGTGCCTTGTGCATTTAAATCAATTTTTTTTAAACCTTTTCAAAATGAGTCAGTTGATTGTATTTACCAGTGTAAACTGACGTATTTTCCCAAAAAGGCTAAGTGCAGGTACTACTCGAAATAGGCTGGCCTCTCCTTAGCATCAATAAGAGTCTCGCAAGCTTGGATGCAAATTTAAATCTGATGAACTATGTTTCCTTTTTATTTTGATCCGCCTGTGGATCTGTTTCAACTATTTTGTGATACTTAATATTACAATTTATTCAGTTGAAATAAATCTATCTTTTGCTTCCGCTGTGCAATTAAAATTGTGTTGCTTGAGTATGATGATATCAACTACGTCACGATACTCCCCACCGGGACCACCGGTAATACGTGGAAATATCGGGGTGTGACAGGCTCAAAATCTACAAGTAAGGTACTACCGTTATTCGATCCATACATCCTCTTAGTGACCCGTTTAGTTCACCCTTAGGGACTTCATCATTCTAACAAACCAACACGCTAAATTCTCGTATTCTAATATGTCATTTATTAACAATCACAAAAGACCAATTAACCATATTACGAAGCGTTAGCCACGCATTATTTGATTATTCGACCCGTTTGGCTCATCTACGGAATCCTCCCTTATGATGACTACCAACGAGACCTAACCAATTCTTGACCAATTATTCAGTATAGCGAACATTATCGCTTTAAATCAACACAACTTTTGTTCTACAATTCTACTACACATATGCTAATTATCAAAATTCACCCAATGTAACGAATCAAGTTACATACCTTTAGTGCACGCGCTTCAAACGCAAATCGCCACCGGCTTGTCCACTCAACGCTCCGGTATCTTTTCCTATAGAGTTCAATCACGATTCGTTTAGAACTCCTTTTCAATCATATATCGCATAATTTTCCAAATCATCACAATCATGCGTTTTAACTTTAAATTTCAATTTCGAGCCTTCTTTGGGGCATTTTTACAAACACATAACGGGCAGAATTTTACATCTTTTATTTTCTAATTCATGGCTTGCTACTTAGCCTTGATTAACATCAATTGAGCTATTAAATATAGAATTACACATCATATTTTCAGAAATCAGTTTCTATGCATCAATTTACACTAGATTAGCATTCTACACCCTAGTGTTCATCATTTTCTCACAAAACCCATGAATGACCTTCAATGTACTCATGAAATTTCCAGAATTTAGGCATGATTTCACATGTTATTGTCTAGGTTTCACTCCTAGACACTATATCATCCCTATTATATCCAAATAGCAAACATGCAACATTAAATTTCAGATTTCCCAATTTCATGAGAATTTCAAACCGAGAATTAACATCAAATTTTACATACCTTACAACCCCCTTGCAATGGGGATCAGTAATCTATGCTCGATTTTCGATTTTAACTTGGTTTGAGCCTTCAATTTGTGAGATTAGTGAGTTGTTAGGGTTTTGAGAGTGGGGGTCGCCCTTCTCCTGCTTTGATCGAACCAAGCACCTCAATGGTGTATTTGGTTTTTATTTTTATTAAACTTAATAATATAAGTTTAGATTTTAACAACATAGGCCCCTCCACTTTTATTTAGTTTATATCTTTGGCATTTTAAATTCATTCATGTTTTAAAACGGGACAATTAACTAACTAGGTTATTTATTCCTAGTTATCTCATTCTCGTTTATTTTATACTTTATATAATGCTAATATAAAGCCTCTTTTTTTTTAATTTCGGGGTGTTACAGTAAACATGAAGATGTTGAAAATAAATATTTTTGTAAAATGAGTTCACAAGTTGTGAACATCTAGAAATCCCGAGAATGAGATTTTAACAAAAGTAAATACACTTTGGAGGGTAACTAAACCCACTAAACACCCCACTAAGTTACTACGCGTTTTTATAAAACATCAAGTTCATGTTGTGTTACAAATAAGAATAGTTTCGCACTTGGTAAGTGTAATATTGTTTAGAGTATGGTTGTTGATTGATTTGAATGATTTTTGGAAAAGAAAATGATATGCTTATTAGCATGGACACCTCCATTTACAAAGGAAACTATGGCGAAATTTTCTAAAAATTCCAACACATAGAAAATATTTTCTAACAAGTATTACAAGTGTATTTTTAACTATGATCTTCCGCAAAAGTCAGGGTGTGACATTAGAATTGTGTGGTACGTGATAGATGTAATGAGTAGATAAACCGTACGTAGGATACGTATTATGCATGCACGTGAAACTGATTGTTATCTGTACCATGTTAGGACGTGCTTAATTCCTGATTATTAGAGTAACTAATCTAACCGAGCAAACCAAGGTGAGTTCACACTCTTTCTAAGGCATGGGATTCCCGGTGGTTGGGAATGGGTTAAAGAACTAAAACGGAACCTGCATATCCTCCTTGGGTAGGATATGTACCGCCATCATCCATGGGTAGGATGCCAATATTAATCCTGCGTATTCTCCTTGGGTAGAATACATACGTTCGTCCTCCTTGGGTAGGACAACAACCTTAAACTTACTAGACAAAACTCTATCATTAATTCCCTCATTTTATATCGACTTAATCGTCGGGCCAATGGCGAGTGGGTCATTAGTTAATAGCACTATTAGGGTTGACAAGCCTCACACCGTGCCGGTAGGACAGGCGTGTACTAATGGATCTGGGCACTCAGTCAATGATGATAGATATTGACTTAGGGCACAACTTACTTTCGTCAGTTGTCGATATGGTAACGGTCTAGTGGTTCACATGGGGAAGCCCCCACTGATTTTGGATATGGTTTGGGGAAAAACAAAGATACTGGTTAACTCGTGGTTTACGAAACAACTTATGGTTTTCAAAACAAACTACTAAAACTAAACAACCAACTGTGAACTCGCTCAACTTTATTGTTGACTCCTTGTTACATGCCTTGCAGGTCGTTAGGTACCTAAATGGAGCTTGCACGAGAAGGCGTGGTCGTTGTGGGACATGGACTGTAGAGTTCCATGTTAAACATTTAAACTTAATGAACTTATTGAACTTATGTTTTGGTTTTACGTTTTATGCTTCCGCTGTTTAATTTGAACTTGGTTAACTCGTTTTTGAACACCAATTATATTGCGTGGTTGGATTTTATCTATTTTAAATACATTGTTCAATATGATTGGTGGCTTGATCCTGGTCATGTCACGCCTCCATGCGGTGATACTCCGCTTGTGGATTTTAGGGGTGTGACAGTTTTTCAACAAAACGAACAACTATTAGTATCAACGATTGTGAGCTGAACTATTTACGTCAAAATGATTGTTAGATCAAATTTGACTGTCCGAGCTCTGATACCAATTGTTAGGATCTGAGTTTCTTTTTTATTGTGTTTTTGTTTAGAGATTAATGAAGATGAACAAGTAATTGCAGCGGAAATAAAACGGAAATAAACTTTGCACACAATCAAACAGGAGAAATGCTTTCAACACACATGTTTGAACATTGAACCGAATGATTAAATTTATTTCAATCACTGATTACAACTTTGCATGCATGCAATACAAACTCCCCCTCAGCCTGAGCTCACAGTGAATTGTTCGTGCAGGAAGACAAGTGGTGAAAGAGCTAATAGAACAGTACAGGGTACTGTTCTATTTATAGGCACGAGCAAACCACTGAAGCATCTTAGCTGACGTCACCATGAAAGTGACATCTAAGCTCCTAACAAACTCTAACTACTGATCTAATACAAACACTGCTAAGCTAACTACTGATTACATTACATAACAAAGGAAAGACTAAACTACTGCCTTCTCCTTCCACTGTTGTGACTCCAACAGTACTTGTATCATCAGCAGTGCTTGACCCATAACAGTAGATTGATTATCAGGGCTTTAATCTTCATCAGTCTTTAACTTGATCAGCAGTTGTAAGTAGAACAACACTTTGTAAACGGACAGTGGATAGAGACCATCAGTTGTTAGAATCACTTTCAAGGGGAGAGACTTGTATACATCCACTGCTTATTCTGGATCCACTGTTCTGATCCAGTTTTGGCTTTAATCAGCTGTTCCACTGGTAGGGTTCAATCCCAACAGAAACTCTTAACCAGACTTTGGAGTCTATACCAGAAGATCCCTGAGGCTCCCATATGGAAGATGATACATGTGGATGCTATTAATTCATATTTCCTATCTCCGAGTTTTGGAATTCCAGACTTGGACTATACCAGTCAAAACCAAATCCGTGATCCATGTCATTTCTTTAATCATTGAATCCTTAGATTCTACTTCTGCAATGGATCCTGATTTGAAATATTTACTCACTAAATCTTCAGAGTCGCTGCTGCGCACGATAAATGAAGAAGTAGAAACAATCAGAATAAAGCAAGGAAGACATTAGAAACCCTTCTTCCATCATATTTTTTTTTCCTTTAAGCCCCTGTATGGGCATTTGTTATTATAGTCCATTGTGGACATATTATTTCATTATAGTCCTTGTAGACTTACATCTTTTAAATGAGACTCCATGTATATACGCCTGTCGATTTTTGTCCCTTCAAGGAAATTATATTTCAAAATAGTCCCCTCGTGGACATTACATTACAACATAGTTCCTTCATGGACATTATATTACAATATAGTACTTTCGTGGACATCATATTTCAAATTAGTCCTTTCCCGGACTTTATACTCTAGTATAGTCCTTACATGGACACGTTGATTCATTAAAATCTTTTACAGATATATTATTTCATTAAGGTCCCCCGATGAATATAAATATTTTAAACTTAATCCTTTCGAGAACATAATTTTTCACTATCGTCCCAATGTTGACATATCTTATAGTCCCTATATGGACTTATATTTTCCTTTCAATTCCTAGGTGGACTAGTATCGCTTCAAGGTCCCTATTAGGACCTATCTTTCTTTGTATAGTCCCTGTGCGGACGTTGGTTTATTAAAATCCCCTAATGAACATATTTTTAATTTAAGTCCCTGAGAGGGCATCTGTTCAGCAAAGTCCTTTGTGCGCATGCTGTACCAATATAATCCTTTTTATGGACACATTATTTCATTGAAATCCCTTCGGGGATATGTTATCTCTATATACTCCTTCCGTCGACACGAGATTTCATTGTAGTCTCTTAGTGGATATGATATTTCATTATAACCTCTTGTAGACATGACATTTCCGTTATAGCCCCTTCATGGGCAAACTATTTTAATAAAGTCCCTATACGGATTTACGATATTTTATAGTCTCTATACGGACTTATAATTTTCTTTTTAGTCCTCTATGGACAAATATGATACTAAAAGTCCTGTTTAAGGCACTATGGTAAATTTCCTAATGATTTATTGAAAGTTTTGAAAATTCTATATAGGTACTCATTTCGTCCTTTTTCAACCATTAGTATCAATTTGATTCGAACTTTATCGATCTGCTAAATAATTTCAAAAAGATCTTCTTAATGGTATAACCTAGCCAATATGTCAATACATGCATGCTATGATGGTAAAGCCCTCTTAAGAGAATTAATCCTTGTTAACATCTAAAACATGTTAACACTCCTGGTCGTGTGACTTGAGAAACCACATCAGCCGTCAAGGTATTTGGACTCTGTCCAAGCCTTAAGGTCTATATGATCGAATTATATCATGACAAGTATCATCAATATGATGACCATGATATAAACATCCATTAGTGATGAAATGCCTACGGGCTATACTTGTTGTCCCTTAAGACAACGACAGTTGTGGTCTATGACCCCTTGTCTAAAGATATTGGATTATGTCTAAGCATAATAGTCTATATAATCAATGCGATCATGACTAATATCATCTAATACGATGATCATATTATTTAACATCCCTTAGTGATGTTTCGCCTACGGGCTATATATTATATTGTCCATTAGTGACATTGACAAGTGTGACCGTTATAGTTCATTGTCCAAGATGGCGAGCAATTCCCAAGCATTATAGTCTACAAGATCGATAAGATCGTGACTAATATCCTAAATTACGATAATTATATATATATATATATATATATATATATATATATATATATATATATATATATATATATATATATATATATACGAGCATCCATTAGTGACGTCCATTGATTGGCCTATGTGGCAAAATAAATTGTCTTTCAAGAAATGACAGATGTAGTCCATGACTCTCTGCCCATAGGTGAAGAACAATGTTCAAACCTTAAAATCCCTGATCAAATAAGATTGCGGCTTATATATTAATGTCCTCTATGACAGGCCATTTGTGCCATGTCATATATGTCCTTTGCGACAAGGCCTTCGTGCTTTATGGCTATTAATGTCCTTCGTGATAAGCCTATGTACTACATTTATATGTCCATCATGACGGAATTATGTTTCATAATTTAAAAGTCCTTGTGGCGAGCTTTTGAGCTATCCAAAATCGTCAATATGACAAAGAAAAGTGTGACACTGTGATTTCCTATCTAAAAGGTAATGGACTCGGTCCAAACCCTAAATGCCATTGATGGTCCTTTTGTGACCTAGGCTAGATGTAATTGATATACATACAATTAACATTCATTAGGAATGTTCATAACCTATTAGCCTATATAGTTAGATGATACCATGGTTAGTGTATGATAGGTCATCAGGATGATGACTAGCTGTTGTAATGCAACTAAGAAATTGTTTCATTGGGTGTTAGGGACCAAGTCTCGAGTATGGCAAACTCGGATAAGACAACCAACAATCGCGTCATTGATGATGCAACACATGCTAATGATGCTACAATTGTGAACCTCAATATTAACAGAGATGATCTCCAAGCTATGATTGACGCCGCTGAAAGCTATGAGAAAGGTCATGAAAAAGTTCAAGGAGCCCGATGCTACTTGCTCCAAATCCATTTAAAACCACACCTCTTTACTCGTGAGAAGGATTTTGTTCATGCCTCAAATGCAAAGAATGAACCAAAAAGAAAAAGGGAGAAGGATAATTCCTAGGTTTCTAAGAAAAAGGGTAAGACTGAGCTCAATAAGAACCAACAAAAGTTCAATAAGAAACCTGTATGCAAGACCTGCCATAAAAGGCACTGGGGACAGTGTCGAATGAAACAAAGGCCAAAGCTGTGTGGCGTCTGTAAAAGAACTGGTCATCAGTCTCTCTGTAGGATCGATTTCAGATCCGAACGAGTCAGTTAGTAGAGCTTTTCACCAAAACAAGAGGCGGAAACAAGTGTTTCGGTGCAATTCAGCGAGTATTCACTTTAATCTGTTGTTATATTGATCAATAAACCAATTACACGTTCTGACAACACTTCGGCAGCACTTCGTGGCTCACCGGAAGACAACACCTAGAACTATCTACTGATTTCGCTCCAAGCAACCCTATATATAGGGGTTCTGATTTCGCTCCAACATACAAGGACATCAGGAGCGGAATCAGATGTTACAATTTCGGGCGAAATCAGACTAATATGCATTTCGGGTGGAATCAGTATGATGAGATTTCGCTCCAAATGACAACATGTCATTTGGAGCGGAATCACTTCCTAAAACAGATTTCTAGGATTCCGTGACCCGTTCTATCCTAATCTATACAAGACGTAGGCGACAGACGGATGCACCAACAAACTCCCCCTCGGATGTTGACGGAGTCTTCAGTGTCGAGTCTTCGGTTGTCAAACCTTCAGTCTTTATCAGTCTTCATGCTTCTCTTCGAAGTATTCTCCATTGTAAGCATCCTCAATCAATCTCTTTCTCTTTCTCGTAATCTTCAGGATCTGAATCTGTCTCTACAATCTTCAGACTCCCTCTCGATGTCCTCAGACTCCCCCTTTCGCTAAGCTGGGATCGCAGTCTGGAATTCACTATCCACAGGTTCTTAGATCGTAACCTGGCACTCATCTAACTCAGGTTTCAGAACCTGGCTAACCTGCACAACTCTACCCAAAAATAAGTTTCACAAAGATTAAATCTTTAAAATTTATAAACTATATGCACGAAATATTCAAAATGATTTATTCTCTGCAAACCACTTGTAAAAACTTCTTCATACACTCTCTCCCAAACCTGTTCATCAAGTTTAGCACTTAGAATTTTGAATGTCAGCTCTCCAAAATCAGTTGTCGAAAATCTTTTTGGATTTTTCAAAATTTTATGCTAAAACACACTTAAAATCTTTTTGGAATTTTGAATGTAATAAAATGCATTAAAGAAATATTTACAAACAATATTTTGTGAGTTTGTGCAAGAGAATCATATCAGTTTATGAGACAAATCACTAACACCGTTAAGCTTGATTTCATTTTAAGCTCTAAACGATTCACATATATTGACGATATTGTTATCCACTTAAACTCAATCTAAAAACTTTTGAAATGCTTACCGATACGATTAAGGTATATTAATTTTGCACTAAGTTCTTATGGACCCCACGATCTCAGCATATCCCCTCATCATGCAATACACTGACTCAAGTAATGCCTTTAAACTTTTATCAACTGTGATTTGTGTGAAAAACAAAGCAGAATGTTTAAACATTAACAATCAGGTCGATACTTCCGTATATGCAGAGAAAGTCCAATGTTTAAACAAAATAAGAAAATAAAACAAGTTGAAGTTGTTTAGGCTTTAACCACCAGGTCGATACTTCCGTATACGCAGAGGAGGTCCAAAGCTTAAACGAAACACCAAAGAAAATAAAGCAGAACGTTTAGGCAACAACATCCAGGTCGATACTCACGTATACGCAGAGGATGTCCGATGCTTAAACAAAATAAAGAAATAAAACAAGTTTAAATCTTTGCAAAATGAAAAGCACAATCACAGTGACTTTTCAGCAAAGTTGTGAAAGTTCACAAACTTAACCAGTTTTATGTCTTTCGACAATCAGCGATTACTGAGTAGGCACACAGTCAAGAAGGACAAAACTAAGTACTATGCTTTCGACCATGTTTCCCACTAGAACTAGGCTTTTTCATTTAAGTTTGTATCGTTATCGCAAATCTACTAGTCTAGCTGAGCCTATCGTCACATCCTTAGTGAGACCGTTTATCACATTTTAACTTTCCATTTCTTTAGCGTGTTATGATAGTCCACTGATGTACTATCATTTCCTCTTTTATGCAACAAAAACTCAATTTTCATTTTATCATGTTTTTGGCTTTTTCAAATTTTCTAATGTTTTTGGATTTTCTGAAAAATATACTCCCCCTAAAATACAAATACATCTAAAGAAAATTTAAAACAAACTGTACAAGAACATGACAACTGATATCGAATTGCCTCAATTCGCCATCCACTTGGCATAAACAATCAGAACTCCCCCTCACAACAAACTATTTTCCCATTATGATCTCAAAACACTTAAGTTTGTTTTAATCAAAATGGTTTTTCCGGAAAATAAGTTGTGTTGAATTTGTAATACCATTAGTAGGTTAGGGGTTTGGTTCATCACATTGTTTTTCAACCACTTGTAGGAAACCAGATACAACTTAATGTCCCTGATTTACCACTTGTAAGATCAATTCAATCAAGTATTTTCAACCAATCATCATCTGTTGGTTGAATTCTCAAAGTGCCGATACCTACTCCACGCTTACCAACCTGGGAGTTCTGGTAAATCACACTTAAACAAAAACAATTTTCAAACACAATATAAGAATGATGCCGATTCATGATCCGCGATTACCAACTTGGGATCTCCGGCAAGTCAGGTTTTTACTGTTTGAAAAATATATCCACCCAAGCCTGACCTTCCTTGGGTGTAACAACCTCTTCTTCATCTTTACTTTCAACAGACTTATGAACATTCCTTTTGGAAGCATAGAATTCTTTGACTCCTTTGACCTTACCATCGATCATTTTTCCAAAAATGTGTTTCACATTTCTGTTGAAAACCTTATCAACATCAAATTTCTTCTTGTCAGAATAAAATTGATTTGAAATTTCAACTTTCCCAACTTTCTTTTTAAAATTTTCAGCCCGCAGAGGTGGAAAATTCACATCATCCACATTCGGAACTGATTTCTCAACCTTTTCTTTAACAACTTTTGGCTCCTCTGATTTTGTGGAATCAGATTCATCACCAGAACTGTTTCCTGAACCCTTAACAACCCATTTTTGATTTTTCAGATTTTCTTTACTTTTTACCACATTCTTTGAACATTCACCAATCTCAAAGATTGAATTTTCAAAGCCTGTAAATTTTTTGGTTAGTTCAGTTTTCTCAACAACTTTTTCTTTCAATTTACCAGAGACTTCCTGTTTTGGTTTGAATGTTTTCGGACAATTTCTAGCAATATGACCAGCAGTTTTGCACTGAAAACAGGTTCTCGTCTCTGTAATCTTTTGAGCAACACTTTTCTTCATCTCATATTGCTTCTTTGCAAGGAATTCTTGGTTTGTCTGCTTTCTGAACGCTTGCTCTTTCTCAGCTTCTAAAGAGTTTCCTGAAACAAACACGGTTTTTGGTTTATAAACTTTTCATTTTTATGATTTTTCGGTTGATTAAATCCTAATCCTTTCTTTTTGAAATTACAGTTATGGTTTGGTTTTTTATGAATACCATAACCAGAACTGTAACCCTTTTTCTTGTTTAATCTTTGTTACACTCTTGAGGTGTAAGGTTTTGGATTTGCAGAAAGATTAATATCTTTTATTTCAGAAATGTTGATTTCTATTAATTTGAAAACCTTTTTAATCATTTCAGTTTTAACATCTCTTATTGGAAAAGTCTCATCAGAATATAATTTGTCAGAATCTTTCAAAGTATATGCTACTTTGACCGGTTCGTCATTCAAATTAGATTTTGATAGCAAAAATTCTTTATCATAAACCCTTTTGTCCTTCTTGATTGTTGACTTTGACTTATCGGACCCAGACTTTGACTCGGATTTGGACTCCGGTTTTGACTCCTCTATGTCATCTTTGTCTAACACCTGATCGACCACACTTTTTATCAAGTTGGACTCATGATCAGTATCGGACGATGTGAACGTAACATCAATATTTTCTGGCAAATTATCCGACGACTCCCACTGTAAGTTAATTGCCTTTTTGACTCTTTCGGAATTTGGATTTCGAGACAAATATCCATTTTCGACTGGGGGCGGACATCTATTGTAGACAACACTTGGTTTCTTACCAGAAATTTCTACTTCATCCTCTTCTTTTGTCTCGGACTTCTTTTCTTCTGAAGTCTTCTCTTCTTCAAAAGTCTTCATTCTTTCAACGATCGGGTAAATCCTGTCAACAACAAAAGTAGAACATGAGTAACTTTCTAATAAATTTTTAACTCTCTCAGTTTCTATTCTTTGTGTTGCCAGCTTCAATTCCAGATCAGCACATTTCTTTGTGTAGAAGTTGGCATCATCAAGTTGTCTCATGTAAGCTCATTTGAGTGTGTTCAATGCTACAGCTTGTTCACTGTTTGAATCAGTGTACTTATTAATCTCTATGTTCAAAGTATCATAGGATTCTTTCAATCTTTTCATATTGTGTAGCAGCTCGTTGTTTTGCATGATCAAAGAATCATAATTCAAACACTTTTCAGGAACTTTGACTGCTTCAGTATCAACTTTGATTTCAAATTCAGGAACATCTTTGACTGTTCTGTTTGATTGAAAAAACTCAGCTCTTTTCTTTTTCTCGGCTTCAGCTTCAGCTTTTAACCTCTCTTCTTATTCTTCTTCTTCTTCAATTTTTCTCCATTTTTCTTCTTCAGCTTCCCTGACCTTTCTGATTTTTTCTGCCCATTTTAGATCGTAAGCATTAGCAATAAAAGCTTTAGCATTTAAGATCTCTGTTTCCATAAATTCTTTATCTGGGCAAAAATTATCCCAACTGAACCCTTCTGGCAATTTTTCATCGTCTTGATCTGCCAGACACACTTTGCTATTTGTTGGAATGTAATTATCCCAACTGAATCCACCATCTTTCCCCAGACAAGCTTTCTTTGAATCTTTAATTTCCATTCTTCCATGTGCAGTTTGTGCTTGATGCGATGCTTGTTGTTGTTGATATGACTGTGGTGTGACTTGATGATAAATCGCCTTTTTGTGATAATCATTGTTTCCAAAAGGGTTTTGAGCTCCACTTGCTTCTCGATTTGTGCACTCTCTCTTGAAATGCCCATTTTCCCTGCAACGAAAACAAGTAACTTTAGTCTTATCAAAACCTAAAGGTGAAACATGTGCCTCGCGAAAATCATCTCTGCCTGTGATTTGTTTAAAATTTTCAGCCCGTCTCAACACACTAGCCATGCACCATTTAATGTCCATTAATTCCATTTCCTCTGCATCGATTTGATCGTAATCCTCTTTTGTGAGCATTGGATTACCGATCCTCCCTGCAACTAATCCACCATAAGACTCAAGCACTGTAACCAACAACGACATGTGGCTTTTAGCAACTTCCTCTGTATAGTTCTGATCATTCTCAAGCTTTAAAGCAATGTTGCATTGAAGAACTTTTCCACTTTTTGTTGTAGTGAACTGAGGATCATATGTCGGAAAAGAAGAAAATCCTGTTGTGCTGCTTGATCCCTGAGAAGTATTTTCAGAAGAACCTTTTGCATTATACGCAGTTTCAACCTTTGGAGAGAAATTCGTCTTTTCACTAACACCACTCTTAAAGTACAAGCTGATGTCTTGTTCTCCATCATAATTTTTCATTATAGCGATATTTCTCTGCTCCATCTCTTGAGCTTCCAGATGTTTGATGAACTCTCCCAATGTTAACTTTTTATATTCCTTCCGATTGTTTCTCAACATCATTAGGAAAGTTCCCCAAGTCTCATGTGGTAGTGCATCAGCAAGTTTCTCAATCAGCTCATCAGTATCTTTTTTAATACCAAGTTTTGACATATTTCTCACCAAGTTACAATATCTTTCAATAATTTGCTTGGTGTTTTCAGATTTCAAACCCCGAAAAAGATCAAATTCTTTCTTCATGAGAGACATCTTGTTTTTAAGCATATCATCACTTCCTACAGATTTTGCTTCCAATTCAGTCCAGATCGAATAAGCACTTCCATCATGTTGAAGCAAAATCAGAATGTCCTCTTTGATCACTTGCTGTAACAGACTTACCATCAATTTTTCATCTCTATACTTCTTTTTCTCCTCAGCACTCATATCTCTGATTGTTAACTGAATACCATTCCTTGTGGGTCTTTCATATGGTTCTTCAGTGTGATCCCATGCATCCAAATGATACGCTTCAACCCAATTTCCAAACCGTTCAGACCACGCATTGTAATCATCAATATCCAAGAGCTTTGGTGGTTTCTGTGATGTCTCGGTTTCATTTTCAAGCAAAGCATTCTGAGTAATTGTGATAGGACTAGCAAAAGCATTGTAGAATTCGTTGTCCATTGTTTTATCTCAAAAGTTCACAATTTCAATTTCAGACGAAACCAGAATCTGGAGCGGAATCACCAAGTGCTGTTCGAGCGGAATCAACAATTTAGTTTGGAGCGAAAATAGATGTGATGAACAACTGGAGCGGAATCAGGCTTGGAGCGGAATCAGACGATGAACATCTGGAGCGGAATCACTGAAATGTGATTTTGGAGCGGAATCAGCCTGAATTTTTGGAGCGGAATTAACTTTTTAGGTTTCTTTAGAGCGGAATCAGCAAAATCTAGTAACTTTGGAGCGGAATTAATGCTGAAAGTCGATTTGGAGCGGAATCAAGACTAATTCTTGAGCGGAATCAAAGCTGATGTCATCATACTATCGATCAATTTCGAGCTGAATCACAATTTTGTCAAGATTTAGTTCGATTTAGGACTTGAAACTTCTAAGGCTTTGTCAATACAAGATTCCGACCAATGTGTGCAAATCTGAACAGATTCTGACCGTAAAATGATGTTCAATTTGAAAAGAAAGTGTAGAAAAACAGAAAACACGGCTGAATTAGCAAGAGCTCTTATTCCTGAGCTCTGATACCACTTGTAGGATCGATTTCGGATCCGAACGAGTCGGTTAGAAGAGCTTTTCACCAAAACAAGAGGCGGAAACAAGTGTTTCGGTGCAATTCAGCGAGTATTCACTTTAATCTATTGTTATATTGATCAATAAACCAATTACACGTTCTGACAACACTTCGGCAGCACTTCGTGGCTCACCGGAAGACAACACCTAGAACTATCTACTGATTTCGCTCCAAGCAACCCTATATATAGGGGTTCTGATTTCGCTCCAACATACAAGGACATTAGGAGCGGAATCAGATGTTACAATTTCGGGCGAAATCAGACTAATATGCATTTCGGGTGGAATCAGTATTATGAGATTTCGCTCCAAATGACAACATGTCATTTGGAGCGGAATCACTTCCTAAAACAGATTTCTAGGATTCCGTGACCCGTTCTATCCTAATCTATACAAGACTCGATACAAGACGTAGGCGACAGACGGATGCACCAACACTCTCGAATGTAGAGACATGAAGGACGCAGTCTGTTTCGGCTGTGGCGAGAAAGGGCACCTCAGGACTAACTGCCCTAAAACTGTCAAAAAGGGTATAGCTAAGCTTGAAAAGGGTAAGAAAGGAAACGCCTGGATTACCGAATGAATGCCAGAGACAGTACATATCAATAATATCATCAGGTACATTCCTTATCATTATCAACAAAAATTTCTGCTAAGTGTATTGATTTAATTCAGGGAACAATAAGTCTTTCATAGATCATAAGCTTAGCGAACTTTCAAAATTACCCATAAGAACTCCAGATATTAAGTGTAAGGTAAAACCTACTAACGAAAATCATAGGAACCAATTCTTCTATTCTTATCGAAAATCTTCATTCAAGATCTAGAGTACTCTATCTTCAGATGGAATATGACAATATATGTTATTTTATTTTTGATATCTCATTGATTTCTATCAACTGCGAATGCCAGATTATGCCCGATAAAAGAGCCATATGAGGATTGGCGTATCCTAGTGTGTCCCGTAGATTGCTTCCATGCCTGATCAGTATGGAGGTTTAATGCACGGAACCACTGAGATATTCCAATGGTCATATTGTACTAAAGTCAGCTAATGGTATTCAAAGAAGATATCCAATATAGAATTGTCCAAATAGGTGTCACTAATTAAGGAGTCCGTGCATTCATAAAGAAAAATGTATCATTTATACGGCATGAATAACGATAGATGAACTAAAGCCTGAGATTCAGAATATCTCTGTTATCTCTATAAATCTCGTTTGTCTTCTTCAAAGAACTACCCTGTTTACCTCTTGGGAGGCAAGTAGAGTTAAGATTAACATCCCGCTTAGGGCTACATTATTGTGAAAGTCTCCATATCGATTAGTACCAACAATAATGGAAGAATTGAAACCTTAATTAAATGAATTTTAAGATAAAGGTTCATAAAGCCTAATTCATAATTCTTAGAGCTCCAGTATTATTATTTAAGGAAGACGGTTCAACGCGCTTATGCATTGATTACCGCAACACTAACTAGGTAACAATTGAGAATCGCTATCAGCTACTCAGGATCGTCGACTCGTTCAAGTAACCTTGAGGTTATCTACTCTTTAAGACTGGCTTAAGCAGTAGTTGGAATGACTATCTCACCTTAAATAAACTCTCCTATAACTAATGGTTGTTATATAAGTACCAAGGCTGCTCCTTTAGGGACCTTGTATAGATGGAAAGTCAAACGTCTGTTTGATGGACAGGACTTTGGTAAGTCCAATCAACAGAATCTGAAGCTACCCTGAAGACAATGGATAAGATTATACAAATCAGTGATCGTCTGAAAGCTGCCAGTAATCGGCAGAAAAATCAATGATTGATGAAAGTCGCAAACCTCTTAAGTTCTTAAAAAAGAATAAGATTCAACTGAAAGTATCACCTTAGAAGGGTGTGCCGAATTTTAATTTAAAAGGGCTAGTTAAGCTCTGGATATATAGGATCATTCGAGAGAATCGAATATATCAAGATCAGTAGCCTATAAGCTAAAACTTACCTAAGAAACATGATGGTAGTCACAATGTGTTCTACACTGATGATTTAAGGATATGTCTAGCCGTTAAGTCAATAAGCATCGTCACATAATAATATGCAGATTAATGAAAATTTATGGTTTGATGAGAAACCAGTATCGAATAAGGATCGGCAGGATTAGAAGCTACGAAAGAAAGCAGGTACCTATTATAAAGGTCAATTGGGGTGCCCTTAGAGGCCAAATATGTTGAGGAAATTAAGTCCATTATACGACAGAAAATACTTCCATTATTTTATCAAATCTCGAGGTCGAGATTTCTTTTAAGGGGGTGAGGATGTAACGCCTCGTAAAATCACGTCTAATGATGTGTTGACACGTGTACTAAACCTTAACAAGGTCAAACGTTGAATATGAGGGACTAATTTTGCAAAAAAATCAAAAACTTTGAATGCGAAAGGACTAAAAGTGTCAACATGCTTAAACTAAGCCTCTAAATGACGTTACACGGTATACATTTTCACAAATGAGCCACTTATTGATCGAGAGCAGTCGTTCGCGTAATTAATTGGGAGTTTGTGCAACGAAGGGTTAAAAGCGTCAACATGTTAATTCTTACCTCTAAGTGACCTTTTAACAAACCGAGAGCTTCATGATGTGTGTTTATACTCTCGCGAATATCCAATGTTGACCATCTAAGGCTTTTATGCCTATAAGTGACGTTACGCGCAACTTTGCAAGTTAGAGGGACTAAAAGCGTCAATATGTTTAATTATACCTCTGAATGACCTTTTAACGAACCTGAAGCATCGTGATGTTTAATAATACTCTCGAGAATTCCTAATATGGATTAGATAGGGATTCAATGCTATTAAACGATGATACACGCAAGTTTGCGCGTTAGAGGGACCAAAAGCGTCAACTTTTAAATCTACGCCTTAGAGAGGCCTTTTGAACGAACCAGAAACTCCGCAATGTTCGTTCATACCCTCGGAAGTATTTAATAATAGCCATATAAGAATTCTATACCGTTTCACGATGATGCGTGCGAATTCGCGAATTAAGGGGTTAAAGGCGTCAACACGCGAAACTACACTTTAGTGTGAACTTTTGAATGGAACGGGAACTTTGTAAGGATCAGTTAACTCCCGAGTGTGCCTAAGGTTGGCCGTATGAGGTTTCGTACCTTATATTAACATATTATTTATGAAACAAGAAAGTTATGTGCAATATATGTCATTTTGAAAGATTTTAAAGCTGAATAAAGAGGACAGGGACCAGATCTGTCAGCCTGAATATTTGTTGCCTGGACTGGGCTGCTTCACGGGCTGCGAGCCCACAGGACCTGCTCTCCGCGGGATGTTAAAGAACAAACAGCAGCAGTAGCATTTTTGTTACTGTTTTAGTTATTTTGTGCACTTTAAAAGCTGAAAATAGACTACAGGGACCAAACGCAGCGAACTGCCAAATTTGTAGCCGGACTGGGCCGGCTCGCGGGCCGCGTAGGCCTGGGCTGGTCTCGTTCGCGGGCCGCCAAAGCCCAAACAGTAGCTGCAAGTTGTTTTAAAACTGCTGTTTTGCAATCCCTGTTTATTCTCCTCACATAATTCGAATCTATGGACTGTTTGCTGGTATTAACAGCTGGTTTTACACCTATGATGATCCTATGATCCCCCTTAACACATGTCAATCATCCAAAATACCCCCAAAATCCATAAATAGGGGTTGAAATTCATTTGAACAACTCACAAATATCATTCAAGCTGCTCTTGCTCTCAATTATAGAGGATCCTGAACATTTTGGAACCTCTTTTGAGTTCTATTCAGTCCACTGTACCCTTTGTAAGTGTCCTCTTGTGGCTAGTTAATTTTAATTGGCTTAAAAAGCCAAAAAGTCAAGCGTTTACGATAAACGCTTTGACTTTTAAATGGTCGAGCCATTATTCGCAACGAACATGGCTACGTGATCGTAATTAGGTAGGTGTTAAACCCTAAAAAGGGCACCTCCTAATTATCATGTTTACTTAGTTAATTGTCGGGCCAAAGTAATTAAAATAAAAGTCAAACGAGTCAGTTTTTAAATAAAATTCATAACTAATGATGTAGAAGCAATAAAATCAGTTTTGTTACTTTAATAACTTGGTAAATATTAATTCAACATGTCTAGGCATGTTCAACCCGACAATTCCGAGTTTAGAGTTTAGGCTCGGTTCGCAACCGAAAGTCGCAAAAGTAGACTTTTGCTTTGACTTTCAGTTCTTACCCGATTTAGCTTAGTTTAGTTATGACTTAGGGTTCCTTTGTGACCATATTATATGTAAGTATAACCCTCTGAGGTTATACTACATGGTCCCATGGAAATCATAGTTCATTACATGTTTCTGTTAAATGCTTAAAAATTGACTATTATGCCCTTTTGATATTAAAACGAGATTTTTGAAAATGTGAGAGGACAAAAAGTTTTATTACTGATATATAAGTATGTCCTAAAAATTGACATCAGTTTATGGTCTAAAATGAAAGTTATGCAAGATATCGTAAAACAAAAGAGTTTTGTTAATTAAATTGCATTTTTGGCGTAAATCATATTTAAACCCAATTTTTGGCACCAAACTTTCTACCCAATGTTATAATATAATATTTAGGGATTTTTGGAAATTTTTGTCAAATTTTATATGGACCATAGCATAGAGTTCTAGCATAAATTCGGTAATTGACGATAAAGCCCTTTTTGTTAATAAAATGAGTTTAACATATGATTTGCATACCAAACCTTTTCCTAATGATATCATATGTTAAATAAAATATTTTAAACACTTGAAACTATTCAAAATCTCAGATTTCCTTAAACAACCCGAATATCGTCAAATACCGACTTTTATGCGAAATAGGCGCATAGTATAGTTTAAGACCATATTTAGCACCTAAGACTTGTTACCTACTGATTTTAAAAATAAATTTTTATACTTTAACAGTAAGTATAAGTCTTGAACTCATATTTCCAAATTTGACCTTAAAAGCATATGTGAAATGACCAAAATGCCCCTACGGTGCATAGTTTGGCCATAAATGATAAACCTCACATATGTATGATATCCTACTGATGTAACTTGATAAAATTAATATTTTTACTGTATATTTTAGATCAGAACCTCAGGTTGCTATTTAACCTCTTTTATAAACTTAAAAATGACCAAAATACCCTTATAGGGCTTAAATTGGTTTTAAATTCGTTTTGGGTATAATGGAAGATATCCTAATGATATCATATCATATTTAAATCATATTAACTTATGGAACTTGTACATGACTCATTCGGTTACCCGTTATGCATATACGCGTTCGGTACGATTTATGTAACTAGTTTGCATAAATTAACCGAAATGGGTCAAACCTTGTCATATTTACTTCAAAATCCAGAATGTATTTAGTTTACCCATGTTATACAAGTCTTCATACTTGTTGGGTCTAAATCACATTCCAATCCGGTCATCGCTTAATCTAGCGTTTCGCGCCGTAAACCTTTCCTTAAAACTAACCAGTCTAAGTTACAACTTAAATAAGGCCCGTTAGGAATCTAATAGGTTAATATAACATTCGTTCCAGATTAGGAGCCCAGTAAAAGCTCCCTGCACTTGCTGATTAGAATATACGGCTGAGTATAATTTACATTTTAGCTCAGGTAAATACTTTTAACTTATTTTCCCTTATATGGGCTTGGGATACGGTAAATTATTACCGCTTGGTCGGGTATTGAATATTTAATCGAATAGTGGTTAAATCATTGAGAGAACCCGTTTTAATCTGTCTTGTTTGATGCAATGCCTTTGGGGGGTTAATGACCGTGTCCTGGATATCCTCGGCTCATTCATTAGAAATGGCCACGGCTTAAGCACGGGGTGTAGGCATACACCTGACAGTTGCGTATGTATAAACGGTATCTCACTCGTAAGGAAACTTCTTGTGGGCCTATACTTGTGGTGTGTCTATTAATCTTGTACCGGCTCTTCTATTCCGGCCCTGAACAGACGACAAACATATAAATCTGTATACAAGATTATTTTAAATAATTGTCCCAAGTTATAAAAAATTTTATGCCTTGTGCATCCAAACCAATTTTATAAATACTTTTCAAAAGAGCCAGTTAATTGTATTTACCAGTGTAAACTGACGTATTTTTCAAAAGACTAAGTGGCAGGTACTACGCGTAATGGGCTGGAAGCTCCTGAGCACTAATTAAGGAATCTTGCAAGTTCTTAGTGCTTAAAGTCTGTTGAACAGTAAATTTGTTATCCGTTTAAGATCCGCCTGTGGATCCATTATCGACCGTTTGTATAATATTTTATTATACTTTTCAAATTCGGTTGTATTATTATTTTAGACTTCCGCTGTGCATTAAACTGTGATTATTTGACTATGATGATATCAACTACGTCACGATACTCCCCACCGGGCCCACCGATATTACGTGGAAATATCGGGGTGTGACAGACAGAGTATCGAATCAGTGATCTGGAGTTAAAATACTTACAACGGGGCAGAGCTTCGTGATTTTAGGGGTATAATTTCGAGCTTAATATTAGAGAGAAAGAAAAGAAAGTGAGCGAATTAGAAGGCAGACTAACGCTCAATTTATAGGTGATTTCTGGTCCCGTCGCTCCCCGCGACAGCCTGAGGCTTTGCCTCTCGGGGCAAACGAGGGCCCCCTAGCTAGGGATAGGGTTGACTAATCAGCAGTGTAGGTGCAACACGTGGATGACATGTGTCGTCAAGGGTGTCCGACAAGTTATGGGTCCGCCGCGCCCCGCGAAGGATTTTCCTTCAGTCTGTCGCGGGCCGCGACAGGCATATAAAACTTGTTTTATTTACTGTTTAATAAAAATAACATTACGTGGGTTCGGTTTTTCGTTTACGAAGCATTTTAGGCCATTTTTGAGGGTTGTTATACCTATAACGAATGTTAATTTCAATCATTGCGACATCTCTATACGTGTTTATTCATTGTCACCGGATGATGGGAAATTGACGGTGATGACGACGAATGGTTTAGATTTGCAAAGAGACAGAAAGAGAGGGGTGTGAGAAAAAGAGAGGGAGAAGTCGGTTAGGGTTTCTCTTGCGGCCGTCGGCGGGGTGTTCAAAGGCATGTCGTTCATGACGTTGAGATATCCACGCCGTTGGTTTGCTTTGTATATAAAAACCCATCGTAAAGTGTTATATATCTATACTATATACAAAAACCCATCGTAAGTGTTATATATTTATACTATATTATAATGTACGATGGAGAGATATTTTAAAATACAAAAAAAAAGATTTTTTAATGCATAATGTACAACCCTAAAATGAAGGTAAATTGGTTTTTTAAACACTACTTAAATTTTAATCCCTCATCTTATTGCACTTTAATCCCTCATTTTTAACTAAATCATGACTAAGTAATTATTATTTACACTTTATCCCCATATGAAAAACTAATTATCCCCACGATTTTTAAACGGCCATAACTTTTCGTACATTAATATTTTTAATAAAAAATAACCATAAATATGAGCATCGTATTCTCTTTAATTTGAGTATAGTATTGCTATGGTTTTCGCTAATGAAAAAAATTGAGATGTTACGTGATTAACAGTGTTCGGGGGTGAGCAATCACTTAATCGTTAACTGACACCGAATCGAAATCAACAAAAAACTGCAGTAACTGATCACCGATTAACCAAAAACTGAATTAACCAAAAACACTCAGGTTTTTTATATCCTCGTTTAACCAAAATTAACTCAACCGAACCATTCATATTTTCATATATTTCTAGCCTTTATACCTCCAGTTCATGTATTTTATATTTTATACCTTCATTTCATTTATTTATACTCCTATTTCAAGTATTTATACATCCATTTTATGTATTTAACACCTCATTTTCATGTATTTCTAAGCAAAAGTTTTAGTCTAAGTTTGATTTTGGCTATTAACCGAAATTAAACAAACCGAACAAAAAACCATCAATCTAACCGAACAAACCGAACTGATTAAGTGAAAGCTGATTGTTAATAAAATATACTAGCCGATATCTTTGAATTTGGCTTTGGTTTAGGGTAACAGCCGAACCAACTAAACCATACACACCCTGACAGTGTCTGTATTTCCCACCGCATCGCGCGGGCACTCTTCTAGTATGTGTGTTTGTATATATATAACTTATACTTTAAACTAAATTAGTATGGTTATGTATTGCCATTTCTCAATAATGACTAGAGTAGATGGATATGGAATTTTAACTTTAAAGTATAAGATTGTTAACAATATTCATTTTTATTATTTTTTTATCTGTGTAAAACATGTGTCGGTATCCTTTTGTATATATCATAAATTTTGTTTGGTTTTTCTTCGGTTGCTATACTGACATTGCAACGAACTCAACTGATACCAACCTAATCCAACCACACAATGAACCCTCCATAACGTGTCGGCATCACTATCTTGTTAAATATTAATCAATGATTGTTATTACCATTTTATTATTTGAAAAAAGTTATGTATAACATTGCAATAGCAATTCGGTCGCGGTATCGGTTCTGTTTATTATGATAGCGGCACTCGGTATAGTAACCAAAATAGAAATAAAAAAGTAAAGTTGTGATATGCCCAAAAGGATGTCTACACGTGTTTTACATCGATTAAAAACCATAAAAACGAATATCATTATATAGTACCAATGTTGTTCAATCTTAACCGACTAGGTATCAATGCGATTCGTCACGATACCAGTATGATATCGACACTTGATGTAGCTTACACTGCAAAAAAAAATATATTATATTGAGATTGCAATTCCGTTTTCAACTAAATTTATAGCTGAAACCATGAAACAAATACTACGGAAGTTGTTTGGACCATATCAGTTCGGTTTGTCACGGTAAGAACAAAAAAAAAATCAATAATATTTGACGTGTTTGGTTTTGAAGAAAACTATTACCAAAACGCGGATAAAAATAAGCATGTCCCAAAGGTATATTTAGAATTTTATAAAGCATCTTATTCGAATAATTGTACATTACTACTCACAAGTCGATTTTGAAGAAAAAAATATATCGAGACGTAGATAAAAAAAAAAAGCCACGCCGCAACGACATCATCAAAGTTTTATAAAACATCGAATCTTAAAAGTTATATATGAGAAAAACAAAATATACTTAAAATTATTTACAATAATAAAACAATAAATAAGGTTTAAAAGTTAACAAAAAGAATATTATTATAGTACTATTCTTAAGGCATGGTTAATACTAATAAACTACTGTAATTTCTCCGTACATTATGGTAGGAATTTATTCAATAACAATTTAGTTCATTACGATACAGTAAAAACGTTTTTCAGTCGGAATTCTCATGGTACCGATATTGTTGTAATGGTATTAGTCTGGTTCGTTACGGTGCAAGTACAATGACGACACTCCCTATAGCTTACGATACCAAAAACATACTCTATTGCGATTACAATTCCGATTTCAACAAAAATTATAACGGAAACCATAAGTCAAATATCGGTACCGCTATTGAAGTTCTTTCTTTATTTTACTTATTAAAAATCTTTTTTCAAAATTTGGGTCGATTAGACGTTGACGATAATCCGGTATTAAAAGCTCTTGTGTCCTTGGACGACCTCGGTATTTTACTATCACTATACTACGCCAACGATGGGTGCACTTGTCCTAACGTGTTGTAGAGAGTGATAGTGTTATATCGTGTTTTATAAATGTAAAGCTTGATAAACGAGTAAAAAATGCTTAAAAATATAATAAAAATATACACACCCTCGCTCACGTCAAGTTTTTGACATCGTTTTGCCGAGGACACAAGGATTTTAAGAAAGTTTAAAATCAATGGACTAGTCATTTTCTTTAGTTTTTCTGTCCAAATTTTTCTTCGTTTTTCTAAAAATTTCAGTTACAGAAGCTGAACACGGGGCCGTGCCACACTGACATGGGGTCGTGTCTAATCTGCAGTAATCGAAAACCAAACAAAACTTTTTCAAAGAAGCCCAACACGGGCCCTGTTTCATTCGACATGGGGTCGTGTTAAAAACACCCAATACCGAATAAAACACAGTCCTAAGCACGGGGCCGTGTAAACCTTTTGTGTTCACAAAAAAAATTAATTCCCGAGAGTCGTAATCTTCTGGGTACTATCCAAACAATGGATTATTACATGGGAGATTATGACTACTACCATTGTGATGATTATGAGAAACCATATTGTACCATATGTGGTGAATCTCATTCGGTACAAAATTGTTACCTCTTTCAACCATCAACCTCATACGCAACATATGAGGAACCAAGGTTTGAGCTTCCAAAATCAAGCCTCATACAAAGTCTCAAGAACTTAGAATTCTTGATCAGGCAATCTCGTGCAAAAGAAGAGACCATTTGTACCAAAGAAGTAATCATAGAAGAGGTAAAACCTCAAGAGCCAATAAAAGAGGAACCACTCAAAGAAAACCCAACATATGAAGATGAAAGACCTGAACTAAGCCATTCGGAAGGTAAGTCGTTAAAGGTAAATTTCAAAGAGGAACAAAAAGACCTCCAAGAAATACACACCCTACAACCTTCTCTTGAAAATCATAGTTTGGTTCCATCTCATGCTAAGTTTTTTAAAGAGTTAGCCACTAATCCTAATATCAAAGAAGTAGCAAGTGTTAATTTAACTATAGGTCAAACCTCACTAATACAAGATTAACAAATTGGATTAAACATAAAACCGGTGACATGTTTCATTCAAAGCATCTATATTAGTAACATATCAATAGACAAAGATCTTTGTGTTAACATAATGCCTAGCTACATATTCGAAAGATTAGGTATTGGTGATTTTCTTCCGATCAAAATTCCTATCCTCTTGGCTAATCGAAAAATTAAACATGCTACAGGCGGGATTGAAGACGTTCTCATTCAAACAAACTAAACGATTGTACCAACCGACTTTGTCATCTTAAATGACGCTCCACTCGTGTTGGGAAAACCTTTCATAAAAACCCATCAAGCTTTGCTCAAACTAAAACATCACGATCTTCCCACTAAACTTGGGGCCGACAAACAAAATTTTAATATAAATAAGTCAATGAAATATCAAATCGGCAATGACGACCCCTTGTTAGGGGTTAAGTTAATAGTGTGTTAGCTGAACAATATGATATTAATATGATTTGTGTTAGGGGTTAATTTTTAATACTATGGATCACTTATCCTTAGATTTGGGCTGGATCACTGATCCTTAACAGATGGTGCGAGAAGTCTGAGGATCACGAATCCTTATTATTATTATTTAATATTTACTAACAACTGTATCCTTTGTTTAAAACTTGTATTCTCAGGAACATAACGAATTGGACTTGGTCAATGCTAATATTTCGGGGAATATGCTCTCTATCGCACGTGTTTGGAAGCATGTAGCCGTTATGAAGAACATGGGATATTTGCATCATTTTTCGCATAGTTTGTTACGTTTTAGTTTCTATTTTTAGAAGGGGATTATGAGCTCAGTTTAGGAATAATACAACAAAATTTTTGCTAATACTCGAACACACAACACTCTCATACTCTCTCTCGCAAGCCACATACTAATTAACATTGTATTGAGCTCATAGTATTCCGAAGTTTTACAAGGATCATTACTTGTTTTTGTTATACATTTGGTGATCGGTAGTTTCCATCACCCGAGGTTTTTTTGTGCCGGAGATCTATCAAGGATCAAGGGTTTTTTCCTCATATAAATATCGGTGTTCATTGTCATATTTACATTATACTTTGATCACTCAATTGTTCATACACATTAGCACTCTACCTCACAATCAAAATTTGGTTACATTATACTTAAACTTATTTTTGACCAAAACAATTTATTTGTACAATATGCATTGTTAAGCAGACACAATACTGACTTGGTTTATGACTCGAGAGGAGACTCGGCACCAGGAGACTCAGTCGAAGTTCATGGAGCACGAGGCTTTCATGAAGAGTCAGAGCACAAATTTGCAAAATCTTGAGAGGACTGTAGGAGCATTGCCGAATCAGCTAAGCCAGAGACCTAAGGGTGATCTTCATAGTAACACAACTCTTAATCCGAATGCCATTGCGAAGGCTGTTTCCACTAGGAGCGAGTGAGAGGCTGTTACCATTATGAGTGGGCGAGAGCTGTATATCGGATATGTATTTGGTATTTAATTGTGGTTTGAAATTTCTAAGGGTGTTCAGAAAAAAACCGTAACCAAATAAAAACCGTAGACCGAATAAATCAATCCGAATAACGAATTCGATTTTTGGTTTGGTTTCTAACCAAAATCGAATTGTGAATATGGTTTTTGGTTCGGTTTATGGATCCATATTTTTTTATTTGGTTTATTTGGATAACCGAATAAACCGGTAATTTAATTAATTATTAAATAAAAATAATAATGTTTAATAAACTATATACAATTTATTAGCCCAAAATACTAAATCTAATATCTAAGTATATGTATCCCGTGGTTGCATTAAATGTTGATCAAAATACATGTTTCTTTATTAAATTTTCTTCATTTTATGTATGCAGGTTCACTCGAGAGACTCGTGTTTGAAGATTATTTATATTTTGTGCCATTAGACCTATTGACTATTTATATTTCTATGATCTATGTTTTAAAGTTTTAACTTTGTGATTGTGTGTATGACTATTCTATGGATGTGGTTGTTTTATTTTGCTATGTCTTTTATTTATATATTGTTAGGTTTAAATTAATTGTTGACTTGATGTTCGAAAATTAGAACACAAATATAAATATAAATTAGGAAAAAAAAATAGTTAGGTACAAAAAAATTCGATACCATATTACTTAGTAGTTAGGGTGAAGGGAGTGGTTAAACAGGTGAAAGTGACAAACTTTAAAATGGACCAATCAGAGTGTGCCATGTCAGCAAGTGTGAAGAGTTTAAACTTTGGTGAAAAGTGTTGGCAGTGGTGTAGACACTTGAAAGTGGCAAAAAAATTTTATTCTTTTTTTATTTTTTTATCTTTAAACACCCCTTCACCACCACCACCACCGGTTCCACCACCACCACCACCGGTTCCACCAAATACCCATCACCTTCTTCAATCATCATCAGCATCATCACCACTGGTACCACCACAGTCACCTCCACCGCCACCATCACCACTCGCCACCACCACCACCGGTTCCACCTCCATCTTCAGCATCATCCAATCATCATCAGCATCATCAGCATCATCCAATCATCATCAGCATCATCAGCCGCCGTGGCTCCGCCCATCGCCGCCGCACCCGTTCGATCGCCGCCCATCGCCGCCGCCCATCAACAGCCGGCTATATTGCCGTTACACACAAAACAAGGCACCAATCATTATCCAATCATCATCAGCATCATCTCTCTCTTCTTTCTCGATCGTCAAAGGTTCACCGAAGACTTTGGTTTGCCGATCGGCAAAAGTGGCCGGCGGCGGTGTTGCCGCGCGGCAAACACCTTTGCCGCATGTTTTACCGCACCACTCCCTTCACCCACTCACAACCACTTTTTATACCCTTTATAATATAAAAACCCCTCCTCACATAATTTGATGGTTAGGATGTGAATGCTCTTAGTACCAAATCTCATCCCTATCATAATCAACTTAAACTATTTATAAACCACGGGGTGATTATTTTACATGAAGGTTAAAGAAATAGAAAGTAAAAAAAAGGCAATAAATAACCATTAAAGAAATAGAAAGTAAAAAAAAGGCAATAAATAACCATTAATAATTTGTCGCTTGTAACCCTAAGTTGAAAATGTGTTTGGCGGGTTGCAAGACCTATTTGTTAATTAAATTCCATTATTAAACTTTCCCCAAATATTTCAAAACCAACAAAAGCCACAAAAAAGACCGTTCCTCGTCATTCGTGTCCTCTTTTTACTTTAGTTTTTCCCTTGCTTGCTTGCACTACCTTCCAACTCTCTCCGACCAGTCTCCCTCCCCCTCTCTCTCTCCTCACTCTCTCTCTAACCCCATCACCACTCTCGGTTTCACAGGTAACTCTAACAACGACTTCTGTGGAGAACCAACCCTCTTCAATTCCCTTTCTCACTCTCTCACTTTATCATAATGAAAATAAGATAATTCCACCAATACACTGTACACATTTCCCACAATGGTTGCCGGAAAAGTAAAATCGGCAATGGGGTTACAAAAAACTCCAACAAACTCCAAAACAGAAATACAACATCAACATACTCATTATCCGCAACAGCGGAATAAGTTATCTTCATCACCATCCCCGTCACAAGTTTCAAACACAAGTGGTAAAGTACCACAAAAGGGGGCCGTGTTCTCACGGTCCTTTGGGGTGTATTTCCCCAGGTCTTCAGCTCAAGTACAGCCTCGGCCACCTGACGTGGCCGAGCTGTTACAGTTAGTGGAGCAGCTACGGGAACGGGAGTCACGGTTACGAACCGAGCTCCTTGAGCAGAAACTGCTCAAGGAGTCTGTATCCCTACTCCCAATCCTAGAGAACGAGATCTCGAAGAAAGATTTAGAAATAAATCGTTCTTCGAAAATGATTGAGTGTTTAGAAGCGGAGAATGAGAGGCTGCGCCAAGAGGTTGAGCTTTTGCATTTGAAGCTAACTGAACAGAGACGAGGGTTTGAAAACAGAATTAAGGCTATGGAAGTAGAATCAGTTGCAACAACCGCTTCGCAGCAACGGTTTCAGTTTCAACAACTTATGGATATTTCAACGAAGTCTAGTATTATTAAGAACTTGAAACGCGGACACACATTTGCAAACGTTCAAGTAAATCGGACTCAATGTTATACGGAATCAAGCTCTAAGGAGTCGATTCTTATAGAAATTGATAATCTACCGAGGCTTTCTCGATCTGATTCACGTGAAATGCAAGAGGTGATAGCTGATTCAGTACTCGAGGCTCGTTCTCGAGTACCTAGGGTTCCGAAACCACCGCCACGGCCGTCGTCGTCATCTTCGTCGTTATCGTCATCGTCAGCTTCTTCAAACAGCTCGCTCGGCAGCTCGGCCGAGCGAGCGTTGACGGAGCAACAGGCGAACAAATCATTACCTCCGCCGCCACCACCGCCGCCTAGAGCTAAAGCTGCAGCTCCTCCGCCACCTCCGCCGCCGCCGAAAGGTTTAAAACAGGTGCCAGCGAAGGTACGGAGAGTGCCGGAGGTAGTGGAGTTTTATCACTCTCTCATGCGGAGAGAATCTCGGCGAGATTCAGGTACCGGAGGTTCGTCTACCGATGTACCGGCGACCGGTAATGCACGTGACATGATCGGAGAAATCGAGAACCGGTCAACACACTTGCTCGCTGTAAGTAGAGTAGACTGTGGTTAATTACTGTTTTGCCCTTCATGTAGTATACAGCTAACAATTATTCGTAATAAATTTGGTGCCTATTAGTAGTTAGATAATAATATTGTTTGGTGTTTAAAAATTGAAAATCATAATGGTGCAAAGGGTAATTTGGACATTTCATGTAATGAACCATAAACCATACCACCGCACCGATCACCAATTAATTCAAGATGAATTTATGAAGACAGTTTTATTTTACCGGTGCTACATAAATGGTAACTTTTAGTGTTTACAAAATGCTTGTACTTTAAGCAGGCAAATATGTACATTCTTAACGAATTTATGATTTAAGCTCTAACAATGGCCCACTTCACCTATGTCTAAATTTAGAGGTTATATTGATTGAAAATCAGAAATATCTATTTTCTTCAAAAAAAAAATCTAAATAAATTAAAATGTTGTTTTTTGATATTTTTGTTTTTGTTGTAATTGAATTGATACAGATAAAGACAGATGTGGAAACACAAGGTGATTTTATAAGATTTTTGATCAAAGAAGTTGAGAATGCATCATTTACAGATATTGAGGATGTTGTGCCCTTTGTAAAATGGCTAGATGATGAACTCTCATACCTGGTAAATTCACTTTCTTAGTTTCTTTGTCATCATCATACTTAGTAAATCTCACCAATAGCAAAACTAAGGTAGGGTCTAAGGAGGGTAAGATGTAGACAGTCTTATCTCTACCCCGTAGGAATAGAGAGGCTGCTTCCAGTGAGACCCCCGGCTCGATGGTAGTTTTGCATCAAGCCTTGGACAGTTGGACATAAGGCACATAACACTCGGCAATTAAGACAAAGGCGAATTAGTGCATGTACTCCCTTGTCTTTCGGCTATCAACGTCACCACATGATGCATGATCAATATAGAATCAATTTTAAGTACAAAATTATAAGAACCGTATCTGATATAGCAGGAAAGAGCAAGATAGTTATGCCGTTCCATTACCAACTTATGTATAACAGTTAAAACAATAGGCCGATTGTTACAAATGATTATGTAGTTCTTTCAGTTCTCTACTTAAAAGTTGATTCTTTGTTGATCGACCATTTAGCTTTCATTACTTGAATCAAATTAATTAACAATTCGATAATTATTTTTCTTGAAATAATTTAAGGTTGATGAGAGGGCAGTTCTTAAACACTTTGATTGGCCGGAACGCAAAGCAGATGCATTAAGAGAAGCTGCATTTGGGTACTGTGATCTAAAGAAGCTTGAATCCGAGGCATCATCGTTTCGTGATGATCCTCGCCAGCCTTGTGCGCCTGCTCTCAAGAAGATGCAAGGATTGTTTGAGAAGTACGAATATCTTTAAATAATTAAAAAAAATGCTTTCCCAATCTGAATTTTATATATATTAATGCTGATTTGTTTGGTGAATAACAGATTAGAGCATGGAGTTTATAATTTATCGCGAATGAGAGAATCGTCTTCATCGCGATATAAAGTATTTCAAATCCCAATGGATTGGATGCAAGAAACTGGACTTGTAGCTCAGGTACTTTCTTTTGCTTTTGAACTTCCTTTTTTAGTATGTAGAGTTCAATCATATAGCCAAACAGGGTCACAAAGGCTGAATCTAAAAATATACATTTTTTATGAAAACATTAATAAAAGATGGCTAAAATATATAGAAAATTAACATCAGTAACATGAATAATTAATATGGGGTAGACTAAAGTTTCTTTTACGTTGAATTTTAATTTTCTAATATGTTTTTATCCATGATAAGTAATAATAACTACAGAAATGATGGTTGTAATAATAAATGGTAGGACTGTTTGATTGTGTTTTAAATAAGTCCAGGGTGTGTATGGACTATGGTACTTTTTGAGTTTAAAAGCATAGGCAATTTCATAAGTATGATTCCTAACATGCAATACATATATGATCAATTTAATATGTAACACGCTGTATAATATATCACAAAATCCAAGTAATTAATTTTGTATCTTATTTAAATTAATTTTATAGGTACCCAGTAATTAATTTCTACATTTTTTCCACAACCACTTGCATTTCAGGCAAGTAATTAATATTTTTAAATTACCTTGAAGGAAAATTTTCATCTATTTTTTATAGTCTGCAAGTTTAGACTTTAATACACCCAAATTAGGTTTAACAACTTTTTTTTAAGAAAAAGAAATATTAATCATTTTGATCAGAACACGTTTTAACCCGTTATTAATCAACTGACTCGCCTATCTAGAAATATTAATCATTTTGATCAGAAGACGTTTTAACCCCTATTAAAATGGGTCCCTTTTATTCTACAATAATATGAGTTACAAAACATTTTTGATCATAGAGTACTAAATAAATTAGGTTCTAGTGGTCCCAAAAATTAAAGGAAACTTGTGTCCATGGGGTTTGGGGGCATTAAAACATAAAAAAGTATAATATTAATTTGGTTACAAAATGCCAAAATAATTCCAAGATCTTGCTCACCTTACTAGGTCCCCTACCACCTCACACGTGAAAGTGAAAACACTCCTTTTTAGATGTTTGTGACTTGTACATCATGCAGTACATGTTGCACATTTGTCTGGGTTTGGGAGTTATAGTTCTTGGAGAAAGGGGTTTGCCTTTTATGCACCCCAAGATTTTATATGTCACACTTAGATTTCTTTCAAAACATTTTCTTCACTTTTTGTCACCCACTTTAAGTGCAAATGTTAAAGGTCCTATACAGGAAACAGTGCTTGCAAAACCCAAGTGACATGCTTTGTAAAAGGCTTATTCTATTCTCACATTTCAAAATCTTATTTACACATTCTTTTCATTCTATCTCTCTATATATATCTATGTATATATAGAGAAATATAGAGGGGAGGGGTGCGTGAATATTAACACCCTAAAATACTGGACTGTTACTTTTTGTAAAAAGGGGTGCCTGATGTGCTACTTCTAGGTGGGGATGGAAAAATAAAAAATAAAGAACCCGAGGTCAATTGGAATACTTGAGATTTGATACATTCGGGCTAGGTATTCGGGCATGGGATCTAATTTTTTTTTTTTTAGGTATGGCTTTGAGTGATACCTGGCTCCAGTACCTGAAACTATATACCTGTTTACCTGGACTATATTACCTAAATTATATATAGGATTTTTTTTATTTTTATATTTTATTTTCCCTTAACCTTTGTTTAGTATTACTTCATTACTTTGGAAATAAACTTTTTTTGGGATATATATTTGATGTTATTATTTAGAGTTGTATGCTACGAAATACGAAATTATTTTTCGAGATTTACGAAATACGAAATTATTTTTTTAGATTTATATCATTATGATATTCTATTCTAATATTTTACATATTTCAAATATTTAATGGTCCAAATGATATGCATGTAGTTTATCATATTTTAATATATTGCAGATTTTAAAAAAACATAAAATTATATAAAAACTATAGATGAAAGAAAAATATACTTGAAAATCCCAACGGGTATTTTTTTATAAAAACTAATGGGTATACCTGATGCCTGTTGGGTAATTACCCAACAAATACCAGACGGGCATTGGGCCGGGTATGACACATTTGGATATGAGACTGTGATTAGCCATACCTGGCGTATCGCATAGCAGTTCCTACTTCTAGGGTCAAAGTTGGTCAAGTTTAACGGTTTGTAGACTAATGCGTATGAACAATCAAAAGATTAGAAACGAACTTCTGCTTGTAAAAGAGCTTATTTGGTTTTGTAAATAAAACAACGCCTCGCGCGCGTGATGCGCGTTTTTCTAACCAAGATCGGCTATGACGACATGTACCTTTTTCCGTGATCATGTGTACATTCACTTCAAGATCATGATTTATTATCCTGCTAAAAGGGCCTACCCTTGTGTGGACTCTTATGTTTGGATGGGGTTACATTAGTCCTTGCTTTTGGCCCTCAACTTGTCACTTCTATATGATCTGGCAAATTGGATTCCATACCCATGTTGGTACTCCATGTCCTTGTGTTTCAGTACATATTTTCTTTTCGATTTAGCAAATACAATTTATAAAAATATTCGACAAGAAATGACTGATGAGAATGTTTTGCATACTTGTAGATCAAGCTTGCATCGGTCAAATTAGCACTAAAGTACATGAAAAGAGTATCTGCAGAACTCGAGATGGTTAGTGGTCCAGAAGAAGAGGAGTTGATAGTTCAAGGCGTACGGTTTGCATTTCGTGTACATCAGGTAAAAACACCTTCCTGTTTTGCATAGATGTTTACCTATGATTGTGAATTCTGACACCACACAAAAATGCTGTTTGAGTTTAGTCTAAACGGGAGAAGATTAGTTTTGGGTCGACCCGTGTACAGGTTTAGCTAAACGGACCAGGTCGGGTCAGCCTAGCGAGTTCATTGGTTGATCCATTTATTTTATATATTTTTGTTAAAATGTGTTTTATATCATAACTTAAGACTTAAAGGCTAGAAATGGAATTTGCATCACGTTTTACAGTTTAAAAACATAATTGCTTTACACCAATGTGTGTTTTGCATTCGCCGACATGTGAACACGACCCATTTATCTCGTTCAGTTGTACAGCGGCTTTTATAGTCTGAAGGTGGGGAGTAGTTTTTGACTTTTGAAATTTTGTATTTAACAGTTTGCAGGCGGATTTGATGTTGAAACAATGAGGGCGTTCCAAGAGTTGCGCGATAAAGTAACAACGTGCCATAAGCAGTATGAGAACCAGCAAGCGCAGAAACCGTTGTGCAGGTCTAGTACTTGCTAAACATTCTTTATCTGTAGCGAACTCAGCTTCAGCATTCGGTCACAGGAGATTTTGCTGTAAAGAAGGGACTCGTTTCGTGTTAATACAATGATACTTACTGTATTTCTATTTTAAAGGTCATATGTTTTAAGTTTCATATCATAAGTAGAAGAGTGTTTGCTAAATCTCATGTCGTCCATGGTTAGCGATTAGCACCGACCCGAATTTTAGGTTCTTTTTGCCATGTTCAATAATGATCTGCAACACGGTTTGGCCCGCTGACCATTACCATTCACCCCCCCCCCCCCCTCCCCCCCCCCCCCCCCCCCCCTCCACACACACACAAAACAAAAACCTCACTTAAACTTTAAAACCTGTTGTTGACTATCCGGTAATCACAAATGGAATTAGGGGTGTGCACGGTTCGGTTATTAGCATTATCCGTAACCGTAACCGAAGTCATCGGTTAATCGGTTCGGTTAATTCGGTTAATTTGTCGGTTTTCGGTTCGGTTAATTTTGGTTAATAACCAATTCAAACAACGGCTAATTTTTTTGCTTAGAAATACATGAAATAGATGTATAAATACATGAAATGGATGTATAAATAAACGAAATGGAGGTATAAATGCATGAATAGATGTTTAAAAACATAAAATTGAGGTATAAATAAATGTATTGAAGGTATAAATAAATGAAATGAAGGCATAAATAAATGAAATAGAGGTATTATTACATGAAATGAAAGTATAAAACATGAAATAGAGGTATAAAAGCTAGAAATATATAAAAAAATAAATGATTCGGTTCGGTTCTATTAATTTCGGTTAACCGATGGTAAAAAAAAATATCCATTAACCGACTTTCGGTTAATTCGGTTTCGGTTCGGTTTTTTCGGTATTCGGTTCGGTTTCGGTTAATGATTCGGTTATTGCACACCCCTAAATGGAATAGTGTGAGAGATCTTGATCAGTCAAAAATCATCTACAAGATTCCTACAAATTTTAGCATTTTAGTAATTTCGCCAGTGCCTAATCTATGATATCCGGCGACTATACCTTCACCGATCCATGGTAGTATCATCGATGATATGTCAATAAAGTCTTTACCAAGTCTAGTTTCCCCACTAAACAATAACCAACTAATACAAAAGGTTCTCATCTTTATCGACATATTTGTTTGTCAGGGAAAGTCCTCTGATTTGTAATGTAAATCATGTTAGTTTTATCTTGTAATCTTATTTAACAAATTACTTGTTTTGTCTCATGATTTTGTAGGGCCGAATGTGAAGTTACTAGTTAGCCCATACCATAACATGTTCACAATGGAGAGTAGATTTGTTTTGCATTAGATTTTGAGGTCGATGTCTTGCTCCATGTGTCCTATAATAATTGCACTTCTAGCTTTCAATTTGGTCCCAAAATAATGTGAAAAACATAAATGTTTTTTCTCTACATTTCGTAAGTAACAATTACAACTTTTCTATATAAATTTAAATTTTATATATTTTTTATCATATAGAAAAATTGATTGCTAGCAATTAGTTGTGGAGAAGTCTTTTTCAAATTGAAAGTTGCATTATCCTTATTTTGTGACATTGTCTAGCATGTGCTATGTAAGCCCTTGATCTAGAGTATCATAGTTACGTTTTTCGAAATGTGACATTACATTGGTATGTTTATGTTGATGCAATTCATAAGTTGAACAATGAGGTGAACTCTTAAAATTGGAACTTAATCTCAATAAGCTTAAAGATTTGGTCAAATACTTAGAAGTCTTGTGTGTAAAGTGTTAACTTTTATTGTGAAGGAAAAATAAAAAAAAAATATATTAAAGTTGAGTGTTATAAATGTCTTAACTAGCTAGTCTACTACAACAACCACCACCCTGTATATCCCACACATAGCGAGGCTATACGTAGATTCAGGGGATAATAAGATTGTTGGTGCATCCGTCTGTCGACTTCATCTTGTATCAAGTCTTGTACTAAGAATGTTAGATCAGGACATATAGTTCGAGATAATGTGTAATTCCGCTTGAACAGGGTAATTCCGCTTGAAAGTGTATGCTTGTAATTCCGCGCGAAATTAGATTCCGCTTGGAATCTAATCTCGTGTGGAACATCTTCAAACGGAATTAAAACCCTATAAATACCTGTTCAAGCGAAATCATTTGTAAGAATTCCGGTTTGAGCCACGAACTGCTGCCGAAGTGTCGTCTCGTTGTAAATCGTTGTCAAATCAATAATATCGACAGTTAATGAGTATATCTAGCTGAATTGAATTTGATACGTCTGTTTCCGCCTTTCGTATCGAGCATAAACTTTTCTGAACGACTCATTCGGGTCCGTATACGATCCTACAAGTGGTATCAGAGCTCAGGAGGAAGAGTTCTTACCAATTCAGCTGCAATTTCTGATTTCTACACCTTCTTTTTCAAAATTTACAACTTTTCACGGTTGAAATCGGCTAAATTTCTCACATCATGTGCGCATTTGTGTTTTAACAAACCCTAGAAAGTTTCAGAATTAAAAACGGCTTAAAACTTGATCAATTTGACAAATTTCGCTTCCAGATGATGACATCAGCGTAATTCCGCACGAAAATAGAGGGTAATCTCGTTTCAGAAGTTAATTCCGTTTGAAATTTCATACGGAATTAGGTAATTCCGTTTCAGTTGATAATTTCGTTTGAGAAGGTTCAAACGAAATTAGTGATTTCGTTTTTGATTGGTAATTCCGTTTGATAATTCCACACGGAATTACTATTCCGTTTGAAAGAGTGTTGATTTCAAACGAAATTAGGGTAATTTCGTTTCAAGGTTAATCTCGTTTGAACTGTGTAATTCCGTTTGACAGGAATCTCGTTTGAAAGATAATTCCGTTTAAACAGGACTGTTTTGTGAAATTTGAAAAACTGAAACATGGAAGAGGAGTTTATAACGCCTTTGCTACCCCGATTACTGTTACTCAGTAGACAATGTTGGAAAATGAAACGGGGACTATGCAAAAACCGCCTAAGCTCATGAACATTGAGGAGTATAAAGGTTGGGAAGGACGTTTTGAAAACTGGGTTCAAGCAAATTATTTGGATGCTTGGGAATGTGTTGAGACAAAATATGTTAGACCGACGAATGATGACGAAGAGGAGCTTGCAATTAAAGATATGAGTGCTGATGATAAAAAGAAATACAAAAATGAAAAAATGATGTTAAGTCTTCTACAACAAGCTGTGAAGGAAGATATCTTGGTTTTATTACAACATAATGGAAGTGCTTATTCGATTTGGAAAGCTTTAAAATCAAAGTTTGTTGGAAGTCAAGAGATGGTTAAAAACAAAAAGTCACTTCTGAAGAAAGAGTTTGATCTGTTTCGTGGTTTGAAAAATGAAAACACAAAGCAAATTATTGAAAGATATTGCAATTTGTTAATGAACATGAAGAGATTGAGCATCAATAAAGATAATGAATAGTTGATTGAAAAGCTAGCTGATGCATTGCCACACGAGACTTGGGGCACATATCTCATGATGCTAAGGAACAAGAAATGGTTTAGCAGTCTAACACTGAGCAAGTTTATTGAAAAGATTGAGGCTCAGGAGATGGAACAGAGAAAGGTCTTAAGAATGAAAGATTTTGATGGTGAACAAGACATTGGGCTTTATTACAAAGCAGGGTTGAATGACAAAACTACCAACATGTCACCAAAGGTTGAGACTGCATTCAATGCAAAGAGTTCATCAGGAAGTTCATCCAAAGGATCAAACAGCAACACTCGTTTTTCATCATATCCATCTTTTGATCTGAACATTTCAGCAACCAAGAATGGCAAGAAACTACAATGCAACATTGTATTGAATCTTGAGAATGATCAAGATTATTCTGAAGAAGTTGCAAAAAGTCACATGTCTTTGTTGGGAACGGTTTTGGAGTCATATGGGAGCTTAGTCGCAGGTCGGATCGGGAATCCAATGTTGACAAAAGAGGATTACGATCAGATTGATGCTGAGGAAATGGAATTGATGGATATAAAGTGGTGTTTGGCTAGTGTGTTGAGACGAGCTGAGAAATTCAAACAGATCACAGGAAGAGATGACTTCCGTGATGCATGTGTTTCTAATTTAGGTTTTGATAAATCTAAAGTTACTTGTTTTCGTTGCAGGGAAAAAGGACACTTCAAGAGGGAGTGCACTAATCGCGAAACAAGTGGAGCTCAAAATCCGTTCAACAACAATGATTACTATTGGAAATCGATTTATCGTCAAGTTGCTCAACATCCACATCAACAACAGATACAAACTGCTCATGGCAGGAAGGAGATTGAAGAATCATCTAAGAGAGCATGTTTGGTGAATCAAGAAAATTTCAGCTGACAATAAAGCATGCTTAATCAAACAAGATGATGAAAAGTTGCCAGAAGGTTTTAGCTGGGCAAATTTCAATTGGGATGATTATGATCCGAACAAAATTTCAAATCACAAAGCTTTTGTTGCTCGAGTTGAAGAAGATAGTGATGATGATAATGATTATTATGCAAGAAGGATGGAGAAGCATTTGAAAATGATGGCAGAAAGTGATAGTGAAGATGAAAAAACTAAAAAGAAAAAGAAAAAGGTCAAAACACCAGTCAGTAGTGATGATGAAGAAGCTCCAGTGATCAAAAGGAAAGTAAAAGAAGTTCCAGTTTTCAAAGTTGATGCAGAAGCTGACGCTAAAAATGTTCCGGTGATTTGTGAAAATTGTGAGATTATAAAGAAGAAAAACAGTGAATTGATTAACAATATGAACAGGCTGAAAGAATCATATGATGTTTTGAACAAAGCCATGAATATTTACAATGAAACAAGCGACGAACAGGCAACAGCAATGAAGACACTTCAGGGAGCTTTCATGACAAAGCAGAAAGTTGTGAACAACTATATTGAGAAGTGTGCTGTTTTGGAACAAAAACTGGAAACTCAAAGAATTGAAACAGAACGAGTTAATCGATTATTAAAAAGTTACACATGTACTTCTTATGTCATTGACAGGATTTATCCAACTGTTGAAGGCATGAAGGCATTTGAGGATGATGAAGTAACTGAAGAACAGAAGGTTTCTGAAGAAAAAACTCTTGAAAAGAAGAAAGAAAAGAAGAAGGATACTAAAGTAAAGACATCTGGTAAGAAACAAGGTGTCAGTTACAACAAGTATCCACCCCCGCTTGAAAATGGATATTCGCCAAGAAATCCAAATTCTGAAAGAGTCGAAAAGGCAACGAATTTACAATGGGAGTCTGAACCTTCAGTCAATTTGCCAGAAAATATTGATGTCACTTTTACATCGTCTGACACTGATCAACAATCTCAATTGATGAAGAAAGTGGTGGATCATGTGTTAGATAACGATGAAATGGAGGAGTCAAAGTCGGAGTCTAAATCAGAGTCAAAGTCTAAGTCCGACACGTCAAGTCCTTCAGTCAAAAGGGAGAAACGGGTTTACAATAAAGAATTCCTGCTATCAAAATCTAATTTGAATGACGAAACATTCAAAGTTGCATATACATTGAATGATTCCGACAAATTATATTCTGATGAGGAATTTCCAATAAGAGGTGTCAAAACCGAACTAATCAAAAAGGTTTTCAAACTAACAGAAATTAATATTTCTGAAATAAAAGATGTAAATCTTAATGATAAACCTAAAAAGTACACCTCAAGAGTTTAACAAAGAGAAAATAAGAAAAAGGGTTACAGTTCTGGTTCAGGTTATCGAAAGAAACCAAACCATAACGGTAATTTCAAAAAGAAAGGTCTTGGTTTTATTCCACCAAAAAATCATAAAAATGAAAAATATGTTCGAGATTTTAAATAAAAAATGATATTTGTTTCAGGTACATCTTCTGAAGAGGAGAAAGAAAATTTGTTCAGAAAGCAATCGAACAAAGAATTTCTTGCGAAGAAGCAAGAAGAAATGGAGAAGATGGTTGATCAAAATAAGAAGGAGACTCGAACCTGTTTTAAATGTGGTAGAATTGGACATCTAGCTGTGAAATGTTCACAAACAATTCAAACCAAACAGGGAGTTTCTAAACTGAAAGAAAGAATGGTTGAGTTTGAATCACCAATTGAGAGAACTAAACTTTTCAAAAATTCAAAATTTGGAATTGGTGAATGTTCAAAGAGGTTTTACAAGAAAAGTGCAAATCTTGACAACCAAAAATGGGTTGTTAAGAAATCTGATGATGGGTCTAGCAATGATTCTGATTTATCAAAATCAGAGGAGCTAACTTCTGGCGATGAATCTGATTTCACAAAGTCAGAAGAGCCACAAATTGGAGTTAAAGGTGAGAATTCAGTTCCTCCAATGGATGATGTCAATTTTCCACCATTGAAGGCTGCAAATTTTAAACAAAAAGTTGGTAAGGTTGAAATTTCAAATCAATTCTATTCTGAAAAGAAAGAATTTGATGTTGAAAAAGTTTTTAATTCCAAAGTGAAATACATTTTTGGTAAAATGGTTGATGGAAAAGTCAAAGGAGTGAAGGAGTTTTATGAGAAAAAATTGAAGAAACCAGGTAAGGATGTTTCATCCCAGGTTTGTGACTGGGATGGAACCTATTATGATGAGTAAATTCTGGACTTGCCGGAGCTCCCAGGTTGGTAAGCGAGGAGCAGGTATCGGCATCTTTCTTGAGAAATTCACGAAAGTGATTTCGTCTTACAAGTGGTAAATCAGGGACATTAAGTTGTACTTGATTTTCTACTAGTAGTAGTTGATGGTTGATCTTAAAACTGTTAAATTTTTTGTCAAGTGGTTGAAAGAACAATGTGATGAACCCCTAACCTACAAGTGATTTTATGAAATCAACAAAACTTATTTTCCGGAAAAACCATTTGATTAAAACAAACTTAAGTGTTTTGAAATCACAATGGGAAAATAGTTTGTTGTAAGGGGGAGTTCTGATTGTTTATGCCAAGTGGATGGCGAATTAAAGCGATTCGATATCAGTTGTCACGTTGCTTGTACAGTTTGTTTTCAAATTTCCTTTAAATGATTTCTAATTTTAGGGGGAGTAAGAATTTTCAGAAAATCCAAAAACATTTGAAAATTTGAAAAAGACAAAAACATGATAAAAACCTACTGGTAAAAACAACAAAAACATTAAAAAATTGAAAATGAGTTTTGTTGTGAAAAAGAGGAAATGATAGTACATCAGTGGACGATCACAGCATGCTAAAAATTTGGAAAGATAAAAAAGTAATAAACGGTCTCACTGATGATGTGTCAGTAGGTTTTTGCACATTTAGTAGATTGTGACGAGATATAAACCTAAATTTCAAACTTAGTTATATCGTGGGGAACATCTCTCGGATATATGGGTAACCCCTGAAATCTTGTTTGAAAGGTCCTTCTTTCTGAGATACAAGGTCTTTATGCTCAGTGATATCTGGGGTATTATCCCGGGACTTCTGATTTTGCGGAAGCAATGGCCTAGTCCCCGGAGAATACTTTATGCTTGCTTGAAATATAGCCCACCCTCAGCATAAAAAATGATGAAACATTGCAAAATGCAAATCATGTGCTGTTGTAAAAAAGATCCTCTAAAGGGGTGTCACACCCCGATTTCCACGTGTCACCGGTGGGCCCGGTGGGGGAGTATCGTGACGTGGTTGGCAACGTAATAGTCAAACAACACAATATAATAATGCACAGCGGAAGCAATTAAAAATAAGATACAACCGAATTTATTTATTGTAATCAAAGTTACAATATCCGGTGTTTATCCACAGAACGGATCGAAACAAAATAACATTTATGGTTCAACAGACTTCTGGCATCCTAAGCTTGCGAGACTTTTATTGATGCTTAGGAGACAGTCCAGCCAAGTTTCGTTTAGTACCTGCATTCAGTCTTTTTGGGAAAATACGTCAGTTTACACTGGTAAATACATTCAACTGACTCATTTTGGAAAATGATTGAAAATTTGTTTGGATGCACATGGCATAAACGTTTTTATTTAACTTGGGAGAATTATTTAATATTATAATCTTGTGAACGAATTACATGTTACTTATGCGTTCAGTAGCCCGAATCAAATCCGGGTTAAAGATCAATAGACACACCACTTTAAGTGAGTTATACACGGGAGTACGCCTACATCCCGTGCTCAGGTCGTGGCCATCTCGTAAGATGATGCCAGGGATATCCGGGACATGGTCATTAACCCCCCAAAGGCTGTAAAGTAAACAAGACTGTTTAAACGAGCCGATCAAATTATTCAACTACCCACTAAGCGTGGAGATTTGATGCCCGATCAAGCGGTACGCTATGTACCGTAACCCAAGCCCGTATAGGGAAAATAAGTTAAAAGTATTTACCTGATGCAAGTATAAATCACAATAAGCAGAATGGCAAGTATCTTTTACTGGTTCTCCTAATCTGGAACGAAGGTTTAATATATAACCTATTAGAATTCTAACGGGTCTTTTATTAAGCTTAAGCTTAGACCGGCTAGTTTCAAGATACGGTTCGTACGCACGATTAAGCGAAGACCGGATAGAATGTGATTTAGACCCGACAAGTCTGAAGACTTGTTTAATATAGGTTTACTATTCACATTCTGGATTTTGAGATAAAACCGATAAGGTTTGACCCGTTTCGGCTAATTTATGTAAACTTGTTACATAAACCGAACCGTACACGTAATATGCGTAACGGGTATCCGTAAGAGCCATATACAGGTTTCCTAAGTTAATATGCTTCAAATATGTTGTAACATCAGTAGGATGTCTTTCGTTATGCCCCGAACTAATTTAAACACAAACTATGCCCCGTAGGGGTAGTTTGGTCATTTTAAAGTTTGTAAAAGAGTTTAATTGTTTAACTGAGTTACAGGTCTGATGTAAACAGCAAACATACTCATTTTGATGGGTTATAACAGTAGGCTAAGGCATATATGTGAAATTTATCATCTTTAACCAAACTAGGCCCCGTAGGGGTATTTCGGTAATTTTCACATAAGCCGAAAAGCTCAAAACTGAAGTCTGAGTTTATCAACCTTTGCTTACTGTTAAAATATTATAATTTGCCTCTTATATCAGTAGGTATCAACCCGGGTATGTCCAATATGATTTTAGAACATACTATGCGTTAAGAATGCAAATTTAGGCGATTAAAGGCCATTACCGGGTTCGATACTTAAATCTGATATTTTTATATTTCCAGAGGGCTTAAAATAATTTATTTATCATAACTAATCAGTAGCAAAAGGTTTGGAGTCGTTTAGATGTGTAAAACTCATTTTATGGCCCGTAAGGGCAAAACCGACAATTACCGAATTAAGCCTACGACTATGAGTTATGCTCAGCCTAAAATTAATTAAAAATCTTTAAAAATCTCAAAATAATATATTACATCAGTGGGTAAAAGATTTGATATCAAAAAGTATGTTTAACCAGGCTATACGCTAATTACGCCATTTTATTAACATAAAGCATTAGTTTTGCGATAATGAGCATAACTCTTAATCTACAAGTCCAACTGATGTCAAACTTTGCATGCAAGACTATATATCAATAACTAATGTTTCTACACTTTTACATTTTTATAAATCACGTTTTAAGGTAATAAGGGCATAACGGTCAACGTATGAGCAATTAACGGAAATATGCATATTAATTGGATAACTAGTGAACCAAGGTGTATAATCAAAGAGGGTTGTTCTAACATGTATCCTAGTCCAATTAAAGCTCTGAGGCATTTCTAAAATATGCCTAAACGGGTCAGAACTGAAAGTCAAAGTGAAAGTCAAACTATGCGACTTTCGGCTCCGAACCGGGTCTAAACAGGAAATAGTCGGGTTGAACATGTTTGGACATGTTCTTAAACTTATTACTAAGTTATAACAATAATCAAACAGGTTATATGTGATCTAGATAGCTAATTATGCATAAATGACATTTTAAGCATTATGTTGACTTTTTAAGTAAAGGTTTGACCCGAGATTTGACCTGGTTAGGATGGTGATCAGGGGAAACCCTTTTGGGGTTTTATTACCCACATAAATACCATCCTATAACTACTTTTAATTCGAGATAAGACTGAGCCATTAGTGACTAATCTTGAAGTCAAACCGTAATTACGACGGTTTGACTTTTAGCTAATTAACTAAGCTAAACACAACTAAACAAGAACTAGCAGACTTACAAGAGTCCAATGCACGAATTTTGATCAGATGGGAGAGTTCCTTAGCTCCAGAAATGCTCCAATGATCAGATGCAAGTGTGAAGAATGTTGTGATCTTGGAGTTCCTTTTATAGTGCATTAGATCACCACAATTGGTTGACAACAAAGGCTACCAATGACCACAATTCGTTTACACATGTCCCTAAGGTCTAGGAACATTTTAGGGGTCTCCCACATGTGAGAAAAACCGGTGGAATAGGTCACAATCGCGCATAACAGCCAACAGCAGGTTTCTGGTCGCTGGCAACATGCTTACGGACCGTAAAGGGTTTGGCTTACGGTCCGTAAGCCTCTGATCTGACGCGGAAAAATGTTGTTCCTTGGCGTTTTGAAGGGGCAACCGGGTATAAACGACTTGTGGACTTATTATTTACCATGTGGGACTTCAATTATCAGTTGCATACCCTACCATTTCAATTTGTTTCACTTTGCAACCAAAAACAAGTACCGAAATTTAAGGTTTACCATTCTTTTCTTTGTGGGATCTTATCATGCACTTCCGATTTATTTTTGTCAACCCATTTCTGGATTTTAGGCATGATAGATGTTTAATATATAAAAACTTTGGGTCTCGGGATTTATAAATGAGGTGTTCAGAGGTAAAAATTTAACATGACGCCACTTTTAAATCCTGCCAATACGTCTTTATTAAATCCGGGTTTACAACGCGTTTTGTCTTACATGACACGTGTCGTTTTATTATTTAACACGAATTTTCGAGGTGTTACATCCTCACCCCCTTAAAATAAATCTCGACCCGAGATTTAGTGAAACAAATAAGGGTACTTTTCTTTCATTGTGGATTCAACCTCCCACGTATAATCGGGACCTTTACGGGCATCCCATTTGACCTTAACAAAAGGTATATGCTTTCTCCGAAGCTTCCTTACCTGTCGATCTTCAATCGACACAGGTTTTTCCACAAATTTTAAGCTCTCATCTATATGCACATCTGTATGTGGCATGACATGTGATTCGTCAGCGGAACACTTCTTCAAATTGCAGATGTGGAACACATTGTGAATTCCACTGAGCTCTTCTGGTAAGTTCAACTTATAGGCAACTGACCCAACACGTTCGATAACCTCGAAAGGTCCTATGTATCTCGGGCTTAGTTTGCCTTTCTTACCAAATCGCATCACTCCTTTCCAGGGTGACACTTTAAGTAGGACTTTTTCACCCACTTCGAAATGAAAATCCTTACGATTTGGATCAGCGTAACTCTTCTGCCTATTCCGGGCAGCTTGGAGATTGTTACGAATCTGGACAATCTTGTCCGTTGTTTCAAACACGATCTCTGGTCCTGATAACTGGACTTCTCCAACTTCCGCCCAACAAACTGGCGATCTACACTTTCTACCGTATAATGCCTCAAAAGGCGCAGCCTTTATGCTGGTATGGTAGCTATTGTTGTAGGAGAATTCGATCAATGGTAGGTTCTTATCCCAGCTACCTCCCAAATTGATCGCACATGCACGTAGCATGTCTTCCAACGTTTGAATAGTACGCTCACTCTGACCGTCTGTCTGAGGATGGTAAGCCGTACTAAAGTTCAAACGTGTGCCCAAAGATTGCTGGAAGCTCTTCCAAAAATGTGACGTGTACCTAGTATCTCTATCAGAGATAATAGCTACAGGTATGCCGTGTAAGGCTACAATCTTATCAACGTATAACTGGGCTAACATATCGGAGCTATAAGTCTCCTTGATGGGTAAGAAATGAGCTGACTTAGTCAGTCGGTCAACTATAACCCATATCGTATCATTGCCTTTCCTCGTCTTGGGTAACTTGGTAATAAAATCCATAGTTACCATTTCCCACTTCCACGTAGGAAGTTCAGGCTGTTGTAGCAAACCTGACGGTTTCTGATGCTCGGCTTTGACTTGCGCACATGTCAAGCATTTTGCTACATGGGCGGCTACAGACTTTTTCAAGCCTATCCACCAATAATTTGCCTTCAAATCCTGGTACATCTTATCAGCTCCAGGATGAACGGAGTATTTGGAACTATGGGCTTCCTGGAGGATGACATCACGAAGTCCTCCAAAAATTGGAACCCATATTCGTCCATTTAATCGCAGAATTCCGTCTTTGCTAAGAGTTAACTGCTCCTCAGTTACTCCTAACTTTTCATTAGGATAGTTAGCTTCCAACACAGCTTCCTTCTGTGCAGCTAACACCCTTTCTATCAAACTGTTCTTTATTTCCATGCGCTTGGCATTGATTCGAATGGGTTTAACCCTTTCCTTTCTGCTCAAGGCGTCAGCGACTACATTCGCTTTGCCGGGATGGTATTTGATTTCACAATCATAATCATTTAAAGTTTCCATCCAACGGCGTTGCCTCATATTTAATTCTTTCTGATTAAACAGATGTTGGAGGCTCTTGTGATCAGAATAGATCACAAACTTGATTCCATAAAGATAATGCCTCCACAGTTTTAGTGCAAACACAACGGCACCCAATTCCAAGTCATGGGTGGTGTAATTCTTTTCGTGCACCTTTAACTGCCGTGATGCATAGGCAATAACCTTGCCCTTCTGCATAAGCACACACCCCATGCCAGTGTGTGAAGCATCACAATAAATCACAAAGTCTTCAATTCCCTCTGGCAATGTCAGTACCGGGGCGTTGCTCAACTTTTGTTTCAAAACATCGAAGGACTCTTGCTGCTTAGGGCCCCAAACGAACTTTACTTTCTTCTTGGTCAAGGAAGTTAGGGGTGCAGCAATCCTTGAAAAATTTTCAATGAAACGCCTGTAGTATCCTGCCAATCCCAGGAAGCTACGAATCTCCGTAGGCGTCTTTGGCTCTTGCCAATTCATAACAGCTTCAACTTTAGCGGGATCCACCTGGATACCACGCTCACTGACCACATGTCCAAGGAATTGGACTTCTCGTAGCCAAAATTCACACTTAGAGAATTTGGCATAGAGCTTCTCCTGATGTAGGAGTTTGAGAATACAACGTAGGTGTTTCTCATGGTCAGCTTGATTCTTAGAATAAATAAGGATGTCATCGATGAAGACGATAACAAATTTATCTAAGTAAGGCTTGCAGACGCGATTCATGAGATCCATGAACGCGGCTGGTGCATTGGTGAGCCCAAAAGGCATCACTAGGAACTCGTAGTGGCCGTAACGAGTCCTAAATGCAGTCTTGTGAACGTCTTCATCTTTGACCTTCAACTGATGGTAGCCTGACCTCAGATCAATCTTTGAGAAGTAACTTGCCCCTTGAAGCTGATCGAACAAATCGTCGATTCTGGGCAATGGATATCTATTCTTGATCGTGACTTTATTAAGCTCGCGATAGTCGATGCACAGACGCATCGACCCATCCTTCTTCTTGACAAACAGGATTGGCGCTCCCCAAGGAGATGAACTAGGTCGAATGAAACCCTTAGCCAGTAATTCATCTAGCTGCGTCCGCAACTCCTTCATTTCTGTGGGTGCCAATCTGTATGGAGCTCTAGCAACAGGTGCTGCTCCGGGGATGATATCGATCCTGAATTCGACTTGTCTATCTGGTGGTAACCCAGGTAGATCTTCAGGAAACACTTCTGGGTATTCAGAGATGACAGGGATGTCTTCTAACTTCGGTTTAGGCTCATCAATAATCACCTGTGCCATGTAGATGACACACCCTTTCTTCAAACACTTTGAAGCCTTGAGCATAGTCACGTGCTCAGGTAGTCCATACTGGGTATCTCCCCGAATGGTAAGTGACTCACCAGACGGAGTCTTTATCACTACTTGCTTCATGTTACAGACGATTTGGGCCTGGTTATGAGATAACCAGTCCATACCCAGAACTATGTCAAAACCAGCCAATTTAAACGGAAGTAGAGACAGAGGAAAAGAATGGTTCTTAATGGATATAACACATCCATCTAACACAGTAGAGACGGTTTCTATGGTACCATCTGCTAACTCTACTTCATAGTTTGCGTTTAAGGTTTTGACAGGTAAATTCAACAATTTACAAAACTTATGATCTACGAAAGACTTATCTGCGCCTGAATCAAAAAGTACTCTTGCAAAGACATCATTTACAAGGAAAGTACCTGTTATGACATTATCGTCCTGCACAGCTTCTTTCGCGTCCATTCTGAAGACTCTGGCATTAGTCTTCTTAGCCTCCTCAGGCTTCTTGTTGTATTTCGGGCAGTTGGTCTTGATGTGCCCCTTCTCATTGCAACGGTAACACGTTGCGTCTTTTATCTTTTTGCAATCCAGTGTTTTATGATCCGTGGACTTGCAAATTCCACAAGCAAAGGATTTTGACTGGGTCTGAGAGTTCGACTCCAGTCTGCACTTTCCATAGTGCTGCTTCTTGCAAATTTTACACTTGGGCTTCTCATCAGACTTACGCCCATCCTTCCTCGACTCAAATCCCTTTTTGTTATCACCGTTCCCACGGTGCTTCTTGTTCGACTTCCGCGAACCATCATCTTCACGCTTCCTCTTCTCGGACTCCTTATTCCTCAGCGATCTCTGTCGGACCGCATCCAGAGTGAGGGATAAGGAAAGGTCAGTTACAGACCTGAAGGTGACTGGCCGAGAAGCTTTTACACTGGCCTTGATCTCGGGTTCTAAACCACCAATAAAGCGAGCGATTCTTTTTGGCTCCGGGGTTACCAGGTAGGGAACCAACCGGGACAGCGTATTGAAGCTTGTCAGGTAAGCTTGACAGTCGAGGTTCTTCATCACCAACGATAGAAAGTCAGATTCTATCTTCTCCACCTCATGTTGAGGGCAGAAATTATCCTTGATCAAGGCAATGAATTGATCCCACGACATGCTATACAACGGGATCTTTCCGGAGGCCTCCATCAGAGATCTCCACCATGCCAATGCTTCACCTTTGAAGGACTGTGACACAAACTTAACTATATCCCTTTCAGCGCACCCGCTGATATCTACCACCGTGTCCATCTCGTCGAGCCATGTCATACAATCGACGGCTCCTTTCTCCCCATTAAAATCCCGGGGCTTGCAAGATACGAAGTACTTGTAGGAGCAACCCTTGTCACGGGTTTCTTGATGCAGTACTATATGCTGAGATGGGTCACTTTGACGGTTGGTGGACTGACGGTCATCACCATCTTTCTTGGGTCCTTTCTTTTTGGGAGGACGCTTGTCATGAGCCTCAGAATGTGTCCTGGGATTTGAACGTGATGCAGAGTGGGTCCTACTTCGAGTACCACTGTATTCCTCATACTGTCTATCCAAAGCCTGAGTAACAGCGCCGTCTATGATAGCTTTTAATTCGGCACCCGTTAATGTAATCTGGGCGTTCTCATTTGGCTCCATTGGATGGCTATTGACTTCATTTGAGTTAGCCATTTGTATTGATCTGTTGCAGAAAATAAGGTCAATATTTTATTTGGGATTTTATTATGGAATTACCCCTTAGGGTGATTCGTTAACCATGGTAAACAGAGACCATATTTGGTTAACTTATTAATCGTATTAATTTAGGATTTTAATTAAAATTTATCCTAAACATAAACAATAACAATATATATTAGCACATAAGGCTTGGTCACATGGACAATTTAAATTTTTAAGTTATGATTTCAGAGAATCAAGACTTTTAAGGTTTGAACCTAGTTCATTACCCTTATCGGACAGGGAGTCATAGCTACCACTGTCTTTTGGCTCATATAAAAGTGAGCGGGGCCCGTAGGCATCATATTACCAAGTATGGTAAAATATGACCATCTTAATTGATGATGTAGACCCAGGATTTAGAGATCATTAAACTGGGTTTGGAATCTTCTAAAGAATCCTTACATATATAACATGACATGTGATTTTAACGAATCACTTCTGCCAGGAGTGTTAACATGTTTTAAGATGTTAACAGGGATTTGAATCTTTTAAACAGGTCCTACCATTTTGGCCCGGTCTTATATTTGACACGAGGCTAGGTTTCACACTTTAAGATCCTTAATCAAATAATTACATAGGCATATTGATTTTAAAAATGCTTTTAATTTATTTATTTCATTTATAAAGTATACATGCACAATTGGCAATCATGAAATTTATAAAAACAACCATTCCATTTATTTATTCAAAGCATTACACACTTGCCCTAAACGGGTCTTTCAATTTACAAACTTACCCTCGCAGGGGTGAAATAGATACTTCCCCACGTAGGGGTTAAATAACACACATGCCCACGCAGGGGCTAATTATCACACATGTCCACGTAGGGACTACATAATATAATAGTCCACGTAGGGACTCACACTAACAATACACCCACGTAGGGGTTCAAACAACAAGCATGCCCACGCAGGGGCTCAATAGTAAATACAGGAGAAAATAACTGTGGAAGGATTCAACGGTCCTTCTTATTCTTCCCCTTGATCAATCCCACTAATCCTTGGAAGAATGTTTGCCTCTCCCGGCGGTCCTCGTGAACTACCCGTTCAACTTGGTTTAACCTTTGCAGGAGTTCTTCATGTTCGGGTGGTGAGAATCTAGGTGGCTGCGATTGAGCCCGGATGATGGGTCTAGGAGGTATCGCGTATCCCTGAGTCGGGTAACTCACCCCCCATGGATCCCCAAAGGGTCCTTGGTTGTTGTAGTTTGCTGCTAACATGTACGGATCAGCCTCCGCGTACCCATAGTCGTGATGCGTTGGGGGTTCAAACGGGTTGTATCCCATGCCACTCGTATATGCCGGGATTGGGTTTTCAAATCCCATCGGCGGTGGTTGCAGTATAGCAGGGTTGGAGGGTCCACCCATTTGTGGGTCCTCCTGGTATGGCGGGTAGTGACTAGCACTTGACTGTTGTGGGGAACTGAAATGAAAGTCCCCTGGTCGCACCGACATGCGGGCACCGGTTCTCCTACGCCTTGGCGGTTGGGGAGGTGCCGGTTGAACTGGTGGCGGTGGAGGTGGTGGCGTAACTGCCACAAAGCGGTGATCTTCCGATGAATCTTGATGATGCGGCTGTGGCTGTGGCTCCTGCTGATGATGAGACTGCTGCTGCTGATGCTGCCCATGAGACGACGAGTGGTGTGATGGTGTATAATACCACTGGTGTTGATCGAACAGGGCTTGGAAACTATCTGGACCACCATAGGGTGATCCGTGGAAGGACGATCCGTCGGAGATTTCGATCGGATGGTTTGGAGTACCACTTGCCGGCATGACGGGGTCCGTATCCTCGTCCATATCGTCGGCGTGATCTCCTGAAAAGTGGTCCTCCGGACCCAGTGGGTTAAAACCCACGGGCTCTGGTATGAACCCTACTGGGTTAAACTGTCCCCGAAAAGCAGGTGTAGGGTCTCCATATGAATGATGAGATAGGGACCTCTGAAGTGGTATGTAGGACGGTTGAGGGTTATTGGGTTCATAAGGATTGAGAGCAGGAGGTGTTGAAGTATGCGAAACCGACCGTCTGGCCGGCTCGTACTGGTTTCTTCGGTTTTCCCGAGGGTCGTCACTCTCGGTGTTGGATGGAGCTCGCCTTCATGAAGGTCCAGCTTCATGATCGTTGGGGGCGGTAACTGGCCCCTTTCCACGTCCTCGTGTTCGCAAGAATCTTGGAGGCATTTTTGTCAAGAGTCCTGTCAATACAGCATAAGATAACAATAACAAAATATAAAATTTAAAGGACAAACAAAAACCGAATAAGGTGGAATTTGTCCTACGTTATAAGTCTAGACTCGAAGGTTTAGATATGTGCAATTGTGTAACTGAGATTAAACACAAAAGGCTAGTGTTTAATTCACTCAGTGTTGGCTCTGATACCAACCTGTCACACCCCGATTTCCACGTGTCACCGGTGGGCCCGGTGGGGGAGTATCGTGACGTGGTTGGCAACGTAATAGTCAAACAATACAATATAATAATGCACAGCGGAAGCAATTAAAAATAAGATACAACCGAATTTATTTATTGTAATCAAAGTTACAATATCCGGTGTTTATCCACAGAACGGATCGAAACAAAATAACATTTATGGTTCAACAGACTTCTGGCATCCTAAGCTTGCGAGACTTTTATTGATGCTTAGGAGACAGTCCAGCCAAGTTTCGTTTAGTACCTGCATTCAGTCTTTTTGGGAAAATACGTCAGTTTACACTGGTAAATACATTCAACTGACTCATTTTGGAAAATGATTGAAAATTTGTTTGGATGCACATGGCATAAACGTTTTTATTTAACTTGGGAGAATTATTTAATATTATAATCTTGTGAACGAATTACATGTTACTTATGCGTTCAGTAGCCCGAATCAAATCCGGGTTAAAGATCAATAGACACACCACTTTAAGTGAGTTATACACGGGAGTACGCCTACATCCCGTGCTCAGGTCGTGGCCATCTCGTAAGATGATGCCAGGGATATCCGGGACATGGTCATTAACCCCCCAAAGGCTGTAAAGTAAACAAGACTGTTTAAACGAGCCGATCAAATTATTCAACTACCCACTAAGCGTGGAGATTTGATGCCCGATCAAGCGGTACGCTATGTACCGTAACCCAAGCCCGTATAGGGAAAATAAGTTAAAAGTATTTACCTGATGCAAGTATAAATCACAATAAGCAGAATGGCAAGTATCTTTTACTGGTTCTCCTAATCTGGAACGAAGGTTTAATATATAACCTATTAGAATTCTAACGGGTCTTTTATTAAGCTTAAGCTTAGACCGGCTAGTTTCAAGATACGGTTCGTACGCACGATTAAGCGAAGACCGGATAGAATGTGATTTAGACCCGACAAGTCTGAAGACTTGTTTAATATAGGTTTACTATTCACATTCTGGATTTTGAGATAAAACCGATAAGGTTTGACCCGTTTCGGCTAATTTATGTAAACTTGTTACATAAACCGAACCGTACACGTAATATGCGTAACGGGTATCCGTAAGAGCCATATACAGGTTTCCTAAGTTAATATGCTTCAAATATGTTGTAACATCAGTAGGATGTCTTTCGTTATGCCCCGAACTAATTTAAACACAAACTATGCCCCGTAGGGGTAGTTTGGTCATTTTAAAGTTTGTAAAAGAGTTTAATTGTTTAACTGAGTTACAGGTCTGATGTAAACAGCAAACATACTCATTTTGATGGGTTATAACAGTAGGCTAAGGCATATATGTGAAATTTATCATCTTTAACCAAACTAGGCCCCGTAGGGGTATTTCGGTAATTTTCACATAAGCCGAAAAGCTCAAAACTGAAGTCTGAGTTTATCAACCTTTGCTTACTGTTAAAATATTATAATTTGCCTCTTATATCAGTAGGTATCAACCCGGGTATGTCCAATATGATTTTAGAACATACTATGCGTTAAGAATGCAAATTTAGGCGATTAAAGGCCATTACCGGGTTCGATACTTAAATCTGATATTTTTATATTTCCAGAGGGCTTAAAATAATTTATTTATCATAACTAATCAGTAGCAAAAGGTTTGGAGTCGTTTAGATGTGTAAAACTCATTTTATGGCCCGTAAGGGCAAAACCGACAATTACCGAATTAAGCCTACGACTATGAGTTATGCTCAGCCTAAAATTAATTAAAAATCTTTAAAAATCTCAAAATAATATATTACATCAGTGGGTAAAATATTTGATATCAAAAAGTATGTTTAACCAGGCTATACGCTAATTACGCCATTTTATTAACATAAAGCATTAGTTTTGCGATAATGAGCATAACTCTTAATCTACAAGTCCAACTGATGTCAAACTTTGCATGCAAGACTATATATCAATAACTAATGTTTCTACACTTTTACATTTTTATAAATCACGTTTTAAGGTAATAAGGGCATAACGGTCAACGTATGAGCAATTAACGGAAATATGCATATTAATTGGATAACTAGTGAACCAAGGTGTATAATCAAAGAGGGTTGTTCTAACATGTATCCTAGTCCAATTAAAGCTCCGAGGCATTTCTAAAATATGCCTAAACGGGTCAGAACTGAAAGTCAAAGTGAAAGTCAAACTATGCGACTTTCGGCTCCGAACCGGGTCTAAACAGGAAATAGTCGGGTTGAACATGTTTGGACATGTTCTTAAACTTATTACTAAGTTATAACAATAATCAAACAGGTTATATGTGATCTAGATAGCTAATTATGCATAAATGACATTTTAAGCATTATGTTGACTTTTTAAGTAAAGGTTTGACCCGACATTTGACCTGGTTAGGATGGTGATCAGGGGAAACCCTTTTGGGGTTTTATTACCCACATAAATACCATCCTATAACTACTTTTAATTCGAGATAAGACTGAGCCATTAGTGACTAATCTTGAAGTCAAACCGTAATTACGACGGTTTGACTTTTAGCTAATTAACTAAGCTAAACACAACTAAACAAGAACTAGCAGACTTACAAGAGTCCAATGCACGAATTTTGATCAGATGGGAGAGTTCCTTAGCTCCAGAAATGCTCCAATGATCAGATGCAAGTGTGAAGAATGTTGTGATCTTGGAGTTCCTTTTATAGTGCATTAGATCACCACAATTGGTTGACAACAAAGGCTACCAATGACCACAATTCGTTTACACATGTCCCTAAGGTCTAGGAACATTTTAGGGGTCTCCCACATGTGAGAAAAACCGGTGGAATAGGTCACAATCACGCATAACAGCCAACAGCAGGTTTCTGGTCGCTGGCAACATGCTTACGGACCGTAAAGGGTTTGGCTTACGGTCCGTAAGCCTCTGATCTGACGCGGAAAAATGTTGTTCCTTGGCGTTTTGAAGGGGCAACCGGGTATAAACGACTTGTGGACTTATTATTTACCATGTGGGACTTCAATTATCAGTTGCATACCCTACCATTTCAATTTGTTTCACTTTGCAACCAAAAACAAGTATCGAAATTTAAGGTTTACCATTCTTTTCTTTGTGGGATCTTATCATGCACTTCCGATTTATTTTTGTCAACCCATTTCTGGATTTTAGGCATGATAGATGTTTAATATATAAAAACTTTGGGTCTCGGGATTTATAAATGAGGTGTTCAGAGGTAAAAATTTAACATGACGCCACTTTTAAATCCTGCCAATACGTCTTTATTAAATCCGGGTTTACAACGCGTTTTGTCTTACATGACACGTGTCGTTTTATTATTTAACACGAATTTTCGAGGTGTTACAAGGGGACCCACCAAAAGTCGAAGCCGTCATCTCTCTGCCAGTGTTGTAAAAGTTGGATTACTCGGCCGAGTACTCGGCGAGTACTCGGTCCTCGGACCCCCTCCGAGGCGACTTCCTCCTAGGCGGTCTTAATTAGTCGGCCTCGGGATTACTCGGGAGTACTCGGTGCCTAGTCGGCCTAGTCGGCGCCTAGTCGGACGTAGTCGGACGTAGTCGGCCTAGTCGGTCTAGGCGGTCAACGTGGTTTGTTGACTTTTAATCGGTCAAACTCGGTCAAAATCGGCCTACTCGGCCTTGTACTCGGACTACTCGACCTTGTACTCAGACTAGTCAGACTTGTGTTCAGAATATTTGAACTTTAAACATGTTTCATTTTAAATTATACTCAGTTGACATGAATTATGCTTATTTTAACACATAAATAATATATAACAATTAATTTTCTTTATATTTACCATGTCCGCGTACTCCCCGAGTACTCTCCGAGTACTCCGATTACTCCCAACTCCCCAGTCGGCCGACTAGGGACCGCCTAGCGACTTTTACAACACTGCTCTCTGCTGAACGGAAGTTCTGACCTGAGCTCTCACGCCCCTCGCAATTTAACCCCTTTCAGATATCATCTGTGGTATACTCACCTGTAAGACTGAATATTGGGATCTGAATACGGGAGTATATTCTGAGGTGGGATACATGAATAAGTTTAAGTGTCTAAAACATTAATCTCGTATATCGAAACAGTTGAACTTTGTGTGAGAATTTAAGTGGATCAGTATACTGACAATCTAAGTGAATCGTTTAGAACTTAAAATGTTTAAAGCTTAACGGTGTTGATGATTTGTGTCAGAAACTGATATGATCCTCTTACGCAAGCTCACATAAATATTGTTTGTAAATATTTTTTACTGCTTTTCATTCTAAATTCAAAAATTCCAAAAAGATTTTAGTGTGTTTTAGCATAAAATTTTGAAAAATTCAAAAAGATTTTCGACAACTGTTGTTGGAGAGCTGATTTTCAAAATTCCGAGTGCTAAACATGATGACAATCAGTGAGGGGGAGTCTGTTTGAGAAAAAGATTTTGAATCTCTTTCCTGCAAGTGGTTCATCAGTGATTAACATTGTAAAATCATTTATTGATTTGTGTATACAAGTGGTAAGCAAAGAATAAATTTGTAAAATGTTAAATTTGTGAAATTTATTTTTTGGGTAGAGATTGTGCAGGTAAGTCAAGTTTCGATCCTGAGCAGGATGTAAGCCAGGTCTCGATCTTGAATCTGTGGAAGCCAGAGTGCAATTCCAGCTCATTGAGAGGAGGCGTCTGAATGACAAAGAGCCATGTTCTGATCCTGAGACTGCTGATGCTGATAAACTTAAGGAATCAAGAGATCGGATCAAGAGAATGTAAGAGCCAGCTACAGATCTTGGGATGATAATGAGATATAGCCAGGTCGAGATCCTGAAGAAAGAAGAGAGAGAAGATTTGAGGATGCTTTACATTGTAAGATACTTTGAAGAGAAGCCCGAAGACTGATAAAGACTGAAGATGTTGAAGACTCAACACTTAAGACTCGTCAACATCCGAGGGGGAGTCTGTTGGTGCATCCGTCTATCGACTTCGTCTTGTATCAAGTCTTGTACTAAGAATGTTAGATCAGGACACGTAGTTCGAGATAATGTGTAATTCCGCTTGAACAGGGTAATTCCGCTTGAAAGTGTATGCTTGTAATTCCGCGCGAAATTAGATTCCGCTTGGAATCTAATCTCGTGTGGAACATCTTCAAACGGAATTAAAACCCTATAAATACCTGTTCAAGCGAAATCATTTGTAAGAATTCCGGTTTGAGCCACGAACTGCTGCCGAAGTGTCGTCTCGTTGTAAATCGTTGTCAAATCAATAATATCGACAGTTAATGAGTATATCTAGCTGAATTGAACTTGATACGTCTGTTTCCGCCTTTCGTATCGAGCATAAACTCTTCTGAACGACTCATTTGGGTCCGTATACGATCCTACAGAGATGTAGGCAAACCTTACTTCTATTCGTGTGGTGTTAGGATATGAGTTTCTTATGATTGTGTTTGTTTGATTAAAATGAAGATGAAACAGAGATCAAATGCAGCGGAATTAAATGAAACAAACTTTCAACACAATCAAAGAGAAATAGTTTTCAATAAACACATGCTTATCATTAAGTCAAATGATTACAGAACATATAATGATTACATACATGCTTACATACTAAACTCCCCCTCAGCCTGAGCTCACTGGGTGATCGTACAAGATGAATGGATTGGAGGAGAAAACTCTCTCACATAGAACAATACAAACTGTACTATTTATAGTACAGATCAATCCACTGAAAATCAAAGTTGACATCACCATGAAAGTGACATCTAACTACCTAACAAACTGTAAACACTGTTCTATACATCCACTGATTATACAGAAACTGATTACAATCAAACAACTGTTTCACTTTCCACTGATGTAGTCTAAGCACTGATGTTGAACATCAGTGCTTTCTTCTAAGGTTGATCAATCCTTAAATGGGCAGTGCTTTACTCTTCAACAGTGCTTGGAAGTCAGCAGTAGATAGAGCTAAAGTTCCTTAATCTTCATCAGTGCTTGGCCTAACAATGGTTGGGACGATCAGTGCTTGGAGTATTATCAGATGTTAGACAACCACTGTCAAGGGGAGAATCTTAGTGCAAACACTGCTTATGACGATCCACTGTTCTGAACCAGTTTTGGCTTTATATATCATCTGTTCCTTTGTAGGGTTCAATCCCAACATGTGGATAAAGAGGGTGCTTCTAGAGAGACTCTCGACTCATAACATAAGATAGCATCTAAATCAACCATTCTAACACTACAGAGATATACATCCACTAACTAACATAATGGGTGCAAGAACGACCTAGTAAGATAGAAACAAAGATAGCGATAACATTCACATAACATAACATATTGACACATAAACGTATGGACACATGAAAACAATAACCTACCAAAAACCGCTCCTACACCCGAAAAGACAAAGCTACCCATAAGCTAGTCTACTAAAAAAATATACAAACCATGGGATCTTGATAAAAAACTATATCGTTCTATACTTCTATCACACGTATGTGAAGCCTTACGAAAATGTTTCCATTTAAACTGAAGTTTCTAAGATCATGTTTAGTAAACGTTAAACTACTGCCACATCACCCTCATGGGGCGCTATACATCGTTACGCACCACCCTTTAACGGGCGCCAAAGCTTTGGGCATTACCCCCTTAATGAGAGCCAAACACCATTACACATTTTAATGGTTAGTTAGTGAGATTCTTATTGCCTATATGGCAGTGACGTGACACTTACTTTTTCACTTAATAACTAAACCAGGGGCGTACCCACCCCTAAGCCAAGGGTGGGCGGGCGCACCCCATGAAAAAATATTTTTTAGTGTTATTTTTCGTCGGAAATCCCGACCGCACCCCTTGAAAATTTTCAACCGCCCCACTTAGAAAAAAAATAATTATTAACCACTTATTCACTTAATTATTTAATCCAATTAAAGCCCAATCTGCAATCAATTTTTATTAACACAAGCCCAAACCCAACCTAAAGAAATTTGAACTAAATAAAATAACCCAAACCCATCCACCCATTCCATTTCCAAACCCCCCCCCCCCCCCCCAAAAAAAAAAAAAAAACTCCCAGCGATTTGACGCTATTGCTCACGACCTGGTGGTTTTTTTAACCGGAAAAACCAAAATTCCGGTTGGACCGACCCATATTACGTCAGATTCCAATATAGAACTAGTATGGTTTATTTATTTATTTATTTATTTATTTTGTTTTATGTAATGATTAGGAAAAAATATAGATGTGTAAGGGTTTAATCTTTTTATATTTTTTTGATTTTTTTGTTGTTCTAGACTTGTAGTTAAATGATTTTGTTGTTTTATTTATAACTTTGTTTGTTTAAATGATTAGTTACAAGTAATCAACATTTAATATTAGGGCTTGAATGTTTAAAAATATAATTAAAAGTTATGGGGTATGATTGAACATGATTGTTTATTTTGTTTAAGTGTTTAATGTTGTCTTATGAACTTATGGAGCAAATTATATGTGTTAGGAACAATGAGTAAGAATGTAATGAACTTATGGCGTGTTTAGTATCTTTAGATGATATTTTGGATATATTTAAAAAAAACTGTACGTTTGTAATTTGTAATGACGTGTTTTTTATGATTTATAAATTTTAGTTTGATGTTCTTTTGTCTTACATGATCCGACTCGACCCGCTATGAACCAATATCTTTATACAGCTAGGGGCCTAAAACCTTTGAAAATATTCCGCACCCCCAGAAAAAATTCCTAGATCCGCCACTGAACTAAACCAGTACACATAGTCTAAACACAATAGTGTGATCTGAACCAATTAAACGTTTTTTATAAGTGTTTTAAAATGAAAAACTAAACCTCTTAGACTATGGGGTGTGGGTGTGGCTAGCTTTGCGTTTTGGCCCTTTAACGCCGGCTGCTCCATCCTGGGTTGGCGTTTCGGCAGCGTTGTCCGCTTGGCGTGGCAATGTTACCTGGCGTGGGGTGCTGGCCTGGGTAAGGTGGCTGGCCATCGTTAGCTAGTCTTTGATGACCGTTTGGTTAGCGTTTGGCTAGCCGTTAGGCATAGGCGTTGGCCAACATCTGTTTAAAAAAATTCTTTTAATTTTTTCCTATATAAACCCTTCATCTCTTACTCATTTTTACCATCCAAAAAATTGTAAACCATTATCAAACTCAAAATATATATATAATGGCTTCTTCAAGTTCAAGCGATTCATATGAGAAATTTGTTTTGTCATCCTCATCCGACGATGGGGCGGAATTATTATTATCAGCAGTGTCGATGGTGGAGAAAGCTATTGTCGAAGATGCAGATGAAGGGGCTTCGCAACCCCAACCCAAACGGAGGAAGTATATTGTTCATGAAGGCGAACCCGCAAACGATCTGCTGGTAAGCGATTATTTCTCATCCGAACCAACGTATGATGAAAGGATGTTTAAGCGTTGTTTTCGTATGAGTAAAATTTTATTTTTAAGAATATCAAAGGATTTAGAGGATAATTATATTTTTTTCCGACAAAGACCCGACACGCGTGGTAATTTAGGATTTACCACGTGGCAAAAGGTTACGACCGCCCTAAGACAATTGGCTTACGACAATTGTTCTGATATAATGGACGACTGTTTGAAAATGTCGGCCCGAGTGGCTAGGGAAAGTCTTCCCAATTTTTGTGCGTGTATCATTGAACTATATATGAAAAGATACTTGAGAAAACCGACGTTTAGTGATATACAACAAATTTTGGAACATCACGTTGATATCATGGTCTCCCTGAGATGATCGGTAGTTTAGATTGTATGAAATGGGAGTGGGAACTTTGTCCAATTACATGGCAAGGCTCTCAGACAAGTGGATATCATGGAATGCCTGCTATGATGCTTGAAGCGGTTGCATCACAAGATCTTTGGATCTGGCATGTATTCTTTGGTATGCCCGATTCACATAACGATATAAACATTATACACCACTCACCCCTTTTCAATGATCAAAGAAATGGTATTGGACCGAAAGAAACATTTTTTTTGTAAATGGGGTTGAATACAAGTATGAGTACTATATTGTTGATGGAATTTACCCTGAGTATGTTGTTTTTGTGAAATCATTTTTCAAGAGATGGAACCCTAGATCCTAAAAGAATAAAGTTTAACAAAGTTCAGATGACGGCACACAAAGACATCGAGGGAGCATTTGGTGTTTCGCAGAAAAGGTGGCGCATTTTTAGCATGCCTTGTCGATTGTATGAAAAAGATCAAATAAGAAATGTGATGTACGCGTGCATCATTCTACACAACATGATTTTAGAGGATGAAGGGCGTGCAATTGTTGAATATTATCGCGAGGAGCTCAAATCAAATAACGAATACATTAGTGACGAAGAGAGAACGTAAAACCAATATCTAATCGAGTCAAGACAAATAAATTCAAACATTCGAGCTGATTTGGTAGAACATGTTTCGACACTTCCTAGATTCGACTCCAATGAAGATGAAAATGAAAATGATTGATTTTTTTTATTGGTAATGTAATGTATTTTTTATTGTAGTTATTTAATATAAATAAAATGTATTTTTCAAATTACTTTACTAAATTTTGTGATTAATAAAAAAACAAAAAATTAGGTGTCACATGGCACCCCAACGCCGGCCTGGCAACGCTCCTTCCACACTCTACTTTTTTGGGTATGGACTGATGGAGTTTACACTTACCACGTGTCGAACAATACCCTAACCCAAACCCTCCACACCCCATAGTGTTAAGGGTGAAATTACAACCACTTAGCTAGGGCGCTTAGGTAGAGTTATAGTTGATGTTGAAATTACAACCGAATCTTGTGTGATGCATAAAATGTATTGTCAATTACTCCTAAAGATGAAAATCTTAAATACACCGAATCTAGTGGGCTAAGAAGAACGAGTAGAATTAGGTAAGTTCCAAAAAGATGATGATATCGTAGCTGGTACAACTAATTATGATATATAGAAAGATAGTGAATTATATAAAAAAAATTGTATGCGGAAATTTTGCTTTATTTTGGTATTAAATAAAAGTACAAAGCCTAAGAAAAAAAAGCTCGTTTAGATCATAATTTGATTAATTGTACGAATGATAACGAAATGAGTTAATTACACAGATAGATCATATGGTTTATAGTTAGTTTTACTTTTGGGTACTAACTTTTTTTAACAAGTTTAGGTTTTATGGCTTTAATTTTGTAACACCTTTCGGTACTAACACCAAAATTAATTAATTTTATCAATATAATGACTAAAATACACTTCCAATTTTTTTTTAATTTTATCAATATAACACCTTTGGGTACTAACACCTAATTTTATTTAAATTTAAATTAATTTTACAAAGAATTTTGAATTAAAATTATTTTTGTCTATAACAATTTTAAAATGTTTTGACTAGCTATATGTTTTGAAACGGTGATTATTAAATAAACTAGATATAATATACTAGTAGATTATTACTATTTTTGTTACATGAACATGTTTATGAAAAAAAAAGGAAGAATCAAATATAAAATATAAATTACGTACGTAATCATATATTTATATGTAGATTAAATGTCTATAAGAGTCACCATAATTGAAATTATTTGATGGAAAATTAACTAGCTTGGTTTCTCAAATCTAACAAGAAATAAAACGTTGGTTTCATATGATTATAATATACAACCCATACTTTATAAACATATATTTTTAGATTTGATATAAATAAGGAGTTTACTAATTTCATAATTTTTTAGATGTAATTCTGCATATTCGACCAAATTATTTTAAATGTTGAGTATGAATTGTATGTTATGATCATACTAAAACATTTTAAAATTGTTATATACAAAAATAATTTTAATTCAAAATTCTTTGTAAAATCGATTTAAACTTAAATAAAAATAGGTGTTAGTATCCAAAGATGTTACATTGATAAAATTAACAAGAACTGGAAGGTATTTTAGTCATTGTATTGAAAAAATTAACTAATTTTGGTATTAGTACCCAAATGTGTTACAAAATTGAAGCTATAAAACCTGAACTTGTTAAAAAAAAGTTAATACCCAAAGGTGAAACTAGCTATAAACCACAGGGTCCATCTGTGTAATAACTCTAACGAAATAAAACTGAGGGTGTTTGAGATTGCTTATTTTAGTAAGTTATTAACTTATTGACTTTTTGAAAAGTTAAAAGGTGTTTGACATGAAATTATTACGTGAGAGGAAAAGTCAATAAGTCACTCCATTATTACTTATTAACTTTTTCAAAAAGTTATAAGTTGTTTTGAAAAGCTAAGCCAAACATGGCCTTTAGGAAATTACCAAGTGGCTTATTGCTTAAGCTACCTGGTGTGGGATTAAGCCCCAAGAGGTTTTATCACACCACATCAGGTAGACGTCACGCAGGTTTTAGAGCAGCAATGGCGCTCCCCTTAACATCAATGGTGTGGCATAAAGCCCCCCATAACGTCCCTTTATACGAATTAAAAAAAAAACTAAACAAAGGAATCTAATTGGATGACATACATACGGGTCCCCCTTTTCTTCCTTTAGCGCCCGTGAAAGAAATTGTGAAGCCAAGGATACCGCCCTCCTATAGCAGAAGAGGGGTGGTGTTGGGGGCGTTGCCCTCACCGTATAGCTTTAGTGGTACCAAGGTATTTGCTAAGGTGTAGTCCTTCCTAGGTGGTGACAAGTCTCATTGTGGGTAAAATGAAATATTTAGAACCAGGTTAATTTGTTGTTAATAAAACTAAGAGTAAAGTGCAATTTACGTCCATGTGGTTTGGTAGGGATCAACATGAACCCCCATACTTAATTTTCACTGTCTGAGTCCTTCTTGTTTAAAAATCTAACATTATGCGTCCCTCCGTCAACTAGACGTTTGGTTAACGGTTTGACTGAGGGGTAATTATGTAATTTCACCGCTTTATTATGAACAAACGAATACAATATATAGAATACAATCGGGTCCTATACTAGGAAACAAATAATACATAATGAATACAGAGGAAATCATTCCTTAATTTATGTGATGCTGTTAGTAACGTTAATGGAAATGGTAGGTGTTTAGGGTTAAAGATTATGATTAATAGTGGTGGTTGATGGTGATTTCAGTGGGCTTAACAGCGACATTGGGTTTTGCTTAGGTTGTGGATGGCGGCGGCGTTGTGTTTTGATTAGGTTGTGGTGAACAATGGGCATGGTCATTTGCGGATCTTGAACTTAGTTTTCGGTAAAATTAGGGGGGGAGGGCTTTCAAAATCCAATATTTTACACTACAAAAAACTAAAATTTCGGTAAAACTAACACTACGAAGTGAATAAATGGAGGGGGGCACTGGCCCATGAAAAGCTCTGCCAATGTGGATGGTGGTGGGTTTTAATTAGGTTGGTGGATGTGGGGTGGGTGGTGACAGGTAGTAATGGTGGTGGGTTGGATGAAGGTGGTGGTGGATGCAGGTGGTGGTGGTGATAGAGAAAGAGGGATGTGGGGGGGGGGGGGGGGGGTGAGAAGGAGAGTTTAGAGAGAGATTGTTGTTAGAGAGAGAAATTGTGGAATTTTGGTCAAATACAAAGAGGGTTTTTGAGTCAATGATACGTGACTTTATTAAGTGGGTTTGCATTAAATGATACAACATTTTAATAAATCCAAGAATTCGGACATAAACTGTAATTGTTTTTTTAAGGGGCACGTTTCGTAATTTAGGTAATACATAAACCACACACACAAAGTGTAATTTACTCCTGGGTTGTTGATCTTTTAACGTCTAAATATTTGAGTCGTACATATCTACTATCACTCATTTTTTGTTGCCTAACGTTGAATCATTATATGAAAACAAAACTTAATGATCTACTATCACACATGTTTTGTTGCCTAACACTTAAATCATTATATAAAAACAAAACACATGTATATTGGTACTTTAAATGTTCATTTGACATGATGATGCACACACATTATTATACATCAAACATAAGTACTAAAACGTAAGATTTTTGTCAATATCTAAATTGATGACGAAAATGCCTTTTAGAAAGTTTTGGGGTTGAAATGAAATGTTCAGAAACCATAAACTTGGGCCAAATATATACTATAAAACTCCAAATGCATTAGTTTTTAAGTCCAATGGATCACCCCGGATTTGGGCCTTTAAACGTATTTTGCCCACTAAGTTTAGGAGTGCTCTAAGCCCACAATACTCAAGTCTAGTTCTGAACATCTTTGGACTTTGGTCCACTCAGTTCTAAGCCTACTTGCGTATAACCTGTAGCCCAAATTTATGGGCTCATCCAATTTGGCCCAAATAATGTCCATCTTTTGAATATATCATTTAAAACTAGATGTGCACAAACCGGTTAGGTTAATTTGACTTTTTAACTTTAACATATTTTTTTTTTAACTTGCCAGGTTAATTACTTTAACCGGTTATTTTCGGTTAACAATCGGTTTTTTGCCTTTTTTTTTTTTTTTGAATTTTTTGGTTTTTTTTTTTTTCCAGTTAACCGGTCTATCAGTTAAAAAACCGGTTACTAACCTACGGTTAAAAATAACCACTAACCGGTTATTAAATGGTTACGGTTTTGGTTAATAACCGGTTATTTTGTTCACCTCTGGTTTAAACCAATATCACATATCACATATATATTCAACAATCAACATACATACTTCAACTAACCGAATATTCAACATGAAGTGAAAAAACTACATATGTCACAATATAACTTTTGTTTTAGGCTTTATTGCGTTCCATTGCAAATCTTCTCCATAAGCTTTACAAATGAACCATCTTACAAATCTTAATGTAAAATTGTATTCCTTGTGTATAAAAATAAATCGTCTATGGTGCAAATTTACCGATTTATCAGTTGAGGAATGATGCGTACATGAGTTGGTTCCATGTATCGGGTAACCCAGGAACACACCAATGGCTACAATCGACGCCTGTATCACCATAAGTTGACGGATGTGCATCTTTTCTTAATTGAGAGAGCGTAGTAACATCAAGCAACGTGACTGGTTTCTTTATGCTACTTAAAACTTTGTTTAAAACCACTTGAGCTTCGGGTAAACCCGTTGGGTATGATGATCCTTCTACCGGTTGTAATTCTCCATAACAGTTTCTTGATGCTGATCCCCATTCCTTTCCCCTGGTTTAGTTCATTAAACGGTCGATTAACAACTAAAACATTTATAAACAATAACATGAGATGTACTTACATGTAATGTGTAGGCGATATCCCTTGAAAAAACACTTTGGTCTTCGATGGGTTCACGTTAAGGTCGACCCATTTGCCCCATGTGGACATACCCTTGTAGTATGCCGCTAGGCGGTCCATATCTTTTGAGATAGTCGACCCGTCTTGTATGTAATCAAATCTGTTACATTATTTAAACACTTTGTTTAATATCATAGATAAAACCAACTAATATAAACTACATAATATATCGATAGGAACCATACGGTTGCATATTGCCAGTGTGAGTCCACCAATGCCACGAGTTGAACACGAGCACATCCATATCCTTCCATGTATCACCTCCATTTATCGAATCCAAACGCAAAACCCGTCCTATGCTTTGTTTAACGATGTCCACCAAATATGGAGTGCGGTATAGGTATATCGTCGCATTGTAATCCTAAGCATTATAAAACTTTGATAAACTATCAAAATACATAAAAATAATCATATGTAACAAAAGTGTTTTAAAGTTTTGAGGGGATTTGTTTTTACGTTTAGAAGTTCTTATTACAATGTTTTGAGGTTGGTCACATGTCATGTTTTCAGCTACTAAAATCCAAATGTACTGTGAATGGAATCACTTTTAGTCACTATCTTATCATTTTCCACATTGGGAACATGCCCGTGAAACTTTATTTTAAGTTGATAATTTCTGTCAAACTATCACATTCAGGATCTCCAAATGATTCACGGGTGAGCTAACACGTTCAGGAATCAGGACCTCAAACTTGTTTTTTTTAAGGAATTATAATAAATCTTAAAATTTTATTTATATAGTATTAAGAAATACGAAATTTAAAATTATAAAAATTAATACCATGATTCATATATAAAATACTATTCGGTTACTTTGTTTTGTTTTTCTATAGCAATTACAAACCTGTTAGGCTGTTATAATAGATCACTCTTTTATACACTAAAGCAAATTATTTGGTCCAAAAGGGTTAATTTGATCAATTGCGAGTATAAAGTTTATGACGTTCTACTTAATATAAATCACTTACTGAAAAAAAAATTAAAATAGATATTCATAATTAAAGTTTTAAAAAACTATACACTAAAAAGTTTAACACACATGATTTATTTAATAATAATATTTTTCATATTGTCCTGGTATAAATAAGAATATATGGAGTGGAATGACAGAAGGGGGGGGGGGGGGGGGGGGGCGTGAAGCGCCATGTGCAGCCACGCCAGCACCCATAAGAAAAGTGGTGTGGTGCAAAAACCCAGAGTGGGACGGGGCGTGAAATGGTGGCGTTGCGTGATATGTGACATACACTTTTTATATTTATTTTATATTAAAAAAATCAAATAAAAACCCGCCACCTAATCAAAACAACACACCTCATCACCATCTTCTTCACTATGCTGGTGAAGAATCCAACGTCTAAAACACCACGCCATCAACCACGCCAAACACCGGCCGGTGTGCAGGCGTGGTAGAGGCCTCCACGCCGGAAACCACGCTCCACTCCGTGTGGTTTAAGATGGTGTAGGTCTATGACGCAGATGAGGTGGCAGTGAGGTAACTCACTTTTTTAATGAAAATAAGTGAGATCATTAATACCCTAACATTTTATAATTGTTGTTAATTTAAGATTTAAATTTGAAATAATTCTTTTAGAAATAGGTAGTTTATATTTTAAAATTTAAGAAAATAAGCTTATTAAATAAATAGAATGTTATAATATTTGATTTATTTAAATAGTTATATATTCTTAAACTTATTGTTATAAAAGACCTTGTTTTAAAGAATTACCTCACATCACTTTTCTAACATAAACTGCTAAAAATTATTTAACATGAAACTAGGAATAGATTAAATAGAAAAGAAAATATACTTAACAGGGAAATAATTTAGTAAAGAGTTTATATATAAAAAGGAAAAAGTCAGATTTTCTATGCTAATTATAAAAGACCTAATTTATACCAATGAGTTAGTGGTTTATTGGCAAAGACAAAACGTTTAAACACCTTAGGCTGGACGGTATGGGGACCGTCCAGCATCGTCCTCCAGCTGTCGCCGTCCCCCTCTCCATGCCGCCCCCCCTCCGTCCCGTCCTCATCGTCGAGATGTCGCCGTTTGCGACGGACCAAATATGGTGGGCCCCCTTTGTTTGTGTTTGTACTAAAGGCATGGTTACTTGTACATAGTGGGATGGGGTAGGACCATCCTCCATACCCTCTAGTTTTGTGGGATGGACCATCCTTGGGAGGACTATGACGTGACGCCTACGTGGCGGATCATCCTCCCTTGGAGGACCATCACCATACCCTCTAGCCTTAGGAGAGGAATGTTTTGGGTTCAAATCCCACGATAGAAAAAAATAAAAGAAGTTTGTTGTTAAAAAAAGACCTAATTTATAAATACTTCATATAAAGACCTTATTTTTAAATTCTTCAAAAAAAGTTAAAGCGGCTAATAGCCCAGTTATAACATTATATTCATCTAAGAGCATCCGTAGTGGGGCGTCATATCATGTCAAAAGTGGGCATAGCGCAGCTAACACCACTACGGCGGGTGGTATGGGGGAGAAAGTTGGAGGTTGTGCGATACATTTCACGGCGTGATGAATATTTCCCCTCAAACACACATATACATACATACATATATATATATATATATATATATATATATATATATATATATATATATATATATATATATATATATATATATATATATATAAAGCCCATACATATATAACCCCACTACACACTCAAGTTATATAAAGCCACTCTCTTACACAATCCGCCACTTGTCGCATAACGTCTCACAAGTGGCTTTATAACTACACATGGCCTAATATTAATATTTTATTATTATTATTATAACTTTAAAAACCTATTTTTAAAGAATTGCGTCAACTTCAAGTTTTAAACATCAATTGTTAAAAGTTTTATGAGGACGACAAGAAAGAGACGTGTCAACTCAACTCAAAACCGAACAAAGATGCACCATTTTCAAATTTGTCTATATAGTTGACCCACCCGAACCACCACGGACCACTCCTCCAACCTTCCACACCTTTTGCACCCGACGGTGGGGCTAACGGGCCCGCCAGCTCCATGGGGTCTGATCAGTTGTTGGTTCAGTACTACAACTTGTGAATATAAAAACTGTGTAATAATTTTCATTATTATGCATTTTATTAACTTATTTAACCTTTTACATGTCATGCTATATTTAAAAATAAAATATTAAATAATCAGATTAATAATTGGATTGATTGGGTATATTTAGTATACAGACATGAGACAAAAGTAGAAAAATAAAAGCATATAAAAATTCCCTAAAAAGAATAAAATTAAAGAAAGAAAAAAAATAAAAAACCTGAAAAGCGAGGGAAGTAAGAATGTCTCTATGCAGGAAAGTGGTTTTGGCATCGGGCACCGACGCATGTAGCAAACAAGCCAACGATTCCCACTGATTAAGACTCAGTGAGTCACCCACAAACATAACCTTTTTTCCTCTCCATTTGTTCAACAAATCTAGCCCATCAAACCTGCATCCATCATTATTCAATTAAAATTTTATATATTTTTTAACTTTAACACATCTATATGTTCCTTCGCGCGCGCGCGCGCGCGGGGGGGGGGGGGGGGGGGGGGAACTTAAATGTTCAATATGTGAATAACCCGTAAATAAGGATTTGATACTATAAATAACACACACACGAAAAGGATTCTTTTATGGTGTTAGGAAGATAATAATGTAACATATGTGTAAAGATGTCCTGACAAGTTTGTATACTGGCTAGTCACTTGGTTTTTTTACTTAAGGTCCCAAGTTCAACTACTATTAGCATCAATTTGAAGGACATTGGTGGTGGCAATGAAGTTTAGAACTAGACCTCTCTAGAGGTCGCCAGTTCGAAACCGAGCCGAACCGGGATGCATTTGCTCGATTGGGGGCATCCCAGAATGCTTATCCGGTAATTTAGGTGCCCATTAAGAAAAACATATGTGTAAAGATTCTTTAAAATATGATGACAAATCTATAGACATTATTTGATTGGAGGTAGCAATTATTTTGCCTTTCGAAAGAAGTGAACATGAAAAGGAACTATATTTATTGCGAAAGTGTCACTTCTTATAATTCTATTGCTTTTAATGTGCAATAAATATGGATAAGGGTACTTCTGTAAATCAATTCCAGTTTAGACCCGAAAACATTTGTCATGACTCATGAACTCTAGGCTCGAACCCTCACCTCTTGTGTCAATCAACATAAGAGAACATATTGGTCATGTGAGAAGGGACCAAGGGCTCATGAGTTTGGTTTTTTCAAAGGTTACAACTTACAAAACTTCTTGACCAAAACACACTTGAGTTCTTTTTAAAAAGTAACATGTTTGTTCCAAGTCTTGGTTAACAAAAACCCATGAATTTAGGTCCATGGTTTTGTCATTTTTTGGTAACTACGAAAACTAGAAAACTCACAGAACCCGTCAATACTCTAATACCAACAGGACCAGATAAACCGCAACTTATGCTGGGAGGTGACATTCAAAAAGTATACGGCAGAAAACAGTGGAAGCAAGATTCGAACCTAAGATGAATGACATCTTACCACTTTGTGTGTGTGTGTGTGTGAGAGAGAGAGAGAGAGAGAGAGAATGCACCTTGGGAGGTTACAAGTATCAGGCTTCCAAGCATACTTAAGATACTGAGTGTCAGAGCGACCATGTTTAAGACAATCAAACTCAGAATCAATGAAGGGACAGCTTGAAGCAGCATAAAGTGGATATGAAGTGTCTACAACCCATCTTCCTTTGTACAAATCACACCCCAACAAACCTCTACCTCTTCCTCTTCCTCTTGCCCCCACCCCCTTTCCCACTTTTCTTCCCCTTAATGAACTACTTACACTAGAGTTACTACTACTAATGATCTTGCTATATGTTGATAATGACTGTACTTCTGTTTCAGCCAAAGTAACAACCACCAACAATAGCACTTGAGCAAGAAGAAGAAAGATCTTACTTCTATACCCAAAACCCATATCTTTTTTGGATTTTGGTGAGGAGAAACTGTGTGTAGAAAAGCTGTCTTTATGCTCTTTGGTCTCTCATGCCATCACCCATCATTCATTTTATATATGAAAAAAAAACAGTTTTAAAAATTGCCACAAAAGAGTTTTGTTTAGAAATACATTTAGAGCTGTATTTGTATTACTTTATGTAACGAATGAGTTAATAACTAATATTTAAAAACATGCGTTTTGATGGTCCTACTGTTTGACTACATGGTATAATTTAACTGAAACATTATTCTATGTTTAATTATTTAATAAAAGTTAAAGATTTTTGTTAATTTATGCTTAATCTAATACTGTGTATAAATACATTGTATGCATAATTATAATATGTCATCTACTCCTATCCACGAAATATAGTTTAATGATTCTACTTTTTTTAAAATATTTAGCATCTTGTGGAAAAAAGTAAAAGAAACATGTTATATATTGTCCATTATCTTTACTAGGAAGAAATAATGTTTTTACTTTTGTTACATGAACTTGCTTTATCTTTTTAATTGTTGAAGGTCAATTTAGTTTCCAAATAAATACATAAATGTATAGCTTTTCTACTAGGAAGAAATATTGTTTCTTACTTTAGTTGCATGAACTTGCTTTATCTTTTTAATTGTTGAAGGTCAATTTAGTTTCCAAATAAATACTTAAATGTATAGCTTTTCTACTAGGAAGAAATATTGTTTCTTACTTTAGTTGCATGAACTTGCTTTATCTTTTTAATTGTTGAAGGTCAATTTAGTTTCCAAATAAATACTTAAATGTATAGCTTTTCTACTAGGAAGAAATAATGTTCTTACTTTTATTACATGAACTTGCTTTATCTTTTTAATTGTTGAAGGTCAATTTAGTTTCCAAATAAATACATATATGTATAGCTTTTCTACTAGGAAGAAATATTGTTTTTACTTTAGTTACATGAACTTGCTTTATCTTTTTAATTGTTGAAGGTCAATTTAGTTTCCAAATAAATACTTAAATGTATAGCTTTTCTACTAGGAAGAAATAATGTTTTTACTTTTATTACATGAACTTGCTTTATCTTTTTAATTGTTGAAGGTCAATTTAGTTTCTAAATAAGGGTGGATATACAATAGGAAGTTTATTTGGCTAGGAAGGCTAGGAAGTGATCTTGACCATCCATTTAGTTAATCAAGGGTTAAGATTAAATGATGGAAATTGAAGGGAAAAAATAGGCGCGTGAGTTTGTTTAGGGGCATTCTAGTCAATCCAAGGCAATAGTTTCTCTCTCCTCCACCCCCCCCCCATTTTTTAAACGTTAATAACTCTTTCATACGACATTATTTTTTTATAAAAATTGCACCAAAAAAACGAGCATTTCTTTTATCTTTAAAACGAGTATACTATTGCTATATTTTCGAAATTTTTTTTTGAAAACCCAATTGCGTAAAATGCAATGGAAAAAACCCAGTTGCGTAAAACGCAATGAAAAAAAACCTAAAAAATGACATTTTTCTAAAACGCAATACACCAAAAAACACAAAGAAATGTCTTATTTGTAAAACGCAATGGCCAGAAAACACAAAGAAATGTGTTATTTCTAAAACGCAATAGCCTAAAAACTCAAAAGAAAGTGTAGTTTGTAAAACGGAATGGACTGTAAACACATAAAAATGTGTTTTACCTAAAACGCAATGCACAAAAAACACAAACACATGTCTTATTTCTAAAAGGCAATGGCCAGAAAACACTTAAAATGTCTGTTTTCTAAAACGCAATGGACTGAAAACACATAAAAATGTGTTTTAGCTAAAACGCAATGCACAAAAAACACAAAGAAATGTCTTATTTATAAATCGCAATGGCCAGAAAACACTTAAAAATGTCTCATTTCTAAAACGCAATGGCCTAAAAAAACAAAAGAAAGTGTTCTCTGTAAAACGCAATAGACTGAAAACACCTAAAAATGTGTTTTTACCTAAAACGCAATGACTAAAAACACTTCAAAAATGAGTTTTTCTAAAACGCAATGACCAGAAAACGCATAAAAATGTATTAGTTTTAAAACGCAATGGCATAAAAACACCAAAGAAAGGGTTCTCTCTAAAACGCATTGAACCAGGACAATAGTTGTCTGTGAATTGTCTGAACCAGGAATGCAGTTCTAAAACGCAATGGCATAAAACTGTCTACGAATGCGGTTTTCCAGAGACAAATTTATAGAAAATTAATTTTTCTCATGCATTTTTATTAAAGCAATTTAATCGACCCCAGCCAGGGGCTCTGCCCCTTGGACCCCACCAGGGGCTGCCGCCCCCGGACCCCCGCCAAGATGAAAAACCCAGATCGTGAAAATGAAATTAAAGAATTTCTTACATGGATCGAAGCCGATTTCTTCATCGATTGACGAAATTTGAATGATAGAAACACTTATCAGCGATTGAATCGAACGGATCGAGTGATTATCTTCAAAATCACGGGAAAAAAACAAGATTTTGAATGAAATTAAACTGGGTTTTTCTTCAAAAAAAGCTGAAGAACACGTTGATCGGGTGTTTGAATCATTGATTGATAACAAAAATCGCACTATAATGTAGTGATTATTGAGATAGTAAGTGAAGAAAATGTTGGAGATGGTGGGTTTTGAAGTAATTGGGGAGAAGAAGGAAGATGAAAGGATGAGATTAACTAAAATACCCTTTCTCTTTATTTTAAAATTTGTCACATGTCATAATCCTATTGCTTCCTATCTTTCCTAGCCAAAATAAACTTCCTATTTGATTTTTCCCTTCTAAATAAATACTTAAATGTATAGCTTTTCTAAATTACGTGTTAAATTAAACAACAAAGACATAACAGAGCCGATAACTATAATAGCATATAAATTCATTATTTTGTTCTTGTCCTTTTTAACATTACATTTTCATTTGTATAACATTTGTTTTACTAATTGATGTTAAAATCCATTAAGCTTATACAAAATGATTAGTTTACCTTAAAAACCAAATCACCTCTTCATCGTTGATTCATCACCCATATATAAACCCCACCAGCAAGACCATCGTCAATGCATCACTTGAGAACCATTGCAATATTGCATGTAACACCACGGTCATTCGACTTGTGCGCTTTATTGACATTGGCCACAATCTAGTTTCTTATAATATTCAAGTTTCCATTTAACGCACATATTAACGTAAAACGTAATATCTGAAATTACTTATTTGGGTTGTCTTGAGCTTGTCTTGACATTGGCCACAATCTAGTTTCTTATAATATTCAAGTTTCCATTTAACGCACATATTAACGTAAAACGTAAAAGATTTAACGTTTTACGTAAAAACTTCTTATAATATTCAAGTTTCCATTTAACACTCAAGACAAGTTTCCATTTAATGCACATATTAACGTTTTACGTAAGATCCCGACACTCAAGATAACGAATAGGATTGTAATATTAACCATTGCCTGGCCGTGCGTTAAATCCACACATATTAACGTAAAACGTAAAAAAATTTAACGTAAAACGTAAAAATTTTAAAAAATCTGTGTAAAAAAATCTGAATTTAAAATGCTTTTAATAAAAAAATTATGTTTAAAAAATAAAAACTAATATAATAATAAAAAAGGTAATAAAATAATAAAGACAAAAAAGAGTAAATTTACGAAACTGTCCTTTTGGATTAAAATATTAAAAACATAATAAGACAAAAAGTATTTAATATTATTTTTAACTATTTTTAATCTCAACCATCTATCTTGAAGATCTAGTGGTTGGAAAGTGGTTCTCTCGGTTCTTACAACTGGAGGTGGTTTCTATTTTAGCGGTCCCCTATATATATATATATATATATACACACATATAGTGGATGGTTCAAATGAGAAGGATTTTTTTTGTAAATAGAAAAAAGAAGAAGTTTCAACAAATAAGAATCCTTCATTTTACTTCATTCAATATTTGCATTTAATTTTAATATAAGGGTATATTGGTAAACTTACATAGATCATTAACTTGTATTCTTCCCCTTTAATAACTAACTAAATTAAAATTGTAACTACTTTTTAAAATAGGCAAATTGGAAAAAATAATAATCCCATCTTTCTGAAATTGGCTGATAATAATCCGACCTCGTCCAATTTTTTTGTAAAATAGTCTGCTGTTAAAATAAGCTTAACGAAATTAATTGTTTTTCCGAATTACAAACCGATGTTTTAGGGCTTTTGATCAGGACGAGGATACGAGTCGATTGATGTAAAACTTACCTCAAAATACTGCCCCCAACCCTCGCAAACGGTGCTTCAATTCGGGTGTTTAACTTCCATTTAACAAAATTCAAGTCATTTCGAACACAATTTCGAGGTAAGTTTTACGTCAATCGACTTGTATTATCGTTCTGATCAAAAGCCCTAAAACATCGGTTTCTAATTCGGAAAAACACTTAACTCCGTTAAGCTTATTTTAACGGCAGACTATTTTACAAAAAAAATTGGACGAGGTGGGATTATTATTGGCTAATAAGTGACTTGGGATTATTATCGACCAATTTCAGAAATGTGAGATTATTATTTTCCAATTTGCCTTTAAAATATATACTTTTTTAAGAGTAAACTGCCATTTTGGTCCCTGTGGTTTGGCCACTTTAGTCCAAATCTCAAACTTATTACATCTGGGTCCCTGTGGTTTGCATTTTGTTGCCATTTTAGTCCAAAATCCAAAAACCCTATTTTTTTTACTGTTGCAACCTCCTATTTTGTCTTTTAGTTCAGGGGCATTTTGGTCATTTTGCTTTTCATTTAACATTTCCTTCCCCCAAATAAATCATTATCATCCCCAAACAAAACCTAACTGACTCTCTCTCTTCTCTCTCTCTTCTCTCTCTAAATCGATTGTTGCAACCCAGATCCATGGATAACATATTTTTGACTGTTGCAACCCAGATCCATGGATAACATTTTTCAACACCTCTCTCTCCTAACAAACTTCAGGCGGTTAAATCTGTTCCAACAAACTTTACCAGGCTTTAGATCTCACACCTATTTCTAGATCTAGAATACAGATATGGATTCATCTACTTCAGATCATAATCCTCACAGTACCGATCCAGATGAAGATGTAGATCCATCGATTGACTCGATTAGCAATGGATTCAACAAGCAAATTGATGGCCGTTTCTTGCAGTTTAATGGCCGGCCGCCACCGCCACGGTGGTGGCGTATGGCGACGACGCAAACATAGAGGAGAGAGAGTAATCGGAGGAGAGAGATGGGCACGACAGCGGCGGCAGACGAAGGTGCCGTCTCGGACAACGCCAAGAACGGCGGCGGTGGTGGTGGTGCTTAGCGGCGAGAGGGGGGTGGTGGTGGTGGTGCTTGGCGAGATGGTGATGAGGGTACTGGGTTTGAAGATAAAGAGTGTTATTGTTCAGAAATCGAATCGGATTCAAGTTACATTAGGTAATTTATCTTGTGTTTTTGGATTGGTTTTTGTTACTTGAATCTGGTGGTTACTTGAATCTGCATCTGGGTTTGAAGATTTTGGATTGGTTTTTGTTACTAGAATCTGGTGGTTACTTGAATCTGCATCTGGGTTTGAAGAAGGAATGAGGGTACTGGGTTTGAAGAGGGGCGATTAGGGTTTATAAAGGGATTTTGGGCAGAGAGAGATGGGTGGTGGTGGTGTTCGACATAGAGGAGATAGAGAGAAGAGAGAGATGGGTGGTGGGTGGTGGTAGTTCAGATAAGAGAGAGAGAGCTGCAGATGTATGATATGAAGATGAACTGCAGATGTATGTGTGTATATTAATATATATATATTAATTTTTGAATTAAGAAAATGTTAAATGAAAAGCAAAATGACCAAAATGCCCCTGAACTAAAAGACAAAATAGGAGGTTGCAACAGTCAAAAAAATAGGGTTTTTGGATTTTGGACTAAAATGGCTACAAAATGCAAACCACAGGGACCCAGATGTAATAAGTTTGAGATTTGGACTAAAATGGCAAAACTGGCCAAACCACAGGGACCAAAATGGCAGTTTACTCCTTTTTTAAAATTAAAAAACAACTTAATTTTAAAGTGTAGAATAAATTACTAGTTGTGTATGATACATTAGGAGTTGTGTAGGATATATTTTAAGGTGTCTAGGATAAGTTTCGACTGTGTAGTATAAAATTATATAATGTGTAGATATACCTAGGAAAATTTTGATATGTGTAGGTTTTGTAGATTATATGTAGGATAATTAATGATTAGTTGACTAACTAATTAAATAGAGAAAAATTAATGAGATGAGTTATAAGTGAAATATTATTTTACCAATATGTCATTTCTTATTTTTCTTTTTTCAATAATTTTCTTCTTATTTGATGCCCCGTATATATGTGTGTGTGTGTGTGCCATTTATACCTGACTTAAAGAATCGGTAGGTTTGATCATCACACCTCTGCCACGCCATCTCCTTCCCTATCTTCGACACTGTGATTAAAAACCACACAGCACATCGTTTGAAAGATTATGGTGTGTGTCGGGTGTATTATATTTTTTTCTTTATATTTTAAGCCCCTTTTAATACGTTAGTCAAGTTTTAAATTTATAAAACACGATATTCTACTAACACTAAACACACACATGGGCAAGTGCACCCATCGTGAGCGTAGTATAGCGTTGGTAAGATACCGAGGTCGTCCAAGGACACAAGAGCTTTTAGTACCGGTTTATCCTCAACGTCTAATCAAATCAAAAGTTTTAGAAAAGGTTTTAAACATAAAAATAAAAACGAAAAATGCTGAAAAATAAAAATAAAATAAAAACAGATAGACAAGATGAATCACTTGGATCCGACTCGCCTTTAGTGTAACCTTTGATGATTTCCGCACTTTTGAACTTTTTAACAGATTATCTTAGTTATAGTAGTAGGCCTCTCTTTTGAAGGTGACGTTACCCTCAACCCAGTAGTTTGAGTCAGCAAGGATACAATCCTAAATGGTTGGAATATTGGAAGATAATTAATTAAGTTATTAATGCGTAATGTGGTAGGCCCCTCTTTTGAAGGTGACATTACCCTCGGCTAAGTGGTTTGAGTAAGCAGGGATACAATCCCAAGTAGCCGGGTTAATGTATTAATAGTAGTTTACATATGAGGGGATCAAGCCATTCACACCCCCGTCATCCAATACCAGTGGGTATTGAAGGAGGTCCTAGTAAGCTTGACCCAGGTTCTTGCAGGATCTATACACTGAACAAGGCAAGAACCTTATCAAACCATTCCCTTAACCCCCGACCAGGTAGCCAACATATCTCTATATAGACCGTAGAGATGTGAATGGTGTAAATCTTTTATTTTATATAGGCAGTAAAATAATGCCAAGACACCACGGACAAATGATAAGGAAGTTTCACCTTCAACATAAGAAACTAGTTATTAAAGTCATTAATACAAAACCAAATAAAAAGTGCGAAAAGATTAAAAATCAAAAGTATTACACTAAATGCTTGTCTTCACCAAGTGATGTAAGAGACTTAGGCAAACATGACATTTGATTGTCAAGAACTCTTACTATAAATCTTAGATCCCGAGACTACTACACACACTCTAGGTGGATGATGGATGATGGTGGTGGATGTGGGTGTTGTGATGGTGGTGGAGTGTGGGTGAAGTGGGAGAGAGGTGGTTTGCCAAGGGATGCCTTTGAAGTGAGCCAAGCACCCCTATTTATAGCCTGCACAGAAGCTCGGCCCGGACACGGCCCCGTGTACATTGGGCACGGCCCTGTGTCCATACTCTTTCTTTTTCTTCATTAATTGCAATTGTCTTTATTAGGCTCCACACGCCCCCCGTGTTCACTGGGCACGGCCCCGTGTGCAGAAGCAAATCTGTACTATCAAGATTTGCAAGATTTTGCGAATCTTAGCGTTGACTACGGCCCGTGTTGAGCTGGGCACGCCTCCATGCTGGGAATAGAAGCTTCTATGACTTTGTCTTTTCTGCAGACACCTGGCCACGCCCCCGCGTCCGCTGGGCACGGGGCCGTGGTCAGCCTTCTGTTCATTTGTTTTTGCTTGGAAAGATGCTGTCGAGGGGTCGGGCATGCCACGTTTATTCCTTTTCTTTGTATTTATGTTAGATTTGGCTGCATATTTGTTCCTTTTGTTCAATTAAGCTCATTTGGTCCTGAAAATACAAAATGAAGACAAAAGCATACTTTTCCAACATTAGTACAAAAAAGGGTTAGTTTTATGCTTCATTTGATGTAATTTATATGTTGCATTTTACACACATCAAATACCCCCACACTTGAATCTTTGCTTGTCCTCAAGCAAAACTCTTAATAATGTGGCTTACACGCCCAAATGGAATGGGTAGAAGAGAAGTTTTGGGCTTGTCTTGAGTGTCGGGAATCCAAGATCTTTATCGGGTTTTATTTTTATGATATTTACAATCCTATTCGTTATGATTTATTTAGAACGTTTCATAGGAGAAATTACTTATTTGGGCATAACATGCCTCTTTAAAATTCCATTTATATACAAGTTCACATACCTCACGGGAGATCACTTAACACTCGGCCGAAGATGTATTTTTGTGACACACTCGAGACCGGCATGGAACTTACTTCTACCATAAGCTTGCCAAGCAATCAATCCTCCTCCTTTTTAACTATAAACCTTTGTAAATATCAAGAGGACTTGAGGAAGGGTTAGGCTTGGGTTAGAGGTAGGTGGTTTTGGGTTAGTGGTTAGTAAAAAGGGCTAAAAGCGTAAAAAGCGTCGGTCGTCGTAAAACTTTTTGTTTTTGTGACTTTTATTCAAACAAAGTTTCTTTGAGGAACTTGTTTGTTTATTGCTAGACTTCATTTTTTTATAAGGAACGTCACAAGAAAACCGAGCTTTTTTACTAAAATAAAAGGGTTTAAAAGAAAAAAAAGGTTTTGGTGGTGAAAGGGTGTTTGTTTTGTGGGTTTAGAAATGAAAAAGGTTTAGGCTCAAAGGGGTTAACTAGGGGGATTTTGGGTAGGTTAAAAGAAAAAAAAAATAATGGTGTTGAAAAGAAAAAGGGTTAGTCCTAATGCCTACATCATTTACTTACTTGGGTTTAAGTTGGTAAGGACCGGGAATGTATTGTCATGGCAAGTCCTAGAGTCGTAAGAACCAAGCGGCTATTCACACAAGAAACGAAAAATGAGCATTTAGTTTAAAGATATATGTTTGTATGCTCAATAAAGGCTCAAAACTCACTTTTTTGTGGGAATGGGTTTATAATGTGATCAAGTATATATAATCAAATTTTAACTAGATTTGTCATGCCGTTTCATAATTATCTTATGTTAGTTCTTTTTTTATCACGACGCTATCGGTTGTAAATTTGTAAAAATATAATCTTTTTAGAACTTGTTATTCCCAAATTAAACCAAGACAAGTAAAAAAAACGAGAAATTTTTGAAAAAAAAAATTGGGGTGATTAGCGGTTCCAATAGAGTTTTGTGTAAGGCTTGTTATTAGGACTTGCAAAATTTCAAGGTTTTAGCACCCCCCCCCCCCCCACTTAAATTACACATTGTGCTCAATGTGTCCCAAAAATAAGTTTTTAGGTTGATTGAATGTGTAAAAAGGTGTTTAAAAAACAAAATTTTATGTTACTGGGCGTCTGGACACGGGCCCATGTTGGTCCGGGCACGGCCCCGTGTTCAGATCGCCAGTATCATATTTTAACAGAAGGCTGGGCACAGGGGCGTGTTTAGCGAACACGACCCCGTGTCCAGTTGCCTGAACTGGGCGTTTTCTACAGAACCTTGAGCACGGGGCGTGTTGGACAGAGCACGGGCCCTTGCTGAACTTGCTATAATGAAGAAAAATTATCGGGAGGCTCTGTTTTTGTGCATGGGGTGTGGGTTCAAGTTTCCCTTAGCAACCTCCACCATTTAGAGTGCGCTTTATCCATTACAACACCATCCAAACACCAATTACTACTTAAAAACCATCATTCATTGAAAAGGACAAATTAAAAAAGATCCTAGAAATTTAAAAATAAAGCTAGAAATGAAAAATTTAAAAGTTCCTAAGATAGATAGGTCAATTAATGCAGGAAATCATTCCAAGGAGTTCAACCCTTATTGTAGGAATATCAAAAACCCAGAAATAGCTTCCCGGTACTTAAAGGCGTTGTAGAACTCGTAACCGAGGGGTGTACCTTAGATGTCGTTGAGCCATTCCTCTATCTCCCTTGGGAGGAAGAAGGCGGGCTCATTTTCCACAATGTCTTGTGGAGGAGGAACTACGGCCACTGGAATCCCATGTAATATATCTTGAGGGGGCTCCATGTGCATGACATACCACTCGGCCAGAATAATGACTTCCGGCACAACATTCCACTCCCTTTGTGTGATCATTGGTACCAAAGGAGGAGAGGCGAGAATATTCAACCTTTGGTGCAAAAGGTTGACTTCCCGAAGACACCTCTCTAGTCCCACCGTCAAATGATTTATACGGTCGACCAAAGCTTCCTCTACTCCCGTCATTTCATCAATGGCCTCTCTCAAGGCATACACGTAGTTGACGAGAGAGTCTTCTACCGATGATCTTCTTCCTCGCCGGTCGTTCCTGGAGTGTGATGAAGATGTTCCTCTATTTCTACTCGACATTCTAGGAAAACAAACCGAAAGAAATTTCAAATTAATGAAACAGTACCCCGGCCACGGCCCCGTGCTCGCTGAGCACGGCCCCGTGGCCACCTCTCTGCATGTTTTTGAAACAAAGAATCTTGGAGTTTTAAATTATTTTTCTGACTTTTGAAACATTTTTAAGCAAGAATAACTTAAAACCGTGTTGTAAAACTTATTTTTGATAAGATTACTTGAATAAAAACCTAACAATGATAACAATAAAGCTTGAAATCATGGAGATTTCAAGTTTTAATGGAGGTTTTGAGTGGAGAATGAAGAAGGCAATAGACAAAAGTAGAAAAGACAAGATGGTTGTTGAGAACCTTCTTTAGAATATACCTTAAAGGGTATATGTGAAGATCCCACAAGATCTTTGTCTATGGAATGGGTCCAAGAGTGCAGGAATCTTGCTGCATTTTTAGAAAACGACAGCACGCTGGACACGACCCCATGTCGGCTGGACACGGCCCCATTTGCAGACAAGATCCTGACACTTTTTGTCTGTATTCTGACCAAAAGTCAGACGGGAATCTTCAGGTGGGCATGGTGGCGTGTTGACCTGGACACGACCCCGTGGCCAGAGGTTTTTATGAAGTTTCGTCTATTTTTAAGGAATATATCCAGATCGGGTGGTTCCTTACTGGACGGAACAACACCGAAGTGCCTGAGGTACCTAAGTTGCCCTAGTTTTAGACAAGAACGCAAGAGGTTATCGGAAAGGGTGAATCCTAACCTAAATACCGGTGGGTGAGACCAACCTTTATTTCCCTTATCCGGGCTCTCGTTAAAGAAGGTATATGTCGAATCGCTCAGGTCTATGTATGCATCGGCGGAGACCGATGGGGAGTCCTTCACGGCACAATCGACACAGGGACGACCATCGCTCAAGTCCTCACAAGAGTTGGAGCTGCTTTCGGGAGCAACGATGTTGTTGTAATCCGAATGCGTTCTCAATAGTTCTCCTTGATCGTCGTCTTGAGATGAACTAGTTATTTCCTTCTCAAGTTCTCTTATCAACTGCAGAATTAATTCTTCCATTTGAATTAATTCTTCGAGAATTATATCACCTAGAAGAGATGATTGAGAGCATTCGAGGGAGAGAAAGGGATTGTTTTTACTTTCGCCCATTTTAAGGCTACAGGAAAACGATGGGTCTATATAGTGGGGAGTATAATTTAAAAAATAACATTTTAAATCTTCATGAGATCCGCTACATAATTGACACCAAGCACCATAAGAGGAGCGAAAGTAAAAATAATCAGTATCACTCATGTTTATGCCAGAAATTACCAACCGTCGGGATCTTACGGTTCTGTTTTCAGTAACTAAAACTTGGGCATGGGGGCGTGTTTAGTGGGCATGGCCCCGTGTTCAGCTACTGTCTGGCTTAAAACAGGATTGCCGGTACCAAAGATTGGGCACGGCCCCGTGCTAAGCTCTGCAGAAGCTGAAAAATCTAGAAAAATCCTAAAAAAAACAGAAAAATAAGAAATACGATTAGGCCGTTGATTCCTAACTTTCTTAAAATCCTTGTGTCCCTGGCAACGGCGCCAAAAACTTGGAGTGTGTCGGGTGTATTATATTTTTTTCTTTATATTTTAAGCCCTTTTTAACACGTTAGTCAGGTTTTAAATTTATAAAACACGATATTCTACTAACACTAAACACACACATTGGGAAGTGCACCCATCGTGAGTGTAGTATAGCGTTGGTAAGATACCGAGGTCGTCTAAGGACACAAGAGCTTTTAGTACCGGTTTATCCTCAACGTCTAATCAAATCAAAAGTTTTAGAAAAGGTTTTAAACATAAAAATAAAACTAAAAATGCTGAAAATTAAAAATAAAATAATAACAGATAGACAAGATGAATCACTTGGATCCGACTCGCCTTTAGTGTAACCTTTGATGATTTCCAAACTTTTGCACTTTTTAAGATATTATCTTAGTTATAGTAGTAGGCCTCTCTTTTGAAGGTGAAGTTACCCTCAACCCAGTAGTTTGAGTCAACAAGGATACAATCCTAAAGAGTTGGAATATTGGAAGATAATTAATTAAGTTATTAATGCGTAATGTGGTAGACCCCTCTTTTGAAGGTGACGTTACCCTCAGCTAAGTGGTTTGAGTCAGCAGGGATACAATCCCAAGTAGCCGGGTTAATGTATTAATAGTAGTTTACATATGAGGGGATCAAGCCATTCGCACCCCCGCCATCCAATACCAGTGGGTATTGAAGGAGGTCCTAGTAAGCTTGACCCAGGTCCTTGCAGGATCTATACACTGAACAAGGCAAGAACCTTAATTGTCTTTATTAGGCTCTACATGCCCCCGTGTTCACTGGGCACGGCCCCGTGTGCAGAAGCGAATCTGTACTATCAAGATTTGCAAGATTTTGCGAATCTTAGCGTTGACCACGGCCCGTGTTGAGCTGGGCACGCCCCCATGCTGGGAATAGAAGCTTCTATGACTTTGTCTTTTCTGCAGACATATAACACCTCGTAAAATCGTGTCCAATGATGTGGTGACACGTGTAATGAATCCTAATAAAGTCAAACGTTGACTATGAGGGACTAATTTTGTCAAAAATCGAAAACCTTGATTATAGAAGGATTGAAAGTATCAACATGCCTAAACTAGGCCTCTGAGTGACCTTTTACGGTGTCCGTATTCTCAAATGAGCCACTTGTTGGACGAGAGGAGCCGTTTGCGTAATTATGTGAAAGTTTGCGCGTCAAAGGGTTAAAAGTGTCAACATGTTAATTCTTACCTCTGAGTGACCTTTTAACAGACCGAGAGCTTCATTATGTTTCCTCATATTCTCGGGAATGCCTAATATTGGCTATGCAAGGCTTTTATGCCAATAAGTGAAGTTACGCGCAAGTTTGTTTGTTAGAGGGGTTAAAAGCGTCAACATGTTTAATTATACCTCTGAATGACCTTTTAACGAACTCGAAGCATCATGATGTATTATAATACTCTCAATAATGCCTAACATGGGATAGATAAGGCTTCGATGCTATTCAATGATGATATGCGCAAGTTTGCGCATTAGAGGGACCAAAAGCGTCGACTTTTGAATCTACACCTTTCGGTGACCATTTAAGCAAACGGGAGTGTAGTAACAATTAAACACATGCTTGGGAATACCCATTATGGGCCATGGAAGTCTCGGATATAATTAAATGACATTTCGCGCTACTTTACGCGTTAAAAAGGACTAAACGCGTCTATATGAGAAATTACGCCTTTAAGAGGCCTTTTAAATGAACCGAGAGTTTCGTAATGCTCAGTCAACCTCCCAGGTGTGCCAAAGTTTGGCCATGAACACCTTGTACACCTTACAATGAAGAAACACGCAAGATTGGAAGTTATGTGCCTAAAATGTCAAATTTCGAAAGTTTATATGTAACTGAAAGAAGTTCAGGGGCTGATGTTGTAATTACCTGAAACATCCTTGGGCTGGTTCGGGCCTAATCAAGGGTCATGAGCCCATTGGGCTGCCTTTTGTGGGCCATTTATATAAACAGCAACATTTAAGTGTTGTTTTGATGTTATGCATTGAGCAGGGACCAAAACCGCATCACAGCAAACTTATTCGCTGGGCCTGACACCCAGGCGGGCCACGTGGGCCTGGGCCACCTGGTTACGCGGGCCACGTAACGAACAGCAGCAGCAACATATTTTGTTTGCTGTTTTGTTAGTTTCTTGGAGCCCACTCCAAATCTGATTCTTAATCATGAAGCTCGACTCTTGGACCACAAGCTGATTATATCAGCTGTCCCAACACATGTAATGATATGAGGAATTCATTAAACACATGTCAAGATCCAAATCAAATCCAAAAACTATATATAGGAGTGTCTTTCATTCATTTTTGGGGACACCTCTCATTCTATCATTCTATCTCTCAATCTGGAGCTTCAGGAACTGAATGGAACTTGTATTCTTGTAGAAAAGTTAGCATGGACCCTTTGTAAGTACCTTAGCCCACCTTATAGTTCAGTTTCATAGTTTTATAAACCGAAAAGTCAAGTATTGTAAATTAGCTTTGACTTTTGATTTAAACTCTCATGGTCCAGCCACTGATCGAATTGAATGTGGGTATGTGACCATATTTAGGTAGGTGATTAACCCCTAAAAGGGCACCTCCTAATTCCTTCGTTTTCTTAGTTAATTGTCGGGTCAAACCGTTTAGGTAAAAAGTCAAACTTGGCAGATTGTGAATATTAATTAAAAACCGTAGATGCAGAGGTTATAAATTATATTTTAACACTCTAATAACTTGGTAATAATTATTAAAACATGTCTAAGCATGTTCAACCAGATAATTCTGAGTTTAGGGTCGGTTCGCAACCGAAAGTCGCAAAAGCGTGACTTTGCTTTGACTTTTCAGTTCTGACCCGATAAAGCTTGATTCTTCCATGTTTTAAGCTTCCATTAGGACCGTATTATATTGTAGTATAACCCCCTAAGGTTGTATTACCTGGTCCTTAGTAGTTTGAATTATACATAGTTTCCGTTATTATGCTTATAAACGCCCATTTTGCCCTTTTGACATATGAATGAGATTTTTTAGATATATGAGAGGACAAAAACCTTTGTTACTGATATATAAGCTTGTCCTGAAAATTTGACATCAGTTCTTGGTCCCAAATAGGAGTTATGCTCGATATCGTAATTAGAAGCTTTTAATTAAGTAAATTGCGATATCTTGCATAAGGCATGTTTAAACTTGGATTTTGACTCAAAACTCATTACCTACTATTAAGATATTACTTTTAGAGATTTTTGGAATTTAGGATCAGATTATAAACTGATCATATCATAGAATTCTTGTATTATTCGGTAAATGACGATAATACCCTTTTTAGGCATAAAATGAGAATTACAAATGATTTGAATGCCAAACCTTTTTCTACTGAATTGATACATTAAATAAATTATTTTGAGCTTTCAAAACTGATCAAAATCTCAGATTTCCATAAAACCCTTTAATTATCGTCAATTAGCGATTTTACGCTAATTAGGTGCATAGTATGGTTCTTAAACCATAATTAACACCTAAGACTTGTTACCTACTGAATTTTTAAACAAATTTTAATATTATTACAGTAGGTATAAGTCTTGAACTCAGACTTCCAAAAATGTCCATAAAAGCATATGTGAAATGACCAAAATGCCCTTTCGGGGCATAGTTTGGCCATAAATGGTAAAACCTCACATATGTATGATATCTTACTGATGTAATGTGATAAAATAAATATTTTTACTGATTACCAAAGACCAGAACCTCAGTTTGCTTTAAAACCTCTTTTTATAAAGGATAAAATGACCAAAATACCCCTACGGGACTTAATTTGGTTTTAAATACTTTTTGGGCATATATGTTAGCATCCTACTGATGTATTAACATATTCTAAGCATAATAACATATGGGACTTGTATATAGTTCATTTGGTTGCCCGTTACGCATTTACGCGTTCAGATCGGTTTATGTAACTTGTTTACGTAAGTTTGCCGAAACGGGTTTAACCTTATCATTTTTATCTCAAAATCCGGAATGTGTTTAGTTTAACCATATTATACAAGTCTTCGTACTTGTTGGGTCTAAATAACATTCTATTCCGGTCATCGCTTAGTCTAGCGTGTTGTACCGTTTTAGATACTTTAAGCTAGCCGGTCTAAGTCTGCGACTTAAATAAGACCGTTAGCATTCTAAATTGGTTATATATTATCATCACTCCAGACTTGAGCCACCCGGTAAAAGCTACCTGCATTTAGATAGATTGGATACGACTGAGTTATTTTGCTGTGAATCAAGTATTAGCTCAGGTAAATACTTTTAGCTTAATTTCCCTTATACGGGCTTGGGATACGGTATTATAAATACCGCTTGGTCGGGTATGAGATTATTTAGTCGGATTGTGATTTAATAAATCTGCATAACCCGTTTTAATCTGTATTGTTTGATAACATAAACGTTGGGGGTTAACGACCGTGTCCTGGATATCCTCGGCTCATTTAAGTTATTAATGGCCACGACCTATGCACGGGGTGTAGGCATGCACCTGACAGATGCAAATGCTAAATATTAATTTACCCACACGTTGGGGATAACTCCTCTGTGGGTTTTATAAGTGGTGAGTCAGTTAATCATGACCGGCTTCCAAACCGGCCCCATATGTATGACAAACATGTAAAACTGTATACAAGATTTTATTAAAGATTGTCCCAAGTTATAAATGGTTTGTGCCTTGTGCACTTAAATCAATTTTCATAAACTCTTTTCAAATGAGTCGGTTAATTGTATTTACCAGTGAAAACTGACGTATTTTCTAAAGAGTAAGTGTTAGGTACTACTCGTAATAGGCTGGGAGTTGCTCGGTGTCGAAAAAGAAGATCTTGCAAATCCTTAAAGATGCCATAAAGTCTGCTAAGCTTCATTTTATACATCCTGTAATGATCCACCTGTGGATTTGATATTACAGACTCGTCTATAATAATATACTTTGATATTTTCAGACATTGAGTTTGTAATAATATTTTATATTCCAAGACTTCCGTTGTGCTATTCTGTGTATGTTTGACCATGATGATATCAACTACGTCACGATACTCCCCACCGGGCCCACCGGTGATAAGTGGAATTATCGGGGTGTGACAGGTTGGTATCAGAGCCAACATTGAGTGAATTAAACACTAGTCTTTTGTGTTTAATCTCAATGACACAGTAGCATATTCCATAGACCTTTTGAGTCTAGACTTAACATAGGAATGCTCTCATCCCTATTAAGTAAACATTGTTTTCGATTTTATGTATTTTGAATAAGTCGCCAAGCAAGGAGGCCGTTGATAGAGATTCTCTTCAATCCGAAGCCAAGAAATGCCAAGCTTCACAATACGGCTAGAATAAGCGTGCGACTGGTGTGGAAGAAAGACCTTTAAGGACTCATTCCCAAAACCAAACCCATATGAATTGGAATCAGACTTCAGAGTCCATACCGAAGGTCTCTGAGGTTCAAATTTTAAAGTCTGCGCCAGTGGAGTCCATACCAGGTGGTCCCTGAGGTTCCCGTATTGAAAATAATACCAGTGGATCCTAATGATCCCTATTTCTTGCCTTCGAATTTTGAAATTCCAGATCTGGATTATATCAGTCAAAACCCAATCCATGATCCATATCATTCCTTAACCATTGAATCCTTAAATTCTACTTCTATAATGGATCCTGATTGGAATACTTACCTTATTCACTGAGGTCTTCAGTGTCCCTACTGTATATGGTAAACAAAGAAGAGAGATAGTCGAAATGGAGCAAGGAAGGCGTTAGAGAATCCTTCTTTCATAATATTCTTTATCTTTTAAGTCCTTGTAAGGACCTATCTCTTCTATTTAGTCCCTGTGTGGACATATCTTTCGACTTAAGACCCTATATGGGCATTTACTATATAGTCCTTTCATGGACGTGTGATTTTATTAAAAATCCCTTTTGTGGATGCACTATTTTTATAGTCCTCCCGTGGACTTGATATTTCAATATAGTCCTCTTATGGACATCATATTCCTTCATAGTCCTTTCATGGGTATAGTATTTCATTAAAAGTCTTTTTGTAGACATATTATTTTATCAAAGTCCCAATGCGGACATATTTTATAGTCCCTTTACGGACTTATATTTCCTTTAGTCCCTGCATGGACTAGAGTTATTTAAAGTCCCTGTGAGGACATATGTACAGCAAGGCCCTTTTGTGTGCACGTTGTACCAATATAGTCCTTTTATGGACATGTTATCGCATTAGAATCCCTTCGGGGATATGCTATTTTGAAATAGTCCCTTTGAGGACATTGATATTTCATTATAACCCTTATATAGAATTATAATATTTTATAGTCCTTATATGGACTTATATTTTTCTTTTAGTCCTCTGTGGACAAATATATTACTAAAAGTCCTGATTAAGGCGCTATTGTAAATTCCTAATAATTTAGGAAAGATTTGAAAATTTTATATAGGTATTCGTTTCGTCCTTTATCCAACAATAGTTCTGAAATTTTTCTCGAACTTTATTGATCAGCTGAAAATTTCAAAAGATCCTCTTAATGATATAACCTAGCCTATATGTCTATGAACATGGCTGTGATGGTAAAACCCTCTTAAGATAATTAATCTTTGTTAACATCTGAGAACATGTTAACATTCCTGGCTGTGTGACTTGAGAGACCACACTAGCTTCCAAAAGTACTTGGATTTTTCCAAGCCACCTTCATAGCCTATATGATCAATACGAATCACGGCTACCAAACAACAGTATGAAGTATACATCAAAACATCCAATTAAGATGTATGCCTATGGGCGAAGGTGTATTCATGACAATGATAGTTTTATTTTATAAACTTCTTGTCAAAAGGCGATGAACTATGTTCGACCCTTAAAAATCACTGATCCAAGAGATCATTGATTATGTTTTAATTGTCCTTGTGACAAGGCCTTTTGTGCCATCTAACTGCCCTTCGAGACAAGCCTTGTGCTATATGAGGACGTCTCTATGACATTGACATTGTGATCTTTATGATCCCATGTACAAGGTAATGAGCTGTGCTCAAGCCTAATAGTCTACATGGTCAATGCGATCATGACTAAAATCATCAGTACGATGATTAAATCTGACATCCTTAATGATGTTTTGCCTAAGGGCTATATATTATATTGTCCATCTGAGACAAGGCAATTGTAATCTTTTGTGATTCTTTACCAAAGGGGGGTGAGCCATGCTCGAATCCCATAATCTATATGATCATTGCGATCTTGACTAGTATCATCAATATGATGATCATAATATTAACATCCCTTGTGATGAAATGCCTACGGGCTACACTTTACTCTATTGTCGATAAGATAAAGATAGTGGTGGTCTTTATGATCCCCTGTACAAAGTGGTGGGTTATACCCAACCCAAACAGTCTATATGATCAGTATGATCATGACTAATATCATCAAATGCAATGATGATATATGAACATCCATTAGCGATGTCAATTGGGTTACCTTTGTGCTAAATAAGTCGTCTTTAGAGACAACGACAGTTGTAGTTTATGACTCCTTGTCCAAAGGTGAAGAACTATGTTCAAACCTGGAAGCCTCTAATCCAATAAGATTACGGCTTATAAACTAATGTCCTTGATGACAAAACAATGAGTTATATTTTAAAGTCATTCAATGACAAGCCAATGTGCTATAATTTGTCATTCGTGACAAGTTAACATACTAAATGTTAACATTCCTAGTCACAGGCTTTTGTGCCAGCATTGATAAATGTCCTCCGTGACAGGCCTTGGTGCCATATCATATAACATCAATGTGACGAGGCCACTTTGAGCCATATCTAAATGTCCTTTGCGATAAGGCCTTCGTGCCATATAATCATTTGTGTCCTTCATGACTAGGCTTATTGCCATATATATATTTTTTTACGTCCTTCGCGACAGGCATTTATGCCATATATGTATATAATTATAATAAAAGTCATGTAAGGCTAGCCTTCGAGCTATTCAAAATCGTCCTTGTGACAAAGACAGTCGTGACATTATGATCCCCTGTCAGGCAGGTATTGGACTCACTCCAAACCTTAAATGCCACTGATGGTCCTTTTGTGACCTAGACTAAATGTAGGGGTGTGTAAAAAACCGAATTAACCGAACCATAACCGAATTAACCGACAAAACCAAACCGAAAAAACCAAACCAAATAAAAAACTGGTGGGTCGGTTAACGGTTTTTTTGAAAACCGAATGTAGCGGGTCGGTTATGGTTATCATTTTTTCCATACCCACCATAACCGAACCGACATGTAATAAATCTTTGTAGGATTTAGGACTTTTCACCATAATTTTAACATTTGATGTTTTTGACTGAAGATTTTTAGTACTTATTGGTTTTTCATATCATTTTGTGGTTTTGGTTGAATGTTTATTTGAATTTATAAAATGTATCATATCACTTTATTTGAATATTTGATAATAATTTATATTAATATTATAGATTATATGTATTTTTTAATACTATGTAATATACTAATATATAAATATGCAATAACAATTTATTCCATGTTCAAAAATTTAAGCTATTTTTTGCTAAGCTAAATACACGGTTAACCAACCATAACCGACCCGCTATAACCATCAAAACCGAATAACCATAACCACCGTAACCGATCGGTTATGGTTATGGTTTTTTGTCAAAACCGACCCAAACCGACCCATGCACACCCCTAACTAAATGTAATGGATATGCATTCAAATAACATTCATTAGGAATGTTTGGAAAATAATAGCCTATACGGTTTATGGATGCCGTGGCTGATCTATGTCAGGTCATCAGGATGATGACTAATAATTGCTTAACGTGGTGGTTAGTACCAAGTTTCGAGTATGGCAAACTCGAATGAGGTGGATAGCAGTCGCGATACTATTAAGGCGACAAAAGCTAATAATGCTACAACATAAACCTCAATATTAACGGAGTTAGTCTCCAAGCTGTGGTTGACGCGGCAGTTTGAAAGACCATGGAAAAGGTCATGAAACAATTCAAAGAGCCGAATGCTTCTCGCTCTAAATTTCATTCAAAACCTCAATCTATTGCTCATGAAAAGAGCTTTGTTCACATTTCGAATGTGAAGGATGAACCAAAGAAGGAGGATAACTCCCAGAAATCTAAGAAAAAGAGCAAATACAGGCTTAATAAGAACCGACATAAGTTCAGTAAGAAGCCTGTATAAGTTCAGTAAGAAGCCTGTATGTAAGAGTTGCTATAAAAGACACTGGGGACAGTGTCGAATGAATCAAAGACCAAAGCAGTGTGACATCTGCAAAGGAACTGGTCATCAGTCCCATGAATGTAGGGACATGTGGAATACAGTCTGTTACGGCTGTGGTGAGAAGGGCCACATCAGAAATTAGATGCCATAAAGCTGCCAAAGAATGTGCAGCTAAGCCTAGAAAGGCTAAGGAAGAAATGCCTGAACTCACCTGATGAATGCCAAGAGGCAATAGATGATGTCATCAAGTACATTCCTTATCATTTATCAATGATAATTTTGCAAAGTGTACTGTTTTAATACATGCAATAATAAGTCTTTCATAGACCATAAGCTTAGCAAAACCTTGATGATATTCATAAGAACTCCAGATTCTATGTCAGGAAGAACTTACCAATGAAACCTGAGAGACCGATTCTTCTATTATCGGCGATGAATCCTTCTGAAAAATCTAAGATTACTCTTTCTTTGAATAGAGTACGACCATATATGTTATTTTAATTATTTTCCTCATTGATTTTATCAACTGCGAGTGCCAACTATGATTGACAAAAGCGCCATATGAGGATTTGCGTATCCCAGTGCATCCCATAGATTATGTCCATGCCTGATCAGTATGGAAGTTTAATGGATGGGGCCACTAAGATATTACAATGGTCGTATTGTACTAAAGTCAGCTAGTGGTGTTCAAAGAAGATATCCATAATAAAAAAAAATGCCTAAGTAGGCGTCTCTACTTAAGGCATCCGTGCACTCGTAAAACAGATATGTCATTTGCATGACACAATCGACGGTAAGTGGACCAAGGTCGAAGATTGAAGCTACCTCTATCATATTTGGATAACTTGATTTCTTCTCCATAGAACTACCCTGTTTGACCTTTTGAGAGGCAAGGTGGAATTAAGATTTGCATCCTATAAAGAGCTGTATCTATTACAGAAGCTCTTTATCGGTCAGCATCAATAGAAATGGAAGAACTGAGAGCTAACCAGATGGGTTTTCAATGAAAGGCTTGTACGGCCTAACTCAGCATCTTAAGAGCTCCGGTTATTATTGATAAAGGAAAGCACGATGCAATACGCTTGTGCATTTATTACTACAACCTAACTAAGAAACGATTAAGAATCGTTATTAGCTGCCCAGGATCGTCGATTCGTTCGACTAACTATGAGGATAGATGATTTCTTAAGATTGATTCGGGTAATAGTTGGAATAACTATCTCACCCTAATTAAGTTCTCCTATAACTGATAGCATTATATAAGAATCAAGGCTGCTCCTTTGGAGACCTTGTTTGGGAGAAACAGCCAACGCCCATTTGTTGGGTAGGAATTTGGGAAAGCCCAATTATCAGGGTCGGAGATTTGTCTTAAGGACGACGGATAAGATAATATGAATCCGTAATTGTTTGAAAACTGCCAGTAATCGGCAGAAGAGCAATGCGAACAAGAGGTGCAAATCTCTTAAAGTTCCAAATGGGGAACAAGACTCTATTGAAAATATCTATATGAAAGAGTACGATACGTTTTAGTATAAAGGGCAAGTTAAGCCTTGGATATATAAATCATTCGAGATCATCGAATATGACGGCAGTATAGCTCATAAGCTAAACTTGCCTAAGGAGCTCGGTGGAATTCACGATGTGTTCCACATTTCTAACTTAAAGAAATGCCTAGCTGATAAATCACTAGCAATGTCTTGTAAAGACGTATAGATTAATGAAAGCCTGAGGTTTATTGAAAGACCTATATCGATCAAGGATCGACAGGTTAAGAAACTCCGAAAAGGAGCATGCACCTATTGGATAGGTCAACTGGAATACCCGTAAAGGTCCCTAAATTACTGTGGAAGTTAAGTCCATTACACGACAGAAAGTACTTCCATCTTGTTGGAGCAAATCTCAGGGTCGAGATTTCTTTTAAGGGGGTGAGGATGTAACACCTCGTAAAATCGTGTCCAATGATGTGGTGACACGTGTAATGAATCCTAATAAAGTCAAACGTTGACTATGAGGGACTAATTTTGACAAAAAATGAAAACCTTGATTATAGAAGGACTGAAAGTATCAACATGACTAAACTAGGCCTCTGAGTGACCTTTTACGGTGTCCGTATTCTCAAATGAGCCACTTGTTGGACGAGAGGAGCCGTTTGCGTAATTATGTGAAAGTTTGCGCGTCAAAGGGTTAAAAGTGTCAACATGTTAATTCTTACCTCTGAGTGACCTTTTAACAGACCGAGAGCTTCATTATGTTTCCTCATATTCTCGGGAATGCCTAATATTGGCTATGCAAGGCTTTTATGCCACTAAGTGAAGTTACGCGCAAGTTTGTAAGTTAGAGGGGTTAAAAGCGTCAACATGTTTAATTATACCTCTGAATGACCTTTTAACGAACCTAAAGCGTCATGATGTATTATAATACTCTCAAGAATGCCTAACATGGGATAGATAAGGCTTCGATGCTATTAAATGATGATATGCGCAAGTTTGCGCATTAGAGGGACCAAAAGTGTCGACTTTTGAATCTACACCTTTCGGTGACCATTTAAGCAAATGGGAGCGTAGTAACAATTAAACACATGCTTGGGAATACCCATTATGGGCCATGGAAGGCTCGGATATAATTAAATGACATTTCGCGCTACTTTACGCGTTAAAAAGGACTAAACGCGTCTATATGAGAAATTACGCCTTTAAGAGGCCTTTTAAATGAACCGAGAGTTTCGCAATGCTCAGTCAACCTCCCAGGTGTGCCGAAGTTTGGCCATGAACACCTTGTACACCTTACAATGAAGAAACACGCAAGATTGGAAGTTATGTGCCTAAAATGTCAAATTTCGAAAGTTTATATGTAACTGAAAGAAGTTCAGGGGCTGATGTTGTAATTACCTGAAACATGCTTGGGCTGGTTTGGGCCTAATCAAGGGTCATGAGCCCATTGGGCTGCCTTTTGTGGGCCATTTATATAAACAACAACATTTAAGTGCTGTTTTGATGTTATGCATTGAGCAGGGACCAAAACCGCAGCACAACAAACTTATTCGCTGGGCCTGACACCCAGGCGGGCCGCGTGGGCCTGGGCCTCCTGGTTACGCGGGCCGCGTAACGAACAGCAGCAGCAACAGATTTTGTTTGCTGTTTTGTTAGTTTCTCGGAGCCCACTCCAAATTTGATTCTTAATCATGAAGCTCGACTCTTGGACCATAAGCTGATTATACCAGCTGTCCCAACACATGTAATGATCTGAGGAATTCATTAAACACATGTCAAGATCCAAATCAAATCCAAAAACTATATATAGGAGTGTCTTTCATTCATTTTTGGGGACACCTCTCATTCTATCATTCTATCTCTCAATCTGGAGCTTCATGAACTGAATGGAACTTGTATTCTTGTAGAAAAGTTAGCATGGACCCTTTGTAAGTACCTTAGCCCACCTTATAGTTCAGTTTCATAGTTTTATAAACCGAAAAGTCAAGTATCGTAAATTATCTTTGACTTTTGATTTAAACTCTCATGCTCTAGCCACTGATCGAATTGAATGTGGCTATGTGACCATATTTAGGTAGGTGATTAACCCCTAAAAGGGCACCTCCAAATTCCTTCGTTTGCTTAGTTAATTGTCGGGTCAAACCGTTTAGGTAAAAAGTCAAACTTGGCAGATTGTGAATATTAATTAAAAACCGTAGATGCAGAGGTTATAAATTATATTTTAACACTCTAATAACTTGGTAATAATTATTAAAACATGTCTAAGCATGTTCAACCCGACAATTCTGAGTTTAGGGTCGGTTCGCAACCGAAAGTCGCAAAAGCGTGACTTTGCTTTGACTTTTCAGTTCTGACCCGATTAAGCTTGATTCTTCCACGTTTTAAGCTTCCATTAGGACCGTATTATATTGTAGTATAACCCCCTAAGGTTGTATTACCTGGTCCTTAGTAGTTTGAATTATACACTAGTTTCCGTTATTATGCTTATAAACGCCCATTTTGCCCTTTTGACATATGAATGAGATTTTTTAGAAATATGAGAGGACAAAAACCTTTGTTACTGATATATAAGCTTGTCCCGAAAATTTGACATAAGTTCTTGGTCCCAAATAGGAGTTATGCTCGATATCGTAATTGGAAGCTTTTAATTAAGTAAATTGCGACATCTTGCATAAGGAATGTTTAAACTTGGATTTTGACTCAAAACTCATTACCTACTGTTAAGATATTACTTTTAGAGATTTTTGGAATTTAGGATCAGATTATAAACTGATCATATCATAGAATTCTTGTATTATTCGGTAAATGACGATAATACCCTTTTCAGGCATAAAATGAGAATTACAAATGATTTGAATGCCAAACCTTTTTCTATTGAATTGATACATTAAATAAATTATTTTGAGCTTTCAAAACTGATCAAAATCTCAGATTTCCATAAAACCCTTTAATTATCGTCAATTAGCGATTTTACGCTAATTAGGTGAATAGTATGGTTCTTAAACCATAATTAACACCTAAGACTTGTTACCTACTGAAATTTTAAACAAATTTTAATATTATTACAGTAGGTATAAGTCTTGAACTCAGACTTCCAAAAATGTCCGTAAAAGCATATGTGAAATGACCAAAATGCCCTTTCGGGGCATAGTTTGGCCATAAATGGTAAAACCTCACATATGTATGATATCTTACTGATGTAATGTGATAAAATAAATATTTTTATTGATTACCAAAGACCAGAACCTCAGTTTGCTTTAAAACCTCTTTTATAAAGGATAAAATGACCAAAATACCCCTACGTGACTTAATTTGGTTTTAAATACTTTTTGGGCATATATGTTAGCATCCTACTGATGTATTAACATATTCTAAGCATAATAACATATGGGACTTGTATATAGTTCATTTGGTTGCCCGTTACGCATTTACGCGTTCGGATCGGTTTATGTAACTAGTTTACGTAAGTTTGCCGAAACTGGTTTAACCTTATCATTTTTATCTCAAAATCCGGAATGTGTTTAGTTTAACCATATTATAAAAGTATTCGTACTTGTTGGGTCTAAAAAACATTCTATTCCGGTCATCGCTTAGTCTAGCGTGTTGTACCGTTTTAGATACTTTAAGCTAGCCGGTCTAAGTCTGTGACTTAAATAAGACCGTTAGCATTCTAAATTGGTTATATATTATCATCACTCCAGACTAGAGCCACCCGGTAAAAGCTACCTGCATTTAGATAGATTGGATACGACTGAGTTATTTTGCTGTGAATCAAGTATTAGCTCAGGTAAATACTTTTAACTTAATTTCCCTTATACGGGCTTGGGATACGGTATTATAAATACCGCTTGGTCGGGTATGAGATTATTTAGTCGGATTGTGATTTAATAAATCTGCATAACCCGTTTTAATCTGTATTGTTTGATAACATAAACATTGGGGGTTAACGACCGTGTCCTGGATATCCTCGGCTCATTTAAGTTATTAATGGCCACGACCTATGCACGGGGTGTAGGCATGCACCTGACAGATGCAAATGCTAAATATTAATTTACCCACAAGTTGGGGATAACTCCTCTGTGGGTTTTATAAGTGGTGAATCAGTTAATCATGACCGGCTTCCAAACCGGCCCCATATGTATGACAAACATGTAAAACTGTATACAAGATTTTATTAAAGATTGTCCCAAGTTATAAATGGTTTGTGCCTTGTGCACTTAAATCAATTTTCATAAACTCTTTTCAAATGAGTCGGTTAATTGTATTTACCAGTGAAAACTGACGTATTTTCAAAAGACTAAGTGGTAGGTACTACTCGTAATAGGCTGGGAGTTGCTCGGTGTCAAAAAAGAGGATCTTGCAAATCCTTAAAGATGCCATAAAGTCTGCTAAGCTTCATTTTATACATCCTGTAATGATCCACCTGTGGATTTGATATTACAGACTCGTCTATAATAATATACTTTGATATTTTCAGACATTGAGTTTGTAATAATATTTTATATTCCAAGACTTCCGTTGTGCTATTCTGTGTATGTTTGACCATGATGATATCAACTACGTCACGATACTCCCCACCGGGCGCACCGGTGATAAGTGGAATTATCGGGGTGTGACAAGACACCTGGCCACGCCCCCGTGTCCGCTGGGCCCGGGGCCGTGGTCAGCCTTCTGTTCCTTTATTTTTGCTTGGGAAGATGATGTCGAGGGGTCGGGCATGCCACGTTTATCATTTTCTTTGTATTTATATTAGATTTGGCTGCATATTTGTTCCTTTTGTTCAATTAAGCTCATTTGGTCCTGAAAATACAAAAGGAAGACAAAAGCATACTTTTTCCAACATTATTACTAAAAATGGGTTAGTTTTAACTTTTATGCCTCATTTGATGTAATTTATATGTTGCATTTTACACACATCAGATTACTTGAAACCACAAATCCGAAGCATAACCGACATATCCAACGCATGAATGACTTCACGTTGGAGTTTGTCAAAACATAGTGGAACACTTTATTCAACAACGCATCTCCCTCCCTCCGTCTCTCTTTTCGATATCAACCCTCGCCACTTTATTGGTCACCACCCATTCTTATTCATTTCGTTTGGTTTTTAGGGGAAAGGATGTGTGTAGGTGGACTAGGGATGAGCTCAGTACCAAACCGGACCGAAAATATCAGTACCGATTTTCATCCAAAGTCGATATCGAATACCGAACCGAAAATACCGGTTCGGTACCCATTTTTCGGTATGGTACCAATTTGGTACCGAATATAACAAAAGTAATTACTTTGGATATGGTGCAATCACAAATGGGAATGCCTATTTCATCTGATTCCTAACGATTCCAAACCAAAATGGTCATAATTAACTCACCCATGTGTTCTCATGCTTTAACCTCTATAAATTATGTAGGGAGAGTGGAGTATCTTCGAAGCTTCCAAGGACCCCTCCCTTTTTATCTTAAAAGTAAGTACTCTTTTTTGTTTATAAATTTACCATTTATGTTAGATATATAAGCAATGGTGTACATATGATTAGATTAGTTAAATGCATGATATTATGTAGTTACGAGGGTGTGAATGAGAATGAATATGTGTAGCTTTTTTACTATATTGAACAAATAGTCACTTAAAGTAATAGCTGGTAACTAGTTCATACCAAACAAAGAAAACACATAAAAATCAAAAGATTTCATTAGGAAATGGTTCATACCAAAACACATAATTTGTTACAAATGTTTCAAGCACAAACCATACCAAACATGAGTATCATTATGAGTTTGAGACTCATCTCATACACAAAAGACGATAAGGTCAAATGAACAAAACAAAAGTCTAACTCCATGTGAGCAAAAGTCTAAACATTGCACCGCACTCAAACTCCATTTCCTTGCGTTTGCTTAAGCCTTTTCATGCACCGTCCCTTTCCCTTTGCCATTTTGTTTTTGCATCGCATCTTCAATCTCTATAGAAAAAATAACGACCGAATAAAGTTAACACCCCATTATATGATAATAAATAAATCAATTAAGAACTAGTAGTCTACTATTACCTATGGCAATGTCATCATCCTTTCATATATCGATTATGTCATCAACAATTGATTTTCTTGACTTCCTCACCTAATCTTGGGTGCAAATCAAAGCTTCAAAAATGTTAGTTGACAACCTTGTTGTCACACCACAACCGATAGCGGAAACATCATAGTGAGACGAAATAGATTGCAAGAGACTTCATAACACTATTTGTGACAAGTATTTAAATGATAAATTTTCATTTCCTTTCTAAAGAGTCAATTACAAGGATTTGAAACAAATACAACATGAATAATGAAATACAATACAAATAAAATACAAAATTTAAAGTGTGTTTTTAAGCATCCTACTAGATTCCATGCATCATCAACATCATCGCTAAACCTGCAACATGTTTTAAAAGCATAGTTCAATACAAAGGTATTGGCGAGTACACTAGTTTTAGACTCGTGGCATATGTATAAAAAGGTATTTTCAATCCAACATAGAAATTGGTATACAAGGTCAATCTATCATGCATAACAATATGTCAACTCTAGTGTCCACTAGTATTTAGCATCCCTCGACACAAAAGTGACGAGACCGTTATAGAATAAAGACATTAACAAAACCCCGTCGGGTGGTGTGCTACTCCTATAGCGCTATAATTGTTAAGTCGAGTTAACAAGTAGTATGTATTCTAGCATGAACCTAAGCATAGCAAAGCATGTATAAGGATTGAACGAATAAAAGCATGTTTGTGAATCGTGCATTTTAACAAGTAAAACATGTTGCACCCAAAGTGTATTAAAAGGAAAATGAGTCAAGTGTACTCACAAAGTTGCATATGCGACGAAGTTGCTGAGACTAGGAAGTTGAATGTGTTCGATTTGGAGTTTAAGAGGTGTTTACATATGGTTCTAGGGATTTGGAGTTTAAATAACATGAAAAATAAACATATGAAAATAATCATCTAACACCTATGACACTTGTTCTTGACACTATGAAACTCTAAAAGAGTTTAAATGTTTTCATGGAACAAAGTTCCATTAGAATCGTGACAAGTTGTCAAGGCCTAAGATGATACAATCTACTAGCTTGACGAATTTCCATTAGTTCATCACCAAGAGTTCGATTATTTGGTTGTTACATAAGTATTACATAGTGTATATTACATCATATAAGTCAAGCATGAGGTAGAAGATTAAAGTCTTCATTTAGGCACCTCTAAGTATCATGGAATTCATACATGAGGTAGGAAGAACAAAGCTTACATTTAGGTACCTCTATTGTTCACCACTACACTTGTTGTTATGAACAACAAGGAGGGTCATGAACTTACAAGAAACAATAGAATATGAACAACTAATCTATGAGAAAACATCAAGCAATGTGTGGATTTTCAAGTAGGTTAGCCCAAACTAATCCTAAATCACACAATCATCAAGTCTTGAACTTGAGCATCACTTGTGGGTTAAAACCCTTGAACAAAACAAAAAGTTTGTGAGGTTTATGTCACGACCCCCGACCCCACCTTGGACGGAATCGGGAGCCGCGAGCAGCCAAGTGGTACCGGTGGTTATTTAGAAAAAACATTGCAAGGGAAATTTCATCAGGACCGTGAGTTAGGAAAAATATCAGAGTTTAGAAAACACCGGATTTTATTTATTAAATAGATGGGATAAACCCATGTTTTATAAAGGTAGCTTTAATAAGGGATAAATCCAATTACATAAAACAATATTTCTTAATTTGATTTAATTAATAAAATAAGCCACTTCTTGAAGCCTTTCAGTGTCGTATCCAACTCTTACTCCAATCTACTGTAATTACCTGAAAAGCGTTTTAAAAAGGTTTTGTCAACAGGAAATACTGGTGAATCATTCTTTTTACTTAAAACGACACATTGTTATAATTTACAGTATTAAGAGCGATTACAATGTTTCCATATATCAACCAACTACCCACAATATTTGTCACTCGACCATCCATTGGTAACCTCATTGTCCAATGGTGTCTGTGACTATGGTCATATCACCCCTTGGCTAACTCGTTGTCCAATGGTGACGGTTATCAAGTAATGTATACAAAACCCCACATACCGGCTGTAATTGAAGATTACAAAGACTTAATCCCTGTAATTATAACTTTGAAATAAATAGGGTTTTGGAAAGCAATTTAATAAAAAGAGAATGACTCACATTATAAGCATGCAGATTTATACGGGCAGAGTTTAGCCTACTGATTAGCCTTGATATTGCAGATTTATACAGGCAGAGCTTAGCCTATTGATTAGTCTTGTAACCTAGTGCACACGAACTAGGTAAGTAACTAATACATCATTTACGATAACTCACGAGATTAAAACCCTCACAACAAATGACAAAGTGCAATACTTAAACATCCATCGAATTAACGACGAATGACAAAGCATAACCCAAGTTTGAGCAGCACTTAAACATTCATCGGATAGTTTAAATCGATCGGACATTGAATCGTAGCAGCGATCGAGTTATTACCCTGTTTTGCGGTAGCGTTCGGGCTTATGTGTGTGTTTGGTAGTAATCAGGTGATATCTCGAAGTGTAAAACGAATTTGTTCGTCGTTCCAACGCAGAAATCTAAGTCCCACACTCCTGAATATATACTGGAAAAAGGGCGCTGTCGCGTGGCGCGACAGGCCTTCGCGTGGCGTGACGGGTCATTTTTAGTATAGGGTTGCCACGCGTATTTGTAGCCTAGGTGAGTCGACAGAACGAGAAAATTCGATTTCTACGAAAAACTGTAAGGATAATATTAACTAGGGTTTATCTCCCCTGAGTTTTAGGGGCCCTGATCCTAATTCTGATTGTTCTGAAAATTTTAGGGTTTATGTAGGATCACTTAGAGGTCTTAATTAGGGTTTCTTATTTGTACAAAATATAATATATATAAGGGTAAATTACTTTTTGAGTCCCTGTGTTTTAAGGGTTTTAACCACTTGAGTCCAAAAGCAAAAAGTTTAACGACCTGAGTCCCCATAAGCATTTTCTTTAACCATTTGAGTCCAAATTTCTAACACCATCCACCAAGTCTGTTAACTATGAGGGTAATTTGGTCATTTACACACAATGTACAAGTCTTATATGCATGAGTACAAGGATCAAGTCTTTAATAAATAAACTTTTAATTTAATATATAATATATATATATAAATACATTACACAGATCCAGATAAAGAAAACTAGAAAACGCATCATCATCATCAATTCATCAATCAACATAGAGAGAGATGGTGTCGTACATGAACTTGGTGATCTACGGCATCGGGGGAATAGTGGTGGCCGGAATGGCGTTGCTGGTGGTATTTCCGGAGAAGCTTGTTTACGTCCCCATCTTACCCGGTCTCACCAAGTCCTATCCCATCACTCCCGCTCGTCTCCGCCCCCTTTTGAGGACGCCTGAGAGCAGCGGATCGAGCAAACAGGTCATCTACATCTACATCTTGATGAGCGGCGGCGATTTTAGGTTTAGGTTTGGATCTGAGAGCTTGAAATCGACGATCGAGATCTAGATCTATTGCGTTGGAGGATTCAGGGACGAAATCGAATTTGGAATTGGTGTGAGAATTGACGGTTAGCTTGAGAAGAAGGTCGGTGCTTGTTCCTGTTCTTCCTCGTCCGGAGCTCGTGGTGGTGTGGCGGTGTTGATGGAGGTGGTTGTGCGGTGGTGATGGTGGTGGAGGTGGTGATGGTGATGGTTGTGGTGCGGTGGTGATTGTTGTGGCGGTGGTGGTGGTTTTTGTTGAGAGAGAAAGTTAGGGAGAGAGTCGATGTGTGTGAATCTGTACATTGTATGTTTATATATATAATAATATTTTTAATAATAATAAACTGGTTTTTTAAGTATAGGGGTAATTTGGTAATTTAACAAAAGTTAACAGAATAACTCTAACTGTGTTAGAAATTTGGACTCAAATGGTTAAAGAAAATGCTTATAGGGACTCAGGTCGTTAAACTTTTTGCTTTTGGACTTAAGTGGTTAAAACCACTAAAACACAGGGACTCAAAAAGTAATTTACCCTATATATAATAAGAAAATAATAGTTTTGATGAGAGTTGTTATGGTTTGGGACAAAAAGGGAATAAAACGATGAGAAAAGAAAATAGACCCACTTTGTAACTTTAGGGTTCAACTAGAAAACCTCCTGGTAGAATTTTGGGTATAACTTCTGAGCTAAAATATATATATATATATATAGGGGAAGGTTCATTTGAGAACAAATTTAATGTGAGAAGAAAAAGAAGAAAGGGCATATTAGTAAAATGCTATTTAATTTATAACTCATATCATTAATTTTTTTCTCTTTAATTAATTAGTCAATTAATTATTAATTATCCTACATATAATCTACAAAACCTACACATATCAAAAATTTTCCTACATATACCCTACACATTATAGAATTTTATCCTACACAGTCGAAATTTATCCTACACACCTCGAAATATATCCTACACAACTCGTGATTTATCCTACACAACTAGTAATTTATTCTACACTTTAAATTAAGTTGTTTTTTTTTAATTTGAAAAAAACTATATATTTTAAAAATGAGTTACAAATTTAATTTAGCTAGTTATTAAAGGGGAAGAATGCACATTAATGATTTATTTCAATATACCCTTATATTAAAATTAAATACAAATATTAAATAAAGTAAAATGAAGCATTCTTATTGGTTGAAACTTCTTCTTTTTTCTTCTTACAAAAAAATTCTTCTCATTTGAACCTTCCACTATATATATATATAATGCACTTGTTTTAAGTATAGTACCCCTAATTCAACCTTGTCCCGATGTCCCGAGACCGAATCCCAACAACTTAGTCGGGCAGAGCCTTGACATACGTTATGAGGCTCAGATCAATCGGAAAGAGTAGCGGATATCGAGAGTTAAAACACTTAAAACGAGGCAGAGCCTTATTATTATTATTTAAAGAAATAAACAATATATTTTCTTTTTAGAGAAAAAGAAAGTAGGCGACATCTTAGAGGGATGCCAAAGGAATGGGGTAATCTGTTTTGAGAATGGTTATCTTATTTATACTAGTTTCAAAACTTTGGAGATATCATATAGCTACACGTATCAGTATGTATTGATGCTACTACCTACATATGTCCACATGTCTACTTTTCCAGATTTCAAATTGTAGAATTTATTCCTTTCAAATTATTTCATTGACACGTATGACATCTTTCAATTTAATATTATTTTTTTATTTTTTTATTTTGATCGACATGCATACATACTAGACAAAATCTCAATTTGTTAACTTTCATTATTATTTTATTATTTTATTTCATTCATAAGTTTTTTGATTATTATTATCATTATTATTTTATTAATTTATATATTATAATTAATTCAACTGCTTCAGTTATTTGGCGTGTATAACTTTTAAAATATAACGTTTTATAAAATAATAAATATGTCATCCGAACGAGAATATTTTTGTCTATATTTTGAACCAAGTTTCATTAAAAATGAAGTAGGTTCAAAATATAATGTATTTTTATAATTTAATTATTAAACGGTTCATGGGTCCGTCTAATTACTTCATATTTATAATCTTCAACTTACCCGTAATCTACCCGTCTAATAATATAAGTTTTTATATACTTTTATTTTATTTAAAAAGGTCACCTATATACAGGCAAATTAATAAATTTTCAACCAACTATATAAAATAGTGTTTAAAACTATTTGGGTTGAATATTTATATTAAAAATAAACTAGTTACTAATTACTAGTGGTTAATAAATTTAACCAAACCTATAATTCTTATATAAAAATAGGAATGTTACAGTTTATACCTCTGATTTTGAATGTCTCAACCTTGTTTTTAATCCTAACTAATTATAGAAGTGGTTATAAGCATAAGGACATAGGTTTGAGATGAGTTTCCTCAAGTTTAAACAAGTTTATCAAAGTTTGAAACAAGAACAGAAAAATCAGTCCACTTTGGAGCCCTTTTGGCAATATTCCAGGCTTTGGTTTTCCAGGGAAAACCCATGGAAACGTAGCTAAGGTCAATACAAAGTAGTAGGAAAAAGAATTGAGTGAATCGGATAAGAATTGAGTGAGTTATGCTCACTTTAGTGAAGTGGTATAAATCTGCTCGAACTTCTGCAATAAGCTACGGTTTGGAGTGTTTGAGAGTGAATGGAGAGTGTTTAGAAAGTGAAAAATGCTTGGAGGATGCTTGGGTTATATAGGGGATGGATTAGGGTTTCATTGGGTTGAGCTTTGGAAGTGTTTAGTGGGCTAAATAACTCAAAACAAGGAAATTAAGTGGGCTGATGCAAGGCTGTTAACAGCCCTATAATTTTTATTTTATTTTATTTTTTGACATTAGAAGGTATATATTTGATGTTTATTAAAGTGTTACATGGTGTCTAGTATGTATGTAACTTATAACAAGGTCCAAAATGCATAAATGACATGTTTTAATTTAGCAAAAAGTGTGATAACATAGGTGTGTATAACACATGAAATGTAACAAGTATGTATGGTTTATAGTTGGGTATGATCAAGTGAAAAAAAAACATACAACTTAATCTTATAATCGAATAACTAAGTGTTTAAATGTATGAAGATTTAAGGATTACGAATACACGCTCATTGTTTACGAGTTAAGCTTACGTTTATACGAATTATGAACCATGTATCAAATGAGTGCACGTATCAATGTATAAACATGTATAAACGATGTATAAAAGATTCGTTTCATTACGATCAAAGTCTCGGATTTTACAACGATACAACAAAATACGATTACAAGGAATACAAGATTTCCAAAAAAAAATAGAATTTCAAGCAATGGTTTCTAAATATGGAAAGTATGAAAAAGCAGGGCGTTACACTTGTTCTGTAAGCGTCTAGTACATGACAGCCGTTGCTACACACCGATTCGGATGCGACCGTGGAAATTTGAATTGCCAAAATATCTAACAATTATACAAATAAAAAATAACAATAATATAACCAAGTAATGATAAAAAAACATGCTAAAATGTAAATCAATTTACCTCCAGCCATCCGAGATACGATAAGGAATCTTATTGCATTTTGTTTCCAGCACTTAAGTATATCAAATTTGATACTAAGATTCACTTTTGGCTCATTTAAGTACCTCTTTAACTCAGTTTCCATACCAACCGATTGACTTTCTTCCTTATTTAGAAACTCCATGAAGAAGTCATTGCCATCACACTCAACAACATCGTTGCTACGTGCTTCTTGCAATGCCGAATTGTAATCTACATTGTCAAATCGGCCCTTGTATGTTTGAAGCAAATCATATAACCTACTCTCAAGATCAAATGACTTCATCAATACCATCTTTTTAATGTCTTCTTTTGTCACATGATCTCCCTCGGTTATGTTAGAGATAATCATCTCTATAAAACAATGTTCAACAAAACGTAATTTCATGGTGGGATCCAAGATAACCGTAAAATACATGTAGTCGTTAAGTTTGTCAAGCTTCCCCCAATACTTGTCATATTTCTCACGTATCGAACTAACCATTGTAAAAAAGATTTGGATCACAATCCCACACCTGTAGATGTTTGTCTACATCTAGGATTTCTCTAAAAAATAGGTGAGCTAACGGCTTTGATGTGGATGACACAATTTCTGTTTTTGTCTTAAATTTTTTCTAGAAATTTAACCAATTTTTCACAAGCACCAAAGTCTGAATGTTCAGGTAGTCTTTCCAAATCATAATTATAGTCGCTATCTTCTAACTCATAAGAAATACATCCCTTAAATCGACCGCCATTTTCAACATCTCATAGGTAGAATTCCACTTAGTAGGCAAATCTCCACACTAATACTTGGTCGATTCAACATCCGAAGCCTTCATGCACTTTTTGAACTTGGTTATTCTTTGTGTTGAGTTTCGAATATATCTAACCGCTGTTGGTAAACAATCAACATGATAGTTGTTTTTCATTAAAACCTCTTTGACAATTAGGTTTAGTATGTGTGCCATACACTTAACATGAAAGTGTTTCCCCTCGGCATACAAATTAGTCAAATTTCTCAACAAATAATCAACCGCCTTATCATTACTAAATGCGTTGTCAACTGTCATGGTCATAACATTTTTAATACCCCAACCATGAATACAATGTAATAACTCTTGAACAATATCTTCCCTCTTATGACTATGAATGGGTCTAAATTAAATAATTCGTTTATGCATTACCCAATCATAATCGATGAAATGTGTCGTTACAACCATATAATTAACTCGTTGACATGAGGTTGTCTAAGTGTCGGTAGTCAAGTGAACTGTGTTAGTAGGTTTACTTACATATGCTAAAAGTTTATTCCTTCCTCAATATAATACTTTCCAATATCTCTAGTGTCATACCCTTAAATTACCACATGCGGATTTCACCGCGAGGCGTGTGACATATCAGGATCTAGCCACTAATCATGTTGAACTATTGGTAAATAATAAACACAAACATCATGTCCAACATGAATAGTGCATTTAAAAAATAAACATTTCAAACAACGTATATTTTCAGCGGAAGCAATTGTAATTGTTTCAAACAGCCAACACCAAATTATTTATAAAACATAGCATAACATTAAATGTTTCATCAAGCAACACGCCCCATGACACTTCTAGCTCCTCAGACTGCAAGTTCCGAATCATTGATGTACCTAACGACCTGCAAGCATGCAGAAAAGTGTGTCAACATAAAGTTGGCGAGTTCACAGTTTGTTCAATGTAAATCATGTAAACGTTTAGCTTAAATACATGTCAAGAAATAATAAACTCGGTACCGATATGACTGATTGTTTGTTGTGCCCTCATCAATGTCTATTATCATTGATCAAAATGTTTAAGGTCCTTAGTTCACGGCCGGCTCCCAGCACGGTGTGAGGTTTGTCAAAACTAATAGCGCTATCAACTATTACCCCGTTGCATCCCAGGCAACTAGCTCGGTAAAGTGGGGACTTACGTGATAGAGTTTGAGTTTATTAACTGACATCGAAATTAAACTACAACATTTAAACGCATTCCTCCTAGGAATAATAGTTTGTCCCCCCGGGACGCATGCTTGTGAAAGAGTAGTGCACTCACCTTAGTTTGTTCGGTATGTGTTAACATGCTTCTAGCATTAATAAAGTGTTAGGTCCGTTACACGCGACCTAATGTACATTATCGTGTAAGTAAGTATACGAGTAGGGTTTACAATACCCTAAATGTTGACAAACCATTTCACATTTATTCACAATCACACATTCAGTCATTCAAGCATGATCCACTAACCACATATCAATTGTTTGGGTCACTAGGGTTTTGCATGGAATCAAAAAAACAATGCTAACAACGTATAACACAAAACACTTACCTTAGAATCAATCTAGAGTTTGTTCTTGCAGAATTGAAAAAAGATGAGTATGTGTGAAATTGGTGTAGCTAGAAATCATTAGAGAACTGCCGTATGATGAGATTGAGATTATGAGGAGTTTTAGCGTTATAGTAGTTTATTAGAGTTTCACTATTAACCCTAAACACCCCTAAGTATATCATAATTACACAAGGCACATAATATCTTGCAGTTCGCAGTTAAAACACATAATTCACGTATTTGTCATGCAACGTATAAGTTTCATATAAACTGTCCGTTTATAATTATTCAAGTTAGTCACCGATGTTCGAGAATTAACTTATGTGTGTGTTCCGGTAATTCCCTGAATTACCAATGTAGGCTCATTTAACTAACCCTAGTTAAATGCAGTGCTACGAATGTATGTCTAAATTAACTGTGTGGTTAGGTTAAAGTGTTAACCTGAAATTGCGGGTTATCACATCTAGACACTTTATGTCGTGATGGCAAAGTGAATTTTCCATTCAAAGTATTGGTGTACTCGATAAAAACCGGATTTCCACAACTTAATTAAAAGGTAATTCAGCAACAATAATCAAATCTAGTAAAGCTTTCTTGATTCTAGCATCATCATGTTTCCAAATGCTCACACTACCTTCCCCACTAACTTTCTTTTGAACCAATCAATTACTTTGACTTTTATCTACATCGAGATTCTCCTCACAAGCCGTGACATGTTTTCTATGACCAGACTTACCATTTTTATTTTAATCGGTTGCAATGTCATGTTTACAATACTTGCGCCTTCCGTACTTCCAACTCACTCCATCCTCGTCTTCTAGAAAAGCAACATCATAAAGAACCCAACACGCGCCCTCTCCTTGCCTCCTTTTTTGGCTTTCGTTTGGGGAGCGTTTTTCTTGGTTGGTTTTTTCTCTTACGGCTTGATTCCAACCCATTACCCGATCACGAATCATTACCAAGTTAGTCAGCATGAGGGGTCTCATCAACAAACGTTTCATCTTCATCATCCTACAAACCACACACAACAATAAGCTTTATACAAAACAAAGTTACTAAGTTACTAAGGTAACTTGAAAAACCAACAAACTTACTTGACTAAGATCAGTTCACTCAAAGAACGAGATGCCATTTATAAGAAGCTATTGAAGTGGCCTACAATAACTAATGAAATGGCCGGATATGGTACGATACCAACACCGAATATGGTCGGTTCGGTACGGTACCAGGACGGTACCGAATATGACCGGTTTGGTACGATATCGGTACCGGTATCAAATGCTCTTCTCTAATGCGGACGAGGGACTTAGGGTTTTCATAAAGGGTATAGAGATTTAAAGTTTTTAGACGAAGAGGAAGAAAAATGGTGTAGATAAACGGCTTTGACGGTGGTACACATGGGAGGACAGAGGTGTATTCACATTAAAGAAAAAAATACTCGATTATATAGTATAAGTTTTTTTTAGAAAATAATATCGTATAAAAAGGTTATGTATGTTTAAATTGAACGAAGGAACTAGCAAATTAACTAAACTACCATTTCTCATAAAATCTAATACAACGAGATACGTACCTAATTGTTTTTGAAAATGGCATAAATGCCTTCATGGTTTTTGCAAGTGATGGTAATTCGGTTAAAATTCAATAACCATTAGGGTGTAGGGAGTGGTTAAACACTTGAAAGTGGTAAACTTCAAAATCAACCAATAAGAATGTGCCATGTCAAAGTGGTAGACCATACTCAAAAGTGTTGGCAATGGTTAGACACTTAATGAATTGGTAAATTATTAAAAAAAATGGAAAAATGTGTGATTGGTTAAGATGGCATGGACCCCACCCCACACACCCCCTCTCTCCCCTCCTCTCCCTCTCCCCGCATCGGCAACCCCTCACCGATTTCTTCCCCAAAATCGGTAACACTTGTGCGGTAAAGGGGTTGGCATTGGTTGCCGCTCGGTGCCGAACCATTTTGCCGACTCCACTCCGATCCCCTTAGTGTTAAGTGTTTATTCTCAAAGTGCTACAAAATTAAAATCATATTATTTGAAATCTTAGTATTTAAAATGTTTTGAAACTATTACTAAAAAAGTTTAGTATTTAAAAGTGTTCTATATGTTAAATGATCATAAGAACTATCTATCTAATTAACTCTAATAGTTAAAGTTTTTCTAGCTCTTGTAAGAGTTAATTTACCTTATTCATAAAATTTGTTTGGTATCTATATTAAACTGTATGATCGATATTTAGAACAATAATTCTAAAAACTTTCATTCAGATATGTATATTTCAATTATTCATAAATCACGTTAACGTAAATATATCTGTTCTAAATTATTTAATTTGATAAGTATTAAAAGTTTTATTATAATATTTAGAATCTCTATTTAAAGCACCAAATATTGTATGTGTGTGTATCCTATATGTATACATACTCAAATCGGTGTTTCACATGGCTGGAACCACAAATTTGATTTATAATATTTGACCATTGGCTGGATTCAATTATTGTGTTTGTAACATGAGTAATACTGAAACTTAGCTGGAAATATGTTACACAAAAAGGTGTTTTTGTAGGAAAAGCAATGTTCGCAAATCGCAATTGTGTAAAATAATAAAAAAAATGTTTGAAAACAATTGGCACACAGTTACACAATAAACTTAAGATATGATTATGGATACCACATACACTTTTCTAAACATGTTTGCGCTATTCATAATAATGCGATACCTGTGAGAGTATAATATAGGCGTGATATAAGATTTCGTAAGGCAAGCAAATATATGATTTTCCTCAACAACAATATAACACAAAGCACAAAAAAAGACTAGATAGTTTTTCGATCTTTAATATCTATGCATTCACTAAGGGGGACGGGGCGCCCGTGATGGCACCTCCATCACTCGTGGAATGCAAGGGAACACCGCCGTCACCCCTTTTTATCACTCGTCATTTCAAAACGCGTTGAGATTTTCACGCGTGAAGAACATGCAATTTAGTTTTATTTTTTTAATGATTTTGATAGTGTGTGGTGAGTGATGGACATTTCCACTAAAAACCATCACTAGTGATGGAATAAAGCTCGATGACATTGATGAAATTGATTTGATGTTGTGAGTAATGAGTGAGTGCTGAGTGATGGGCGCCCCTAGCCCCTAAGAATGATCAAGTATGTATCCTTGAACAAGTTCAAGAGTTTATTGTTTTGGGTTTAAAAGTCCAAGGCAAAAAGATTAGTGGTGAATCCAGTTATTGCAAAGTTACCACAATCATGGTACAGTTACAGAAAGAACTTGATGCACAATTGCACACCAATAAGGATTTAAGTATTCAACATATTAAGATGCATGCATTAGGTGACTAAACAGGAAACTCGAATAAGATATGTGGTTTTCCAAAATTAACAATGTTGATTCTTCTTATGATAAATATAAGGAATGGAAGAACAATGGGACTCCCCACAACATGACCGCAAAGGGTATCGGAAGTTTTTTAATTGCTACTAGAGTGGTAAAAAGGGTCAAGAACTTCTGAAAGAATACAAGAAGTAATCTCAAATAAGTAAAACACATGGAATGAAGATGTTCATGTCAATCATAACACCGTACAATTTCATGCATAGTCTCTAAAATGAGTAGTGTTCAATCAAATTTGTAAAAAATCTATTGGAGAAACCTTTCTCTAAAAGGGTCTTGGAATATATAGTTAAAATTTAGCTAGATTAAAAAGTGACATTTTCTTGTTTTAACCACTTTAGAACCGATTATAACTATCATAAACGAATATTATGTGTATTCGGATCATTTTGAGATATTAAAAACTCATTAATTATCTCTTGATCACATATACACATAGTTTAGCCAATTGCTTGCACTTTCATTTTATGGTTCAAACTATGATCTTACAAAGGCATAGTGAGTCTTTTTTCATCGGCAAACTTACGAACCCCTCAACCTACTCGCAAATGTACACTATTTGCCTACAATCGGAGTTGAATTCTCACCACTTAGGAAGGACACCAATTTAACATCTTGGTACCACTGAGCTACGTGCCGTTAGATAAGAAATAGTGAGTTACTTCTCTTAAATAAATGTTACACTCCGAGGGTCTTTTTCATTATCCCAAGGGCAAAATCATCATCATCATCATCATACTTAGTATATCCCACCAATAGCAAAACTAAGGTAGGGTCTGAGGATGGTGAGATGTAGACAACCTTACCTCTATCCCGTAGGAATAGAGAGACTACTTCTAATGAGACCCCCGGCTCGATTGTAGTTTTGCATCAAGCCTTGGACATAAGGCACATAACACTCAGCAATTGAGACAAACGCCGATAAGTGCATGTACCCCCTTGTCTTTTGGCTATCAACGCCACCACAAAATGCATGATTAACCATCCTTCTCTTTTAACGTTATTTTCATGAAATTAGTAAAATAACGTTAAAATTAGTGCACGCTCACTTTTGCCCCCCGAGCGCCCACACATATATACATTATATGAGCATACCGCAAGCGGGGCGTATCCCAAGGGCGAAATAACAGAGACTAATTGATCATAAGGATAGCAATAGATCAACGAAATAATATATAGACTAATCAATCTTAAGGATGGCGAGCGATCATGACATGAAGGTTCTAGCATATTACACTAAGGTTCTAGCATATTTATTTAAAATATACATGATGGTTTATATTCACTAGGAATCTAATTTCTTAAACTTCGAAATGAACGATTATTTTTTCTAACACAACTTATTGCATGTGATATATATTATACTACCCTAACTAATTGCACGTGGTTGGATTATTTAAGGTCTTAATAATGGACGTTAAAACTTTATTAAATGCTTTGACTATTACTAGTTAATTTACTTATAAGACTATGGGGTATGGGGCTTGGGTTGGGGCGTGGGTTGGGGGAAAACGCCCAAGCCACCACCCCGGGTGGGCTTGGGTTGGGGCGTGGCCCTTGAGGCTTGGGTTTCAAGCCGGGCGTGGGGCGGTCTTGACATCCGAGCTGGCGGCCTCCTATTCGCTGTCTACCGCCATGTCATAGCGGGTGTTTCATTAAAATTTGAATGTTTGAATTTTAAATTCAAACCGTTTGGCCAAGCCAAGCGGTCACCCCGGGTCCCAACATCCCCTATAAATGTAACCCCAAACCCCACCGGCTACCCCATCCCAAACCGTCGCTATCCACCGCTACCCCACCGGCTACCCACTTGATCCCACGAACCCGCTACCCCGGGTCCCACGGACACGTCACAAGGCGGCGTGTGGGGGGAGGGGGGCTCCAATTCTACGTGTCAACTCATGCTCCAACCTAAGCCCCACCATACCCCACGGTCTAATCTATAAAATGGTACTCCTTGATTTGAGTTAAAAAAACCACTTAATGGTTCTATTTTTCAATAAATTATTAGATAATTGTTATTGTACGCGCATAAGTTGTTGTGTTACAGGTTTAGCTTATAAGTTAATTAAGACAATTTTTCTAGGGTTGGCATAACAGGTCAATCCGATCTGTTAAGACACAAACATGATAGGACACAAACCCGAAACACGTAAACACGAACACGACACGAAATCTTATCATGGCAGATTTTCGAAACACGAACACAAACCTGTTAATAAACAGGTTAAACGAAACGACCTGTTAAGACACAAAAAAATTACCAACGTATCATACGACCTGTTTAAGACATGAACACTACCTGTTTAAGACACGGACACCACCTGTTAAGACACGAACACAACCTGATTAAGACACGAACATGGCCGAATTGGGGAAGTTATGAACCAAATTGGGAATGGTGGTGTTTGTGAAAGAAATTAAAAAATTAGGGTTTGGATTGTGGAAAAAGAACCACGTGTGTTTGTGTATAATTCATCCTAGGTCCTACGACTGATGACCCCATTTCCACACCCATATATCATAATTTTTTATTTTTAATTATTAACATGTACTAAACGGGTCTTAAAAGGTTAACGGGTTTTAGCCTGTTTAGACATGAAATCTGTTATGGTCTTATCCTGTCGACCTATTTTAGACACGAAAATTGTTAAGGTCAAACACAAAACATGATAACTTCGTGTAGGTTCGTGTCGTGTTATCGTTTTTGTGTCAGAATTGCTAACCCTAAATCTTTCTATAGGAAAAGAAATGGTATTTTCTGTTACAAATAATGAAAGGTATATACCATAGCCCAATTGGTTAGGCCGGTTTCTTCCCTTTGGGAGGTCGCCGGCTCGACTCCAACTTGTGGCTTATGGTGCGGGACGTCCCAATGATGGATCGTTACCTACCGAGGCATGGTGCGGTCCTGAGGGCAACCCGGTTTTCATCCAGCTGTTACCCCAGCGAGTCTCTCGTGTGGGGGCAGTATGGTTTCCGGGCGAAGGTCAGCTAGCACGCCGGCCGGGGCCCGATAGAACATCGCGTTCGGTAAGCGGGGCTGATGGGAGCTTGTCATCGACAAACTCTCAGTGACCTATTACTGATCAGTACATAGAAAGTCACCCTTTAAAAAAATGTAACAATTTTCTACATCAACTAACTAAAATGATGAATCATGTGTAAGTTGGGGGATTGTCAAGGTCTCAATCAATTTTTGTACTAATAAGTGTTTAACGAACGGGATTCTTGAAGTTGAATTAGTAATTAAAAAAACAGAAACTGATTATTGTAAACTAATAAATACATTAAAAAAATCATTTACGACTTTAGCAAAAATGTTTTGTTTCGGCCACTTTTCTCTTGTCCTAAAAGTTGATATCAAATAAAGCAATATCTACTTTTTACCTACTCATTAATTTAATACATAAAAAAATAATTTATCTTTTTCATTATTGTGTAAATATTATTGCATTTTCCCACAAGCCACAACCAAACAATATAATTATTGCCGTTGCTTGGGCTTTTATTTATGATAAAATGCACAATCGCTTCTTTATATACTTTTATTTGTCAAACAACATCATTAACCATTGAAAATATTGCATTCGATTTTCGTGTTTCATGAGAAGAATTAACCTTTATAGGATAAGTGTTTACTTGAGAATCCTTTAGAGCAACATCATTGGTTATGAGGAGAGGCTCTAAAAGGATTTTAAAAATGATTATAGATGGTCATCAAGCAACTGTTAAGTAATAATCAAAACTAATAAGTAATAATAATGTGTTGACTATTATATATTTGATCACCAATGTAGTTAGTTAATCCATATTTTTTTAAAATATGTCTGAATCGTTTTATATTATTATCAGATAAAAATATTTTGTTGGTTCTTCTGAAATTTTAATCGGCCTCATCAAATAGAAAACAACAACAAATATGCTAATTTTGTTATAAAAATAAGGTACCGAATTTGACCAAATATGTTTTTGTATAGGCAGCGAGCCATCATGATTGTTGAATATATCACCGTCGTCAGTCATAAAAAACATCACCAACGTGTATTGGGTTCAATGATTGTGGATGACAAGGGGGGAACTCCACAATTAACCATGCTAGGGTGGGAGTTATCCCTGGATTGTTGACTATAGTGTAGTTCCACCTGTGCACGTCCAAAAACAAATCCTTAAATTCGTCGTGAGCAAAACAAACAATATTGGTTGGTACGCAATACTAGATGTTGTAGATTGTTTTAGTTGGCAACAATAACTATTGGTAGTAATCACTTAAATAAGCAGAAACACCCTTAGTAAAACTCCATTAGGGGTAACTCAAATTTTGTTGATTGCCAAACTTGCAATTGATGCACAAGTTGTTAATGACCAGCTAGCATTGCTCATAATTGTTGTTGATAAGTAGTAAATTACTAATGGATCATGTTGCTATTAATCAGTGGCATCTCATTATTGACGATTACTATATAAAAAATTCTCATGCAATATTCTATCAACCATTCAAATTCGAAGAAACTTCTATTAGCATTTCAATAAGATAATATAAAAAAATTATACCATAGACACCACTCACTCACCGTGCAGCTAGACCCCACAAGAGATGTTACCCTTAGACCCGCATATGGCACTGCCCCTTTGAACCCTCGGGTTCTTTGGTGCCTAAAATAAATATAGTTTTAAACGAATGTATAATCCACATCTTCTAACTTGTATCAATACATACTACAACTTTAATTTGATTTTAAGTAAACTTAACTAAACTAATATGACTTTAATAACAGTGACGTCACCAACATATTTAATTTGATAATATGATGAATTTGAAAGAAAAACAAATAAATTTTTTACAACTAATATCATATTGGTTACAAAGATATATGGTTTGTGAGACAAAATACTACAATTACTAAAAATAAAAAGTAATGTTGTTGATGCAACAAATACAAGACCAACGGTGGTAGCTGGGCTGGTTAGGCAAAAGGGTTGAAGGGTTCAACTTTGCCTAACGCAGGTCGTGGGGTCCCCCCACGTTTGCAAAACGTGGAAGGAGGTTCACTAGTCAGTTTTTGTTATTTGCTGGAGATCCTTCTCTGAATTGTATCCAGATTCGGATGTGGGAGCAAATAGAATGTGTGTGGTGTATGTGAAAAGGAGTGACTCGCATGTAAGCAAGTACTCAATGTGAATGACCAGAGATTAGAGAATCAGAGCTGGCCAGGAGATGTTTTATGAAGTAAATGAAGTGTCAATTTATAAGGGAAGACATCTCCCGAAGTAGAATGTATTAGACTAGTAACCTTGCTTGCAGTGGAGGGTTTGCCCTTTCGGGGGTTAAAGCCTTTTGACCTCTGGATAATAGCGTGCATTGTGCAGACCTGCTTTGCTTTTGCGGCTGTGAGTTGGTGAAGCGATCTCCGGATGTGACTGGCCACTGTTTCCGCATTGCTTTTCCCATCTCACAGCTTTTCAACCATTGAACCGTTTAACCTTTTGAGCGTTTACATATTTAGTCATTTTATTTGGTCTTGGGCTACCCCCGTCATCAGCCCCCCAAGTCAGAGGTTTTTGGGTGGTGAGCTCAAAGACTTCTGACTTTTATACGTGTTTTTTTATTGCCTAAAGGCTTCAAAGGTTCAAGTGTCGGAAGGTTGGAACGGTTTTTGAATTTCGGAATTTGACAAGACAGTTGACAAGACTTGTGGCAGTTTGTCAGGCGGCGGTTTTTAAATCTTTTGTCTCTTCATAATTATCCCTAATCTCATTTATTTTCTCATTTTCTTTTTGAAGAACATAACTTGCTCTTTTATTTCTCTCAAGTTTCCCCTTTTCATTCAAAATCAGGTTAGTTCCATTTCTTTCATTTTCTCTTTAATTGTTCATAGTCATGGGTGCTCGGAAGGATATGGCAAAATCCTTCTCTCGACTGACCCAAGAGGAAGTCGATTTATTTTGTGTAGAATGGGGAATAGGGACAAAGTATAAACCGGTTGCACCGACTTGCGATAAATCCATCAATGCCTGTCCTTCTGGTATGATTGCCTTGTATTGCCGTCATTTTGAGTTTTCAAACCTTCGTTATCCGTTTTCAAACTTTGTTTTGAATGTATTGGAATATTATCGGGTGTCTTTTGGTCAAGTTCATCCCCTAGGCATGGCTAGGGTTTTGCATTTTGAAATTCTGTGCCGGGCCTGTGGGTATGATCCATCTTTGTTGTTCTTCCGTCGCTTTTTTCGGCTTGCTAAGAATGGTGATTGGTTCACCTTTGAAACCAGTCAAGTTGACACTTGCTTAATCTCGTCCACGGTTTCTACACTTGGGGTGTGGAAAGATCGGTTTTTCTGGGTGTCGGAGGAAATTGTCCCTTTCAAACCTGTTTGGAGACACCCAGATGCTGTTCTGAACGAGCCGGAGCCCTCTGATTCCGAGATAAACACTCGCTTCTTAGAGATTCTTAGGGAGTGTCCTTCTAGGGTTCGTCCTTTCCCTAAGCATTTGTTGGTGTTGTTGGGTGTAAGTAAGTTGTGGGAAAAGGCTAACCGGGATCCGGTGCTTATTAGAGATGGGAAGGGTATGCATTTATTCTTTTCTTGCTTTTTTGTTCCTTTCTATTTATTTGCTTATGTGCTTTTATGTTTGTGTTGTAGCTATGTCTGCCTTGGATTTTATCAAAAGAGATGATACTTCTGACGTTGTTTTTGATGATGTTGCTGCTACCCCTGATGAGAATGCAGTTGTTAAGGGTGCCGATTATAGGTTTGAGGGTTCTGGTTATGTCAATGTTCCGAATGTCAAAGGCTTCACCAAGGTTACCGCGTTCAAGGGTTCCACTCGTCGTTCTCAACGTCATCTGAAGGGTGTTGATCATCCCTCTGGCTCAGAGCCTATTGACGTTAGTGATGATATCGAGGCATCAGAGGATCAAGCTGTGGATGTTGGTAAAGGCAAGGAAAAGGAGTTGATTGTTTCAAGCAAGAAGAAGAAATTGGTTAAGAGGGGTACTATTTCTGCTATTGAAGGTTCGTCGGTCAAAACTGTTGAAAGCTTCGAGGGTTCAGAGGACATTTATGTGCCCAATTGGAAGGTTAAGGTTGGTGACAATTTTAAGGATCCTGCTGTTTGTGCTGAAGCCTTGGCTCATTTTGCTCCTCCCGGTGTTCGAGATGCCATATCTGAGATGGAGGGTGATCATCTTATTTCTAGGATGATGCTCAGTTCCTGCAACCTTTCTGCCTTTTTGGCTGAAGGTGTCACTCGCTTTGCTAAAGGGATGCGGGAATATGAGGAGGCCTCTAAGAAGAAGGAGAAAATGAAAGCTTCAATTGCTGCCATGAAGAAGGAAATTGAGATTTTTTCTGAGAAGGAACTGGCTTGGGTTAAGAAAGAGGAGGAGTCGACAAAGAGACAAGAAATTGAGATGGGTAACCTCAAGAAGAGCTTTGAAGCCAGCCTGTTGAAACTGAAAGCTGACCGGGAGACCTTGGCTGTGCAAAAGAAGGCTTTTGCTAAAGAGAAAGATGGCTTGAAGACTTTAGTTGCACATGCTACTGCAGATAACCAATGGCTCATTGAGCAGGGTTTTCGCCAAGTGGTTACTTATCTGTTACATTCCAAAGAGTTTAACTCTGCTCTTGGTGATGTTTATACTAAACTACTCAACCTGGGAAAACACCAAGGTCTTATTGCAGGTTATAAGCTTCACGAGTCTGGCAACCCTTTGGAGAAATCTCCTCTGTATCGTCCCGAGGCTTCTGACGTCTTTAAGAGTTCCGTGGAGCAAATGGAGAGGTTATCATACCCGTATGTGAGTCAAGTTGCCTCTTGTTATGGTAAGCCTCTTTCTGCTTTACAGGAACTGAAGCCGGATGGTTTGAATGAAAAGTTATGCGCTGAACTGCTTGGCTCCCCTTCGAGGAAACGTTCCTTTTCGGGAGATAGTGAAGATACTTTTTCTGGGGAGGCCGATGCTCCAAAGGATGTCAGTTTGGAAGTTTCAGCTGTTGATGATCAAGGTCCGAAGGCTAAGAAGGTTAAGAAGACTAAGAAGGCCAAAGGTAGCATATCTGGGGCTACTAAGCCTTCTGTTGATGCCTAAAATTCGTAGCTTTCTTAGCACTTTGTTAAAACAATTCATGGTTTGTAACCTTTAAACAATATTAGGTTTTCAGGGACCCTTAAGGTTCCTTTTGGTTGTGTTGAAGGCCTATATGGCCATTTGAACAATAGTTGAATTTGCAAGTTACTAGGACTTGCCTTAAGTTGTATTTGAAAGTCTTTTAGGGCTTTCTTTGATATGGTATGGTGCTTGACTATTTTCTGTGTGTTATATTTTTACATTTGTGCCTATTTCGTTAAGGCAGTCTGTTTGGCTTTTAACCTTCCAAGCTTTTTGGCTGTCTGTTAGTAGGTTGAAGCCTTGAAGGTTTCGAGATATTACCCGGATGACTTGAAGCCTTGAAGGCTTCATAGTTTTGTGACCTGACTTGGTTTGTATCTTCGTGATTTTTGTCCAAGTGATTTTGTTCTTTTAGATTGTCTTTGTCTCTTTGTAACTTTGTCTTTGTCGAGTTTGTGCTACCCTTATGTTTTTTATACATTAAAGGGTTCAGTGCTGCAGACACCTATCCTTGGTATTTTTAACAAGAAGACATAGCACCTATCCTTTTTATCATTTCTCTGTTTTCCACTTGACTCTATAAGCCCGTTTGTTGATCATATTTTTAGGGCTTAAGGAACATTTGGTGTAGGCTGTTCAAACCCGTCTATGAGACAATTTTATGTTTTCTTAACAAGTCTCATGGAGTTGTATTGATTTAGGAACTCACCCCTTATATAGGTTCATTTAACCCTTGAACCTATTGAGCAATGTGGCTTGGGAGCTCATCCCCTTACATGACCCTTGCCATGGAGTTTTTTGCTAGGTTCTCAACCTGATCTTAGGATAGAAAGACAAGTTTGATAAAACAACTTCATTCATTCAAGCAATACTTGCTTTTACAAAAGGTATTCATAGTGTTGTTCGAAATACATTTTGATACAAACCAAACTTTTTTAAACGTGGAACCTTTTTAGGGTTTTGCCGTTCCAATGCCTTGGAAGCCTTTTGCCTTCTGAATCTGCCAGCTTGTAGGATCCACCCTTGTGTGCTTCAAGGATGGTGTATGGACCCTCCCATTTTGGGCCGAGCTTTCCTTGATTTTCTTTCTTGCTGGCTTCGTTGTTTCTGAGGACCATGTCCCCTGGCTTGAAACGTTCGTTCTTGACTTTTTTGTTGTAGTAAGCCTCCATCTGTTGCTTGTATTTGGCCTCTTGAATTGCGGCTTGATCTCTTGCTTCCTCTAGGAGTTGTAAATTCAACATGGTCTCTTTTTGGTTTGTTTCGGGATCCATGTTGACAATTCTTTGGGTTACAACTCCTATCTCAGCGGGGATCACAGCCTCGGATCCAAATACCAAGCTATAAGGTGTTTTCTCGTGGCTTGTTTTTTCGGTTGTTCTAATTACCCATAGGACGCTAGGCAATTCTTCAAGCCAGTTGCTTTCGTATCTTCCCAATCTTGTCTTGATGCCTTCCACTATACTTCTATTCGTCCTTTCAACTTGACCGTTTGATTGCGGATAAGCCACCGAGCTAAAAACCTGATCGATTTTGTATTCTTTGCACCAAACGCTGAAAGGCTTCTCAGCAAATTGCCTTCCGTTATCGGTGACAAGTACTCCCGGCAATCCATAACGGCAAATGATGTTTTCCCAAACAAAGTCAATGACCTGTTTTCCCGTGATCTTAGCAAGTGGTTTGACCTCAGGCCATTTGGTGAAATAATATACTGCCACCAGTAAGAATTTCACTCCCCCTTTGCTTGGGGGAAATGGACCAACAATGTCCATCCCCCATTTATGGAATGGCCATGCCGGGGTTATCGGGACTAAGTTATGTTTGGGACTTTTTGGAATTGGTGCATGAATTTGACAAGCATCACATTTCTTCAATTCTTCGGTTGTATCGCGGTGCATTGATGGCCAGAAATATTCGAGGTTCATGAGCTTTGCAACTACCGACCTAGCTCCAAAGTGGGCTCCGCATACACCTTCATGAATTTCCTTGATCAAATACTTACTTTGCTCAGGACCGACACATCTTAGCAAGGGAGCAAGGTAACCTCTTTTGTAAAGTGTTTCTCCTTGTAGTGTGTATTGCCTTGCCTTGATTTCAACCCTTTTAGCTTCCACTTGATCATTGGGTAATTCACCATTTTTAAGGAACTTTTTTATGGGAGTCATCCAGTTTGGATCTTCTTCGGTAATTACATCTTGAACTTCTAATTCATCGATTGATGGATTCTTCAATACTTCTACCAGCACCTTCTTGGTAAGGTGGGCAAAAGTGAGAGATGCAAGCTTACTTAAGGCATCAGCCTTTTTGTTTTGAGACCTGGGGATCTGTTTGATATTGCAAGCTTGGAAGGTACTCATCAGTTCCTTGGATTTTTCTCTGTATTTTTTCATGTTGGGCTCTTTAGCTATGTAGCTATCATTCACTTGGCTTGAGACCAGCAACGAGTCTGTGAACACTTCAAGCTTTTCAATCTTCATCTCTTTAGCCAGCCTTAGGCCGGCTATTAGTGCTTCGTATTCAGCCTCGTTATTAGTGGTCTGAAAATCAAAACGGAGAGCATATGTGAATTCCAACCCTTCTGGGTTGATCAAAATTAGCCCAGCCCCTGACCCTTCAATGCTTGAAGCCCCGTCGGTAAAAAGCTTCCAGGCTTCAGGGTTAGAAGGTTCAGTGGTGGTAGCGTTTACTTCAGTGACCGCCTGGTTTGGGACTTCCACAATGAAATCAGCCAAGACCTGGGCCTTGATAGCTTTTCTTGGGACATAGGTGATGTTATGTTCACCCAGTTCTATGGCCCATTTGGCTAATCGTCCCGAGTTTTCAGGTTTTTCAAGCACACTCTTAATAGGTTGGTCGGTGACCACTTGTATGGGGTGTGCTTGGAAATACCTTCGAAGCCTTCTAGCTGTTTGAACTAGGGCTAGGGCAAGTTTTTCAAGGGGAGGGTATTTCGTTTCAGCTAATTTTAAGGTTTTGCTGAAAAAATAAACGGGTACCTGGGCCTTGTCTCGCTCAATGGTGAGGACTGCACTGATGGCCTCGTCAGTAATTGAGAGGTACATCGATATTAACTCCCCGGTTTTTGGTGCCGCAATATCTGGTAAGGAAGCTAGATGTTGCTTCATCTGGTTGAAAGCTTCTTCAGCTTCTTCAGTCCATTTGAAATCCTTCTTGTCTGAGCAGTTCTTGAGCGTTTTGTAGAAGGGCAGAGATCTTTCGGCCAACTTTGAGGTAAAACGCTTCAAGGCTGCAAGCTTCCCGTTTAAGCTTTCAACCTCCTTCTTGGTTTTTGGTGGTTTGGTTTCGAGGACGGCTTTCACTTTGTTAGGGTTGGCTTTGATGCTTTGTTTTCCAACAATGTGACCCAAGAATTTTCCCTCCTCGAATCCAAATGAGCATTTTTCCGGATTAAGCTTCATGTTAACCTTTCTGAGGTTCTTGAAAGTTTCTTGAATATCGTCGAGCATTTGATATTCCGTCTTGCTTTTAATCACCAGGTCGTCGACATATGCTTCCATGTTTTTGCCAATTTGGCTTTCGAAGGCTTTGTCAACGAGCCGTTGATAGGTTGCTCCGACATTTTTGAGGCCGAAAGGCATCTTTTGATAACAAAAGATCCCTTTGTCCGTGTGAAAGGCTGTTTTTTCCTCATCCTCTTTCTTCATGAGGATTTGGTGATAACCTTTGTATGCATCAAGAAAGCATTTGAACGAGTAACCTGTGAGGGAGTCGACTTTGAGATCAATTTCCGGTAGTGGATAGCAATCTTTAGGACAAGCCTTGTTAAGATCCTTGAAATCTATGCACATCCTCCATGAGTTGTCGGGTTTCTTGACCATAACCGGGTTTGCAACCCATGATTGGTACTTGACTTCTCGGAGAATGCCGGCTAACACAAGCTTTTCAACTTCTTGGCAGGCTGCCAGACTCCTCTCGGGTGCTAAGCTTCTTTTCTTTTGGACCACTGGCTTGACATTCGGTGGTATTCTTAACTCGTGTTCAGCAATGTTCCGAGGGATTCCTGTCATATCTTCTGGACACCAAGCGAAGACATCGCTGTAATGTGTTAGCAGTTTTTTGAGATACGGAAGGGTCTCTTGAGAAAGGTTTGGATTGACCCTTATCCTTTGTTCAGGGTACTTGGGGTTTATGACCAACCTTTTCCTGTCTTCTTCACTGTTTGAGTTTTCACCCTCAACCATGTAAGCTTCTTGAGAAGGTTGAAGGGTTGCTATGCCCCTCTCGGTAGGAAATTTGACTATGCCATGGCCAACAGACACGGCCATGTAGAATGCACACAGCCCCGGTCTTCCGATGATCACATCATAGCTTGAGGGGATGTTGATGACTACAAAGGTGAGCTGTTGGGTTCTTTCCTTCAAACCTTCGCTGAAACGAACATTAAGTGTTAGTTGCCCTAAAGGCTTGAGGGGTATATCGGCTATACCTTTTATAGAGGTTCCAGAGGGTTGAAGCCTTGAACGTTCTTCATTGCTCAAACGGTTGAAGAATTTCTCGAACATGATTTCAGTGGCTGCCCCAGTGTCTATGTATGCTCTACATGTTTGCAATGTTCCCACGGTAGCTTCTACCACAAGAGGACTAGAGAGAGGGTCTTTCTCCGTTGGGGGAAGCAGACACACTGAAGCTCCCAAGCTTCCAACCGCTGTCTTTTATGAGGAACCCTTCCATCGAAATCCACCATATTGACTTCCTTACCCTTTCCTTCAGCCATTTTGTCCCGGACTCCCTTCACCAAATGAGCGAGTTCTCCGGACTTAACGGCCTCTTCAATTCTTTTCTTGAGTTGGAAGCAATCATTGGTGTGATGGCCTTTCTCTTCGTGAAACTCACAGTATTGGGTGGAGTTCTCATTTTTCCTGCTCTTGGGGAGAGGCCTAGGAGGCCGAAAGTTTTGTTTAACTTCCTCTGTTGCAAGGATTTCTTGAGGGGTTTTTGTGAGGGGTGTGAAACTTATGCCTTTTTCCCTGCTTGAAGGGTTTCGGCCTTCAGACCTTCGAGGGTCTGAACCCTTTGACCGCCTGTCATAGGAGTTGAAGTTCCCCCTTTTTCTAGCTGGACTATTGCTTCGCTAGCCGGATCCTCTTTTCCTTTGTTCTTTAATGTCTAACGCCTCCTCTCCCCGGATGTGGGCTTCAGCCCTTTCGAGGGCTTCTTCCAAGGTCTTGGGTAGGGATTTGTTGAAATCTCTTGTGAGATACTTAGAGGTGATGGCATTCATGAAACCAGCCACTCTCATTTTCTCGTCGGCCCCTACATAAGTCAGACCTTCCTTTTTGTATCGTTCAATGAAAGCACGAAGGCTTTCATCATCACGTTGTTTTATCTGAAAGATCGCTGTTGCGTCTTTGACATATCGCCTTTGTTGGGAGAAATTGGCTAGGAAACCCTTGCTAAGATCGTCAAAGCTTCGAACGCTTTGAGCAGGCAAGTCGTTGAACCAGATTCTGGCGGATCCAACAAGAGTTTGCATGAACATTAAGCAACATTCAGCGTTTGACCATTTCTCTATCCTTGCCGCACCGGTGAAGATCTGAAGATGGTCCTCAGGATCTTCAGTCCCATCATACGTCCTGATGTGGGGTGGCATCTTGATCTTTGCTTGGAAATCATAATCGGCTATCTGTCTTGAAAAGCACGAGAGATTACTTGGCTTGTATGGTTTAGCCATGTCTTCTTCAGCCCTTGCATCCACATTATTGCCATTGCCGTTATTTCCTTGAGTGGCTAGCACCTGATTAATAAAGTGTTGCCACGGGAAGTTGGCCATCATCTGGGTCATCATGTTGGGCATGAGGTTGAAGCCTTGAAGGCTTCCTGGGGCAACTGAGCAGTTCACTCCAAGGGGAGTGCTCATAACAGCACTTCGTGCCAAAGGGAGCACTGACAGAGCTTGCTCCCACGTGGTTGTTGTGGATGCTGGGAAGCTTGTTGCTGGGGATTGTAGGAGCTGGTCAAGAGTTAGCTCATGTCCCAAAGGAGCACCACTAGTAATTGGTTGGGACGAGAAGAAAGGATGTACCGTGGGATTCGTCATTGTGGACAGATACGGGTGAGGGTTAGGAGGATTGCTGGGACCAGCCTCATTTCTAGTTGTGAAAGGAAGGGGAGGTGGCCCAGGAGACAACGTTGGTTCAGGCTCATCATAATCTAAACGAATCCTCACTCCTTTTTCTCTTTCTTTACTCACATGTTGGTTGAGAAGGGACCTCAACTCAAGGAAATTGTTGGCGACCCCTTCAGGGGTAAGTTCAACACGTGCCGGGGTGCCAGAGACACCGACATTGGGTGAAGGAACTCCGGATCTGGACGGAGTTGGTGTGTTGAAGGTGAGGAACTCGGGTGTGCTCCCCGGAGTTGAAAAAGAAGTTGGTATAGCCACGTGAGCTTGGCTACTACCCGGGGTAGAAGTGTTTGGGATCTGATTTACTTCTTCCGGGGATCCACTTCCAGACATGGTGATTTTAAGTGAAGAGAGCTACACTACTAGGTCTTTTTGAGAAGAAATAGCGGCGTAGCCCCACGGTGGGCGCCAACTTGTTGATGCAACAAATACAAGACCAACGGTGGTAGCTGGGCTGGTTAGGCAAAAGGGTTGAAGGGTTCAACTTTGCCTAACGCAGGTCGTGGGGTCCCCCCACGTTTGCAAAACGTGGAAGGAGGTTCACTAGTCAGTTTTTGTTATTTGCTGGAGATCCTTCTCTGAATTGTATCCAGATTCGAATGTGGGAGCAAATAGAATGTGTGTGGTGTATGTGAAAAGGAGTGACTCGCATGTAAGCAAGTACTCAATGTGAATGACCAGAGATTAGAGAATCAGAGCTGGCCAGGAGATGTTTTCTGAAGTAAATGAAGTGTCAATTTATAAGGGAAGACATCTCCCGAAGTAGAATGTATTAGACTAGTAACCTTGCTTGCAGTGGAGGGTTTGCCCTTTCGGGGGTTAAAGCCTTTTGACCCCTGGATAATAGCGTGCATTGTGCAGACCTGCTTTGCTTTTGCGGCTGTGAGTTGGTGAAACGATCTCCGGATGTGACTGGCCACTGTTTCCGCATTGCTTTTCCCATCTCACAGCTTTTCAACCATTGAACCGTTTAACCATTTGAGCGTTTACATATTTAGTCATTTTATTTGGTCTTGGGCTATCCCCGTCATCAAATGCCAAAAAGCTTGTAGCCTTATTGCACTAAAGTGGTGAGAGTCCAGTCTTGTCGTGGACATTTATGTAAAATTTAAAAGTAAGTTTAGTGAAGTTTGAGTTTATCGTTAAAAAATGTATACCAAAATTAATAATAATTATTAATTAGTTAATTAAATGAAGTAATATCTTTAAATTAATTACTTACATGACGATTCCATTTCAGAAAAATTCAGTATGTTGGATGAAGAATTATTATCACATCAACAAATTGGTTAAAACTAGTGTCTTTATCACGAAAGTAAGTACGCATTGTGAAGTAATTTTAACTATGACTTTTAACTATTGTCATTTTCATTATTAAACTTTTGTATATGGGAAATAGTATTTAGAAAAATATATATTTTGATATCTTCTATTACAAAAGAATCACGCACATATCACACCTTTTGTACACCCATGGTATCAAAATAACGTATTTTGTTAACACACTGTATATCGCTACAACAACACAATATGTAATTTATTGAGAAAATTCTCTCATAAATAATTATTTTGATATTAACGACTCCATTTTGAGAAAAGCTTTATGTTGGATAAAACATCATATTCACGTCAACGAAAGTGGTTAAAACTTGTGTCTATGGGTGCGTTTTGACTTGTGAAACATTTTTAACGGTTGTCTTTTCAATTACTAAACTCCTTTATACCCGGAAAAAAAAAGTACAATATTTGTTTAATCAAGTAAAATCTCATTTTATGAATTTTGTTAAAGGTTTGTTTTTCATCCTAAAAGTTTTGAATCTTGCCATTTTCATCTTTTATGGCCAAATTTAATAGACGAAAGTCGTAATAAATTGCCAAACCTCAAGGATGAAAATGACAAAAAAAAAAAAAAAACCACGAGTGAAGGATTGAAATGCATAAAAAGTCATTTTAGATGAAACAACCAAATTTACCCAAACAACAGTATGTGGTTCACACATCACAGGGGCATATAGGGCTGTAAACGAACCGAACGAACACGAACAAGGCCTTGTTCGTGTTCGTTCGTTAAGGAAATAAATGTGTTCACGAACGGTTCATGAACACTTACCGAACGAGATGTTATGTTCGTGTTCGTTCATTTAGGAAATGAGCGTGTTCACGAACGGTTCACGAACACAAATAAATTTGGCGCACACGACAAAGGATAAAGGTAGATGGCCCAGAGAGTAGCATTGGAACGTGAATCCCTTATTGTGGAACGGAGGTCAATCGTATTCGCCGATGTAAATAATGAGAAATGAAAGGGAAATGGTGTATAAACAATGTGAAAGAGGGTTTCCTAGTTTAATTGTTAGGGTAATAAAATAAATAAAAGTTTTAATAATATAAAAATTATAGATAAAATATATGAAAGTACAAAAATCTTTAATTAAAACACAAACATGCGGACATAAACGAATGCAAATGAACGAATGTTCACGAACATCTTACCGAACGTTCACGAACACAATCGAACGAACGAGACCTCTGTTCATGTTCGTTCATTTAACTAATCGAACGGAATTTCTTGTTCATGTTCGTTCATTTATTAAATGAACGAACATAAACGAACTTCCCGCCGAACGGTTCACGAACTGTTCGCTGAACGTTCGGTTCGTTTACAGCCCTAGGCATAGTGTTCCATGCCTTGGATGAGTGCAACATCATTTCCATGCACTTTCTACTTACTCTAGTCTTAGGACCTCTAGAAACAGCTATAATTATTATTTTTAGAAGGACAACTTATACCAGGGATGAGCATATGTTATCGAATACTAATGTTGTACTGGTACCATGTCAAACTGGTGCCGACCGAGGTATATTGATAGCGGTATCGGTATCTATTTTAGGGGCTTGTGGTAGTTGGTACTAACCGGTATCGGTACCATTTTATTTCAGTATTCCTGACTTAAATACTAAATTTTGGATAGTGATGAATTTTCTTTTGAAATAGAGATTGATCTTAGTATTCCAAAGAGCTAAGGATCTAGCTAATACATTTCCAATTAAGTCATGCAAAAGCTGCTTTAGCTGAGATGCCATAAGCTTAGAAATAATCTTTTGCATCGACCCAACGAGACTATTGGGCCGATAGTCAATGAGCGAGATAGGATCTCGAATCTTCGGGATGAGCGAGATGAAGGAAGCGTTCCACCCAAGGCTAACCACTCCGTCTTTTTCAGATTCCTTAATAAAAGCCACAATGTCATCTTTAACCACCTCCCAGAAATGTTTAAAGAATTTCATGGTGTACCCGTCGGGCCCGGGCACCTTATCATTGCCACACTCGCCTATGGCCTTCCGAATCTCTTCTACCAATAACGGCCGAACGAGACAATTTTGATCATCAATCGAGATCGTTGGGAGAAATTCCAGATTGAAATCAAGCCGGGAAGGAAAGGGATACTATGAAAAACCGTAATAGAGAAACCGTAAATCCTTGAAGAGGTTCTGCGAATGTTTACCATACTATGAAAAAAGCGAGAGTTTTCATCTCCATCCAAATCCCACTTGCACTTCGCCTTCTGTTTCAAGTCGGCCCAGTGTTTCGCTTCAATGTCAAGAACTTGTGGTTTAAAATTTTTCCTAACTTCCAACTCATCATGGGAAAGAGCTCTGACCTCAGCCACTTTCTCAATATAAGATAAGAAAGAAATCATATCCTCAACCCCGAAACTTCGCTACATCTCCTTTCTTTATTCTAGACAATAATATCTTTCTTGAGTCTTTTTAATTTCCATGCCAAGTTTTTATCCACCGGTCCTTGTTTAGTAGGCTTGGTCCATGAGGAGCCAACTAAAGTAGCCAACCCATCTAAATCAATCCAAGAATTGAAGAATTTAAATGAGATGTGACCAAAATTAAGAACTTTACCACACAAGAGAACCAAAGAATGATCAGAGTACTTGTGAGGAAGAGTAGTAACAGAGGTGGCTGGCCACCTCTCTAGAAAGCTGCTATAGACCAAAAATCAATCTAATTTGCTCAACCGTAAGCCATTGTCACTCATGAAAGTGAATTTTCGACCCCCCCATCCAATATTCAACAAGGCCAACCTCACGAATAAAATTGTTAAAACAATTGACACCATGGTTGTGAATAATACCTAAGAACCTATCGCTAGGACCACTGTCCTCATTGAAGTCTTCCAAAAAAACCCAAGTCCCAAAGATAGACCTTTTCAGCGATAAAAGATCATTCCAAAGCGTTTCTTGATCCACATGCGACCTGTGCGCATACACATGAACGATAGTACAAAGGCCCTCCATACCTGCTCACTCACCTGTGATAGCAATAAAACGACTGTCCTTGATGACCCCACTTTTTTAAGCACATCAGGATTCCATAAACAGAAAAACCCCCCAACCGACCATTCGAATCCATAGCTTCCACTTCAAAATCCCCACGACCCCAGAACCGTTGAAACCCAAAAACATCAGCCGCAACTTGAGTCTCTTGAATAGCCAAAAAATGGATGTCATGATGCCTGAGAATCGACCTAACCCACTCGGCCTTCCCATCGCCCCGCACACCCCTTGTAACACCTCGTAAAATTGTGTCCAATAATGTATTGACACGTGTCCCTAATCCTAATTATGTCAAAAGTTGGTTAAGAGGGACTATTTTCGTCAAAAACGAAAACAATGTTTATGGAATGACTAAAAGTGTCCATGCTGAAATTAAGCCTCTGAGTGACCGTATACGGTGTCCTTATTCTCATATGAGCCACTTGTTGGACGTGAGGAGCCGCTTACATAATTGTTTGAAAGTTGCATAATCGTTTGAAAGTTTGCGCGACGAAGGGTTAAAAGCGTCAACATGTTAATTCTTACCTCTAAGTGACCTTTTAACAAACCGAGAGTTTTATGATGCTTGGTCATACTCTTGGGTGTGCCTAATATTTTCCAATGAGGGCTTTTGTGATAATCATAACAAAATATGCATTATTCGAGCTCAAGGACTATTTACGACAAACTACGAAAGTCTGTCGATTCTCGTAGCGACGTACACTCTGGAACAAGTTCATAAGATAGACATACCCTAAATACCCTTAACGTAGCTTAGAAATAAGCTTTGGAGGGTTCGGTGTGTGAAAATATGCTTATTTGATCACAGGGACTAAAAGCGTTAAAACTGCGAAAGTATGCAAATTCGCACATATTCTGCTTTCTGACAATATCCGTACATCCAAAAAAAATTTAATCATTAAAATATTATATTTTAGTGATGGGAATGCAAAAATACCATTCGTTTCGTAATTTGGATTGTTTTCGCGTCCGTTCGAATGTTCGTCGTAATTAAGCGAAAAACGCGACCGTACGACCGAACGAACTGACATCCATGACATTTTGAGCATAATTCAAGTTAAATATACTCTAAATTCCTTATGAAGCTTAAAAATGGGGTTAACGGGTGTTAGAAGTGCCAAAACTCAACAAATTTTGTGTAGGGACTAAAGTTGTCAAACTTCAAAAATTGACTTGCAGCCCAAGTATACAGCTATAAAACCTCCTAAACGAATCAATGGGCTGGTTAATTGTTTTAGACACCTGTAGGGCACTTGTTAACATCCTAAGAAGTCCCATAACACTTGGCATCATCCTACAACTTCATGAAAACTATAAATAGGGGTGTTCTTCCACCACTTTCACTTGCACCTTTCCATGTTTCTTTCTTTCTCTTGTGGGATTTCCTGAGCAATTGGGAGCATACCTCTGAGTTCTAATCAGTCCCTAGGACCACTTGTAAGTGTTGCTTTCGTGGCTAGTTCGTTTAATAGGCTTTTAATGCCGAAAAGTCAAGTGTTCATGATAAACGCTTTGACTTTTAGTTAGACCTTAAACGGTCAAGCCATTGTTCGCAACGAAAATGGATATGTGATTGTAATTAGGTAGGTGATAATCTCTCAAAATGGCACCTCCTAAGAATCACATTTGCTTGGTCAATTGACGGGTCAACGTAATATTATATTAAAAAGTCAACGGCGCAGTTTTTAAAATAATTGCGATATGAGTTTAGAAATGTTCTAAAATATGTTTTATCACTTAAAAAACTCGGTAATAATTATTAGAATATGTGTAAACATGTTTGGCTCATCAATTCCAGTTTTAGGGTCGGTTCGCAACCGAAAGTCGCGTAGTTTGACTTCTACGTTGACTTTTGGTTATAAACCGAATTAGACTAGTATGCTACTGATTTTAGGTTCCGTTATGATCGTAATATAATGTAGTATAACCCTATAAGGTTATATTACACGATCGGACTAGTAATCTGAGTTTATGCGCATGTTCCGTTATTATGCCGTACTTTGACTATTATGCCCTTTTGTTTAAAAATAAGGTTTTAAATAGAAATGAGTATGCAAATGAGCTATGTACTGATAAGTAAACATGTTTAGAATATTTTGATGTTTATAATCTGGTCATAAATTGAGTTTACGCATATAAGCGTAAACTATGCTTTTAAAAGGACTAAAATGCCCTTTTACACCCAAAATGAGTTTTAAACATAATTTTAGTATAAAACTCATTACATACTGATATGATATTATAATTAGGATTATTTGGGATTCTAAGTCAGATTGTAAACTGAGTTTAACTTCAAGTTTTTATACAATGCCGATAAATGACGATAATGCCCTTATGGCACATAAAATGGGTTTTAAGCATAATATTCAAACCAAACATTTTGCTTACTTATATGTTATGACAAATAAAATATTTTAACTATTCAAAGCTGGTCATAACATCAGATTTCATAAACCATCGCATAAATCGTCATTTAACGACTTTAACGTCGTTTAGGCGCGTAGTATGGTTTTAAACCATATTTAGGAACCAAGACTTGTTACCTACTGATTTTACAAACCATTTTAAATATTTTTATAGTAGGTATAATTCATGAACTCAAAATCCCAAATTAATTCTCAAAACTATGTGTGAAATGACCAAAATGCCCTTACGGTGCATAGTTTGGTCTTAAAGCATAAACCACACATATATTTCATATCCTACTGATATGATATCATAATTTAACCTTTTTTACAGAATGTTTATGACCATAACATCAGTTTACTTTCAAGCTACTTTTATAAGTTGTAAAATTACCAAAATGCTCTTATGAGGCATAGTTTGATTTTAAAACCTTAACGGGCATACAAGTTGATATTCTACTGATATTATAACTTGTTTAAAGTGTATTGGAATATGGAACTTGTTCATGACTCATCCGATTACCCGTTATCGCTTATACGCGTACGGTTAGACTTACGTAACTAGTTTACATAAGTTTACCGAAAAGGGTTTAACCTTATCATTTTGATCTCAAAATCCAGAATGTACATTGTTTACCCATATTATACAAGTCCTAGTACTTGTTGGGTTTAAACCACATTCTATTCTGTATACGCTTAATCTAGCGAACCTATTCTTAAGTATCGGGTCATATCTAACGAAACTGCCTTTGACCTGTATACATTCTAACAGATAATAAATATATTCATTCTAGACTATAGTACCCCCAGATAGTCGGACTTGGGTCAATAATACTTAGACTTGCGGCTTTTTCCAAATATAGTCTTGTTGATTGGAAGCTAGCAAAAAGGTAAATACTATTGACTTATTTTAGTGTAAACTTGGGATGGCAAATATGCCTCTTGGGGTGGTTATTACATAAGTAAGTCGCCTATGATTGCGCAAAAGTTTAAGAATGCGGTTTAATCCGTTTACTTGATAATTGATGTAATTGGGGGTTAATGATACCATGTCCGGACAACCCAATGGGTTAATCAAGTATATAATCTCGTAACAAGAATAATCCCAAGATATATTTAAAAGATCACCTACGGGTTCTCTATATGTATAAACTCTTTCCGAAAAACTATTTTTCCAAAGAGTCAGTTAATTGTATTTACCAGCTTTGGCTGACGTATTTTCAAAAAATTGAACTACAGGTACCAAACCTTACTATAGGCTGGGAATACGGGTCGGCTAGAATGAAGGCTAAGAAATTTGCACTCCTGATGCTTAAGGCCTATGATGTCTAAAGCTCTGTTTATTTAGATCCTGCCTGCGGGCTTGTATCGAACACTTGTAATACTTTTATACCTTCAAGCTTTATTTTAATAAATTTTAATCCAATACTTTCGCTGCATATTATTATAATGTGATAACTTTTATCCAACCGTCATGAGTGTACCCATCTGGGCCCACCCGGAAATCGGGGTGTGACAGGTTGGTATCAGAGCTATAGTTTGAGTGAATTAGACACTAGCCTTTAGTGTCTAATCTCAAATATCACAAATGCAGATTCCTTTAAAAACTATGAGTCCAGACCTGAATATAAGACTACTCCTAATCTATATAGTAGTTATTGATTTTATACCTCCAAGACGTCGAGGACAAGATGAAGAATTTGTGATGGGTCGCGGTCTCAATGAGCTTTTCCATTGAGTAGCTTGAAGTTCCACATGGTGAACTACATTGTTTGGAGACAATGACTCCTATACGAGGATGCTAAACCTCGCCATCTGATATCATATCTTTTGAAATCTCTGTGATATCCTAATATCATTTATCAGAAGTCTATCATATTTGATAGACATTCCGGTGATATCTCACCAGCTGATTGAAACAACAATAATTATAGAAAGCCGTATCATGGCAAAGATATATGTGCCCTTTGCACCAAATTCTATTCTTTGATTCAAATGATCACTCATTCTAGAGAATAAGCAGAAAAAGGGATCACTTTCTCTGATTCATGCTTAAAGCATAAAATTTCGAGTCTTCAAGCTCGATTAGTTCAAACCCATCAGGGTATATTATATAGTAACACCCCGAAAATGGGTTTGGTAATCAAACCTCGTTAATAGTAATGACCGGGTAAAATACCGTTAGTGGTGAAATTTAACCTGGTAAATAATAGGACTTAAATAAATAAACCTGTAAGGACTCTCAAAACTGTCCTAAAAATACCCGTAATTAAACACCCGGACCCCTGAAACCATACTGTGCATGAAAAAAGAAGAAAACAAGAAGTATGGTCTTCAGGCGGGCCACGTAACGGATAAGTATACCTTACGCGGGCCGCGTCAAACCTGTGTTGACCGGATAAGTGTTCCGGATCCACGTAGCGACCACCTGGCTAACCTACTCGTGACTGGTCAAGCCTACTCGTAGACTGGGCGGCTAGGCGGGCCGCGTAAGGTTAAGCTGAGGTCTTACGCGGGCCGCGTGAAGTCTCAATTTCAGCTATAAATAGCCCGTCACTTGCACAGTCCACTGGTGTCGATCAAAACTTTCAAAAACGAAATAATAATACTCTGAAGTCGAAATTTATATATAATTAGCGAGGCGCTGCTCCGATACTGGGTATTAACTCAATAGCTGCTACGATTCAATGTCCGATCGATTAAACTATCCAATGGATGTTTAAGTGCTGCCCACATTAGGGTTATGCTTTGTCATTCGTCGTTAATTCGATGGATGTTTAAGTATTGCACTTTGTCATTCGTTGTGAGGGTTTTATCTCGTGAGTTATCGTAAATGCTGTATTAGTTACTGACCTAGTTTGTGTGCATTGTTATTTAAACTAGGTTAAAAGGCTAATCAGTAGGCTAGGCTCTGCTCAAATTAAATCTGCAATGTGAGTCATTCTCTTTTTATCAAAGTGCTTTATAAATTCTTAAATATTTTTAAAGTTATAATTACAGGGATTAAGTCTTTGTAATCACCAAGTTACAGCCGGTATGTGGGGTTTTGTATACATTACTTGATAATCTTCACCATTGGGGCAGCCAAGGGGTGATATGACCATAGTCACAGACACCATTGGACAACGGGAGGGCCAATGGGTCGAGTGACAAATACTGTGGGTAGTTGGTTGATATCAGAAACATTGTAATCGCTCTTAATACTGTAAATTATAACAAACGAGTCGTTCTAGTAAAAAGAATGATTCACCAGTATTTCCCGCTGACAAAACCTTTTTCAAACATGTTTCAGGTGATCTGTTGTGATCCAGAAAAAGTGCCGCATAGCACTACAAGCTTAAGGAAGTGGCTCAGTATAAAATAAAGAAACATGTTTTGTAAAAATAAAGATTTCTCCGTGAAATCATATGATTGTAAATTACCGGGGTTTTATCCCGAGTTGTGAAATAAAATAATCGGGAAATTCAGCTTTAAAAAGATCCTGATGAAATCTTCCGCTGTTAAACTCAATTAAATAAATACCACGGGATTTTCTGTCCCGCGGCTCCTGAAACGGGTAAAACCGGGTCGGGGGCCGTGACAGAAAAAGGTGGTATCAGAGCCACTGATTTAAGCCTATTAAGTATTTAGAAATACTTAATTTTTCTGATTTCCAATTTGTGATTATGTGAATATTTGTGTACAGTATGGGTAAGCAAAAGCTTTCAAACATCTATCTTAAATTAGATAGGTCATCAAACGAGAAAGGAAGTTCATCCCAAACAAAACCCTATGAAAATCCTGAAGAAGGAATATTTGTCCGTAAGGCTCAATATGAAGAATCACTTTCTCCTAATAAACGAAGTTTAATTATTAGGAAAAGTCAGGAGAAAATAAAGAAATTCCGAGAAAAGAAAGTTAACCAGGAAACCCAGGAAATTACCAGTAAAACACCTTGGGAAGACAAGTTAGATGAAAAATGGGCAGATCTTTATATGCTAGCTACTGTAGCAGTTAATGCAAATCTTTAAATAATTTGACCTAAGTCTTAGCACCTTTATCACCTACAGTCCAGAAACCTTATTCAGTAAATAAATAAATTTACAATAAAACCTCGTGTGTTTTAGTTTTCAATTATTTTGTAGTTACCCAGTCTGAAATAATATTTAAAGGTTTTCTATGAAATTTTGTTATAATTTTTAAAGTAGTAATTATGTATATTTTGCATAACAGCATGAGTGACTTGTCTGACGCCCTTCAGAATTTAAATCTCTATCCGGTAAAAATAGAGGTTTCCAGAGATTTCAATAGGTATATACCCGACATAGAAGAACCTATTGAATTCAATGCTTCACCTCCGAAAAAGCCAAAACCTCAGAAAAGAAAGAGATATGTATGGGGGAGGCGTGTTCGTAGGAAAAAGCCAGCCAAGAGACTTCCCAAAATAGAAAATCCATTAGACAAAGGGAAGGAGATTGAAGTCGGGGAAGATTTTAGGCAAATGGAAATACAGTTTGGAGAATATTCTAACCAATGGAAATGGAGTATGGGGAAAGCTCTAGACAAGTGGAGGAGTTGCCATTTCAGGAGGAATTGAATCGTGCATTAGAGAGCTGTGAAATTCTCAGGGCCATAAATAATACCCTCTACTCTTTTCCTGCTGAAAATCAACTCCCTATAAACTTAGAACCAGCAATCCCAGAACCTATAATCTACACCCAACCTTTAGGAATGGATGAGTGGTGGACGAATGATTGGCAGTTCCAAAACCTTCTCAGTAATCCTTATTCCTTTCTTCATCAGTTTGACCCGAAACCTATACCAAACCCACCAATGAGCAATGAGAATTTAGCTGAACTTCGCCACTTTGGTGAGGAGTTGGTGGATGCAGGAAATAGGATCAGGGAAGTAGGAGAACAGATCTCCTGGAAGTACGATGAGAGGGAACGCCGTTACTGAGATACCAACTGACGAGGGGTAGTGTGGTGTAAGAATATGAAACTATGGTTGTAAAATAAATAAGCAGAATGTAGCTTGTAAAATAACCTAAAATAAAACTTTGTAAGATTATGATGTGTATGGACGCATATTATATATATAAAATGGGAATCAAGAAATAGATAGTTTTGACTATATATGTATTGTGAAAATTGTATGATGGTTTTGTGTATAATTGTTAATTATTTGATACTAATAAATTATATATTAATTATCAGATGGAAAACGCTAATAATGAACCAGTAAATGAAGTAAACCAATCTGAGCAACATCAAGAGGATCACTTTATGACTAGGCAAGATATAGAAAATATCGTTGCGCAAGGAATAGCCAATGCTATCCCAGCAATACTTGCTGCTGCCCAGAAACCTGTTGAACCACAACAAATCATTACTAGCAAACGTATTTCTGAAGATAACTTCAGTAATAGCATAAATGGAGGCGGTAATCATACTAATCATGATAATGAACCACTGCAAGCTCCACTCCCTAAGAAAATGAAAGCTGCAACACCTGGTTGCACTTACAAAGAATTTCTTGCTTGTAAACCCACGGAATTTGCAGGCAATGAAGGAGCGACTGCAGCACTGCGTTGGTTCGAGAAAACCGAGGCAGTGATTATAATCAGTAAATGTGCTGAAAATGACAAAGTTATGTACGCGTCAAATCTTTTCAAAGAAGGGGCGCTAGAATGGTGGAACACTGTACTTCAAGCCAAATGAAGAAATAGGGCCTACGCCATGAACTGGGAAGAATTTAAGAATATTGTAGAAAGAAAATTCTGTCCCGAATATGAAAAAGATCAAATGGCGAATAAATTCTTGAACCACCGGATGATGGGTGTAGATTGTCGCAGTTATACTTCGACATTCTTTGAATATGCTAGAGTGATACCAACACTGGCTTCGCCAGAACCGGTACTCATTTCTCGCTATATTTTGGGGATTAATTGGTGAAATCCGCAATATCGTTAAAGCTGCGAGACCTCGCACTATTGACGATGCGGTAGAATTAGCTAACACCCTAACTGATGAACTGGTACGCACAAGAGATGGAAATAGGAAGAAGGAACTGGCTCAGAAAATTACCCAAGGATTTCGTACGGGTAATAACAATAGCTTCAGGAAAAGAGGAACAGGGCAATCATCAACTCCGCCGTTCTGCAGGAATTGCAAAAGGAAACATTATGGAAGATGTAATGTAACCTGCAATTTTGCAAAACTGTAGGACATCATGAAGAAAACTGCAGAAAGAAAACCATAACCTGCTTCAACTGTGGAGAAAATGGGCATTTCAAAACAGAATGTCCTAAATTGGTCAAACCAGCAGACAACAAAGCTAAGACGGCCGATGGAGCTACTAAAAAGAATGTCAGAGCATTCCAACTGACCACTCAAGAAGCAGAGCTGATTCCTGACGTGATAGCTGGTACGTTCTTAGTTCACAACGTGTATGTAAAAGTATTATTTGACTCTGGTGCAAACCAAAGTTTTATCAATACTTCATTCTGCCAAGCTCTTAACTTACCTTTAACCAACCTTAGGCAGATTTTTACAGTCGAAACGGCAGACGGAAATTCTGTTAGCATAGATAAAGTTTTGCAAAAGGAAAATATAGAACTCTCAGGTCATAAATTCTTTGCAAACCTATTACCTATGAAATTAGCAGAATTTGATATTGTATTAGGAATGGATTGGTTAGTAGCCAACCATACTCGAATTCTTTGTGACCAGAATTCCATAGAAATCCAGGCACCCACCGGAGAAGTAATTATGATTACAGGAGATAAACCACGTAAGCCCATGAAGTTCATATCAGTAATGAAAATTGCTAATTATGAACGAAAGCAAGGAATAGTGTATATGATTTCGGTAATCATTAGCACTAAGGGTAAAGAACTTAAGGAGATTCCTGTAGTCTCAGAATATCCAGATGTATTCCCAGAAGAATTACCAGGATTACCACCAGATAGGGAAGTAGAATTTAGAATTCATCTAATTCCAGGAACTACACCGATAGCTAAAGCACCTTATCGGTTAGCACCCACAGAAATGTTAGAACTGAAAAAGCAATTAGATGAATTACTAAGTAAAGGTTTCATACAACCTAGTTCATCCCCGTGGGGAGCACCAGTGTTGTTTGTAAAGAAGAAGGATGGTTCAATGAGAATGTGTATTGATTATAGAGAATTGAATAAAGTTACAATTAAGAATCGATACCCATTACCTAGGATTGATGATCTTTTCGATCAACTTCAAGGAGCTAGATATTTTTCTAAGATCGACTTACGCTCCGGATATCATCAATTAAAGGTAGAAGAAGAAGACATACCTAAAACTGCTTTCAGAACTAGGTATGGTCATTATGAGTTTACAGTCATGCCCTTTGGACTAACGAATGCACCTGCCGCATTCATGGACATGATGAATAGAATCTGTAAACCGTATTTGGATAAATTCGTAATTGTCTTCATAGACGATATACTTATTTATTCCAAAAGTCAAGACGAACATTGTCAGCACTTGCATGCACTCTTAACTTTGTTAAGAAAAGAAAAGCTTTATGCCAAATTTTCAAAGTGTGAATTTTGGTTGCAAGAAGTGCAATTCTTAGGTCACATGGTGAATCATGAAGGCATTCATGTAGATCCTGCTAAGATAGAGGCAATTATCAAATGGAAGGTTCCGCAATCCGCAATGGAAATTAGAAGTTTTATAGGTTTAGCCGGATATTATAGACGGTTTATTAAGGATTTTTCCAAGACAGCTGTACCATTAACTAAGCTAACCTGTAAAGCAGTTAAGTTTGAATGGGGACCTAAACAAGAAGAAGCTTTTAGGATATTAAAGCAAAAGTTAACAAATGCTCCAATCCTAGCCTTGCCGGAAGGAACTGAAGATTTTGAAGTTTACTGTGATGCTTCAAAACTAGGATTTGGATGTGTGCTAATGCAACGCAAGAAGGTAATTGCGTATGCCTCAAGACAATTGAAAAAGCACGAAGAGAATTATACGACTCATGATTTAGAATTAGGAGCCATAATTTTCGCCCTTAAAATTTGGAGACATTATCTGTATGGAAGTAAATTTACTATCTATACAGATCATAAAAGTTTAAGGTACATATTTGGGCAAAAAGAGTTGAACATGAGGCAAAGGAGATGGATAGAAATCCTAAGTGACTACGACTGTGATATCCATTATCACGAAGGAAAGGCAAATGTAGTTGCAGATGCCTTAAGTCGTAAGTATCATGAGAACCAAAGACGAGTTCGTGCACTCAGATTAAATCTACAATTAGATTTAATGGAACAACTGAAGAATTTTCAAGAAACAGCAATAGAGGATACTGCTGAAGGAATGAAGGGACGAATAAAAGAATTAGAGCAAGGAAATGATGGAATTTGGAGATTCCATAAGACAAGAATTTAGGTACCTAAGCAAGGAGATTTAAGAAATAAAATCTTAGAAGAAGCCCATAAATCTAGGTATACCATGCACCCTGGAAACAATAAGATGTACCAAGATTTAAGAAATAACTTTTGGTGGATAGGAATGAAAAAGGATATAGCTCGATATGTTTCTAAGTGTCTTACTTGTTCACAAGTTAAGTCAGAACACCAGAAACCTTCAGGTCTACTACAACAACTAGAAATGCCTGTATGGAAATGGGAACTCATAACAATGGATTTTATTACCGAGTTACCCAAAACCAGAAAAGGTAATGACACAATATGGGTAATTGTGGATCGATTAACCAAATCAGCTCATTTCCTACCTATGAAAGAAACCTTTAGCATGGAAAGGTTGGCAAAGTTGTATGTAGAGGAAATTGTATCCTTACATGGAGTTCCACTCTCCATTGTATCAGATAGGGATAGTCGTTTCACTTCTCATTTCTGGAAAAATTTCCAAGAAGCTATGGGAACCCGACTAAATCTAAGTACGGCCTATCATCCTCAGACAGACGGGCAAAGTGAAAGGACAATACAAACTCTGGAAGACATGCTCCGAGCATGTGTGATCGATTTTGGTGGAAACTGGGACGATCACCTACCTTTGATCGAATTCTCCTATAACAATAGTTATCACTCAAGCATCGAAACTGCCCCTTTTGAAGCACTGTACGGACGTAAGTGCAGAACTCCAGTTTATTGGGCAGAAATAGGAGAAAGTCAATTATCAGGACCAGAAATAGTACAAGAAACTACTGACAAGATTACTCAAATTAAGGAAAGACTAAAGACGGCTCGAGATCGCCAGAAAAGTTATGCAAACGATAGAAGAAAGCCGTTAGAATTTCAAGTTGGGGACAAAGTACTATTAAAAGTATCTCCTTGGAAAGGAGTAGTTCGATTCGGTAAGAAAGGAAAGCTAAGTCCAAGATACGTAGGACCATTTCCAGTGATCCAACGTATAGGACCAGTTGCTTATTGTTTACAACTACCAGAAGAGTTAGCAGGAGTACATAACGTATTTCATGTATCCAACCTCAAAAAAATGCTTATCAGACGAATCTCTGGTAGTACCTCTTCAAGATGTAGAGGTAAATAAAAAACTGAAATTTCTTGAGAAACCTCTTCAAATTGAAGATAGAAAGATTAAATTTCTCAAGCACAAGAGACTAAAACTGGTCAAGGTCAAGTGGGATTCAAAGAGAGGACCCGGATACACTTGGGAGCTGGAATCGGAGATAAAGCAAAAATATCCTCACTTATTCCAATAAATCTCGAGGACGAGATTTTAAATAAGGTGGGTAGAATGTAAGGACTCTCAAAACTGTCCTAAAAATACCCGTAATTAAAAACCCGAACCCCTGAAACCATACTGTGCATGAAAAACCAAGAAAACAAGAAGTACGGTCTTCAGGCGGGCCGCGTAACGGATAAGTATACCTTACGCGGGCCGCGTCAAACCTGTGTTGACCGGATAAGTGTTTCGGATCCACGTAGCGACCACCTGGCTAACCTACTCGTGACTGGTCAAGCCTACTCGTACACTGGGCGGCTAGGCGGGCCGCGTAAGGTTAAGCTGAGGTCTTACGCGGGCCGCGTAAAGTCTCAATTTCAGCTATAAATAGTCTGTCACTTGCACAGTCCACTGGTGTCGATCAAAACTTTCAAAAACGAAATAATAATACTCTGAAGTCTAAATTTATATATAATTAGCGAGGCGCTGCTCCGATACTGGGTATTAACTCAATCGCTGCTACGATTCAATGTCCGATCGATTAAACTATCCAATGGATGTTTAAGTGCTGCCCACATTAGGGTTATGCTTTGTCATTCGTCGTTAATTCGATGGATGTTTAAGTATTGCACTTTGTCATTCGTTGTGAGGGTTTTATCTCGTGAGTTATCGTAAATGCTGTATTAGTTACTGACCTAGTTTGTGTGCATTGTTATTTAAACTAGGTTAAAAGGCTAATCAGTAGGCTAGGCTCTGCTCAAATTAAATCTGCAATGTGAGTCATTCTCTTTTTATCAAAGTGCTTTATAAATTCTTAAATATTTTTAAAGTTATAATTACAGGGATTAAGTCTTTGTAATCACCAAGTTACAGCCGGTATGTGGGGTTTTGTATACATTACTTGATAATCTTCACCATTGGGGCAGCCAAGGGGTGATATGACCATAGTCACAGACACCATTGGACAACGGGAGGGCCAATGGGTCGAGTGACAAATACTGTGGGTAGTTGGTTGATATCAGAAACATTGTAATCGCTCTTAATACTGTAAATTATAACAAACGAGTCGTTCTAGTAAAAAGAATGATTCACCAGTATTTCCCGCTGACAAAACCTTTTTCAAACATGTTTCAGGTGATCTGTTGTGATCCAGAAAAAGTGCCGCATAGCACTACAAGCTTAAGGAAGTGGCTCAGTATAAAATAAAGAAACATGTTTTGTAAAAATAAAGATTTCTCCGTGAAATCATATGATTGTAAATTACCGGGGTTTTATCCCGAGTTGTGAAATAAAATAATCGGGAAATTCAGCTTTAAAAAGATCCTGATGAAATCTTCCGCTGTTAAACTCAATTAAATAAATACCACGGGATTTTCTGTCCCGCGGCTCCTGAAACGGGTAAAACCGGGTCGGGGGCCGTGACAAAACCTAATATTAATTAAAAAGGAGGATAAATACTTTGAGAAAACAAAGTATATAAAAGGCCCGAATTAACGGGACTTAAAACATAACGGGTTATAACTTCCTGAAACCGTTAAGGTAACTAGGAATAATTAACCTAGTTAGTAGCATGTGATTAAGTGACTAATGGTGAGTTATAGCTTCATTTGGTCAAAATAAAACATGAGGGACTAATATTGCCAAGTGGAAAACTTGTTTTATTAAAACAAAAAAAAAAAACACAACACACACTTGGTGTGTGTGTGTGTGCATGTAATCGCCCAGGAGAAGAAAGAAAGGGTAAAAAACCCTAGTTCAACAAATTCATCAAATTGAAGCTTGTTTCGAGCCCTAAATCGATGCATGAATGCGTAGAAACGATCACCTAGTCATGGGGATCATAAGGTATGTCATAAAACCTAGATTGGTTAAAGTTGAAATTTGTGACAAGTAGGTTACTTGCGAATAAATTGATGGATTATGATCCAAAGATGAAATTAGATGTTTATGTATGCCTAATTTCGTTAGTTATGATAAAATTATGAAGAATTTGATGAAATCTTGCTTGTAAGTGATTAACAAGTAAACTAGGAAGTGGGTTTTGACTAAATAATGAAGATGATGATATATTTGTGCTAAAAATCATCATAATTGATAGTTGAAGTGAGATACTTGAACAAATTATAAGTTTGAGTGAAAGCTCATGCATGACTTGAAGTGGGTTTTTGTATGTTATGATGAAATTGGTAATTTCGTTCATATAAATAGATGTATGAAATCGTGTTATATACTAGTTCATATGAAGAACTTGATTATATAAGGTGTTGGGATGAATGCTAGTGATATGATGAACGGGTCTCACTTATAGATGAGAACCCATAGTTCTTGTGAAAGGGATGAATAAATTAGTCTTGATAATCGCTTGAACTAATTAAAGTGATTGAAATGTAATAAACTTGGTTAGAACTTTGGTTAAAACGGTGGCCTAAAGATAACGCCTACCGAGTAATTAAAGAATGCTTAAACTAGTTGATGAACTCGAATATGCATTTTAGTATACTAATGGGCATTTGACTTTTAAAAAGTCAAACTGACCTACGATGTGATGAATGATAATTAGATATAAAATGCGTAAGGTGGAATAATCGTATTAAGTTATGATTAAACTAACCACCTTATGAATGATGAATGATAGTTGGCGCTTAACAAGCTAGGTGAAGCTTGGGGAGAAAGCGGGTCAAACGAATCAAGTATGAGAAGAAAGGCGTAATCTGGATACGAGGTAAGCAAAGCTTACACCCTTTTTGTAGAATATGCGTTTGTTTTGTAAACTATAAATGCGACAAGTGTAATATCCAAAATAAGGATTCCGACGCGATTAATACGAGTCGGAACAAATATAAATAGGTTAAAAATGGAAATTTAGTCAAGTATCGACTAAAGTAAATTAAAGTTCAAAGGACACCCATAGCGTAAGCTGAATGGGTTAAAAATATAAGAAATGACTTTAGGAGAAAAATGGGTCTAGTGAGAAAATCCGAAATGGGTCAGATGTGTGATTGGTAATTAAAAACCATGTTTTGTTACATATGAAAATGTTGGGTCATATAGGCCGAACGGGTCAAATGGTGGTGATAACACCATTTGACGAAATTGACTAATGTGGTTGTTAAGTCATGTGTTTACAGAAGCGAATAGTAATTTGGATAATTGCGTCGCCATAGAATATCGGTAATAAAAGCAAGGTGTTGAAACGGGTCACTAGGTTGACTCGAGCCAGGTACGTATAAATACGATTGTGGTTAAACATACATTTTTGGGTCAAATAGGCAGCAAAAGCCCTTCGTCGTAAATGAGGGGCTAAAGTTGACCAAAACGCCCTTGATGGGTAAATCGGGCAAACGACCTTTAAAGGTTGTTAGAAATAAGTGTTTTGATAGATTAAATCCTTAGGATAAGTATAAAAAGGGATGATATGGGACCTTAGTGTCCAATGAGTTGAAACGAGTATTTTCCGTAAAATGACATATCTGAGGGATAGAACTCGGAATAAATAGTCTATTACATTAAATCCACCACAATCATAGTTGTGGTGGAAGACTAATCAATATGGATGGGTGGTATTATGATGCATACAAGGGATGAGCGTAATTTAAGCTTAAAAGTGCATAAATACCCTTAACGGGTCAAAATAAGAGTATAAGCAAAAACGGGTTGAGAATGTGTATAAACCCGTGATTTGAACCTTGTACAATAGGAAATAATTATAATAATATGTTTACAAAAAAGAAACAAAGGCGACAAACAAGTTTGTTTGATGAAATCACGAACAGGTCAAGAAGTGTCGTAATTGAATTTCAAGCCGAGAGCTTGTAATCTAAAATTTTGTGAATTTAGATGTTTGGTTTTTACTCCATAAGATGGAGAATTAAATTACGAACGCGTAGGTAAAAGAATCACTTAAATCGGATCAATAACGAATAAGTTATGGTCGTTTCCGTAAAAACTCGTATTGCTGGAAAATGCAGGTCCCAGATCCAGACCTGCTGAAAAATGGTCTCCCCCGCGCCACGCGAGGGAGGAAGGTGGTGCCGGCGCGTGGCGCGATAGCACCCTGTTTCGGCGAAAAATTTGTATTTAAATCAGTTTCGCTTCCCGGACTCGTTTAGACACGTTTTAAACTACGTATGACTAATTCAATTCATGTTTTATGAATTGTAGGTATAATTTACAGTATCGGAGGACGATCAAGCTCAACGAAGAATCGAACACGATCAAGATACAGGCTTCCGCACATAGTTTCGTCTTCTTTGTAGATGACGAATTCATACATCATATGTTGTATTGTTTATATTGAGAAAAGTTTTAATTTAACCGTATTTTCAACATATTTGTAATCATAATTACAAGTTTATTTTCGTAATCTATACGTAAACCTTTAGAATAATAGCAAGGGTGTTACAAGTTGGTAATCAGAGCTCATGGTTAAAGAATAAAGTGTTTTCGGTTCAAGACTTGATCGCAAATCCGGTAAGTACATGTATATCAATGGTTTAGTATGATTAAAGTGTTGAGAACAACACATAGGGTTATCGTGTAATACACGTTACACCAATCAAATCGATAAAGGGTAGATATAGTCAACAAAATTACGTGTGTTGACATGTATAGTGGAAAAGCCTTGTATTATAATACGGGCGATTGTTGATGTCGACATTACTAACTTCTGTGAATGTTTTAATTAAAGGACACTCGCAACTGAAGATGACGACAGTTGAACGAATTGCGGATATGACGGTGGAACGGTCCGAGATATGACAAGCAGAGCATACTCATCAAGGACCTAAATCGCGTAGCGATCGCGAACAAGATTAACGGCAAGAGAAGCCCGTTAAGGCAAGCATTACCAGGTGCACATTTTAAATTTAATCGCACAAATAACAATATGCAACAAACATGTAGAGAATGACTGTTGCATATGTAAATTAAAAGCTTGGAAAAACTTGAATATAATACCTATCCAGGATAGTATTTCCAAGAAAAACTAAATAGAGGTGTTACTTACATGGGGTGTAGTGTGAAAATTATAAAAGGTCATGAATATTAGGTGTTGATCGCTTACTCTGGCCAAGTAAGTAGTGAACATGTGGTACCATGAACTTTTATGATGGATACATTTACGTCCGATGTAGTAAGGACGGGTGAATGGGACGAATTAAGAAAATACCCCAATAAATAAAATAAGCAAAATGTTTTGTAATAAACGTAAACGCAAGTTGGGTGACGGAAGCCTGTTACGTTAGAATAACGAGCCTGAGAGAAGGGACGAGGATCAAAGTAAATAAAAAAAATACAGACCGATTAATAGGAATGCTAAGGCATAGGGATAAAAGTTTGACTGTCGCAAGTGATGAAATTCACACGGACAATTCAAACAAATTAAATAAAGAATAAAAGACTTGATTGAATAAAAGCGATAGGTTTCGCTAAGATGACCAAATAAAATTAAAACAAAGTCTTAATGCATACCGGGACGGTTACTTTGATAGTGACTTCGGTAAGAAACCCGATAGATGGGTAGGATTTTGAAAGTATGCGTAAACCAAGAGACGGGAACGCGAAGTGGAAAGTCAAAAGACTCGGATTAGGAGTCATGATTAAAAGACGATGAGAATTTGTAAACAGAAATTTTGATAACTACGTTCAACTATTTTAAAGTTGAACGAGTCGAATAAAGAATGAAGTTTGACGTTCACAATTGATGAAATTTCACACGAACAAGTCAAACGAGTTAAATTAAGAATAACGCTTGGTAATGTAGACAGGAAAAAACGCAAACTAGCGAAACAAGAATGTTAAAAACATTAAAAAAAAAGAACCCGGGTAACGGGTCGTAAAGAAGTATAGGTAAGCATCGGGTAACGGTAGGAGTAGGACAAACTGACGTATAAATGATGTTAGAAGTCATAAAGTCATAAAGATACTTCGAAAGAAGACAAATGTAGCCTTAGACTACGGTTAAGGTCAAATGAAATCTAAAAAGCAAAAGTAAATAATTCCAAACATAAAAAGGGGTGCTTTGATACCATATACATATATAAACATATATACATACGAATAAAAACTCGAATAAAGTATGATCTAAGAGATCATCATAACCTACGGGGTTATAAGCAATGTTAAGGTTTACGGGGCCAAAAAGACCTTTGGGTCGCAAATAGAAAGAAACGAACTGTTGGGGTCTCGTTTAAAAAAAGGTAAAAAGGTGAAAATCTAGATAAATAGCTTACGAGGCTAAGTAAAAGAACCTACGAGTCATTTGAGTTAAGCGTGGGAATTAATTATAATTCCACGCATTAAATAATAACGGAAAGGAATAAATCCTCGGACTTAAAATTCCTAGAAATAAGAAAAAGATGTAAGACAAGGCGAAAAGAAAACGTTAAACTAAAATTCAGTTTTAGTGAGAAACAACGTTTTAACAAATACAAGTATTATGAGAGAAATTAGAAAAAGGGTTAATATTAAAGGATTTAGGTCTTGACACCGATAGGTGTAAAAACGATGCATTCGAAAAGAAGATTCTCGATGATGAAAGGGTTATATAAACTTAAACATGACGTGATGCGATCACGGTCAAGAAAAGTAATATGAAATATAACCACGTTATAGCGTAAACTATGAAATGAGAATAAAAAAAGTTTGTAAGCCTCGAGAAGGCAAAATGGATATACCCGAGCGAAGGGATACAAGGTAACCGGTGACTAACAAGTCTAACCGCCAAAATAAATAATCAATAAAGATAAGGAATACAACCTAAAAGTAACGGTCCACGAGGCCTTACACATGAAAGACGTACACGTCAATATAAATGAAAACTTTTGACCGAAAGGAACGGGTGCTTTGAAAACGAAACTTGGTTCGTTTGATTAAACCAATGAACTACGTAAATAAGGTTTCGGGGACGAAACCTCTTTAAGGGGGTAGACTTGTAACACCCCGAAAACGGGTTTGGTAATCAAACCTCGTTAATAGTAATGAACGGGTAAAATACCGTTAGTGGTGAAATTTAACCCGGTAAATAATAGGACCTAAATAAATAAACCTAATATTAATTAAAAAGGAGGATAAATACTTTGAGAAAACAAAGTATATAAAAGGTCCGAATTAACGGGATTTAAAACATAACGAGTTATAACTTAGCGAACCCATTAAGGTAACTAGGAATAATTAACCTAGTTAGTAGCATGTGATTAAGTGACTAATGGTGAGTTATAGCTTCATTTGGTCAAAACAAAACATGAGGGACTAATATTGCCAAGTGGAAAACTTGTTTTATTAAAACAAAAAAAAAATAAAACACAACACATACTTGGTGTGTGTGTGTGTGCGTGTAATCGCCCAGGAGAAGAAAGAAAGGGTTAAAAACCCTAGTTCAACAAATTCATCAAATTGAAGCTTGATTCGAGCCTTAAATCGATGCATGAATGCGTAGAAACGATCACCTAGTCATGGGAATCATAAGGTATGTCATAACCTAGATTGGTTAAAGTTGAAATTTTTGACAAGTAGGTTACCTGCTAGTAAATTGATGGATTATGATCCAAAGATGAAATTAGATGTTTATGTATGCCTAATTTCGTTAGTTATGATAAAATTATGAAGAATTTGATATAATGTTGCTTGTAAGTGATTAACAAGTAAACTAGGAAGTGGGTTTTGACTAAATAGTGAAGATGATGATATATTTGTGCTAAAATCATAATTGATAGTTGAAGTGAGATACTTGAACAAATTATAAGTTTGAGTGAAAGCTCATGCATGACTTGAAGTGGGTTTTTGTATGTTATGATGAAATTGGTAATTTCGTTCATATAAATAGATGTATGAAATCGTGTTATATACTAGTTCATATGAAGAACTTGATTATATAAGGTGTTGGGATGAATGCTAGTGATATGATGAACGGGTCTCAATTATAGATGAGAACCCTTAGTTCTTGTGAAAGGAATGAATAAATTAGTCTTGATAATCGCTTGAACTAATTAAAGTGATTGAAATGTAATAAACTTGGTTAGAACTTTGGTTAAAACAGTGGCCTAAAGATAACGCCTACCGGGTAATTAAAGAATGCTTAAAGTAGTTGAAGAACTAGAATATGCATTTTAGTATACTAATGGGCATTTGACTTTTAAAAAGTCAAACTGACCTACGATGTGATGAATGATAATTAGATATAAAATGCGTAAGGTGGAATAATCGTATTATGTTATGATTAAACTAACCACCTTGTGAATGATGAATGATAGTTGGCGCTTAACAAGCTAGGTGAAGCTTGGGGAGAAAGCGGGTCAAACGAATCAAGTATGAGAAGAAAGGCGTAATCTGGAGACGAGGTAAGCAAAGCTTACACCCTTTTTGTAGAATATGCGTTTATTTTGCAAACTATAAATCCGACAAGTGTAATATCCGAAATAAGGATTCCGACGTGATTAATACGAGTCGGAACAAATATAAATGGGTTAAAAATGCGTAAAAATGGAAATTTAGTCAAGTATCAACTAAAGTAAATTAAAGTTCAAAGGACACCCATAGCGTAAGCCGAATGGGTTAAAAATATAAGAAATGACTTTAGGAGAAAAAGGGGTCTAGTGAGAAAATCCGAAATGGGTCGGATGTGTGATTGGTAATTAAAAACCATGTTCTGTTACTTATGAAAATGTTGGGTCATATAGGCCGAACGGGTCAAATGGTGGCGATAACACCATTTGACGAAATCGACTAATATGGTTGTCAAGTCATGTGTTTACAGGAGCGAATAGTAATTTGGATAATCGCGTCGCCATAGAATATCGGTAATAAAAGCAAGGTGTTGAAACGGGTCACTAGGTTGACTCGAGCCAGGTACGTATAAATATGATTGTGGTTAAACACACATTTTTGGGTCAAATAAGCAGCAAAAGCCCTTCGTTGTAATTGAGGGGCTAAAGTTGACCAAAACGCCCTTGATGGGTAAATCGGGCAAACGACCTTTAAAGGTTGTTAGAAATAAGTGTTTTGATGGATTAAATCCTTAGGATAAGTATAAAAAGGGATGATATGGGACCATAGTGTCCAATGAGTTGAAACGAGTATTTCCGTAAAATGACATATCTGAGGGATAGAACTCGGAATAAATAGTCTATTACATTAAATCCACCACAATCATAGTTGTGGTGGAAGACTAATCAATATGGATGGGTGGTATTATGATGCATACAAGGGATGAGCGTAATTTAAGCTTAAAAGTGCATAAATACCCTTAACGGGTCAAAATAAGAGTATAAGCAAAAACGGGTTGAGAATGTGTATAAACCCGTGATTTGAACCTTGTACAATAGGAAATACTTATAATAATATGTTTACAAAAAAGAAACAAAGGCGACAAACAAGTTTGTTTGATGAAATCACGAACGGGTCAAGAAGTGTCGTAATTGAATTTCAAGCCGAGAGCTTGAAATCTAAAATTTTTGAAGTTAGATGTTGGGTTTTTACTCCATAAGATGGAGAATTAAATTATGAACGCGTAGGAAAAAGAATCACGTAAATCGGATCAATAACGAATAAGTTATGGTCGTTTCCGTAAAAACTGATATTGCTGGAAAATGCAGGTCCCAGATCCAGACCTGCTGAAAAACGGTCTCCCCCGCGCCACGCGAGGGAGCAAGGTGGTGCCGGCGCGTGGCGCGACAGCACCCTGTTTCGGCGAAAAAATTTGTATTTAAATCAGTTTCGCTTCCCGGACTCGTTTAGACACGTTTTAAACTACGTATGACTAATTCATTTCATGTTTTATGAATTGTAGGTATAATTTACAGTACCGGAGGATGATCAAGCTCAACGAAGAACCGAACACGATCAAGATACAGGCTTCCGCACATAGTTTCGTCGTCTTTGTAGATGACGAATTCATACATCATATGTTGTGTTGTTTATATTGAGAAAAGTTTTAATTTAACCGTATTTTCAAGATATTTGTAATCATAATTACAAGTTTATTTTCATAATCTATACGTAAACCTTTAGAATAATAGCAAGGGTGTTACATATATTATATAAAATTCGGCAACTCTCGCCAGCAATTTTTTTTCAACTGAGTACGACAATGATTTTTATTTAATTGATTTTTAGCAACTACGAATGCCAAACTAAGTTTGATAGAAGCGCCATATGATAATTGTTAGTATCTTAGTGTGTCCCATAGATTGCTTTCATGTCTGGCCAGTATGACGGTTTAATGCATGGAACCACTAAGATCTCCCAACGGTCATATTGTATTGATATCGGCTAATAGTAAGCATCTAATATAATTTGGCGATATTACTGCCATAAGAAGAATCATTGATTTTATGGAGCCCATTTTATGATTTTTTTCCTTCTAATGATATGAAGGTCACATTTTACTGCTCCTACCTTATCAAACAGACCTCTTGATTGCGCGATAGACAATGGCCAAAAGCACGTGTTCCGACCAATGAGTGGTTGAAAAGGTGCAAAATTCTCATCCGAATATGAGACGACATATCCCCAAATCTCCCGATAAGGAGAAGGGGCATATATTTATAAACGGTGTACTATATTGAGCCGTATCATATACGTTGTATTATATTGAGGCGTATCCCCAAATCTCCCGATAAGGAGAGGGGTATATTTTTAAGTGGTGTACTATATTGAGCCTTATCAAATACGCTGTACTTTATTGAGGCGCATTCCCGAATCTCCCCATAAGGAGAAATGGTATATTTTTAAACGGTGTACTTTATTGAGCCGTATCATATACGCTGTACTATATTGAGACGTATCCCCAAATTTCCTGATAAGGAGAGGGGTATATTTTTAAAACGATGTACTTTATTGAGCCGTTTCAAATACGTTGTACTTTATTGAGGCATATCCCCGAATATCCCAATGTGGAGAAAGGGTATATACTTAAACGGTGTACTATATTGAGGAATATACCAAATCTCCAACTAAGGAGAAGTGCATATAATTAAAACGTCAAATAAGACGTGTCCTGAAATCTCCAATTTTTTCCAACTATGTGGAAGAAGAAGGACTAAATGTGCCAACTCTATTGGGTGAAGACAAATTAGTCGAAGAACCGCTAGCAATCAAGCAAATAAATTTCTTTCGAATTTACTCGGTCTACTAGTTCTTATGTAATTAAGACTAGTAAATAAGACCATGATAAAAGACTCTGTCTTAAATATATACTTCCCACCAATGGTAGTGGTTGAAAAGGGTGATAGAAGTGGGAAACTGATTCCCTCACACCAATATAATCCTAAAAATATTTCGGTGATTCTCGTCCAAACTATGGGATGGCACTTATCAAAGATCTCCAACTAATTCCCGATTGTGTGGAAAGGGGATAGAATTTCCATACAACCATGTGATGCTAATCATCCCCAAATCTCCTAATACAGAGAAGGATATATATTAAAACGGTGACTGTATCGAGCCGTATCATATGCGCTGACTATATTGAGGCGTATTCCCAAATCTCCCAATGTGGAGAGGGACTTATATTTAAACGTCAACTGCGACGAATTCCCAAACCTCCCAATATGAGGAGGGACTTATATTTAAACGTCAACTGCAATGTATTTCCAAATATCCCACTACGGAGAGCAACTTATATTTTCAACGTCAACTAAGATGCATCCCCAACCCAGGAAAAGGATTCATATTCTATACATTGACTGAAACGTATCATTAAAATCTCCAACTAATTCCTAACTGCGTGGAAAGGAGAAAACTCTCGTCCAACTTCGTGACGATATCTGTTCCAAATCTCCAACTATTCCTAACCGTGTGGAAGGAGAGGAACCATATTAATACGTTGGCTGAAACGTATCACTAAATCTTCAACTAATTTCCAATTGTGTGGAGAAAAAAGATCTTCGTCAACTTTGTGACGAAACTTATTACAAAACTCTAACTAATTCCCAGTTGTGTGGAAAGGAGGAAAATCTTCATCAACCTTGTGACGATACTTGTTCCAAGTCTTCAACCATTCCAAACTATGTGGAAGGATAGGAATCATAATACTGCATTGTCAGTTAAAACAAAGACAGTCCTGACCTTTATGGTTCCCTGTCTAAGGTGATGGGTTATACCCAAGCCTCATAGTCTATATGATCAATACGATCATGACTAAAATCATCTAATACGATGATCATATTATTTAACATCCTTAGCAATGTTCTGCCTATGGGCTATACTATAAGGTCCATTGAGATATTGACATTATGACCAATGTTGTTGATGCATATGTCTGTCGACTTCGTCTTGTATCGAGTCGTTTGTCTAGATAGGATAGAATGAAGCTCAGTTTACGAGAAAATAGGATTCGTGTGGTGAAAGTCCATTTCGCACGAAATGGCTGGGCCATTTCGTACGAAATGAACATTGATCATTTCGCACGAAATGGATTCTGACCATTTCGTACGGAATGCCATTCCTATAAATACCTACCATGTTCAAATCATTTGTAATAGTTTCGGATTCCAGAGCCGAAGTGCTGCTGAAGTGTCGTTTGATCTGTAAAGCTTTCAAATCAATATAACAAGACATTATAAGTGATTCTGTGTGTAAATCAACCTGATTCGAAGTTGATACGTTTGTTTCCGCCTCTCGTATTGATTAGAATTCTTCTGAACGATTCGTTTTGGTCGTGCAAACGATCCTACAAGTGGTATCAGAGCCCAGGAGGAAGAGTTCTTACCAAATCAGCCTGATTTCACCAAAATTCTGACTTCTACACCTTCTTTTACAACATTTTTCAAAATTAAACAAGATTTTACGGTTAAAATGGATTGAATTTCACATATAACACGCGTAATATAGTTTTAAACAATCCTTGAAAGAATTAGACCTAAAATCGACCTAAAACCTGATCAATTTGACAAAAATCTGATCGTTTGAGGTGACATCAGCATCATTCTGTACGAAATGGTCCATTTCGTTTGAATCAGACTTTCATTTCGCACGAATTGGGTTATCTTTCATTCATTTTGCACAAATTGTAGCATAGAAACATCATTTCGCACGAAATGGATCTTCATTTCGCACGAAATGGATCTTCATTTCGCTTGAAAGGAACTTCCATTTCGCACCAGTTCACTCATTTCGCTTGAAACATTATCATTTCGCACGGATTGAATATTCTAGTTTCCTTTTCGCACGGATTGGACCCATTCCACTTGAATAGTGTCATTTCGCTTGAAAAGGGACATTTCGCATCAAGTCCATTTCGTTTGAGATACCATCTCGTTTGAAGATTCCATTTCGCTTGAACTTTGTAAATTTGTGAAACTTGTTACCGAAACATGGAAGAAGAGTTTTATAATGCGTTTGGTACCGCTCCAGCTGCTCCAACCACAGTTGCCAAAACTCTTGAAATTGAAAATGAAACGGGAACATCTCAAAAGCCTCCAAAGCTTATGTACATCGAGGATTTTAAAGGATGGCAAAACCGTTTTGAAAACTGGCTGCAAGCTTATAAGTTTGATGCATGGTGTTCGTTAGATGTAGATTACGTTAAACCGAAAGATGAACGTGGGATTGAAAAAGCTTTAAGTGACTATTCAGCGGTTGAGAAATTGAAATACACCAGTGAAAAAATGATGATTAGTCTTCTCCAACAATCAGTAAAAGAAGATATTTTCGTGTTGCTTCAACATGAGGAAACTGCTAGATCAATTTGGTTGGCGTTGATTAACAAGTTTAAGGGAAGTGCTGATATGATAAAAAATAAATGTGCATTACTAAAGAAATCATTTAATATGTTTACAACGTTTGAAGGTGAATCAACAAAAACGACTATCGATAGATATTGTCATCTTGTCCAGGAAATGAGAAGGTTGGAAATCAAGAAAGAAGATGATGAATAGGTTGATAAGCTAGCTGATGCGCTACCACAGCATAAATGGGGAACATATTTGTTGATTTTAAAACATATGAGAAAATCTGAAAGTATGAATTTGAGTAAGTTCATTCAGAAGATTGAAGAACATGAATTGGATATTCAGAAAACTGCTATCATGAATAATCCAAATGCTCAATAGGATGTTAGTCTATACTACAGAGGAAACAAATTTGAGACTACTCCGAGTCCGAAGATTAAGACTGCTTTCAGTGCTGATGGTTCTTCTGGAACAAATGTTAGCACTATAACTCAGAGTGGTGGATATTCGTCATCGTATTCAAGTTTTGATCCGAATTTCACAACACCAAGTCCTCAACGACAGAGTTCAACAAATCTGCAATGCAATGTTACATTGAATATTCAAAATGGTCAAAATCTCTCTCCAGAAGTGGCTAAGCAACACATGGCATCACTTGTTACTATGTTAGAGTCTTATGAAAGTTTAGTTGCTGGAAGAATCGGAAATCCAATGCTTACTAAAGAAGATTATGACCAGATTGATTCTGAGGAACTTGAGTTGATGGACATCAAGTGGTGTTTAGCCAGTGCTGTAAGAAGGGCAGAAAAATTCAAACAAATCACCGGAAGAGATGATTTTCGTGATGTTGCTACATCTCCGTTAGGGTTTGATAAATCAAAGGTTACTTGCTTTCATTGCAGAGAAAAGGGACATTTTAAACGAGAGTGTACAAATAAAGAAGCAACCGGAAGACAAGATCCGTTTGGATACAACGATTATCATCAAAAATCAATTTATCATCAGATTGCTCAACAACCGTCATCATCCCGTGCTATTGAAGATGGACAGAAGAAAGCATGTCTGGTAGATCAAGATGATGAAAGATTACCAGAGGGATTTAGCTGGGATAAATACATTCCGGATAAAAATTACTTAAAGAATCAAGCCTTTATTGCTCAAATTCTTGAAGATTCAACTTCTGCAGGAAAATCAATCAAGTCTAAGAATTGTCCGAAAAGAATACCGATTTTTAAGGAATTAGGAAGTGATGCAGATACCAATGACGAAGAAGAATATATTAATAAAGCTAGACGACAATTGGATTCTTACAATTATAATTTGTTTTTTGCGGATAAGATCGAGATGTTGAATAAGAAAAAGGATGCTAGACTGAAGAAATAAATGGAAGCAAGAAAGGTGGTTGAAAAAGAAATTGAAGCAAGAAGGGTTGCTGAAGAAAAAGAAAAAGTGGAAGCTGAAAAAGTTAAAGTTGAAGAAAATTCGACAGAAAAGGTCGAAGATGAAGAATGTGAGTTAAAAATAGAAATTGATGAAGAACCAATGATTGAGAAGGTGGTGGAGAAAATTGTTGAAGTGGAGAAAATAGTTGAAAGAATGGTTGAAATTGAAAAGATTGTCGAAGTTGAAAAAATAGTCGAAGTTGAAAAAATCGTTGAAGTTGAAAAGATTGTCGAAGTTGAAAAGATTGTCGAGGTCACAAAACCTTGTCTGAAATGTTTGGAACCATGCAAACAGTGTGAAGAAAAAGACAAGAAGTATAGTGAGCTAGAAGAATTGAAAGAAAAATTGTTGTTTGATGTGAAATATGTAATAGAATCATACGATGTGCTGAATAGAACGGTTGATAATTTGAACAAGACAAACCTTGAAATGGGAGCTGCTTCAACCATGATGAGTTCAACATTAATGACTAAGCAGAGGGTCATCAATGAGTATATTGAAGACTGTGCAAAGCTGAAACAGGATTTGGAACTCGAAAAGATTGAAAATGAAAGAATCAAACGATTGCTGCTGAGTTATACAACTTGTGATTATTTGATTGACAGAGTTTATCCTACTGTTGCAGGTCTTGAAGCTTTTCAAGATAAAAAGTCGGAAGATAAGGATACTGGAACAAGTTCAGATGAAGAAGAGAAGAAACCATTCTGGAGACAGTCAAACAAAGAGTTTCTTGCTGAGAGGAAAAAGAATCTGGTGAAGGAATCTGAGAAAAGAGTTGAAAGAAGAACTTGTTTCAAATGTCAAGTAGTTGGACACATTGCTTGGAATTGTCCAAAGCAAACCAACACAAAACAGGGAGTTTCTTCTAACTCTAAAATGAAAGAGAAATGTGTTAAAAAATTCAAAGAGTTCAAAAATTCGACTTTCGAAGTTGGTGAAAGTTCGAAACATTTTTACAAAAGAAAAGTCGATTTGAACAAACAAAAATGGGTTGTTAAATCTGAAACTAGTTCTGACAATGAATCTGACTCGTCAAAGTCAGAGGAGTCATTTGCTATGAAAAATGATGAGAATTCCGTTCCAGAAATGAACGATGAAAACTTTCCGACATTGTCAAAAGAAAACTTAAAGTTAAAAGTTGGAAAGATTGAGATCTCAGATCAATTCTTCTCTGGTAAGGAAGAATTTGATGCTGAAAAGGTGTTTAATGGAAAAGTGAAACATATTTTTGGAAAGATGGTTGACGGGAAGGTGAAAGGAGCAAAAGAGTTTTATAAATCAAAAAGATGGTGGGTTAATGATGATGAACAATCACCCAAGGCTGGTCAGGCTTGGGTGACAGCATTTTCTACTTAAAATCCTGACTTGCCGGAGCTCCCAAGTTGGTAATCGTGGAGCATGAATCGGCATCTTTCTTGAGAAATTCACATCTGTGATATTTCGACCTACATGTGGTATTATTATTATTGAAAAATGTCATATTTCGTTTTACTAATGGTATTGTGATAAGTACCTACAAGTGGTTAATCAAGGTCATTAAGTTGAACTTGATTTAGCTTTCATTCAAGTGATTTTACAAGTGGTTGAGAAAACAATGTGATGAAGCCCCACAAAAACTAATTTTCTGGAAAAACCATTTGATTAAAACAAACTTAAGTGTTTTGAAATCACAATGGGAAAATAGTTTGTTGTCAGGGGGAGTTCTGATTGTTTACGCCAAGTGGATGACGAATTGAAGCAATTCACATCGGTTTGTCAATTTTTTCTTTAAATGGTTTTGAATTTTAGGGGGAGTAAGAAATTTCAGAAAATCCAAAAACATTTGAAAAAGTAAAAAACATTGAAAAATCAAAAATGAGTTTTGTTGTAAAAAGAGGAAAAATGATAGTACATCAGTGGATTATCACAGCACGCTAAAGAAATGGAAAGTTAAAATGTGATAAACGGTCTCACTAAAGATGTGACGATAGGCTCAGCTAGACTAGTAGATTTGCGATAACGATACAAACTTAAATGAAAAAGCCTAGTTCTAGTGGAAAACGCGGTTGAAAGCATAGTACTTAGTTTTATCCTTCGTGGCTGTGTACCTACTCAGTAATCGCTGAATGCTAAAAAGGCATAAAAACCGGTCAGTTTGTGAACTTTCACAACTTGCTGAAAAAGTCGCTGTGATTGTGCATTTGTTTTTGCAAAGATTTAAACTTGTTTGATTTCTTTATTTTGTTTAAGCATTGGACATCCTCTGCGTATACGTGAGTATCGACCTGGATGTTAGTGCCTAAACATTCTGCTTTATTTTCTTTGGTGTTTCGTTTAAATCTTGGATCACCTCTGCGTATACGGGAGTATCGACCTGGTGGTTAAGATTTAAACACTTTCAACTTGTTTTTATTTCTTATTTTGTTTAAACATTGGACTTTCTCTGCGTATCGAAAGATCGACCTGATTGTTAATGTTTAAATATTATGCGTTGTTTTCGCACATATCACAGTAGATGAAAGTTTAAAGGCATTACTTGAGTCTGTGTATTGCATGATGAGGGGATATGCTGAGATCGTGGGGTCCATAAGAATTTAGTGCAAATTTAATATATCTTAACGTATCGGTAAGCATTTCGAAAGTTTTTATATTGAGTTTAAGAGGACAACAATATCGTCAATCTATGTGAATCGTTTAGAACTTAAAGTGTTAAAGCTCAACGGTGCTAGTGATTTATCTCAAAAACTGATATGATTCTCTTACACAAACTCACAAAAATATTGTCTGTAAATATTTCTTTACTTCATTTCAATACTTTTCCTACAAGTGGTTTTAGCATAAAGTTTTAAAAAAATCAAAAATATTTTCGACAACTGATGTTGAAAAGTTGTTTTTCAAAATTCCGAGTGCTAAACATGACGACAACAGGGTTGGGAGAGTTTGTTTGAAATGAGAAAAGATTTCAAAATGAAAATGTCAAATCTAAATGTTATTATTACAATTGGTAATCAGAAATTTTAAATGTTAAATCATTTTGAAAGATATCTGCAAGTGGTTTACAAATTTGTCAAATTGTTAAATTTGTGAAATTTATTTTGAGGTAGAGGATGTGCAGGTTAGCTAGGATTTGACTCCTGAAAATGAGCAGAGTTTGAGCCAGGTTCCTGATCCTGTTGCTACGGAAAGCCAGGAGACGTTCTGAACCTGCGAAAATGCTATGACAGATTACGATCCCGGATCAACTTAAGGGGGAGTCTGCTAGCAAAGGGGAGTCTGAAAAGTCTAGAGCCAAGTTCGATCCTGAGGTTCTTGCAAGCTGCTGATACTGAAGAACATAAGGAATCAAGAGATCTGATCAAGAGAAGATAGAGCCAGGATTAAGATTCTGAGAATGAGTGAGAGAAAGAAAAGATTGAAGATTAGATCAACATTCAAGGGGGAGTATAGAAGCTGATGAAAGAAGACAGAGATAGGATGCTTACACTGTCAGATACTTTGGAAGGATGCATGAAGACTGATAAAGATTAAAGACTCGACATACTGAGGACTTGTACTGAAGACTCGTCGACATCCAAGGGGGAGTCTGTTGATGCATATGTCTGTCGACTTCGTCTTGTATCGAGTCGTTTGTCTAGATAGGATAGAATGAAGCTCAGTTTACGAGAAAATAGGATTCATGTGGTGAAAGTCCATTTCGTACGAAATGAACATTGATCATTTAGCACGAAATGGATTCTGACCATTTCGTACGGAATGCCATTCCTATAAATACCTACCTTGTTCAAATCATTTGTAATAGTTCCGGATTCCAGAGCCGAAGTGCTGCTGAAGTGTCGTTTGATCTGTAAAGCTTTCAAATCAATATAACAAGACATTATAAGTGATTCTGTGTGTAAATCAAGCTGATTCAAAGTTGATACGTTTGTTTCCGCCTCTCATATTGATTAGAATTCTTCTGAACGATTCGTTTTGGTCGTGCAAACGATCCTACAAATGTCGTTCCTTGTTCAAGGTGGTGAGCTATGCTCAAGCCTGATAGTCAATATGATCAGTGCGATCCTGACTAATATCATCAATATAATGATCATATTATTAACATCCTTAGTGATGTAGTGCCTACGGGCTATACTTTACTCTATTACCAATAAGACAATGATAGTTGTGACCTTTATGGTCCTCTGTTCAAAGTGGCGGGTTATACCCAAACCTAATAGTCTATATGATTAATGCGATCATGACTAATATCATCAACATAATAATCATACTTAACATATCTAGTGATCTTTCGCCTACAGACTATATTATATTTTCCATTTGAGACAAGGACAGTTGTGACCATTATGGTTCCCTGTCCAAGGTGGAGGGCTATGCCAAAGCCTCACAGCCTATATGAACAAAGGCGATGATGAATGATATCATCAGTGCGATGACCATTAGTTTAACATCCTTTGTGATGTCAATCGAATTGCCTACGGGCCATATTATATCGTCAATTGTGACGACAGTAGTGGTCTACAACCCCTTATCCAAAGGTAATGAACTATGTTCAAACCTTAAATCCATTTGATCAAATGAGATCGCGGCTTATATATATATTTTAATTGTCCTTTGTGACAAGGCTTTAGTGCCATATCATTCAATGTCCTTCGTAACGCGGCCTTTGTGCCATATCTTTCACAATCTTTGTGACAGGCCCTTGTGCCATATCTTTTGTGTCCTTCGTGACAAGGCTTTAGTGCCATATCTTTCAATGTCCTCCGTGACAAGGCTTTAGTGCCATATCATTCAATGTCCTTCGTGACGAGGCCTTGTGCCATATCTTTCACAATCTTTGTGACAGGCCCTTGTGCCATGTCTTTCACGCCCTTCGTGATAAGCCATTGTGCTATATTTAGATGTCCTTCGTGATTACTAATGTGCTATATTTAAATATCCCTTATGACAAGCCGATGAGTTATATGGCTAAGTCCATTACCAATTGTGGTAAGCAGGGCTAGTGAAATTGATATATAAATATATAGATCTGTAAGATCTAATGCAAATAAATTGATTTGCTATTTAGTTCTTGAAGTATTACTGATGGCTATAATATTTTTCAAATAAACTTATGGCAAACCTGAGTATTGGCAAAGCAAGTAAGGAAAAAACAGTGGTGACGATTTAAAGCGCCAAAACCGTAATGACGAAAAGAATCGTCTTCGATCCATAGTTGCCGATGAAGTCGGTAAAGCCCTGACTGGATTTATAGCCACACTTAAAGGGCCAGAGCCATCAGTACAAAAAAAGAACTTTGTTTCTAAACCCCGTTCAAATACTCATAAGACTGAAAAGACTCATTTCTCCTCAACTAAGAGTGAGCAGAGTATTAATAGTATCAAGAAAGCTGAGTCACATGACTCTAAGAAGGGGTGTACATATAAATACTTTGTTTCTTGTAAACCCCGTGACTTTATGGGTGAGATTGGAGCAATTGATGCTCTAAAGTGGCTGGATGAAATGGAAACCGTTGTTGATATAAGTGGTTGTGCCACCAAGGACACCGCTAAATACGTGTCCCAATCCTTCAAGGAGGATGCTCTGAGTTGGTGGAAGGCACTGATCCAATCCACTTGCAAGATTGCAATATACAACCTGAGTTGGTCTAAGTTCGTGGAAGTGATCCGCGAGACTTATTGCCCACCTCACGAGGTGGAGAAGGTTGAATCTGACTTTCTAAGGTTGACTATGAAAGGCCTCGAGTGTCGAGCCTATGTAACTGAATACAACTCCTTATCAAGACTCGTGCCGTATTTAATTACCCCCGAGTCTAAGCGCATTGCGCGGTTTATTGGAGGACTCGCTCCAGAAATCAAAGGGATGGTTAAATCCTCCAAACCTGCAACTTTTAGATCCGCTGTGGATCTGGCTCTTTCTCTTACTGAAGATGAGATAAGAGCGAAGAGGAATGAGGCAAAACCCAAATGTAAAACCTGCGGGAAGCAACACTTCGGAAAATGTTTCCATGAGCAGACCAAGGGTTGTGGCATCTGTAAGGATATGGATCACAAGTCTTATGAATGCAAAGACTTGAAAGACGTCATGTGCTATGGATGTGGCGAGAAAGGGCATATAAAGACCCGCTGCCCAAAAAGGGCGACTGACGGGAAGAACAAGGCCATTGATGGCAAGAAAGGCAATGTTTGAGCCTTCCAATCTGCTACAGCAGAAGCAGTTCAAGACATATCTTTACGTATCTGTTTCTCGTAAATGTTTTATTTATTAGAAACTTGTTTTAAACTCTGGAGCCAGTTAAAGCTTCATCGATTGTAAATTTAATAAAATTTTAATTCTGCCTTTTCAAGGCCTAAATGTCATTTATAAAATCAAGTGGCCAACCTAGATGGTTTCCCATATGAGATATCCTTCGCGAATCAAATTGTATTTGATAATCTCTTATATATAAATCCTGCGGGATTCGATATGTTCTTATACATGGATTGGTTAGTCCAAAAACCAAATCCACTTTGTGGAAGAACAAACAACATGGATTGGTAAGAAACTTATCGAAATTAAAATCCCCATCTGGTGATATACTCACCATTCGTGGAAGAACAAACAACATGAATTGCCCGAGGAAGCTTTTATGCTTAAGGTGTCTAACTGATTGAATGAAGAATATGTCATCCACATGACATAAGTAAATCTTGATGAATTAAAGTCAAAAGCTGAAGACCTTTGTGTGGATGGACATGAGAAGTCCATAGCCACCGAGGAAGCATAATGCTTAGAACGTTCGCTAGAGAGTCGAACATCGCAGACCATTTTTAGTCTGCATCACTGAACTAGAAAATCCCACATAGAACTGGTAAATGGTAACAATGGATCTAACCTCCAAGTTACCTAAGATAAATCATGGCAATGACACGATGTAAATTACAGTCGACAAACCTACTAAGTCGACGCTTATTGTCAATTAAAGAAACTTTATAATTCTGACAAGTTAATCTATAGAATGATAACCTCAAGTCTCCTTATGGAGTACCGTTGTCTATAGTATCGGATTAAGATACTAAATATACTCTTATCTCTGGAAAATTCCAGCAAAGTGCTTAGCTGATAAGCACTTGTCATGTTTCACCATGACGTTTAAACGTGAGCTTAAGCTTAATGTAGTGACACGTGTCCCTAATCCTAATTATGTCAAAAGTTGGTTAAGAGGGACTATTTTTGTCAAAAACGAAAACTACATTTATGGAAGGACTAAAAGTGTCAACATACTGAAACTAAGCCTCTGAGTGACCGTATACGGTGTCCGTATTCTCATATGAGCCACTTGTTGGACGTGAGGTGCCGTTTACATAATTGTTTGAAAGTTGCGTAATCGTTTGAAAGTTTGCGCGACGAAGGGTTAAAAGCGTCAACATGTTAATTCTTACCTCTGAGTGACCTTTATCAAACCAAGAGTTTTATGATGCTTGGTCATACTCTTGGGTGTGCCTAATATTGTTCAATGAGGGATTTTGTGATAATCATAACAAAATATGCATTATTCGAGCTCAAGGACTATTTACGACAAACTACGAAAGTCTGCCGATTCTCGTAGCGACGCACACTCCGGAACAAGGTCATAAGCTAGACACACCCTAAATACCCTTAACATAGCTTAGAAATAAGTTTTGGAGGGTTCGGTGTGTGAAAATATGCTTATTTGATCACATGGACTAAAAGCGTCAAAACTGCGAAAGTATGCAAATTTGTAACACCCAAAAAACGGGTTTAGCAGATAAATCGCGTTAACGTCGAAGAGCGGGTAGAATACTTTTAGTGGTAAAAGTTAACCCGGTAAATATTATGATTTAATTAAATAAACTGGATGTTAAAAAAAAGAGAATAAATACTTTGGGAAAAACAAAGTATATAGAAGTCCCGAGTTAACGGGACTTAAAGTAAAATGGGTTATAACTTCCCGAACCCATTCAGTAACTAGGAATAATTAACCTAGTTAATTATATGTTGTAGACAATAAAGGAACTTGACTAATTAACCTTTCTTTTATAAACTTTGGAAAATAGAGGGGCTATAATGGACAAAACTGAAAGTGAAATTAATAAAAAGAAAATTTGACTCAAAACACACACAAGGTGTGTGTTCTGGTCGATGTTTACACAGAGCAAGAAAGGGGTTCCTTCTTTTGAACCCTAAACTCACTATTTGATCAAAATCAGAGGGAAAACAAGCTAGGAATTTGGGGCTTTTACGAAATTCGCGATCACCAAGACAAGGGGGTCGTAAGGTATGTCGAAAATTATGATATGGTGATATTTTGGAATTTTGATAATCATGCATGAATGAAATTCGTGTATGAAATTTAATGTTTTAGTGAAATTGATGTGAGTATATGTCTAGGAATAAACCCTAGATGCAAACTTGTAAAATTGTGCCATAAACTAGTGATTAGTCAATTAATCAAGTATGAGCTAAGTGGGTTTTTGACTAAATAGTAAAAATGATGATATGCATGTGCTTAGAATCATCATAATTGATGATGATTTGTAAAAGATTTATGAAATTGATGATGTTATACGAGTAAATAGTGAGTAACTACTTCAATTTCACCTAAATAACCCTTGGTAGTGAAAGACTTGGGGTTTTGACTTTATGGGTATGATGAAATCCGAAAATTTGATGTTATACATGGCTTACATCACAAAGTTGTGTTGAATGCTTGAATCTATGTTAGTTGATGTCAATTGATGATAACAATTACTAGGGTGCTTAGAATTGGTGAAAATCCTAGTGAAAACTACAAGTTTTAAAGGGTTAAGAACCATCTTAACATGTTAAAGAATCATGTGTTAAATGGTTGCACATTAAGTGTTTGATAAAATGCCTACATGAAACTTGAATTGATTCAAGTTTGTGTAAAATAGTTTGAAATTCGTCACTTTTGACAGCCTTAGATAGTCATCTTGTAAATGCCATATCTTATTCGTTATTAGGAGTTAGACAACGAGTCTTATATCGTTGAAAAGGTTGTTTCGCATATTACATTTCATATTTGGTCATAAGAGGCTGGTTATGAGATTTAGTGGGTCAAAACAGCATGAAAAGTTGGTAAATTCGTTTTGACAGCAAGCTGTTTACACATAATTTAGTTTCTGACCTGATCTTTCAAAAATCGTATAAAAACGTAGAAAAATCGTATGGAGGTGTTCTTTATATGCCTGGAAAGGTATTTAAATGAAACACAATTCTTATTTGAAAGTCGAAGTCAGATTATGTGATTAAAAAGGGGAAAAGTGACCCCGAACAGCTGCTGCGTGAAAAATGCAGCAATGAAAATAATATGTTTTATGAACTTAAAACATATGATTTTCTAGTTACCAATTTACTAAACACTAAATATTGCCTTGGGTGAATGTTTACAGTTGTTAAGGTGTGTTTAAAGTGTTTGTATGTGATAGTTGAAAGATATACTTATCTATAAGTGGTTTGACTTCTAAAAGTCAAGCTGACCCAAAACTAGTATCTTGATAAATGTGGTAATAAAATCCATAAGGTCTAATTATTATCATATTAGATGGCTAATCTAATCATCTTATGGATATGATGTAATAGCTTGACTCTTAACAAGCTATATGGGATCTTGGAGAAGAATGGGTTAAACGGATCAAGTACGCAAAGAAGCTCTAATGGACACAAGGTAAGTAAAGCTTACACCTTTTGTAGAATACGTAATTATTTTTATGAACTATAAATACGATAAAAGTATTAATCGAAATGTGGTTTCCGACGCGATATGATACGTGTCGGAATAACTATAAATGATAAAAATCATGGCTAATGGTAAAAAGAGGCAATTGGTAAATTAGTCATGAAATGAATAAGATTTAATTAGTTACGTTACGGTTACCTTATAGCGTAACTAATAAGAGAAATAACGGGGTAAAATCCGAAATGGGTTGGATGCGTGAAGTTGAAATTAAGATATCAAGTTTATATAAACATCGATGTTTGGTCGTTTAGACCAAACGGGTCAAATGGTAACGATAACAACATTTGACAAAAGAAAGTCGACTAATGTTTGGTTGGCAAGTCATCTGTTCATAGGAGCGAATCGCGAATTGGATAATTGCGTTGTCATAAAGTTTAAACGGGTCTATGCGTCGACTCGAGCCAGGTATGCGACTGAACACTTTGTTGTTACTAATCGTTAATACGTAAATTTTACATATTGACGATATACGAAAGTTCGAGATGTAATAGTGTTTGATTTGTTTATAATAAGGACTTATAATAGACAAATCAACGGGTTGAATAATGATATGTACGAACCGGGTAAATGGGTGCTCAATTCCATATGTGTTAATCCGGGGGTTATGGGTAACGAAACATTAAACACGCAAGTCGGTGGTGGAAGCGTGAATGCGAGTACATTAAAGTATTCAGGGATGGGTTGTTAAATTAAGTATTGAGTCCCACGCATAGGAATGTGAATTGACTAGATGCTATCGACATAATTGGCAAAATGTCTTAGGTTGAATCATATACAAATTTCCATCATGAATGATATATATATTATTGTAAATTTTACTATGATGTCGTAATAAGTTTACGGAAAATAAGGTGCAAGTTTCACAAGTGAATCATGAAAGTCTTGTATTATGTTTTGAGGTCTGAAAATGTGAAATGGAACAAACGGGTCAAAAACAGCCAAAACAGCAAAGTATTTGCTGCAGATGAGTCTCAGACGGGCCGTGTAAGTTCGGCCTGAGCTTATGCGGGGCGCGAGAAAGCTACCGTAAGTTACGGTAGCTACCGTAACTTACGGTAGCGAATAAAAGAGTTACGGTGGATCTTCACTGCCTTACGGCAGACCTTTTATGCCCAGAGGCTACCGTAGCTTACGGTAGCTACCGTAAGCTACGGTAGTGCTCAAATGTTTTGATTAATTTTTCATATTTGTAGACTTTCCGAACCATGCCGTTTATTATTTTAAATTCCGTCAATTCCTAGGGATCCTAATATACCCTTTTCTATTGGGTGGTGTTGTTGATATTGGCGTAGTGAAATTGTTTGTACGTATTGATGCGTGTGTGGTGTGATATATATTTAAGTATATTTTAACCCCTTTTTACACGTTAGCCAAGTTTTAAATTTATAAAACACGATATTTTACTAACACCAAACACACATATGGGCAAGTGCACCCATCGTGAGCGTAGTATAGTGTTGGCAAGATACCGAGGTCGTCCAAGGACACAAGAGCTTTTAGTACCGGTTTATCCTCAACGTCTAATCAAATCAAAAGTTAGAAAAAGGTTTTTAAATAAGAAAAGTAAAACTAACTAAAATGCTGAAAAATAAAATAAAAACAGATAGACAAGATGAATCACTTGGATCCGACTCGTGTTTAGTGTAACCTTTGATTATTTCCGCACTTTTGCACTTTTTAAAAGATTATCTTAGTTATTGTAGTAGGCCCCTCTTTTGAAGGTGGCGTTACCCTCAACCCAGTAGTTTGAGTCAGCAAGGATACAATCCTAAAGGGTCGGATTATTGAAAGAAATTAATTAAGTTATTAATGCATATTATGGTAGGCCCCTCTTTTGAAGGTGACGTTACCCTCGGCTAAGTAGTCTGAGTCAGCAGGGATACAGTCCTAAGTAGCCGGGTTAAAGTATTAATAGTAGCTTACATATGAGGGGATCAAAGAGTTTGGACCCCCGCCATCCAATACCGGTGGGTATTGAAGGATGTCCTACTAAATTTGACCCAGGTCCTTGCAGGATCTATACACTGAACAAGGCAAGACTCTTACCAAACCGTTCCCTTAACCCCCGACCAGGTAGCCAACATATCTCCATATAGACCGTGGAGATATGAATGGTGAAAATCTTTTATTTTATATAGACAGTAAAATAATGCCAAGACACCACAGACAAACTATAAGGAAGAATCACCTTCAACATAAGAAACTAGTTATTAAAGTCATTAATACATAACCAAATAAAAAGTGTGAAAAGATTAAAAATAAAAAGTATTACACTAGACACTTGTCTTCACCAAGTGATGTAAGAGACTTAGGCAAACATGGCCTTTGATTGTCAAGAACTCTTAAGATCAATCTTGGATCCCGGGACGATTCACACACTCTACGATGGATGATGGTGTTGTGATGGTGGTGGGTGAAGGGTGAGAGAGGTGGTGTGCCAAGGGATGGTTTGCAAATGAGCCAAGCACCCCTATTTATAGGCTGAACAGAGACTCGGGCACGGCCCCGTGTCCATTGGGCACGGCCCCGTGTCCACCTTCCTTCTCTTTCTTCATTAATTGCAGTTTGTCCGCATTAGTTGACCACGCCCCCGTGTCCGATGGGCACGCCCCCGTGTGCAGAAGCGTATCTGTACTATCAAGATTTCCCCAGATTCTGCGAATGTTAGAGTTGACCACGGCCCCGTGTCCACTGGGCACGCCCCCGTGGTGGGTGATAGAAGCTTCTACAGCTTTGTCTTTTCTGCAATCACTTGGGCACGCCCCCGTGCTCGTTGAGCACGGGGCGTGTTCAGCCTTCTGTTCTCTTGTTTTGCTTGGGAAGATGCTGTCGGGGAGGTCGGCCATGCCTCGTTTGTTCCTTTTCTTGTATTTATGTTAGATTTAGCTGCCTTTTTGCTTCTTTTGTTCATTTGAGCTCATTTAATCCTGAAAATACAAAAGGAAGACAAAAACACACTTTTTCCAACATTAGTACTAAAAAAGGGTTAGTTTTATGCCACAATTGATGAAATTTATATGTTGCATTTTGTGCACATCAGTATCATGTAACCATCATAACTAACGTTATGGTGGTCGATTGTAAAAGACATGGAAGATGTCTATCACGCCCAGTGAGGGGCTTATTATCTTGCAAAATAAAATTGTTTTATCTTGTTCGTTCTTATATTCGGATTTGATTAAACACTTATAGACTAAATATGACTAACTCATTTCATGTCTATGAAATGTAGGTATAACTTAGAGTGTCGGACGATGATCAAGCTCAACGAAGAACCGAACACGACCAAATTGCAAGCTTCCGCATTATGTATTGTCATTATATTAAAGGACAAACTTTCACATGTTATATTGTAAAAATATTAAATTGTAAAAGTTTTAAGAAACTCGTATTTTTGGTCAAATGGAAGGTGTAATCGTAACTACACTTTTATGATCGAAAATTTAATTAAATTTTTTAAATATTAGTAAGGGTCTTACAAAATTCACGCATATTCTGCTTTCTGACCATATCCGTACATCCAAAAAATTTTGTAATCATTAAAATATTATATTTTAGTGATGGGAATGCAAAAATACCATTCGTTGCGTAATTTGGATTGTTTTCGCGTCCGTCCGTTCGAACGTTCGTCGTAATTAAGCGAAAAACGCGACCATACGACCGAACGAACTGACATCCACGACATTTTTGAGCATAATTCAAGATAAATATACTCTAAATTCCTTATGGAGCTTAAAAATGGGGTTAACGGGTGTTAAAAGTGCCAAAACTCAACAAATTTTGTGCAGGGACTAAAGCTGTCAAACTTCAAAAATTGACTTGCAGCCCAAGTATACAGCTATAAAACCTCCTAAACGAATCTATGGGCTGGTTAATTATTTTAGACACCTTTAGGGACACTTGTTAACATCCTAAGAAGTCCCATAACACTTGGCATCATCTTACAACTTCATGAAAACTATAAATAGGGGTGTTCTTCCACCACTTTCACTTGCACGTTTCCATATTTCTTTCTTTCTCTTGTGGGAGTTCCTGAGCAATTGGGAGCATACCTCTAAGTTCTAATCAGTCCCTAGGACCACTTGTAAGTGTTCCTTTCATGGCTAGTTCGTTTAACAGGCTTTTAAAGCCGAAAAATCAAGTGTTCACGATAAACGCTTTCACTTTGAGTTAGACCTTAAACGGTCAAGCCATTGTTCGCAACGAACATGACTACTTGATTGTAATTAGGTAGGTGATAATCTCTCAAAAGGGCACCTCCTAAGAATCACGTTTGCTTGTTCAATTGACGAGTCAACGTAATATTATATTAAAAAGTCAACGGGGCAATTTTTAAAATAATTGCGATATGAGTTTAGAAATATTCTAAAATATGTTTTATCACTTAAAAAACTCGGTAATAATTATTAGAACATGTCCGACTCATCAATTCCAGTTTTAGGGTCGGTTCGCAACTGAAAGTCGCGTAGTTTGACTTCTACGTTGACTTTTGGTTATAAACCGAATTAGACTAGTATGCTACTGATTTTAGGTTCCGTTATGATCATAATATAATGTAGTATAACCCTATAAGGTTATATTACACGATCGGACTAGTAATCTGAGTTTATCCGCATGTTCCGTTATTATGCCGAACTTTGACTATTATGCACTTTTGTTTAAAAATAAGGTTTTAAATAGAAATGGGCATGTAAATGAGCTATGTACTAATAAGTAAACATGTTTAGAATATTTTGATGTTTATAATCTGGTCATAAACCGAGTTTACGCATATAAGCGTAAACTATGCTTTTAAAAGTACTAAAATGCCCTTTTACACCCAAAATGAGTTTTAAACATGATTTTAGCATAAAACTCATTACATACTGATATGATATTATAATTAGGATTATTTGGGATGCTAAGTCAGATTGTAAACTGAGTTTAACTTCAAGTTCTTATACAATGCCGATAAATGACGATAATGCCCTTATGGCACAGAAAATGGGTTTTAAGCATAATATTCAAACCAAACCTTTTGCTTACTGATATGTTATGACAAATAAAATATTTTAACTATTCAAAGCTGGTCATAACATCAGATTTCATAAACCATCGCATAAATCGTCATTTAACGACTTTAACGTCGTTTAGGCGCGTAGTATGGTTTTAAACCATATTTAGGAACCAAGACTTGTTACCTACTGATTTTACAAACTATTTTAAATATTTTTACAGTAGGTATAAGTCATGAACTTAGAATCCCAAATTAATTCTCAAAACTATGTGTGAAATGACCAAAATTCCCTTACGGTGCATAGTTTGGTCTTAAAGCATAAACCACACATATATTTCATATCCTACTGATATGATATCATAATTTAACATTTTTTACACAATGTTTATGACCATAACATCTGTTTACTTGCAAGCTCCTTTTATAAGTTGTAAAATTACCAAAATGCTCTTATGAGGCATAGTTTGATTTTAAAACCTTAACGGGCATACAAGTTGATATTCTACTGATATTATAACTTGTTTAAAGTGTATTGGCATATGGAACTTGTTCATGACTCATCCGATTACCCGTTATCGCTTATACGCGTACGGTTAGACTTACGTAACTAGTTTACATAAGTTTACCGAAAAGGGTTTAACCTTATCATTTTGATCTCAAAATCCAGAATGTACATTGTTTACCCATATTATACAAATCCTAGTACTTGTTGGGTTTAAACCACATTCTGTTATGTGTACGCTTAATCTAGCGAACCTATTCTTAAGTATCGGGTCATATCTAACGGAACTGCCTTTGACCCGTATACATTCTAACAGATAATAAATTTGTTCATTCCAGACTATAGTACCCCCAGATAGTCGGACTTGGGTCAATAATACTTAGACTTGCGGCTTTTGCCAAATATAGTCTTGTTGATTGGAAGCTAGCAAAAAGGTAAATACTCCTGACTTATTTTAGTGTAAACTTGGGATGGCAAATATGCCTCTTGGGGTGGTTATTACATAAGTAAGTCGCCTATGATTGCGCAAAAGTTTAAGAATGCGGTTTAATCCTTTTACTTGATAATTGATGTAATTTGTAACAATCCTCAATAAACCGACACTCTCGATAATTTTTACGACACCCTCATATATTTTAGAATATCCCGATATGTCCCAAAATACATCCCTTACGCGAAAACGGGCCTCAAATATATTAAATAATATTAAAAATAAATAAAAATCTGAAAGTTAAGTTGAGGCGGGCCGCGTAGGACCCACCCTAACCTTACGCGGGCGGTATCAGGGTTGAAACCTGATATCGTTGATTTCTTAAGTTAAGGCGGGCCGCGTAAGCTCACATTAGAATTTACGCGGGCCGCGAGAGATCAACAACACAGAGACACCAGAGGCCGACACGTGTCGACATCGTGGCGAGTCTAGGCGATGACCCGGATCACCTAAACCCTACCCGGGCTATGACACGGGCCGCGTAAGCCCCCCTTATCTTTCACGCGGGCCGCGTGAGAGTCCAATTCAGCAAGTATAAATAGAAGGCATCGGATTTCATTTCGAATTCGCTCACAACGACTTCTTTCTCTCAAATTCTGATAGTAGGCTTATAATACACGTGTATTATACCTCCTAATTAGCAAGGTTCTGCTCCGTTGTAAGTATTATAACCCTAGTTTCGTAGTAGATACGATGCCCGATTGATTTAGGGTTCCGTAACAACTGTCGTGGTTCTGCCCGACGTAGTTGTTGGAATGCCGTCTCGGGGAGGGTATCATTAATATTTTCAAAGGGTTATGATACTAACCTATGTACATTTGTGTAAATTATAGATTATTCCCAGGAAACCCTTACGTGAAGTCTAAGATAGCAATGTGAGTTTATCCTCTTTTTGTTAACCTTTTTGGAATGTTTTACAAAACCTTAATTATTTTACAATATGATTAAGCGGTGATTGAGTCTTTGTAGTTCTTCAATTACTGCCGGTATGTTGGGGTTTTGTATACAAAATTTACTACTGTGTGTAGTAAGTCGGATGACAGTACGTTACCATTGGACAACGAGTTAGCCAATGTGTAATATGACCCGCAAGTCAGGATTGACAGTACTGAATGAGTAATTGTGTAGAAATAAACAATGTGATCGCTCTCAATACTGTTTTAATTAATAAAATGTTTCTTGATTAAACTGGGATTCACTCACCAGTATTTCCCACTGACAAATGTTTTTAAAACGCGTTTCAGGTAACACAATGTGACAGCCAATTAGTAAAAAGCTAGCTGGAGAGCACTGAAGGCTTGGAAAAAATGTGGCTATAAAAGTTACCTAATAAACGATGTTTTAAATTCAATAAAATAGGGTTTATCCCTATAAATGTATTGTAATAAGAAACTTGGGTTTTTCCCATGTGATTATAAATATCAAATATGGTGGTTTTACTCTGATAAACATTTCCTAACTACGGTCCTGATGTAATTTCCGCTGCCAAATTAACCAACTGATACCACCGAAAATCTGAGTTCGCGTCCGCCCGTTCCCGGGACAGATAAGGGATCGGGGGTTGCGACAGAAGGTGGTATCATATCCTAGACACTGGTCTGAGCCAAAGAAGTGTTCTGCTGACACTTAAATTCTAAATTTTGTGTTAGGAAATAAATTACGGAAATACGTGCATAAATGTATTTATTTGTTATGTGTTATTTGACTATTTGTTAGTTTACAGTATGAGTGATCAAGGACCCTCAGACATGAGTCGTCAGTTGTCTGATTCACCTAGGAGTGAAGATACCTCTTCACAGCCTGCCCTTTCTGGGTATTCTGCTGATCAGGAAGAAGGGATGTTTGCTTTTAAAGCTCAGTCTGAAGAGCCATTCCCTCATAAGAAACGAGGATGGTTCAGTAAGGAAGCCTTTGCACGTAGGAAAAGAATGTGAAAGTTGCAACAGCAAAGAGTTTTAGCAGCCGCTAAGCGAAAGTCAGATGCCCATACACAGGATATGCTTAATAGAAGCCTAGCTAATTTTCATATCCTAGCTACAACTGCTGCTAACCCAAGTCTGGAACAACTAGTAACCCCATAACCACTAATCCCAGACCAACCCATGGAGATAGAAAACCCTGAAAACCAAGTGGAGATGCATGACTTCAACCCAGAGGAAATCCCTAGGGTACCTGCACCAAACCCCCTAGACCCAAATTACGACCCCTGGTGGGACGATAATAGGGACTTTGTGCAACGTTACCCGATACATGAAGACACACAGAACATAGGAGCCTACCCAGGTATGGACCCTTTAGATCTCTATTACCACGATGAATATATTAGGGAGATCTTAGAAGATCCTTACCGATTTCAGGCACTTTCACCCCCATATCAGGAACCCGCACCCCAGATTCCAAACCCAGTCCTAGAACCTGCACCCCCAATGAGTGTAGAAAACGTCCAAGAACTTAGGACTTTTGGGGAGGAAATTTTAGAAAGCAGTGAGAGAATGCGACAGGTGGGAGAGCGTCTCGTATGGAAATAAGATGAGCGCAATATGGATTTTTGGATAAATCCATATCCGTAATATGATAGAAGAAATGGTAATAGTAATAATAATATAATATAATAAAATAAAAATAAAATAAAATATGTGTGTACGGATGCATATTACTATTAGTGTGATTCTATTTCTGTTGGTATTGTAAAATTTTTTTCAGTACTAGTGTGTAATAGATGCATAATAGTATATGGAAATAGTGTAAAAGTAGCAATGATCTACGTTTTTGGCTAGATTGCATATCATGTGATTAACTATATTAAATATTATCTTGTGATATTAATATGGGGTAAATGTTTAAAATTCAGATGGCTGATGAAGGAAATCAAGGAAATCTGAATAATGATAACCAAAGTAACATTAACGTGGTTAATGAGAATCCAAGCATCAATAACAATGGAAACCAAATGGATAATAGTGTTGTTCAACACATAGTGGCACAAGGAATCATAGATGCAATGCCATTTATTATTCAAACTATTCAAGAAACGAATAATAAAAGTAAGCATAGCAGTAAGCGACCAATTGAACCCGAAAACAGCGTGAACAATGGACCTGTACTTCAAATGCCCATTCCCAAAAAGAGAAGAACCGTGTCTTACGGTTGTTCTTATAAAGAATTCTGGTCTTGTAAACCAATGGAATTCTCGGGCAACGAAGGGGCCATTGCAACCCTACGCTGGATAGAGAAAACTGAGGCAGTCTTAAGGATAAGCAAATGTGCTGAAGAAGATAAGATATTGTTTGCTTCTAATCTATTTAAGAAATTCAGCACTAGAATGGTGGAACACTATCCTCCAATCAAGAGGAAGTGACAGAACCTACAATATGGAATGGGAAGAATTTAAGAACAAAGTAGAAAGCAAATTCTGCCCACCCAATGAGAAGGAACAGATAGCAAACAAATTCCTAAACCTCAGAATGACTGGTGTGGATAGTAAGGGATACACTAAAATATTCTTCGAATATGCTAGAATAGTGCCAACTCTTGCTTCACCTGAACCAGTGTTAATCTCCCGTTATATCTGGGGATTAATTGGGGAAATAAGACACGTAGTCAAGGCAGTTAGACCTCAAACTATAGAAGAAGCTGTAGAACTAGCAAATACCTTGACAGATGAATTAGTTCGTACCCGAGAGGAGGATCAAAGGAGGAACCTAACCCAGAAGCTCACACAAGAATTTCGTTCTAGAAATTTTAATCGTGGGAAAAATATAGGTTCTACCTCTACACCTTACTGTAAGAATTGCAAAAGAAAGCATTCAGGAAGATGCTCCATATACTGTAACTTTTGCAAAATATCGGGACACAAGGAAGAAAACTGCAGGAAGAAAGTTAACAACAGGATATGTTACAACTGCGGAGAACAAGGTCATATCAAGTCTAATTGCCCGAAATTAGCTCCAGCTACGAACAACAAGAATACTCAAAATGCTAGAGCATTTGTTCTAACTGCAGATGAAGCTAAGATGATTCCAGATGTCATCGCTGGTACATTTTTAGTTAATGATATTTTTGCTAAAGTATTATTTGACTCTGGTGCTAACCAAAGTTTTATTAATACATCATTTTTCAAATTCCTAAATCAATCATTAACTAAACTACCACAAGAATGCTTAGTAGAGACAGCTAATGGAGAAACTATTAGGATTTCTGAAATCTTGCAGGGAGCAATCATAGAAATTTTAAATCAGAAATTTATTGCAAATCTTTATCCCATGAATCTGGCAGGATTCGATGTTGTTTTAGGAATGGATTGGTTAATAGCCAATAAAGCCAGTATTTTATGTGATCAAAAGTCAATTTAAATAAATACACCAAAAGGTAAAACGATCACAATTAAAGGAGATAAACCATCTAGAACTACAAAATTCATCTCTGTGATGAAAACTGCAAGTTATATAAGAAAAGGTTCTATAGTGTATTTGATTTCCATAATCACTAACACTAAAGGAAAGGATTTAAAAGATATTCCAGTAGTATCTCAGTTTTCAGATGTATTTCTAGAAGAATTGCCAGGACAACCTCCAGATAGGGAAGTTGAATTCAGAATCCATTTAATACCAGGAACATCACCGATTGCCAAAGCACCTTACCGTTTGGCACCTGCAGAAATGCAAGAATTAAAGAAACAATTAGACGAATTGCTAGAAAAAGGATTTATACAGCCAAGTTCGTCGCCATGGGGAGCGCCGATACTGTTTTTTAAAAAGAAGGACGGATCGATGCGTATGTGCATTGACTACCGTGAATTAAACAAGGTTACGATTAAGAATCGGTACCCATTACCGAGAATCGGTGATCTGTTCGATCAACTACAAGGAGCTCGATTTTTCTCTAAAATCGATTTAAGGTCAGGATATCATCAATTAAAGGTACAGGAAGAGGACATTCCTAAGACCGCATTTAGAACAAGGTATGGTCATTATGAATTTACCGTCATGTCATTTGGTTTAACCAATGCCCCAGCTGCATTTATGGACATGATGAACCGAATATGTAAGCCATATTTGGATAAATTCATAATCGTCTTCATAGATGATATTCTCATTTACTCTAAGAATAAAGAGGATCATGCAAAGCATTTGCACGCACTTTTAAGTTTATTAAGAAAGGAAAAGCTTTATGCTAAATTTTCCAAGTGCGAGTTTTGGTTAGAACAGGTACAGTTTCTTGGACATTTAGTTAACCATGAAGGAATTCATGTGGATCCAACAAAGATCGAGGCAATTACTAAATGGAAAACCCCTGAGTCACCAACCGAGGTTAGAAGTTTCTTAGGATTGGCCGGTTATTATAGAAGATTTATTCAATATTTTTCTAGAATAGCCATTCCTTTAACTAAGTTAACCTGTAAATCTGTTAAGTTTGAATGGGGATTTAAACAAGAAGAAGCATTTAAAATCCTTAAGCAAAGATTAACCCATACACCCATATTAGCATTACCAGAAGGAACTGAAGACTTTGTAGTCTATTGTGATGTTTCCAAATTAGGTTATGGATGTGTATTAATGCAATGACAAAAGGTTATAGCTTACGCATCTAGACAACTTAAGAATCATGAAGAGAATTATTCAACCCATGATCTAGAATTAGGAGCTATAATTTTTGCTCTTAAGATTTGGAGACATTACCTTTATGGTAGTAAGTTTACTATATTCACTGATCATAAGAGTTTAAGGTATATTTTCAAGCAAAAGGAGTTGAATATGAGACAAAGACGTTGGATGGAGATGCTTAGTGATTATGATTGTGATATCTAGTATCATGAAGGAAAAGCAAATGTAGTGGCAGATGCTTTAAGCCGAAAGTATCATGAAAATCCAAAAAGGGTACGTTCTCTTAAATTAAATCTGCAAGTAGATTTAAATGATCAGATAAGAGAAGCACAAAAATCAGTAATTAAGGATGATACTGAAAAATTGAAAGGTATGATTAAAGAGTTAGAACAAGGAACAGACGGAATTTGGAGATTCCATAAAAAGAGAATGTGGATACCTAAATTAGGAAACCTACGTCATCGTATATTAGAAGAAGCCCATAAGTCTAAGTATACGATACACCTAGGAAATGATAAAATGTACCAGGATTTAAGGAAAAATTTCTGGTGGATAGGAATGAAGAAGGACATAGCAACCTATGTTTCTAAATGTTTAACTTGTTCTCAAGTCAAAGCTGAACACCAGAAACCCTCAGGATTTCTACAACAGTTAGAAATGCCAGTGTGGAAATGGGAATTAATAACAATGGATTTTGTTACTAAATTACCCAAAACAAAGAAAGGAAATGATACAATCTGGGTGATTGTAGATAGGTTAACCAAGTCAGCTCATTTCCTACCAATGAAGGAAACTTTCAGTATGGAACAATTAGCTAAATTGTATGTAAATGAAATTGTTTCTTTACATGGAATTCCTTTATCAATTATTTCTGATAGAGATAGTCGATTTACCTCTCATTTTTGGTCAAGTTTCCAAAAAGCAATGGAACCCAAGTTAAATCTAAGCACGGCTTATCACCCTCAAACGGATGGACCAAGTGAAAGGACAATTCAGACAATGGAGGACATGCTTAGAGCTTGTGTAATTGATTTCGGAGGTAATTGGGACGATCACTTACCTTTAATAGATTTTTCTTATAATAATAGTTATCACACAAGTATCAATGCTGCACCATTCGAAGCACTTTATGGACGAAAGTGCCAAACCCCAGTCTGTTGGGCATAAATTGGGGAAAAGCAACTATCTGGACCTGAGATAGTACAAGAAACAACCGATAAGATCATTCAAGTCAAGGAACGACTGAAAGCAGCACGTGATCGACAAAAGAGCTATGCAGATAACCGACGCAAACCCTTGGAATTTCAAGTAGGGGACAAAGTATTATTGAAGGTCTCTCCTTGGAAAGGAATAGTAAGATTCATAAAAAGGGGAAAGCTAAGTCCCAGGTATGTTGGACCTTTTGAGATTATTAGAAGAATATGACCTGTAGCCTATCAGCTAAAACTGCCAAAAGAAATGGCAGGAATACATGATGTATTTCATGTATCTAATCTCAAAAAGTGCTTAGCTGATGAATCACTGATAGTACCTCTTAAGGATATAGAGGTAAATGAACAACTCAAGTTTGTAGAAAGGCCTCTACAGATTGAAGACAGGAAAGTCAAGAACATCAAGCATAAGAGACTAGTTCTGGTCAAAGTGAAGTGGGACTCAAAAAGAGGACCTGAATATACTTGGGAGCTTGAACCTGAAATGCAACAGAAATATCCGCATTTGTTCCAGTAGATCTCGAGGACGAGTTCTAAAACAAGGTGGGGAGAATGTAACAATCCTCAATAAACCGACACTCTCGATAATTTTTACGACACCCTCATATATTTTAGAATATCCCGATATGTCCCAAAATACATCCCATACGCGAAAACGGGCCTCAAATATATTAAATAATATTAAAAATAAATAAAAATCTGAAAGTTAAGTTGAGGCGGGCCGCGTAGGACCCACCCCAACCTTACGCGGGTGGTATCAGGGTTGAAACCTGATATCATTGATTTCTTAAGTTAAGGCGGGCCGCGTAAGCTCACATTAGAATTTACGCGGGCCGCGAGAGATCAACAACGCAGAGACACCAGAGGCCGACACGTGTCGACATCGTGGCGAGTCTAGGCGATGACCCGGATCACCTAAACCCTACCCGGGCTATGACACGGGCCGCGTAAGCCCCCCTTAACTTTCACGCGGGCCGCGTGAGAGTCCAGTTCAGCAAGTATAAATAGAAGGCATCGGATTTCATTTCTAATTCGCTCACAACGACTTCTTTCTCTCAAATTCTGATAGTAGGCTTATAATACACGGGTATTATACCTCCTAATTAGCAAGGTTCTGCTCCTTTGTAAGTATTATAACCCCAGTTTCGTAGTAGATACGATGCCCGATTGATTTAGGGTTCCGTAACAACTGTCGTGGTTCTGCCCGACGTAGTTGTTGGAATGCCGTCTCGGGGAGGGTATCATTAATATTTTCAAAGGGTTATGATACTAACCTATGTACATTTGTGTAAATTATAGATTATTCCCAGGAAACCCTTACGTGAAGTCTAAGATAGCAATGTGAGTTTATCCTCTTTTTGTTAACCTTTTTGGAATGTTTTACAAAACCTTAATTATTTTACAATATGATTAAGCGGTGATTGAGTCTTTGTAGTTCTTCAATTACTGCTGGTATGTTGGGGTTTTGTATACAAAATTTACTACTGCGTGTAGTAAGTCGGATGACAGTACGTTACCATTGGACAACGAGTTAGCCAATGTGTAATATGACCCGCAAGTCAGGATTGACACTACTGAATGAGTAATTGTGTAGAAATAAACAATGTGATCGCTCTCAATACTGTTTTAATTAATAAAATCTTTCTTGATTAAACTGGGATTCGCTCACCAGTATTTCCCACTGACAAATGTTTTTAAAACGCGTTTCAGGTAACACAATGTGACAGCCAATTAGTAAAAAGCCAGCTGGAGAGCACTGAAGGCTTGGGAAAAATGTGGCTATAAAAGTTACCTAATAAACGATGTTTTAAATTCAATAAAATAGGGTTTATCCCTATAAATGTATTGTAATAAGAAACTTGGGTTTTTCCCATGTGATTATTAGAGGTGCACAAAATAACCGGTTAATTAACCATAACCGGTTATTAACCGAAACCGTAACCGGTTAATAACTGATTTAGGAATAACCGGTTAGTGGTTATTTTTAACCGTAGGTTAGTAACCGGTTATAAGTGTTTAGTATAATAACCGGTTATTAACCGGTTTTTTTAAACCGGTTTTTTAACCGATAGACTGGTTAACCGAAAAAATAACCGAAAAATTCAAAAAAAAGGCAAAAAAAACCGGTTAATAACCGAAAATAACCGGTTAATTAACCGAACCGGTTAAAGTAATTAACCGGACCAGTTAAAAAAATAACCGGTTAAAGTAATAGCCGGTTAAAGCATTAACCGGTTAAAGTCAAAAAGTCAAATTAACTGGTTAACCGAACCGGTTATTAAAATTAACCGGTTTGTGCACCTCTAGTGATTATAAATATCAAATATGGTGGTTTTACTCTGATAAACATTTCCTAACTACGGTCCTGATGTAATTTCTGCTGCCAAATTAACCAACTGATACCACCGAAAATCTGAGTTCGCGTCCGCCCGTTCCCGGGACAGATAAGGGATCGGGGGTTGCGACATAATTGGGGGTTAATGATACCATGTCCGGACAACCCAATGGGTTAATGAAGTATATAATCTCGTAACAAGAATAATCCCAAGATATATTTAAAAGATCACCTACGGGCAGTGTTGTAAAAGTCGGATTCCAAGGCCGAGTACTCGGTGAGTACTCGGTCCTTGGAACCCCTCCGAGGCGACTTCCTCCTAGGCGGACTCAATTAGTCGGCCTCGGTCAAACTCGGCGCCTAGTCGGCCTTGTCGGCGCCTAGTCGGACGTAGTCGGAAAGAGTCGGCCTAGTCGGTCTAGGCGGTCAACGTGGTTTTTTGACTTTTAATTAGTCAAAATCGGTCAACATCGGCCTACTCGGCCTTGTACTCGGACTACTCGACCTTGTACTCGGGCTACTCGACCTTGTACTCAGACTAGTCGGACTTGTATTCAGAATATTTGAACTTTAAACATGTTTCATTTTAAATTATACTCAGTTGACATGAATTATGCTTATTTTATAGTTACCATGTCCGCGTACTCCCCGAGTACTCTCCGAGTACTCCGATTACTCCCAACTCCCCAGTCGACTGACTAGGGACCGCCTAGGGACTTTTACAACACTGCCTACGGGTTCTCTATATGTATAAACTCTTTCCGAAAAACTATTTTTCCAAAGAGTCAGTTAACTGTATTTACCAGCTTTGGCTGACGTATTTTCCAAAAATTGAACAGCAGGTATCGAACCTAATTATAGGTTGGGAATACGGGTCGGCTAGAATGAAGGCTAAGAAATTTGCACTCCTGATGCTTAAGGCCTGTGATGTCTAAAGCTCTGTTTATTTAGATCTTGAATGCTTGTAATACTTTTATACCTTCAAGCTTTATTTTAATAAATCTTAATCCAATACTTCCGCTGCATATTATTATAATGGATAACTGTTATCCAACCGTCACGAGTGTACCCATCTGGGCCCACCCGGAAATCGGGGTGTGACACCCCTACAATTCAAAGATAACAGATTCGTTGGGAAACAATTTTCACCTTTTCGCCAGCCATTATTGATCTCAGAATATCGTCGGAGTCCCCCATGTTAATAACAAGCTTCCGCCTGCCTCTTTAGTGTTGCTGAACTTGCTGGTTTCACCAGACCCAGATGAATCAAAGATGCTTTTTCCTAAACGCAATTCATCGACCTTCTTAGTACCTTTATTGCGAATTTTCTTAGAGTTTTTCATAACACAGTCAAGGTTTACATTTTCCACGGAGGTAGACTCAGAAGACTTTTCAAACGAGTAAGAGGATGAAAAGTTGTCCTCTAAACCATCAGGTCCCACCTTATCCAGTATATCCCCCAAAAAGATGTAGCCTGTGGTGCCTTCTCACCAAACAAAGTCTTGCCTAAATTAAAATTATTCAAAGGCTCAAAAAGCCCACCTCCATTAGCTTGTCCCACTCCAGGTATAGAAGGGCCCAAATATGGTGAGCCCAAGTCCTCATCAATAGGAGAGTTAAAATAAATGTGCCTAGGAACTTTGTCAGGCGTGATAGAAGGCGGCACTTATTGCCCTCCTTTCCCTAATCCCAAGAATGAATCAGAAACATCATCATAACCTCCCAACGAACTAACCTTTTCCCGAGGCAGGTCTTGCACCTGGCCCTTCGAGTTCCCTACCCTTTCACCGACCATCGGCTTTCTAGATTCTTCAACCACCTCGTTATAGTCCGGCAAAACGCTAGTGTCATCCTCTTCCGGTGAAACACCGGTGTCTCCATCATCGAAACCATCCCATTCTTCGGAAGCCCGTGCATCCTCATCGGATTCCTCATCCTCATCAACAAAATCCGTGATGTCGAATGACGGTTTCCAGTGCTCAATTTTTTCCGAGACCGAGACCTGGAAAGCATTACCTCTCCAAGAGACCCCAAACATACGTTGGATACGATCATCAAAGTTCTTGACCAGCAAACTCGCTTTCCCATAGGACAAATCATTTGAATCCAGTGAACAGTCAAACGGAAGAAGGACCCTACTAAATTTGCCCCAAATAATAGCCAACACATTCTCATCTCTATACTGAAGAGGAATGCCAATGATCTTAACCCATGCAATGCGACGGGTTTGAATGAACGTATCATCCCACCTTCTTAGCCAAGCAAACCACTGGTGCCAGTTGTCGCTGAACTCGTTAAGAAAGCTTTCTCCATCTTCCTTGTTGTCGAACCCGAGTAGAACGTTCAGACCACCAAGATATTTGATGGCACAATCAACCTCCCGCTCAGATTGAATCAAAGAACCAATACTAGAGAGGACCTCAAGATCTTTTACTTCTCCCACCAAACAAACCTCTAATGACTCAGAATGACTAACCTCTAAGTGATCAGGAATGCTGACCTCCTCAAGCCCAGGCCCTGCGTTACCCAACGGAGGCTGCACCTCAATATTAGGTTCGATGACACCCGCCCATGAGCGTGAGCCAAACAGAATACAGGTAACGTTGTTGCTGCTACCCACCAACTAACCTATAGCAGGCCGCCAACTCGGCAGGGCTGCCTCACACCAGACTCAACTCCCTTCTTACCATGACCCGTCTTTCCACCTTGAATTGGTTTATCAAACTTAGCAACATTCGCTCTGAGGAAAAATCTTCCTAGACGAACCCTACAAAAATTCTCGACAAGGCTGTTAACATCCCACACGTTAGTATACCTGGAAAACCAAAGTTAGCCCTATTAGGACACTTCTTGTGAGCAAGATACATATCCACTAGATGCCCTTCCTTCGCAAGCAACAGCCAAAGTTTTTCGATATCCCAATAGTCGGTGAAATTAGTAATGAAGAAAGTGGTGGTGTGTTCCATGCTGATATCCTCCTGTTTTTCTGATAAGTAACAGTCTTCCAGGGCTCTCCTCTACCCTTCGACGACGCCATGATCTAACTTTTCTGTGTGTGGTTGGTTAGATAATCTCAAGTTACCAACTCCAAAGAAAGAAATAGTTGAAGCGGTTTTATTTTTGACATGGTGGTTTACATGAAAGCTAAGGAATAATATTGTTTTTGATAAAAATAATATCAAACCAAAGTCCATGCTTGATTCGATTATCGATATTGCTTTTTTGTAACTTATTATGTCATTCGCACTATGCCAATGACCTCTAGCTCAAGTGGTAGGAGGACTTGAGTTCTTCTTTGAAGACTCAAGTTCAATTCCCATTTGGTGCAAAAAATGAGTGAGACACTGGTGGGCGACTTGGGTTACTCTCGGAGTACTCCGTTTGTCCAGTGGGTGCCCCGAGAGTGCTCGGGATTGATTTGTTGACCGTTAAAAAAAATTATGTCATTCACACTAATTATCTTTAAAATTTTCTAATACTTTATTTAAAATGATAATTTTACCCTTATCTCTAAAAGACCAAATCTGTAATTTTCATAATTATTTTCCTTTTTTTTTAATTGTTTTCTTTTTTTCATTTTCATTTCTTTTATTATTTTATGTGACTTTTTTTTATAAATTATTCTAAAACTAACTAATTGATTAGTTGATCAACTTATAATTTTCTATACAAAAATATTAATATAAATCTTATTATAACTTTTTATTATATTGTATATCTATACTTATGCTTTCTTTACTTATTTTACTTGTTTACTTTTTCTATTTTTTAGAGTAAATTGCCATTTTAGTGCCTAAGGTTTTACTAAAATTGTCATTTTAGTCAAAATAGTTTTTTTCTTGTCATTTTAGTCCAAATAGTTTTGTTTTCTGTCATTTTAGTCCCTGATTATTGTCATTTTTTTGTCATTTTCATCGACTACCACCACCACCACCCACCCCATCACAACCTTCTATCATCACCATCACCTGCCTGCACCGTCACCACCCACCACATCCCGCCACCATCACCACCCACAATTTCCACCACCACCGGCCACTTTTATGCCACTAGGGCTGACAATAGGTAAGCTGTAGGTAACCTGCTAAGACATGATAACAGAAAAGTAGACCATGTGATTTTTTACGCTTTTAAAAATAATAAAAATTTGAAATTTAGGATCCATTATTTCTTATTCTAGGTACATAAAATATACATCTGTCGTATAAACATTGAATATAAAGTAGTTAAACGAGTCGTATTCATTTTTAAAATTTTTGTTGTTCGCGTTATCAGATACCTGTTAAACCTGCTAAGACACGATTTGTCAGCCCTATCTGCCACCCACATCATCAATCAACACCACCACCATCATCGTAAAACCAACAACCACCACCATCATCTTCACTGTAAACCGGCACAACACCATCCCCATACCATCGCACCTTCAAAAAAATAAAGAAAAATGTGGTTTGACCAAAATTCACCTAAGTTAACTAATTTTTTTTAATGGAGTTAGTGGGTTGGATGAAAATGACAAAAATGACAAAAGTCAGGGACTAAAATCACAGAAAACAAAACTATTTGGACTAAAATAACAAAAAAAATTATTTGGACTAAAGTGACAATTTTAGTCAAAACACAGTGACTAAAATGACAATTTACTCAATTTTTTATATTAAAAAACTATTGATATACTTATTTTAGACGTTTAAACAGGTTGAGTCGAGTCTAAGCTCACCTGAACAATTCGTCCGCGTCTATAAATACTTTGCAATATTATATACTAATGTTGCACCTGAGTCAAAATTAATATTCTAACATAATCTTTTACAAAATCGTATTCTTCCAAAACTAATATTCTAACATAATCTTTTACAAAATCGTATTCTTTATCTATATATAGTAATCTTCTATATTACATTTACAATGAGCGGTAATAGTTATTGTCTGCATTTGGTGAATAGTGGCGGCAGCCACTTTGTTTTTTTTTTTTTCACAACTGTAATTATATTATCCATATATACAAAGAGTACTTTGAGGAGTAGTGCTAGATAGCTGTTTGACACTTCCCGTTGGTCCAACCAATTTACGATTTTTATTCCTGGTTTAAAATTACGTTTTTATCCTTAGTTCAAAATTACGTTTTTGCCTCCCGTTCAAAATAAAATTATGCATGTACCCCAGCTTAAAATTACGATTTTCCATCGGTTCAAATTACGATTTTTTTCGAGTTAAAAATTACAATTTTGCCTGCAGATCAAAATTACGTTTTGCCTTCAGTTTAAAATAAAGTTATACTTTTACCCCTGCTAGAAATTACGATTTTGCCCTCAGTTCAAAAATATGATTTTGCCCCCGTTTAAAAATTCTGATTTCACCCTCAATTCAAAATTACGTTTTTGCTCCTAGTTCAAAATAAAATTATACTTTTGCCCCCAACTCAAAATTACGATTTTGCCATCACTTCAAAATTTTGAATTTGCCCGCAATTCAAAATAAAATGAATGGTTTGTCCAGCCAAAAATTACGATTTTGCCCTTAGTTCAAATTCCAAGCTGTTGGCTGGCACTCCTCAATTGATCCGGGTATTTTACGATTTTACCCCAACTTCAACATAACGAATTTGCCCCTGTGCAAAATTACGATTTTGCCCCTGGCTCAAATTTACTGTATTGCCATCACATTAACTTTTGGCAAATTACGATTTTACCCCAGTCAAAAAATACAATTTTGCCCTCAGTTCAAAATTACAGTATTGACATCGTTTTAGTTTTTTTTTAACTAAACTATAGAAGTGTTTTCTTTTAATTGGTTGACTCGATTTTTTTTTTGTGTCAATGAGCTGCCTAACACTCACTCATTAGTCCTAAAAAATTACAGTTTTGCCCCGAGTTAAAAATTACGGCCTTGCCATAATTTAGTTTTTTTATTCTAGCAAAACTATTATAGTGTTTTTTAATTGGTTGAGAATTACTTGGCCTATAGCCCGGCAACGCGGACGAGGGCATCAACTAGTTTATTTACATTTTCATAAATCTAGGATCGTGTATATATATACAAAACTTAAATAATTATAAAAGGTTAATTATGTATAAGGTTTTATTTGTTTATGTAAATCTAGGATCGTATATAAGTTTAAGTTAAATAATTGATTTGGTTAATTATGATGAATAGAAAAAAAAAAAACACGAAAACAAATTCGGAATTAAAATTTAGAATCATGACCTGCAATTAAGTGAGCTCGGGCTTCACACCATCATAATTTAAGTGAGCTCGGGCTCGATTCAACCCGTCTACACCAATAAAGTTGTACTATTCTTCTAATTTTGGAGTGTGATCAGTGTTTAATTTCTTAAATATTTTTGAAAGTTTTAATTATACCTCTTAAAGTTTAAATAAGATACATTTATTCCCATTTAATTTATATTTTTCTAATAATTTGGGTTCGTTAACTTTTTATAAAAATCAAATACACGCGTATTTAGTTTTTCTTTTCTCGATGTGCAATTACAAAAATGGATGAAAACGAAACTGTATTCAAAGTAGAGTTTTTTTTCATCGTTTAACTATAGCTAGTGGTTGTACCACTAACCAAACCGATAACGACATCGGTAGATCGATATTATTGGAAACTATAACGATATTTGTTTTTTATATGTTTTGATCGATATAGAACACATGTAGATATTCTTTTGTGCATGTCAAAACTTTCTTTTTAACGGCTTTCACTTTTGATTGTTATATCGAATGTCGATACCTTATTAGTACTATAATGACCCTTGTTGCTTGGTTATTTTTGTTTGCATTTTCGTATAACTTTATAGTTATATTTTTAAAGATTGTAATAATACACATCTTTTAAATTATCAATTAAGTTTATATAATGATATATAATATAAACCAATAAAAAATATATTTTAACTGAAATAAACACTACTACTAATATATATATTAAATAACATCACAAATTACATTCTACTTTTTACTATTTTGATCACAAGTGTTTTTAGTTTTGATTTTTTACTTTTGTATCCGTCACATGTTTAAATATTTTTAAGTTATATTAATAGATTATGTTTACATAATTAATAACTAGGTGTACACCCGTGTGAACACACGGGTTTGTTTTAATAACGATCGGAAGCAAATACTAAAAAACATATTATAATATATTAAATCAATTCTTTATGTTTAGTTACATATCTTTATAAAACAATGTTAAAGACAATTTGTTTTAGTGTACATGTTTGATATAGAAATAAGGTAAATAATTGATAATATTTTGTAGAAAATGAAAGCATGACCTAATTTTATGTTGTCTAATAACTTCTTATATATGATGTTAATTTTTTTTGACACATTGTTAGTGTAAAATTCAGTAAAGGTCCATTGTTATTGTATAATTCGATAATACTAAAAACAGATTATAATATATGATTTAAATTCTTTGCATTTAGTTACATATCTTTATAAAACAATGTTAATGAAATTATGTGTTAGTGTACATGGTTGATATACAGATAAGCTAAGTACTTGGTAATATGTTGTCTAAAATGAAAACATGAACTAATATGTTGTTTAAAATGAATACATATCTTTATAAAATGTCTTTTTTATACCCTCAAATCTTAATGATAAACATATATGATTAGAACATTCACACTTCTCAATAAAATCATTTTCATCTTCTCTCAAGTCCCAAAACACAGAACTTCATCTTCATATTCATCTTCAATCATCTTCATCGGATCATCTTCATCTTCATCGAAATCATCTTCATCGGAATCATCTTCCTCTTCTGTAATCTCCACCGATCATCAGCTTCATCTTCATCTTCATTATCTTCATCTTCTATAACAATCGAAGGTAATATCACATACCTAAAACATGATTGACACTATGTTTTTGATATGCTAGAATGTAACAGTTTTTGTGTGAAAATATTGTTTGATTGTTGTGGGTTTTTGTCTCGGGTATCAAAACAGAGGTTTGGGTTTTGTTTATTATGAAGGTTTGTTTCAGGTTTTATATGAAAATATTGTTTGATTCTTGTGGGTTTTTGTCTCGGGTATCAAAACAGAGGTTTTGTTTGATTCTTGTGGGTTTTTGTCTCGGGTAGCAAAACAGAGGGTTTGAATGTGTTTTCGGTTCCTCATATGAGATCAACTGTGTTTTGGTTTTGATTCTTGTGGGTTTTTGTCTCGGGTATCAACTGAGTATATTGTTCAAAATGTATCATTGATTTCTATAGTTTCAGATCTCATGTGATTATTTGGCTGATTCTTGTGTGTTTTTCTCTAAAAACAATTAGAGCACAGATCTAGGTTGTTTATTGCAACTATGATACTTGTGGGTTTTAATTTCTGAATCAAATGCGAAGAAACAAATGATGGAAATTGATAAAGCGCATCAGTGTGTAGTTATTTGAACACATCAATATTGATACTTGAAATGTGAAAATTGATTTTTGGTTATTTGAGAATTGTTTAAAAAGATGAAATAAATCAGAATTAAATTTTATACAAATGAACTGATCGGATCAGTTTCGGATTGATGTGTTCATCATATTGATTTTTGGTTTGATTCGATGATATGTGTTCCTTATATTGGTCATTTGAATGTGTTTATATTGGTCATTTGAGAATTGTTTAATAAGATGAACTAAATCAGAATTAAATTTTATACAAATGAACTGATCGGATCAGTTTCGGATTGATGTGTTCCTCATATTGATTTTTGGTTTGATTCGATGATATGGGTTCCTCATATTGGTCATTTGAATCTGTTTATATTGGTCATTTGAATGTGTTTTATTGTACAGAATGGCTGCGGATGTAAAGATATGCAAAAAACCAAGCACGAAGGCGAGAACACTTGACAACCTCCTAGAAGATGGTGCAGTGCACATAAGGAAGTAATTGATCAGAACGATCAATTGTATATGAATGAATATAACCCCAGTGGCAGATATGTAATTAGCGAGCTCTGGAATTTCAAGGAAAATCGAAGAGCTACACTGGGGTTATATTCATTCATATATGAATGAATATAACCCAAGTGGTAGATATGTAATTACCTACACTGGGATTATATTCATTCATATCTGCTACATTCCGAAGTGCACCCATCAGCAAGGATCCACAATTGCTTGTGGTGATACGACATTTTGTCTCTGTATTGTATGTTACGGTCTTTTGTTATCGAGTCTGTAAGTCCTGTCAAGTCTACGAAGTTGGTATGACGTGTTTTCTCTATATTGTATGTATTAAAACTTTACATTTAATATACAATTTAGGCTTTAATAATTTGTTATATATAGTATACACATAATTATTAGATTGCATTTATTTAAAAAAGATTTGATTATTAGATTGCATTTATTAGATTTAATATACAATTTAAGCTTTAATTTTTCTCAAAAAATTATTTGTTCAGGTTTGATATAGAAATAATCTAAGTAATTGATAATATGTTGTCTACAAATCCGATTATTAATCATTTCTAAATGTTTTCTAACCATTTGTATCTAAAAATCAGATTATATGAATGAATCCGATTATTAATCATTTCTAAATGTTTTCTAACCATTTTTAACATCAGCACCTAAACAATGATTGTTTATTTTTAAGGTCAAAACAAACTCTTAAATAATAAGTCAAGAAGTCGAACACATACAAAAGAGAAATATTGATCATGGTGTTTTCACTTCCATGTTTATAAACTTGCATATTTTTTTCTATTACATATCAAATTAGACTCTACATACAAAACATGGAATAGAGATAACCTTTAACATACCCTAAAAATACCTTACGAACTCACAATTTGTAAACTATGATTCAACCCGAAAACCGACCCAGAATCATTTAAGCATGGCTTCCTCTTTGCTCACTGTTTTGGCAGCCGCAACCATCGCTTATAACGGTTGTTTAGACAGCATTACCAGTCCCAAAACTGTACCTAATTGCATGTTGTTGGTATTCCTTTTCTTGTTTTGTTATGGTACTTGTTACCCCTACTATCCAATGTTATTTGACCACTGTTTACAGCATCGAGGCACCACCCACGCAGCGACAAACAACCCAAATCGCTGCTGCCCCAACACAAGGATTTGCTCCAGAAACCGTAGGACGCATGACAATGTGGTCTGGTTCGCTGCACTTTTATAACAAAGTCCTTATGTTAGTTTTTCAATTATAATTAAATCTCTTTTTACTACACCATTACCTATAGAGTAAACTCAATAGGAAGTATCTAATCGTTAATACGAATCAAGTTACCAGAGACTATCATAAATAAGCCTTGTGTAAATTTACCTGTTTAAATACGTTGATTTTTTTTGTCCAAATAAGCACCAAGCAATATCAAATCCATTCCACAATGAGCATTTTTATGCACTTGATTTTTAAGTCCAGTTGAATGTAAAAACACATCTGCATCAACATCAACATCATCAAATAAAGTCTAAGTTTAGCACATGAATGAATAAAATTTCGTTCAAAAAGTTCAAAATAATACACTTAATACTCCAATCAATTCTTAATGTTAAACTATGTTTATAATAATAATAAACGATGTTAAAGCTATATATGGGGTATGTCAGTCAAAATTCAATAATCTCAGCATGTACCCTATGATAGAGATTCATTATCTCTATAACTTATCAGTTTATATTCTACAAACTCTTAGCGACCAATTAGGATGAATTTCATTTTAGAACGAACATAACTAAAAGGTTTAACTTTATCACAATTATAATTAACTCATGATTAATAACAGTTTTAAAATCTAACCATTACCTTGAACCTAATGACTTTCATGCCAAGATCCAGGGATGTTTGGGATACTTAGCAGCAACCTTTCGTACAATATCGTAGGAAAACCCCAACAGTGTTTCTGGCTTTGGTGCAGCCTTTCTTGCATTGTCAATGTCTGCAAAAAACCTAAATCAGAAAGGTTGGAAATAAAATTTGAAATCGGTAAATATAATAAACCTGCCACTTACGTAGATTCAGGCCACCTTAACCTTCATAATGCTTTTTCCTAATGTTTTCTTTGCTTTTTAGGGGGAAGATGGGTGCTTATCTCCATAGGGCATACAAAGCACAGATTGTTGGCGGAAGCCCGCCACATTTAACATATAAAGTTTTTTTATATGTTAAATATGGCGGGCTGCCGCCAATAACCTGTGTTTTGTATGCCCTAGGAGAGAAGCACCTATGTTCCCCTTAAAAAGCAAAGAAAAACATTAGATTTTTGGATTTGATGTTTTTCGATGCTGAAAGGTCATTAGTGATGACTGTGTGATCATGCTTTACCTGAGAACAAATGCACCAAGTTAAGCTCAAGGTTTTTCAACTTGATCAAATGTCACTTATACCCTTTAATAAAGACCTTGTTCGTTTTTTTTAATGTTGAAACAACGTTAAAACCTAAAACCCTATGCTGAAGTGTTGTTTTTTGCACCTGATTGGGCCGAGGCGTCGCCTCAAAACGCTTCACGTGTTTTGACGCTTCAGAGCAAATAAAACGTTTTGCCAAACGGTTAACACTTTAAGCGAGCTTAAAGCACGCTTTTTTAAACTAAGTTTCCAGCACAAGAAAACTACACAATTGTTTTATTCTATTTTTTACTATTTTCTTCTTTAGCACATTAAATGTAATAATTGAATGTGATAAGAAAAGCAGTGTGACTTACAGGAAGTGACTCCCATATGGCTTCATCAGTCAAATGTTCTTCATTTACTGGAAGTAACGCCTTGCACATTCTGTACACATTACAAATCTTGTTTTCAGATTATAGGGTTACTTATTTCAATATTCATTTACAAAATCACCCACAAATAAAACTAAAGTGACCTAATGGTCGGACCATGGGTTCCCTTCAATAATCAGATTAACAAACTTAGAATGCTTGTACTCCAATTACTGTGTAGGTCTCAGTTGATATGGAAGCAACCATAACAGAGGATACTCAATGGTATTTAAGGCTCGGACCATCGGTTCCCCTTCAACAATAACTTGAGGTAAGCCTACAACAGGAAACAACACGTCATAAACCCAAAATTTTAACCAAATTTTAACGAAACAACACGTCATAAACCCAAAATTTTAACCAACCAGTAGCAATCTTGGATAAAAGAAACTGGTAAAACTAAAATTGCAAAATTATGAAAGCAGTGAAACTTTGAATATTCAATAATAAACCATAGTATTACAAAATTATGATTTAGAAAAATAATAAAAATTAAAAATTAAACATTACAATTAACACTTAATAGAATATCTCGTTCTCTCGCCTTCTTCCATGCAATTTCGTTTTTTGTTTTAATTTGTAGATCTGCTAGCATATCACAGGTCTTCTGATCCTGTTTCAGCAAATTTGTAATAAACTCTTCTGCTTTTTGTTTAAACTCTGTTGGAGTAGAAGAGGCAACTTCATCTAGCAGTGCAATGCTACTCCAGGTTTGCTTATAATATTTATCACTAACAATAGCAACCTTTTGGTTGAGTTCTTCAGCGTTTCTTTGTTCTTGGAGTGACCAGGTTGAAAATTCGATTTTAAGATCAGTGGTATCGGACCAGTGGTAGAAGGTTTTCCTTGCCATTTAGGAAGAATGCAAGTGTTTTTGGACAATTTGTTTTAGGATGAATGTTTTTTTTTAAACTGAAGTGTTGATGTTTTCAAGTAAAATAATAATGATGCTTTATAGTGTTTAAAATCTTTGATAGAGAAAATGAAGAGACATCTCCTAATTATGATAACCTTTTTTTGAAGGTTTCAATTTTGTTCCTTGGTTTTCTACATATTTAATTTTACTTGTTTTCCCATGAAAACTCATTTTTCAAAGGTTTTGCATTAAAATGCTTAATAGGATAACTGAACAGGCAATTCCCATATACACGTTTTTTACTCTTAAATCATTAAATGTACATGGTTTTTAAGTATAAATGTTAATTTAAAGTTTGCCTTTAAAGCTGACCTTTGGGCTGTTACATATAGTATATAATAGCATTGCCAATAATTTTTTTTTTCATCAAAACAGATTCATTCAGTGAAACAAAAGTGCAACTATTATTGTTTTGCCTTTGTTCTTATAAATATATTAGAATGGAGTCATATACTTCTGTAAAATCTGACGATTTCAAGCAACGCTTTATTAAACAAATCGAAGACCAAGTCTTGGCTGATAGATCTACTCTTCAAGAGTTAAAGAGGTGTTTTAACGGACTGGAACTTGGTCTGCTGACAAGAGACCAAGTTTCGAGGGACTTGAGGGCAATGCCGACTACTTCCGTTCGTGACCTGTGTGTTGCGAGTAATATAGAATGTGGAGAAAGAGATCTGGAGTTCATGAGAAAGATCAATGAGATACACAGAGAGGTTCAGTGCTCCATGGAGTTGAAGTTAAAGTTCCTTGATTCTTGCAATTAGAGTTAGATGTCTCTGATTAGTTTTCTTTTTTATATGTAATTGCTACTTTCTTAATACAGGAAGTATTTATTAAGTATTGTTTTTTTTATCACAGTTTAGTTTTACATCTTTTCATGAGTTTGAAGATAAAGAGACGGTCTTCCATTTTCGATAAATTAGAAAATATTTCATCTAAATTTTTTTTCTTAACATTGTTGTTTGGTACCATGGATGATCTGTTTAATGTTCATTTATGTGCTGACTTTAACAATTTTGGAAGCGAAATACTTTCAACAAACACGGGTAACTTTTTCCTTAATTTTAATTAAATTAAGATTATTTGGTACTTGTAGATATTCTGGGGCTAAAGTCAAAAGCTACATTAGGGACAACAGCACTCAATATGGTACTCTTACAGACTCAAGTGTAGTTGTTTGATCAATTGATTCTAATGTTTTATTAGCATTTTATTGATTCTTTGTTAGTTACATTTGATGGTGATCATATGAATAGTTAAGATCTATGAAAAACTTCAATTCAACGAAAGTTAAGTACCTTTTCAAGCTGATGTATTAAAATACTTCTACAAACTTCAATTCGATTATATCTCGGTCACACAGCCACCACAACTTCCGGTCGTTCCCAGCTCTCCTGCAGAATCAAAACTTAATTAGGTATTTAATTAAAAACTTGATGAACACAATTCAAAGAACAATTCTGCCTTGTCCTGTATCTGAGCATGATGTGCACATTATACAAGATTAACTACTTACATGACAGTTAATTTATACAAGATTGTTTGGTAGTTGTATATATTCTAGGGCTAAAGTCGAAAGGTCCATTGGTGGGAGCAGCAATCAATATGCTAGTCTTATAGACTCAAGTTTATATCTTTTAATATATGTTCGTTTATTTAACAACATATTTTGATAACAAACAAAGTTGAACACGAAAATAATTTTATAGCCCTGAGATTAGAAAAAGACGTATAACAGGCAAGAAAGTAATTTTATGAAACCATGTTGAGGTAAAATGAGAAAAACAACCGTGTAGTCATTTAAGATGATTTTCGTCCTAATTTACAGCACACGGGTGACAATAAAAACCCTAATGAAGGCTACCTTCAACCTAAATAATCCTAGAAATCAACCTAAAACAGTCTACAACACCCAAAAGTTAGAGTTTATACTATGCAGCTTGCTTAAAAAAGCCCTCGGAAACACACAAAAAGATTCAAACTGAAACTAAGTTACAACATAGCAATGTTGAACTTCTACTCTAATCACATTGTTTTACACCATGAATGACAATATAAAGTACACGCGTTTGATACATACCAGAAGTCTTTACGATAGAACAACCATTAGTTGTTGGAAACATGAAGCTTTGACCTATCAAAAAGTTTGATGGTTGTTTTGGTATCTCCAATGGCCTAACTACACTTTCAAGCCATTCAATAGCTTTAAACCTTGTCATAGCTACAAAAAATGAAAAAAAAAAAATCAAATAATCAACAACGTTTCTATTGTTTTGTTAGAAAGAATTTGAAGGCAAAATTTAAAATTATACCTTAGGGTTTAGGACTTTCCTTGAAGGTAGAGTAACACTAAACAATACCGTTTCAAACTTTAGCGAAAACAACACTAAAGGATACCGTTTCGTAATTATGACATCAGCGAGGACTACATAGCATACCTGAGAAGTTGACACGTAGCCAATTCTATGTCATTATCTAAGCTCCCTTAATAGATAACATCATGTTCAAGATAACCTCTTTCGTGTTCATGTGAGCAAGAAGAGAGAAAGACACAAACGATGTCTCAAACACAGTTCACATGATACGGATTTGACACCTGAACCTGTATCATCTGAACTATGTTTCACACCTCCTTTGTGTCTTCCTCTCTTCTTGCTCACATGAACACGAAAGAGCTTATCTTGAACATGAGTAATGACAGAGCTGTCTTCTACCTCCATCGCTAGATTCAAAGGGCAAATATGGTCAAAATCAACAAACACAAGATTCATAATATTTAATGTTTTGAATGTGATGGTTCATACCTTTAAGATGAAATCGAAGTTGGTGAACAGTCTTACATCAGATGCAATGTACCTACGCAAGAGACATCAATTAGTTTGAGCAAATAGAAAAACTCATTTAAATTACCTAAATACCTAATTTCATGACCTAAACTCTACACAATTTAAATTATCAACAATTTTCATCATCCAGAAATAAACCAATCTGACGATTAAACAACTCCTCTTAACAGTTTTAATAGAATTAATAGCACACGCGAGTTTTAAAACAATTAATAACAGTTTTAATAACAATTGCAGCAATCTATATAATATTTACCGTAGGAAAGTATTGACAGCCCAATCATCAATGTTCGTTTCATCGTCACTTCTTTCTTCTTCGTTCTCGGATCTTTAGCAGGCTGCACAACAATTACCATAGCTTTACCTAAACAATAATCCATGGGCATATTAAAAATCAAATCTTTTTTAACCCCAAATCGAAAAACATCCAAAACACGATGGAAAATCAATAAACTTATGATTGATTTAGCAATTTATGATAAGAAGATCTAAAATCACCAATTCTATTAACACGATGGTCAAACACCAATATTTATCATAAAAAGAACAAAATGTTTAATTTTTTCTATCTTTTCAGTCAATAAAAAGAACATAACAAAAGGCACAATTCATTTACAGAAAACCAAAATTACCTGCCCACATGACAACCCCACCAGCATTTTCAATTCTCCCCCTTTCATCACTAAATCAAAGGTTCTCGCAGGTTGGAACCACAAAAAGCTCACCCCTAGACTCATTCATTCAACCTAAAATCAATATAAGACAAATAGAGTAGAGTGTGAGGTTGGTTTAAATATAACAATTGATTAAATGAGCTAAAATGAGATGATACGTACAACTGTCATACCTTCTCCACTTTTTCTTGGTATAGATTTGTTCAGTAATAGATTTGTTCAGTACACGGATTAAATTAGCTTGTATCAAAGTTGAAAGCTCCTAAATTAACTGTCATAACAGTAGTATTTACATTTAGAAGACTTGTAAATGCTCTTTTTTAAAACCTCCTAAATCCTTTTTTATTAGAAAAAGTTAAATGCTCTTTTCAAATTTTATTTCCAACCTTACTGAACAATATTTGGCTGATAACCACCCCGAAGACTCGGTTTCAACCCTATACAAGCAATCAAATTGAAACATCATACAATTGCTTTTACATATTTTAATTTACATCAAATAAACAACTTAGAGGTGACAAAATAAGCGGGTCGGGACTCATTCACCTATAAAGATAAAATCCAACCCAAATGGACTAATTCATAAGCAAACATGTCAAATTTGCCACCTTTAAGACAGATATATGACAGTATGAGCAACATAAATTCAACTTTGGGATCTACGTAAGTACCATGAAAGAAGTTCACGCCTTGAATCCCTTGCACTTTCACTGTTCGGCTTAACATATCTTCTATGGTTGAGATCAAAATTTCTACCCCTATGCCTTCTCGGCACATGCTTTTTTATTCTTGGACATATCTCTGTCTTGGTGTACATTTGGAACACATTTCTACTACTGAAAAATTAACCAGTTAGACGCCTAGAATACAACAAATCTCATCACAGCATAATTGTAGTAGCTTTCAACATTAAGAAAACAATTCACTTGTTTCAAAGCTACAATTTCTAAGAAACAAAATCCGAAAAACAACATACTTCCCATAACCTCATGAAACAAAACCGAATCGGACTACTAAACTGTATAATTCACACCTCACACTAAATTCAGCATCAATCAATCGAGATTCCTAAATTTTACATTAAGAAACTGAATCTTCAAATTATAAAACAAAATCATATCAACTAATATACTGCAGTAACTCTCGTAACCTTAAATTGATACTATAAACAATTCGTTCATCTTCAAATAATATCATACACCATCAAAATAATAATCATGAACAAAATATTGACCTAATCAACGAAACAGCCAAGATCAAATCTTTTTTAGGTTTGACTGAATACCCCACAATCTTAACTCAAATTCAAGCAAAACCCATATCACAGAAACTCCAAATTCCTAAATTTCTACAAACATATGTTATGATCAAGAACACAAACCCTAGAAGCAAAATCAGAACGAAATCAACAACGAATGGAATGAAATTGATGGGGCTATTGATGCAAACCTGAAGAGAAAGTAGAAAAAGATTTGGGTTTGGAATGTCTGGTGTGAGACCTAGCTGATGCTGCTGAAATCTTCTTCTTTACTTCATCATCATCACGATTTAACCCTATTTTTCCAACAAACTCAACTGAAATCATCATCATCAATTTACCGAGTTGATATTGAAGAAAAGAATTAATAGAAACTACATACACACACGTACACAAACCTGTTGAGTAAATTAGAGATATGTGGAGATGAAGTTGTGTTTATGTTACTTGCAGACAACCGGATCGAAGATGTTTCTGAGTTGAAGAGAGAGAGAGGTGTGAAGATTATGTTTTCAATTTTGAAAATGAGCTGGACTATATTTGATTGAGAGAGAATAAAAGATTAAAATTACCATTTGAATTTGATTTTTGAAATTCCCTCCTAAAAACTCTGACCTTATTTTCAATTTTGAAATATATAGATAGATATAGATATATAGATTATATTTTAAAGGTGGAGATTGAAATTATGACATCAGCGTTATGACATCAGCGGAGTCTATGTGGCATCCAATGTGGCATATCTAAGAAGATGACACATAAGCAAAGTGAGGTCATGCTTTAAGCTCCTTTTATAATATAGATAGATATAACAAACATATTATAATACTAAGTTATTAAAATAATAAAATCATCTATAACCTTTGTAGTATTTTATTTTAAGTTTTGATTTAATCCTTACGATATAAATAATATACATCTTTGACCTAATAGTTTTATTTTCCTTTTATAACTTTCGTTCGTTAATATTTTTAGAAGGAGCAAATAAGAGGTTTTTCGAAAACAACGTAACATCACGTCACCACCATCATTTTTTTCGTTCGTTCAAGCCGCTACACCATGTCATAGGTACCACGCCACCATTTTTCCATGTCATAGGTACCACGCCACCATTTTTCTTCTATTTATTATATTTCATTTTGTTTTTTTTTTGTTATTTTACATATTTATATTGTGTAGCTTTATAGTGGTCCTTAATGTTTGATTGATACCAAGATTCCCTGCTGCAACGCGCGATAAGGAAATCCTCGTTATATTTATATTATAACTAAACCCCCTCTTGTTTAACAAAATATAATTAGTAATGTAGGGAAAAGATCAAATAGGAAGTTTATTTTGGCTAGGAAGTGTAGGAAGCAATAGGATAAGGACATGTGGCAACATTTAAAATAAAGAAAAAGGGTATTTTAGTCAATCCAACTCTTTCTTCTTCATTTTCAAAACTCAGTAACTTCAAAACTCACCATTTTCAAAACCTATCATCTTCAACCATTTCTTCACTTTCTATCTCAATAATCACTACATTATAGTGCGATTTTCATCACCAATCAATTATTCAAACACCCGATCAACGTGTTCTTCAGCTTTTTTTTTAGAAAACCCAGTTTAATTTCATACAAAATCTCGTTTTTTCCTGTGATTTTGAAGATAATCACTCGATCCGTTCGATTCGAGCGCTAATAAGTGTTTCAATCATTCAAAATTCATCAATTGTTGAAGAAATCACTTCGATCCATGTAAGAAATTCTTTAATTTCATTTTTACGATCTGGGTTTTTGATTTAGTTATTGCGTTTTACGATCTTGGCGGGGGTCCGGGGGCAGCGCCCCTGGTAGCGGGGTCCCAGGGGTGGCAGCCCCTGGCGGGGTCCAAGGGGCAGAGCCCCTGGCTGGGGTTGAGTGTCACACCCCGATATTTCCACGTATTACCGGTGGGCCCGGTGGGGAGTATCGTGACGTAGTTGATATCATCATAGTCAAACAACACAATATTTAAATGCACAGCGGAAGCAAAAGATAGATATTATTTCAACTGAATAAAAGTGTAATAATTAAGTATCACAACACAGTTGAAACAGATCCACAGGCGGATCAAAATAAAAAGGAAACTCGTTCAACAGAAACTCGTTCAACAGACTTAAATGCATCCAAGCTTGCGAGACTCTTATTGATGCTAAGGAGAGACCAGCCTATTACGAGTAGTACCTGCACTTAACCTTTTTGGGAAAATACGTCAGTTTACACTGGTCAATACAATTTAACTGACTCATTTTGAAAAGGTTTAAAAATTGATTTGAATGCACATGGCACAAAACTTTTTATAACTTGGGATAATTATTTGAATATAATACTTGTAAAAGAATTACATGTTCCTTATGCGTTCAGTAGCCCGGATTGATTACCGGGTTAAAGATCAATAGACACACCACATTATTTATTTTGGCACTGACGGGTGTACGCCTACACCCTGTGCTTAGGTCGTGGCCATTTCGTAAAATGATGCCAAGGATATCCGGGACATGGTCATTAACCCCCCAAAGGCTTTAAGAAAACAAAACATTTTCAAACGAGACATTTCAATGATTTAACCTTCCTACAATTAAAGATTCAATGCCTGATCAAACGGTATTTTATATACCGTACCCCAAGCCCGTATAGGGAAAATAAGTTAAAAGTATTTACCTAAGCTAAATATAAATTCAATCCCAGCCGTATATCAAATCAGCAAGTACAGATAGCTTTTACTGGGCTCCTATATCTGGAACGAAAGTTTTTAATGACCTATTAGATTTCTAACGGGTCTTTAATTAAGCTTAACTTAGACCGGTTAGTTTTAAAGGAAGATACGGTTCAACGCATGAATAAGCGAAGACCGGAATAGAATGTGATTTGGACCCGACAAGTTTGAAGACTTGTATAATATGGGTAAACTAAACACATTCTGGATTTTGAGACAAAAATGATAAGGTTTGACCCGTTTTGGCTAATATATGCAAACTAGTTACATAAGCCGGTCCGAACGCGAAAAATACGTAACGGGTAACCAAAAGAGTCATATGCAAGTTTCCTAAGTTAATATGCCTTAATTATGTTGTGACATCAGTAAGATATCTTCTATTATGCCCAAAACGGATTTAAACCCAAATTATGTCCCGTAAGGGCATTTTGGTCATTTAAAGGTTATAAAAGAGTTCAATTTGTAATTTGAGTTACAGGTCTGATTTATCTAATAAATATACTTAATTTAATAAGTTATAACAGTAGGGTATCATATAGATGTGAAATTTATTAATTATAACCATACTATGCACCGTAGGGGCATTTTGGTAATTTCACATAAGCCTAAAAGGTCAAAACTGGAAATCTGAGTTTAAAACATTTGCCTACTGTTAGAATATAAAAATTTACTGAATATAACAGTAGGCATTAACCCTTATACATTTAAAATGGTTTTGGCACATACTATGCGTTAAAACGCTTAAAAAGGCGATTTGGAGTCATTTCCGGGTTTTGAAAGGAAAGCTGATATTTTTACCATTCCAGAAGGCTTAAAATAATTTATTTATCATATTAGATCAGTAGAAAAAGGTTTGGCATCAAAAGGATTTGTAAAACTCATTTTATAGCCCAAAAGGGCAAAACCGACAATAACCGAATTATACTTAGAACTCTAAGTTATGCTCATCCTAAAAATAAATAAAAATCTCCAAAAATCCCAAAATATTATTTTATATCAGTAGGTATAAAGTTTGATATCAAAAATTGGGTTTGGATAGGCTATATGCTAATTATGTCATTTAATTCACAAAAAGCTTTCTAAATACGCTAATGAGCATAACTCCTAATCTAGACCTCAAACTGATGTCACATTTTAGGTACGAGTTTATAAATCAGTAACTAAGGTGTCTACTCTTTTACTTTTTCAAAAATCATATTTTAAGGTGGAAAGGGCATAATAGTCAACATTTAGGCAATTAACGGAAGTTTGCATAATAATTGGACAACTAATGAACCGAGCCGTATAATCACAGAGGGCTATACTAACATGTAACTAGGTTCAAAAGAAGCTCTAAGGCAATCCTAAACTAGGCTTAAACGGGTCAGAACTGAAAGTCAAAGCATAAGTCAAACTATGTTACTTTCGGTTCCGAACCGGACCAAAAACTGAAAATTGTCGGGGTGAACATGTTTAGACATGTTCTTACATTAATTACCAAGTTATATTAATGATAAAACAGGTTGCATAGCTTCTACATTGCTAATTATGCATTAATTTGAAAATAAGCATTCAGTTGACTTTTTAATATCAAGTTTGACCCGACAATTGACCTACTTAAAGTGGGAATCAGAGAGTATCCTTTTAAGGGTTTATTGCCCACATAATTACCTACTTATAGGTACTTTTAATTCGAGATTTGACTGAACAAATTTTAATTAATCTCGAAGTCAAACCTTAATTACGACGGTTTGACTTTTAGCTAATTAACTAAGCTAAACTGAATTAAAAAGGATTAAGGACACTTACAAGAGTCCTAAGTATGATTAGGGACCTAAGAGAAGTTGGTTGCTGATCAGAGAAACTCCAGAGAAGTCCCTTGAAGTGAGTTGCAAATGAGTGACAAAATGTTGCAACTTGTTATCCTTATATAGTGAGCTAAATTCCATAAGATCATCACACATAGGTCTATAAATGTTGCAAGATGTTCCCAGGTGCCCCTATGATGCTAAAAACCAGTTATAGGGCCCCTGATTTTCGAAAACCACTCAACTAAGGCGGTGGAACTGGCTGAACAGGCAGATGTCCATTTCTGCTGCCAGCGACAGCCTTACGGACCGTAAGCGATTCCTTTGCGGTCCGTAACCGATGACCAGAGACAAAAATTTTTGCAACTTTTAGGCCTTGTCCACACTTTTCTTATAAGTCCGAATCTTGTATTTCTTTTCAGTAAAGGGACCAAGTTTTCAGCCCTTGCATGCCTTGCATGTACTTACACAACTTTGGATCTTTGTGGGAGGTTTTAAATGTCGGAAATACCAAGAATTCACATTGGATTCATATCTTAGGTTATAATCAATTTATTATTTAGGATAACCAGATTTATTTGCATAATTTGAGATGTTGATTAAATATATCATGGTTAGGGATTTATTAATAGGTCGCTTAGAGGTATAAATTAACATGTCGACACTTTTAAATTCTACCGTACATCTTTATCTGGATCCGTTTTCATAACACGTTTGCATTACATGACACGTGTCTTTATTTTATTGGGTATGATTTTACGAGGTGTTACATTGAGCTGCGTTCGTAAATTGCTGTAATAAAAAATGCATCAGAAAAATTAATTTTCTGTAAATTGCCTCTGGAAACTGCATTCGTAAACTGCATTGGTTCAGACAGTTCACAGCACAGACAATTCACAGCACAGACAAAACTATTGTCATGGTTCAATGCGTTTTAGAGAGAACACTTTCTTTGGTGTTTTTAGGCAATTGCGTTTTAGAACTAAAACATTTTTATGTGTTTTCTGGCCATTGCGTTTTAGAAAAACACATTCTTGAAGTGTTTTTGGTGCATTGCGTTTTAGGTAAAACACTTTTTTTAGGTGTTTTCAGTCAATTGCGTTTTACAGAGAACATTTTCTTTTGTTTTTTAGGCAATTGCGTTTTAGAATGAGTCATTTTTAAGTGTTTTCTGGCCATTGCGTTTTACAAATAAGACATTTTTTTGTGTTTTTTGTGCATTGCGTTTTAGGTAAAACACTTTTTTATGTGTTTTCAGTCCATTGCGTTTTAGAAAACAGACATTTTAAGTGTTTTCTGGCCATTGCGTTTTAGAAATAAGACATTTGTATGTGTTTTTGGTGCATTGCGTTTTAGGTAAAACACATTTTTGTGTGTTTTTAGTCCATTGCGTTTTAGAAAGTACATTTTCTTTTGAGTTTTTAGGCTATTAAGTTTTAGAAATAAGACATTTCTTTGTGTTTTCTGGCCATTGCGTTTTACAAATAAGACATTTCTTTGTGTTTTTGGTGCATTGCGTTTTAGAAAAATGTCATTTTTTAGGTTTTTTTTTTCATTGCGTTTTACATAACTGGGGGTTTTTCTATTACGTTTTACGCAACTGGGTTTTTAATTTTTTTTTTTTGAAAATATAGCAATAGTATACTCGTTTTAAAGATAAAAAAACGCTTGTTTTTTGGTGCAATTTTTATAAAAAAATAATGTCGTATGAAAGAGTTATTAACGTTTAAAAAATGGGGGGGAATTGGAGGAGAGATAAACTATTGCCTTGCATTGACTAGAATACCCCTAAACAAACTCACGCGTCTATTTTCTTCCTTTCAATTTCCATCATTTAATCTTAGCCTTTGATTAACTAAATGGATGGTTAAGATCACTTCCTAACCTTCCTAACCAAATAAACTTTCTATTGTATCTAGTAATGTAATTCAATTCAAGTTGACAACTAAAATTTGGAGCGTTTAATGTCACGGGTGGCTGTATTTCTGTCCAAATTTGGAGCGTTTATTGGGCCCACTTCTTGAAAGATTTTGTTCACATGATTTAGTGACATGATATCACGAGAAACGACGATGAAGGAGTCTTAACAACCATGTGTCCATCAGTCCATGCAAGTAATGTTTACATCAAATTTCATTGAAAAATAACAAAAAATATATATATATATTTTTAACGTAACTAATAGTTTCTCTCAACCTGATGATATTAGAAGTTTAATGTTATCGTTTTAGGAATATCATAAATCTTTATAAGGATGATGAAGAGTTTGCTCGTGTTTAGCTTAACCGCGATCTCTTGCTGTATAGATATTTTTATCTGATTTTTTTTATGTTTATAACTTACGTACACACTAGAACAAAGAGCGATGTGTTAAGTAGGTAGCTTAAGTAACTACTTGCCTTAATGTATATATTATAAAACTTACTTTTAAAAATTATTTAGTAATAATGTGAAAGTAAATAATATCAGCTTAAAAGAACCTCTAAATAGATCTAAACATCCATTTGTGAATAGGCAATGGTGTTGATAAGTTAAATAAAGTTTAAGATTGTATGAAGCTAGCGGTTCAATTCTCATTGTGTGTAATTTTAACCCTTAAAAAAAGAAAGAAAAAAGTCTAAACCATAACTTGTAATTCCACAAGTTGAGAGGTTATAAATTTAAAGTATGACTTTTAACATTATAAAAAACATATTAAATAAACAAAATGACGAGTCGTGTTTGGCACAAATTTTATATTGAAAACTACGATAACAGTATAAAGCACTTATAAATAATGCGTTTATGATATAATGAGATAGTCTGTCATAGTTTCGTTTGTAATCATCAATCTACATATTGAAAAAGTTTGTCATTGAGGATTGATCATACCTCTCCGAGTCGGTTTCTTTGAGATTCAATTTATGTTATTGTTTCATTGGTAATCACCGATTATTTTGTCATCACTGATGGTCAATTTTACATCACCAAATCATTAGTAGTGGTTTGATTTATTCGATTTCAGTTTTCAATGATTCATTATTAACTAAAGAGATTATAAGTCATTACCAACGAACTAAACTTGAAGTCCTATATGAATGGGCCAAGTGCTCTTCATTAACCTATATACACTCAAATTTTGTTGACTCGGGCTTCCAATCATGAACACACAAAACAAACACAAATGATTTGGAGTCTCACACTCTTTTATTATTGAACTCAACTCAACAAATAAAACTAAATACATTTTTTTGAAAAATAAACTTCATTAAAACACACCTTCGACTCAAACGGACAAAATGCCATACAAACACAAGCACCCCCAACCCAAACAGCCAGATGGCAACAACTTACAACATGTACAGAGGATATTTACACCAGTCCTCCCATATAATATACTTATAGGAAGTTTTATTTTTAACCCGCGCATAACCCCTAGATTTTAACTCCCCAATGATGTCACCCGGGCTACATTTTCTTTGATTAAAAACCGTATCGTTTCTGTCTTTCCATATACACCAGCATGCTATAATACCCAACCCGTAGATAATTTTCTCCGCCTTCTCACCATTCTTTATGAGCTTGTGACTTTCTAAAATGTCTTTCAACTCAAAAAAGTAAAGCGGCGGAATGTTGCACCAAGCACTGAAAGCCGACCAAACCCGTAAAGCTACCGAGCATGCAGTGAATAAGTGATCCACCGTCTCCTCGTAATCGCCACATAAAGGACACATGACCGAGGGAATGTCCGCATTCCTTCTTCTTAAATTAACTCTCGTACGAAGTCTGTCTAGGTTGCCTCTCCAAGCCATAATATTGCAACCCATTTACACCATATAAAGTTAGGAGGGTGACTAGTACCTCTTTGCGCTATCAAAGACTTTTTGACCGACTTCACCGAGAAACCATTTCGATTATCATCAAACCAATACTACTTGTCCTTTTCGCTGGAGAGATTAACATTGCTAAGAACCTCCATGCACTCCTGTCATTACTTTAACTCCTCTACGGACTCTGGCTGTCTTGACCATTGCCAAGTATATACTCCATTTCCTTGTTCCGCTTCAAATCTCTCTGCAACCCTGCAAGATTTAAACATCTCCAAACCAAACAAAAGCGCCCATCTTTCCATAAAAGGAATATCACCCATCCAAAAACGAGTATCGACCCCATTCCCCACCTTACCCAATATTAACCTATTTAACCCCCTCCCATTTAATTTCAATTTATATAACAACTTAACCACATTTTTCCAACACCCAGTGATGTTATTGTTAAGCGGAAGAAAGCTCCTATGGTTGGCCTTACCATGGCAAGATTCCACCACTTTACACCAAAGATTATGATTTTCCACCCTATACCTCTATCCTCATTTAACAAGAAGAGCCTCATTGACCTCTATGAGCCTGTTTATACCCAACCCTCCTTTATTTTTAGGCCAAGTGACCCAATCCCAAGCCACCCAGTTCATTTTATTAATACTGCTAGACCCCGCCCAGAGAAATTTTCTCATTTTGACTTCAAGAGTCTTTATAACCCCAATTGGCGCCTTATATAACGAAAAATAGTATATGGGCAGACTCTCCAACACCGAATTGATCAATGTAACCCCCCCCCAATCGATACTGTTTTAGCTTTCCGTGCCGACAACCTTTTCTTGAAAACCTATATAATAGGCGTCCAATTGTTAATTCTATTCATATTATTACCCACCAAAATTCCCAAGTAAGTAAGCAGGATAGAATCCGACTTGCATCCAATCACATTACTCATATCCAAAACTTCACCATTACCCACACCCAACACGTAAATGTTAGATTTTTGAAGATTGATTTTTAAACCTGAAACTAAATAAAAAATTCTCAAACATCTAGCCAGGTTCTTCACATTTTCCCTCTCAGCGTAAAAAAGATGAGAAATAATTGGGCCGTTGTTTGAAGTTTGAATCCCTCTTAATAACCTTTCGCAAAATGTTAGAAAGACCTTCCATGACCAAAAGGAGCAGGAACTGGGATAGCGGGTCACCCTATCTGACCCCTTTGGAACTTTTGAATTCAAAAGTAGGGGATCCGTTCACTAAAACCGAGGATCTAGCCGAAACTAGAATTCCTTCGATCCATTTACACCATAAAGCCGGAAAACCCATTTGCCTCATTATATCTAAAAGAAAACTCCAATTAACATTATCGTAAGCCTTTTCAAAATCGATTTTTAAAAGGAAAGTCTTTTTTGTCTTTTTTAATCCAAGCAATGAGCTCATTTAGCATTAATGGGCTGTCCAGAATGTACCTCCCTTTGAGAAACGCCATTTGATTCTCCGTAATGATAGATCCAATGACCACTTTGAGACGATTTGCCAAAATCTTAGAAATAGTTTTGCTTATTGTCACACCCTGACTTTTGCGGAAGCATATGATGTGTGACTTGCTCAATATCATTGCATTCAATTATAACAAACAACTATATGATTTAAAAACCATGATGTTCATCCATTCATACGTTTCAAAATATTACAAACCCAAGTTGTTTAGTACTAACCATCAAACTTCAAGTTTAACATAAAAACCATCCAAATACTAAGTTCCAAAAAGGACTTTTAACAAAAGACATTAAAAACCAAGGCTTGGATTCATATATCTTATCAAAGATAAGGTATACCATTCAAACCCTTCCAAAAATGGATGACATCAACCCTTGAAATTATTTCTTGAGACTTTCAACGCCCGACAGATCCATATTAGTTTCCGGAAATACATGTAATTTGAAAACATCAACAAAAGTTGAGCGAGTTCATGTGTTTTGTATGTGAGCTCGGAATCACTTGTAAACATTTGAGCAAATTCCTTTAATAACCGGTATGTAAAGCGTATATGAACAGATCATTAATGTTTTGCAAGGACATTAATATGTGTGGTGCGTAGGAAGTGCTCAAACCTAGTGAATTTCCTCCGGTCCATCCGACGGGAACGACATAGTCACCACATGATGCCACACAAGGACCCATGGGTGGGGCTCGCTACACCTAGATAGATCTACCACTCACGCCCCTTGGTCTTAAACTAGATTAATGGCACTTAGGAGAGATACTACATCACCCACGTGATCTAACAGTTCATTCCTTAGCTAAACCATACCATTGAAACGTTTGAACTTTTGAAACATGTATCTCACCCCCGTAAGTTATAAAACCGAAAACAGTTTAAAAGAAAAAGGGGACATGGACTCACTGATTTGTGTCCTGTCTCCTGTAACTCAAAGATCTCTTCCTGATGACGTACCACTACCTACACACGTGCTAAGTTTTATTAGACGCTTAGGTCGTGTAACGACTCTTAGTCTTGTTTGTTTATCAGGACTTATTTTGGAATTCTTGGTATACTTTGAGTTACATCTTTGATGTACATTATATAATTCCAAAGTATATAATTTTTAGTCAAAATAATAATAATATTCTAACTTAAATTATATTTATCTAATTGTTTGGGATATTGTTAAAATAATATATTTTAACTTGGTTTATTATGTATTTTCACATGTGTATATTCTCCCAAGTATTGGTGTACTTGCACTTGTGTATTCTTTTACTTGTGTATTTTGTCAAGTATTGGTGGTGTATTCCGGTGTGTATTTATACGTATGAGGATACGTATTTTCTTGTATTTATTAAGTATTTTATACTTAACTTGTATTTAATTTTCCGGAATATTATTTCTAGACAACTAAAAATCACCAAACTTATATTCTCAAAATATATATATTTTAAGAGAATTTTTATAGAAAAATATCTATAACTTAACATGGCAAAAATAAATATATTTCCATATAAATCTCAAAATAATATATATTTAACTTGTTTAAGAAAATATATATTTTTCTTCATTAAAAAATAATTTATTTTCTATTTGACAAAATATAATATATTTTGTAATACTTGTAAAAATTCATATCTTGCCATTTCCTTGGTTTCAAAAATACCGTTCGTCATACTTTCTGAGTTACGAATTTATTTCCGAAATATATATATATATATAGTCCTTATGTCTGTTTATCCGATTGTCCAATATTCGGGTATAATTTATATATTTATTTTCTTGGAATTTTTGGTAATATTCTCATGTTACAATTTTGGTATTTTGGTGTGTTATATTATTTTCATGTTCCTAAAATAATATAACTAATACACATAATATACAAGTAGCACACAATTTGTGACATCTAAATATATATTTTCCGAAATATATACCTAGTCATTCTTATTATCAAAAATCAACCTCCAATATTTGTAATTTTTGTAACAAAAATTATGGCAAATTTTTATATGAAAACAATGATCAAAATTTAATTGTAAACACTTGTTTAAAAATATTTTTCTAAGTGTTTAATTTCTACAAAAAATTTGCTATAGTTTCCCATTAAAAATGGAGGTTTCCATGCTCATAGGCATATCATTTTCTTTTTAAAAGTCATCATCAATCATCAACAATTTACTCACAACTTACCATGAGCCAAAATAAGCATTTTAACAATATGTCATGAACTTGAAAGTTTGTAAAAATTTGTAGTAACTTCACATGTTGTTTAGTAAGTTTAGTTACCTCTAAAAACATGGTTTATAGTTTATAAAACTCATTCTTGTGAATTTTGATTCTTCACAACTTGTATGATGATTTTTCAAAAATAATTCTTGTATTTTTCTTGTCACCAACACATTTCTAGCTTTGTTTTAACACTTAAAACATGATTACTTTCTTTAAAAACCAAGTTCATGTTAATTCTTAAAATAAACTTTGGTTTCTTGAAAATATTATCTTTGAAATCCTTTATTTTCAAGACTTACAACTTGTATAAATAATTATCAAACACTAAAACAAGTTCATTTTCAAGTTCATGTTTAACATAAAGGATGATCATCATGATTTTCTCAAGATCCATCGTTATACTTGCTAGATCATGTGTTTAATCATCATCTAGCAAGCTTCTTATGATGATCAACAACATAATCACAAGAAATCAACAAACAAGTTTCATACATACACTAAAACAACTTAGATTTTCATGTTACTAAGCATCATGTTCAAGATCATCTTCATGTTTCTTTGAGATTCTTTAGATTAACATATTACATAACACTTTGCCCACTAAAATTAGAAGTAATAACAAGTTGCGAGGAGCTTACTACTAGCTCTATGGCTAGGGAAGAAACAAAGATGAAGATGATGATGAATGAGGTGGATAAAAGCTCTAGGAGAAGGTCCTTCAACTTCCAAAGCTTCCAAGTCTCTTAGTTATGCTTCTTACACCCTTGAGAGTCCTTAGAATGCTTGATATTGAAGTGCAATGGATGTGTGTGTGTGGGTTATGTGAGCCGAGAGTTGGGAGGAAGAAGGGAGGTGTTTGTGTGTTGAAGATGAAGTAATGAGAATAAGGTTTGGTCTTATGGTTTATAAAGAAAGACTTCCAAAAATACAAGGTCTAATGGTTAATGTGTTTCTAATCATTCATACATATCCAATAAAATATATAAAAGAAATCAAGGGGGTGGGTACCCTTGGTGACCGTCAATTGAGGGGGGGGGGGGGGTGTTGGTTGGGTTGTAATGGTTAGTTAGGGATTTAAGTTAGATTGTAAGTGTATTGGTTAGTATTTTAGGTGTTTAGTGTTTATAGGATGTGTTATGATGTTCGGTGACCATAACTAGCTTCGTAACACTAAAACAATGCTTCTAGTGAAATTTTGGTGTTTCGGGTAGTGTCCGATTGTTCGGTTGGTTACTGGTTCGTTAAGGTGCTAAATTGCGCAGTTTAGTGTGCTTTATGTTATCTTTTATGAAAGTTTTGATTCCTGACACTTGGGAAGGTATTTTGGACCATTAGACCATAATTCTGCATTATATTTTGGAGTTAAAATGCTGATTTTTGTTGAATTGTGCAGAATTCTGCAGTTTTAGTGTGTTTCAGGCACTTTCCGGCACTTAAACTATCACTCGGAAGGCAGTTTTATGATCCCTACTTTCCTACACACTATTCTAGTGTAACTCTTGGTTTCAGGCTCATTCTGTGTCTTAACATCATGTCTGTCTAAGTACTGAACTCTCGTCAGTACTTCTAGTTTGTCTGATAACTGTGCTAACTTTGTTATGTGCACTAACTGAACCATACTGTGTTGCATGTAATAATGATAAACAACCTTGCAACATGAGATGAAATTGTATGTATATGAAAGAAATCAGAAAATCATCCATGTCATTAATTTGATCAATCACAGTCATTAAGATATATATTACTGTTTAACATTGTACGGATACACGAAAAATTGCCAGTTGTCACATTTATCACCCTGATCAGGTTTATCGGTCGGTACTCTCTCAGGCCCACCGGATCCTTGTTTTTCGGAATAAGAGTTATGAAAGAAGAGCTACATCCCACCGCAATAGAGCATTTGCTGTAAATGGAAACCAACAAATTATAAAAATCCAATTCAAATAAATTCCAATACCTTTTGATGAATTTGAAGTTGAAACCGTCCGACCCAGGTGCTTTGTCAGAACCACATTCAAACACTGCACTTTTGATTTCCTCTTTGCTGAAAGGAACCATTAAAGACGCCGCATCAACCTCCGATAGACGCCTAACATTATGGCAGATGAGTTTAGGTCTATCCCTTATTTTTTTTCCTCGAACGCCCTTTTGAAGAATCTCATAATCTCTTTTTTTTTATCAAAAAGGTTTTAGTGGTCCACACATCTTCAATCATAGTCCCAGAAATATTATTGAAAGCCCTTCTGCTTTTTATGTACCCATGAAATAACGCTGAGTTTTCATCCCTTTTCAAATCCCATCTAACTCTGGCTCTTTGTTTAAGATCTTTGATTTTGTACCTCTCTAGCTCTTTAAGATCTTTTAAGCATTCCATTTTAGCTCATTCCTCCTCTTCGGAAAGAATTCTATCCTCCGACAAATCATCTAGGTTTTCTAATTCCTCCTTTAGAAACAACTCCGTTTCCCTTTCCTTGGATAAAACTTCTTCTTTCCATATTTTAATGCTCTCCCTAATCTCCTTCATTTTCTTCATTAAAACCATATCTGGCTTATAAGGCCCCAAAAACGGGAACCCAACTCGTTGGTAATACGGTAAGCACACATAGTTCTAGACCCAAAATGTCTCCAATACGCAGCAGAAAAGTTAAACAGAGTACCAACAAACGTCGAAGTACGAAGAATAACTAAAGTGTACTATTTTATTCAAAACACGGGAATGCCAAAACATTAAAAGATATCGGGTAACCGCTGCCAGAACCAAAGAGCCGCCATCATTCAAACCTTCTTTTTACCTGAAATACATGCTAAAAACGTCAATTACGCTGAGTGAGTTCTATAGTAATTAACTTGGGGATTTATCCCAAAAATAGTTTTGTAGACATCGTTGTAAAACAAGTTTTCCAAATGTTCAACACCAACAAATCATCACCAACATCCAAAACATCATTAGACCTCATTAAAAACGTCTTTGAACTCATCATTCGACTTCATTGAAAATCATCATTAAAACCACTTTTAAGAAAATAATTAAAGACTGTGTGTTTAACATCATTTGCCCTTACAGGCTTCGTCACCCACAATTTTTCCCTCGTCAGGGTCGTCTCCCACATAACTACCCCGAAGGGTTTCGTCTCCCACATTATGGTTTGTCGTATCACAAAGACAACGACAAACAAAAATAACATAAACACACAACAGTCTAAAAAATACATCTTTACACACGTAAGCACATAATCGTTTATCAATTATTAAATATATAAAATATGTGTAATCCTACCATCTTTCGCAATCAAAATAGTTAAGCATGTACTTCAGCCCAAAACACTTAAAAAGATCACAAAAAAATTAGGCGATAGAACTCACCTTAATAAAGTGCTTGTATCTCAAGAAACGAACGAACTGTAAGAACGACCAACCTTAGAAAGAACTCAAGAACCTACATACGACCAAGATATAGTACATGGTTGCCGATTAAAACAACGAATATGGCCGCTCCTATAATCGTGAAGCATGATGGTTGACTTGAGCTACTTAATCGACTTGAAGCTTGGCTAAAAAAATTTAGTCGGGTTTTACGCCACAACAACCCAAGTCGATTCCCACCCAAATGGGTTTGTATGCATACATTTTCTCTTCCCAATCATTGTCAGGTTTCTAGAATTAAAAAAAAACATATAATGACCTTTATAATATAACATGCATGCATGTGATCATAACATCAGCAAACAATGCATGTATGTTATCCTTTTCTTTCTTTCTGTCTTTTTTTTCTTTTATGTACTCATGAATCCAAAATCAAATCATGTCCAAATTATTTATGGCATCACAAACCCCAATCAACACCTTCAACATCAATGTAATCTTATTCGACCAACTCTATCCACCCATGTACTGCATTACATTATAATTCCCATACAGCCCTCAAATAAACTTGTACCTGAAAGGAGAGTGAGTTCCTCAATCGGACTTCTTGAAGCGTTAGAACAAATCTCTCGACTCCCTAACAGACAAATATCACAACTTATTAAGATCGCCAACGAGTTCAGGTTCGTTTAATTGTATCAGAACCCGCGCACGATCAACACCGAATGATTATCAGTAAATCATTGATCATGGTTGCAGTCAAGACAACCTTAACAAATTTAAGCACATATCGCGGGTCGCCGTACCCGTGAAACGGAACCACTAAACACTTTACACATAACCAAATCATGAGCCGGAAATCTTACCTGGTGAGATCGGAGATGCGTAGTCGGTGAACCGAGACTTCCGTGTACACTGCAACGAACCTAATCGAGATGAACTTAGGTTAATCACCATCCCCAATTCAAACTAAACCAAGAAACTAAGTTTTGGCATAGACATACCTGGGATCTCTTGGCGTTCGTCCTTCAGTTTCGTGTACGGTTGTAGGGTTTTCAATAGGTTGATGATGAGTATGAGTAGTTTTGCGTAGTTGCAGTTTTAAAACAAGATTTACACCCACAATTTTGCACTTTGATCCTTTAAATTTGTCCCATGTGATAACTTGTTCCATACCACTTCCATAAATTACCCCATGCACCTCATAGTTGTATGACATCCACATCTTTATGAATACATCATATACATACTCTACAGGTAAGTAAGAGTTTTTGGGGCATTACATGGCTCCCCAACACCGACAAAATTCCCACATGTCTTAATAATCACTTCGTCAAAATCCTTTCTCTCCAACCAAGAGCTGAAGACTCTAAATGGCTTGGGGCCGAAGTTTTTATCCGAGCAAGTCAAAATAATAGGGCAGTGGTTCGAAAGAAATCTCGGGATCGCTCGAAGGCAAGCAACCGGCCACTCCGAAAAGAACTCGTGACAAACCAAAACTCTTTCTATCTTGCTATGTTTGTTACCATTTTCGTTAAAATACGTGAATTTCCTACCTTTCGTATCGTATTATCTTAACCCATTTTCATAAATAAAATTATTAAAAATAGAAGCGCATTTTTTATTAAAATTTAAATTTCTCCTATCATCCTGATGGTGCACCGCATTAAAATCACCCAAAATTACCCACCTCCCCAGGTAACTACCCATCACACCCCCAATGTCATCCCAAAGCGCCTTTTTAAGATGAACTTTTTGCGAAGCATAAACGTTAATAATATTAATTTTTAAATTGCCCCCTTTAAAGTCCCCAAAGTTAATAAAAAATTAGAATGCTTAATACAGTCACGAACCTTAAAAACGCTCAGATCCCACATACTAACGACCCCTCCAGATCTACCTGCCGCCGGAACATGACCCATCTCGAAATTCCCAGCTCCCCAGAATTTCTCGAATTCAATACCAGAAACGTCGCTGAACTGAATTTCCTGAAGAGCGATGAAGTCAAGGATCGATGGAGCCAGATTGTGAATGCACTATGTCTGTTTCTTTCGTTTGTATCGAGTCTTTAATTAACCTGTTTGATGTCTATGTTATGTTTAAAGTATGTTTTGTAGTGTATCTGGGATGAAACAAGGTATTAAGTTGTTTTGTAAGTCCATCCGGACAGATGAACATAACCCCATCCGGACGGATGGGCAATATATGATTTCACCCGGATGGGCTTTGCCTATAAATAGGTGTGCATGGTTCCGCATTTGTAACAGTTCTCGTGACACCTAAGGAGAATCCCTATCGAATTCTCTCTGGATCTTGTAAAAGTTTTTATCATCAATGAGAATGATCTTAAACGGTGCCCGCGTTGTTTCTTTCTCTTCTACTACATTCTTGGATTCCGCACGAGGCTGTAGCTGTTGATCCGGTCTAAGCGCGTTCAAGTAACCGAACTCTCGGTCCTCTCACATAGTTGGGTCTGATCTTATGTAAAAACACGACAAGATTGTATTCATACCGAAAGAGTTTACACCGTAAAGTACTGTACTGGGAGAAATCAAGTGTGATTTCTCCTCTCTAAAAACTTATTTGTTCAAACGAATGGCACAAGCCTTTTATAGACAATCTTAATTGATTGGGGCCACATTCGCTTGACATATTTAAGCGAATGTCTCATTCAATTTACCTCGGTCAATTAAATGGTCTTACGTCAACAAGTGACTCATTTTTTTGACTGTGCCCATGGGTTTAAACACACTCACTCACATATATTTAGTACAAACTCGATCTAGCCTATTCGTACTGTAAAAGAAACACAAATATGCAGCAACAAATTCCACCTTGGACATTGTTGTCAAATTCTCTTGGATATTGCTGCCAAATGTTGTGCTGAATATGCTGCAACTTCAGTCATGTATCTGTTAATCTCATCCCACATGCGTCAATACCTATTGACTGATGCTTCGAGTTTGCCGAAACTTTGACTCAGGTTTTTGTAGAAAAACCAAATATTTGATGCTTCTATATCAGACTTCACCCTCAAAGAATGCGTATCCGATTAGTCAGAAACTCAAGCTCGTTCGAGTACTATCACCTCTTCCTAGGCTAGCTTTACGTCTGATCAATCATTTATGCAGAATGGCAATTGATAAATGCTCGGTCTTTCAACTATCTACAACAAAACATTAGTTTTGTCTCGAAAATTCCAACATAATCAATATTCATCTTCATGGTAATGGCACGATCCTCTGGTTAGCATATTGCAATCTTCATAAGAATTAACAAACTTAAAACCGATCATTACAACTTTTCCATTTCAACTTTAACCACATCCGTGTTCGTTTTAACGCAACTCCACTATTGCTCGACCCTCAGATCATCAAAATCCAACCTCCAATGGATAGAAACTTCGAACACTACACTGATCAGCATCAAATAAGTGAAAGCCCACAAAAACCCGAAACCCCGTTTTTCATAACCAAAGTTTAATAAGGAAAACGGTAATCTCGACACTATGCAAACCTTCTTTGGAACTGTCAAACCACTTGAGTTGCAGCGGAAATTTTTATTCCCCCTCAGTCTTGGTAAATTCACATCCCTTCAAACTTTAATCGACATGTTCCAAAAATTTTCACAATCATCCTCCCATTATTTAGCATTTCCAGAAAAGTTTTTGTTTAAGAAAATATTCTGAAAATACTTTTTTTAGGATGATGATCGCGTCTTGGTTACGGCACAGTAGAACACTTCGGAACAAATCAGTTGATAACAATTTATCTCATTTATTTGAACCTTCAATCAAATGACAACTTTCAGTCGAGTCAGAAGATCAATCGAATATCTTATACGTTTGACCCAAACCAAACCAAACGAATGGAATCTTTTCAATCGATTTAACCTCATATTAATAGGTCTTAATCGTTTGAAATTTGTAATCGTATAACAATTCATCTGAATTCTTCAGTTGAATGTCTCAATTGATTTAGCTATGTCACGATTGACTGAATGGCAGTTACAAAAACTCTCGATTGACTGAACTACAACCCAGTTCTATGTATCCTTTTGAATAGCTTCAAACCAATCTAAAATCTTCAAATCTTGGAAATAGATGATGAAAACACATTCAAATGGTGAGAAAATCAAAACCTAACAATCATTTAGCTTTAATTTGACAATAAATCGATGTTTTGATCTTTAATTTGATAATATAAGAATTCACACCATGTTTAACGTCTTGAACATGAAATTTGTCAATTCAAACGCTAATTTAGATCATAGGTGACCTAATTGATGGTTATTTCGATTAAGTCGATGACGGTAGCTTTGCTACCAATTATAAAAAGACGAGAAGGATCGAATTCCTAAGATTAGTGTTGGACCTAGAATGTTAGACGATACACGACATGGTTAAAATTTCCAAGCCACCTGCTGGACCAAGAATGCCAGACAATACACGTGGATTCACAATCGGACATGGATGGCTAACTGTTGACGCTTTAAACCCTACCTGCCTTTATGCAGGTTTTTTATGCACCAAGTATGCTATCAAACTCTGGACTATGGTCTTAAAAATGTGTAGTTTATCTGCAAAAGTTTTAATAGCGAATCGTGTGTATAGCTAGGTTTTTGTTTACAATATGTCTTTAATGGAAAGATATAATAAGTTTTAACTGTTTTGCTTAACTTGTAGGCATATAACAGTTGTTTTATATGGTAAATGTGCATGTCACCAATATTTTTGGCACTATATGTATAATTTTGTGTCACTGCCCGGACTGAGATGGGTATACTACTAGAAAGTCAGTTATTTGTGATCATCTGTTGAGAACTAGTTTTGGCTGTGTATCATTTGTTCTACAAGGAAGGATCACATGAGCCAACAATCTCCCCCTATAACAGATGATACCAAAACACTTTCTTATTTTTTATCTTTATTCTCTCATCAACCTTTCCCGGACTTGCACTTTGAACTGGAGCTCAAAATCCATAGAATCAGTATCATCTTCATCCCTTTGAAGTTGAAGGTTCATAAGTTCTTGGAGGTCACCTGCACTCAGACCTAGTGCATCCTCCCTTGTAATCTTTTCAACACTACCATCAGACCTGAGCAATGTCAATACGTGGGTATCTTTGTCAGATTTCAACTTTAGTATTTTTGGGTCTGATGGGTTTCTTGGGGGAAGTTTTATTTGTGATGAGTTAGGGGATTGTGGTCTGCTTGTCAACCTTTTAAGAGTTTCAGCATATTGAGCTTGAAGTTGCAGAGACACATCATCCAATCCAAATTGCAACTGATTCTTGATAGCTTCTTTTCTGAATTCAGCTTCCCTCTTTTCATCTTCCTCATCAATCAGTTGTTGTCTTTTTCTTTGATTCAAGACACTGATGGATACATCTGCTGATGAGAATAGCTTTTTAGAGGCAAGGGTCTGCTGAGGTCTATTAGTGGTTTCATCATCATAAACTGGTTTCTTGGGAAGTGTAGGATCAGTATTTCTAAGCTCTTCTAACTTTTTGTAAGTTAGATCAACATCCTGCTTAGTCCATCTTGCAATGGATCTAGCAGTGCCATAGTTGGCTGTAATAAGCTCTGCCCTTTTACTCTTGTATCTCAAAGCTTCATCTACATCAACCTTCTTATATTTATTCCAGTTGGGTGCAGATTTCTTTATTTTAGGATCCTTTTTCATCATTTCAATTCTATTAACCTCTTCTTTGAGATCTTCAAGAGACCAATCTTTGAAATGAGATCTGAAGGCTTTGTAGGGGTTGTCTTCCATGATGATATCAAGATAATCAATCCTCAACTCCCTTTGAAGACCAGCATTTGGTGGCAGATTTGACATAGTTTTACTCAGGTCTTTAGCAAAGTCTTCGAATTTTCTGACTTTACTAAGCTCATGTGAATAAGTGCCCTGGTAATCCCTGTCACCTTTCCCTTTACTCACAACCTTAGCAATCAGCTCAGCTTGTTTAGCTTTCATCTTCAAATATTCATCAATGTTTTGAGGTTTGCTAAGCCTTGTAATGATGGGAAAGTTCTTTTTAATGGATCATCCTCTTTATAAAATTGAACCATTCCATCCTGAACTGCAAGCAGTTCCAGAGGGAATTGTACTACCAGTGGAATGCTTTGTGGGATGGGAGCAGTGGATGGTTTGTTGATTTGGTTGGTTTGTTGAAGTGATGAAGGTGGAATGTATGGAGCAGATGATATGAGAATAGGTACTGGTATTTCTTTTTCTTCTGCATGCACCATGAATTTTCTCTTTCTTATATAGACAAATTTTGGAGTAGGAGGAGTTTTAGATGGAGAATGTGCTACGGGTGAATGGATGGTTTGTGATGGAAATTTAAATTGAGTGGAATCAGTGGATTGACTAACAGCTGTTGAAACAACTGGTGTCTCAACAACTGTTGTTTTAACATCTGTTGAAGCTTTTGGTGCATCAACATTTGTTGCTATGGATGTTGGTGGTGGTGATGAGGGATTTGTTTTATGCTTTTTGTGAGGCGGTTTTTGTGGTGAAGGTTTAGGTTTAGATGTATCAGTGGTTGGCTTTTGTGGTGGTGATTTTGGTTTAGGAAATGTGGCAATGGGAGGTTTGTTGTGTTTGTAATATTTTCTTCTTGTTAAGGGTCCAATGTTTAGCACTTTATTTTCTTTCTTCACCTTTTTTCTCTAATTCCTGCCTCAGAACATCTTGTCTACTTTCCTTTATATCTTTTCTCTTCTGCTTTGCTTCAATCTCTTTATCTGTCTGCTTGTTAAGGGTATCATCAACTCCCTTTTTCTTGCCACTATCAGATTTTCCAATAGATTTTGCAGACGACTTCTTAGCAGGCTCTGGCTTTTGTTTTGGCTGATTCCTTGTGTAACGCCCGACTCTTTTGTACTTTCCATTTATAGAAAGTTTTGTTCGTATTTCTATTTTTGGAAACCTTGTATTCTTGTAATCGTTCTTTCTTTGTAAACGTTGTAAAACCGAGACTTGGATCATTAATGAAACTCGTATTTCGTTACATTTATGTTGTATACACTTTATATATGCTCGTACCTTCGATTTGATGAATCAATTGAAGCTTAAACGTTATTCTTGGAAACTATGTGCTAAACTTGTAACTAAGCTAAACTTATGCATAAAACGTGTTTTGAACGTAAACGATACTTGATTTCGACATTTGTACGCTCAATTATACTTGGTTTATGATACTCATACTTGTCTTGCTCTTAAACTACGCTTATATGACGAGAACAGCCCCTAAAACTCTTAAAAACCCTTAATTATAAACTACAGGGGGCCTAAAAGTCATTTTTGAAACTTGAATTCAGAAAGTTGTACCCCGTAGCGTAGCGCGATGGGTAATGACCTTCGTGCTAGCGCTACGCGAGCATGTTGTTTCGACAGAATGTGTGTTTCTTTCAGCTGCATGCACGAAATCCCAAGTCTAAACATCCTCCAATCACCTTTAATCCACCTCTAATCTCCTCCAATCACCTCTAACCTCTTGCATTATAAATACACACCTTCTCCAACCCATTTTACACTTTCACAACTCATTACACTTCACAAATTCACTCTAGATCTGTAGCAAATCTGAGTTTTTGGACATATTCATACTCTTCCACTAAAGTGAGTATAACTTGCTCATTTCTCAACCAAATCACTTGATTCTTTCTTCTACATCTTTAGTAAATCCTTGGGTTTGATTCCTTGGTTTTTCCTTGGAGAAATCATGTTTGGAATTGCCCTAAAAAGGACCTAAACTTTCTGTTTTGTTTGATGTTATTTAAAAACTTATCATTCTTGTGTCTAACACATCTCAAACTTATGTAACAATGCCTACAACCTTTCCTATGGTTATTTAGGTATAATAACATGATTGAGACATGTAAAATCAGAGGATAAACCTCAAATACTTTCTGTTTTATTTAGGGTATTTCACCCACAAGTCATGTTCAAGCTTAGGTCTTGATGTAGAGTGATTATGGAACAACTTGGGTTGTCCAACATACAATCCTCACATGATTTGATGATTTCTCTTAGCTTAGTTCATTTACATACTTGTATTAATCATAGTTCTTGACCCTCCTTGGTTGTTTTTACATCAAGTGAAGTGGTGAACATTCAAGGAGTTCCTAAATGGAAGCTTGTTCTTCCTACCCCATACATGACATCCATGATACTAGAGGTGCCTAAATGAAGATTTAATCTTCTACCTCCTACTTGACTTATTGGACTAAATAACATATAATACTTAACCTAAATATATATATACACTCATTCGAACCTTTAATGTTAAACTTGTGTTTATATGTTAAAGTAGTAGAATGTCATCTAAGACCTAAAACTCTAAGTATGATTCTAATGGGCGTACTACCCATAAAAACATTCTAACCATATTGGTTACATAGTGTCATACAAGGGTTATAAAGTTGAAGATGATTATTTTTAATATCATACTTTATGTTATGTTAAACTCCAAATTTATAATCTTCCGTTTAACGCCAAACTCACACACCTATGTTTCCTCGTGTAGAAGGACTAGGTGCTCCAAACTATTTTATGCGTTGTATTCTTGGGTTTGATCATATTGTACACCAAAAATTGCATACTAGTAATCACATATTATGAATCATGTTGGATTTGAGTTTTTATCCTATTATGCTATGTAATTAAACTTGTATACCCGCCTTTGCTTTGCATTGAAACTCTATTTTAATACATGTTGCAGGTTGATTAATGAAGTATGGATGAATGATGAAACAAGTGTAGGGTGGACTAGATACACACCTTTAATCTATTTATCTTTTGATGTTATGTTGAAATTTGAACAATGTTGTTACCTCTACTTTAAATGTTGTATGACAATTTAGTATTGCAATGAAATTTGAATTTAATTAAATATTGTCACATAGTGTTATGAAGTCTCTAGCAATCTATACACACTTCGTCTCATCCCGATGTTTCCGCCATCGGTTGGGGTGTGACACCTTGGTGTAGGTTTGCCAAAGTTTTTCATTGAATCCTTCTCCCCCTTTTTGGCATCATCATCATCATCATCATCATCATCATCATCATCCTTTTCAAGGATTGGTGCAGGGGTAGTGCCAATCATTTTTGCAAGGGATTCTTTGATACCCCTGATATCAGCTTGTGTATATTTGTATCTTGCTTCAACCATAACTCTAATAAGCTCCATGTGTGAGTTATGTTGAAGCTCAGCCAATTCCCTTTAAGCTGCAAAAATAGGTTGAACTGAATTCCAAAGCTCTTGGGATAACTGCTGATGAGAAGGTTGACTTTTGGAAGCATCCACCAACTGCTTCATTATATCTTTCATATCAGCAACAGTGGTTTCAATACTGGATATCCTCTCCGTCAAATCCTAATATTTTAATCCATTACCCAACTTAATGGGATCAGCTGAATTCCCACCAGGGGTGGTTGTATCTACTTTTGAAACAGGATGTGTCTCCAAGTTTTCATTAGCAGATGCCCCTTGTTCTTGGTTCTGGGGACTTCCCCATGCATCAGTGGTTCCTTTAGTAATCACACGAGTGGTTAACTTGAACTCACCAGTGGATACCTTGGTAGCCATAACAGTGGTTGCCTTCAAGGGAGTCTAACTGATGAAATTACTGTCCAAATGTAGACCAGTGGGTCCTACATTTGTAGTAGTTGCTCCACTTGAACTACCAACAAGAATTTCAGGAAATTCAAGTGGTGTAACCTTCTCATCTGTTTGTGGGTTAGCCAATTGAATAGGTTCAAACACAGCAATTGTTGAAGCTAAACTCTCAGTAATGTATTGGTGAGAGGGGTTGTTTAGAATCTGAATTTCAATGGCCTCAACCTGATGTATTATGGTAGGTGGAATACGAAATGTGGGGAGTGGTGTTGAAAGAGAAATTGCCCCGGGAGGAGGGTTGTTAAGCATACTCTCAAATGAGTGTAATACTTCATATTGTGGGGTCCCTGTGCTTACAACATGTTCCTTTTGTGAGGAAACATGAGGAGTTGTGGTTTTAGGTGGAGATCTTTCCAACTGCTATGAGGAAGTAGCAACAGTGGTTTCTAGTGACATTGATGTTGTCACAGGGTTAACCTCTAGGATCTCATCTTCCAGAGGACCCTTATTTGTGGGTTTGGTGGGCTTTGTGGTTTTCTTTTTGGTCTTTTTGGTGTTTGTTGGTGGGGGTTGCACAGCAGTGGTTGTGGTGTTGTGTTCACCATGAGCAGTGGGCTCAGCAACAGAGGTTTGAGGAGCAGAAGTGGACTCATCTAAAATTTGCTCAGACCCCTTTGCTTGTGTTTTAGAAAATTTTGACTCTTTTGCCATAAGGCGAGTAAATGTTTTAGAAGAAAGACTGTTTATTTTGAAAGCTGTTCCTTGTTCAAAAGCATTTTGTGGAATTTTCTTTTGTAAATAATAGCTTAAGAACCTTGGGAATAGTAGAAAAGCTGAGTTTTTCCCATCTTTGATGCTTTTCACATTATTGACCAAATCAGTAAACAATGCTTGGGAGTAGTTAAAATCTGTTTTTGACATAATTGCATACCCCAAGTATTTAATTTTTAAAGGAATTTCATTGAAAGCAGTTGTTTTGTTTGATAAGTAAGTGAGCAGAGTATGGAACTAAAAATTCATAGGTGGTGGAAAATTTCCTTTTTGCATTGTTGCTTTTGTTAACTGTCCACCATACCCTCTTTCGCTCAAATCCAGTTGATACTCACTTTTTGAAAAGGAAGTTTTACCTGCAAGATCATTCATCTGATATACCTCTGAAATGGTTTGTGGGGTTATTGGTACCAAGACACCTTCTACTTTTGAGGTGATTCCCCAAGCCTTTTTATCTTGTTCTTCGACTTCAGCATTTGCCCATAAATCACGTAGGGTGTCTTGATAAATGGGTGCATCACAGGTGAGTAAAGTTTTGTATTTTGATGAGGACAGGGTGTCGATGATTGAGTGGAACTCTGTAATTTTGTTTGTTTTCTAAAACGTACAGAGGTAATTGTGGGGATGTTTGATGATAAGAGCTATGATCAGAAGTAGAAAATTGAGAATGGTTGAAGGAGAAATGAAGAAGAAGATGGTAACCGTTTTGTAAAATTTTTGAATTAGATATGGCGGTGAAAGCTCTGTTTGGGGGTTTATCAGGGTTTTATAAAAGGGAAAAAGTGAATGCTGATGTGGTAGCGGTTTCAAAGATCGGACGGTTAACATCTGCCCACGTGGCAACCTCTGATGAAAAAGGTCGATGATATTTGTTAGGAAACCACTGTTGGGCAACAACAGTGGTTGGGAACAGTGCATGAAATATCAAAGGACTGATTTTTGTCTATCAGTGGTTGAAACAACTGAGGTTTAGTCAATAGTAGTCAACAAGGAAATGAAGAAACAAAGGTCGTCTTTCAGCAGTGGGTGAATTTTCAACTATCAGAGGTTTGAAACAAACAGTGGATATGGACAGACTTTTAAGGATTTATGAAAATTTTTCATTTTAGCTATTTTTAAGAATGGATTTTTGATTTTCTGGAAACATTTTAATGCTTTTTATTCAAGGATAAGAAGGTTTTTGCCTTCTAATCCAAGTTAAGCATGCCAATCCTATAGATCAATGTTTCAAATATGGATGTGTAAAATGTTTTTGTTAGCACATCTGCCATCTGATCTTTAGTTGGAACATGGTGCAGCGAAATCAAACCTTTTTCATAACAATCCGTCACAAAGTGATGTCTGATGTCAATGTGTTTGGTGGTTGAATGGGATACTGGATTTTTGATGATATTTTCAGTTGCTTGACTGTCCAACATGAGAGGAGTCTTTAGAGCAGTTATACCAAAATCCAGTAACTGATTTTGAAGTCACAACAGTTGGGCTGTACAACTTTCAGCAGCAATGTATTCTGCTTCAGCAGTGGATGTGGAAACAGCTGCTTGCTTTTTGCTTTGCCAAGACACTAAGCAATTGCCTAGGAATTGACACCCTCCTGATGTAGACTTCCTGGTGGAGTTGCATCAAGCAAAATCATTGTCTGAGAAACCTGAAAGCTTGACATTCCCATTAGCAGGATACCAGATACCAAGTGTGTTCATTGGAGCACCTTTTATGTATCTGAATATTCTTTTTACAACAATGAGATTAGACTTCCTAGGTGCTGAATGGGATCTGGCATAGATACATGTTGCAAACATGATGTTTGGCCTTGATGCAGTTAGGTACAATAAAGACCTAATCATGCTTCTATATAAGGTTTGATCAACCAAGTTATCCTTTTCATCAGACAAGACCAGCTTTGTGGTTGCCACGGGTGTACTACATGGTTTACAATCATTCATCTCAAATTTTTTTAAAAGATCTTTTACATATTTACTTTGATGAATGAAAGTTCCATTTTGCAATTGCTTAACTTGGAGACCAAGAAAGCATTGGAGTTCACCCATTACACTCGTTTCAAACTCTGCTGTCATGAGTTGCCTAAACTCTTCACACATGGCATTACATGTTCTTCCAAAAATGATGTCATCCACATAAATTTGGACAATCATCAAATCTTTTCCTCTCCATTTTAAAAACAGTGTTTTATCAATTTTACCTCTTGTGAAGCGAATAGAGATCAAGAAGTCAATCCCAAAACATTTGTCTTTTTGCAGGCATTCTATCACTCCATCAACCAGTCAAGTACCAAGAGGCACTGAAAGACAATAGTTAGGTAGAAGTCATGCAAGAATAGCTCCAACAGTTCAAAAGACAACAAGTATGGGAACTTGTACCACTGCTAGAGGATGTGAGTCCAATTGGCACAAAGTGGGTCTTCAATAACAAGACAGATGAAAGTGTTTCATACCTGGCCCTTGGTGCTTGTTTCAAGCCATACAATGCTTTGTTATGCTTGTAGACATTATCAGGATAAAAAGGATCTTCAAAACCAGGAGGAATGCACACTTGATATCCATTTGATACACCATGATGTTGTGGTTGATAGCAAAGGCTAAGAACAATCTGATGGCTTCAAGTCTTGCTACAGGAGCAAACGTCTCATCATAGTTTATGCCTTCTTCTTGTCTATAACCTTGAACCACAAGCCTGGCTTTGTTCTTGACAACAATGCCCCTTTCATCTGTCTTGTTCTTGAAGACCCACTTTGTGCCAATTGGACTCACATCCTCTAGCAGTGGTACAAGTTCCCATACTTGTTGTCTTTTGAACTGTTGGAGCTATTCTTGCATGGCTTCTACCCAACTATTGTCTTTCAGTGCCTCTTGATACTTGACTGGTTGATGGAGTGATAGAATGCCTGCAAAAAGACAAATGTTTTGGGATTGACTTCTTGTGAGAACCCCTTCATTGATGTTGCCAATCACTTGATCAGGTGGATGAGATTTAAGAAATATTGGATCCCCCTTGTATGGAACAATGGCGTTGAGAGGTGAGGGCTATAGATGTGAATCATCTGAGCTAACATCTATTGGTGACTTTGAGGAACCAACATCTGTTTGAAATAGAGGTGGAGAAATGGGAGGAATGGGTGTGGCACAATGTTGATTTTTATCCACTGTTGATGGATTTTTATCAACAGAGGTAGGTGATAATGTGGTGGCAGAGGTTTGGGTGCTGTTTTGATCAACAACTATTGATGCAGCAGTGGATGAGCTTTGACAGCTGTTTTAAACACCTGCTGCTCTTGTGGTGAATGTGATTTTGTATTGTAGGATCACAACATCATATCCAAAGTCTTGTGATAGAGATTGTGGGGTACCTGCAGGGTTAGTCTTGACAGACATATCTTCAAATGTAAATTGATCAAGGTCAAATAGTTCAGCAGGGTTTGCTAGGATTTTCAATGATAAAAGTTCATTCAACTTTACATTCAAAGTCTCTTCCACACACCTAGTCCTTGTGTTAAACACTTTGTAGGCCTTGGCAGTGGTTGAGTATCCTAGATGGTAACCACAATCTACTTTGGCTGAAAATTTTGAAATTGAATCTTTTAAGTTTAGGATGAAACATGGGCATCCAAAGATTTTGAAATATGAGAACAGTGGTTTGATTTTGAACAAAGTTTCATAAGCAGTCTTTTGATGCCTGGGGTTGATCAAAACTCTGTTTTGCACATAACAAGTAGTGTTTACAGCCTCTGCCCAAAAGGTTAAGGGTAAACTTGAGTCTGCAAGCATGGTTCTAGCAACTTCAATCAAAGTTCTATTTTTCCTTTCAACCACCCCATTCTGTTCTGGTGTTCTTGTGATGCTGTACTGCCTTACAATCCCTTTTGACACACAGAACTCATCCAACTCCTTGTTTCTAAACTCTGTTACATTGTCACTTCTAAAGATTTTAACTGGAAAGTTAAATTGATTTTCAACCTGTTTGACAAAGTCTCGCAAGATACCTGTAGTATCATCTTTAGAATGTAAAAAGTAAGTCCATTTAAACCTAGAAAAATCATCTACAATGACCAAACAATATCTTTTCTTTTTCAAACTCATGATTTTTACTGGGCCAAACAAATCCATGTGTAGCATTTGCAAACACTTGGTTGTTTTGGACTCTTCAATGGACTTGTATGAGCTTTATGTTGTTTACCTTTTAGAAAGGAAACACAATGCTCAGAACAAGTAAAAGGTTTCTGTGGAACACCTCTTACAAGGCCTTGTTTTGAGAGTGTAGTGATAGTCTTAAGATGTGTGTGCCCAAGTCTCTTGTGCCATAATTTTGTCTCTTTGTTAGAGGCAGCTGAGAACAGACAAGCATCAGCCATTGGGTTATCCTTTGACATATCAACTACATACACATTGCCACTCCTTTGAGCAACAAGCTGTGTTTTACCCCCGGCTATGATTTCTTCAATCTTTTTTACCATTTCTGGCCCAACAATCATACAGCTATCCTTAGTGAGGAATGACCCATAGCCTTTGTCACTCATTTGTGAAACACTAAGGAGGTTAAACTTCAGATTGTCAATAAGATTGACATTCTCAAACTTGAGCTTCCCAGCCTGAACAGCCCTGACCCCAACACCTTTCCTTTTGAATTGTTACCAAATGATGTATCACCCCTCCATGTTTTTTGAAATATTTGAGTAGGGCTCTACATCCTGTTATGTGCCTGGAGCCTCCACTATCTACATACCATAAATATCTAAGCATGCAGAAGCTCCCTACACATCAAGTAAATAATTAGTTCAGGTGGGTCTCCAAAGCCAATAAGGCTTTGGATGGGGTCACAGATAGATCAAACTCAAGTCTAGGAGCATGAACAGTGGTTATGTAACAACCCGCTTTTTGGAAAGTCAAAGTAGAAGTCAAAGTCAAAGGAAGAAAAGATTGCTAATTGCGATCTGTCACTCCTTGCTTAACTATTGATTGTACGTTAATGACTTGTAATCGATTTCTATTAATTATTTGTTTTAGTTGTATTATGTGGAGTATCTATTAATAATCGAGGTTTAATCGCTAATCGACTTAACGCTAAATGCATCGCTATCGCATTCGCAACTCGAATTATGTGTTCTGGATATTGTTTACGTGTGTGTGCTATTATGTGTTACTTGTGCATGTTATGTTTATGTTGAGGTGTTTAATCGCAATCACAATCGCAATTCTATCGCAATCGCAATCTAATCGCTTATGTTTTACGCACCGCTCTCCGCTTATGCTGTCGTTAACTGTCCAGGCTAATCACTCTAGCGCTCCCTTCAATCCATTTCCATCGCTGTAAGTATACTCGATCCCTTTTTGCTTTATGCACTTTTAGGTGTTACATACGTTACATATTCTAAATCACATCAATCACACAACGCAAACACTATTTATACGCTGACCGTTATTGCATGTTACTTGTTACTCGATGAATGCTCGTATGTTATGTTAACACAGTGATTGTTGCCTGACGCCTTAGCAACGATAGTACTATTTGTTTGGACTCAGCACTTGTCGTGGATAGGGGTTGTTAAGGTTACCTCTCACATGTCACGGTGGTGATATGTGTTGCGCATTCTACAACTCGCAGTCTAGTCTGTGCATATTTCATTGTCAATAACCTACTAGCTTCGCATTATACATGTTACATGCTGGTTATGCGTAAACGATCTCGAACTCTACTAATACTATTAAAGTAGTATGCTCACCTTTACACTATGTGTATTGACCTCTATTTTAACGTATGTGACAGGTGCTTAGGTTGCTGTGCTTTGCTTGCTATTTGATGGAATCGAGCTTAGGAGAGTCTAGAAACCAACAAAGACAATTTATTTTTATTTAAATCTGAGTTGTCGGAACATGTTATTCGTCTTTGAGATATCGCTGTCTGTAATAACTGATTTTGCTTAATAGGTTATGGTATGGGACATAATATTAACTATTCGGTAAAGTATTTGTTATGGAATTTCTCTTGGACAATCTGTTTTGCTCAGTGCCATGCCCCGATGTTTCCGTCATCGGTTGGGGTGTGACAGATTGGTATCAGAGCCATAACTATAGGGAATTAGGCATGACTCGACCTAGTCCGGGTCGACGTCATAGAAACGACCTAGTCTGTAGTTTAAGTACCAACGGACCGACTTGTGCATACCCAGTATGGGTCATTGTACGAGCTTACTCGCTATTTCTCGCTCGAACTCGCTGTACACTACACACTTGTGCAAACATCGCATACTACAGTTCTGCGCAAAATCAGCCTTTCCTTAGGCTGGACATACACACAAACGGATGATTTGGTTAAGATTAGGTGTGAAAACCGTGAACTCTCGACCAGACCACTCGTTCGACTCGTAATTTTTACTCTAAAACAAGAGAATTTGTGTCGAATCAGGAGTGAAATCCATACTTTGACGCAAATCTCCTTATCTATCTCATGATTCATCATACAAACAGGGATGTAGTCGCTGAGCTAGGGGTGAAACCCGAATCTTGATGACTCGTTCCGCTCTATACTTTTGATTTTACAAAAAACTCTCACCAAGGTCACGATGGACTCCAACGACTTGGGTTCCTCTGTAACTGTAAGGATGCGTGCCGATCGCTCGAATTGAAGCGAGAGCACAGTCCCGAAGGCCAAAGTGTGCACTTAAAGTCCTTGTGAATAGTCGAACCACTTTGGGTAGTCAATGTCTACACACACCCGAGACAATCTCTCCTCGATTTTATGTGTTTCGATTCTGGAATCCGCAGCAGCTAACTCTGTGATTTATCGCTTTTATGATCGATTTTACGTGGAATTTATGTGATTTATATGGTGAATTGTTAGCGTTTTCAGATAAACAGTACGGTGGTACTGATGGTTTCGATTCCACGTTTCTCTCTCTACCAAAACAAACACAATTCACACCACGTTAACAAATCGCGTGCTATACTACTCGCTGTGTACTCGCTAAACGCAATTGCTATACTTAATCGCTATACGTGTTGTGAAGGATTGGTGAATACGTGCAACATATGTGTCTAGGTTAGCTTATGTGTGCTTATGTGGTTATGTGTCTACGTGCTTATGTGATTATGTGATTTTGTGCCTGCGTGATTTTGTGAATGACTGTGTTCTTAAGCTTTACATAGAGCAGCGCGAAAGGATACTATAGACTATGTTAGATTTTATCGAAGTTGTGGCGACGTCTGTTGCAGATACTGTCGTCGTTTGGATCATTCCACTCCCGAGCCGCTCGCCGAAACCATGATGACAAACGCATCGCCGCTCTCATCTCTAAGCAAATGGCGAAGGTCATCCCCCAGATCGTCAGTGAACTGAACGAGAATGCAAGCAAGTCCTCGGAAGAGTCTAGGACTGATACTCCTAAGGCCGCTTTTAGCTTCAAACAGTTCAAAGCCTACGGACCAAAAGAGTTTACCGGCGAAGATGGTCCTACGGCCATGTTTCAATGGTTTGATTCTATCGAAGTTACCCTGCGCCAGAGTGGCTGTCCAGAAAACCTGCGCACCGTCAATGCTACCGGCGTCTTCCAATCCCGCACTCTTGATTGGTGGACGGTCGAGAGGAACAAATGAGGAAATGATGCAGCTTTCGGATTGTCTTGGGACGAGTTGAAGAACATAATGATGCAAGAGTTCTGTCCTCCCCATGAACTCCAAAAGCTCGAGGATGAATTCTGGCACATAAAGCAGGATGGCGGAGATAACGCTGGTTTAACCGCTCGCTTCAAGCAGTTGAATATTATCTGCCCTGGTCAGGTTACCACCCTAGATATCACAATCAAGAAGTATATATGTGCTTGTCTGGATTGCGTTGCAGATTTTGTTCAGGCTGCAAAGACGACAACGATCGAGGAAACCTACCTGCTCGCAGCTGAGATCAACAATAAGTGAGTCAGGGCTGGTTATTTTGACAAAGCTGCTAAGAATCTGCATCAAGTTACCGTCGCTTCAACCGCTGAAACCACCGCCGCACCGCAATCTTCGAAGCTCTCACGCCGGAAGAGGAAGAACAACAGCAGTTCCAGCAACAAGAACTGTGCAGTTACTGCTGCCCCACTCCAAACAGTACCCGCACCACCGCAATCTCAACACCGCCAAGTAACGGCACCTGTGGTCAATGCACCGCCTGCCAAGCGTGCATACACTGGGCCACACCCGATTTGCCCTACTTGTACTTATCATCACCCGGTGGGTCTCGCGTGCCGATTCTGTGTTCATTGCAATATGTACGGACACTTCACCGCAAACTGCCGTACAGGTCCACGTCAAACCCCAGCTCCAGTTGAAGGTCAAGCTCCTGCTCAACAAGCTCTACTTACTGCTCCTCAAGGCCATCAAGAAGCTCCTGCACCCGCTGCTCATGCTAGAGCTTGCTTTGCGTGTGGTGATCCCAACCACTTCGCAAACATGTGCCCTAATTGAGTGGTTAAGCAAGAGCCACAACAGCAGCAGCCCCAGTAACAGCAGCAACAACCAGCAGCCCGCGGACGTGCCTTCCACATTAACGCTTGCCAGGCTCAAGCAGACAACAATGTAGTTAATGGTATGTTCCTTGTGAATGGTATATATGCCGATAACTGTTTTATATCGTTTGAATTCGAAAAGCTCCTTAATCGTAAGCGCGCCCATCTACCCTCGACGTTCGATGTTGAAGTTGCCACCGGAAGAACCGTCGCCGTCAATTCTGTTCTACGTGATTATATGCTTGAACTCAATAATCAAGTCTTCCCTATCGACCTTATTCCGATGCAGCTCGGTAGTTTTGACATCATAGTAGGCATGGATTTTCTTCGTGAAAATCATGTTGAAGTTGTTTGCTTCAATAAGATGATTCATTTCTCGCTTGCTAATGGTGACCTACTTTGTGTGTGTGGCGAAACTCCTTCGAAAGGTCTTAAACTCATGTCATGTGTCCAAGCTAGGAAGTATCTCCGCAAGGAATACCGAGCTTTCTTGGCTAACATTGTAGTAGCGGAGAAGGAAAAGAAAGGAAACTCAGGAGTGAAAGACGTTCCCGTTGTTTGTGAATTCCTCAATGTTTTCCCCGATGATCTACCCGGATTACCTCCCGCTCGTGATATTGATTTCCGAATCGACCTCATTCCTTGAGCAAATCCTGTTGCTAAAGCGCCTTACCGTCTAGCTCCTTCTGAAATGCGCGAACTCTCGAGCCAGCTCCAGGAACTTCTTGATAAAGGCTTTATTCTCCCTAGCACCTCTCCATGGGGCGCACCTGTCCTTTTCGTCAAAAAGAAGGAGGGATCGTTCTTGATGTGCATCGACTATAGGGAGTTGAATAAGCTGACTATTAAGAATCGCTATCCCTTGCCCCGAATCGATGATCTGTTTGAACAGTTACAAGGTGCTACGTGTTTCTTGAAGATCGATCTACGCTCAGGCTATCACCAGTTACGCATTCAAGAGGAAGATATACCCAAAACCGCTTTTCGAACCCGCTATGGTCATTACGAGTTTGTTGTCATGCCTTTTGGTTTGACTAACGCTCCCGCAGTTTTCATGGATCTAATGAATCGCGTGTGCAACCCCTTCCTTGATCTCTTCGTAATCGTGTTCATCGATGATATCATGATCTATTCCAAGTCAAAAGCCGAACACTCGCAGCATCTACATTTGGTTCTTGAGTTACTCCAGCGAAACCGTCTCTCTGCCAAGTTCTTCAAGTGCGAATTTTGGCTAGAGGAGGTCCAATTCCTGGGTCACATTGTCAATAGTCAAGGAATTCATGTCGATCCCGCGAAGATCGAGGCTGTAAAGAGTTGGGTTATACCCAAGAACCCGTCTGAAGTCTGTTCTTTTCTCGGCCTGGCAGGCTATTACCGCCGATTTATCGAAGGTTTCTCTAAGATCGATGTGCCGCTTACCTCTCTTACGCATAAGGACAAACCTTTCATTTGGGGAACTAAACAAGAGGAAGCCTTTCAAACTCTCAAAGCTATGCTTTGCAACGCTCCCGTGCTCTCACTACCCGACGGAAACGACGATTTCGTATTCTACTACGATGCCTCGAACCTTGGTCTTGATTGTATTCTCATGCAGCGAGATAAGGTTATCGCGTACGCTTCTCGACAGATCAAGATCCACGAGAAGAACTACACCACACACGACCTCGAGCTTGGCGAAGTTGTTTTTGCATTAAAGATTTGGCGACACTACTTTTACGGTACCAAGGGTACGATCTTCACCGATCATAGGAGCCTACAACATATCTTTGACCAGAAGGAACTGAATATGCGTCAACGCCGGTGGGTAGAACTCCTCAACGATTACGTCTGTGAGATTCATTACCACCCAGGCAAAGCAAACGTCGTTGCCGATGCTCTCAGTCGACGAAGCTATTTGCATAGCGTTCGTAATATTCAAGCCCAGCATAATCTCGAAGCCCTTATACGTGACGCTCAACATGCTTGTTTTACCGAATGAACTTTGAAGAAGGAAAGCATTCTAAACGATGGCACCCAACTCGAGAGTAAGTCGAATGGTATCTTTCATTATTTGGACCGAATTTGGATTCCCAAGCGTGCGAATTTGTGACAAGTTCTGATGGACGAAGCCCACAAATCCCGGTATTCTATTCATCCCGGTGCTGACAAGATGTACCAAGACATGCGCTAGAAGTACTGGAGGCCGGGCATGAAGAAGGATATCGCTATCTATGTCTCTAAGTGCCTGACTTGTTCCAAGGTCAAGGCCGAACAGCAAAGACCCTCTGGCTTACTCGTCCAACCCGAGATCCCAATGTGGAAATGGGAGAGTATAGCTATGGACTTTATAACGAAACTCCCACGTACTCAATCAGGACATGACAGCATTTGGGTTGTCATCGACCGTTCGACTAAATCAGCTCATTTCCTGCCGATACGAGAAAACTATAAGGTAGAAAAATTAGCCCGAATCTACACCGATGAGATCATTTGTCGACACGGGACGCCTCGCGACATCATCTCTGACCGCGTTGGTCGGTTTACCTCGCGTCTTTGGGAAACGTTTCAATTTGCTCTCGGTACTACGCTTAATCTAAGTACCGCTTTCCATCCCCAAACCGACGGTCAGACTGAAAGAACGATTCGCACCCTTGAAGACATGCTCCGATCGTGTGTCGTAGATTTCGGTGGTAATTGGGATGCGCACTTACCTTTGGTCGAATTCTCGTACAATAACAGTTATCATTCTAGCATCCAAATGGCACCATTCGAGGCATTATACATAAGGAAATGTCGATCGCCTATTGTATGGCACGAGATCGGAGAGGCGCAAATTACCGATCCTGAGCTGTTGCAAGAAACGACTGACAAAATCCTCCCAATCCGAGACAATCTGCTGAAAGTTCGGAGCCGACAGAAAAGTTACGCCGATAGATGCCGTAAGCCCCTTGAATTTGACGTTGGCGATCACGTACTCCTAAAGGTTGCACCTTGGAAGGGGGTGATCAGATTCGGCAAGAAAGGAAAGCTCGCGCCTCGATATGTTGGACCCTTTAAGATTCTGGAAAGGATTGGGAAAGTGGCCTATAGACTCGAACTACCGGAGGAACTTAGTAATGTCCACCCGACTTTCCACGTTTCGAACCTTAGAAAGTGCTTGGCCGACCAGGAATTACATGTCCCTCTCGAGGATTTACAAGTGGACGAAACATTACACTTCGTGGAAAAGCCTGTCGAGATCATGGGACGAGAAACCAAGGTTCTCAGACGCTCACGCATTCCCATTGTGAAGGTTCGCTGGGAAGGCAAACGCGGTGCCGAGTTTACCTGGGAACTCGAAAGTGACATGAAGGCGAAGTACCCGCAACTGTTCGTTACGCCTACTTCTTAAATTTCGGGACGAAATTTCCTAAAGTAGGGGAGGCTGTAACAACCCGCTTTTTGGAAAGTCAAAGTACAAGTCAAAGTCAAAGTCAAAGGAAGAAAAGATTGCTAATTGCGATCTGTCACTCCTTGCTTAACTATTGATTGTACGTTAATGACTTGTAATCGAATTCTATTAATTATTTGTTTTAGTTGTATTATGTGGAGTATCTATTAATAATCGAGGTTTAATCGCTACTTAATCGCATGTTTAATCGCTAATCGACTTAACGCTAAACGCATCGCTATCGCATTCGCAGCTCAAATTTTGTGTTCTGGATATTGTTTACGTGTGTGTGCTATTATGTGTTACTTGTGCATGTTATGTTTATGCTGAGGTGTTTAATCGCAATCGCAATTCTATCGCAATCGCAATCTAATCGCAAACGCTAAACGTAGGTTATTTATAGTGATTGTATGTTAGATATAGTAGTTAGGTTATTCGTGTAACTAATGGGTAATACCATCGCATCGCTCACTCGAATCACATCGCAACGCTCAACACGCGAATCGAAACGACAAAACTCAACGCGCCGGACACCTGGATCGAGTGGCCAACCGATCGATTGGCCATCCGATCGGTGACCAATCCGACACTTATGCACTTTCCATTTTGGGAAACCCTATAAATACCCTCCTGTCACATCATTTGTGATGTGACAGCTCTCCCACTCGACCAGCCGCACTCAAGCCCTATTTTCTCTCGATTTCTTGCGATTCTTGTAAGTTTTCAACTCAAATCTTGTACTTCTATGATCTACACGCACTTCTTCATCTTTTTCACCTTTGAATCTTAACTTTTAACCATGAAATCAACGGATTTGAGGTGTTCTAGGGTGATGTCATCATGGAGTTCTTATGAACTTCAAGGGTTGGCTTCATTCCACCAAGAACAACTTAGATCTGAAGGATTTCCACAAGATTAAACAAAGTTTCGCATAGATCTACACATATTCATGGTTAAAAGGATTGAAAGATGGTTTTCTAACTTTCTTTCAACTCTTTTACACTTAATGCACTCAAAACCGATAGAATCGGAGCTCGTTCTGGCCTTCTACTCTTTCTTAGTGATGTGTTGGTCCAAGATCTAAATTCTATCCAAGGGACAACTGATTTCGGGTTAAGCATGAACCACCGTCTCAAACAGTTAACTGATTGGACTAGGGTGATTCCTGTTCGATCGGATCACTTGGGTCAAGATGGGGTTTCTGTTGTTTAGTACGTTGTCAAATCGTCTCGAACAAACCGCAAACATTCAAAATAATCAAGTTCAAAACGATTGGATTCGTGGGATGGATTGCCGTCCGATCGGATCGGATGGCAATCCGATCGGATGGATTGCCATCCGATCGAATTGCAATCCGATCGGATTGCACTTGAGGATTTTAACACTTAACAATTTTCAACATCTTCAATGTTCAGTCAGTTCTACCGGATTTCCATCCGATCGGATTTCCATCCGATCGGATTTCCATCCGATCGAACCACAATCCGATTGGATTACACTTGAGCTTCCAGAACTTCAATATTTTCAATTTTTCAAAGAACAATGGTTTCCAACGGATTGCTATCCGATCGGATTGCCATCCGATCGAGTAACCATCCTGCTGTGAACTTGTTCTCACTAAGTATCTTGCCAATCGGATCGCTATCCAATCGAACGGTCGTTCGATCGATCGACCTGAAGGGTAGAGATACTTCTCTATTTTCAAAATGCTACAACAAAAACTTCAAAGACATCATACACAAACACATCCTTACCAACGAATGTCAATCCAATCGAATGGCCATCCGATCGGATGACCATCCGATCGACTGGCCATCCGATCGGATTACCATTCGACACTTGGTCACTTTTCACCGTTTTACGCACCGCTCTCCGCTTATGCTGTCGTTAACTATCCAGGCTAATCACTCTAGCGCTCCCTTCAATCCATTTCCATCGCTGTGAGTATACTCAATCCCTTTTTGCTTTATGCACTTTTGGGTGTTACATACGTTACATATTCTAAATCACATCAATCACACAACGCAAACACTATTTATACGCTGACCGTTATTGCATGTTACTTGTTACTCGGTGAATGCTCGTATGTTATCTTAACACAGTGGTTGTTGCCTGACGCCTTAGCAATGATAGTACTATTTGTTTGGACTCAGCACCTGTCGTGGACAGGGGTTGTTAAGGTTACCTCTCACATGTCACGGTGGTGATATGTGTTGCGCATTCTACAACTCGCAGTCTAGTCTGTGCATATTTCATTGTCGATAACCTACTAGCTTCTCATTATACATGTTACATGCTGGTTATGCGTAAACAATCTCGAACTCTACTATTACTATTAAAATTGTATGCTCACCTTTACACTATGTGTATTGACCTCTATTTTAACGTATGTGACAGGTGCTTAGGATGATGTGCTTTGCTTGCTATTTGATGGAATCGAGCTTAGGAGAGTCTAGAAACCAACGAAGACAATTCATTTTTATTTAAATCTGAGTTGTCGGAACATGTTATTCGTCTTTGAGATATCGTTGTCTATAATAACTGATTTTGCTTAATAGGTTATGGTATGGGACATAATATTAACTATTCGGTAAAGTAGTTGTTATGGAATTTCTCTTGGACAATCTGTTTCGCTCAGTGCCATGCCCCGATGTTTCCGTCATCGGTTGGGGTGTGACAGGTTAGGTAAGGGTTTTGAACAGATTTTTGAACATTTTTCTCTAACCACTGTTGGGGACCATTTCCTGTCAGATGTTGAAAACCAAAAGGATGCCTATTCACTTTGGGCTTTGAGGGCTTTTTGTAAGCTTCATAAGCATGCAGGACCCTTTGGTATGGTGGTTGACCATATCCCCTTGGGAATTGGTTTGATGGTGGTGCATCTGTCACTTGCACCTCTCTAGGAGTAGAGGATTTGTTCAACTGTTTTGTGACAGCTATTTGGACAGGCACAAAAGTCTGTTTGTTTTTGTGGAAGGTTTTTGTGGACTCTCCAGTGTTTTTGAAGTGTACTCTTTTCTTTTAACCTTAAAAGTTTTGAGGTACACACACTCTTGAGTAGGATGGTTGGTTTTTCCACAAATTGTGCACTTAGGTGCAGGCTCAATGACACTTGTTTTGTTTATATTAAAATCTTTTAAATGAAAACAGTCCTTTGTGGCAAGATTTCTTTTCTCACAAAAATCACAAAACAAGTTTTTAATATTTTCTCTTCTCTTCCTTTTTTTTTCCAGTTTCCTTTTCAACAAAGTTTTTAACCTCTGTTGGAATGTCTTTCAAAGGAATGACCTTAGCCTTAGGTGCCTTGACACCCTCAATTCTGGAAAAATCCATTGGCTTGAAATTTTCAAGGATGTCACATTCATCTAACCAGGTGGGTTTGAACTCATATTTTTCTATCTCTTCTAAAGTTGATGACCCTTCTGTTTTTTCTAAAATGATTTTGTTTCCATTTTTATCTGTGACTTTTATCTCTTGATCAGCCATGTTTTTGGGGATTACTTCAACTAAGCCAGAATCAATTTCAGCAGTGTGTTCAGTCTGGTCATGTTTTCTAAAGCCTATGCCAAACTTTACATTGCTTTTGATCTGCTTTTCTAACATCAGCTCATAACCTTTACAAGACTCCACCAATTTTTCACAAGTGATTTGGGTGGATTCAAGCTCCTTTTTACAAACTTGGTATTTTTCTACCATAGTTTGGAGTTGGTCTTTGGTTATGATGTGTTCATGTTTTAGACTGCTAATTTCATTTTCTTTTTCATACAATTTGTTTTTCAACTCTTTAACAGTTTTCTCAAATTGCACTTCATGTTTTAAAATCTTATCTCTAAGGTTTTCATTTACCTCTTTTATGTTTGCAAAAGCAATAATGCATTTATCTAAACATAAGTTATTCAAAACCTGAGGTGATACCTCATCAGCAGCCATCATGGCACAATCACATTCATCCTCACACACTCTAGCATCCCATTGATCAGCAAGAGGTTCCAATAGTGGTTCAGGTTCTTTCTTCTCTAACATCTGTTCAAAAACAACAGCAGTAACCACTACTTTAGCAACTTCATCCACTTCTTCAGATCTGGACTTTTCTTCCTCAGATTCTTGCCCTTCTGGAATTGACTCTAATGCCATGAAACAAAATTCATCAGGATTAACAATAGGATTAGCAATTAAAGCAAAATTTTCATCAGTTAAATCATCAGGCATACTGCTCCAATCAACATAGCCCTAGGTAAAGAAACTCTGTTGACTGGCCTCTGTTGGGGCAAATGTTTGTGCAGTTTGTTGTGGTGCAGGTTGTTGCACTTGAACCAGAGAGACAGGGGCTTGAACATATTTACTCTGTGGAACAGTGGTTTGAACATATTGCACTGGGACAGTGTTTACAGGATGTGCAAAATGGGCAGTGTTTTGCATATGAGGAGCAGAGGTATATTGGGAATAGTGCACAGTGCTTTGAGTGTTTTGAGGTCTTGGACTAGGGTGAGTGATGATTGGACCACTGTTTTGACTCCTATATTCCCTAGCAAAATGACCAAGCCTGTTACACTTGTAGCACTTAGTTTTTGACTTATCCAACCCCACCTTTAAATTCCCATGCAATCCTAGAAACTTTCTACTAGTCCTTTTGTAAAACTTGTTGGTTCTTACACTCAACAAGGCCAATTGATGCAAAATGTCCATTTCTTCCAGATCAGTGGGATCAAAATATTGGAGGTCATTAAGTTCAAATGATAAGTTGTTAGAGATCTGGTTTTCCCCATTAGCTGTGAAAGTATAATTGGGTGAGTAAGGCTCAGAGTTGAAGGCTCCACCTGCAGTTATGTCAATGTTATGATCATAACTCTGGTCCTTACTACCTCCAGATGACTCTTCTTGACCCAAAAGTGCTGTGTTACCAAAAGAGTAATCATCAGTTACTTTTCTAGATTCATGCAACTTCTTTTTCCGGTTCAGCTCTCTCTCATATGTGAGAAGCCTACCATGAAGTTGGGTCAGACTTAACTCTTTGAATCCCACATAATTTCTGGTCACAAAAGCTATAGTGTCCCACTTCTGTGGTAATGATCTAAGAAACCTACTATTTAATGTGGATTTTGCATATTCAACATTAACCAGTTTAAGTTCACTAATGAGATAGCTAAATCTTTCAAACTATTGGGTCAGTGACTCTCCTTTGACATGACAGAATGTTTCATATTGTTGGTTTAAAACATCTATGTTGTTTTCTATAACCTATTCTGTCCCATCATATTGCTCTTTCAGTGTATCCCAAAGCTCTTTAGCACTGTTACAGTGTAACAGGCCAGTATATATGTCGTTTGGTAGAGCTGTGGCCACAATACTAATAGCCTTTGCATCTAATTCAATTTTTTGAAAATCATGTTCTGAGTAATTTTCAATGCTTTTAGGTACTTGGACCTTGGGATCTTCTGTGCTTGGCACCATTCGAACATGAGGTCCAAAGATGACAGACTTCCAACAACCGGTGTTTTGTTGTGCTAACACATGGCCCATGCTACATTGCCAGATATTGTATTTAGATCTGACAAGCATAGGTGGCTTGTAGAGTGTTCCAGTGTTGTGAGGGTCCTGTGATTGTGAAGACATCTTGGTTGTTTTACAGAAGGTTTTGAATAATCAAGTTTGAACATGATTACACTTTACTCTGTTTTTCAACAAATACGAACAACTAAGTATCAATGAAATTGGCTGATCTTTTATGTCGAATTGATTGTTAGATCGAATTTGACTGACCTATGCTCTGATACCAATTGTAGGATCTGAGTTTGACTTGATTGTGTTGTTTAATTAAGTTGGTAATGGAAGAAGATACAACATAGAATAATTGCAGCGGAATGAATGTAAAACTTTATAACACAATCAAGAAAAGATTAGCTTTCATCATACAATGCTTTCATTAGTCAAAAGATTGAAAATGCAAAGTTTCAACTTATGCATGCATGAACACTAACTCCCCCTCAGCCTGAGATCACTATGGTTGTACGTACAAGATGAGTGTGTGTGCAAAGAGCTAAATAGAACAGTACAGGCACTGTCTATTTATAGTACAAATCAAACCACTATGGCATCTTTGCTGACGTCACCTAGACAGTGACATCTAACTATCATAACAACCTCTAAACACTGTTACATTAATACAAAGACTAAATAAAACACTGATTGTTGCAATCCACTGATGATGCTGAGCAGTGCTTTCTTCTAAGGTTGATCAGGCCTTTGATTCCAACAGTCCTTTGACAATCAGCGGCACTTTGACACCAGCAATTGATTGGTATTCAACAGTCTTTAGGATCATCAGTTGTTAAGTGCCACTAGCATTGGAGGGAGTTAGTCTTCAAACACTGTTATTTGTGATCATCTGTTGAGAACCAGTTTTGGTTTTGTATCATCTGTTCTTCAAGGAAGGATCACATGAGCCAACAATATGCAAAGTTAAAAACTCATGGTTGTTACAAAACGTATGGCACAAGCCTTATATAGGCTGTCTGAATCAATTTGGAGCTTCAGTCGATTGGGCCCACATTAGCTTGTCATGTTCAAGCGAATGGCTCATTCAACTGACCTCGGTTAGTTGAATGACCCTCAGTCAACGAATGATGCGTTCATTCGTTTAAACACTCACTCACACATATTAAGTACATACTCGATCTAGCCTATTCATACAGTAACAGAAATACAAATATGCATCAACATCTTACCTTGATTAAAAGTTGCTAACTCGATGAAGTTCATCACCATTGAATCAAACCGAACTGGTCAACTTTCACCACCATTTTCCCTACGATACTCCTCGTGACACCGGCTAAGGGACTGTTTGTTTACTCTTAATGAGGCTCTTAATGGTTCAGACCTCTTACTGGTTCAACACTTAATGGTTCAGACTGTTGTTTCACGAGCAGATGTCTGAATGATTAAGACATTTGCCTCTGAATGGTTAAGCATTATACAGAGTCTGAATGGTTAAGACCTCCAATCTGAATTGGTCAGACATTTGCCTCTGGACGGTTAAGCATTATACAGGCTCTTAATGGTTCAGACCTCTTAGTGGTTCAACACTTAATGGTTCAGACCTCTTACTGATTCAACACTTAACCATTCAGATGCTGCCAAACAGCCCCTAACTCGAACTATTGGTTGCACCCGCTATGAACCCACTAAAGATAACCGATAGCTGCCCCTAAATCATGCCTGAATCACCCGATGTTGATGTCATGTACGCCACAAATTGGTCCCAAAACCGTTCCCAAATGTACGTCACCACTGTACTAACACCTCAAGATCGTATCCGTCCCGCAACCACCTCAAGATCGTATCCGTCCCGCAACCACCACATGTAGACAATCGAGCCACTAATCAACACCTCACATCCAAAGAAAACCTTGTCAAAACTGTCACAAATTTTATTCGATGCAACCAGGGGCGGACCCATACTTAGTGGGTCGGGATCCACGGACCCCAATCTTTTTTAGAAAAGTAATAGAAACGATATATAAATTTTTTGAAGTACTCCATAAAATTCAACCTGTTGCAGCAATGGAATCTTTTGTTACCATTCAAAGTTATCCATGTTAACTTGTTAACTTTGCTTTCTCATATTTCAATCAATCCAAGTAGGCATAGCCTACATAAAGCCCATCATGTGTAACCCACATAAGCATCATGACTCCATGGAATCAACTATAAATTTTGCATCCACCGAACAACAAGAATTTTGTCCCAACTTTGTCGTTCGATCCCCTTTAATTCTTCTTCTTTTTCCTTTTCTTCTCCCGGCTACAATAATCAAACACAATTATTAAACAAGTAAACTTACTTGTCGATCCTTATTCAAACGATTTGAAGACTAACACGTCTCATACTCTTTTATTATTAAACTTAACTTGACAAATAATTAAATAAACGCACTAGATAAAACCATTTTATTCAACAGATAATTCAAACTATTTAAATAATTAACCAACCCATCTTTTATCTTGAACACACTTAACGGGGCATTGTTTTCGATACCAATTATATATTGAAAACTATGAGAATAGTATAAAACACTTGTAAGTAATGCGTTGATGATACAATGAGATAGTATGTCATTGTTTCGTCTGTAGTCATCGATATAAGGAATAGTATGTCATTAAGAATCGATCATACATCTCTGAGTCGGTTTTTTTAGATTCAATGTATGTAGCTTCATTGCTAATCACCGATAAATTTGTCATGAGTGATGGTCAATTTTACAACACCAATCATTAGTAATGGTTTGATTTATTAAATTTTAATTTTCAATGATTCATTATTAAGTAAAGAGAGTAGAAATCATTACTAAGGCCATGAGTCATAAGCCCCATGGAGTTCCATAGTGGAATGTTACGTGACAAGTAACAATTGTGTAAAAAATAGGGGTTATGAGGGGTTATATAACTTGAGTGTGTACTGGGGTTATACCCCTTCAATTATACATATGTATGTATATATGTGTGTGAGAGAAAAAACAAGTGGTGGAGGGTATGACTCCGGTGAAAATTTTCGTGGAGGAGGGGAAGATCCAGCCTCTAGGTTCCCTGTAGCGGTGTTCGCTGGCGCTATAGGGCTTTATAGGGGGAGGTGGCGCTATACCAAGCCCAACTATGAATGGAGTAACGAACTAAACTTGAAGTCCTATAGGAATGTGGGCCATGTGTTCATCACCCTATGTACGCTCAAATTCAGCCTTGCGCTAATGTAAACAAGTATCATGTAGATTGGCAATTACTACCTACCAAAATTATAGTTGTCTGAAATTATAGGACCAATCAACTAGTTTGAGACGTGACAAAATATCCTCAATTACGATTAGTTAATTTTTAAGATCCAATTAGACTGGAAGGTATGGAGGAGGGAAGTCCTCCAAGGATGGGCCGTCACGTAGACAGCCACGTAAGCGGGTGTGAGGATAGGCCTAAAGGGAATGGACCTAGTGGGTGGGGGATGAACCCCTTTATATATCTATGTATGTATGTATAGGTGTGTGTGAGGGGTGAGGCCCGGCTTGGGCGGCTCTGGGCGGACGAAGAGGACGGGCGACGGAGCAAGGGGGTGGCGGCACGGGGGCGGCGGCAAGAGGACGGACTTGGGGACGAGCCCCATTCCGTCTATTCTTATGATAATAATAATAATAATAATAATAATAATACTAATATAATATAATTTATTATTAGTATTATTATTACTATTACTATTACTATAATAATAATATTAATAATAATAATAATAATAATAATTATTATTATTATTAGTTTAATCGTCGATCTGTTGGGATTCAGTGGTGTCAATTTCATATTAATCAAAATGGGTTTGACATATTTTATTAACTAAATATATAATTAATAAAAACAACGCAGCGGAATAAATATAATAATCAACACCAAAAGTGAACCGAACAGGATCATGGTTACAAACATGCAAATACGCTATATAAAACAATTAATCTACCGATGAGATTAAATATACCTTCCAGTTAATAATTAACCGTGTGAGACACCGAAGTACAACGAACGAGTGCTAGACATGAACACGAACCGAGCGGCGGCTTTGGCTTGGCTGGCCGTCACAATACAAAGGAAAGAAAAGTTTAGGCGCCTAAAATGGCGGCTGTGATTCTTGTTTTGTGATAATCTCACAAAATTGAATTCCTTCAAATCTCACAAAAGTGATGGCAGAAGACATGCACTTATCATTGTCCAAGATTATGAGTTTATTATATATTATATAATAAATAGGTAATTAGGCTTTACCTCATAAACCCTAATAACCATCACTAATTATCTCATAGGCCACTAAAGCCCAACACGTCTAGTACAAGCCCAAATGTGATACGAAGCCCGAAAAACAAAGTTTAATTAAATAAGTAATTAAACGTTACATTATTTATAACCCGTATAAATAATAAATCCCGTTTCTCGCGGATATATAATTATTCTAGATAATTATATATTTCGTTCCGTTAATTGTTCGTGATCACCAGTTAACCAAGTTAAGTGGATTTAATGTCCGTTGCCCAAGGTGTAACTCTTACGGGTCATAGTTCGGTCAGCAGCGTTGACTTATCGAACCCGTACATATAAATCCAACAATCTCCCACTTGGACGGCCTTCGATAAAATCCTCATCGCAAATAGTCAGCGGCGCTCTAGCTGCACATGGTTGCCCCTAACAAGGTATGACACTTTAAAGTCATTAACCAAAACACCTTGCTATTTGTAACAACTTACTATTGCAAGACAATAGACTTATGGTAATTGTTGTCATTCGTCCTTTCTGTAAAAGACATAAATTGAATCAATGAGACATGGATTAAGTTCATTCTCATATGGTGTTCAATTATTATTGTTCTCGATCAAGAGTCAAAGTGGTCCGAACAAACACACAGTAAGTTTGGGTAAGGCCTTACACTTCACCAGTTTGAATCAACGAGGGCGCCACAATGTCTAACTGTTAGATATCATGTAAGAGTACAGAATCCCATATCGACTACATACAACTCCCACTAAACTTCAGAACTATTCCCAATTAAAGCCTTTATGACTGGCAGTTACGCGACAACGGTTGACAGTAATCAAAGAATAATCCTTGGTTAACGGAAGTTCTAATATGTATCTCAAGTCAAAGGATACTAAATGAGTATACCAATATCAAATCATCTTATGACTAAGATCCATGAAGATGATTTGATGCGAGTTACATCCAACGTCATTCATAATGAGGTCTGTGAGTTTGGAAGTCAACTCCTTAAGTCCAAAGTCAGAATAGTCTTAATTCAGAATCGTTCCACGAGTCTGACCGACTACAGATAGTTTAGAATGCAAGATTCATGGATTAAACGTATTAAAATCAAACACAGTTATAAGATTCAAAATTGCATTTAACCAGTAAATCAAAATTGAATTCAAAAGTACAACTGTTAAAAGTTCGTACATCCAAATACTAAATCAAAACATACAACTAGCTAATCTAAGCCCGATAGCATCCATGCTTGTCCTGAGTCATCGGCTTAGTAAACGGGTCTGCTAGGTTTTGATCTGTGTCCACTTTGCTTATCACGATGTCTCCACGTTCCATAATTTCCCGTATGTAGTGGAACTTTCTTAGAATGTGCTTGGCCTTGTGATGAGACCTGGGCTCTTTGGCTTGAGTAATAGCACTTTAGTTCTTCTCAGATACTTCAGAATGTTCTTGACAGTAGTCCAATGGGCGATGTCAGGAGCTTGCTGATAACGACTAGTCATGCTTAAAGCATGCGAGACGTCAGGTCTAGTACTTAAGATAGCATACATGATAGAGCCAATCGCTGAAGCATATGGAACTCCTTCCATTCGCTTAATTTCAATGTCCGTTGAAGGAGATTGCGATTTGTTCAACACAGTCCCTTTAGTCATAGGAACACCTCCTTTCTTGGAGTTTTCCATCTTAAAGCGTGTCATCATTTTGTCTATGTATGTACTTTGACTTAGCCCTAGAAGCCGCTTAGATCTATCCCTATAGATCTTGATTCCTAGAATATAAGCTGCTTCTCCAAGATCTTTTATTGCGAAACAAGTTCCCAAATAGTGTTTAACTTCGTTATGCATAACCAAACTCTTTGATCTTTTGGTCAAAACGAAGATTCCAGCTACGAGACACCTGCTTGAGTCCATAAATGGACTTATTCAGCTTGCACACCCTATTAGGATATTTTGGATCAACAAAACCGCCTGGCTGAACCATATAGACATCTTCAGAGAGATGCCCATTAAGAAAAGTGGTTTTGACAACCATTTGCCATATCTCGTATTCATAGTACGCGCCTATGGCAAGCAATATACTGATCGATTTGATCATAGCAACGGGCGAGAAGGTTTCATCATAGTCAATCCCCTGAGTTTGAGTGAAACCCTTCGCAACTAGCTGTGCTTTAAAGGTGTGTACATTTCCATGCATATCGGTTTTTCTCTTGAAAACCCATTTGCTCCATATTGCCCGAGATTCGGGGGGTAGCTCAACCAAGTCCCAGACTTGATTATCACGCATGGATTGCATCTCAGCGTTCATGGCTTCCAACCATTTTGCAGATTCAGGATCTGAGATAGCAGATTTGTAGTTAGTAGGTTCGTCATTAGACTCATCTACTACCAAGACATCAGCACCTTTGAGATGCCAAAGGTATCTGTCAGGTTCTTTACGAGTCCTGCTACTTCTGCGAACGCCTGTGTTCATGTCTGATTCATCTGCAACAATTTCTTGTTGTTCAGACGTTCCGAATTCATCGGCGGTTGTTGTTGGTTCTCGAATTTCTTCAAGATCAACCACATTATTTCAAGTTCCTCGATTAAGAAGTTCTTCCTCGAGAAAACGCCCCTTCCTTTTGATGGAAATAACATTTGCATCAGGATGGTAGAAATAATATCCGCTTCTTTTATAGTATCCGACAAAAACAACCTTTTCGCCTCGAGGATCGAGCTTATCATCAGCATCACTTGTGATGTATGCATCACATCCCCATACTTTTAGGTATTCCAAATCGGGTTTATGCCCATGCCATATCTCATATGGGGTTTTGTTTACCTTTTTAGTCGGAGCCAAACTGACAATGCGGGCAGCAGTCATAAGAGTATGACCCCAAAAGGAGTGAGGAAAGTTAGTTCTACACATCATCGATCGAACCATATTAAGTAGGGTTCGATTTCTCCTCTCGCTCACGCCATTAAGTTGGGGTGTGCCAGGTGGAGTGGGTTCTGAAATTATTCCACACTCTTTGAGATGATTGAGGAAATCTAAGCTGAGGTATTCGCCACCTCGATCTGATCGAAGTATTTTTATCTTTCTAGTAAGTTGGTTTTCTACTTCGTTTTGAAACTCTTTGAACTTTTCAAAAGTTTCATGCTTATGCTTCATAAGATAGACATAAGCATATCGACTATAATCGTCGATGAAAGTAACGAAGTATCTTTCATGGTTCCTTGTCATGGTTCTGAAAGGGCCACATACATCAGTGTGAATGAGTCCTAGCAGACCATTGGCCCGTTCACCAACACCAGTGAAGGGATGCTTTGTCAGTTTGCCAGCTAAGCAAGATTCGCAATCATTAAAGGAGTCATGTCCAGTGGATTCAAGAATCCCCTCGGATTGGAGCCATTTTATGCGTGCCTTACTTATGTGGCCAAGTCTACAATGCCATAGAAAGGTTTCATTAATACCAACTTTGTTACGCTTAGAAAGATGATATATGTTATTGCATGTTTGAACATCAATCTCATAAATACCATTTCGAGGTTTAGCGTCAAAATAAAAGACATCATTCAAGTAGGCAGAAATAGAAATACCATTAAAAACGTACTTTAAACCTTGTTCAAACAAAAGGGAAACTGAAATAATGTTTCTGGTTATACCAGGTGCAAACAAACAATTGTTTAAATTAACTACAAGGCCAGAAGGACATGAAAAATGAAATGTGCCGGTTGCAAGAACGGGCACTCTTTTCCCATCACCAACGATGAGTTCCATGTCTCCTTGTTTCAGCTTCCTTCACTTTTCAGGCTCCTGCAAAACATTAGTGATGTGGTAACCACACCCGGTATCAAATACCCATGTATTGCTAGAGACAGTAAAAAGCTCAATAACATAAATGAGAATACCTGAAGAAGTGCCAACGTTATTGGCCTTGTTCGTCTTCAGCTTGGCTAGATACTGCGGACAGTTCCTTTTCTAGTGCCCCATTTGGTTGCATTCAAAGCACTGACGCTCCTAGGGAGGGGTTGGTTTAGCAACCTGCTTGTTGTTGGTGACAGATTTGGCAGCAACAATAGCCATTTTCTTGCCTTTGCTGTTATGAGGCCTTTTCTTGTTGTTGGGCTTCTTAACACCACCAGACTTGACCATCAGAACTTGGTTGGTTTTATGTGGAATGTTCATCTCGGCCGTTTTGAGCATACCATGTAGCTCAGGCACAGTCTTCACCCAAGCATTCATATTATAGTTCATAATAAACTGGTCATACGAGATAGGGAGATAGTTCAAGATGAAGTCCGTTGCCATTTCATCTTGCAGGGGATTACCAAGTTTGTTCATCTGGTTAATGTACCCTTTCATCTTAAGCACATGAGTACTGACACACGATCCTTCTTGCATTTTACAGCTTATGAGCTGCTTCATGGTGTCATATCGCTCCTGTCGGGCTTGTTTCTGAAACATGCCTTTCAGTTGCTGGATCATGTCATAAGCATCTTTATCTTCCATGTTATTCTGAAGTTCAGGAGACATGGTGGCTTGCATAAGGCAGGCTACCTCATTGGCATCCTCGCTATGTTTTTCCAGTGCCTTACGAGCAGCAGTAGTGTTACTTTCAGGCTCGGTAGGGACTGGGCCATCTAAGATATATAGCTTTTTCGCCATCTTGAGAACTATTCTCAGATTGCGGTGCCATTCGAGAAAGTTGGTGTTATTCAGTTGTTCCTTTTCAAGTATAGACTTGAGAACGAATTAGTTGTTTTCATTAGACATCTGTTACATAAGCAAAGAGATTTTAATTAGTATTTTCAATGTATATTTCCTTATTTAATTAGTGACCCATTACAGTAATTAGAACAAGGAATGAGAATCTGGTTATGTCAGTAGTAAAGGCAGTTGTGGCATGCACTTTAGTAAGTGACTAGGCAGACTGACAACGAGTGTCAATTGTGAGAATTGCACAACTCTCGAGTATGAGGCCGCTAAGACAACTCTTGTTTATGCATTGATACATTTAGCCTCATCTATGCCGACTTTCTACTTTCGAGACAGCTGGAGCATGGGGTGAGAAAAGAAAAAGTAATAGTCGTCCTAAAAGAGGTATGTGTGGAAGGGTTGGATATGTCAACGAAACCCTTGCACCTTGGAAGGATATGCTAGACATCAAGTGTGGTGCTGTGGCTCCAAACACTGATGGTTCGCTTTTACGTTCCAGGTGTAGCTTGTGATAGGATGGCATAGACTATTGATTTTAATTATGGGTTAATTTAATATTTACCAAATAGGGTCGTAAGAGCCAATTTTAGTACATATTTAGTCGTGACATCTTGATGAACCCTTTCATCTCTCAGGACACTTAATTTTAAATAACCTATTAAAAGTAAGTTTGTCGCGACTTGTATAACCATATAAAAGTTAATAGTTTTAAAAACTATTAAGTTATGAGTTTTAGAAAGTTAAAACTTGTTAAATTTCAAAAACTCTAATGGTTATTATTTATTTTATAATGAACTATTTGTTTTTAGAGTAAATTACAAGTTTTGTCCTTTATGTTTGTCCCAAATTTCAGGCGCTGTCCTTTACCTTTAAAATTGATGAGTTTTGTCCTTAATGTTTTCAAATCTTGCACGTTATGTCCTTTAGGCCAAACCCAGTTAGATTTTTTAGTTAAAACTGATCATGTGCAAGGCATGTGAGGGTACATTTGTCATTTCACCTTTTCAGGGGGTATTTTGTAAATAATTAATATTCAAGGACTATTTTGTAAAAAAAACATATAAATAAAAAATATAAAAAACTGATCTCTCCATTCTCTCTCTAAACTCATCTCTCTCTCTCTCTCTCTCTTAACTTACCTCTCTCTAAAACTCCCCACCACCAACTTGCCACCACCCTTCATCACCACCATCCCTCCTTCTCAAGACCTGCAACTTATTATTATTTTAACTATATATATATATATAACCTCCATCACCACCACCCTCCACCTCCACCTCCACATTCACTGCTACTTACATCAAAAATCCCCAAAAATCAAAAACCTAAATACCAAATCTAAAACCCCTAAAAATCCCCAAAACCAAAAATATCAAAAACCCCCAAAAATTAGAAGATCTAACAGATGGTGGTGGTGCTACATTCATCATCAAATCCTCAATCATTCGAAATCAGGTTCACCAACACCCTTCGACAACAACCACATCAAAACCCCCCAAAAAGTTAGAAGATCTAACAGGTGGTGGTGGTGCTACATTAACAAACTGAATGCCATAGTATCTTTCAAGAAGAATCCCTGTAACAGAGAGCTGCAGACATAAACAAAAGATGGAAAACATTGATTTGATTAAAAATGAACATTCATAACAGATTAAATCAACGTAAGCGCAATAGCATTCCTAGAAATCAACTCTGATGAAACTCAAACATATCGCTCATCAGAGGACGATGAAGAACAACAATCAACCAGAAGCCCGTGGTCACGAGGAATCGCTGCCTTGAAGAAGATTCGTGAGCGGTCGGAGGATGTGGTGTGATTCGCCAGTGGTCGGAGGATTTGGTGTGATTCGCGAGTGGTCGGAGGATGGGGTGTGATTCGCGAGTGGTCGGAGGATTCGCGAGTGGTCAGAGGCATCACTACGAATGAATTTGGGGCTGTGATTTTAAGGGTTAAGGTTTCGAAACGTGGTGGTGGTAAGAGATGAAGTAGAGAGAGAAAGAGATTAGAGTGTTTATATGGTATTCAGTAATATATATAGTATTTTAGTTTTTTAAGTGTTTTTTAATTAATTATGGTGAAAAGACAATTGTACCCTCATGTGCCTAGCACATGATCTGATTTAACATAAAAAACTAACTGGGTTAGGGCCAAAGGACATAACGTGCAAGATTTTGAAACATTAAGGACAAAACTCATCAATTTTAAAGGTAAAGGACAGCGCCTGAAATTTGGGACAAACATAAAGGACAAAACTTGTAATTTACTCTTGTTTTTATAACAAATATTTACAAGTTGTAAAAATCAATTTAGAACTTGTTATAATTGATTGTGAACATTTTAAAACACCTTTTAAAAAAGTTTGGTATTAAGTTGGTATGTTATATAACAACTTATATGATAAAAGCAGCCATAATAGCAAAATAAATATGTAAATCTTTAGGCCATTTTGTTTGATCTTGCTAGAGCCAAATAGCAAGACCAAACTGGGTCACAGGGTAACAAACAACCACAAGGATGGACCTAGTGCATTTAGTTGTCTTTAGCACCTCCTTGATTCCTGTAATGTCTTCAGTTTTGTCTTCGGGTCTTCAACTTTATATTATAATATAAAAATATAACAAGAATTGAAACCCTAATCTATTACAACTTTGAGCCACAAAGTGGGTCAAAACCATAAAACAAAACGATAACAAAAATACAAGTACAAGGTCGGCCAGATTTACATATTCAACACAATCATATTGAAGTGAGCAATCTTTTGGTCAAATAAAACAAATAAAACTTTTGACCAAATAACTTTTTGCCCAAGAAATATTTAGATCTGAAACTTTAAACAAGTTAAAGTTTGAGATCTATAACCGGTTAAAAGGACCGGTTCCGATTTGCATGTTGTAAGCGTGGCTCTGATACCACTATTGGGATTCAGTGGTGTCAATTTCATTTTAATCAAAACGGGTTTGACATATTTTATTAACTAAACATATAATTAATAAAAACAACGCAGCGGAATAAATATAATAATCAACACCAAAAGTGAACCGAACAGGATCATGGTTACAAACATACAAATACGCTATATAAAACAATTAATCTACCGATGAGATTAAATATACCTTCCGGTTAATAATTAACCGTGTGAGACACCGAGGTACAACGAACGAGTGCTAGACACGAACACGAACCGAGAGGCGGCTTTGGCTTGGCCGGTCGTCACAATACAAAGGAAAGAAAAGTTTAGGCGCCTAAAATGGCGGCTGTGATTCTTGTTTTGTGATAATCTCACAAAATTGAATGGGAAAATTACTAAAGTAGCCGATTGACCATGCGGTTTACGAAAATAGCCATTTGACCAGGCATAAAAATGCCCTTTCACGCTTCCCCAGCCAAGTGAACTCCCATTTTTATGCACCTTCAACCAGCCACAACCAAGCGGACACGTGTCCCGCTTACCTGAACAGGCTTTATGCCTCTACACAAGCTAGCCGAGCCGTTTCAGACCCAAGCCGAGCCGCTTCGCGCCCCTGCCCCACAAGCTAGCCAAGCCGCTACAAGTACAAGCCATGACCTTTCAAGGTGAAGCCGAGCCGCTTCGCCCCCTTTCCCACAAGCTAGCCAAATTGGTTTTTGAAGTATAGGTGGGACAAATTTTTTCAATGTTGTATTTTTTAAGAACCTCTCGTTTTTATGCCAATTTTTTCATCGGGTGGGTTACCTCTCGGTTTTATGACGTTTTTCTTAGCTTTAAAATCTCAAACTCAAAATTACTTATCTTTTTCGAGATGGAAAACATGCGATAAATATATATATTTATGTCAATTTCTTATCAGGCGTGTTATGTATTGGCTTTCATGACGTTTTTCTTATCTTTAAAATCCGGAGCTCACTTTCATTTAATGATGCCGTAATTTGTAAAATTAAATTTTAATTTTCCCGTTAATATATGATAAATTTTATATTTTATGTACATTGCAGTATACACTAAATAAGACAAGACTTTATTTATTAATATACAATAGCAAACAAACGGACAAGCATTTATATAAACGTACGATTAAACTAAAAATCTGAAAATAAAAATAGATTATTCCTAAGGCCAATCACTCAAGAAGACACATGTGTGCAAAATCCAGATGTTATATATATAGTTACGAAATTATACATAAAAAACAAATGTAAAGGCTTGGGCATGTGTTGAAAGGTCATAAAATTCAAATGAAACGGCTTGGGGTAGGTGGCATGCTGAAGCGGCTTAGTTCCAGGGTGTAGCGGCTCGGGATCGGGGCGAAGGGGCTCGGCTTGGCCATGAAGCGGCTTGGGGGAAGGTAACATGTGAAGCGGCTTAGTTCAGGGTGTAGCGGCTCGGGATCGGGGCGAAGGGGCTCGGCTTGTCCATGAAGCGGCTCGGCTTGGCAGTACCACAAAACGGCATAAAATCAGAGATTCGGCGAAGCGGCTTAGTTCCAGGGCGAAGCGGCTCGGCTTGTGCATGAAACGGCTCGGCTAGCTTGTGTAGCGGCATGGGCATGAAACGGCTCGCGGGACACGTGTCCGCTTGGTTGTGGCTGGATTGAAGGTGCATAAAAATGGGAGTTCACTTGGATTGAAGGTGCATAAAGCCTGGTCAAATGACTATTTTCGTAAACCGCCTGGTCAAACGGCTAGTTTAGTAATTTTCCCAAATTGAATTCCTTCAAATCTCACAAAAGTGACGGCAGAAGACATGCACTTATCATTGTCCAAGATAATGGGTTTATTATATAATAAATAGGTAATTAGGCTTTATCTCATAAACTCTAATAACAATCACTAATTATCTCTTAGGCCACTAAAGCCCAACACGTCTAGTACAAGCCCAAATGCGATACGAAGCCTGAAAAACAAAGTTTAATTAAATAAGTAATTAAACGTTACATTATTTATAACCCGTATAAATAATAAATCCCGTTTCTCGCGGATATATAATTATTCTAGATAATTATATATTTCGTTCCGTTAATTGTTCGTGATCACCAGTTAACCAAGTTAAGTGGATTTAATGTCCGTTGTCCAAGGTGTAACTTTTACGAGTCATATCTCGGTCAGCAGCGTTGACTTATCGAACCCATATATATAAATCCAACACGATCGTGGCTAATTGATCACCACTTAAAATTTTTGGTAACAAAAGTATGTTGGTTACAGGCATTTTATTCGTATATTTATGTAGTTCTCAAATGCATTACATATTTCCACTTGGGTGACCAATCAAACATGTATTTCATGATTATGAATGGCAATATGGCATACAAGAGTTGTAATCATTATTGAGTCATTTTATTCAACCATATGATTGATACGGTTGAAACTGATCTTATTATTATTAGAGTAAATTGCCAAAATCGTCACTGAGGTTTGGTCATGTTTGCTATTTTCATTCAAAACAATTTTTTATACCATATAGTCCTTTATTTTTGGGACTTTTTGCCATTTCATCCAAACGCCTGACTTTTTTTTTACTAAAATCGTCCCTGAGATTTAAGACTTTTTGTAATTTTCATCCAAATATTTGATAGAAAAAATAAAGCAAATTAGATGTTTGGATTAAAATGGCAAAAAATCCCAAAAGTGAAAGATTATATTGTACAAAAAAAAAAATTGTTTTGTATGAAAATAGCAAACATACTCAAACCTCAGGGACGATTTTGGCAATTTACTATTATTATTATTATTATTATTATTATTGTTACGAATTTAATATATAGGAAAAAGAATTATGGTGGGGCAATAAATGAATAATTTGCATTTGAAGGAACAATAGAAAATGTTGGTCGGAGATTCCTCTCGTCTTAAATTGTTAAATACGTGTTTTTTAATCAGATCAATGAAAATAAAAATAGTGGACCATGCATTTCTGTACTCCATTGCTGATTTCTGAAGTTTCCACCATCTTTCTCCTGTTTTTATTCAATTAGTCAATGAGTAGTTAGCCACTAGCACCACTTCAATATTAAGAAATGCGCACATCGACAACCATCAACTTTTGATCATTTGAAAGTTAGAGTAAAAATTATGTCTTTTAAAAGGTAGAAATTATATGTGTATTCTTGGGTAAATACGGTAAAAATAAACTATAATGATTACTTTTTTGCATGAAAAAGTTTTTTTTTAAACTTAAGTTGGTATATACTAAATTCTGTAAACTTGTTTGAAATACACATACATAGTTTTCTATACATAATTTTCCATAATGATAAGGTTCAAATGAAAACCAATAGTTATTGTGAAAACTAAAAAACCAATTAAAAAAGCCAAAAAAAATACCAAATGTTTTTTTTTTGCATACCAATTTTCGCAGCTTTTTATATATAAAAAAATTTCAAAAAAAAAAAAAATTGTTTTTATAGTGCACATGTGTATGTGTACTACACATGTGTATGTGTACTATACATGTGTAGTATTACACATGTGTACTACAACAAAAATTATTATTTTTTTTTGAAATTTTTTTTTATATAAAAAAACCTGCGATTTTTATAAAAAAATTGAAAAAAAAAAGTTTTTTGTGTGTTTTTTAGGCTTTTTTTAGTTAGTTTTCGAGTTTTCACAATAAAAGTGGTTTTCATTTGAACCATCCCCATGATCCTTATCCTATATATATATAGAGAGAGAGAGAGAGAGAAATGGGATCAGGAGAAAACGCCAAGAAATGTGAGAACGGTGAGAACGCATCCTGGCCCAACACGTGTTACGCGACATAGTACTGAAGGGCGGAGGGGCTTATTGTCCTTTTATATTCTTTTTTAAACGCGTGTCACAGCACCTTTCCATTTTTTGGCGTTTAACAAATACGCGGCATTTTTATTGTTTTTTTAGATTAGGAGCATAGTAAAAATTTTGGCGTTTTACCTAAGTATGGCTTTGATTGTTGTGCGAAGTAGGATGCAGGCCTATAATGTAAAAAAACATAAGGTAATTTTCTTGATGTTTATTTTTTTATCAATTGTTGTGGCATGTAGGAATCAGGCCTATAATGTGACAGACAATTATGGCCTTTTAAAAATATAAACAAATTCAATTTTCCATGTAGTGTCTTTTAATATAATAAATGTTTGGCAATAATGTTACCGTCTCTTCATTTTACTGTTTCGTTCAGTTTCATCTGTCAATTGGTGTTGCTTTTTCCAGTAATATTTTGTTTGGCGTTTTATATTAGCAACAATGTGTTTTGCTAGCATCCGTTCTCACAGTTTTCATACTATCAGGAGTTTTGGTGTTTGTAGTTTTTTAGCGTTTTATACTCAACTTTTTTTAATTAGTATAGAATTAGATAATAAACAACAGAGAATTAGATAACAAACAATAGAAAATGAAAAAAAATTTAAAAATTCTAATCTAATTTCTCATCCAAATCTTCAGTGTCATCAGCCTCTTCTACTTGAACCTTTTTGGCGTTTTGAACCTGTTTTGAATACCTTATCTAGATCCTTATTTTCCTACATAACGCCCGTCTTTAGAAGATGCTTATTTTTAGTGGCATCCTGTATTGTGGTTTGATATATACTTGTTTGGTGACATGTTGAAAATCAACGCCTGCTCGAATGTATTGATCCCTTCATGCCATCCATATATCCATCAAGAACAAAGTGACATGATGACATATCAGTGTCATCAGTCTCTTTTTCTTGAATATTTGTTCATCTCATTCAGCAAAAGCTTATAGAGATACCCACCTCAGAGAAGAATCCATTAAGTGAAACTTCATTCAGAACAATACTCAATATAGAAGAAACGAGGTTTCCCATCTGTGGCTTTTTTAACTATTTTTTTGGCGTTTTAAAGTGAATGGTTTCTAGGAATCATGGCGTTGTTTTTGGGTGTGATCAATTGATTGTGCAGAGACGTCTCTCTTATAGTATGTTTTTGGCGTAGTTTAGGCGAGATTTTATTTATAATAAATGATATTAATAAAGTAGCCGTCTTTTCAGTTACTGTGTGTATTTTTACTGTTTTTTTTCAGCTTTTTATGAGTTTTTAGGGTGATAGACGTGTCATCTTCCAAGTTTGGCGTTTTTTAATAGCTTTAAGTAGTTTTTGGCGTTCTTTTTCATTTTTAGCTTTTAATAATACTTGTCCAAATTACTTTTATTATAATTTGGGAGTTTTTGGCATTTTATTGCATTATGGCATTTCACAATCATTATGTCTGTTTGGCGTTTTTATTAAAATAATGTATTTTTTTGTTCTTAGCTGAAAAATACATAACATACAACAGAAAAAGAAAATTAAAAAAATAAAAATAGAAATAATTCATCTTCCAAATCTTTACTGTCATCAGTCTCTTTCTTCTTTGAAACATGTTCACTGGCAGTTTTACTTTGGCATACGTAAGTTTTTGTTGATGAAGTAGGCTTTTTTGTGGCCGTTTGGAAAAACAAAACTGACGTGAGTTTTATGTTTGAATATGTATCTTCAAACCACTCATCAGTGTCATTCGTCTCTTCATGCCATTATAATATTCATCAAGAACAAAACTAAAAAAATGACATAAGTCTGACACCAGCATCTTTTTGTTGAAGATTTGTCCATCTTATACAGTAAAATGTTATTGAGTCACAACGCCTCAGGAAAGAATGCATTCTGCGAAAATTCGCGTAGAACAATATTGAATATACAAGAAGCGATGTTTGCCATTTTGACGTTTTACCGAGGAAATAGTGTATCTAAAAGAAACGTCGATTTTTTGGAATCTTTAATGTTTGAGTGTTTTGGCGTTTTCTAAGATGATTAGTATATAGTAAAATATGGCGTTTTGAGTTGGTGTGTTTGATGTTTTGGGTTTTTTGGCGTTTCTAAGATGAATGTTATATAGTAGTAAATATGGCGTTTCCGGTTCGGGGGGTGTGTTTAATGAATGTCTGAAATGTTTTGTTTATATAGGGATGTGTTTTGGCCCGTAATGGCGTTTTATTCATTAGTTTGGCGTTTTTGGTAGAGAAGTCTAAAGACCATTTTACCCTTAATGAAGTGCGTCCACTTAATAGAATTCGTGTTATTTACGAAAACGCCACCGCGCCAATCTAGTTCTAGATTGTTTTGATCGGACGATCCATAAGCGTTCTCACCGTTCTCACAATTTCCACCGTTTTCCCTAAATCCTGACCCTATATATATATATATGATTAGGTTCATTTGTGGACAACATCTTCATAGTGAACTGTGATCGGATGGAACAATATTTGTTAATGTACATATATTTATATAACATTAAAATGAAAGGTCGGTGGGTATGCCGATTGACCATTCTACCCTTTGACATATTGTTTGTATTGAAGGTTGAAATAGACAAAAATTCCTTTACCGTTCTTTCAAGACTTTTGGGACCTTCTCACTCTTTCAAGACTTCTGGGACCTTCTCAATGCATCTTTGTTTGCTAAAGCCACCAATCTAAATCGCAAGGACAGTGGCAGTGTACGTGCTTGCAGGCCTTCTTCTTCCGAAGTTCGTCTCCAGCGTCTGACTACAGGCTAATAAGGAGGGGTGAATTCGATTAAGCGGCTGTGATGACTGAGTTCAGGAGCGTTGCTTGGCGTGGCAGAATCGGAGGACGGCAAGTGCGAGGTTCTCCACTTGCAACCTCCATTGCAGCCAAGGCGGTCTAATATGCATATCTGAGCCGAATTGTTTGACAAAACCTCTTAAGTGGAGTGGAGTAGGGTCAGTTCTAGGGTTCTAAGGCTGAAGTCAGGGCGCAACAACGGTGGATATGTACACCGATTTTCTAGCAACGAAGGTAAGATCCAACACTTTTAACCCTAATTCTCCGGTATTTGACTCAAATCCGCCATGTGATCTTCCGATTTTTGGTCTTTTTGAGATTGCTGGGAGCTAAGGTGGTCGTTCCACGCGTCAGTGCTGGCTTCGCCGGTGGAGGCCAACTCTGGCAGCCGGACATCAAGGGTTGATGATGGTGGTAACGGCGACCCAAATAAAGATAAAGTGAAGTGGAAGAACTGAATCGACGATGCAGAGATATGCAGGTAATGCATTCTGAACTATTTTCGTAGTTTTTTTGGGGGTCTTAACTCTTCGCTTACGGTTTTTTTCTTCCATCTTTGGATGATTAGATTTGTTTTGGAGTTTGTGATATTAGGGCATTGAGATGAATGATTACTTGATGTTGCATTACTTAGTTTTTACTTAGTTATGGTGGTGGTCTGGGTTAATCGGTTGTTCGTGGGTAAGTTTGCGGGTCACACCGGTCACGACTCATTAGAGCTAACGGGTCAAGTAAAATTGGAAGTGAGTCTAAAGTATTTACTTGCATGCTCACATGAGGAAAAGAAAGAGTTTCCAGGGTACATATGATGATGCAATCACGGAAGAACCGTTGGGAGCATCGTCTATCACTCAGCCGTTGCCTGATAAACAAACATTAGAGCTCATTATCGACACGCTGCAAAGGTTGGTCAGTCCCTTTTGAAGTATCTAATATAGGGTCAGCCTCATTTTAACTTCTTATAATTTGGATTATTTTTTTATGTCATAATCTAGGAAGGATATATATGAGATATTTGCTGAACCAGTTGACCCTGAAGTGGTTTGTTCTTTTATTTCATGGATATATAATTTTTGGACAACTGGAGAAAATTATCGGTTCGGATTTGTTTGAGTGTTTAAGGTTGAGGATTACTATGAAATAATTGAGGAGCCAATGGATTTCGGGACCATGAGAGCCAAACTTCATGAAGGATTGTATACTTCCCTTGAACAATTTGAGGTATTTCTTCTACTTACTTATATATTAGAGCAGGTAAGATGACCCACAAATTTTTTTCTTTTTTTTCTTTGAATTTCATTATACTTTATATATTAAATATTTAAAATTAGCATTTATTACTAACAAAATAGCATCAGAGCTCAAAAGTATTAAACTGATTACAATTAGTTGTAATGGGTCAATAGTTTGTTATTATCAATACAACCATCCAATCCGTTTTGACCCTACGCATTTTTTTGTTTTGTCCTTTTGGGCCGAGATTTCGACCTTCTGGTGTTTACATACCCTGAAATTCTTTTCTTTTGTCACTATGTCTGGCCCGTTATGTCATTTTTTTTGCATGTTTTATGTCCCCATAACTTATTGGGATCCAAAGTTATGCCGGTCTGTAAGTTCTTGGATCAGCTCCATATCACATGACATGTTAATCTTTCTTTTAAGTTTTATGCCTCAATGAGCTCACTCAAAAACAATTATCATGCAGCATGATGTATTTCTAATATCAGGGAACGCGATGCATTTCAACTCTTCGGGTACTATTTTCTTCAGACAGGTATGAATGCATTGATGAACTTGAAATCCAAACGCATATTTCCATAATTTTGGATTGGTTATAACTTATAACTATCAAAACTCTTATTTTATAGGCTCATGGAATAGATAAACTAGCCAAGAGAGTTTTCCATGTCCTAAGAACAAATCCAGAAAACTTCGAGTCGGAATTCTCAGGAAGTAGGCGTAGATCTTGCAGGAGATCGCAGGATGAAATTCACGAGTTCAACAGCAATTTTTTCTCAAAAGCTTCTGAAAAGAGGAATCGCAACGCTCAAACGTATAACCTCTACCTCAATTTGACCGAAGGTAACCATTTTAAAATGATGATTGTTATTGTTTTTAAGCAACAAGTTTCAACATGTTAACCTGTTTGACCCGTTTCTTTTTTTAGCTATTTTTCATTTTACTATATAATATTAAAGATAAAGGTCGGTGGTTCCGACCATGCATTTCTCATGTGACTTTTGACTGAACCGCAGAATTCGTCTCACAACTCACACCCGCGGTTTTCTTCCTCTTCCGTCATCCGTGGGCTGTTAAAAGTCTCCGCTGTTCTACTCAATCAGGATCTATGAAGCCCTGATTATTCTCCATGTCTGTTCATTGCTTCCATTAACAGGTACCCATTATATAAAAAACTTCTATTTTTTCTTTTTATTAATTCTCAAAAGTTAGGGTTTTTCTTCCTTCATCAAGTTCATTTAGATCGATGCAGCAATCAATTACCGTTCTAATTCCACATTGATTATGAGTAGATATTTGTTGCTTCAGTTATGATTAGAGATCGTTTGGTTGGCATTAAGTTAACATGTTTTAGATCAATTAAGTGTGTAGTTAGTTTGTTCTGCAATTAGGTTCAGAAATTAAGAATCGATTAAGTTTGTTTGCTAGATTAGTGCCTTAGTTTGGTGATTGAACTGAAATTGTAGAGTTTTGATTGAGAATTCTATTTCGATGTAAAAAACTGAAAAAAACAATAGTTATATAATAAGAAATAAAGAGTCGGGTCAAATATACATTATAAATACGAGTTACTTTAACTTTCGACGCCGCCGCAACGCGCGGCGGGTCAAAATCCTAGTGTACATACGTTTTTAAATTGTGAATACGTATAATACATATATGTACATTCACTTCTACAGTATTTTTAATCATGTTCTAAAGATGGAACAATATATTATATAATGGTTATATTTTTTAGAATTAAAAAATTCGTTAATTGGTGAGAGAGAAAAATGAGAAAGAATGTAATTAATTATTTAGTTGGAGAGAGAAATAGTTAACAATTTACCTTTATATCTTTTCATTTATTTTTTACATATAAATAATTACAAAACTGCCATTATTAAAATTTCCAAGATCTAAACAATTAATGGCTCAGATTAGTTCACACAATTCACTATCAACCTAATGTTCACTCTAGAACCCTACCCTATATATATATAGGAAATCCACCTACAACAGTTTTTAATGTGCGATAATACGATATGAAGTTACGCATGTTATAAAACTCAAAAACCTAATCATGCATGAACAAAAATCACAACCAAGCGTGATTATGGTTTTTTATTTATGCGTGATTAGGGGACATGCGTAATTTCATATCGTACCATCGCAGATTAACGAATATTGTATTTTACACTTTAACGCATGTGAGTTCAAGAAACCCAATCTCTATAATCCATCCAAGAAACCTATGGTTGAGATTGAATGTTACAAAAGGTTATCTTTTCTGACATATGTTGCAGAGTGACAAAAGTATGTAAATTTTTTTTGCTTTTTTTCTTTCCTTTCTAACACAAAAGTAAACTGCGTGAACAGATCTGGACACTTGATTTCCTTTTTAGTTGTTAAGGGTAGGATTGTAATTAAATAAAAAATTAGATTTAAATCATTATTTTAATAATTGAATTAAGTAACATCTTTCCTATTTTAAATTCATTATCCACATTATGTTTTATTTATTAATAAGATAATTATCAAAACAAACAACAAATCACCATATTTCAATTTTAATTTTTATTTCAGATTTCATCACCAGAATTCAAATTTTGATTTTTAAAATCCACGTAACCTTCATATTTCAACGGTATACACATGTGTACTTGGATATAAATAGAACAGTACACATGTGTACTCAGCATCGTACATATGTTTAATTAGCTACATAATACATACATAGAAACAATACCTGTAAAACTATTTTATATTTAACAAATTACAAGTTCCATAATGTTTTTCAGGGTAGGGTTCAAGCGTGAACAACCTCCCATGAGTGAACTGCGTGAACAGATCTGAACCCTTGATTTCCTTTTTAGTTGTTAAGGGTAGGATTGTAATTATATAAAAAATTAGATTTAAATCATTATTTTAATAATTGAATTAAGTTACATCTTTCCTATTTTAAATTCATTATCCACATTATGTTTTATTTATTAATAAGATAATTATCAAAACAAACAACAAATCACCAGATTTCAATTTCAATTTTTATTTCAGATTTCATCACCAGAATTCAAATTTTGATTTTTAAGATCCACATAACCTTCATATTTCAACGATACACACATGTGTACTTAGATATAAATAGAACAGTACACATGTGTACTCAGCATCGTACATATGTGTAATTAGCTACATAATACATACATAGAAATAATACCTGTAAAACTATTTTATATTTAATAAATTACAAGTTACATAATGTTTTCCAAACCAAACAAAAAAACATATAATTACAAGTTCCAGTTTCGTAAAAACAATAAACCCAACATAATCGAAAAAACAAAAAACATAATCGATGTGCACAGATCTTAACCACTTCGATGATCTCCTCTGCTTTTCCGGCCAGTTCCGGCGACTGATGCAGTCTTCGATGGTCTCCTCTGCTTGTTGGCCCTGATATGTGAGAGAGAAAGATATGTGTGGGATTTGAAACCTAAATGTGGATATAAACGGGATTTATGCAATCAAGTTAATATGGAAATTACACATATACCCTTGTTCACTTAATTAGATAGTAACAAATAACCAAATAATTACCATCATGCCATTCACTTAAAATCTCAAGATCATAAAAATCAAGGGCCATGATCAGTTCACGCAGTTCACTTTGGAAATTGTTCACGTTTGAACCTAATCCTATATATATATATATGGAGAGTTTAAATGAGAACGCTAAATATTATGAGAACCATGAGAACGAATGAAAAAAACAACAAGAACTTTGTCAGAAATAATTCAAATTCAAAAATTCTTGTAACACTTATCATTTTTATTCGAATACAACATTAGAAATTAAATTTACACGTTTAAATTTACATGTATTCGGAAATAAAGAAAATTTACACATGTGAAAGTTTGTCATTTACACATGTGTAAAAAATTTATTAAGGGTGATTTTGAAAGAAAAGATGGATTACTTAAAGAGTAAATTCTTTTTTTATTGTTGTATTTTAATTACAATGGGGTTTATTAAAAAAAAGTTTGGTTTTGATTGGTTTTTCATTTGTGAACTAAGTGAACAAATATTGACCATTGATTTTCATCATCAAATCTTGCCTTTTGATTTACACTTGTGTATTGATAATCAAGGACTAGGATTAGTTTACTAGAGTTCACAATCAAGGGGGTTGTTCACAAATGAACTTAACCCTAGGGTAGGGTTCTAAAGTGAGCACTAGTGTATTTGTGAACTGAGTTAACAAAACATGAGCATTGATTTACATCATCAAATCAAATCCTGGCCATTGATTTACACTTATGTATTGATAATCAAGGGCTAGGATTAATTCATTAGTGTTCACAATCAAGGGATTGTTCATTAATAAACCTAACCTCCTACCCTGTATATATATATCATGGTTGCAAAAGTCGCTAGGCGCTTCCTTAGTTGGTCGACCAGGGAGTTGAGAGTACTCGGCCTAGGCGGAGAGTACTCAAAGAGTACTCGGACATGTTAAAATATAAAGAAATTGGTTTTTGGAAATTAAATATAGAGTAAACTGCCATTTTGGTCCCTGTGGTTTGGCCAGTTTTGCCACTTTAGTCCAAATCTCAAACTTATTACATCTAGGGCCCTGTGGTTTGCATTTTGTTGCCATTTTAGTCCAAAATCCAAAAAACCCCATTTTTGACTGTTTTAAGGTCCTTTTTTTGTCCTGTAGTGCAGGGGTAGTTTGGTCATTTTAATTTATTCTTTTAATTAATTAAAACAATATTAATTATATATTATATATATATATATACATATACAGTTGTTCTCCTCAAAATCATTTTTAATCAACGAAAACCTTCAAATAAATCATTCAATGAAAACCTTCAAAATCATTCAACCCAGATCCATCGATAATCCTCAGATCCATCGATAATCCTCACAGTACCTAACTGACTCTCTCTCTTCTCTCTCTATTCTCTCTTTGAATCGATTGTTGCAACCCAGATCCATCGATAATCCTCACAGTACCAATCCAGATGAAGATCTCACACCCAGATCCACGGTGGTGGCGTACAGCGACGACGCAAGAACGGCGGCGGAGAGAGATGGGCACGATCCAGAGAGAGAGAGAGTAATCGGAGGAGAGAGATGGGCACGATCCAGAGAGAGAGAGAGAGTAATCGGAAGAGAGAGATGGTGGTGGTGCTTGGCGGCGAGAGGGGGTGGTGGTGGTGGTGATGTGTATCGAAGAGGGACTGTAGAGAGAATTTGTTGAAAACGAATTTGGAGGTGGATCAGATCTCAAATACTCCTTTGATTCCTCCTCAAATACTCGGTTCTGATGTTGTGTTTTGAGTCGGTTTTTTGTTTTGTAACTTCAGATCTGAATTTGGTATAATCAATTATACATATGTGCAGGCTGTTCTTGATTTTCTGGATTTTTTGTTTTTTGTTTTTGATTTTCTTGAAGATGATGTTCTTGATTTGCTGGATTTTCTGGGTTTTGATGATGATGTTCTTGAAGATACAGATCTGAGCCTCGTTTTTTCTTGAAGATGTTCTTGATTTTCTGGGTTTTGATGATGAACTTTGAAGATGTTCTTGATTTTCTGGGTTTTGTTGTTGTTGAAGAAGATGTTCTTGATTTTCTTGATTTTCTGGGTTTTGTTGTTGTTGTTGTTGAATTGCTTTAAATAAAAATAAATGACCAAAATACCCCGGCACTAAAGGACAAAATAGGCAGCTCTCAACAGTCAAAAATAGGGTTTTTTTTGGATTTTGGACTAAAATGGCAACAAAATGCAAACCACAGGGCCCTGGATGTAATAAGTTTGAGATTTGGACTAAAGTGGCAAAACTGACCAAACCACAGGGACCAAAATGGCAGTTTACTCTTAAATATATGTTCAATAATATAAATTTACTAATAGATATAACAAAATACGTGAAAATGATATTCATACTTTAATATGATAGACATAGAAATTATGTTTTATTATTTTTTAAGTCAAACTCGACCCGAGTTGACCTACTAGATACGATTTTGGCCAAGGTTGACCGCATTTGACCGATTCCGAGTAATTAGTCGGAGTCAAAGAAAGTCGCCTTGGTAGCCTACCTTGTAGCAACTACTCGGAGAGTACTCGGCCTTGGAAACCTTGTTTTACAACCATGATATATATATATATATATATATATAGTGTGAGGTTCATTGGGGAACACTAAAAAGTGGGGAACAGTGGGGAACCGACTCAAACGAACTCCGATTGGACTCATTCCAGCGGCGTTGGAACCGGCTCGTCGAACCCTAACTAGGATCTCTTAACCTTAAACCCTAAATCATAACCCCTAAACCCTAAATATATTAGGGTTTGGCTTTTAGGGTTTAGCTATAGGGTTTAGCTATAGGGTTTAGCTTTAGGGTTTAGGGTTTAGCTTTTGGGTTTAGGGTTTAGCTTTTGGGTTTAGCTTTAGGGTTTAGCTTTAGGTTTAGCCTTTAGGGTTTAGCTTTTAGGGTTTATAGTTTAGATTTTACGGTTTAGCTTAGATTTTAGCCTTATTTTTTAGCTTTAGGGTTTAGAGTTTAGGAGTTAGGATTTAGGGTTTAGGGTTAAGAGATCTTAGTTAGGGTTCGACGATCCGGTTCCAACGCCGCTGGAATGAGTCCAATCGGAGTTCGTTTGAGTCGGTTCCCCGCTGTTCCCCACCTTTTTAGTGTTCCCCAATGAACCTTCCCCTATATATATATATATAATATATATATAGGGGACCGCTAAAATGAAAACCACCTCCAGTTGTAAGAACCGTGAGAACCACTCTCCACCAATCAGATTACGCCAACAAAAAGGGTGTTTTGGTCATTTACTCCAAATGTCTAATCTCTCTCTCTCTCTCTCTCTTCATTAATGGTAGCAGACATTTATATTTTATTTAATCTATCCTCTCTCTTTACTCTTCTATTTCATTTCTGTCATTAGTATTCAAATGATTCTCCTCTTTCATTTCTCTCATTTGAGATCCACACAAAACCTGCAACCCCCACTCTTTCATCTACCCTGTTTCCAACGACAACCACCAGCCAAAACACCCCCCCCCCCTCCGTCTTTCTGACCCTGGGGAAGCCGCGTTGCTCATGACGGAAGCCGGTGGCCCGGGGGCGGCACACGACGGCGTAGCGGAACCACACAGCCGGCGGCGCTATGGGGGTGGCATCGAGTGGCGGTGAGGAGAATCGAGAGAGAGGGAGAACGATCGGAGAGAGAGAGAGAGAGAGAAGATGAGAGAGAGAGGCAGGAGAAGGAGACACGACGAAGATAGAGAGACACGACGGCGGAGATCGCCGGCGCCGATCAGATTCGAGTCGACAGCCCAATTTTTTTGGCATTTCTCCGGTAAGTTCTAAAACAACATTTTTTTTTATCTCGAATCCATGTTCTCCGGCCGTTGTGGTTGTCGTTTCAGGTCATGATGTTCGATGAGCGATGATGACGTTAATGGTGATGACTGTTGGCCGGCTTCGGTTACGTCACGGCAGGCCTGTTGGAGTTTCATTCAAGTTACGTTCAAGTGTTTAAGATTTCGGGTCCTGGTTCAAGTTAATTTGGGTTCGGAATTTGTGAGGCATGGTCAACAGAAGTCAACCGCATATCGTTACGGTTCGTTGGTTCAGTTGTGGGTCAGGGGATTATTTTGGGTTCGGGTTTGCCCAGTTCAGTTTCGGCTCAGATCTTGGTTCATTTTCGGTTCGACATAGTTCAGTTACCGTTCACTCGGTTCAAGTTCGGTTCGACAAGAAATCAGGGCGGTGACACAGTTCAGTAGCGGCTTGGTTTTCGGCTCGACGCGGTGCAACTCGGGTCAGTTTCGGGGTTTGGTTTGGGTCGAAAGCAATCAACGGACCCGGTTCGGGTCAGCAGTAGTAAAACAAGTCAAAGATGGTCAATAGAGGACCGGTAATATAACAACCCTCCAAAATATTTTGACACCCTAATATATTTTAAAATACCCTAATATGTCTTAAAATACACCCCGTATGTGAAAACCAATCCCAAAATACATTATATCATTAAAAATTAAATAAAAACAAGAAAATTAGGGCTCTGTCGGGCCGCGTAAGACTCACCACTAGCTTACGCGGGCCGCGACAACTCAGATCTCCGACGACACCCCAGGCTGCCACGTGTCGTCATCGTGTCGCAGCTAGTTGTGATGACCAATCAACCCTAGCCCCTATTACTCTACTACGCGGGCCGCGTAGCCCGAGGTCTCACTTTACGCGGGCTGCGAGAAAGCCCAAATCAGGCCCTATATAATGGGAGCTCGGGGCATCAGTTTCAATCGCTCACATCTTTCTCTCTCACTCGAATTTTCTGATAATAGGCATTATAATTGGGTATAATATCCCCCTAAGTAACGAAGTTCCGCCCCGATGTAAGTATCATAATCCCGGTTACGTATTAGATACGCTGCCCGATTGATCCAGGGTTCCGTAACGGCTGTCAGGGTTCTGCCCGACGTAGTCGTTGGAATGCCGTCTCGGGGAGGGTATAACTAATGTAAATATAAAGGGTTATTATACTAACGTGTGTGCATTATGTAAATTATAGATAATCTCCAGGAAACCTTAGAAGAAACCTAAGTCAGCAAAGTTAGTAATCTCCTTTTTGTAAATTGTTTTTACAAAACCTTAAATGTTTTACACTGTGATTAAGCAGTGATTGAGTCTTTGTAGTTCTTCAATTACTGCCGGTATGTTGGGGTTTTGTATACAAAATGTGGAACACGTTACCATTGGACAACGAGTTAGCCAATGTGTAATATGACCCACCAGTCAGGATTGACAATACTGAATGAGTAATTGTGTAGAAATAAACAATGTGATTGCTCTCAATACTGTTAATGGATGAAACTCTTGTTGATTAAACTGGGATTCACTCACCAGTATTTCCCACTGACAAATGTTTTTAAAACGCGTTTTAGGTAACAAAATGTAAAAGCCAAATTAGAAGAAAGCTAACTGGAGAGCACTGACGGCTTGGAAAAATGTGGCTATAAAAGTTACCTAAAAGACGATGTTTTAAATAAAATAGGGTTTAACCCTATAAATATGTTCTAATAAGAAACTTGGGTTTTACCCATGTGATTATTAATATAAAATATGGTGGTTTTACTCTGATAAATATTTCCTAACTACGGTCCTGATGAAATTTCCGCTGCCAAAATAATAAAATAATGATACCACCAAGACTGGTCTCGCGGCCGCCCGTTCGCGGGACAGATAGGGGGCGGGGGTTGCGACAGAAGGTGGTATCAGAGCTAAGCCACTGATTCAGCCACAGAAGTGTTCTGCTGACACCAATATTATTTAAATTGTTAGGAAATTAATTTTGAAAATACGTGCATATCTGTATTTTACTGTTGTGTGTTATTTGACTATTTGTTAGTTTACAGTATGAGTGATCAAGGACCCTCAGACGCGTATCATCAGTTGTCCGATTCACCTAGGAGTGAAGGTACCTCTTCACAGCCTGCCCTCTCTGGGTATGCCGCTGATAATGAAGAAGGGATGTTTGTCTTTAAGGCTGAGTCTGAAGAGCCATTCCCTCAGAAAAAGAGAGGATGGTTCAGTAAGGGAGCATTCGAGCGTAGGAAAAGAATGCAAAAATTGCAACAGCAGAGTGTCCTAGCAGCCGTTAAGCGAGAGTCAGATGCCCATACATAGGATATGCTTAATAGGAGCTTAGCCAATTGTCATATCCTAGCAACAACTGCTGCTGACCCAAACCTGGAACAACTAGTAGCCCCACAACCCTTACCTTTATTCCCCACTCAGCCGATGGAGATAGAGGATAACCCTGAAAATCAAGTAGAAATGCATGATTTCAACCCTGAGGAGATACCTAGGATACCAGCCCCTAATCCCTTAGACCCGGATTATGATCCATGGTTCGATGATCATAGGGATTATGTGCCACGCTACCACCTAAATGACGAACCCATGCCGAACTTAGCAGCCTATCCAGGTCTGGACCCTCTAGATCCCTACTACTACGATAACAATGAATACATTAGGGAGATCTTAGAGAATCCGCACCCTCAGGAGAATCCAATGCCCCAGTACCCGGACCCAGTACCAGCACCTGCACCCCCAATGAGTGCAGATAATGTGCATGAGCTTCGAACTTTCGGAGAAGAAATTTTAGAGAGTAGCGAGAGGATGAGGCAGGTAGGAGAGCGACTCGTCTGGAAATACGACGAGCGCAATATGAATTACTGGATGAATCCAGACCAATGAAGGAGATGGTGGAGTTGGTAATAATAATAATAATATAATAATATATAATATGTTAATATATATGTGTAATAATAATATATGTTGTAGTATAGACCACTCCGTGGTTAGCGATGCATAGTAATATTGTATTGTAATTTTTAATTTCTAGTATTGGTTTGTATTAGAAGCATACTATAATAGAAAAGAGTAAAGTCGCAATGCTCAACGTTTTTGGCCAATATGTGTGTTGTGTGGTTGTTGCCTAATTTATTAATTATTTTGTGATATTAATAATTGGTGAATGTTTAAAATTCAGATAGATGACGAGGTAAACCAGAAAAACCAGAATAACGATAACCAGAGTAACGATAACTTGGTTAATGAGAACCCGAACAACAACAATAACGGAAACCAAGTGGATAATAGTGCCATGCAGCATATAGTGGCACAAGGGATAATAGATGCAATGCTATATATTATCAAAACGGTTAAGGAAGCGGAAAATAAAAGTAAACATGATAGTAAGCGACCTTCTGAACCTGAAAACAACATGAACAATGGACCCGTACTTCAAGTGCCCATTCCCAAAAGAAGAAGAACCGTCTCTTACGGTTGTTCTTATAAAGAATTCTGGTCTTGTAAACCAATGGAATTCTCGGGCAATGAAGGGGCCTTGCATCTCTACGCTGGATAGAAAAGACTGAGGCAGTCTTAAGAATAAGTAAATGTGCTGAAGAGGATACGATAATGTTTGCTTCAAATCTGTTTAAAAATTCAGCACTAGAATGGTGGAACACTATCCTCCAGTCTAGGAGAAGTGATAGAACTTACAATATGGAATGGGAGGCGTTTAAAAACATGGTAGAAAGGAAATTCTGCCCTCCTAATGAGAAGGAACAGATAGCAAACAAATTCCTAAATCTTAGGATGATTGGAGTAGATAGTAAGGGTTATACTACATTATTCTTTGAATATGCCAGAATAGTACCAACCCTTGCTTCACCTGAACCAGTATTAATCTCCCGTTACATCTTGGGATTAATTGGAGAGATTAGACATGTAGTCAAGGCAGCTAGACCTCAAACCATAGAAGAAGCTGTAGAACTAACTATCACCTTGACAGATGAATTAGTCCGTACACGAGAAGAGGATCAAAGGAGGAACCTGACCCAGAAGCTTACTCAAGAATTCCGTTCTGGAAATTCTAACCGTGGGAGAAATGTAGGTTCTACCTCTTCACCCTACTGTAAGTATTGCAAAAGGAAGCATTCAGGAAGATGCTCCATATACTGTAACTTTTCCAAAATATCTGGACACAATGAGGAAGACTGCATGAAAAATCCTAACAACAGGATATGCTACAACTGCGGAGAACAAGGTCATATTAAGCCTAACTATCCAAAAATAGCTCCAGCCACAAACACCAAGAATACCAAAAATGCTAGAGCATTTGTTCTAACTGCAGACGAAGCATAGATGATCCCGGATGTGATCACTGGTACGTTTTTAGTTAATGATGTTTTTGCTAAAGTATTATTTGACTCTGGTGCGAACCAAAGTTTTATTAATACTTCATTTTGCAAACTTCTAAATCAATCATTAACTAAACTCCCACAAGAATGTTTAGTAGAAACAGCAAATGGGGAAACCATTAAGATTTCTGAGATCTTGCAAGGAGCAATAATAGAAATTTTAAATCAGAAATTTATGGCAAACCTTTATCCAATAAATTTGGCAGGATTCGATGTCGTTTTAGGAATGGATTGGTTAATAGCCAATAAAGCCAGTATTTTATGTGATCAAAAGTCAATTCAAGTAAATTCACCAAGGGGTGAAAAGATCATAATTAAAGGAAATAAGTTCTCTAAATCCACAAAATTCATCTCTGTGATGAAAACAACAAGTTATATAAGGAAATGATCATTAGTGTATTTGATTTCTATAATCACTAACGCTAAAGGAAAAGAATTAAAGGATATTCCAGTAGTATCCCAGTTTTCAGATGTATTTCCAGAAGAGCTACCAGGACAACCTCCAGACATGGAAGTAGAATTCAGAATTCACTTAATACCAGGAACCGCACCAATTGCCAAAGCACCTTATCGTTTGGCACCCGCAGAAATGCAAGAACTAAAGAAACAATTAGATGAATTGTTAGAAAAGGGATTCATACAGCCAAGCTCATCGCCATGGGGAGCACCGATATTATTCGTTAAAAAGAAGGACGGATCAATGCGTATGTGCATTGACTACCGTGAATTAAACAAAGTCACGATTAAGAATCGGTATCCATTACCAAGAATAGATGATCTGTTTGATCAATTGCAAGGAGCATGATTTTTCTCAAAAATCGATTTAAGGTCAAGATATCATCAATTAAAGGTACAGGAAGAAGACATTCCTAAGATCGCTTTCAGGACAAGGTATGGCCATTATGAATTTACTGTCATGCCATTTGGTTTAACCAATGCCCCAACTGCATTTATGGACATGATGAACCGAATATGTAAGCCATATTTGGATAAATTCATAATTGTCTTTATTGATGATATTCTTATTTATTCCAAAAGCAAAGAGGAACATGCAGCCCATCTGCACGCACTTCTAAGTTTATTGAGAAAAAAAAAGCTTTATGCTAAGTTTTCGAAGTGTAAGTTTTGGTTAGAACAGGTACAATTTCTTGGACACCTAGTCAATTATGAAGGAATTCATGTAGATCCCACCAAGATCGAGGCGATTACCAAATGGAAAATGTGACACCTGTGTCACTACGACCATCAAACAAATACCAAGTCAATGAAATATTGTGTTTCATACTTGGAATTTGTATAAATATGTGTGTTCTTTGCACATATCAATTTCTGTTCAATTTCAAACTCTACATCACTTTCTGGAGAGTTATACGCCAACTGGTGCGTAAACGTAATCAGTTTAATGCGAAAAACACTCCGGAACATCAACATATGCTTAACATACCTTAAATAACCTCTACATAACTTAGAAATAAGTTTTGAAGTCTTTGGTATGGCAAAATCAAGTTTAATCGCTTACAGGGACTAAATTCGAAAAACTGTGAAAGTATGATGATTCGTACTAGAACAGACATTCTGGAACATGACCATAAGTTAAACATACCATAAATATCCTTTACATAGCTTATAAATTGTAACACCTGTGCCTCCACGGCCATCAAACAAATACCAAACCAATGAAATATTATATTTCATACTTGGGATTTGTAAAAATATGTGTATCATTTGCACATATCAATTCTTGTTCAATTTCAAACTCTAAATCGCTTTCTGGAAGGTTATACGCGCACCGATGCATAAATATAACCAGTTTAATGCAACAAACACTCCGGAATAGTGACATTGGCTTAACATACCTTAAATAACCTTTACATAACTTAGAAATAAGTTTTGAAGGCTTTGGTATGGCAAAATCAAGTTAAATCGCTTACAGGGACTAAAGTTGACAAACTGCGAAAGTATGCCAATTTGAACTGTAACAGACATTCCGGAACATGACCATAAGTTAAACACACCATAAATATCCTTTACATAGCTTAGAAATAGGCTTTAAGGGGTTCGGTGTGCTAAAATAAACTTTTGGGTCATTCAGGGACTAAAAGTGTCAAAAAGTGCACAAGTTTGTATTTTCGCGCATAACTTACGTTCTGAATACATCCGGACATCCAAAAATTTATGTAAGCATGACTATATTATGCTTTAGTGTTTGGCTTGCCAAAAATCCATTCGTTGCGTCATTTGGATCGTTTTTCGCGCTTATGCGCATTCCGTCGTAATTAAGCGAACATCGCGTTCGTACGGCCAAACGAACCAATGTCCGGCATATTTTTGAGCATGTTTCATGTCCACAATGTTTAGGCAACATTTTAGGGCCTTAAAGTTGGCTTTACGGGCCTTAGAAGTGTCGGAAATGGCCTTAAACACGTGCAGGGACTGAAACTGTCATTTCTGAAACTTTGTTCTGATCTGTGACTGCTAGGCGGCCCGCCTCAGTTTCTTAACATCCTTAGGCGGCCCGCGTCAGTCCTTCTGACCAGGTTAAATGTTTCTAACAGCAGATTGCAGCTGTTTGATCCACCACCACATGTTCTAAATTGTCTAGTCAGCTGATAAGGATCATCTTTTAGTCACCATAAGGTTCCAACACTTGTACGGTTACGATTAAAGCCCGGTTTCCATGAAACGATCTCAACGGTGGACCTTTTACTATAAATACCCCACCCCCCATGCTTCCAAATTACAAGAACTTTGATTTGAGAAACTCTAAGTTGAAACTATTGTTTCATACCTGAGATTTTTGAATCGAGGTTAGCATTCGGGGACCCTTCGTAAGTATTCTTTCGTTCTTTTCCTTATTTTATTGCTTTTCGAGTCAGAAAGTCAAACTTTGTTTGACTTTCAGCGTTGACCAGCTTATGGTCAATGCGAAGTTCGTTTGAACTTCGCAACGTGATTGTAATCACGATGGTTATAGTCCTTGGGACTATGCCTAGTGATTACCACGTTGTCTAGGGTCGTAGGGTAAGCGATCTAATAAATCGCTTATACCTTCGAACCCGACCCATTTGGTCGATCATTAGGATCCGACCAAACACATTAGGTGACCATAGTATATAGGGAATAACCTTCCGAGGTTATACCTTATGGTCACATCGTTTAAGTAGTTGTATGATAGGTAGTTTATATGCCTTAGGTAAATTACCAGAATACCCTTTTCATGTATAATTGGTAATTAAGCATATGTAACCTAAACTTTTGTCACATAACTAATAATGTAACATGTTTAGGCATATAACACTTGTCATAGGACTAGTTAGGCGGTCCGAACGCGTTTCACGCGAACGACGCGTTAAAGTAGCATAAGCTACCTAAACGGGTCGTAATGGGTCGTAAACACTTAGGATAAGTTTCAATTAGTATGTAGGCTTTGTTAAACCATATGACACGAGTCTCTATACTCGTTTGGTTTACGAACCCGCATTCTATCCGATCTTCCGATTTAGGTCCGGTTTATTAACATAGTTACCTATATTAGGTGCCGTTTGATTTCGGTGATCTCTAGCGTTGCTTGGTGGTTATCTTAGGACTTCTGAGCTATCTCAAGTGAGTACATAGACCCCTCTTTTACTGTTTTCCAAACGTTTTGGGGTGGAACACATGTGCCTACTTGTTACTTTCATGCTTTCATGTTTTCACATCATATACATGCTATGTTCAATAGTACACTTATAGTACATTGTTTTACATGATCTCATTGTTTTTATGCTATGTATGTCCATTGCGTGCATACTTAGTACATCGTTTTACATTTACATTTTATGCTATGTATGTCCATTGCGTGCATACTTAGTACATCGTTTTACATTTACATTTTATGCTATGTATGTCCATTGCGTGCATACTTAGTACATTGTTTTCATCACATGCTTACATTTTGTTATGACATTTGGGTTGTTTACAATGGAATAATACATTCATTAACATTAGCTACGCCGTTCGTTAGTAGGTAGTGGTACCATAGGAATTGACAACTCCCGTTCCTGAAATCCCAGGGAAAGGGGATTGGAAGGAATGACCGAATTCGATATACATGAAGCACAGATAATCCTTTAAGTCGTTTAAGGGTTTATCGCCACAGTCTCAAGGCTTGGATGTATGCATTATAACAATACCGCATAGATGTTCGTATCAGTATAGCATGCATTTACACAAAACATAGCTTTGATTTAAACCAAGTTTTACTTCAATACTATGTTCTTGTGCATATGGTTTAGTGATATTTATCACTAGCCATACAGATCAGTTTGGTTACACATTACATGATTTACATTGATCATGCATTTACACATTACATGATTTACATTGATCATGCATTTACACATTACATGATTTACATTGATCATGCATTTACACATTACATGATTTACATTGATCATGCATTTACACATTACATGATTTACATTGATCATGCATTTACACATTTCATGATATACATTGATCATGCATTTTACATAGGTTTACATTTGACACATAAACATTTTGACATATTATTCAATACATTTGACAAATTCATTTATACATGGACAATTTACATTGGTAGTTTGTTTGGGTAAGTGATTTAAGTAACGAGGCGTGTGTAATATGATACAAGCATGGTGGATACGCCGCTGGTACTTCCTATATATAAGTGTTTGTATGGTATTACATATCGTAGTGTTATTTGAATCATTTCAGTTTGAGACATAGAACATTTTATACAAATAACATACTTTTCACAAGACATTGAGTTATAAACAACTTATCTTATACAAACACATTTTTACATGGTTATTCATTTAACCATACACTATTCACTTATTTATACATATCATCTGATCTTATCGTTTTTCAAATGATTTACAAGACAAAGCAAATTACAAGGTTCATGACTAAACATTTTCTTAAACAGAAGTCATGAATCTTATTTTCACAAAACCTATGTACTCGCCGGCATTTTTATGCTGACGTACCTATTTTCACATGTGTTTCAGGAAATGAAGCATAGGATTGATCAAGATACACTTAGGCGGACATGGGCCTTAGTGACAATAAAAGACGCAAGACTAGTTAATTATGTTGTATTTCCTTGTTTGTTAAGACATTGTAACACTTTTAATCAATAAAACGAAACTTTAATATCCATGGTTGTGAAACATTAATTCTGTTACAACACTCCCCGATGATTCCGCCACGTTTTGTATGTTCTACGTGGTCGGGGTGTGACATAAATAGGCTTTGAAGGGTTCGGTGTGCTAAAATAAACTTTAGGGTCATTCAGGGACTGAAAGCGTCAAAAAGTGCACAAGTTTGCATTTTCGCGCATAACTTACATTCTGAATACATCGGGTCATCCAAAAATTTATGTAAGCATTAAAATATTTTATTTTAGTGTTTGGCATGATAAAATTCCATTCGTCGCTTAATTTGGATCGTTTTTGCGTTCGTTACGACTTCCGTCGTAATTAAGCGAATAACGCAACCGTACGACCAAATGAACCGACATCCGAGATGTTTTTTTGAGCATATTTTAAGTTCCCTATACTTTAACTTTATTTTAGAGCCTTGAAATGGGGTTAACGGGGCTTAAAAGTGCCAAAAAAATCAAGTTTTACAAGTGCAAGGACCATTTTTGAAATTTCTGGCAGATTTAATGAACCTAGTCCATTTTGAAGTGTTGGTGGTTTTAACCCATGGTTTTGCAAAACCATAGGCTGGTATTCAATAAACATAGTCCATATTAGTGGCTCCCATGGTTTTAGAAAACCATGGGCACACATGTAAGGTCCAGATCAAAGCTCAGTTTTCGATGAACGATCGTAACGGTTCTTGAATTCCTATAAATACCCACCCTCACTTCCTCCCAAAGCACACTTGAATCTGATTTTGGCTCTCTAAGTTGAAGTTTATGCTTCATACCTGAGAGTAAATCGGATCAAGAGCTTGCGGGGACCTTCTGTAAGTATTCTTTCGTTCTTTTCATTCGTTTTTGTCGTTAAAGTCAAACTGCGTTTGACTTTCTGCTTTGACCAGTTTATGGTCAACGCGAAGTTCGTTTGAACTTCATAACGTGAGCGTAATCATGATGGTTATAGTCCCTAGTGACTATACCTACTGATTACCACGTTATCTAGGCTCAGTGACGAGTCGTAGTTTCGGCCAAAATGCGTTTTCTCGCGTATTTTGTAACCAAACTACTCTAGGATATCAAAACCGTTTGTTTTGATATCAAAACCTGTTTTCTAACTTAACTAAACATGTTCTAGCATGTTTAGCTCGTCATTTTTTTTATTAGTGCTTGTGTGGAGCCGAAAGTCAAGCGGACTAAACACCCGCTTAGACTTTCGAACACGACACGTTTGGTCGATCATTAGGATCCGACCAAACATGTTAAGTGACCATAGTAGCGTAGGGAATAACCTTCCGAGGTTATACCTTATGGTCACTTAGGTTTGATTAGTCGCATGATAGGTAGTTTATATGCCTTAGGTAAATTACCAAAATGCCCTTTTTACGCCAAAATTCATTTTAAGCATATGTAACATAATTTTTGATATCTAAACTGATTTAGCAACAATATTAGACATGTTAAGGCATATTTTACTTATCATAGGGCTAGTTAGGCATTCCGAACGCGTTTTACGCGAACGACGCGTTAAAGTAGCATAAGCTACCTAAACGGGTCGCAAGCACTTAGATTAGGTTTCATTTTAGTATGTAGGCTTTGTTAAACCATATTACATGAGTTCCCACACTCATTTGGTTTACGAACCCTCATTCTATCTGATCCTCCGATGTAGGTCCGGTTTATTAACATGGTTACCTATATTAGGTGTCGTTTGATTCCGTGATCTTCTAGCTTGCTTGGTGGTTATCCTAAAACTTCTAAGCAATCTCAAGTGAGTACATAGACCCCTCTTTTACTATTTCTCAAACGTTTTGGGGTGAAACACATGTGCCTACTTGTTACTTTCGTGCTTTCCTGTTTTCACATCATATACTTGCTATGTTCATTAGTACATTTATAGTACATGATTTACATTACATTGTTTCGCTATGTATGTTTACTTAGCATACTTAGTACATTGTTTTACTTTACATTTCTGCTATGTATGTTGACTGAGCATGCTAGCACATTGATTTACATTACATTAGTCGCATATGTTTACTCAACATATGGACACATTGTTTTACATTGCATTTTGTTGAATATGCTCATCCTGCATATGAACACATTATATTATATTTTGAACCGTTTGTAACTATTTGACTATGTAAACCGTTGTAACTACTTGACTATGTGAACCATTGTAACTATTTGACTATGTAAACCGTTGTAACCATTTGATTATGAACCGTTTGTAACTGTTGAACCGTGTGAACCGTATTTGGCCATACATAAACATTTCTACAATTGTTAAACATTTCATCTTGGTGGTTGTTTGGGTAAGTGATTTAAGTAACGAGGCGACGTGTAATACGATAAAAACATGGTGGATACGCCGCTGGTACTTCCTATATATAAGTGCTTTTATGGTATTACATATCGTAGCGTTATTTAAACCATTTCAGTTTAGACATATTACATCTACAATACAATCTTCACATAAACATCGTTTTACAACTAACTTAACTTATACAAACCCATTTTACTTGGTTATTCAATTAACCATACGTTATTCTTTTATACATATATATATCATTTGGTTTATTTATCACTTTTCAAATGATTTATGAAAGGGAACACTCAACAAGATTCATGGCTACTTTTTATTAAACAGTTTCTTTAAACTCAAGTCATGAATCCTATTTTCACAAAACCTATGTATCTCACAGGCATTTTTATGCTGACGTACCTATTATCACATGTGTTTTCAGGAGCTGTTGCATAGGATGATCAAGTCAAACATAGGCGGACCCGTGCCTTAGCAACTTAAAATGAAGCTAGAACTAGTTTAATTATGTCATGTACTCTTTGTTTCTTGTTTAAGACAATGTAACTCTCTTGTTTGATAAATAAAACGCAACTTTAATTTCCATGGTTGTGAAACAATTAATTCTGTTACAACACTCCCCGACGTTTCCGCCACGTTTCGTTGTTTTACGTGGTCGGGGTGTGACAGAAAAGTTGGTATCAGAGCCAATGGTTATAGGGAATTAGGTTATTAGTAATGCTTTGACCTATACTATAACCTTTCTAGGACCCTAACACAAGTTATCTTGTATTTAGATCTTAAAACATGCACTTCACCTATCCTTAGGTGATAACCACAACGGGGACATCAATTCCGAATCCGCCTTGAAAATTAATCATATGTTCTTGGATGATTGATTACTAGGTTTTGAACCCTCTGTTGTAAGGTTTTGAACCCTCTGTTGTAAGGTTTTGAACCCTCTGTTGTAAGGTTTTGAACTCTCTGTTATAAGGTCTTGAACCCCTTTGAGTTTTCAAAATCTCGTCAAAGTTTTGGGTCCTAAATAGTGTGAACACGTGCAAACTGGAAGAGTGAATGCCTGTACCCTGGGTTTTCTGTCTAAGGCTAGAGTGTTCGTACAAATCCACATAATTGGACCAGACACTCTTACCTGGGAACTCTTGGGGTGAGTGTTCACTTATGGGCGAGCATGTCTTCGCAATACATTATTTTTGACCCATTTACTTTGATTAGTCACAATGTGTCGTTTGTTTGCCTTGTGGTAACAAACAAATGACCACCATCTTTGCTTTTGTCAAATTTTTGTATCACCTCATCCTTTTCATCTAATCATCTCGCTCATTTCCTTTCATGTTTCCCTCCTTTAGAATGCCTCCTCGACGCGACAATCAGATAGCGAATGCCGAACTGGCGGAAATCATCGCGCATCAAATGGCTGCTGCCTTCCCAAATCTTATTGCTCAACTAAACCAAGCCAACAACAACAATAATGCTCCATGCAATTTCAAGAGTTTCAATTCGGCTAAGCCACTCAAGTTTAGTGGTTCTGAAGGAGCAACTGGGCTCCTACAGTGGTTCGAGAGCACTGAGAGTACGTTTCGTCACGTTCAGTGTCCTGATAATCACAAGGTCGAGTTTGCTTCCAGTGTGTTTCAGAAGAGGGCTCTTACATGGTGGAACGGGGTTATGAGAGACCGTGGTGCTGAGGTTTCTTTAGCACAGACTTGGGCCGAACTTAGGGCCCTTATGGTGAAGGAGTTCTGTCCTCGTCATGAACTGAGGGCTTTAGAAAGGGAATTTGACGATCTTAAGCAAGATAGCGGTGAGCATCGAGCCTACACGGACCGTTATGAGGAGTTAAGTCTGTTATGCCCAAACATGGTCACGCCTTTGGATAAGGCAATCGAAAAGTACATTGATGGCCTCCCTGACTCAATACAAGACATTTTGACTGGTAGCAACCCTACTACAGTTAGGCAGGCCATTGAGCTATCTGCAACCTTGACTGAATCTCAGATCAGGAAAGGTAAACTTTTCCGAAAAAGTGACAAGAAACCGATTGAGGAATCAAAGACCATGGATGAACAGACTGGATCCCCTAAGAAGTCAAAGAAGCGAAAGGCTTCTCAGAACTTCGCCGTGGTCGCTCACAATGATCAAGCTGTCCCCAACCAACCAGCTCAACCCCCTGCTAGGAAGCCCTACAACGGAACTGCACCCTTGTGCAACCAATGTAGCCTACATCATCATGCTGGTGTGAAATGCCGCACATGCCAAGCTTGTGGACTTATAGGTCATACAGCAAGGGTTTGCCCAACCGCAGCTGCACCAAATCAAGTTAACAACAATCCTGCTCAAGGTCGTTTTCCACCAGGTTCTTGCTTCAACTGTGGCGAGATGGGCCATTTCCGAAGAAACAGCCCAAAGCTTGCTAATGCGAATCCAGCGCAGGGATGAGCATCTGACCGAATGGAAGACAACGCTGTTTAGAAATAATCACGTCTTATGTGTTATTTTCTTTTGTTGTCAAGGTCCATGAAACAGTTGCTGATGTTGTTTATAAATAAATCTTTTATTTACATTGCAATATGTTTATGTGGTTGCATGTATAAAACAACATAACCCCTGCAATACCGACAATAAAGGAACCGTATTCCTTGAAGAACAGACTACCCCCAAATTCTTCCACTTTATGATCTCTTGCGTGTTCCACGAAAATCCTAAGTACCCGTTTCTTCCAAGGAAAACGAAGTACAGGGCGCAAGTTACAACTCTGGAAGAATACCCAATATACCACTATAAATCCTTAATAGGGTACCTAAGGGTATTTCCGTAAGTCCTTAATTATTGTGTACCTTAATTCGAATATTATGATTCCTGGTAATCAGAAATCAAATTTTTGAAGATCAACGTATTTTCAGATAGATGCTTAAGGACGTTGAAGTCCATCAACTGGGTTCCTGGTATGCCTTGAATACCCATGTTCAAATCGACACCAAGTTAATAGCAATCAATAACAAGATAATAACAATTAATAACTAAGGAAACAATTATGTGATTAAGTGCTTATGTGTTCCCTTTTATGTTTTTATTTGTGATCCAAATTAAGTTATCCAAATCCTCGTAGAATCTTCCATATCTTCGTATAAGGGATTCATAGTAGGATACCCAAAGGTACTAGCTAAAATCCTTAATGGACTTCTTCGTTATAGTTAAGTCCCTTGGATTATAAAGTACTACTCCATAATTAGACCCCTGAGAGGTCTAGTTAAACAGATTAATCCAAAAATCTGGTTAGGAATATCATGTGATGATATAACTGAAAGGACTCCTTGGTGGCCTAATTAAAAAGGATCATCTGTCGATCAAATTAAAAGGACCCTATGGTAGTCTAGTCACCCTCATCACAGGCTTGATTTTCTTCCCCTAAACATTACAAGACAAACTGTGCGGACTGTGCAAGGAATTACGTAATTATGGATGCATACATAATTATGGAATTAAGTGCACAGAAATCACAACAAGTTCTATCATGTATCTAGAGTTAACCCAATTCATTTCCGTTTCTGAGGAAGCAACCGTTGAAGATGACTCCGTCTGTTCATTTTCGTTTCTAAAGATTATCCGTTGAGGAAATGAATATCCGTTTGTCTAATCCTTCTCATTTCCGTTTCTGAGGAAGCAACCGTTGAAGATGACTCCGTTTAATCATTTTCGTTTCTAAAGATTATCCGTTGAGGAAATGAATATCCGTTTGTTTAATCCTTCATTTCCAATTCTGAAGAATACCCGTTGAGGAAAATGACTCTGTTTGTTCATTTTCGTTCTGAAGAATATCCGTTGAGGGAAATGAATATCCGTTTGTTTAATCCTTCATTTCCAATTCTGAAGAATACCCGTTGAGGAAAATGACTCCGTTTGTTCATTTTCGTTCTGAAGAGTATCCGTCGAGGGAAATGAATATCCGTTGATTATTCCTTCATTCCCGTTTCTGACGAAGAACCCGTTGAGGAAAATGAATCATCCATTCATTTTCACTCCTGAAGAATATCCGTTGAGGGAAATAAATATCCGTTTGGTTAAATCCTTCATTTTCCATTTCCGAATAACCCGTTGAGGAAAATGACTCCGTTCGATCATTTTCGCTTCTGAAGAATATCCGTTGAGGAAAATGACAGGATTATGCCTTGCATATATTTGATGATCATTTAACACAAAGTCACAGACAGACTCCTACGAATAAATTTCGGGACGAAATTTCCTAAAGTAGGGGAGACTGTGACACCTGTGTCACTACGACCATCAAAGAAATACCAAGTCAATGAAATATTGTGTTTCATACTTGGAATTTGTATAAATATGTGTGTTCTTTGCACATATCAATTTCTGTTCAATTTCAAACTCTACATCACTTTCTAGAGAGTTATACGCCAACTGGTGCGTAAACGTAATCAGTTTAATGCGAAAAACACTCCGGAACATCAACATATGCTTAACATACCTTAAATAACCTCTACATAACTTAGAAATAAGTTTTGAAGTCTTTGGTATTGCAAAATCAAGTTTAATCGCTTACAGGGACTAAATTCGACAAACTGCGAAAGTATGACGATTCGTACTAGAACAGACATTCCGGAACATGACCATAAGTTAAACATACCATAAATATCCTTTACATAGCTTAGAAATAGGCTTTGAAGGGTTCGGTGTGCTAAAATAAACTTTTGGGTCATTCAGGAACTGAAAGCGTCAAAAAGTGCACAAGTTTGCATTTTCGCGCATAACTTACATTCTGAATACATCCGGACATCCAAAAATTTATGTAAGCATTTAAATATTTTATTTTAGTGTTTGGAATGATAAAATTCCATTCGTCGCTTAATTTGGATCGTTTTTGCGTTCGTTACGACTTCCGTCGTAATTAAGCGAATAACGCAACCGTACGACCAAACGAACCGACATCCGAGATGTTTTTTTGAGCATATTTTAAGTTCCATATACTTTAACTTTATTTTAGAGCCTTGAAATGGGGTTAACGGGGCTTAAAAGTGCCAAAAAAAATCAAGTTTTACAAGTGGAGGGACCATTTTTGAAATTTCTGGCAGATTCAATGAACCTAGTCCATTTTGAAGTGTTGGTGGTTTTAACCCATGGTTTTGCAAAACCATGGGCTGGTATTCAATGAACATAGTCCATATTAGTGGCTCCCATGGTTTTAGAAAACCATGGGCACACATGTAAGGTCCAGATCAAAGCTCAGTTTTCGATGAACGATCTTAACGGTTCTTGAATTCCTATAAATACCCACCCTCACTTCCTCCCAAAGCACACTTGAATCTGATTTTGGCTCTCTAAGTTGAAGTTTATGCTTCATACCTGAGAGTAAATCGGATCAAGAGCTTGCGGGGACCTTCTGTAAGTATTCTTTCGTTCTTTTCATTCGTTTTTGTCGTTAAAGTCAAACTGCGTTTGACTTTCTGCTTTGACCAGTTTATGGTCAACGCGAAGTTCGTTTGAACTTCATAACGTGAGCGTAATCACAATGGTTATAGTCCCTAGTGACTATACCTACTGATTACCACGTTATCTAGGCTCAGTGACGAGTCGTAGTTTTGGCCAAAATGCGTTTTCTCGCGTATTTTGTAACCAAACTACTCTAGGATATCAAAACCGTTTGTTTTGATATCAAAACCTGTTTTCTAACTTAACTAAACATGTTCTAGCATGTTTAGCTCGTCATTTTTTTTATTAGTGCTTGTGTGGAGCCGAAAGTCAAGCGGACTAAACACCCGCTTAGACTTTCGAACACGACACGTTTGGTCGATCATTAGGATCCGACCAAACATGTTAAGTGACCATAGTAGCGTAGGGAATAACCTTCCGAGGTTATACCTTATGGTCACTTAGGTTTGATTAGTCGCATGATAGGTAGTTTATATGCCTTAGGTAAATTACCAAAATGCCCTTTTTACGCCAAAATTTATTTTAAGCCTATGTAACATAATTTTTGATATCTAAACTGATTTAGCAACAATATTAGACATGTTAAGGCATATTTTACTTATCATAGGGCTAGTTAGGCATTCCGAACGCGTTTTACGCGAACGACGCGTTAAAGTAGCATAAGCTACCTAAACGGGTCGTAATGGGTCGTAAGCACTTAGATTAGGTTTCATTTTAGTATGTAGGCTTTGTTAAACCATATTACATGAGTTCCCACACTCATTTGGTTTACGAACCCTCATTCTATCCGATCCTCCGATGTAGGTCCGGTTTATTAACATGGTTACCTATATTAGGTGCCGTTTGATTCCGTGATCTTCTAGCTTGCTTGGTGGTTATCCTAAAACTTCTAAGCAATCTCAAGTGAGTACATAGACCCCTCTTTTACTGTTTCTCAAATGTTTTGGGGTGAAACACATGTGCCTACTTGTTACTTTCGTGCTTTCCTGTTTTCACATCATATACTTGCTATGTTCATTAGTACATTTATAGTACATGATTTACATTACATTGTTTCGCTATGTATGTTTACTTAGCATACTTAGTACATTGTTTTACTTTACATTTCTGCTATGTATGTTGACTGAGCATGCTAGCACATTGATTTACATTACATTAGTCGCATATGTTTACTCAACATATGGACACATTGTTTTACATTGCATTTTGTTGCATATGCTCATCCAGCATATGAACACATTATATTATATTTTGAACCGTTTGTAACTATTTGACTATGTAAACCGTTGTAACTACTTGACTATGTGAACCGTTGTAACTATTTGACTATGTGAACCGTTGTAACCATTTGATAATGAACCGTTTGTAACTGTTGAACCGTGTGAACCGTATTTGGCCATACATAAACATTTCTACAATTGTTAAACATTTCATCTTGGTGGTTGTTTGGGTAAGTGATTTAAGTAACGAGGCGACGTGTAATACGATAAAAACATGGTGGATACGCCGCTGGTACTTCCTATATATAAGTGCTTTTATGGTATTACATATCGTAGCGTTATTTAAACCATTTCAGTTTAGACATATTACATCTACAATACAATCTTCACATAAACATCGTTTTACAAATAACTTAACTTATACAAACCCATTTTACTTGGTTATTCAATTAACCATACGTTATTCTTTTATACATATATATATCATTTGGTTTATTTATCACTTTTCAAATGATTTATGAAAGGGAACACTCAACAAGATTCATGGCTACTTTTTATTAAACAATTTCTTTAAACTCAAGTCATGAATCCTATTTTCACAAAACCAATGTATCTCACAGGCATTTTTATGCTGACGTACCTATTTTCACATGTGTTTTCAAGAGCTGTTGCATAGGATGATCAAGTCAAACATAGGCGGACCCGTGCCTTAGCAACTTAAAATGAAGCTAGAACTAGTTTAATTATGTCATGTACTCTTTGTTTCTTGTTTAAGACAATGTAACTCTCTTGTTTGATAAATAAAACGTAACTTTAATTTCCATGGTTGTGAAACAATTAATTCTGTTACAACACTCCCCGACGTTTCCGCCACGTTTCGTTGTTTTACGTGGTCGGGGTGTGACAGAAAACCCCTGAGTCACCAACCGAGGTTAGAAGTTTCTTAGGATTAGCCGGTTATTATAGATGATTCATTCGAGATTTTTCTAGAATAGCTATTCCCTTAACTAAGTTAACCTGTAAATCCATTAAGTTTGAATGGGGACCAAAACAAGAAGAAGCCTTTAGAATTCTTAAGCAAAGATTAACCCATGCACCCATACTAGTGTTACCAGAAAAGGAACTGAAGATTTTGTAATCTGTTGTGACGCTTCCAAGTTAGGTTATGGATGTGTGTTAATGCAACGTCAAAAAGTTACAGCTTACGCTTCTAGACAACTTAAGAATCATGAAGAGAATTACTCAACCCATGATTTGGAATTAGGAGCTATAATTTTTCCCTTAAAATTTGGAGACATTACCTTTACGGTAGTAAGTTAACCATATTCACCGACCATAAAAGTTTAAGGTATGTTTTTGGGCAAAAGGAATTAAATATGAGACAAAGACGCTGAATGGAAATGCTTAGTGATTATGATTGTGATATCCAGTATCATGCAGGAAAAGCAAATGTAGTTGCTGATGCTTTAAGCCGAAAGTATCATGAAAAGCCAAAAAGAGTACGTTTTCTTCAATTAAATCTACAAGTAGATTTAAATGATCAGATTAGAAAAGCATAAGAATCAGTAATCAAGGATGATACTGAAAAGTTAAAAGGAATGATTAAGGAATTAGAACAAGGAACAGATGGAATTTGGAGATTCCATAAGAAAAGCATGTGGATACCTAAATTAGAAAACCTACGCAACTGTATATTAGAAGAAGCCCATAAGTCTAAATATACGATGCATCCTAGAAATGATAAGATGTATCAGGACTTAAGAAAGAATTTCTGGTGGATAGGAATGAAAAAGGATATAGCAGGATATGTTGCAAAGTGTTTAACTTGTTCACAAGTTAAAGCTGAACATCAGAAACCCTCAGGTTTATTGCAACAGTTAGAAATGCCTGTATGGAAATGGGAATTGATAACAATGGATTTTGTTACTAAATTAACCAAAACAAGAAAAGGTAATGATACAATTTGGGAGATTGTAGACAGACTAACCAAGTCAGCTCATTTCCTACCAATGAAAGAAATGTTCAGTATGGAACAGTTAGCTAAATTATATGTAAATGAAATAGTTTCATTACATGGAATTCCTCTATCAATTGTTTCTGACAGAGATAGTCGTTTTACCTCTCATTTTTTGACAAGTTTCCAAAAAGCAATGGGAACCAAGTTGAATCTAAGCACTGCTTATCATCCTCAAACGGACGAACAAAGCGAAAGGACAATTCAGACAATGGAAGACATGCTTAGAGCTTGTGTAATTGATCTCGGAGGTAATTGGGACGATCACTTACCATTGATAGAATTTTCTTACAATAATAGTTATCACACAAGTATCAATGCTGCACCATTCGAAGTACTTTATGGATGAAAGTGTCGAACGCCAGTCTGTTGGGCAGAAATTGGAGAAAAGCAACTATCTGGACTTGAGATAGTACAAGAAACAACAGACAAAATCATTCAAGTCAAAGAACGACTGAAAGCATCACAAGATAGAAAAAAGAGTTATGCTGATAACAGAGGAAAGCCATTGGAATTTCAAGTAGGAGATAAAGTGTTATTGAAAGTCTCTCCTTGGAAAGGAGTGGTAAGATTCATCAAAAGGGGAAAGCTAAGCCCCAGGTATGTTGGACCTTTTGAGATTATTAGAAAAATAGGACCAGTATCCTATCAGCTACAACTGCCAGAGGAAATAGCAGGAATACATAATGTATTTCATGTATCAAATCTCAAAAAGTGTTTAGCCGATGAATCGCTAGTAGTGCCTCTTAAGGACATAGAGGTAAATGAACAGTTAAAGTTTGTAGAGAAGCCTCTACAGATTGAAGACAGGAAGATTAAAAATCTCAAGCACAAAAGACTAGTTCTAGTCAAAGTGAAGTGGAACTCCAAAAGAGGACCAGAATACACATGGGAGCTTGAATCAGAAATGCAAGGAAATACCCACACCTATTCTAGTAGACCTCGAGGACGAGCTCTAAAACAAGGTGGGGAGGATATAACAACCCTCCAAATATTTTGACACCCTAATATATTTTAAAATACCCTAATATGTCTTAAAATACACCCCGTATGTGAAAACCGAGCCCAAAATACATTATATCATTAAAAATTAAACAAAAACAAGAAAATTAGGACTCTGGCGGGCCGCGTAAGACTCACCACTAGCTTACGCGGGCCGTGACAACTCAGATCTCCGGTAACACCCCAGGCTGCCACGTGTCGTCATCGTGTCACAGCTAGTTGTGATGACCAATCAACCCTAGCCCCTATTACTCTACTACGCGGGCCGCGTAGCCCGAGGTCTCACTTTACGCGGGCCGCGAGAAAGCCCAAATCAGGCCCTATATAATGGGAGCTCGGGGCATCAGTTTCAATCGCTCACATCTTTCTCTCTCACTCGAATTTTCTGATAATAGGCATTATAATTGGGTATAATATCCCCCTAATTAACGAAGTTCTGCCCCGATGTAAGTATCATAACCCCGGTTACGTATTAGATACGCTGCCCGATTGATCCAGGGTTCCGTAACGGCTGTCAGGGTTCTGCCCGACGTAGTCGTTGGAATGCCGTCTCGGGGAGGGTATAACTAATGTAAATATAAAGTGTTATTATACTAACGCGTGTGCATTATGTAAATTATAGATAATCTCCAGGAAACCTTAGAAGAAACCTAAGTCAGCAAAGTGAGTAATCTCCTTTTTGTAAATTGTTTTTACAAACCTTAAATGTTTTACAATGTGATTAAGCAGTGATTGAGTCTTTGTAGTTCTTCAATTACTGCCGGTATGTTGGAGTTTTGTATACAAAATGTGGAACACTTTACCATTGGACAACGAGTTAGGTAATGTGTAATATGACCCACCAGTCAGGATTGACAATACTGAATGAGTAATTGTGTAGAAATAAACAATGTGATTGCTCTCAATACTGTTAATGGATGAAACTCTTCTTGATTAAACTGGGATTCACTCACCAGTATTTCCCACTGACAAATGTTTTTAAAACGCGTTTCAGGTAACAAAATGTAAAAGCCAAATTAGAAGAAAGCCAGCTGGAGAGCACTGACGGCTTGGAAAAATGTGGCTATAAAAGTTACCTAAAAGACGATGTTTTAAATAAAATAGGGTTTATCCCTATAAATATGTTGTAATAAGAAACTTGGGTTTTACCCATGTGATTATTAATATAAAATATGGTGGTTTTACTCTGATAAATATTTCCTAACTACGGTCCTGATGAAATTTACGCTGCCAAAATAATAAAATAATGATACCACCAAGACTGGTCTCGCGGCCACCCGTTCCCGGGACAGATAGGGGGCGGGGGTTGCGACAGGTAAAGTTTAAACGTAGCGAGTTATTATTACGTTAGTTTAGATTTTATTTAGTTAACGCGCATCGAGCTCGAACCGATACTTTAGTAACTTGTTACGTTTGGCATTTTGATAGAAATTTTATACACTGTGTTTATATTGTTGAAAATTGTTGAGTTTTGAAAAGATAATGACAACTTGAGTTGTTGGCTTATTCCAAAAACAGAGTAAACTCTGTCCGTTTTCCGTAAAAACGTAAAACATAAATAGTTTAACATAAAACGTAAAACGTAAAGAGTTTTACGTAAAACGTAAAGAGTTTTACGTAAAACGTAAAACGTAAAGAGTTTTAGGTAAAACGTAAACTTTTTAACGTAAAACGTAAGACGTAAACTTTTTAACGTAAAACGTAAACTTTTTTTTTAAAAACTATTTAACGTAAAACTTTTTCTACGTAAATTGTAAAACGTAAAAAACCGTGTGATAAAACGGCGCCTAAAAAAACGGGACGTAAAAAACGCCGCGTTAAAACGGGACGTAAAAAACAGCGTGTTAAAACGGGACGTAAAAAAACGGCGCGTTAAAAAACGACGCTTGAAAAAGCCGAGCGTAAAAAACGGCGTGCCAAAACGACGCGTTAAAAAACGATGCGTGAAAAAGCCGGGCGTAAAAACGGCGTGCAAAAACCGGCGTGCAAAAAAAATTGTTTTGTTAAAAAAATTTGAATTTAAAAATGCTTTTAATAAAAAAAATTTTGTTTTAAAAAATAAAAAGTAATATAATAAAACAAAAAAGGTAATAAAAAAATAATAAAGACAAAAAGATAAAAAAGAGTAATTTTACTAAACTACCCTTTTTGATTAAAATATTAAAGACATAATAAGACAAAATGTATTCAATATTAATTTTTGTTACTTTTAATCTCATCTATCGATCTTGTTGATCTAGTGGCTAGAAAGTGGTTCTCTCGGTTCTTACAACTGGAGGTGGTTTTCATTTTAGCGCTCCCCTATATATGTGTATATATATATATATATATATATATATATATATATAGGGTAGGGTTCCAGCGTGAACAACCTCCCAAGAGTGAACTGCGTGAACAGATATGGACCCTTGATTTCCTTTTTAGTTGTTAAGGGTAGGATTGTAATTATATAAAAAAATTAGATTTAAATCATTATTTTTAATAATTGAATTAAGTTACATCTTTCCTAATTTAAATTCATTATCCACATTATGTTTAATTATTAATAAGATAATAGTGGTTAATAAATTTAAACAACCTATAATTCTTATATATAAAAAAATGATATGTTATAGATATAACCTACAAAATTTTGGCGCAAGTTCCTGCTCTGCATCTTCCTGCTCTGCATCAATCAGGTATGCATCTTTCATATCTTTATTTAATACAGAGAACGTTATTTTAATAACAAAGAGATTGTTACATAGATCCTACAAGAAAGAATAAAGTTTAAAACTTTACGTAATTTGGTAACAAGCACTTGAAATAGGAGAAAAATGATAGGCCGAGATTTTGCAGCCATATTGAAATAGGAGAAACATGATGCGTTTCACTAGAAGCTAGACTAGGAGGGTCATCAAGATCTTGCCCAGATCGTTCCGAAACAGGGTCATTATCGGGAATATCTATCTGCAAAGTGTATGGACAATCAGCTTCCGTAAGTGTGTGTGGGTAGCGGTTCGGGTAGGTGGGGTGACTTGGGTTGGGGTAGCGATGTGGACAGGCGGTGGGGTTGGGGGTTTTATAGCGACTTGGCTGAACGGTTTGGCTTGGCCAAACGGTTATATTTTAAATTTTAAACATAGCCTAGCCAACCATCCAATAAGAGCCGGCCATGTAGGACCGCTAGGCATGCCCAACGCCCGGGCTGAAACTCCCGCCCAAGGGGTCACACCGAAACCCAAGCCCACCCGGGGTGGTGACTTGGGCGTTTGTACCCAACCCACGCCCCAACCCCCGCCTCATACCCCATAGTCTAAGTGTGAAAAAAAATGTCTGCATAGGCTCATTGACACTGAGCTAAACGATACATATTCTATTGTGAAGCATACAATAAAATGAGTTTGAATGTTTATTTTTGTTTTCTTGATTTATTAGCTAGAACATGGATCTATGGCTAACAGACAAGAGTATATAGTTTCTTGATACAATTATAATCTTTGGGATTTAAGTCAGGTTGATAATGTTGCATATAAGAAGTTAATTGGATTGTTTGTATCAACGGCCTTAGTGATCTTGTGTTTGCGGTTTATTTTGTTCTGTTTGCTTGAACAACAGGCATTAAACATGTCTCTAGTGCTTTTCCTTATGTGCAATCGGTGGCATAGGGTAGTGCTGTATGATATTGCAGTCTCTTCTTGTGCTGGTTCTAGATGATTAATAGTATGTTTATGTGACATATATATGTGAAAGCTATCCAGTAGCATGCTCTATGTGACATATATATAGTGCTGTATGATATTGCAGTCTCTTCGTGTGTGGGCCGAGACTTAACCAGGACAAGGTTTCCGAGTTTAATTGTTGCCCCACACAAGACCATATATTTATTTATGTAAAAACATAAATCTCGTCCCACACACGCTTAACATCATGTAACCTTAGCACAATGTGCTTAGCTCATTAACATATCAAACAAGCCAACGGGTGGTAACCAAGTTGTAAACATGTTAAATCATATCGTAAAAAATAGATGAATCAGTATAGGAAGAGGCTGCAGTATCATAGAGCATGCTACTGGATAGCTTTCACATATATATGTCACATAAACATACTATTAATCATCTAGAACCAGCACAAGAAGAGACTGCAATATCATACAGCACTACCCTATGCCACCGATTGCACCTAAGGAAAAGCACTAGAGACATGTTTAATGCCTGTTGTTCAAGCAAACAGAACAAAATAAACCGCAAACACAAGATCGCTAAGGCCGTTGATACAAACAATCCAATTAACTTCTTATATGCAACATTATCAACCTGACTTAAATCCCAAAGATTATAATTGTATCAAGAAACCATATACTCTTGTCTGTTAGCCATAGATCCATAATCTATTGCGGATTTGACTTTATGTACTGTTTGCAAGTTAACACCATTGATGGAGGTTTGTAATCTTTTTTGAGGTATAATTTAGTACCCAAAATCATATGTAGAAGCAGGTCAAACGTAGAAACAGAATGTTAATTAAAATGTTTTATGTTTAAAGGTTATAATGGTAAAATTGTTATTTTCTTTTCTTTTCCTCCTAACTCGGGAACACATAAAATGATTGTTTTCTTGCCTTTTCCTTTACATTTCATTAAACTCGGGAACACGAAAAAAATAACATCTTTTCCCTCCTTTTCTCTCTTAATTAATTTTCCTTCCCCTCCCCCTTTTAATTTTAAATGAGACTCGGGAACATAGCGTAATATTCGTGTCTCTGGCCTCTTGGCGATCTTTTGTTCTTCATTTGACATCCAGATCTGAATCAACTGTATAAATCTCCTACCCTTTAGTATCTCATATTCTTTTTTCTAGAGTGATTTGTGTAGTGGTTTAATTTGAGGGCATGTTTGGCTAAGCTTTTCAACCCAACTTATTGGCTTATTGACTTAATAAAAAAGCCAATAAGTTGTTTTTGTGTTTGGATAACATAAAAGTCCTTTTTGAAATGACTTTTTGCAAAGAAGGAAAAGGAGATTTTGAAAAGTTAAGAAATTGTGACTTCTTGATCTAGCTTATGACTTTTCAATAATCAAATTACTAAATTACCCTTTATAACATCTCTTATATTTGAAAAGAATGTCCATTTTAGTCATTTTACATCAATAAGCTTAGCCAAACACTTTTTAAAAAACAACTTATTGACTTATTGGCTTTTCCCACCCCAAAAGCTAATCCAAACACTTTTTTTTAAAACTCCTTTTCAAAAAGTCTTTTTCCCAAGAGTCCTTTTTAACTCTAACTAGGGTTAAGACCCGCCCGCGTTGCGGCGCGGGTACATCGTAAATATTGAATGGATTAGTCCAAACGTTATATGATGCATTAACCATATGAAAACACATATTTCGACGTATCCAGTTGAACTCAGTGTAACCTGTATAAGCATTGTGATTGGATCAAACGTAAAGTAAATGGAATTCATATCGAACAATCATAACGTGTTATATGTGACCCAACTCATACACAGAAAACGTAACAGGTATGAAGGAAAATATGCACATGTAATCGAAAGGGATTAATTAGAGCTTTCGAAAAAAAGGGAGAAAAAAACCATAATTTGACTCCACTCGGTTCGAAACAAACTTTACGAAACATACATAAAATAAACATGAAAACATATTATATTTGACCTAAATCATTTCCCAAAAATGTTTATCTCAAAACGTAGAACAACTTGAATTTATACCAAAACGTACGTAAAAATATGCACGTAAAAATGGTTTCTTTAAACGAAAACGTATTATATTTGACATGACTCGTCTATAAAAAAGTTTACGTCGGAATATAGAACAAATCATATTTATACATACCGGTACATAAAATATGCACACAAAAATTAGTTTTTAAGTAAAGGAAGAACAGGGGTAAACCGAAAGAAAATATTAGTAAAAAATTTAATAGGTTAAAAACGTTCATAAAACCGTGCCAAGTAGTAACAATGGCACAACAACATCGACTCTCAACATCGTAAAAATAAAATAGATAAAATGGTAAAAATTACACCTAATGAAAAGTAGACTAAAATCGTTGAACCATGCACACCCGTTACAGTGTCTTAATGCGAAGAAATTAAGCAGAAACGTAAAATGTAGAAAATAATAACTTAGTTTATCTACGACCCGCCCGTTGCGACGAACTTTACAAAAGGGGAAAAATGGACTCGTTGCGACGGGTCTGTCATATATGAAAAAATAGAGCAAAAACGTTGAACCTCACATGCACGCTACGACATGTTAACTCGCAAAATTTAGAACGAAACGTAAAACGAAAAACTTGCAAAAGATAAAAAGTATGGGGGACCAATATTGTAAATAACAAAGTGTTGTGTTAAATTATAAAAGATGGAAAACTTAGAGTTAAAAGTAAAAAAAAAAGGGGTTAAAATGTAAAAGATAAAACTTTTAGGTTGAAAGTGGAAAATTAAGTTTTTTTTTTTGGAAAACTCCCCAAGCACAAGTTACAAGTGCTAATGCACAAAAAAGTTGCAAAGTTATATATAGGTTTTAATTAGCCAAACATGCCCTGAATATACGTGTAGTTTTTTTTGGGAGAATCGGTCGATTCGTGGCTTTCTTCTTCCTCCAACTACTATTATACTTCCAGTTCCAAGCTTGCTCGATTCTTCACATCTGATACATTAATGGCCTCAAAAAGTCTAATGGTGATGGATAGGTTAATTTGGAGACTGTAAATGGAAGATTCGGGTTGTCGGAGAAAGCATACGAGATCCATGGCGGTTCATCGCCACAACATCGATTGAAAAGATCAAGGTATGATTTTCCTTTTCTGGTGTTTTGTTTATATTTCTATTCGGATTGATTTAAATATGTTATGTGACGTGAAATCTAGGGTTTGTGTTTGCGTTTTGGATTGGAATTGAATCTCAGTTCTTCGTGCTTAGGCAACAATTCCAAACCCTAGCAAAAATCATCGGCGGCATTTCAGTTTCCTTTGTTCCAAAGATTGAAAATATTCAACAGGTTAGAAATCCTTCTCTCATAAATGATTTCTTTTTTGATATTTGACTTTGTAGGATTTCTATTCACCATTCATGTGTTGCTCGATTAGGGTTTTTTTTCTGTAGGGTGTATCATGATTATGCACAAGCTTAGCACTTAATCAATTGTTTATGGAGATCACAGTTACTTTAGGGGTAAAGTTTCATCAGCATTTGTCTTCTTAATAATAAATATTAACTATTAAATCATTCTTGTATCTTGATTTGGGCAACTCAACCATAATAAAATTTGTTACTGTCACAACTAAAGCTAAAAGAAAATAAAATTGAGATTTAAGTCAAACGTGAACTTCAATATGAGGCAAAGGATCTATCAATTTTGTGGACCCGTTACCAATTGTAATTCTTGATTGGTTTAAAATCAAGAGTTGTTTTAAATTTTTTATATGTTTTTATTTCTGGTGTTGTTGATTTTTCACAACAATTAGAAAATATATAGATTTATATGTGCAGTTATTTAATTAAAGGATGCTATGGCAATATTTCTAGCATTGAGGTCACCGTTTATTGGTGATGTAGGTAAGGTGTTTGATAGTCACAAACGAAGATCAAATTGAAGTGTCTCTCCAGGGATTGATATCTTCAATCGAGTCATTGTTCGTTCTCGCTGGTATCTTCTTTATCCTCTTTTCGGTTTCACCATTGTTTCGTGTTCCTTACGTAATTTCATCACAAACCAGATCGTTTTCGTTTCCATTTCGGTTTCGTTGTGTAGGCCATAGATCTGGTTTCTAGGGTTGTTGGAATGTGATTTACATTTGGATTCATTAGTAACGATTGACATTGACGAGGCGGAAGATATGAATTTTGGATACCCATTTCTTTTTCACCCATGTTTCTTCTACAAATTGTTCCATCTTTGCGGTTGCTCTGTTGTCGTTTCATTAGGATTTTGACTTTCCTCTGCAAATTGATCCCTGTTTTAGTTGTTGGTTCTTTGACATACTGACATAGTAAGGTAAATCAATAATCAATAATAAGTTTTTAATTTGTTAATTTTTAATGGAATTGTATTATTGTTGTGTTAATTATTTTTGTAATAATAACTAATACATTATTTATTGGTTTTGTTAAGTAAGTGTTTGTGGGCAAACCCAAGTCGACCCATCCCATTTTGACCCATACTAACATGTTTAAACATGAACAATGAATCACTTTTGAAATGAATAATGCACATACTTATTATGTTACTTTTTGCAGTTTGGAATGTTGATTGAGTATTTATTTTTGAAGTTCCAGCACCACTTTTGAAATTTCATTCTTATATGGTTTCATGTGAGTTGCACACTAAGTGTTTGGGTAAATGCGTAAAAGAATTCTTTATTTTAATGGATATTGAAATCTGGGTATAAAAAGTTCAACTTTTTTTTGTCATTCAGATGTTAGGAATTTTTTTTACCAGGCTGGGTAACATAGCCAGGTTTGAGAAACAAATTCAACAATAATCTGTAATTTATGATGAACAAATACCTATTTGTAAAGCGAGACCATGGATTGGGAGGCAAACACGGTAGGTCGAAAAAGAAGAAGGTTGGGGAGGGTTCGAAAACTGAAAGAGATGCTAGCCATTGTGGAGCCGGTTTAGAGATTCCATCAGGATGCATGATTCATGTAATAGAATCCGTTAGAGTATGGCAAACATTAATAGAGCAAGTTGAACACATTTTATTCATGTTAGATCATGTATATATTTTTGTTAGCTGCTATTTGTGATAAACTAACCCTTTTGATCCTAACAAGATTTTCTTTTTGCCATATTTGAACTTCAGATCCTAGAAGGAAGTATGAATCATTTGAGAGGTATGGTAAAGACTTGACAGCCATGGCTAGGGAAGGGAAGGGAAGGGAAGGGAAGTTGGATCTGTCATAGGACAAGATGATGAGATACGGAGATGCATCTAGATTTTCTCAAGTAAAACTAAGACCAACGCTATCCTCATTTGTGAACCAGGTGTTAGAAAGCCTGCAATTCCTGACGGCTAAGCCACTAATATAATGTGTTAAGTATCCTACATGTAATCCACATTTCATTTTCGTATACCGCTAATCAGCAGGCTCAAGACCTGAATAGATGTGGCAAACCCGCATTAAGGTGCCTATATATTTAACAAGTCTTTATCTTTTGCAATATTTTTAAACTATTTTTTGTAGTTTAATATTTTGTTCTTCTAAAAAGTGATTAAGACATGTTTATGCATGATTTCTAATTAAGAAAGTTAGGCGAAGTTTGGATTAGATTGTAACCTGACTTGCATGGTTCGTTTAGGAGTGTTAAAAATGAATCGCCCCAAGCCAAGAAAACCGAAAATTCGGCCTGGTACCCTTTTTGCATATTGGTTTGTTTCTTAGTGCTAGAGTTTTAAAAAAGCATTTTTCCGGTTGCAGATCCGTTTCAACTTTTGTACCCTTTTTCGCATCTTGGTTTGGTACCCATTTGGCATGGCAACTTATGTTGCCGCCATGGCGGATCTGAGCCTTTAATTTTGGATTTTGACTCGATGCTGATGGCGATGGGTGCAAAGTCGATGATGTTGTATCTGACACTGATGGTCTGGTTTTATCTGTACATTTGTATCCTTACGAAACATCAAGTAAATTGTTTTTGTAACTCTTTAAAGTTTATCTAATGATATCTTTCTTTTTTTGTAGTTGCTGGAACTATGGTAGTAAGCTCAAGTAAGAAATATAAGTCAAGGAAAAGGGTACAAAAGTTATCATGATATAGCTTCCATTTATTAATCCGAAACAATTACTGAACCTATGAAAATTTATCAATGATGTCTGTGTTATACTCTTTTAATACAAAATCTATATCTGTCTTTTTTAATCCAAGTTCACTAGGTGCCTTTTTTTTTATTTTACACTTGCTTTTAAATGGTTGAAACCCGTGAAGTTCACGGGTTATAAAACAATATACTCTTGCCACATGGTTATTTTACATTTAAAAGTAACTTTTATATTTATTTGAATAACAAATGATGTGTTGGCATGGTGGTCGCAAATGATGTATTATATTCTTTGTAACATAAATGAAAAATGTATTGAAAAGAAGCATTGATTATATATTTATCATAAATAATAATTAATATAAATAACTTTCTCGAGCCCGAGAAGCAATCCCGGGTGATGAAAAGGGTATTGAAAAGAAGCATTGATTATATATTTATCATAAATAATAATTAATATAAATAACTTTCTCGAGCCCGGGAAGCAATCCCGGGTGATAACCTAGTTGATGGATATATGATGATGCAACGCGATGTGAAAGCCGTAGAAGGACTGTGTGGAATCACAAAGCAAGCGTCGTTTCCAATAGCTTAATCTTAATCGTTAGTTAATTATGCTGATTAGTGTTGAATATTAATTTGGTAGAGTTGTTTAAGCATTGATTTGGTAGTGTTGCATTCTAAAATAAAATTACTATTTTTCTGTATTTGTTTAACTTTTGAATGTTTAACAAAAGTTTACTTAACTACTTGAAATTAATTTCATAGTTATGCGAATCTTTGATGAATTGAAGCAATTATTGATCCTTGTATATGGTCATTTGTTAAAAAAAAAAACTTTTATAACTTTTAAGTTTCTTTTAACACACAAAAGTTACAAAACACTTTAAAATTACATATAAAAACGTGTTATCCACCTTCGTGTGTAAGAAATGAGCCAAGTTAGAACTAACAACGCAAATGTGTGCAAGAAATATTAATATTTAAGATACATTTAAGCTATTAATACTTAAGATACATTTAAGATATGTTTTGTATTAATATTTTATACACATGTAGAAAACACTTGCACCGTCACTTTTTTTTTTCAACACAAAACCGAATTGTATTTTGAGGAAAATATTTGTTTCTAATTACTATTTTTCTGTACTTGTTTAACTTTTGAATGTTTTACAAAAGTTTACTTAAGTACTTGAAATTAATTTCATAGTTATGCGAATCTTTGATGAATTGAAGCAATTATTAATCCTTTTATATGGTCATTTGTTAAAAAAACTTTTATAACTTTTAAGTTTCTTTTAACACACAAATGTTACAAAACACTTTAAAATTACATATAAAAACGTGTTAGTTCCCCGTGTAAGAAATGAGCCCACTTAGAAGTAACATCGCAAATTTTTTCGATGTGTGCATAAAATATTAGTGTACTTCACTAATACATTTAAGATATGTTTTGTATTAATATTTTATACACGTGTAGAAAACACTTGCGCCGTCACTTTTTTTTAACACAAAACCGAATTGTATTAGACCATGTGTAGTGGAAGACATCCCATCCTTGGGTGTTTAGCGCCATGTGGCAGTCCAGTCAGTAATGGGACATTATGGGGCGTTTTTTCTAAAATGGATGTAGTGGGGGATGTGGGCATTGTGGGGCATTACGTTAAAAGGGCGTGCTTTTTTGAAAAAAACGCCCAAAATCATTGCCACTACAGGTGGTCTTATGAGGAAAATATTTGTTTCCAGTTAATGCATTTAAACAATTCTTGAAACTATATGGACTTGTTCTTATATAAATTTTACCAATCCCAACAAAATTTTATTGATAAAGATGTTCATAAAGAGATAGGATTTGACATGCATTAGATACAAGAAATTCACGAAAACCATAATTTTTGCCGATTTATTATTGACTTTTGTGTGAGTTGGATTGACCGAGTTTAAATCGCGATTCAGGAAGGAAAGTAACAACGATCATTGAAAAGGCATATGCTTGAGTCGATTGCGGTATGCAGATTCACAAAGAAAAGTCACGACAAAAAGGTAACATCGATTCAAAAGGAAGAAACGAAAGTCATGGAAACGCGTGGATGAATGATTGAATTGAGACATAGATGCTACCTTTGGGGGATAAGGGTTTAAAGATTTGTTATCCAAGGAAGCGGTTTACAAAAGCATTCTAGGGATGTTGTCGAGTTTCTTTTAATTGTGTCTCTTGGTTTAATGAGAAACATGTCCTTTTAATTAATGCTTTTAAACCAACGTGTCCTTCTAAATTGATGTTTCGCATGCGACATAGCATTTTGTGAAGGATGTGACGCATCGCTGTAATCACGAATCAACACATCGATGAGATATTTAAATCTTTCAATTGACAAAGGGAAACACGAAAAGGACGCAATGGTTTTTTTATACATAGAATATGTACATGTATAATATAAGTTTCTAACAGAAGGTGTGACATAAATTACTTTTTGTAGTTATATAATAGTTAAACCATTCATTAACTTTCTTATATTAATTATTTTTTCTCTCAAATTTTATATATAACTTTCTTATATTAATTATTTTTTTTCACAAATTTTATATATATCTTTCTTATATTAATTAGTTTTTTCACAAATATTTTTTTTATAAAATTATATTTTTTCCCCAACAACGTTTATATAATAGTTATTTTTATTCTACAAATAAGGTTTTTGTATTAATTATCCCAAATAGCGTTTATATAATAATTATTTTTATTCTCCAAATAACGTTTTTGTATTAATTATTTTCATTTTGCTAATAATGCTTTTTAATAATTTTATTTCTATTACAAACAGCGTTTTTATATTGATTATTTATATTTTACAAATAAAACTTTTCATTAATTATTTTGCCAAATAATACTTTATTATTAATTGTCTTTATATTACGTGTTCTTTTTTATAAATAATATGCTTACATTATTTATTTATATTATTATTCCATATTGTTTACAATATATTAATTTATTTTATTTTAAGTTAGTTTTTAACCCTAGAAATCGAGTAAAATGTAAAAACATATGAACTGATTATCAAACTTGTAGGATACCCTCCCTCTCGCGATAGGGTGATGGTTTTAGGTTTAAAAAGAAATTACATTTCAGACCCTGTACTTGTGAAATTTAAAAAAAAAACCCATCAAACGGTTGTTTCTAACCAAGTTAGGCATTTGTTAGAAAATAACAAAAAGTTACAAACGTGGGGGGCTATTTGGTACAAAAAAAGTTATTTAGGACGAAAATGGCAAACCCAAACCTTAGGGACGATTTTGGCAATTAACTCATGTTATTTTTTTTATATTATTTTTATTTGTTGATCCACACATAAATCTGCTGCTGCTATTGAAATTTGTGTTTATTCATTATTGGTAACTAGATAAGAGGCCCGCCGCGTTGCGGCTAGGGCATACAAATTGATAAACGATGTCTTCACAGTCCTTTTCAAATCAACCAAGTTTAAACTCAAAACAATGCAGGCTTCAATCCCATACCTCCTTGTTTATTTTCTTTTGTTTAAGGAGCAAAAACTATCATAAACGGAGCCGACATTACAACAATAAAATCTTCAAGGACCTTTAACTAAGTACCAGCCAAGAAAATACAAATTCGGCTGTCCCCGCACGTTGCGACCGGAGACCCATTACTTCATGTCAATATATAACTCTTTACAAGGCTCTGCCACTAAGTCCAACTTTTACTGTATCAAAATTCTTTAGTTTCAACTCCCCCTACATGTTAGACTATGGGGTATGGCCGTATGGGGCGGGGGTTGGGTACAAACGACCACGTCACCACCCCGGGTGGGCTTGGGTTTCGGCGTGGCCCCTTGGGCGGGAGTTTCAGCCCGGGCGTTGGGCGGGGCTACGAACATGACATGGCGGAACCTCGTTGGACAAGAGCACTAGCCCTTTGAAATTGGCTTTTTTTTCCACGCCCCACCATACCCCTTTGAAATTGGCTTTTGGTCTTGGGTACCCCATACTCCACGTGTCGCACCATGCCCCCAACCCACGCCCCACCATACCCCACGGTCTTGCAATGCATTCATTTCTAGAAGTAATTGAATGAAAAATAACCAGCTTTGACTCGATTTCTAGTTAGGCGACCACCTCTTCATTAGCCGGAAAAAAAACCTTTACTCCTACGGTTTAAAAAAAAATCTGTAGAATAACCAACTTTAAACCAAACCAACCCGACTGGGTAATTCATACAACTATGAAAACAAACTATTAAGAAGCTACATTTCAAACATGCTAGACATATAGCCTAATAAAAAAATATATTCACATGTATCTTATACAAAGCATAAGAGCAAACCTGGAGAGCAAGTGTCACAACCCCCGATCCCTGTTTCCCGGGAACGGGCGGACGTGATCACAGAGTTTGGTGGTATCAGGTTTTATTTAGTCTTGCAGCGGAATTTACATCAGGACCGTAGTTAGGAAATATTTATCAGAGTAAAACCACCATATTTTATAATATTAAACAAATGGGATGAAACCCAAGTTCATAGTACACATGTTTTCATAGGAATAAATCCTATTTTATTTAATAAAAACATCTATTTTATTTTAGGTAACTTTATTGCCACTTTTCCAAGCCTTCAGTGCTCTCCAGCTGGCTTTTATTGGCTTCACACTAAGTTACCTGAAACACGTGTTTAAAACATTTTATCAGTATTAAATACTGGTGAGTGAATCCCAGTTTAATCAAGTTTATATACAAACTCATTTCACAGTGACCAGTATTGAGGGCACATCCGCAATTACATTTGTTTCCAAGATATACCAATTAACATCAGTGGTACTGTCATACTCAACTTGTGGAAATGTTACTCCTTGACCAGGTGGTAACAAATTTTGTATACAAAACCCCAACATACCCACTATAATTGTATTCTTACAAATACTCAATACGGTTATTCGCAGGGAAAGATATGTAAGTTAATGTTACTCCTTGACCAGGTGGTAACAGATTAATTATGTGAGGTTTTGTAAAATATTCCAAAAACATTAACAAAAAGAGGATAAACTCACAAAAAGGTTTACACAAAAAGAAGGATTACTCACATTGCTGTCTTAGGCTTTTCGTAAGGGTTTCCTGGCTATAATCTATAATATATACAAATATACATTGGTCAGTATCATAACCCTTTGAAATTATTAATAATACCCTCCCCGAGACGGCATTCCAACAACTACGTCGGGTAGAACCACGACAGTTGTTACGGAACCCTAAATCGATCGGGCAGCGTAACTATTATAAAACTGGGGTTATAATACTTACAACGGAGCAGAACCTCGCTAATTAGGGGTATAATACCCAAAATATTACTTCAACTATTCAGAATTCGAGATTGAGAAAAGAACGTGAGCGACGGAAACTGAAATCTGATGCTGGCTATTTATAGTTGTGAAATCTGATCCTCACGCGGCCCGCGTTCCATAACTCCAGACCTAAAGCGGGCCGCGTCAACATAAGTCAACGCGGTAGCTTAGCTGAGTCGTTTACTAGACTTGACACGATTACGACACGTGTCGACCTCTGGTGTATTCGCGTAACCAAGTCACTCGCGGCCCGCTTTCACTTAACGTAAACCTAAAGCGGCCCGCTTTGACTAGAAAAGTCAGCGAAGTCAACACCTGGTCCTAATACGACCCGCGTTAAGTTGATGTGGGTAAGAAGCGGCCCGCATCAGCTTATAATTTCAGAATTTTATTTATTTTCATAAACTATAATATAATTATAACATAACCAGGGCTCGGTTTTCACATACGGGGTATAATATAAAACATATTGGGACATTTTATAATATAATAGGGTGTCGGGAATATTGTAAGGGTGTCGGTTTTACCGAGGGTTGTTACATTCTCCCCACCTTAATTTAGAGCTCGTCCTCGAGATCTACTGAAAATAAGTGAGGATATTTTCTTTTCATTTGTAGAAAATGAGCTGACTTGGTTAATCTATTTACAATCACCCAGATTGTCTTTATTTCCTTTCCTAGTTTTGAGTAATCTAGTAACAAAATCCTTTTGTTATCAATTCCTATTTTCACACCGGCATTTCCAATTGTTGTAACAACCTGAAGGTTTCTGGGTTTTAGCCTTAACTTGTGAACAAGTTTAAACATTTAGAAACATAGACTGCTACGTCCTTTTTCATTTCTATCCACCAGAAATTTTTCCTTAAATCCTGGTACCTTTTATTACTTCCTGGATGCATCGTATATTTAAACTTATGGACTTAATATATGATTACACAGATTTCTTAATTTAGGTCTCCACATTTTCTTTTTATGGAATCTCCAAATTCCATTTGTTCCTTGTTTTCATCTTTTTAACATACCGTTTAACTTTTTCAGTATCTTCCTTGATTACTGACTCTTGTGCTTTTCTTATCTGATCATTTAAATCTACGTACAGATTTAATTTAAGAGAACGTACCCTTCTTGGCTTTTTATGATACTTTCTACTTAAAGCATCTGCCACTATATTTGCTTTTTCTTCATAATTGACTAAATGTCCAAGGAGTTTTACCTGTTCTAACTAAAATGCACAATTTAGAAAACTTAGCATAAAGTTTTTCCTTTCTTAATAGACTTAAAAGTGCTTTGACAATATTCCTGGTAGCAGGTTAATTCTGAATTTAATTTCTCTGTTTGGAGGTAGTCCTGGTAATTCTTCTGGAAAGACATCTGAAAACTGAGATACTACTGGAATGTCTTTTAGTTCTTTTTCTTTAGTGTTAGTGACTATAGAAATCAAATACACTATAGAACTTTTTCTTATAGGATTTGCAGTTTTCATCACAAAGATGAATTTTGTGGATCTAGATGGCTTATTTCCTTTAATTGTGATCGTTTTACCTTTAGATGAATTTACTTGAATTGACTTTTGATCACATAAAATACTGGCTTTATTGGTTATTAACCAATCCATTCCTAAAACAACATCGAATCCTACCATATTCATGGGATATAGATTTACTATAAATTTCTGATTTAAAATTTCTATTCTTGCTCCCTGCAAGATTTCAGAAATCCTAATGGTTTCTCCATTAGTTATCTCTACTAAGCATTCGTGTGGTAGTTTAGTTAATGACTGATTTAGAAATTTGCAAAGCGATGTAGTAATAAAACTTTGGTTTGCACCAGAGTTAAATAATACTTTAGCAAAAACATCATTAACTAAAACGTACCAGTGATGACATCTGGAATCATCTTGGCTTCATCTACAGTCAGAACAAATGCTCTAGCATTTTTAGTATTCTTGTTGTTCGTAGCTGGAGCCAGTTTTGGACAGTTTGGCTTGATATGACCTTTTTCTCCACAGTTAAAACACAATCCATTACTGGATTTCCTCCTGCAGTTCTCTTCATTATGTCCTGGTGCTTTACAGAAATTACAGTGGGTGGAGCATTTTCCAGAATGCTTCTTTTTGCAGATCCCGCAATACGGTACAGAGGTAGAATCTACGTTCCTATGATTGAAATTTCCAGAACGAAATTCTTGAGTAAGCCTTTGGGTTAAGTTTCTCCTCTGATCTTCTTCTCTAGTACGAACTAGTTCATCAGTCAAGGTATTGGCTAGTTCTACTGCTTCTTCTATAGTTTGAGGTCTGGCTGCCTTAACTACATGTCTAATTTCTCCAATTAATCCCCAGATGTAACGGGATATTAATACTGGTTCTGGTGATGCAAGGGTTGACACTATCCTAGCACATTCAAAGAATGTAGTAGTGTACCCTTTACTATCTACACCAATCATCCTAAGGTTGAGGAATTTATTTGCTATCTGTTCCTTTTCATTGGGTGGGCAGAATTTCCTTTCTACCTTTTCTTTAAATTCTTCCCATTCCATATTATAGGTTTTATCACTTCCTCTTGTCTGAAGGATAGTGTTCCACCATTCTAATGCTGCATTCTTAAACAGATTAGAAGCAAACAATATCTTGTCTTCTTCAGCACACTTACTTATCCTTAAGACTGCCTCAGTTTTCTCTATCCAGCGTAAGGTTGCAATAGCCCCTTCATTGCCTGAGAATTCCATTGGTTTACAAGACCAGAATTCTTTATAAGAACAACCATAAGGCATGGTTCTTCTTCTTTTGGGAATAGGCAATTGAAATACTGGTCCATTGTTTACACTGTTTTCTGGTTCAACAGGTCGCTTACTGCTATGTTTACTTTTATTACCAGCATCCTTAACAGTTTGAAGAATAAATGGCATAGCATCTATAATTCCCTGTGCCACTATATGTTGGATAGCACTATTATCCACTTGGTTTACTTGTGTTGTTCATCCGAATGTTTATTTATCATAAACGAATATCTAGTACAATTATACGAACATATTGATTAAAATGAAATATTGCAATTTATATATTTATTACAAACTAGAACTGAAATTCGAAATATATTTATTGGTTATACATCCGTAACTTATTTTAGTCTAACTAGGTTATAGAAATATTATGCTCAACATGCATTTTAGGTAAGGTTTATTCTATCTCTTTCTTCTTACTAGGTTGTTGTCAAATGAACGAAGTTCTTTTAAAGTTTCTAGCTCGTAGGTGGCATGGGTGCTGGCACTGGTTTGACTATTCAACTATAAGTTAACATTTACTGCTGTAGTGGCTAACATGTAGAGATTTGCCCATTTTTTTGTCTAATTTATCTTCCCAAGGTGGGTTACTGCCTATTTTCTGGTTTTCCTGAGACTTTTTCATATTCTCTTGACTTTTTCTAAGAATCCGACTTCTTTTACTAGGGGTAAGTGGATTTTCATACTGTGCTTTACGGACAAATATTCCTTCCTCAATATCTGCTGAATATCCTGAGAAATTTGTTTGAGATGAACTTCCCTTTTCTTTGGGTGAACTATCTAGTTTATGATAGAGGTCCGAAATTCTTCTCTTACTCATACTGTAAACTTAACAAATAGTCAATTAACACATCATAATAATTATAATTACGCATGTATTTTCATAATTTATTTCCTAACACAAAATATAACCTTAAGTGTCAGCAGAACACTTCTTTGGCTTGAGCCAGTGGCTAGGCTCTGATACCACCTTCTGTCACAACCCCCGATCCCTGTTTCCCGGGAACGGGCGGACGTGATCACAGAGTTTGGTGGTATCAGGTTTTATTTAGTCTTGCAGCGGAATTTACATCAGGACCGTAGTTAGGAAATATTTATCAGAGTAAAACCACCATATTTTATAATATTAAACAAATGGGATGAAACCCAAGTTCATAGTACACATGTTTTCATAGGAATAAATCCTATTTTATTTAATAAAAACATCTATTTTATTTTAGGTAACTTTATTGCCACTTTTCCAAGCCTTCAGTGCTCTCCAGCTGGCTTTTATTGGCTTCACACTAAGTTACCTGAAACACGTGTTTAAAACATTTTATCAGTATTAAATACTGGTGAGTGAATCCCAGTTTAATCAAGTTTATATACAAACTCATTTCACAGTGACCAGTATTGAGGGCACATCCGCAATTACATTTGTTTCCAAGATATACCAATTAACATCAGTGGTACTGTCATACTCAACTTGTGGAAATGTTACTCCTTGACCAGGTGGTAACAAATTTTGTATACAAAACCCCAACATACCCACTATAATTGTATTCTTACAAATACTCAATACGGTTATTCGCAGGGAAAGATATGTAAGTTAATGTTACTCCTTGACCAGGTGGTAACAGATTAATTATGTGAGGTTTTGTAAAATATTCCAAAAACATTAACAAAAAGAGGATAAACTCACAAAAAGGTTTACACAAAAAGAAGGATTACTCACATTGCTGTCTTAGGCTTTTCGTAAGGGTTTCCTGGCTATAATCTATAATATATACAAATATACATTGGTCAGTATCATAACCCTTTGAAATTATTAATAATACCCTCCCCGAGACGGCATTCCAACAACTACGTCGGGTAGAACCACGACAGTTGTTACGGAACCCTAAATCGATCGGGCAGCGTAACTATTATAAAACTGGGGTTATAATACTTACAACGGAGCAGAACCTCGCTAATTAGGGGTATAATACCCAAAATATTACTTCAACTATTCAGAATTCGAGATTGAGAAAAGAACGTGAGCGACGGAAACTGAAATCTGATGCTGGCTATTTATAGTTGTGAAATCTGATCCTCACGCGGCCCGCGTTCCATAACTCCAGACCTAAAGCGGGCCGCGTCAACATAAGTCAACGCGGTAGCTTAGCTGAGTCGTTTACTAGACTTGACACGATTACGACACGTGTCGACCTCTGGTGTATTCGCGTAACCAAGTCACTCGCGGCCCGCTTTCACTTAACGTAAACCTAAAGCGGCCCGCTTTGACTAGAAAAGTCAGCGAAGTCAACACCTGGTTCTAATACGGCCCGCGTTAAGTTGATGTGGGTAAGAAGCGGCCCGCATCAGCTTATAATTTCAGAATTTTATTTATTTTCATAAACTATAATATAATTATAACATAACTAGGGCTCGGTTTTCACATACGGGGTATAATATAAAACATATTGGGACATTTTATAATATAATAGGGTGTCGGGAATATTGTAAGGGTGTCGGTTTTACCGAGGGTTGTTACAGCAAGGACTATAGCAAGCAAGATCAACAACAAAGAGAAACAAATGGAACCAAAGCTGCACCATAGACATAATTAGTAATGCACGTTTCTGTACAAATAATGATATAAATAATGGCAGCCTTTGGAAAAAAAAACCTCTGAATATAAGCATAATTATGAATAGGATTGAGTCTATAATTCATTAGCTAAAACAAACTCTAATAATTATCTAAATCCCCAAATAATAGACGACTTGTAGTTCTACAAGAAAAAATAAACAACAGAATCAACAATCAAGCATCATACATAAAAAAGGCAAACACCATCAACGACCTAGACACAATAACAAAGACTTCAACAACAACCACATAGGTAATAGTTTAATACTGAACAGATGGACTCAACAACACATTAAACATACAGTCTACATAAGCCCCCAAAACAAAGCATATAACCTTTCGACATAAATATGTAGCAAATAAGACTAAATCTAAGCATATGCATACTTTATACGCCAAGCGAGCTTCTATAACTGATATAGCTCAGATTAACGAAACGTGGACTTTGTAAAATAAACTTGGTGGACGATACTCACCAGAACTAAGACAGCAGAATGCCCATTTTGAATAGCAATAAATCGTACCAAGAAACGCTAGAACATGAGAAAATGAAGATTAAACAAAAACACAACAAAGCAAACATCAGTCAATTAATAAGTTGAGCAACAAATCTGAGTTGTTGCTTCCGCCACTGTTAGTTGAAATCATCGTGCCAGAAGAACATAAGTTCTCTTCAATTAAAGAGTCAAGTGGTCCATCACATGTTGCACACCAGCAACAGTATAGGCTCAGACATGTTGAAGAAACAAAAATTACTCGCTTTGGCTGCACACTAAGAGGTTAAAGACCTCATTTGCCACGCCAATAAACACTAAAATATCAGTTTCTTTAAACTAAAACACATCATCATAGCCCAGAAGTAGATACAATATTGATATTATATGACAACTGCCAAAAAAAATGTTATCGAGATGTGAATGTGTTTGTGCATTGGAACCTTGAAAGCTCGGATATGTAATCGAGGGATGAACACATCTAAGAACGGGTTACGCCATCGCTGCAAACACACAGTTGCAAAGTGAGCACTATGCCATCTGGATGTTGCCTCACCAACATGCTACCCGGATGCTCGATGTACCCTAAAAATACAACGATCATCACAACTCTAGAACAAATCATAAAGTCTAAAATTGTCGGTTAAAAAGAAGCAACTGTAAAAACCCAAACCCATGGTTAAGTAAAAAAGGTGTAAGAAAACGTGTGCTCTGCTTCACACGCACAAGGGACACGCGCTAAAACCTAGCCATGACTTTCCATATACAAAACTTTAAGCGGTGGGTACAACCACTAATGCAGCCCAATGTGGCTAATTGATAATGTTAAAATACATACCTAAAACACAACCCCTTGTTTATCAAAACAACCTTAAAAAGCCCAGATATGTAATTGAGGGATGAACACATATAACACCCTGGTAACAACATGGCTGCAAACACACAGTTGCACAGTGAAACTATGCCATCTGGATCTTGCCCTGCCAAGATGCTACCTGGATCTTCGATTTCCCCTCAAATTACAACGATCATCACAACTTTAAAGCATTCCATCAAGCACCTCATATACAGAGTTTCTTAGCCAACTACAGAGGCTCAAGCAACCATCATAGCCTTTCATCTTAGCTTACGCATCATAGCTCGACATTTTCAAATCAGATTGGCTAGAGAAAACAAAACCCGGTGTACACCTTTGGTACAAATCACATTTTCATATGGATTAAGATAAACCCCTGGTTCTGTCTCAGATGGTTCATAAATGAACAATACCTAAGTTCATCATCATAAAATAATATCTGCATATGACATAGATTCATGAAATCAAACATCTACCAGCATCGAATCAAACAAAGCATTTTAGATCGAAACGAAACGCAAATTCACGAAGAGGGCATCTACGCGAGTTTGATGAAGATGTAGAAGCAGCACAAACAAAGGCAACACCATTTGAAACAATTGCAATACAAGTAACAAAAGAGGGTATCTACGCGAGTTTGATGCAGATGTATCCATTCGTCAGAGAAGATGATCGGAACGGTGAAGGTTAATCGGAGCTGTGATAGCGTGAATAAACCTAGGGTTTGAAAAGTGTGTGAGAAGGAATCGATTGCACAATGAATTTCAGAACCACCATTGTAGAAGTCGTACGGGACCGACCGACCACAATCTCTTCTCTCTCTGAAGAAAGTGAAAACCCAAAACCATGGTAAAGTAAAAAGGTGGGAAGCTTTTAGTTCACACGTGTGAGTACAAGTTGACAGAGCCTTACCAATTACTTTTCAATAAACAAAACTTTAAGCGGTGAGTACAACCATTAATGCAGCCCAATGTTACAAATTATAGTTATATATAATATATAATATATAATATAATATAATTGGTAATTTAGAAAATTCAAAGGCTAACTAAAACAATATTCGCGGTCAACAAGGCTATTTTTGTAATTTCCATTTACATAAAACAAATATATTACTTTGTTATTTCCATTTACATAAAACTAATATATCAAATCATCCCTTGGGCATGTTTGTGATATGTTCTTTACTTTGGCCGGGAAGAAACATGCACGTGTGTCTCTACATGTTACTTTTCTATATATTAATTCATGTTACTTTAGTTATTTTCTAGTTATTTGTTAGTTGCATTTTAGTGGGTCAAATAATGGGATAATGGACAGTTACCATACTCCACATTTCTTACGTATTTTAGGGTTCAAGTTAGTGGTAGTTGGTTATTTTATTTTCTTTGTTTGTAAGGCTATTTATAGCCGTATGTTCTTTGTTGGAAGATAGGAATGAAAAATTATGAATTAAGTCTGAATTCTCTCTAAAGTTCTTTCTGGCTTCCGTCTAATTTCTTTGGATCATTTGATTACGACTTGGTTCGTATCAATTGGTATCGGAGCGGTCTTGATCCACATCAATGGACGCTCAAACTCTATCCAAACACGAGTTGTTTGATCAAATCGAGTCATGTATTGCTCGGATGATTGATATTCTAAAAAATCGACCCCGGTTCCAAGCTCCTGCCATCGTTGCCGCTACCACAACACCACCACCAACCGTTGCCGATCCGCCACCAAACCCCACCCCTACGTCTTCCGTTGTTCAAAACCCAGCCCAAAATACCGCACCCGTACCGCTGCTTAAACCCACATCATCTCACGAACACTTTGCACCCCTCAACACCCACCACCCTCTTTCGAACCAACAAATCACACTAGCCACAACCTCGGCTCGTGTCTTCAGCACTCCGCCATGCCAACAAGACAACCAGAACTCGCAAAAGGACAATGAATCATCTTCGAGAGAAGGCGTAGCCGATGAACGCGAGTGGCACCCACCTTGGCGCCCCGTTGCGACTGCTCCGAACACGGTTGGAAGATTCGAATGGCATCCACCTTGGAAGTTTCCAATGTTGTGTCCGAATTTCAATCTTGTGGACAAGGTTCTTTTAAGGGGGATGGAATGATATGTTCTTTACTTTGGCCTGGAAGAAGCATGCACGTGTGTCTCTGCATGTTACTTTTCTATATATTAATTCATGTTACTTTAGTTATTTTCTAGTTATTTGTTAGGTGCATTTTAGTGGGTCAAATAATGGGATAATGGACAGTTACCATACTCCACATTTCCTACATATTTTAGGGTTCAAGTTAGTGCAGTGGCGGATCTAGGATTCCGACCAAGCGGGAACGTTTTATAAATAAGCGGTAACGAAATCGAAAAAACGTCAAATTTTTCAAAAATTTACACTAAAACCGTCAAAAATTTTCCGACCAAGCGGTAGCGGAGGCTACCCCTTGATCAATGGTAGATCCGCCCCTGAGTTAGTGGTAGTTGGTTATTTTATTTTCTTTGTTTGTAAGGCTATTTATAGCCGTATGTTCTTTGTTGGAAGATAGGAATGATAAATTATGAATTAAGTCTGAATTCTCTCTAAAGTTCTTTCTGGCTTCCGTCTAATTTCTTTGGATCATTTGATTACGACTTGGTTCGTATCAGTTTGCTAGTTTTATCCAAAACAAATTTTTGTACCATTTTGCCTTTCATGTTTTTACATTTATTAGTTAATGGGTCAGACTTAATATGTTTTATTTATTTTTTGTTTGGGCCGTAGGCCAACAATATGTATGGGTCGAATTCTAGAAAGTCCATTAGGGTTATGTTTGTTTAGTTTGGGCCTATTATATGAAACGATGTGTGTGTGAGGGAATAACTGACACAACGGTTATACAGGAATCGACACATCTATTCCCCTGAAGTCGTACCCCTTCAAACACATCGCTTCATCATGTATAAATAGGGCTTCAAACAATCAGTTATGTATACAATACAATTCAGTTATCAAGTTTGAAGTTTATCAAAAGTGCAGTTTGTTTCGGTTAGTATTTTACGAGTTCGTTTAGTTTCTTTCAAGTTTATTTTCGATCATGTATTGGTGCGAGAAGTGTTGTGATTATGTGGATGATTGTTATCATCTCTCTACTCCGAAATCTTAGACCTGGGAAGCCTGTGACAATGCTACCAACATCTCTTTGATCCACACTTGATTTTTTTTCGAATTGATAACAAACACATAAATGCGACCTGATTTCTTTGGTGGATTCGATCGTTTTCACCGGTCCTGGTGTTCAACCATATTTCAAATAAAATCTTCACCAAGCTCTGATACCACTTGTAATATTCTAACAAGTGAAATCGACGAACCAAAGCAACACGCACGAAGACAATTAGTTACTCAAACACACGAGCCACTCTTTTTGTTTTTAAACTTCGACAAATGAATTATAAAGAAAAACTTTGACTCGAAGACATAGAAAAATAAATACCAGACAAGGATTTATATAACACCCTATACAAGTAAACATATTCAAATACAAATACTTATAATCCGAAATTGAAAACATAAAGAGATAAACACTAAATGATCTTTATCCTATTACGACTTGGACTCCGACTCAAAAACTTAGTCAATTAAACAAACTTGACTCATAAGCTTTGGCTCAACAACTTCTAGTTGCGACTAACCTTTAGTCGCATCCCAGCTTCGACTCAGCCACTGCCACATCCAACTTCAACTTGATCCCAGCTGCATGTCATCTTCAGCTGTGACTCAAGTTTCCACAGCTCGTTCTCGGCCACGGCCTAGCAACTTCCCAACTGCAGCTTGTGTCTCCAGCTGAACCCAGTCGTAACTCAATTCCCTCTGAGCTGCAACTCGCTTCTTCGACTTCGATGTTGACTTCAAACACCACATATAACCCATTACTCGATATCGTCGTCGTCATCGTCATCATTGTAAGCATCTATGTCCCTAATCCCTATAATAGTTAGATCATTCATTGTAAGCATCTATGTCTCTATAATAGTTGGATCATGTCACTTGAACCAATCATTTCACGTATTTTCAGTTACTAAAATAACCATTAATTATACAAACTACTTTAGTTATACAAACAATAGTTTCATAAAGACTAGCGCATACGGTCACATGTGATATAAAATTATAGGTTTAGGGTCATGATATGAAAATTACTTATGGTTATTAGAGCAACTATTTTGAGCATGTGATCACATTCACCTTTGCTTTATATTAGATGCATCTTATTAAAGGAGAACGCAAAGCCGTTAATCGAGCAATACGCATTTATACTAATATGAAGATTACCTTAAATAGATTTGTGTATATAACTTTCAATTAGATCATTGGGTGTGGTTTGGTTAGTCCTTAAAGAGACTACCCGCCACGTAGGCGCCACCTCACCAAGGGTGGAGAACCATCCCCTTGGGGACTACCCAAGGGTGTGGAGGATAGTCCTCCCCCCCTGATTTAGTTAAATAATTAAAACAAAGTAAATACAAATAAAAAAAGTGACATTTAAATAAAATCCTAAAGTTACATTTACAAAAAAAGCTAAACATTTAAAAAAATACAATAAAATAAATAAAAAACTACTCGTGGTTTTCTTCGAGATTCCAAATGTGTTCGATCAAGTCTGATTGAAGATTGGCATGTGTGAAATCGTTATGTAATGAGAACCTGTTTAAATCTTGTTGTTCTTCGCTAACCGGAACATTATTCTGATCCACCGCATTCTCGTCATAGTCACAAATTGCGTGGCCTTCGTCTTCGATGATCATGTTATGCAACAAAATACAAGCATACATACAGTATCGCAACTTTTTGGGTGTAAAAGCGCGTGCCGGGTTTTCAATAATATGCCATCTTTGTTGGAGAACACCAAAACACCGATCAATATCTTTTCTCGCCGCTTCTTGAAACTTCGCAAATTTCTTTCTTTTTTCATATGGCGGATGCCTAGAAGTTTTAACAATTGTAGAGTACTGTGGGTATATTCCATTGGCCAGATAATACCCGCGTCTGTACTCCACTCCCGAAACCGTAAACCTCGTATCAGGACCAGTCCCTTTTATAACATTGTCAAAAATCTTGGAGTTTTGTAGAACGTTGACGTCGTTATTCGAACCAGGAATCCCAAAGAAAGCATGCTAAATCCATAGGTCTTGAGATGCAACAGCTTCTAGAATTATTGTTGGATGTCCTTGATCGCCTCGCGTATACATTCCTCGCCATGCAGTAGGAAAATTTCGCCATGGCCAATGCATGCAATCAATGCTCCCGAGCATTCCTGGAAAACCGTGTGTTGCTTTGTGGTGTTGATACAATTGTTGTACCTCATTGTAACTCGGTTTTCGCAAATATTTTTTGCTGTAGAGCCTCACCACAAATTTGCAAAACTTGTATGGACATTCTCTAGTAGTTCTTTCGGACATCTTTAAGTATTCATCCCAAGCATCGGCTGCTGTCCCATAATCCAGTTGACGAATCGCCGCAGTGCATTTCTGTAAGGTGGTGAAGCCCCTTTTGCCTCTAGCATCGTATCACAATGTAAAAAAGGGTCATAAGAGGCTAAATCGTCGGCTATACGTAGGAACCGTCGACGACTCATTCCGAAATGGCGTCCAAACATAGTCTCCGAGTACAACGGTTCGTTGGCAAAGTAATCGGTGACTAATCTTTCGTGAGCACCTACACGATGTGGCAAGTAATATATAGTAACACATATATAACTTATAAAAATAATGCAACGCTATAAAATATAAAAATAAAAATAAAACTAACCTTCTCGGTCTTGGTTGATGGCCGGGTTCCTGTTTCGTGGTTGTGACGAAACCTCCTCCTCCTCTTCTTCCGGAATTAGTTGTGTCGCGGCTACCACCATGTTTATAAAATATTTTACGGCTTCTCTGGTATCCGTCGAACCCGACAAAGAGGAAGATGACATTGTCTATTTTTTTAGAGAAGATTATTTTGTAAAGGGGTTTTTTTGGAGAGTGTGGGTGAATTTTTGTATAAAAAAGGTTAAATGAATGGTTATTTATAGGTTTTAAAATTATTAAAAAATAATTTTTTTTTTTAAAAACTAGCCGTTAAAAAACGGCATTAATTAAGGGGGGCACACATTTTTGCCTCGTCTCCAACGGCTTAGAGAAGCCGGGAGTGCCGCAACGAACCCAGGGGGGAGGTGTGCGAAATGGGGGACGAACCGAGACGGGGAGGGGACGACCCCCATAACCCATGGTCTTAGGCCGTCTGTAGACTTTAACATCCATAGGTGTTAATCCTAGTTGACATCCGTTAACATTCGTTATATACATATACACATATATATATAATGCAAGGATCATTTCAGAACCATAAATATTTACAGAACTCGCAGAACTCCTAATAAACAATCTTTTTATTTATATATTTTTATGTTTAAGATAATTTTATCATTTATTATGTGTATTTTTACGATTACATACATGTTAAGAGTAATTTTATCATTTTTTATATGTAATTTTATAATTACACATCTTTTTCTTTGATCCTCAGTAAAGTTCTGCATGAAGCTTCATTTAATGATTTTTTACGCGAGTGAAGAAAAGATTTTGCTGCATGAGATGGACAAAATTGAAAAAAGAGGGACTGATAACACCCATATGTCATACTGTCATATTTGTTCCTGAAGAAGGTTTAGATGATAAGAAGAGACCTATACCAGTGGCAGATAGCATCCACCCACAGGGGGTCGCTCTATGACTCAAACATCAACAAAGACAATTCAACACATGAACAAAGAAAATAAACAACGCCAAACCCAAAACGCCATTTATTTGTCACATTTCTTGTAGTTTCAAAAGAAAAAAGAGACTGATAACACTGAAGATTTAAAATAATAAATTGCTTCTACTTTGTTTTTTTTTTTTTACTTTTTTTTTAATTTTCTTTGTCTATTGTTTGTTTTGTAATGTCAGTTAATAAACAACAAAATAATATTATTGCTATAACGAAAAATATAATAAAATGCCAAAATTAGCAAATACGTGTAAAACGCCATAATGTCATACAAAAGCCCCCCAATAAACTACCAAACTATAATAAAATTAATTTGAACAACTAATATTATAAAAAAAAGAGTGAAAAAATGTGCAAAAGAATATAAAACAAAAGAAGTCCAATAGTTATCTAACCGCCATTGGAAAACAAAACGCCATAATTACAGCCGTCAAAAGATTTGACGTGTTACACCATTAAAACAATTGAGTCTTAAAACAAAACACGGTAAACTGCAAAAAACAGTAAAATGAAACGACGGAAAACATAATTACTAACATTTATCATATTAAATTTATTTATCTTTTTCAAAACGCCATAATTACCTGACATACGATGGAAAAAGTCAATATAAAAGAAAACCATCAGAACCCAAGTTCAAACACGCCAAAAAAACTAAAACGCCACATATTCTCCAAAACGCCAAAAAATTTAAAAAATGGCTAAGGTTATTGCATGGAGGTTTGAAAGGAAAGAAAAAATATTCATCATAAAGTTCGCCGACAGGAGAAGGGTTAAGGTAAGAACAATAAAAGTCATGATGGGAATGAATGAAAATATTCAAAAGGATATCCTAGCCCTTGGTGTTCCAAGAGACAACGATTGTGAAAGAACAAGAACTGTAATAAGAAGACTGGAGAGAAAGTTTCCAGCAGAAGATAATGAAGATGATGATGATGATATTGAAGATACACAAATACCAAAACTTAGGAGTTGGGTATTGCATGAGGAAGAAGGAACACTTGAAGTAACTTATGAAAACGGGGTGCAATATTCAAGACCAATGGAAGAAATGTTGAAGACATGGTTGCTATCTATCATTGAACAACTCTTTGATTTAACACTTTCAAACGATCCAAAATCCAATGATGCAGTAATATTCTTGAATAGGCTGCAGCAAAGAAGAGACGAGCTAATGGCGTTATACGCAAAAATGAAATTTGATGATGAAGAATCTGAAGAAAGTGAAGAACAAAGCGATGGGTACATCTCCGATGTAATCCCACCTACGGAAGACTATTAGATTATTTTGATTTTTGACTTATTGTAATTTTTTGAAATATTAATCTATGGTAATGAATTATTAACAAAAATATACAAAACACCAAAAAAAATGGAAAAGGCCATAACGCCAAAAATATTAACTATGTGACACAAAAAGAATTACCTCAAAGAGAAGAAATCTGAGTAAAAAACAATAAACGCCAAATAATTAATAAATCTACAAAACGCCAAAATTATCTTGCACGAAAAAATAAAGAAGCTTCTCAAACGCGAAAACCGTGAAAGGAGAAGAATACTAAAAAGACAAAAAAAAACCCCTCGGTCCCTGATCAAGCCCCACGCCACGTGTTCGGCCAGGATGCGTTCTCACCATTCTCACACTTTTTGCCGTTTTCTCCTGATCCCGTTTCTCTCTCTCTCTCTCTCTATATATATATATATATATATATATAGGGTTATTGGATTTTATCGCCCCTAACTATTAGCTATTGGCCGCTGCCACCCCAACCATCACTTTGCCGCCCGTCACCCACAACTTAACACTTAGTGTGTTCTGTGTAACACCTCGAAAATTTTGCCCAATAAAATAAAGACACGTGTCATGTAAGATAAACGTGCCAGGAAACCCGGATCAAGTAAAAGAAGTATGGTAGGATTTAGAAAGGGCGACATGTTATTAAACACCTCTGAGCGACCCAAAATTTTAAATCCCAAGACCTTAAATCATCATGATAAACATCTAATGTAATTAGCCGGTTATTCCTAAATTAAATAAATTTAGTCTATAAAGAATTGGGTTATTAAAATGATGTTACGACAATATGAATGGCCAATTCTTCCCAAAAGAATTCAAATCTATCCAAGTGTATGGCAAGACCTCCCACAAGAATCCAAGTTGTAAAAGTGCATGGCTAGACATGCAAAGACTAACTTCATGATCCCTACACTGAAAGGAAAGCACAAGATTCGGACTAGGAAAGTTGCATGGTCAAAACCTTAAGGTTTGCAAAGATTTTTGCCTTCTGATGAAGGCTTACGGACCCAAAGAAGGTGCCTTACGGTCCGTAAGGCTGGTAACTGGGCGAATCAATACAAGGTCGGTTACGGACCACAACCTTCTGGACTTACGGTCCGTAAAAGGGTGTTTACGGTCCGCAAGAGATCTGCTTACGGTCCGTAAGACAGTCGCTGGCAGCAGAAAACGACAGTTGCCTGTTATATCCGGTTACACCGCCTTAGATGGATGGTTTTCGAATTCAGGGGGCTCTTGCAACTGGTTTTGGCATTTTAGGGACACCTGGGATGATCTTGCAACACTTGTAGAGTGAGTTGGCATGATCTTGTGCATATGGGTTAACTATATATATGGACTTAAAGTTGCAACAATTTTGTACATCACTTCAAGCTGGTCTCTGGAGCTCCCCTGGTCAGCAAGCAAGTTCCTTTAAGTTCCAAATCATAATTAGGACTCTTGTAAGTGTCCTTAACCCTTCTTAATTCAATTTAGCTTAGTTAATTAGCTAAAAGTCAAACCGTCGTAATTAAGGTTTGACTTCGAGATTAATCAATAATTGTTCAGTCAAATCTCGAATTAAAAGTACCTACAAGTAGGTAATTATGTGGGTAATAAACCCTCAAAAGGGTACTTTCTGATTGCCACTCTAACTAGGTCAATTGTCGGGTCAAACTTGATATTAAAAAGTCAACAGAAAGCTTAATTTCAAATTAATACCTAATTAGCAATGTAGAAGCTATGCAACCTGTTTTATCATTAATATAACTTGGTAATTAATGTAAGAACATGTCTAAACATGTTCAACCCGACAATTTTCAGTATAGGCTCGGTTCGGAACCGAAAGTCGCATAATTTGACTTTTGCTTTGACTTTCGATTCTGACCCATTGTAGCATGTTTTAGAAATGCCTTAGAGCCCTATTAGAACCAGGTTTCATGTTAGTATGACCCTCTGTGATTATACACCTTGGTTCAATAGTTATTCGATTCACATGCATGTTTCCGTTAATTGCTTAAATGTTGACTATTATGCCCATATGACCTTAAAACGTGATTTTCAAAAATGTAAAAGAGTAGATACCTTGGTTACTGGTCTATAAGCTTACACCTAAAATTTGACATCAGTTTGAGGTCTAGATTAAGAGTTATGCTCAATAGCGTAATTAGAAAGCTTTTTAGTAATTAAATGGCGTAATTAGCATATAGCCTATCTAAATCCAAATTTTGATACCAAACTTTATACCACTGATATAAAATAATATTTTGGGATTTTTGGATATTTTATTTATTTTTAGACTAAGCATAACATAGAGTTCTAAGCTTGATCCGGTAATTGTCGGTTTTGCCCTTTTAAGCTATAAAATGAGTTTTACAAATCCGTTTGATCCCAAACCTTTTGTTACTGATTCTAAATGATTAATAAAGTATTTTAAGCCTTCTGGAATAGTAAAAATATCAGCCTTCTTATAAAAACCGGGAATGGCTTAAAAATCGCCTTTTAAGCATATTTAACGCATAGTAAGTATACAAACTATTTTAAACATATAAGATTTGATACCTACTGATATTTTAAGTATATTTTTATACTTTAACAGTAAGCAAAAGATTTAAACCCAGGTTTCCAGATTTGACCCTTAAACCTTAAGTGAAATTACCAAAATGCCCTTCGGTGCATAAGTATGGTTAGAAATGATAAATTTCACATATAGGTAATACCCTACTGATATAAATTAGTAAATTAAGTATTTTTACTGATTACATCAGACCCGAAACTCAGATTTATATTTAAACTCTTTTATAACCTTTAAAATGACCAAAATACCCCTATGGGACGTAATTTGAGTTTGAATCCGTTTTGGGCATAATGGAAGATATCTTACTGATGTCACAACATATTTAAGGCATATTAACTTAGGAATCTTGTATATGACTCATATGATTACCCGTTACGCACTTTTCGCGTTCGGAACAGCTTATGTAACTAGTTTGCATAATTTAGCCGAAACGGGTCAAACCATATCGTTTTTGTCTCAAAATCCAGAATGTGTTTAAGTTACCCATATTAAACAAGCATACAAGCGTGTCAGGACAAAACCACATTCTAAACCGGTCTTCTCTTTATCATGCGTTTGAACCGTGTCTTCCTTTTGAAAACTAACCGGTCTAAGTCTAAGCTTAATTAAAGACCCGTTAGGATTCTAATAGGTTTTTAAAAACCTTCGTTCTAGATTAGGAGCCCAGTAAAAGCTACGTGCACTTGCTGTATTTGATTTATATTTTGCTCAGGTAAATACTCTTAACTTATTTTCCCTATACGGGCTTGGGATACGGTACTATGAAAGTACCGCTTGGTCGGGTGTGTAGTCATTTAAATCGGATTGTGATTAATGTATTTACACGACCCGTTTAATATGTATTATTTGGTGTATGGCTTTTGGGGGTTAAATGACCATGTCCCGGATATCCTTGGCATCATTCAAAGAAATGGCCACGACCTAAGCACGGGGTGTAGGCGTACACCTGACAGATGCATTATGTAAAAACTGGTAATCCACTTAAAGGAATCAACCTTGTGGGCATTATACCCGTGGCGTGTCAGTTAACTTAAGTCCGGCCCTACAAACCGGCCCTAATGGACGACAAATGAGTAAAACTGTATAAAAGATTATTTTTAATAATTGTCCCAAGTTATAAAAATACTTTTGCCAAAGTGCATTCAAATCAATTTTCAAACTCTTTTCAAAATGAGTCAGTTAAGTTGTATTTACCAGTGTAAACTGACGTATTTTCCAAAAAGGCTAAGTGCAGGTACTAGACGAAATAGGCTGGCTACTCCTGGCATCATTAATCAAGTTTCGCAAGCTCTAGATGTTAAAGTCTGCTGAACAGTTTTCCTTTTTATTTGATCCGCATGTGGATCTGTTTCAACTGTTTTGTGATACTTAATATTACAATTTTATTCGGTTGAAATAAATCTATCTTTTGCTTCCGCTGTGCATTTATATATTGTGTTGTTTGACCATGATGATATCAACTACGTCACGATACTCCCCACCGGTAATACGTGGAAATATCGGGGTGTGACAGGTTGGTATCAGAGCCAACACTGAGTGAATTAAACACTAGCCTTTTGTGTTTAATCTCAGTTACACAGTTGCACATTCTTGAGTCTAGACACAGAACTTAGGACTAATCCTAATTCGTTTTATTTTGTCCTTTATATGTTTCCTTGTTATTTTTCTGACTAGCCCCTGCATGGGCAAGTCATTTCTGTTAGAAGTCCCGTTTAAGGGCAACCATGTACTTATTTAAATTTTAATTGAACGGTTAAATTTAAAATAACATTCCTTTTATAAGATCTACCATTATAATAAAATGGCAAAATCTAAAAAAGGACAAGACCTAGCCATGTGTTACCTTAAGACAGGGCCAAGATGGTAGTTCCTCAATTAGATTCAGATCCTTGTTAACATCTCAATTTTGGATTGTTCTGCGTTAAATATTAAAGAGAATCTTAAAGGTAAAACCTAGCCTAAATATCGTTGCAGACATGGCTAAGATGGTAAAACCTATTCAAAAGATTCAAATTCTTGTTAAACCTATGAAAGCATATTAACATGCTTGACAAATGTGATTCGATAAAATCACATAAGTCATTCTTAAATTGGGTTATTCTAAATTCCCTTATTTATATAATCATCCCTTAAGGATGAAGTGCCCACAGGCTATAATTAATGTCCTTTGAGACTAAAGACAGTGGTAGCCTACAACTCCCTGTTAAGAAAAGGTAATGAACTTTGATTCAAACCTTAATGCCTCGATTTCATAAAATCTGGGTTTATAAATTAAACTTGTCTACGTGACTAGGCCTTTTTGTGCTATTATTAACTTATAATTTAGGGTTATGATAAAGATCCTGAATATCTATATATTTAACAAGTTAACTAAAAATGGTTCTTAAAACCATGGTTAATAAATCGTCAAGAACGATAAAACTGTATAAGCTTCTATATGAACCTTGTCCATATATTTCTTTTATGTAGCAATTAAAGCTACATGGCTAGGTCAGAGGAAGTGAACAGTCATCCTCTGGAAAACCACGATGATGATAGGATTAATATAACCAGAGGAGAGCTCCGTACACTGATTGATACAGCTGTATCTAAAGCTGTAGAGGAGCAATTCAGGGAGTTTAGTGGGACGCATAGTAGAACTTCTTCAGTACCCCACTCTAAGTCTGTTCCTAAGACTCATTTAGAAGCTCACAGCAAGCCACCCTCTAAGAAAGATGAACCAAAGAAAGATGATGATCGACGTTCATCTAATCAACACAGTGTTCCATCCAAGAGGATAGTGTTCGATAATGAACCGCGTACCAAGTCTTGTACCTATAAGTACTTTGTTTCCTGCAAACCCCGGGATTTCACTGGGGAGAAAGGGGCAATTGATTGTATGACCTGGTTGGATGAGATGGACACAGGAGTTGACATCAGCGGTTGTGCTGAAAGGGATGTAGTGAAGTATGTATCCCAATCATTCAAGGGAGAGGCACTGGCATGGTGGAAGTCTCTCATTCAAGCTGCTGGAAAGATCCCGCTTTACAATTTGTCATGGGACCAGTTCGTTGCTCTCATTAAGGAGAATTATTGCTCGCAGCATAAGGTTGAAAGAATTGAATCAGATTTCTTATCGTTGGTGATGAAGAATTTAGATTGTCAAGCTTACCTCACCAATTTCAATACCTTGTCTAGGCTGGTTCCGTATCTGGTAACCCCGGAACCCAAAAGGATTGCTCGCTTCATTGGGGGTTTAGCCCCCAGAAATCAAAGCCAGTGTTAAGGCTTCAAGACCTGCTACCTTCAGGTCAGCAGCTGATCTATCTCTGTCTCTTACTTTAGATGCGGTCAGGTTGAGATCGCTAAAGAATTTTGAAGAAAGTAAGAGGAAGCGTGAGGATGATAACTCACGAGGGTCAGAAAAGAAGCACAAGGGAAACACTGATTCCAAGAAGTTTGGGTCTGGAAAGAATAGTCAACGAATAGAGGAAAAGCCAAAGTGCACGACTTGCCAAAAACGCCACTTTGGAAAATGCAGGCTTGAGACCAAGTCTCAGTCAGGATCGCCTGCATGTGGGTTATGCAAGTCTAAAGAGCACAAGACTGTAGATTGCAAGAGGATTAAAGATGCTACCTGCTACGGCTGCAATGAGAAAGGGCACATTAAGACTAACTGCCCTAAATACGCCAAGAAACCTGAGGAAGCCAAGAAGACCAATGCTAGGGTCTTCCAGATGAACGCACATGAGGCGATTCAGAACGACAATGTGATCACATGTACCTTCCTCATAAATGATGTTTATGCAAGAGTGCTATTTGATTCTGGAGCAGATAAGTCATTCGTAGATGATAAGTTTTGTGAATTGTTGAAATTGCCTGTTAAAACCTTAAGTGTGAAATATGAGGTGGAGTTAGCCGATGGAACAATAGAAACCGCATCAACCGTGTTAGACGGATGTGTTATATCCATTAGGAACCACTCTTTTCCTTTGTCCCTACTTCCTTTGAAGTTAGCCGGATTTGATATAGTATTAGGCATGGATTGGTTATCGCATAACCAAGCCCAGATCGTCTGCAACAAGAAGCAAGTGGTGGTCAAAACTCCGTCTGGTGAGTCACTTACCATTCAGGGAGATACCCAGTATGGACTGCCTGAGCAAGTGTCTATGCTCAAGGCATTTAGATGCTTGAAGAAGGGTTGTGTCATTTATATGGCACATGTGACTATTTGTAACACCCCGAAAACGGGTTTGGGTAATTAAACCCCGTTAATACTAAAGAGCGGGTAAAATACCGTTAGCGGTAAAGGTTTACCCGGAGATTAATAGGATATAAATAAATAAGCTTAATAATAAATAAAAAGAGAGCAAACGACTTGAGAAGACAAAGTTTATAAAAAGGGACCCGAGTTAACGGGACATAAATAAACGGGTTATAACTCCCAGAACTAACTAAGTAAACTAGGAATAATCAACCTAGTTAGTTAAAAGTCTCTTAATGATATGTGAGTGGATTAAAAACACCTAAAGTAAGAACCTGATAATAATAGAGGGGCCAAAGGTTTTAAAAAAGCAAATTAGTTTTAGATTAAAAAAAAATAAAAATTCCAGACACACACTTGTGTGTGTGGATCTTACAGAACACAGGAGGGGGCGACCAAGCCTACCCTCAAACCCTAGCTCACCCTAATCTACCAAATTGAAGGCCAAGATTAGCTCGAATCAAATGCATGAACACATAGAAACGATCACCTAGTCGTGGGGATCGTAAGGTATGTCAAATTTTTTATATTTAGGAAGTTGAGATTTTGATTATATATTTATCATAAATAATAATTAATATAAATAACTTTCTCGAGCCCGGGAAGCAATCCCGGGTGATAACCTAGTTGATGGATATATGATGATGCAACGCGATGTGAAAGCCGTAGAAGGACTGTGTGGAATCACAAAGCAAGCGTCGTTTCCAATAGCTTAATCTTAATCGTTAGTTAATTATGCTGATTAGTGTTGAATATTAATTTGGTAGAGTTGTTTAAGCATTGATTTGGTAGTGTTGCATTCTAAAATAAAATTACTATTTTTCTGTATTTGTTTAACTTTTGAATGTTTAACAAAAGTTTACTTAACTACTTGAAATTAATTTCATAGTTATGCGAATCTTTGATGAATTGAAGCAATTATTGATCCTTGTATATGGTCATTTGTTAAAAAAAAAACTTTTTATAACTTTTAAGTTTCTTTTAACACACAAAAGTTACAAAACACTTTAAAATTACATATAAAAACGTGTTATCCACCTTCGTGTGTAAGAAATGAGCCAAGTTAGAACTAACAACGCAAATGTGTGCAAGAAATATTAATATTTAAGATACATTTAAGCTATTAATACTTAAGATACATTTAAGATATGTTTTGTATTAATATTTTATACACATGTAGAAAACACTTGCACCGTCACTTTTTTTTTTCAACACAAAACCGAATTGTATTTTGAGGAAAATATTTGTTTCTAATTACTATTTTTCTGTACTTGTTTAACTTTTGAATGTTTTACAAAAGTTTACTTAAGTACTTGAAATTAATTTCATAGTTATGCGAATCTTTGATGAATTGAAGCAATTATTAATCCTTTTATATGGTCATTTGTTAAAAAAACTTTTATAACTTTTAAGTTTCTTTTAACACACAAATGTTACAAAACACTTTAAAATTACATATAAAAACGTGTTAGTTCCCCGTGTAAGAAATGAGCCCACTTAGAAGTAACATCGCAAATTTTTTCGATGTGTGCATAAAATATTAGTGTACTTCACTAATACATTTAAGATATGTTTTGTATTAATATTTTATACACGTGTAGAAAACACTTGCGCCGTCACTTTTTTTTAACACAAAACCGAATTGTATTAGACCATGTGTAGTGGAAGACATCCCATCCTTGGGTGTTTAGCGCCATGTGGCAGTCCAGTCAGTAATGGGACATTATGGGGCGTTTTTTTCTAAAATGGATGTAGTGGGGATGTGGGCATTGTGGGGCATTACGTTAAAAGGGCGTGCTTTTTTGAAAAAAACGCCCAAAATCATTGCCACTACAGGTGGTCTTATGAGGAAAATATTTGTTTCCAGTTAATGCATTTAAACAATTCTTGAAACTATATGGACTTGTTCTTATATAAATTTTACCAATCCCAACAAAATTTTATTGATAAAGATGTTCATAAAGAGATAGGATTTGACATGCATTAGATACAAGAAATTCACGAAAACCATAATTTTTGCCGATTTATTATTGACTTTTGTGTGAGTTGGATTGACCGAGTTTAAATCGCGATTCAGGAAGGAAAGTAACAACGATCATTGAAAAGGCATATGCTTGAGTCGATTGCGGTATGCAGATTCACAAAGAAAAGTCACGACAAAAAGGTAACATCGATTCAAAAGGAAGAAACGAAAGTCATGGAAACGCGTGGATGAATGATTGAATTGAGACATAGATGCTACCTTTGGGGGATAAGGGTTTAAAGATTTGTTATCCAAGGAAGCGGTTTACAAAAGCATTCTAGGGATGTTGTCGAGTTTCTTTTAATTGTGTCTCTTGGTTTAATGAGAAACATGTCCTTTTAATTAATGCTTTTAAACCAACGTGTCCTTCTAAATTGATGTTTCGCATGCGACATAGCATTTTGTGAAGGATGTGACGCATCGCTGTAATCACGAATCAACACATCGATGAGATATTTAAATCTTTCAATTGACAAAGGGAAACACGAAAAGGACGCAATGGTTTTTTTATACATAGAATATGTACATGTATAATATAAGTTTCTAACAGAAGGTGTGACATAAATTACTTTTTGTAGTTATATAATAGTTAAACCATTCATTAACTTTCTTATATTAATTATTTTTTCTCTCAAATTTTATATATAACTTTCTTATATTAATTATTTTTTTTCACAAATTTTATATATATCTTTCTTATATTAATTAGTTTTTTCACAAATATTTTTTTTATAAAATTATATTTTTTCCCCAACAACGTTTATATAATAGTTATTTTTATTCTACAAATAAGGTTTTTGTATTAATTATCCCAAATAGCGTTTATATAATAATTATTTTTATTCTCCAAATAACGTTTTTGTATTAATTATTTTCATTTTGCTAATAATGCTTTTTAATAATTTTATTTCTATTACAAACAGCGTTTTTATATTGATTATTTATATTTTACAAATAAAACTTTTCATTAATTATTTTGCCAAATAATACTTTATTATTAATTGTCTTTATATTACGTGTTCTTTTTTATAAATAATATGCTTACATTATTTATTTATATTATTATTCCATATTGTTTACAATATATTAATTTATTTTATTTATTTATATTATTATTCCATATTGTTTACAATATATTAATTTATTTTATTTTAAGTTAGTTTTTAACCCTAGAAATCTAGTAAAATGTAAAAACATATGAACTGATTATCAAACTTGTAGGATACCCTCCCTCTCGCGATAGGGTGATGGTTTTAGGTTTAAAAAGAAATTACATTTCAGACCCTGTACTTGTGAAATTTTAAAAAAAAACCCATCAAACGGTTGTTTCTAACCAAGTTAGGCATTTGTTAGAAAATAACAAAAAGTTACAAACGTGGGGGGCTATTTGGTACAAAAAAAGTTATTTAGGACGAAAATGGCAAACCCAAACCTTAGGGACGATTTTGGCAATTAACTCATGTTATTTTTTTTATATTATTTTTATTTCACTACTACAAAATAGAGCTTTAGACGGGGTGATATGGGTTTTAAGACGGTGTTTTCAACACCGTCTTAAAGCACACCGGTTTAAAATCAAGTCTTATTAGACGGTGTTCAATTTGAACACCGGTTTAAACTTGATGAACACCGTCTTTTGGTGTTCAATTTGATCCCCATATTAAACTTGATGAACACCGTCTTTTGATATTATGATATAAATCGTCGCTGTTATCATGTCGTCGCAATCGTCACTATTTCCCTGTCGTCGCTGATGCTTAAAAAACGTTTTTTTTTTGTTTTTCTTGTTTTTTCAATACAAACCTGCCAATTTCCGGTTCACGACACACAAAAACTAAAAAAACATAAACTAATAAGCATAAACGTAAGCATAAATGGTTGCCTTTCAAAAAAACATAAGCATAAATGTCACAATCCGGGTTCGTTTTAAGTCACAATTCACAAACACGTCATAAAACTACCTAACATATAAAATGTAATAATTGTACGTCATACACGTGTCATCATCCGCTTCTTCATCAGATACTTAGTCAAATGCTCATTTACACCAAATACTTTCTAAGATGATAGTAGAGGTTCCTGCAAGTTTAGTAACATAATGAGAACCCATTGTAAGCCAATACAATCATAGTTGTCAAATATGTACAGTTACCAAACATAAAGCGAACGTGCGAAACTGCATCAAAAAACGAACCTGCGTTTTGAGCTGGAAAATGGCAAGAAATCAATTGTGGTGTTGTGGTCATCGGAGATTTTCCTCTGTTCTCGTTACCACTGCATCAAAAAACGAACCTGCGTTTTGAGCTGGAAAATGCAAGCGTGGGTTTCATTAAATTTAGCAGCAGTAGCCATTTTCATTAGAGCACCTTTTATTTCTGTTTTCAATTTCCCAATAAAGCATACATTATAAAATTGCCACAAACCTTGTTCTTATTGTTGATTTAATCTCTGTTTTACCAACATTGATTAGAGTGATCAAAATCTACAAGTAATTCCATACTAATCATTAATTAACCAAAATAAACAACACTAAACCAAAATGCAACATCCAACATAGTATCAAACAACCATTTCTGAATTAATTCATAAGTAAAGCAAACAACCATTTCTGAGTTAATTCGTAAGTAAACCAAACAAAAATCGAAAGGCCACACATTGTCAAACATAAATAAAAATTTAAACAAATTAAAAGACAACCCAAATTCAGTTCTTAAACACACCAAAATACATACCAGATTAAGGTAAAAAGAAAAAAGAAAAATAAACAATATCATTTAGTCTGTGATGCTGCTCGTCCCTAGCCCTTGCAAGATATTGAGCTGTGATCCGTTTTCATAAAAAGAATATATATAAACTTAAAGCTATATTTTTAAAATAATAATATAATCTTTTTATTTATTTTGAAAAGATTTAGGAAGTTAGCACTTGAACTTAGGGGTGTAAACGAGCCGGGCCGAGCCCGAGCTCGGCTCGTCATGTTTTTATGAAGCTCGAGCTCGGCTCGGTTCGAGCCTACTTATTTGAGCTTGAGCTCGACTCGAGAGTTAAAACCAAAGCTCGAGCTCAGCTCGACTCGGCTCGAGCTATTTTGAAAACAACCTCAAACGAGCTAAAAGCTCGGCTTGAGCTCGCTTCAATATCGCTTAAACGAGCCAAAGCTCGGCTCGAGTTCGACTCGCCAATGTTATCGTCATTATTATTATATTATATAAAAAATAAATAATTTTTTGTTTGGGCTCGTTTAGGCTCGTGAGCTTAAACGAGCTTTGTATGTCAGGCTCGAGCTCGGGCTCGATAACTAGACAAGCTCTAATTCAGGCTCGAGCTCAAGCTCGGGCTCGTTCGAGCTTTTAACCGAGCCGATAACGAGTATCTCTCAAGTCTTGAACACATAATAGGCGAATTCTGGTTGATCATTCATCTAATGCGTCTGACCCGTTTCATTTTAGCTGATCTTTTAGTACTTTATTTGTTTGACCCGTTACCACAATAATAAACCTGAATTGACCAGTTTCATATTGTAAGCATTTGGGTAACCCGACCACACTTATTGTTTCAGTTAAGTTTTATCATGTACTTGTTTGACTCGTTATCCAGGTAAAAAATTATAACTTTAAAAATTTAAACCTTGCTTTTTAAAACAAACCAACACAAGTATTTTTCTGTTTGATATGTAAGGAAAGTTATGAAAAGGTATGCAACTTTAAATGCCAATGCAAAGTTATATATAAGAAGTGAATTTCACAACCTAAACTCAAGTACTGATACAAATCAAGTGGGTTAAACGTGTCAATTTTTTTCCAAATAATCCTCTATCAAAAGACTTACCTATTAACTTTTTATATAATATTCAACTCAACTTTGGACAGAAGGTGTGTTAACCAAACCGACCTCAGTGGTTTGACCCACGTAAAAGTTAACCATTTGACCCGAACCTGTTGTAAACTGTTACCCAACCTGTCACTTCCAGCAGATGTGTTGAAAATCATACACTTACATGATATCCTACATGAGAAGCACAAGATTGTTCTATTTGTATAGAAAACCTTGAACTACAAGATTTCAATTTATAAGTTGAATAGATATGAAACCCTAAAAAACGCCCAATTTAAGTATCAACTATTCAAACAAAAACATAATTTCGTCAGAAATACACAAATACCAGCAAACCCAATCATAGAATACATACATCATCAGTAATCATAACCAAAAATATTATTATATTAACAACGAATAACCCTAAGGAATATATTGGATAGAAATTCACAAAAAAAGCAGATGATTCAGGAGCTCATTTGATGATTAAAGCATAAAAGCACCAAAATTAGGGCACGGAAGAAATACCAGGAAGCGGAGGGTGTTTTATCCCAAAACAAAATCCACTGCTACAGCTACTGCGTTTTCAATTTGATCTTCTTCGGTGCAAGTCTGTGCTTCGATTTCTTCAGATCCAGGGATCGAATTTCAGATGTAATGCATTTGTTGTAAGAATTTAGAAGAAAAGACACAGGTGGTGTGGTGGTGGTTTACACTCAGGTGGCATGTGGGTTTTGGGGGACTCCACTGAGTATGTTTTAGGGTTTCGTCGATACATTATGATATTTACAAGACGGTGTTCAAGACAACACCGTCTAAAGCTTGCATAAAATAGTATAAGACGGTGTTTAAGCATTAGACGGGTTTTTTTTTTTTAATTAAAAGACGGTGTTCAAGACAACACCGTCTAAAGCTTGCATAAAATAGTATAAGACGGTGTTTAAGCATTAGACGGGTTTTTTTTTTAATTAAAAGACGGTGTTCAAGACAACACCGTCTAAAGCTTGCATAAAATAGTATAAGACGGTGTTTAAGCATTAGACGGGTTTTTTTTTTATTTTCTTGAATATTTTAATCAAAACAGCACAATGGTCATATGGGTATTGATTTTAAGACGGTGTTATTGCTTTAACCCCGTCTAAAAAAAACTTCAACACCGTCTAATACTCTATTTTGTAGTAGTGTTTGTTGATCCACACATAAATCTGCTGCTGCTATTGAAATTTGTGTTTATTCATTATTGGTAACTAGATAAGAGGCCCGCCGCGTTGCGGCTAGGGCATACAAATTGATAAACGATATCTTCACAGTCCTTTTCAAATCAACCAAGTTTAAACTCAAAACAATGCAGGCTTCAATCCCATACCTCCTTGTTTATTTTCTTTTGTTTAAGGAGCAAAAACTATAATAAACGGAGCCGACATTACAACAATAAAATCTTCAAGGACCTTTAACTAAGTACCAGCCAAGAAAATACAAATTCGGCTGTCCCCGCACGTTGCGACCGGAGACCCATTACTTCATGTCAATATATAACTCTTTACAAGGCTCTGCCACTAAGTCCAACTTTTACTGTATCAAAATTCTTTAGTTTCAACTCCCCCTACAGTAGAAGATGTTAGACTATGGGGTATGGCCGTATGGGGCGGGGGTTGGGTACAAACGACCACGTCACCACCCCGGGTGGGCTTGGGTTTCGGCGTGGCCCCTTGGGCGGGAGTTTCAGCCCGGGCGTTGGGCGGGGCTACGAACATGACATGGCGGAACCTCGTTGGACAAGAGCACTAGCCCTTTGAAATTGGCTTTTTTTTCCACGCCCCACCATACCCCTTTGAAATTGGCTTTTGGTCTTGGGTGCCCCATACTCCACGTGTCGCACCATGCCCCCAACCCACGCCCCACCATACCCCACGGTCTTGCAATGCATTCATTTCTAGAAGTAATTGAATGAAAAATAACCAGCTTTGACTCGATTTCTAGTTAGGCGACCACCTCTTCATTAGCCGGAAAAAAAACCTTTACTCCTACGGTTTAAAAAAAATCTGTAGAATAACCAACTTTAAACCAAACCAACCCGACTGGGTAATTCATACAACTATGAAAACAAACTATTAAGAAGCTACATTTCAAACATGCTAGACATATAGCCTAATAAAAAAATATATTCACATGTATCTTATACAAAGCATAAGAGCAAACCTGGAGAGCAAGGACTATAGCAAGCAAGATCAACAACAAAGAGAAACAAATGGAACCAAAGCTGCACCATAGACATAATTAGTAATGCACGTTTCTGTACAAATAATGATATAAATAATGGCAGCCTTTGGAAAAAAAACCTCTGAATATAAGCATAATTATGAATAGGATTGAGTCTATAATTCATTAGCTAAAACAAACTCTAATAATTATCTAAATCCCCAAATAATAGACGACTTGTAGTTCTACAAGAAAAAATAAACAACAGAATCAACAATCAAGCATCATACATAAAAAAGGCAAACACCATCAACGACCTAGACACAATAACAAAGACTTCAACAACAACCACATAGGTAATAGTTTAATACTGAACAGATGGACTCAACAACACATTAAACATACAGTCTACATAAGCCCCCAAAACAAAGCATATAACCTTTCGACATAAATATGTAGCAAATAAGACTAAATCTAAGCATATGCATACTTTATACGCCAAGCGAGCTTCTATAACTGATATAGCTCAGATTAACGAAACGTGGACTTTGTAAAATAAACTTGGTGGACGATACTCACCAGAACTAAGACAGCAGAATGCCCATTTTGAATAGCAATAAATCGTACCAAGAAACGCTAGAACATGAGAAAATGAAGATTAAACAAAAACACAACAAAGCAAACATCAGTCAATTAATAAGTTGAGCAACAAATCTGAGTTGTTGCTTCCGCCACTGTTAGTTGAAATCATCGTGCCAGAAGAACATAAGTTCTCTTCAATTAAAGAGTCAAGTGGTCCATCACATGTTGCACACCAGCAACAGTATAGGCTCAGACATGTTGAAGAAACAAAAATTACTCGCTTTGGCTGCACACTAAGAGGTTAAAGACCTCATTTGCCACGCCAATAAACACTAAAATATCAGTTTCTTTAAACTAAAACACATCATCATAGCCCAGAAGTAGATACAATATTGATATTATATGACAACTGCCAAAAAAAATGTTATCGAGATGTGAATGTGTTTGTGCATTGGAACCTTGAAAGCTCGGATATGTAATCGAGGGATGAACACATCTAAGAACGGGTTACGCCATCGCTGCAAACACACAGTTGCAAAGTGAGCACTATGCCATCTGGATGTTGCCTCACCAACATGCTACCCGGATGCTCGATGTACCCTAAAAATACAACGATCATCACAACTCTAGAACAAATCATAAAGTCTAAAATTGTCGGTTAAAAAGAAGCAACTGTAAAAACCCAAACCCATGGTTAAGTAAAAAAGGTGTAAGAAAACGTGTGCTCTGCTTCACACGCACAAGGGACACGCGCTAAAACCTAGCCATGACTTTCCATATACAAAACTTTAAGCGGTGGGTACAACCACTAATGCAGCCCAATGTGGCTAATTGATAATGTTAAAATACATACCTAAAACACAACCCCTTGTTTATCAAAACAACCTTAAAAAGCCCAGATATGTAATTGAGGGATGAACACATATAACACCCTGGTAACAACATGGCTGCAAACACACAGTTGCACAGTGAAACTATGCCATCTGGATCTTGCCCTGCCAAGATGCTACCTGGATCTTCGATTTCCCCTCAAATTACAACGATCATCACAACTTTAAAGCATTCCATCAAGCACCTCATATACAGAGTTTCTTAGCCAACTACAGAGGCTCAAGCAACCATCATAGCCTTTCATCTTAGCTTACGCATCATAGCTCGACATTTTCAAATCAGATTGGCTAGAGAAAACAAAACCCGGTGTACACCTTTGGTACAAATCACATTTTCATATGGATTAAGATAAACCCCTGGTTCTGTCTCAGATGGTTCATAAATGAACAATACCTAAGTTCATCATCATAAAATAATATCTGCATATGACATAGATTCATGAAATCAAACATCTACCAGCATCGAATCAAACAAAGCATTTTAGATCGAAACGAAACGCAAATTCACGAAGAGGGCATCTACGCGAGTTTGATGAAGATGTAGAAGCAGCACAAACAAAGGCAACACCATTTGAAACAATTGCAATACAAGTAACAAAAGAGGGTATCTACGCGAGTTTGATGCAGATGTATCCATTCGTCAGAGAAGATGATCGGAACGGTGAAGGTTAATCGGAGCTGTGATAGCGTGAATAAACCTAGGGTTTGAAAAGTGTGTGAGAAGGAATCGATTGCACAATGAATTTCAGAACCACCATTGTAGAAGTCGTACGGGACCGACCGACCACAATCTCTTCTCTCTCTGAAGAAAGTGAAAACCCTAAACCATGGTAAAGTAAAAAGGTGGGAAGCTTTTAGTTCACACGTGTGAGTACAAGTTGACAGAGCCTTACCAATTACTTTTCAATAAACAAAACTTTAAGCAGTGAGTACAACCATTAATGCAGCCCAATGTTACAAATTATAGTTATATATAATATATAATATATAATATAATATAATTGGTAATTTAGAAAATTCAAAGGCTAACTAAAACAATATTCGCGGTCAACAAGGCTATTCTTGTAATTTCCATTTACATAAAACTAATATATTACTTTGTTATTTCCATTTACATAAAACTAATATATCAAATCATCCCTTGGGCATGTTTGTGATATGTTCTTTACTTTGGCCTGGAAGAAACATGCATGTGTGTCTCTACATGTTACTTTTCTATATATTAATTCATGTTACTTTAGTTATTTTCTAGTTATTTGTTAGTTGCATTTTAGTGGGTCAAATAATGGGATAATGGACAGTTACCATACTCCACATTTCTTACGTATTTTAGGGTTCAAGTTAGTGGTAGTTGGTTATTTTATTTTCTTTGTTTGTAAGGCTATTTATTGCCGTATGTTCTTTGTTGGAAGATAGGAATGAAAAATTATGAATTAAGTCTGAATTCTCTCTAAAGTTCTTTCTGGCTTCCGTCTAATTTCTTTGGATCATTTGATTACGACTTGGTTCGTATCAATTGGTATCGGAGCGGTCTTGATCCACATCAATGGACGCTCAAACTCTATCCAAACACGAGTTGTTTGATCAAATCGAGTCATGTATTGCTCGGATGATCGATATTCTCAAAAATCGACCCCGGTTCCAAGCTCCTGCCATCGTTGCCGCTACCACAACACCACCACCAACCGTTGCCGATCCGCCACCAAACCCCACCCATACGTCTTCCGTTGTTCAAAACCCAGCCCCAAATACCGCACCCGTACCGCTTAAACCCACATCATCTCACGAACACTTTGCACCCCTCAACACCCACCACCCTCTTTCGAACCAACAAATCACACTAGCCACAACCTCGGCTCGTGTCTTCAGCACTCCGCCATGCCAACAAGACAACCAGAACTCGCAAAAGGACAATGAATCATCTTCGAGAGAAGGCGTAGCCGATGAACGCGAGTGGCACCCACCTTGGCGCCCCGTTGCGACTGCTCCGAACACGGTTGGAAGATTCGAATGGCATCCACCGTGGAAGTTTCCAATGTTGTGTCCGAATTTCAATCTTGTGGACAAGGTTCTTTTAAGGGGGATGGAATGATATGTTCTTTACTTTGGCCTGGAAGAAGCATGCACGTGTGTCTCTGCATGTTACCTTTCTATATATTAATTCATGTTACTTTAGTTATTTTCTAGTTATTTGTTAGGTGCATTTTAGTGGGTCAAATAATGGGATAATGGACAGTTACCATACTCCACATTTCCTACATATTTTAGGGTTCAAGTTAGTGCAGTGGCGGATCTAGGATTCCGACCAAGCGGGAACGTTTTATAAATAAGCGGTAACGAAATCGAAAAAACGTCAAATTTTTCAAAAATTTACACTAAAACCGTCAAAAATTTTCCGACCAAGCGGTAGCGGAGGCTACCCCTTGATCAATGGTAGATCCGCCCCTGAGTTAGTGGTAGTTGGTTATTTTATTTTCTTTGTTTGTAAGGCTATTTATAGCCGTATGTTCTTTGTTGGAAGATAGGAATGAAAAATTATGAATTAAGTCTGAATTCTCTCTAAAGTTCTTTCTGGCTTCCGTCTAATTTCTTTGGATCATTTGATTACGACTTGGTTCGTATCAGTTTGCTAGTTTTATCCAAAACAAATTTTTGTACCATTTTGCCTTTCATGTTTTTACATTTATTAGTTAATGGGTCAGACTTAATATGTTTTATTTATTTTTTGTTTGGGCCGTAGGCCAACAATATGTATGGGTCGAATTCTAGAAAGTCCATTAGGGTTATGTTTGTTTAGTTTGGGCCTATTATATGAAACGATGTGTGTGTGAGGGAATAACTGACACAACGGTTATACAGGAATCGACACATCTATTCCCCTGAAGTCGTACCCCTTCAAACACATCGCTTCATCATGTATAAATAGGGCTTCAAACAATCAGTTATGTATACAATACAATTCAGTTATCAAGTTTGAAGTTTATCAAAAGTGCAGTTTGTTTCGGTTAGTATTTTACGAGTTCGTTTAGTTTCTTTCAAGTTTATTTTCGATCATGTATTGGTGCGAGAAGTGTTGTGATTATGTGGATGATTGTTATCATCTCTCTACTCCGAAATCTTAGACCTGGGAAGCCTGTGACAATGCTACCAACATCTCTTTGATCCACACTTGATTTTTTTTCGAATTGATAACAAACACATAAATGCGACCTGATTTCTTTGGTGGATTCGATCGTTTTCACCGGTCCTGGTGTTCAACCATATTTCAAATAAAATCTTCACCAAGCTCTGATACCACTTGTAATATTCTAACAAGTGAAATCGACGAACCAAAGCAACACGCACGAAGACAATTAGTTACTCAAACACACGAGCCACTCTTTTTGTTTTTAAACTTCGACAAATGAATTATAAAGAAAAACTTTGACTCGAAGACATAGAAAAATAAATACCAGACAAGGATTTATATAACACCCTATACAAGTAAACATATTCAAATACAAATACTTATAATCCGAAATTGAAAACATAAAGAGATAAACACTAAATGATCTTTATCCTATTACGACTTGGACTCCGACTCAAAAACTTAGTCAATTAAACAAACTTGACTCATAAGCTTTGGCTCAACAACTTCTAGTTGCGACTAACCTTTAGTCGCATCCCTGCTTCGACTCAGCCACTGCCACATCCCAACTTCAACTTGATCCCAACTGCATGTCATCTTTAGCTGTGACTCAAGTTTCCACAGCTCGTTCTCGGCCACGGCCTAGCAACTTCCCAACTGCAGCTTGTGTCTCCAGCTGAACCCAGTCGTAACTCAATTCCCTCTGAGCTGCAACTCGCTTCTTCGACTTCGATGTTGACTTCAAACACCACATATAACCCATTACTCGATATCGTCGTCGTCATCGTCATCGTCATCATTGTAAGCATCTATGTCCCTAATCCCTATAATAGTTAGATCATTCATTGTAAGCATCTATGTCTCTATAATAGTTGGATCATGTCACTTGAACCAATCATTTCACGTATTTTCAGTTACTAAAATAACTATTAATTATACAAACTACTTTAGTTATACAAACAATAGTTTCATAAAGACTAGCGCATACGGTCACATGTGATATAAAATTATAGGTTTAGGGTCATGATATGAAAATTACTTATGGTTATTAGAGCAACTATTTTGAGCATGTGATCACATTCACCTTTGCTTTATATTAGATGCATCTTATTAAAGGAGAACGCAAAGCCGTTAATCGAGCAATACGCATTTATACTAATATGAAGATTACCTTAAATAGATTTGTGTATATAACTTTCAATTAGATCATTGGGTGTGGTTTGGTTAGTCCTTAAAGAGACTACCCGCCACGTAGGCGCCACCTCACCAAGGGTGGAGAACCATCCCCTTGGGGACTACCCAAGGGTGTGGAGGATAGTCCTCCCCCCCTGATTTAGTTAAATAATTAAAACAAAGTAAATACAAATAAAAAAAGTGACATTTAAATAAAATCCTAAAGTTACATTTACAAAAAAAGCTAAACATTTAAAAAAATACAATAAAATAAATAAAAAACTACTCGTGGTTTTCTTCGAGATTCCAAATGTGTTCGATCAAGTCTGATTGAAGATTGGCATGTGTGAAATCGTTATGTAATGAGAACCTGTTTAAATCTTGTTGTTCTTCGCTAACCGGAACATTATTCTGATCCACCGCATTCTCGTCATAGTCACAAATTGCGTGGCCTTCGTCTTCGATGATCATGTTATGCAACAAAATACAAGCATACATACAGTATCGCAACTTTTTGGGTGTAAAAGCGCGTGCCGGGTTTTCAATAATATGCCATCTTTGTTGGAGAACACCAAAACACCGATCAATATCTTTTCTCGCCGCTTCTTGAAACTTCGCAAATTTCTTTCTTTTTTCATATGGCGGATGCCTAGAAGTTTTAACAATTGTAGAGTACTGTGGGTATATTCCATTGGCCAGATAATACCCGCGTCTGTACTCCACTCCCGAAACCGTAAACCTCGTATCAGGACCAGTCCCTTTTATAACATTGTCAAAAATCTTGGAGTTTTGTAGAACGTTGACGTCGTTATTCGAACCAGGAATCCCAAAGAAAGCATGCTAAATCCATAGGTCTTGAGATGCAACAGCTTCTAGAATTATTGTTGGATGTCCTTGATCGCCTCGCGTATACATTCCTCGCCATGCAGTAGGAAAATTTCGCCATGGCCAATGCATGCAATCAATGCTCCCGAGCATTCCTGGAAAACCGTGTGTTGCTTTGTGGTGTTGATACAATTGTTGTACCTCATTGTAACTCGGTTTTCGCAAATATTTTTTGCTGTAGAGCCTCACCACAAATTTGCAAAACTTGTATGGACATTCTCTAGTAGTTCTTTCGGACATCTTTAAGTATTCATCCCAAGCATCGGCTGCTGTCCCATAATCCAGTTGACGAATCGCCGCAGTGCATTTCTGTAAGGTGGTGAAGCCCCTTTTGCCTCTAGCATCGTATCACAATGTAAAAAAGGGTCATAAGAGGCTAAATCGTCGGCTATACGTAGGAACCGTCGACGACTCATTCCGAAATGGCGTCCAAACATAGTCTCCGAGTACAACGGTTCGTTGGCAAAGTAATCGGTGACTAATCTTTCGTGAGCACCTACACGATGTGGCAAGTAATATATAGTAACACATATATAACTTATAAAAATAAAGCAACGCTATAAAATATAAAAATAAAAATAAAACTAACCTTCTCGGTCTTGGTTGATGGCCGGGTTCCTGTTTCGTGGTTGTGACGAAACCTCCTCCTCCTCTTCTTCCGGAATTAGTTGTGTCGCGGCTACCACCATGTTTATAAAATATTTTACGGCTTCTCTGGTATCCGTCGAACCCGACAAAGAGGAAGATGACATTGTCTATTTTTTTAGAGAAGATTATTTTGTAAAGGGGTTTTTTTGGAGAGTGTGGGTGAATTTTTGTATAAAAAAGGTTAAATGAATGGTTATTTATAGATTTTAAAATTATTAAAAAATAATTTTTTTTTTAAAAAACTAGCCGTTAAAAAACGGCATTAATTAAGGGGGGCACACATTTTTGCCTCGTCTCCAACGGCTTTGAGAAGCCGGGAGTGCCGCAACGAACCCGGGGGGGGGGGGGGGGAGGTGTGCGAAGTGGGGGACGAACCGAGACGGGGAGGGGACGACCCCCATAACCCATGGTCTTAGGCCGTCTGTAGACTTTAACATCCATAGGTGTTAATCCTAGTCGACATCCGTTAACATTCGTTATATACATATACACATATATATATATAATGCAAGGATCATTTCAGAACCATAAATATTTACAGAACTCGCAGAACTCCTAATAAACAATCTTTTTATTTATATATTTTTATGTTTAAGATAATTTTATCATTTATTATGTGTATTTTTACGATTACATACATGTTAAGAGTAATTTTATCATTTTTTATATGTAATTTTATAATTACACATCTTTTTCTTTGATCCTCAGTAAAGTTCTGCATGAAGCTTCATTTAATGATTTTTTACGCGAGTGAAGAAAAGATTTTGCTGCATGAGATGGACAAAATTGAAAAAAGAGGGACTGATAACACCCATATGTCATACTGTCATATTTGTTCCTGAAGAAGGTTTAGATGATAAGAAGAGACCTATACCAGTGGCAGATAGCATCCACCCACAGGGGGTCGCTCTATGACTCAAACATCAACAAAGACAATTCAACACATGAACAAAGAAAATAAACAACGCCAAACCCAAAACGCCATTTATTTGTCACATTTCTTGTAGTTTCAAAAGAAAAAAAGACTGATAACACTGAAGATTTAAAATAATAAATTGCTTCTACTTTGTTTTTTTTTTTTACTTTTTTTTTAATTTTCTTTGTCTATTGTTTGTTTTGTAATGTCAGTTAATAAACAACAAAATAATATTATTGCTATAACGAAAAATATAATAAAACGCCAAAATTAGCAAATACGTGTAAAACGCCATAATGTCATACAAAAGCCCCCCAATAAACTACCAAACTATAATAAAATTAATTTGAACAACTAATATTATAAAAAAAAGAGTGAAAAAATGTGCAAATGAATATAAAACAAAAGAAGTCCAATAGTTATCTAACCGTCATTGGAAAACAAAACGTCATAATTACAGCCGTCAAAAGATTTGACGTGTTACACCATTAAAACAATTGAGTCTTAAAACAAAACACGGTAAACTGCAAAAAACAGTAAAATGAAACGACGGAAAACATAATTACTAACATTTATCATATTAAATTTATTTATCTTTTTCAAAACGCCATAATTACCTGACATACGATGGAAAAAGTCAATATAAAAGAAAACCATCAGAACCCAAGTTCAAACACGCCAAAAAAACTAAAACGCCACATATTCTCCAAAACGCCAAAAAATTTAAAAAATGGCTAAGGTTATTGCATGGAGGTTTGAAAGGAAAGAAAAAATATTCATCATAAAGTTCGCCGACAGGAGAAGGGTTAAGGTAAGAACAATAAAAGTCATGATGGGAATGAATGAAAATATTCAAAAGGATATCCTAGCCCTTGGTGTTCCAAGAGACAACGATTGTGAAAGAACAAGAACTGTAATAAGAAGACTGGAGAGAAAGTTTCCAGCAGAAGATAATGAAGATGATGATGATGATATTGAAGATACACAAATACCAAAACTTAGGAGTTGGGTATTGCATGAGGAAGAAGGAACACTTGAAGTAACTTATGAAAACGGGGTGCAATATTCAAGACCAATGGAAGAAATGTTGAAGACATGGTTGCTATCTATCATTGAACAACTCTTTGATTTAACACTTTCAAACGATCCAAAATCCAATGATGCAGTAATATTCTTGAGTAGGCTGCAGCAAAGAAGAGACGAGCTAATGGCGTTATACGCAAAAATGAAATTTGATGATGAAGAATCTGAAGAAAGTGAAGAACAAAGCGATGGGTACATCTCCGATGTAATCCCACCTACGGAAGACTATTAGATTATTTTGATTTTTGACTTCTTGTAATTTTTTGAAATATTAATCTATGGTAATGAATTATTAACAAAAATATACAAAACACCAAAAAAAATTGAAAAGGCCATAACGCCAAAAATATTAACTATGTGACACAAAAAGAATTACCTCAAAGAGAAGAAATCTGAGTAAAAAACAATAAACGCCAAATAATTAATAAATCTACAAAACGCCAAAATTATCTTGCACGAAAAAATAAAGAAGCTTCTCAAACGCGAAAACCGTGAAAGGAGAAGAATACTAAAAAGACAAAAAAAACCCTTCGGTCCCTGATCAAGCCCCACGCCACGTGTTCGGCCAGGATGCGTTCTCACCATTCTCACACTTTTTGCCGTTTTCTCCTGATCCCGTTTCTCTCTCTCTCTCTCTCTATATATATATATATATATATATAGGGTTATTGGATTTTATCGCCCCTAACTATTAGCTATTGGCCGCTGCCACCCCAACCATCACTTTGCCGTCCGTCACCCACAACTTAACACTTAGTGTGTTCTGTGTAACACCTCGAAAATTTTGCCCAATAAAATAAAGACACGTGTCATGTAAGATAAACGTGCCAGGAAACCCGGATCAAGTAAAAGAAGTATGGTAGGATTTAGAAAGGGCGACATGTTATTAAACACCTCTGAGCGACCCAAAATTTTAAATCCCAAGACCTTAAATCATCATGATAAACATCTAATGTAATTAGCCGGTTATTCCTAAATTAAATAAATTTAGTCTATAAAGAATTGGGTTATTAAAATGATGTTACGACAATATGAATGGCCAATTCTTCCCAAAAGAATTCAAATCTATCCAAGTGTATGGCAAGACCTCCCACAAGAATCCAAGTTGTAAAAGTGCATGGCTAGACATGCAAAGACTAACTTCATGATCCCTACACTGAAAGGAAAGCACAAGATTCGGACTAGGAAAGTTGCATGGTCAAAACCTTAAGGTTTGCAAAGATTTTTGCCTTCTGATGAAGGCTTACGGACCCAAAGAAGGTGCCTTACGGTCCGTAAGGCTGGTAACTGGGCGAATCAATACAAGGTCGGTTACGGACCGCAACCTTCTGGACTTACGGTCCGTAAAAGGGTGTTTACGGTCCGCAAGAGATCTGCTTACGGTCCGTAAGACAGTCGCTGGCAGCAGAAAACGGCAGTTGCCTGTTATATCCGGTTACACCGCCTTAGATGGATGGTTTTCGAATTCAGGGGGCTCTTGCAACTGGTTTTGGCATTTTAGGGACACCTGGGATGATCTTGCAACACTTGTAGAGTGAGTTGGCATGATCTTGTGCATATGGGTTAACTATATATATGGACTTAAAGTTGCAACAATTTTGTACATCACTTCAAGCTGGTCTCTGGAGCTCCCCTGGTCAGCAAGCAAGTTCCTTTAAGTTCCAAATCATAATTAGGACTCTTGTAAGTGTCCTTAACCCTTCTTAATTCAATTTAGCTTAGTTAATTAGCTAAAAGTCAAACCGTCGTAATTAAGGTTTGACTTCGAGATTAATCAATAATTGTTCAGTCAAATCTCGAATTAAAAGTACCTACAAGTAGGTAATTATGTGGGTAATAAACCCTCAAAAGGGTACTTTCTGATTGCCACTCTAACTAGGTCAATTGTCGGGTCAAACTTGATATTAAAAAGTCAACAGAAAGCTTAATTTCAAATTAATACCTAATTAGCAATGTAGAAGCTATGCAACCTGTTTTATCATTAATATAACTTGGTAATTAATGTAAGAACATGTCTAAACATGTTCAACCCGACAATTTTCAGTATAGGCTCGGTTCGGAACCGAAAGTCGCATAATTTGACTTTTGCTTTGACTTTCGATTCTGACCCATTGTAGCATGTTTTAGAAATGCCTTAGAGCCCTATTAGAACCAGGTTTCATGTTAGTATGACCCTCTGTGATTATACACCTTGGTTCAATAGTTATTCGATTCACATGCATGTTTCCGTTAATTGCTTAAATGTTGACTATTATGCCCATATGACCTTAAAACGTGATTTTCAAAAATGTAAAAGAGTAGATACCTTGGTTACTGGTCTATAAGCTTACACCTAAAATTTGACATCAGTTTGAGGTCTAGATTAAGAGTTATGCTCAATAGCGTAATTAGAAAGCTTTTTAGTAATTAAATGGCGTAATTAGCATATAGCCTATCTAAACCCAAATTTTGATACCAAACTTTATACCACTGATATAAAATAATATTTTGGGATTTTTGGATATTTTATTTATTTTTAGACTAAGCATAACATAGAGTTCTAAGCTTGATCCGGTAGTTGTCGGTTTTGCCCTTTTAAGCTATAAAATGAGTTTTACAAATCCGTTTGATCCCAAACCTTTTGCTACTGATTCTAAATGATTAATAAAGTATTTTAAGCCTTCTGGAATAGTAAAAATATCAGCCTTCTTATAAAAACCGGGAATGGCTTAAAAATCGCCTTTTAAGCATATTTAACGCATAGTAAGTATACAAACTATTTTAAACATATAAGGTTTGATACCTACTGATATTTTAAGTATATTTTTATACTTTAACAGTAAGCAAAAGATTTAAACCCAGGTTTCCAGATTTGACCCTTAAACCTTAAGTGAAATTACCAAAATGCCCTTCGGTGCATAAGTATGGTTAGAAATGATAAATTTCACATATAGGTAATACCCTACTGATATAAATTAGTAAATTAAGTATTTTTACTGATTACATCAGACCCGAAACTCAGATTTATATTTAAACTCTTTTATAACCTTTAAAATGACCAAAATACCCCTACGGGGCGTAATTTGAGTTTGAATCCGTTTTGGGCATAATGGAAGATATCTTACTGATGTCACAACATATTTAAGGCATATTAACTTAGGAATCTTGTATATGACTCATATGGTTACCCGTTACGCACTTTTCGCGTTCGGAACGGCTTATGTAACTAGTTTGCATAATTTAGCCGAAACGGGTCAAACCATATCGTTTTTGTCTCAAAATCCAGAATGTGTTTAAGTTACCCATATTAAACAAGCATACAAGCTTGTCAGGACAAAACCACATTCTAAACCGGTCTTCTCTTTATCATGCGTTTGAACCGTGTCTTCCTTTTGAAAACTAACCGGTCTAAGTCTAAGCTTAATTAAAGACCCGTTAGGATTCTAATAGGTTATTAAAAACCTTCGTTCTAGATTAGGAGCCCAGTAAAAGCTACGTGCACTTGCTGTATTTGATTTATACTTTGCTCAGGTAAATACTCTTAACTTATTTTCCCTATACGGGCTTGGGATACGGTACTATGAAAGTACCGCTTGGTCGGGTGTGTAGTCATTTAAATCGGATTGTGATTAATGTATTTACACGACCCGTTTAATATGTATTATTTGGTGTATGGCTTTTGGGGGTTAAATGACCATGTCCCGGATATCCTTGGCATCATTCAAAGAAATGGCCACGACCTAAGCACGGGGTGTAGGCGTACACCTGACAGATGCATTATGTAAAAACTGGTAATCCACTTAAAGGAATCAACCTTGTGGGCATTATACCCGTGGCGTGTCAGTTAACTTAAGTCCGGCCCTACAAACCGGCCCTAATGGACGACAAATGAGTAAAACTGTATAAAAGATTATTTTTAATAATTGTCCCAAGTTATAAAAATATTTTTGCCAAAGTGCATTCAAATCAATTTTCAAACTCTTTTCAAAATGAGTCAGTTAAGTTGTATTTACCAGTGTAAACTGACGTATTTTCCAAAAAGGCTAAGTGCAGGTACTAGACGAAATAGGCTGGCTACTCCTGGCATCATTAATCAAGTTTCGCAAGCTCTAGATGTTAAAGTCTGCTGAACAGTTTTCCTTTTTATTTGATCCGCATGTGGATCTGTTTCAACTGTTTTGTGATACTTAATATTACAATTTTATTCGGTTGAAATAAATCTATCTTTTGCTTCCGCTGTGCATTTATATATTGTGTTGTTTGACCATGATGATATCAACTACGTCACGATACTCCCCACCGGGCCCACCGGTAATACGTGGAAATATCGGGGTGTGACAGGTTGGTATCAGAGCCAACACTGAGTGAATTAAACACTAGCCTTTTGTGTTTAATCTCAGTTACACAGTTGCACATTCTTGAGTCTAGACACAGAACTTAGGACTAATCCTAATTCGTTTTATTTTGTCCTTTATATGTTTCCTTGTTATTTTTCTGATTAGCCCCTGCATGGGCAAGTCATTTCTGTTAGAAGTCCCGTTTAAGGGCAACCATGTACTTATTTAAATTTTAATTGAACGGTTAAATTTAAAATAACATTCCTTTTATAAGATCTACCATTATAATAAAATGGCAAAATCTAAAAAAGGACAAGACCTAGCCATGTGTTACCTTAAGACAGGGCCAAGATGGTAGTTCCTCAATTAGATTCAGATCCTTGTGAACATCTCAATTTTGGATTGTTCTGCGTTAAATATTAAAGAGAATCTTAAAGGTAAAACCTAGCCTAAATATCGTTGCAGACATGGCTAAGATGGTAAAACCTATTCAAAAGATTCAAATTCTTGTTAAACATATGAAAGCATATTAACATGCTTGACAAATGTGATTCGATAAAATCACATAAGTCATTCTTAAATTGGGTTATTCTAAATTCCCTTATTTATATAATCATCCCTTAAGGATGAAGTGCCCACAGGCTATAATTAATGTCCTTTGAGACTAAAGACAGTGGTAGCCTACAACTCCCTGTTAAGAAAAGGTAATGAACTTTGATTCAAACCTTAATGCCTCGATTTCATAAAATCTGGGTTTATAAATTAAACTTGTCTACGTGACTAGGCCTTTTTGTGCTATTATTAACTTATAATTTAGGGTTATGATAAAGATCCTGAATATCTATATATTTAACAAGTTAACTAAAAATGGTTCTTAAAACCATGGTTAATAAATCGTCAAGAACGATAAAACTGTATAAGCTTCTATATGAACCTTGTCCATATATTTCTTTTATGTAGCAATTAAAGCTACATGGCTAGGTCAGAGGAAGTGAACAGTCATCCTCTGGAAAACCACGATGATGATAGGATTAATATAACCAGAGGAGAGCTCCGTACACTGATTGATACAGCTGTATCTAAAGCTGTAGAGGAGCAATTCAGGGAGTTTAGTGGGACGCATAGTAGAACTTCTTCAGTACCCCACTCTAAGTCTGTTCCTAAGACTCATTTAGAAGCTCACAGCAAGCCACCCTCTAAGAAAGATGAACCAAAGAAAGATGATGATCGACATTCATCTAATCAACACAGTGTTCCATCCAAGAGGATAGTGTTCGATAATGAACCGCGTACCAAGTCTTGTACCTATAAGTACTTTGCAGTCAGAAGTGACGAATCTGATTGCAGCTTAGTAAATGATTTTTTACGAATTTTTTGTAAAGAGTTAGATCTTGAAATTTTAACACAAGGTCTAACCCTCCGATATGTACGCCACATAAAAAAATCATAATTTTTGAATACTTGTAAACAGGTTAAACAAGTCACCAGAAACAACCCATTTTCAGTGATATGAAATGCCTAAATGAAATCGCGGCCTACTAGTTAGTATGTAAAATTTGATTTCGTTAAGAGTTCGGATGAAATATGCTTAAGTGAGTTCATTGAACCAAATGTGCATTTGAATATGTTGATAAGTCAATTGACTTTAAAAAGTCAAACCGACCAATGATTATATCAAATGATAATTTTGATATGGTCGAATGATAAATTCGACATAAAACCCGTAGGATGGAATAGTCGTAAATAATTATGACTAATCTAACCGTCTTACGAATTATGATGATAGTTTGACTCTTGACAAGCTAGATGGAGACTTGGGAATGAAGTGGGTCAAACGGAGCAAGTACGAAAAGAAAAGCGTAATTTTGATGCGAGGTAAGTAAAGCTTACACTCTTTTTTTATAAAATGTTTAATCATTATAAGGTTTACGAATATGTTAAGCCGAAATGGGTTAAATTACAAAATGGTAAATATGTATATATACCATTCAAATACAAATGCAAAATGTTTGGTCGTTTAGACCAAACGGGTTAAAGGGCAATTTTTAGCGCCATTTGACAAATAACGACTAATAAGTATTGTCGAGTCTAATGCTCACATGATAAGAACGGCTTACGGAAGTTTGCATTTGCTATAAATTAGCAAAATCATTAAAGCAAGATATTAGAGCGGGTCAATACTTGACCCGAGCCAGGTACGCATATTTTAAATTATAGTTAAAAGTAATATGTTGGTCAAATATCAGTGAAAGCCCTTCGTCGTAAAATGAGGGACTAAAATTGACCAAAATACCCATGAACGCTAAACCGGGTAAACGGTCTTTATGAGCCGTTTAAGATCGTGTATTATGATAATGTAAGTTATAGATAAGTATAAAGTGGATTGTGCATAACAAAAGGGAAAGATTTAAACTTAGAAGGTTTAAGTCTTCGAAACGGGTCAAAAGAATTATGCGCATAGATTGAGTACTAGCCGCGTAATTCATAGAAGTTACAAACCCGAATTATAGATTTTGAGTTAAGCATGTTGATGTATGCTAAATGGTTAATTAGAAACAAGGTTGTAAACTTTTAAAACAAATGGGTCGAATAAATGAAATAAGAAATTATAAACTAATCGTTTATAATTCAGGTTTCATATGCGGAAAATAGGATAAATTGATGCGTATTTTTATTACAAACGCGTAGGAAAAAGAATCACCTAAAACGGACTTGTAGATAAAAGTTATGACACTTTAAAGATCGTTTTACGATTAAAACCATAGCTGGGAAAAATGCAGGTTTCAGCAACAAAACTGCTGGAAAATCATCTCCCCCGCGACACGCGACAGGGAGCAGTAATCCTGGCGCGACACGCGAAAGATCAAGAGGAGTCTGTCGCATGGCGCGACAGCCTAAATTCCGAAATTTTATTTTGTTTTTGATTGTTCGATACTAGAACTTGATTATACTAATATTTAAGATATCGAAACTAACTTTTAAGTTGGTTTTGATCATAGGTGAATGTGAAGATGTCCCGGATGAAGATCAAGCTCATTGAAGAACCGAACACGATCAAGATACAAGCTTCCGCACATGGTTTCGTCGTCATTTAAAAACGACGAATTTATACATATTGTATTGTATTGTTTCAAATCCGAAAATGTTTTAATTTAACCGTATTTTTCAATGTATATGTAATTATAATTACATGTTTATTTACGTAAATAATACGAAAACCCTAAAATAATAGCAAGGGTGTTACAAGTTGGTAATCAGAGCTCAAGGTTAAAAGAATAAAGTGTTCGGTTCGAGGCTTGATCGCAAATCCGGTAAATACATGTATGTTAATGGTTTAGCATGCTAAAGTGTTGTAAACAACACATAGGGTTATCTCGTAATACACGCTACCCCAATTAAAATGATTGATACAGTTAATGAAACAACGTGCATTGACACATATAGCAGAAAGCCTCGTATTATAATATGGGCGATAATTGATGTCGACATTACTAACTTTTGTGAATGTCTTAATTGAAGGACACTTGCATTTAAAGATGACAAGGGTTGAACAAATTACGGATATGATAGAGGAACGGTCCGAAGTATGACAAGAGGAGCATGCTCACCAAGGACTAAATCGCGTAACGACCGCGAACAAGGTTAATGGAAAGGAACGCCCGTCGGGGCAAGCATTACCAGGTGCACGCTTTTAAATATAATCGCACAAATAGCAATATGCAATAAACATGTAGAGTATGATTGTTGCATATGTAAATTAGAAACTTGGAAAACCTGAATAGAATACCTATCCAGGATATTATTTCCAAGAAAACTAAATAGAGGCGTTACTTACATAGGGCGTGATGTGAAAACTATAAAAAGGTCATGTGTGTCATGTGTTAATCGCTTACTCTGGCCAAGTAAGTAGTAGCATATGATACCATGAACTTCTTATAGCGGACACATTTACGTCCGATGTAGTAAGGGCGGGGTGAATGGGACTAACTAAAATGGTACCCAAAGGAATCAAATAAATAAAATGTTTGATAGTAAACGTAAACGCACAGCCGGGTGACGGAAGCGTATTACATTAGGATAATGAGCCCGAGTGAAGGGACAAAGATTGATGTAAAATGATTAAGATATGCATTGGGAGGGGGTGTACTTACACTCGAACCTGGAGAATGTAAACATGTAAAAATGATTAAGATATGTATTGGGAGGGGGTGTACTTACACTCGAACCCGGAGAATGCAAATGTGTCTCTTAACGGGCCGTTTTTGTAAAACGTCAAACTTGAGGATAAAGTCGGAATATAAAAGTGAAGCGAAGTCTTAATGCATACCGGGAGGGTTGCAATAATAACGACTTCGGTAAAATACCCGGTTGATGGGTAAGGATTTAAACACATGCGTAGACTGAGAAACGGGAACGCGGATGGAAACTCAAAAGACTCGGGTTTCGGGTCATGACTAAAAGACGATAAGATGCTGTAAATAGAAATTTTGATAAATTACGTTTAACTATTTTAAAGTTGAACGGGTTGAATAAAGAATGAAAATTGGCATTCATAAGCAATGAATTTCATACGAACAAGTCAAAAGAATTAAATAAATGATGACGCTTGCTAATGTAAGTAAGCGTGAATCGAATAAATAAAAGCGTGAAATATTAATGAACCTATGTAATGGGTTTAAAAGAAATATAATTATAAATCGGGGAAAACGGTCAGCGTAGAACAAACTGACGCGTAAGCAACGTCAGAAGTCATAAGTCGGAAGGTTAGTCCGAAAGTAAACGAATGAAGCCTTAGACTATGGTCAAGACCAACTAAAGTTCAAAAAGCGAAAACAAATGATTCCAAACATAATAAGGAATGCCTTGAAGCTATATAGGTATATATACATTTGAATATGAATACGAATAAAAGATGATCTACGGGATCATCATAACCTACGGGATTAAACGCAGTGTTAAGGTCTACGGGACCAAGAAGACCCTTGGGTCATAAGTAGAAAGAAACGAACTGCTAACATCTCACCATAAAAGGTGAAAAATCTAAAGAAATAGCCTACGAGGCTAAGTAAAAGAACCTACGGGTCAGTTGAGTTAAGTGTGGGAACTAATTTTAATTCCACGAATTAAATAATATCGGAAATGAATAAATCCTCGGACTTAAAATTCCTAGAAGTAATAAAAGGATATAAGACAAGGTGAAGATAAAACGTTAAACTAAAATTTAGTTTTAATAAGAAATGACGTTTTAACAAATATATAAGTATTATGAGAGAAATTAGGAAAGGTTAATATTAAAGGATTTAGGTCTAGACACCGATAGGTGTAAAAACAATACATTCGAAAATAGGATTCTCGATGATGAAAGGTTAATATAAACCTAAACATGACGTGACGTGATCACGGCCAAGAAAGGTAATGTGAAGTATAATCACATTGTAGCCCGAGCAATGGGTATAAGGTAACTGGACTAATAAGTCCAGTTAGTGAGACTGATTAAGGTCAAAGTTCTAATGTAAGAATTGGAGTAATACGCTATTCATGGCGAGGTTAGCGTGGAGTAAGCATACCTAATAAATTCATATGACCAAACGGTCAAAGAACGACACGGTCAAGTATATAAAACAAAGGTAAACAAGCACAAACAGAAATGATGGCCCATGAGGCTTTGTTAACGAAGAGTATTGATCGCCTATACTAAACGATCATAAGACAACACAAATGAAATGTCGGAAAGTCAAATCGAGCAAAGGCACGATTAAAAGAGAAAGCTATAAGGTATGTGACTATATGCTTATGAGAATTATGTTAATAACATTTATCGAATTATCTTAAATAATTTAGATGAAATTCAAGAAATGCGGTTTGCTCGTACGCAATGAATTCCGTATAACTGAACCGAAGGAATAAATTCGAAAACGAAAGAATGGTTGTTAAAAGTGAAAGATTTCACTAAAATATCCAAGCGAATTAAATTAACGGATTCATGAAGAATTTGATAGTCTAACAGCGATGGATTTCGCTAAGTTAACCAAACTAATTGAAAATAACGAAATTTCGTTATTTTGAGTTTCATTATTTCGCATAAAAATACGCAGATGTTATTAATCAAAAAGGTATTACCATACTTTTCGGGTAACACCAACAAAGGTTAAAGCATGAGTAATGCTTAAAAAGGGGGGGGGGTTACTCGGTTTAAGAGTATTGGTTATAAAACTCAATAGACTGTGTAAGAAAGGTTTCGGGGACGAAACCTCTTTAAGGGGGTAGACTTGTAACACCCCGAAAACGGGTTTGGGTAATTAAACCCCGTTAATACTAAAGAGCGGGTAAAATACCATTAGCGGTAAAGGTTTACCCGGAGATTAATAGGATATAAATAAATAAGCTTAATAATAAATAAAAAGAGAGCAAACGACTTGAGAAGACAAAGTTTATAAAAAGGGACCCGAGTTAACGGGACATAAATTAACGGGTTATAACTCCCAGAACTAACTAAGTAAACTTGGAATAATCAACCTAGTTAGTTAAAAGTCTCTTAATGATATGTGAGTGGATTAAAAACACCTAAAGTAAGAACCTGATAATAATAGAGGGGCCAAAGGTGTTAAAAAAAGCAAACTAGTTTTAGATTAAAACAAAAAAATAAATTCCAGACACACACTTGTGTGTGTGGATCTTACAGAACACAGGAGGGGGCGACCAAGCTTACCTTCAAACCCTAGCTCACCCAAATCTGCCAAATTGAAGGCCAAGATTAGCTCGAATCAAATGCATGAACACATAGAAACGATCACCTAGTCGTGGGGATCGTAAGGTATGTCAAATTTTTTATATTTAGGAAGTTGAGATTTTGATGAACTTATGAAAAATCAAAATTCAAGCTTGAATGATTGATGTTTGGTTGAAACTAGGATGAATTCATGTTTAGAAACAAACCCTAGTTGAAAAACTTGATGAATTAATATTAAAGACTAGGGATTTGATGATTACTCTTGCATGTGCTAAGTGTGTTTTGACTAAATTCGTGTATGTGATGCTTTTAGGGGGTTTGATTGCTAAGAATAAGTGTTATAATGTCGTAAACATGTTCAAATTGAAAGCTGAATTCAAACAGCTTCTGATCAGAATTTACAGCCGACTTGTATTGGCTGTAACCTGGACAAAACGAGACAAAAACATGTGTTTCTTGAGTTTAAAATGTAAATCCAGGAAATATCTTTAAAACCCCACTGGAATCGCATTTTGTAGATGAAAATTGAGTGTTTTATGAATTTTTCCGTATCAAAGGTTCAAGCTGCGTTTTCTGGCAGAATTTGCAGCCCATTACGAATGTCATAACTCAAATTAGGAATTGATTTATGATCTCAAATTCTTACTGTAGAAAGTTTTAAGTGATTAAAAGAATCGTCAATTGGAATTTCATCAATCGGATAAACGAGGAATTTTAAATGAATTTTTCCATAAGCTGCAGTCAGAAGTGACGAATCTGATGGCAGCTTAGTAAATGATTTTTTACGAATTTTTGGTAAAGAATTAGATCTTGAAATTTTAACACAAGGTCTAGCCCTCCGATATGTACGCCACATAAAAAAAATCATAATTTTTGAATACTTGTAAACAGGTTAAACAAGTCACCAGAAACAGCCCATTTTCAGTGATATGAAATGCCTAAATGAAATCGTGGCCTACTAGTTAGTATGTAAAATTTGATTTCGTTAAGAGTTCGGATGAAATATGCTTAAGTGAGTTCATTGAACCAAATGTGCATTTGAATATGTTGATAAGTCAATTGACTTTAAAAAGTCAAACCGACCAATGATTAGATCAAATGATAATTTTGATATGGTCGAATGATAAATTCGACATAAAACCCGTAGGATGGAATAGTCGTAAATGATTATGACTAATCTAACCATCTTACGAATTATGATGATAGTTTGACTCTTGACAAGCTAGATGGAGACTTGGGAATGAAGTGGGTCAAACGGAGCAAGTACGAAAAGAAAAACGTAATTTTGATGCGAGGTAAGTAAAGCTTACACTCTTTTTTTTATAAAATGTTTAATCATTATAAGGGTTACGAATATGTTAAGCCGAAATGGGTTAAATAACGAAATGGTAAATATGTATATATACCATTCAAATACAAATGCAAAATGTTTGGTTGTTTAGACCAAACGGGTTAAAGGGCAATTTTTAGCGCCATTTGACAAATAACGACTAATAAGTATTGTCGAGTCTAATGCTCACATGATAAGAACGGCTTACGAAAGTTTGCATTTGCTATAAATTAGCAAAATCATTAAAGCAAGATATTAGAGCGGGTCAATACTTGACCCGAGCCAGGTACGCATATTTTAAATTATAGTTAAAAGTAATATGTTGATCAAATATCAGTGAAAGCCCTTCGTCGTAAAATGAGGGACTGAAATTGACCAAAATACCCATGAACACTAAACCGGGTAAACGGTCTTTATGAGCCGTTTAAGATCGTGTATTATGATAATGTAAGTTATAGATAAGTATAAAGTGGATTGTTCATAACAAAAGGGAAAGATTTAAACTTTGAAGGTTTAAGTCTTCGAAACGGGTCAAAAGAATTATGAGCATAGATTGAGTACTAGCCGCGTAATTCATAGAAGTTACAAACCCGAATTATAGATTTTGAGTTAAGCATGTTGATGTATGCTAAATGGTTAATTAGAAACAAGGTTGTAAACTTTTAAAACAAATGGGTCGAATAAATGAAATAAGAAATTATAAACTAATCGTTTATAATTCTGGTTTCATATGTGGAAAATAGGATAAATTGATGTGTATTTTTATTACAAACGCGTAGGAAAAAGAATCACCTAAAACGGACTTGTAGATAAAAGTTATGACACTTTAAAGATCGTTTTACGATTAAAACCATAGCTGGGAAAAATGCAGGTTTCAGCAACAAAACTGCTTGAAAATCATCTCCCCCGCGACACGCGACAGGGAGCAGTAATCCTGGCGCGACACGCGAGGGCTCTCGCGGCACACGAAAGATCAAGAGGAGTCTGTCGCGTGGCGCGACAGACTAAATTCCGAAATTTTATTTTGTTTTTGATCGTTCGATACTAGAACTTGATTATACGAATATTTAAGATATCGAAACTAAATTTTAAGTTGGTTTTGATGATAGGTGAATGTGAAGATGTCCCGGATGAAGATCAAGCTCATTGAAGAACCGAACACGATCAAGATACAAGCTTCCGCACATGGTTTCGTCGTCATTTAAAAACGGCGAATTTATACATATTGTATTGTTTCAAATCCGAAAATGTTTTAATTTAACCATATATTTCAATTTATATGTAATTATAATTACATGTTTATTTACGTAAATAATACGAAAACCCTAAAATAATAGCAAGGGTGTTATACTATTGATGAGCAGAAACCCAAGATTGAAGATATTCCAGTCATTTCTGAATACCCTAAAGTTTTTCCTGAAGAACTACCTGGTTTACCACCAGATAGGCAAGTAGAATTCAGAATTGACATCATCCCCGGAGCAGCACCTGTTGCAAGAGCGCCTTATAGGTTGGCACCAACAGAGATAAAGGAATTGATGACATAACTATACGATTTGCTTGCTAAAGGTTTCATTAGACCTAGTTCGTCTCCTTGGGGAGCGCCAATTCTATTTGTCAAAAAGAAGGATGGATCGATGTGTCTGTGCATCGATTAACGTGAGCTTAATAAGGTCACTATCAAGAATAGGTATCCTTTGCCCAGGATCGACGATCTGTTCGATCAACTACAAGGGGCAAGCTACTTCTCTAAAATCGATTTGAGGTCAGGCTATTATCAATTGAAGGTTAAAGATGAAGATGTACACAAGACTGCATTTAGGACTAGTTATGGTCATTACGAGTTCCTAGTGATGCCTTTTGGGCTCACTAATGCACCTGCCGCATTCATGGATCTCATGAATCGCGTCTGCAAGCCTTACTTGGACAAATTTGTTATCGTCTTCATCGACGACATTCTCATTTACTCGAAAAGCCAAGTTGACCATGAGAAACATCTCCGTTGCATTCTTAAACTACTTCAACAAGAAAAACTCTATGCCAAGTTTTCAAAGTGTGAATTTTGGCTTCGAGAAGACCAATTCCTTGGACATGTTGTTAGTGAGCGTGGTATCCAAGTAGATCCCGCTAAGGTTGAAGCTATTATGAGCTGGCAAGAGCCAAAGACGCCTACAGAGATTCGCAGCTTTCTAGGACTGGCAGGATACTATAGGCGATTTATTGAAAACTTCTCAAGAATTGCAGCACCCCTAACTCTACTCACCCGCAAGAATAACAAGTTTGACTGGGGGCCTAAGCAGGAAGAATCTTTCGATATTCTGAAATAGAAGTTGAACAACGCTCCTGTATTGACGTTGCCTGATGGAATTGATGAATTTGTAGTATATTGTGATGCATCACACACTGGTATAGGATGTGTGCTTATGCAGAAAGGAAAAGTTATTGCCTATGCTTCACATCAGTTAAAGGTGCACGAGAAGAATTACACCACCCATGACTTGGAGTTGGGTGCGGTTGTATTTGCACTAAAGCTGTGGAGGCATTATTTGTATGGAACCAAGTGTGTGATCTATTCCGATCACAAAAGCCTTCAACATCTGTTCAATCAGAAGGACTTGAACATGAGACAGCGACGTTGGATGGAAACTTTGAATGATTATGACTGTGAAATAAGATACCATCCAGGCAAGGCAAATGTAGTCGCCGATGCCTTAAGTAGGAAGGAAAGAGTGAAGCCTATAAGAATCAATGCCAAGAGCATTGAGATAAAGAATAGTTTGAAAGAAAAGTTGTTAGCTGAACAGAAGGAAGCTGTGCTAGAAGCTAACTATCCTGACGAAAAGCTAGGAGTAACTGAAGAACAGTTATCCTATGGCAAGGACGGAATCCTGAGGTTAAATGGACGTATATGGGTTCCAGTTTAAGGAGGACTTCGGGATGTAATCCTCCAGGAAGCCCACAGTTCTAAATATTCCGTTCATCCTGGAGCTGATAAGATGTACCAGGATCTAAAGGCAAACTATTGGTGGATAGGCTTGAAAAAGTCTATAGCTGCCTATGTAGCTAAATGTTTGACGTGCGCGCAAGTCAAAGCTGAACACCAAAAGCCGTCAGGTTTGCTGCAACAACCTGAAATTCCCACTTGGAAATGGGAAATGGTGACAATGGATTTCATCACCAAGTTGCCAAAGACAAAGAAAGGAAATGATACTATATGGGTGATAGTAGATAGACTGACTAAGTCAGCACATTTCCTACCCATTAAGGAGACTTATAGCTCCGACATGTTAGCCCAATTGTACGTAGATAAGATTGTATCTCTACATGGCGTACCAGTGGCTATTATCTCCGACAGAGATACCAGATACACGTCACATTTTTGGAAAAGTTTCCAACAGTCTTTGGGCACGCGCTTAAATTTTAGTACGGCTTACCATCCGCAGACAGACGGACAGAGTGAGCGTACAATCCAAACTTTGGAAGACATGCTTCGTGCATGTGTAATTGATCTAGGTGGTAGTTGGGATAAGCACCTACCATTGATCGAGTTCTCCTATAACAACAGCTACCATACAAGCATTAAGGTTGCGCCTTTTGAGGCATTATATGGTAGAAAGTGTAGAACGCCTGTTTGTTGGGCAGAAGTAGGAGAAGCTCAGTTATCAGGACCAGATATAGTCCTTGAAACGACGGACAAGATTGTCCAGATTCGTGACCGCCTGAAAGCTGCCAGGGATAGGCAGAAAAGTTATGCTGATGAAAGGCGAAAACCTCTAAAGTTTGAGGTTGGTGATAAAGTTTTGCTTAAAGTATCACCCTGGAAAGGGGTAATGCGATTTGGTAAGAAAGGTAAGTTAAGCCCAAGGTATATAGGACCATTCGAGATCATCGAATGTGTAGGGTCAGTGGCTTATAAGTTAAACTTACCTGAAGAGCTCAATGGTATTCACAATGTATTCCACATCTGCAATCTGAAGAAATGTCTAGCTGATGAATCACTAGTCATACCACATACAGATGTGCACATAGATGAGAGCTTGAAATTTGTGGAAAAACCTTTGTCGATTGAGGATCGACAGGTAAAGAAGCTTCGAAGGAAGCATGTGCCTATTGTAAAGGTAAAATGGGATGGCCGCAGAGGTCCCGAATACACGTGGGAGGTAGAGTCCACAATGAAAGAAAAGTACCCTCAATTGTTCTAGTAAATCTCGAGGTCGAGATTTCTTTTAAGGGGGTGAGGATGTAACACCTCGAAAATTTTTCCCAATAAAATAAAGACACGTGTCATGTAAGATAAACGTGCCAGGAAACCCGGATCAAGTAAAAGAAGTATGGTAGGATTTAGAAAGGGCGACATGTTATTAAACACCTCTGAGCGACCCAAAATTTTAAATCCCAAGACCTTAAATCATCATGATAAACATCTAATGTAATTAGCCGGTTATTCCTAAATTAAATAAATTTAGTCTATAAAGAATTGGGTTATTAAAATGATGTTACGACAATATGAATGGCCAATTCTTCCCAAAAGAATTCAAATCTATCCAAGTATATGGCAAGACCTCCCACAAGAATCCAAGTTGTAAAAGTGCATGGCTAGACATGCAAAGACTAACTTCATGATCCCTACACTGAAAGGAAAGCACAAGATTCGGACTAGGAAAGTTGCATGGTCAAAACCTTAAGGTTTGCAAAGATTTTTGCCTTCTGATGAAGGCTTACGGACCGCAAAGAAGGTGCCTTACGGTCCGTAAGGCTGGTAACTGGGCGAATCAATACAAGGTCGGTTACGGACCACAACCTTCTGGACTTACGGTTCGTAAAAGGGTGTTTACGGTCCGCAAGAGACCTGCTTACGGTCCATAAGACAGTCGCTGGCAGCAGAAAACGGCAGTTGCCTGTTATATCCGGTTACACCGCCTTAGATGGATGGTTTTCGAATTCAGGGGGCTCTTGCAACTGGTTTTGGCATTTTACGGACACCTGGGATGATCTTGCAACACTTGTAGAGTGAGTTGGCATGATCTTGTGCATATGGGTTAACTATATATATGGACTTAAAGTTGCAACAATTTTGTACATCACTTCAAGCTGGTCTCTGGAGCTCCCCTGGTCAGCAAGCAAGTTCCTTTAAGTTCCAAATCATAATTAGGACTCTTGTAAGTGTCCTTAACCTTTCTTAATTCAATTTAGCTTAGTTAATTAGCTAAAAGTCAAACCGTTGTAATTAAGGTTTGACTTCGAGATTAATCAATAATTGTTCAGTCAAATCTCGAATTAAAAGTACCTACAAGTAGGTAATTATGTGGGTAATAAACTCTCAAAAGGGTACTTTCTGATTCCCACTCTAACTAGGTCAATTGTCGGGCCAAACTTGATATTAAAAAGTCAACAGAAAGCTTAATTTCAAATTAATACCTAATTAGCAATGTAGAAGCTATGCAACCTGTTTTATCATTAATATAACTTGGTAATTAATGTAAGAACATGTCTAAACATGTTCAACCCGACAATTTTCAGTATAGGCTCGGTTCGGAACCGAAAGTCGCATAATTTGACTTTTGCTTTGACTTTCGATTCTGACCCATTGTAGCATGTTTTAGAAATGCCTTAGAGCCCTATTAGAACCAGGTTTCATGTTAGTATGACCCTCTGTGATTATACACCTTGGTTCAATAGTTATTCGATTCACATGCCTGTTTCCGTTAATTGCTTAAATGTTGACTATTATGCCCATATGACCTTAAAACGTGATTTTCAAAAATGTAAAAGAGTAGATACCTTGGTTACTGGTCTATAAGCTTACACCTAAAATTTGACATCAGTTTGAGGTCTAGATTAAGAGTTATGCTCAATAGCATAATTAGAAAGCTTTTTAGTAATTAAATGGCGTAATTAGCATATAGCCTATCTAAACCCAAATTTTGATACCAAACTTTATACCACTGATATAAAATAATATTTTGGGATTTTTGGAGATTTTATTTATTTTTAGACTAAGCATAACATAGAGTTCTAAGCTTGATCCGGTAATTGTCGGTTTTGCCCTTTTAAGCTATAAAATGAGTTTTACAAATCTGTTTGATCCCAAACCTTTTGCTACTGATTCTAAATGATTAATAAAGTATTTTAAGCCTTCTGGAATAGTAAAAATATCAGCCTTCTTATAAAAACCGGAAATGGCTTAAAATCGCCTTTTAAGCATATTTAACGCATAGTAAGTATACAAACTATTTTAAACATATAAGGTTTGATACCTACTGATATTTTAAGTATATTTTTATACTTTAACAGTAAGCAAAATAATTTAAACCCAGGTTTCCAGATTTGATACTTAAACCTTAAGTGAAATTACCAAAATGCCTTTCGGTGCATAAGTATGGTTAGAAATGATAACTTTCACATATAGGTAATACCCTACTGATATAACTTAGTAAATTAAGTATTTTTACTGATTACATCAGACCCGAAACTCAGATTTATATTTAAACTCTTTTATAATCTTTAAAATGACCAAAATACCCCTACGGGGCGTAATTTGAGTTTGAATCCGTTTTGGGCATAATGGAAGATATCTTACTGATGTCACAATATATTTAAGGCATGTTAGCTTAGGAAACTTGTATATGACTCATATGGTTGCCCGGTACGCACTTTTCGCGTTCGGAACGGCTTATGTAACTAGTTTGCATAATTTAGCCGAAACGGGTCAAACCATATCATTTTTGTCTCAAAATCCAGAATGTGTTTAAGTTACCCATATTAAACAAGCATACAAGCTTGTCGGGACAAAACCACATTCTAAACCGGTCTTCGCTTTATCATGCGTTTGAACCGTGTCTTCCTTTTGAAAACTAACCGGTCTAAGTCTAAGCTTAATTAAAGACCCGTTAGGATTCTAATAGGTTATTAAAAACCTTCGTTCCAGATTAGGAGCCCAGTAAAAGCTACGTGCACTTGCTGTATTTGATTTATACTTTGCTCAGGTAAATACTCTTAACTTATTTTCCCTATGCGGGCTTGGGATACGGTACTATAAAAGTACCGCTTGGTCGGGTGTGTAGTCATTTAAATCGGATTGTGATTAATGTATTTACACGACCCGTTTAATATGTATTATTTGGTGTATGGCTTTTGGGGGTTAAATGACCATGTCCCGGATATCCTTGGCATCATTCAAAGAAATGGCCACGACCTAAGCACGGGGTGTAGGCGTACACCTGACAGATGCATTATGTAAAAACTGGTAACCCACTTAAAGGAATCAACCTTGTGGGCATTATACATGTGGCGTGTTAGTTAACTTAAGTCCGGCCCTACAAACCGGCCCTAATGGACGACAAATGAGTAAAACTGTATACAAGATTATTTTTAATAATTGTCCCAAGTTATAAAAATATTTTTGCCAAAGTGCATTCAAATCAATTTTCAAACTCTTTTCAAAATGAGTCAGTTAAGTTGTATTTACCAGTGTAAACTGACGTATTTTCAAAAAGGCTAAGTGCAGGTACTAGACGAAATAGCCTGGCTACTCCTGGCATCATTAATCAAGTTTCGCAAGCTCTAGATGTTAAAGTCTGCTGAACAGTTTTCCTTTTTATTTGATCCGCATGTGGATCTGTTTCAACTGTTTTGTGATACTTAATATTACAATTTTATTCGGTTGAAATAAATCTATCTTTTGCTTCCGCTGTGCATTTATATATTGTGTTGTTTGACCATGATGATATCAACTACGTCACGATACTCCCCACCGGGCCCACCGGTAATACGTGGAAATATCGGGGTGTGACATTCTGTCACCACGTCGTTAACTGATCACTAACTTTTAATCCTATTACTATACATTTGGGGGTGTCATAGGGATCTTAGGACACCCCCAAAAGTATAGTAACAGGATCAAAAGTTAGTGATCTAACATGGTGACAGAACACACTAAGTGTTAACTTGGCGGTGGCGGGTGTCAAAATGATAGTTGGGGGTGGCAGCGGCCAATAGCCAATATTTAGAGGTAATAAAATCCAAAAAACCATATACATTAATTTAAGGGGCGTTAATGTGGGTTAAACCATTTCCTTGGTATGAGGTCAAGTGGGTGATGTGACGCCTACGTCTAGTTAAGGGGCGTGAAAGTATATCCCATAGCCTTAGTGTTTTAGGACCAGAGCGGACATTAAACCGTTAACCTCACCGGCCCACTGGTCGGGCCGGATGATGTCGTAAATATTATTTAAAAATAGGGTAAAATTGAAAAATTTAAATCAAAATTTGATTCAACTAATAAAAAAGTCGATTCAACCCCCCAGTTTTGCGGTCTAACCGGCCAGTTCGACTCAAAATGAGTGATAGTTTAGTTTTGCAACTATAACTAATCAAACTAGTGGTATGAAAACCGGCGCGTTGTGCCGGTAGATTTCCCATGCTACGCGATAGGAATTTAATTGTAATCGCTTCATCTCATTATGTTACAGTACCGACGCTCGTTATAGCAACTGAAAAAGGAAAAACAAAAAAATAAAATCGTGATATGACCAAAAGAATATCAACGTGTGACCTACATCGATTCAGAACAATTATTTGATAGGAATCGGTTCGGTTTGTCAGGGTACCATCACGATACTAGCATGCACTGATATACCATATATAAACAAACAAAATGTACACTCTATTTTGAATGCAACTTTGCTCTCAACAAAATTTACAACGAAACGCATGATAAAATTAAACAAAGTTACCAATTTAGTTTTTTTAATTATATAGCATACAGAAAAGTTATATAAAAAAATGCCATGTGGCAACTTCTTAGTGGGCCAACCATCACGTGGCAACTTCTTAAGGCAGCGGGGAGTGAAGGGGCTTGGGTTGGGAGCATTGCTCGACATGTGGCGAGGGTGGGATCCATAAGCTTATGGTGAAAAATGAGGGGTATGGTGTGGTGTGTCCAAGCTTGGCGTGGCCAACCATGTGAATTTTTTTTAGTTAAAGTAACCAACCAAAGTCAGCCATATTGAACCAGCCAACCAAAGTCAGCCAAGTCACCCTGCCCCCCCTCTAGTCGGGCAGGACGATGTTGTAGATGTTATAAAAAATACGGTAAAATAGAAAAATTAAAATCAAAATTCGATTCAACCAATAAAAAAGTCGGTTCAACCCCCCAGTTTTGCAGTCTAACCGGCCAGTTCGACTCAAAATGAGTCTGATAGTTTAGTTTTGCAACTATAACTAATCAAACTAGTGGTATGAAAACCGGTGCGTTGCGCCGGTAGATTTCCCATGCTACGCGATATGAATTTAATTGGTATCGCTTCATCTCGTTATGTTACAGTACCGACGCTCGTTATAGCAACTGAAAAAGGAAAAAAATCGTGATATGACCAAAAGAATATCAACGTGTGACCTACATTGATTCAAAACAATTATTTGATAGGAATCGGTTCAGTTTGTCAGTGTACCATCACGATACTGGCATGCACTCATATACCATATATAAACAAAAAAAATGTACACTCTATTTTGAATGCAACTTTGATAGGAATCGGTTCAGTTTGTCAGTATACCATCACGATACTGGCATGCACTCATATACCATATATAAACAAAAAAAAGTACACTCTATTTTGAATGCAACTTTGCTCTCAACAAAATTTACAACGAAACGCATGAAAAAATTAAACAAAGTTACAAATTAAGTTTTTTTAATTATATAGCATACAGAAAAATTATAAAAAAAAGATGCCATGTGGCAACTTCTTAGTGGGCCAACCATCACGTGGCAACTTCTTAAGGCAGCGGGGAGTGAAGGGGATTGGGTTGGGGGAATTGCTCGACATGTGGCGATGGTGAGATCCATAAGCTTATGGTGAAAAATGAGGGGTGTGGTGTGGCGTCTCTTAGCTTGGCGTGGCCAGCCATGTGATTTTTTTTTTAGCTAAAGTAGCCAACCAAAGTCAGCCATATTGAACCAGCCAACCAAAGTCAGTCAAGTCATCCTGCCCCCCCCCCCCCACTGGTCGGGCCGGATGATGTCGTAAGTATTATAAAAAAATACGGTAAAATTGAAAAATTTAAATCAAAATTCGATTCAACCAATAAAAAAAGTCGGTTCAACCCCCAGTTTTGCGGTCTAACCGGCTAATTCGACTCAAAATGAGTTTGATAGTTTAGTTTTGCAACTATAACTAATCAAACAAGTGGTATGAAAACCGGTGCGTTGCGCCGATAGAGTTCCCATGCTACGCAATAGGAATTTAATTGGTATCGCTTCATCTCGTTATGTTACAGTAACGACGCTCGTTATAGCAACTGAAAATAGAAAAACAAAAAAATAAAATCGTGATATGATCAAAAGAATATCAACATGTGATCTACATTGATTCGAAACAATTATTTGATAGGAATCGGTTCGGTTTGTCAGGGTACCATCACAATCACAATACTGGCATGCACTCATATACCATATATAAACAAAAAAATGTACACTCTATTTTGGATGCAACTTTGCTCTCAACAAAATTTACAACGAAACGCAGGAAAAAATTAAACAAAGTTACAAATTTAGTTTTTTTTAATTATATAGCATACAGAAAAATTATAAAAAAAAGATGCCATGTGACAACTTTTTAGTGGGCCAACCGCCACGTGGCAACTTCTTAAGACTGCGGGGAGTGGAGGGGCTTGGGTTGGGGGCATTGCTCGACATGTGCCGAGAGTGAGATCCATAAGCTTATGGTGAAAAATGAGGGGTGTGGTGTGGCGTGTCTTAGCTTGGCGTGGACAGCCATGTGAATTTTTTTTTAGCTAAAGTAGCCAACCAAAGCCAGACATATTGAACCAGCCAACCAAAGTCAGCCAAGTCATCCTGCCCCCCCCCCCCCCCACCCCAACTGGCCCACTGGTCGGGCCGGATGATGTCATAAATATTATAAAAAATACGGTAAAATTGAAATATTTAAGTCAAAATTCGATTCAACCAATAAAAAAGTCGGTTCAACGCCCCAGTTTTGCGGTCTAACCGGCCAATTCGACTCAAAATGAGTCTGATAGTTTAGTTTTGCAACTATAACTAATCACACTAATGGTATGAAAACCGGCGCGTTGCGCCGGTAGATTTTCCATGCTACGCGATAGGAATTTAATTGGTATCGCTTCATCTCTTTATGTTATAGTACCGACGCTCGTTATAGCAACTGAAAAAGGAAAAAACAAAAAAACAAAATCGTGATATGACCAAAAGAATATCAACGTGTGATCTATATCGATTCAAAAAAATTATTTGATAGGAATCGGTTCGGTTTGTCAGGGTAGCATCATGATACTGTCATGCACTCATATACCATATACAAACAAACAAAATGTACACTCTTTTTTGAATGCAACTTTGCTCTCAACAAAATTTACAACGAAACGCATGAAGAAATTAAATAAAGTTATGAATTTAGTTTTTTTTAATTATATAGGATACATAAAAGTTATAAAAAAAAGATGCCACATGGTAACTTCTTAGTGGGCCAACCGCCACGTGGCAACTTCTTAAGGCTGCGATGAGTGGAGGGGCTTGGGTTGAGGGATTGCTCGACATGTGGCGAGAGTGGGATCCATAAGCTTATGGTGAAAAATAAGGGGTGTGGTGTGGTGTGGCGTGTCTTAGCTTGCCGTGGCCAGCCATATGATTTTTTTTAGTTAAAGTAGCCAACCAAAGTCAGCTATATTGAACCAGCCAACCGAAGTCAACCAAGTCACGCACCCCCCCCCCCCCCCCCCCCCCCCCCCCGCGCCCGCCCGCCCCACGCCAAAGGGGCAACGCCAACCCGGAGTGTAGCAGCTGGCGTTGAAGGACATCCAACGCCCCACTCCCCACAGCCTAATGGGTCAATCACTATTCATTATGTTTGTTTTTTAATATATAGATAAAGATAATGATAGATAATTTATAACGTACCACAAAACTTATATTTTGAACTCTGGTCATAGAAGTTTTAACTTATTTAAAAGAGTAAACTGTCATTTTGGTCCCTATGGTTTGGGCAGTTTTGACATTTTAGTTCAAATCTCAAACTTTTTAAATCTCTGTGGTTTCACTTTTATTGTCATTTTAGTCCAAAATTCAAAAACCCTTATTTTTTACTGTTCCAACATGCCTAGTTTGTCTTTTTGTGCAGGGGCATTTTGGTCATTTGGAATTATTATACAATTATTATAATACATTAAATACCATCATCTTTTTTTTCAGACCAACTTCTTCTTTACACAGAGTTCACCCAGACCATCATCTTCTCCACCCCCACTGGACCAGCACCATCCCCACCGCACCCCCACTGCACCACCACCATCCCCACCGCACCACCACCATCCCCACCACCGGCGACACCTGCAACCACCCGTCACAACCTAACCACCTGCAATGACCCGTCACACCCAGCAGCACCTTTCAGATCTACGGTGTGGGCTACAATCGGAGATGCTTTGTGATTTCTTGAGTCCTCACAGAGTGAAAACTACCACAACAAACTCGAAAACACACCGGAAACATATGATTTTGCATCAAAACAACCGCATCCGATACAAAAACTGTCAAATCCGCCATTCGTTTCAACTTTCAGCACTTGACAGGAAGATATATCTCAGATTTGACACCAACACCTCTGCCGCCGTCACCGGGGAAGTTGGGGGTTAGGGTTAGGGTTTCGACGCGAAATTCGGGGTTAGGGTTAGGGTTTCGACGCCGGTTATGAGGATCATGTCGATGATGAAGATGATGACGCCGGTTTGATTGAATTCGTGTGAATCGTCATTGTTGATTGAATCAGGTTTGTGTCATAAGTTACCTCATTGTTGATTGAATCAGGTTTGATTGAATTGGTGTGATTCGGATCTGAATTGGTTGGGCGAAATGGAGTCGGAGAAATATCTGGTTTTGGCGCAGGTGGTGGTGGGGGTGGTGGTACGAGAGTGGTGTGGCAGGTGGTGTTCCATCGGAGAAATCTCTGGTTTTGGCAAGACGATGATATGAACAAAAATGGATTACATAAACTTAATATTAATTTAGTTTATTAATTATTAATATGTTATATTAAAATCAGAATGACCAAAATGCCGCTGCACAAAAAGACAAAATAGGCATGTTGGAACAGTAAAAAATGATGGTTTTTGAATTTTGGACTAAAATGACAATAAAAGTGAAACCGCAGGGACCCAGATTTAAAAAGTTTGAGATTTAGACTAAAAATGACAAAGCTGCCCAAACCACAGGGACCAAAATGACAGTTTACTCTCAAATAAAACACGACCCATTTATTAATTATTACAACTAAGGGTGTCAATTCCTGACATGACAAAAACACGACCCAAACACAACAAGAAAAACAGGTTTTGGATTAGCTAACACGGAGAATGAAACTTCGCAAATAAAACGTCCCCAAACAAAAAGTGTGGTACCGTTTGCTGATTCTCACAAACCGCTGGCGGCAAAGGAAGCTTTGACATGCAAAAGAAGAGGGGGGATCGTGGTTGGTGGTAACAAATTTCAACTCCAACATCTCAATTTGCATCTTTTTTTTGGCTTAGTAACAGATTCGATATAGGTTAATATCTCAAATAGGACTGCTAATAACTGAAAAAGCATATACCACAACGATCTATGATTTAGTTTATTTATTTATTTTTTATATAACTATAGATTGAATCTTATATATGTTAGTTTTAACCATATATACTTATCATGTATCTCATGAAAACAAGTAAATGTTAAATAACTGTCAAATACTTATCATGTTTCTCATGAAAACAAGTATATATTAAATAATTTTGAATGTGTTATATTAACATATTAAGTTAAATTGAGTTAATTTTGTTTGAGTTTATGTTTAAGTTCTATAGTTAGTTGAGATTTTAAACATTTGAGGTAAATTGTCAACTCCCTGAAATAACACACGAACTTATGAGCTAAAATTAGGGAACTAAACAAGCTAGGATCTTGACCAATTAATTGGTAAGTTACAACAATAGAATTAATTTGATAGGATCAAATACAAACCTCAATATGTGTAAGAACTATAAGAACCAACCACTATTAAACATGTATCATTCATTAAAAAAAACTAGACAAGGGTACAATAGACTTTATCACTCTATTTTTTGAATTTAATTAATTCTAAATTTTAATTATCCCCTATATTCATGACTATTTCAAATCAAAATTTGAAAATTTCCAACAACAGGAACTTTGTAAATCAGCACAATCTTCACAAATCGCAACAATAGGCCCTTTGTTAATCAGCACAATCTCCGTCAACAACATGCAATTTGTTAATCAGCACTTTGTAACAAATTATTACAACTATATGATTGTTTTAAACTAAGATAAAAGTCAATAAAGATAAGTACCAAGAATTCAAATAAAGAAATAAACAGATAAACTAAAATAAAAACTTGAAATTAATTTTCCATTACGGCAGTTAGCATGTGTATTTATGTAAATTTAGTTTCCTGTTGTGCTTGTTTTTCAAGTGCAGCAAAAAATAAATTTAATTTCCTGTTGTGCTTGTTTTTCAAACAAGGATAAAATCTTATGGGAAGAATATTTAACAAATTTTATGAAATATCTCGATGGGCAATTATAAAACAACTTTTGGTAACTTTTTTAAAAGTTACTTTTATAAATAAAAAAAAATATAGCAATATGGTAACTTTTTTTAAAAGTTACTTTTATAAATAAAAAAAACAACTTTTGGTAACTTTTTTTATCAAGTGTTAGTATAAAACGTCAACATTTTTTTTAATTAGTATTATAAAACGTCAACATTTTTTTAATTAGTATTATAAAACTTCTACATTTTTTATCAAGTGTTAGCATAAAACGTCAACATTTTTTTTTAATTAGTATTATAAAACTTCTACATTTTTTTTTATCAAATGTTATTATAAAACGTCAAATTCTCTATAATCCATAACGCAAGAAGAAACGTAAATACAAAATGTAAGTGAACATTGTTTGATAAAATAACACAAAACACAACACTTTCATACAAAATGTAATACAATACATAGCCGAAACCCTAAACCCTAAACCGTAAACTCTAAACCCTACACACTAAATCGTTAACTATTACATATTATTACTTAGATTCACACGAACCCGATGGGTCTAACTCCAGTCTAGGAATTGCGTGTGATGGTATATGGTGGTCACAGAACTACCGGGCGTCGGTAGATGCCGGTGACGGAACTACCGCGCGTCGGTAGATGCTATCAAGAGTGCACCCGGAATCGACAATATGAGAGTTCCGTGCTATTTGCACGGTAACATCTGACAATGTTGGAGTTCCGGGTGACTTGGCTATAGATGTGGGATTATGCATCCCCCACCGCCAAGCACCTCACCCTAGACCGACGTCGGATGTCAGATTAAAAGGTGACTTGGCAATTGATGTTGGATGATGCATCCCCCACCGCCAAGCACCTCACCCTAGACCGACGTCCCGGCGCATGAATATGAAATATGAGCTCAGGTACGCGTTTGAATCTAAAATATGAACGCAGTGCACTTCTCCATAAGAATTACGTTTCCACCACCGTCAAAACACCGACTTTCGATATCCTGTTAAAAAACATAGAATTATAGTGTTAGACTCGATATTAGAAATTATATTGTAAAATATAATAAATAAACAAACAACACCACCACCAACACCACCACCACCACCACCACCACCACCACCACAACAGCCGACCACCCACCACCACCATAGCCGACCACCCACTACCACCACAGCCGACCACCACCACCACCAGTCGGCCGCCCACCACCGCCCACCCACAACCTAACCACCACCAAAACCACCATCCCAACTACCACAACACACCACCACCACCACCACCACCACCACAACCTACCACCCTCAACCACCTCAACAACCACCACAGCCTACCACCCACAACACAACACCACCTCACCACCGTAAACCACCACAACCCACCACCTCACCACTGCCAACCTTAACAAACCAACAACACAGCCCACCACACACAAACACCACATGCTACCACCCACAACACAACACCACCACAGACACCACCATCAACCACCACAACCCACCACCTCAACCACCACAGCCCACCACCCACAAACACCACAGCCTACCACCGACTACACAACACCACCACCACCACCACCATCAACCACCACCTAACCACCCATAAACACCACAGCCCACCGCCCACAAAACAACACAACCGTCAACCACAAAAACCCACCACCCCAACACCAATATACCCGGCCAAAATAAACCACAAAAATCAGAGAAAAAATGAAAATTAAACATAAAAATACGGAATATGAACTAACCTTAAATACTCTGAGCGTATGAAGAGATACGAGAGCGATAACAATACGAGAGACAAAGAATCCGTGCATGTGTGTGTACTTCCGGATCTTCATCGTGTGGTCCAACGTTGGTCTCGTGTGGTCCAAGACCTTTTTGGGTATATAGTTGGGTATATAGTTCGTCAAAGAGCAGGCTTGTTGCTAAATAAGTCAAACAAAATGAATATATACGGCCCTCATTGATCTATATGACGCGTATGTATTTACTTTTTGAAAAAGTTGTCAGTCTATACGGCCCTCATTGATCTATAAGGGGTGTATGAATTTACTTTTTTCTGAAAAGCTGCCAGTGTTATGACCGTATAGGTCAATGTGAGGCATATACACCACCTAACTTTTTGTTATACGGACCTCATAGCACTATGTGAGGCATATGTATTTACTTTTTCTGAAAAAGTGGTTAGAATTTGTACTTTATACGCATCTCATTATGCTATGAGCGGCGTATTGAGTCTTTTTTTTTTCTAAACAAATATTACGTACGAGAAAGTGTAATCCATATCCATCTTGACATTCACAATGGTTATTTGTAGATGTGGAAGGCAAGCTGCGATAAAAACATCTTGGACGGATATTAATCCCGGGCGTCAATTTTACACCTGCTCTCAATTGGTATGTACTTTAAGAACTATTTTTTACACTTAGAAACACAAATTCGCCTTCGGTTTCAGCATTCTCCCTGCAAATTCTTTGCGTGGATCGACCCTCCCATGTGTCCTCGGTCAGTTCAAGTCATCCGAGGTTTGCTGGATTCAAAAGCAGTACTTGAAGACGAAGTCAAGTATTTGAAAGAGGAGGTTCGAATGTATAAAGGGCAAGTAGCAGAAATGGAAAATAAAAATTCAAGGGTCGTTCGTAAGAGGGACACCTGTTTGATAATCTGTTGGATTTTGTTTTTTTTTTGTCCGTATTTGTATTTGTCGTTAGCCGTATTTAAGTTTATGCAACTTATGTAAACGAAAGTAATGACTCTCGTATTTTGGTGATTTAGCGGAATGTTATGTCTTGAGAGTTTATTGGTTTCTACTTTTATACTATTTTAACTCTAAAATCTTAACCGAGTTAAATGTTGAATAAGAAATCCTTTATAAAAATTTAACGTATGAAGGGGGGAAAAACAAGTTAAAGCGTATGAAGTGTATAAAGGATATACTATAACCAGTTTATCAGCTCTACAGGAGGATAAACTGGTTAAGGCTTGTGTGTTCTATGCGAAATGTGCGAGTTTGAAACCCTGGGGAGGCCGGTCCGATACAGAAGGACCCCTCCCTTTTTTATTTGTGTAATTCTAATTTTTCAAATCCAGTCCCTGAGGTTTGTTTTGCACAAGAACAGTCCCTGCTCAGTTAGTAAAAACTAACTGTAATTCTAATTTTTCAAATCCAGTCCCTGAAATTCTTATAACCAAGGGAGTATTCCTGTATTATTGCCAAATACCCATCATGCCCCTTCCATATATCAGCTATTAAACTGGCATGCCTTTGCAACATTAAAGACTGCATCATCCAGCCCCTTCTTGCTGGTCTGTCACCAGTAGATAAACAATTGAACAACTTCTGCACATGCTTATCATTTTTAAAAAAGACCAATATACCCCTTCGTTATAAGAATCCCAATACCTATGGAACCCGGATTGAACAAGCAAGAAGGTTAGCTGGTTCAGACCAGCAATAGAATGAACCTTATAAACATGACAATACAGCTGTAAAATCCAAAAAAACCAACATAGATGCTCATAAAAGATTAAACATGTTACCATCCATACATGCTGATAAAAGATTAAACGTTTATATAAAAGCAACCGGGCATACAACTAAACATAAATAACAAAAGAGGAATAAATATTTGTTCGTACAACCACATTAAACCCAAAATACAACCAAACGAAACAGATAAATACTACTCCTAAGCCATTTCCTTGTCACTGTTATCAGAACCACTATCATAACATGTCAACTGCATCTGCGTGTCAGACGGGCCTTCCTGGCTGCCGGACGGGCCTGCCTGCGTGCCGGACGGGCCGGCTTCCGAGCCGGACCCCGGATACACTCGTGGCTATGGCGGGTCTCGAACCGGCAACCCCGCCTCGGTACGCCTATCAGCCTCGCTAGCCATCATCCACTCCATCATATCCTCCATCCGGTCCATCCGCCGGTCCTGCAGCGCCAACCTCCCCATCACAGCCGTCTGACCCGCCACAAGCCTCTCGAGGAGACGCTGAGTGGACTGAGGCAACCTCACCGCATGATAGACGTGCCGAGGATGCTGTGACGGCTCCTGCGGATGCCCCTGCTCAACCTCAGGCTCGACGTCACCTACTCCAATAGGCTCGTCAACAACATGAGGCATATCCACCTCCGCAGCCTCCAGCAGATGTTGATGTACTAACGGCTGGGCTACGAAAATCTGTTCGTCTTAACCGACAAACCGATAACCAATGCCCGGAAAGTTCACCGCCAAGTGCATCCCTCTCATCGTCCTAATACCCAAATACTCGAAAGGGGCAGGCGGTGCCAACTCACCGATGAATGGAAAATACCGACCGCAATGCTGGGCAATACGCATGATGAACTCTCCTCCGTGCAATCCGCCACACTTTTGACGTCGGGAAAATGAGGCGAAATACTCCGCCAGGCAGCGATGGAGGGCGCACGGCGTCCCCGTGAATAAACAGTAAAGATAGAACAGGTCGGTTTTTGTGACCCACTCGTTGCTTCTGCCACGCCCAGATATCGACGTGGCAATGCAACGGTGTATGTAGCGAACGAGTGGGTCAGGAATCAACGAGACACGGGCCTTATTACCGAAGGGTACAACACAGAGGATGGGCCACCAAGCAAGCAACTGATCATCAGGCATAGATGTGATCGCGGTGGTATAAATATCCTGAACCAACTCATCATCATTGTAGAATCCGGTGGCCAAAGCAAACTGACGCAGCGACATATTCTGTCGCTCCCCGAATAAACAGAAAGTTACCTAAGCAGGGGGTGGTTCCACCATCGGATCGTCCATATCTGAGTTAGGCTGCTCAGTAGGCCGTGGTCGATAGATATACGTGGAGAGGAACTCCACCATCATAGGCCTATAAGAAGACCCAGCCGCATGAAAAAACATACGATCCAACGGGTTATTTTCCCCGATTATACCCTGGACCCTCTGCTCCTCGCCACACTCCCGTAATGCGTCCCAACACAACGCCCTCTGCTGCCTCACTCTCATACCCCGGAACTTGGCAAAACGTCTGTATTCCGTATTGCGCTGGGGAAGTCTAAAAAAGCGTACTGCTCACAATTACCCCCGGCCATCGGATTGAATACCGGACCACCGTTTGGTGCCTGTTGTTCCTCATCTGACGACATATCTGCAACAATTAAAATTTAATATTTTGTCAAAATATTAATAAAATTACGACAAATTTTATATTAAAGTATAATATGTGTCAAATATCGTATCGGTTCACAGTTTGTCTCCGGGTTCGTTTCGTTTTCCAGTTCGTTTCGGTATAATATGTGTCAAATATCCCATCACCACCACTACCACCATCACCTCTGACCCACCACCACCACCATCACCTCTGACCCACCACCACCACCACAGCCAACCCACAACCACCACAGCCAACCCACAACCGCCGTCAAACCCTAACCCATAGATACAACCACCACCGTCCTAACCTCAACCACTCTAACAACCACCATCATCCTAACCTAAACCACTCTAACAACCACCACCGTCAAACACCTCTACCGCCAAACACCACAACCAAAATATTTTAGAAAAAAAAAACCATAAAAAACAATAACAAAAAGGAAAGATGAAGGTGTTACTAACCTCTTGTGAAAATTCGCACCGTATGGTTTGATACGGGATAGAAATGGTATACGGGAGAGAGTTGTGTGTGTTTTTGGTGTTTTGATGTGTGTGTGTTTGAATTGATTTTGATCTAGTTTTCCCTCTTTAGTGAGTTGAAAAGTTGTTTGTGTTGGTATACACTCCTCATTGGCCAATACGCGGCTTATAGATTGCCTACCAGCAGCCGCTTATTGTGCTATGAGTGGCATATAGAGGCTGGTATACACCTCTCATTGCCCAATATGCTGCATATGATGCCTTTTTTAATAAAAATAGTGATGTAAATAAGTGTTTTTACATTATAAAACAACGTAATTAACATTTTTTATAAAATAAATGTTGCTTACACTATATTTGAAAGATAATAGAATGTAAATTAAAAAAAAATAAACACATAATAATACGGTTAAACAGTTTTACGTGTTACAATGAGACGAGACATGTACATTGTTAATAAAGTCTCTTAGAACACTTCTATTACTACGAAGTAACTTCTTACCCTGTGAAAGACGAGACATGTACATTGTCTCCCACTCCATAGCTTCAGTACTTCGATACATATTCCATAGTCAATTCGGTACAAGCATCGGACCATCATCCGTTAACTTAACCATGATGAAATGGCCATCTTCCACATAGGCAATCGAAAGAACATAATGGCCCTCCGTCGGACCATCAAACATGGGAAAGTATGTTTGACAAACACCATTGCTTAAATGTTGAACAACCACACCAAATTTTTGAGCCACTAACAATCCGGTGTATGGCAAGAACATCCAGCATGCCCTTGGTGCAGGTTCCACGTGCAACCAGTTTATTGATCGATATACTGTAGTGTAAAATCCCGGATCAAAAGAGTCAAGAATAGGCTACCACCGGTCTTTGTTAATGAACATCTCATCCAGTAGCTCTTGGCGGACCCACATCCAAGCATTCTGGTCCAACCCCAAACCCATAGCCACCGATCGAAACCCACAGTTACCGTCAGGCTGGGCATCTTCCATATGTGTTATGTATTTCCGATGCATAGATGGAAGCCAGTCCTTAAAACGACCGAACATGTTTTTCTACCTGTAATTGGAAAATATATTGTGGAAAATCTTTATCAGGGAAAATGTATGTATGGAAATACGTAGGATATTATATAGGTCAATGATTGTTGACGTACCTATCCCCCACCAACAGTGGAAAATCTTCATCTATAATTTCAACTGTCTTTTTAGCCTTATTTTTCTTTGAACGACTGCGTTGCACTGCTGGCTTTTGAGCGTCCTCGTCCTTCTTTTGGCTTTTGCCTTTTGCTTCGGACTGGGTATCTTTACGTCTCGCAACCTCCTCCTTCTTTTTTTGTTGTGCTTTAGAGGTTGGGCGCCCCTGAGTATCTTGTTGTACCTCAGGCGGTTGATGGTCAGTCATACTTGGATTCACCACCTCCTTTATCTTGGACAACATACTTTTTAACACTATCGGTGGTTGCGCCTTCAGTTGTTGCATGACTCTGTCCATTTCCTCCTGAAGATTATTATCGTCTTTCTTAAGTTCTTCAGCATTGAAATCTTGTTTTGTCCAGAATTTGTCTACGGCGGCAAGAGGAATTTTGCAATCTGTATTTTAAAAACAATAGATAGAAATGAGGGGGGGGGTGGGTATTCATATGAAGTAGAATAAGCGGTTGAAGCCTGTTTTTATTACTTGTATTTTCCCACCACTCCATCTGACAAGCAGATGGCAACCCACAACTCGTAAAAAGCTAGTGACCACAAGTCCCCCCTACTGCAAGCAACGTACGTATCTTTTTCTTCTCCACAAGCAACAAATCTAATGCTTTCAGGGAAACATTACCACGTAGGTTATCAAAGAATGATATCATGTGGTCCCCCATTTTCAAGGACCGGCTATCCTGAAAAGTGAGGTTTATTTGTATGCGTTGTGACTCTACAACTTTGTCAACAAGCCACACAAGTCTATGGAGCGAGCGGTTTGGCCCCTTAAGGTATCTCTTAAACTTAGCATGTTGGCTTTCAATTCTGTTGGTTGTATGTTGACCAAAGTTAGGGCTTGTGTTAGTCCAGGCTGAAACAAACTTTTCTTTATAGGGTAGTAGCCAGACATTATACAAATAGTCCAAAACTCCTGAAAAAAAACAGAATATAACGATTTGTAATGTTTGTATTGTAACACCCCGACCAAAGGCTGAAACAAACTTTTTCTGATAAATTAACTATTTTTAAATAATTAATTAAACAAATAAAACTATGTAATAATTGGATTAAATTGGTTAAAAATCGAATTTTGGGAAAAATATCAATTTTATATTTTCGAACATCATTCTGATGTTAAAATAATTATACAAAAATTTTCAGGTTTTATAAAATTAGTTTACTATTTTTAATGAATTTAATAAGATTAAAACTAACTTAATTCATAATAATTAGATAAAACCGGAAATAATTATAGTTTATATTTTTAATAAATCAGGTTTGATGTATATGAGTTTATAAAAATGTTAGTTTTTATAAAAGTGATAAAAAACGTAAAAATAAAATAAAAGGTGTGTGCCCGGTTGGATTTTAAGAAGTGTATAAAACAATTAATTAATGTTAGGGTATCAATCAGCTCCTAATGGAGGATAAACTGGTAAAGAAGTGGTGCTTTTACACGAGTGGTCCGGGTTCGATCTTTGCTAAGGGGCGGGTTATACAAGAAACCCCCCTTTTTTGTTATTTTAATTAACATAGTTAACTAAGTTGCATATTTTTTTTAAAGGATTTTTTAAAGGATTTCTTAGACAAGAAACCCCCCTTTTTGTACTTTTAAATAATGTCAAAATAACCCCTAGACTATAACTTTCAATAAATGACAGTTTAGTCCCTAGACTTGGTTTTAACCATTTTTAAAGCAAGTTTCAAACAATGACAAACAAGTCCCTCAACTTATAGTTTCACAAAATGTCAAAATAGGCCCCTATAGTTTGTAAAATATAATTGCGAATATAAAATTCAGGGAGGTTACATGTATGTGTGTATACATGAATGAATGTGAACTAATATAATATGTACCTGATTTATGGTCGTTAGTCAGTCGCGTATATAGCCGCTCAAAGTTATAATTGTATAGCATCTCAGTGGGAGAATTACACAATCGAGACCAAGAAAGCTTGAATATTTTCCATTCTTCAACCGTTGCAAATTTTTCCTTGTTGTGTTTTAGAATATTTTGTGAGATGTGCCACCTACATAGCAATTTGGATGCTTTTGGGAATACTTTATCGCAAGCATTCATCAAAGCTTTATCGCAATCTGTTACTATCACGCGCGGTTCCATACCCTCTACCAACAATCCTTTGAGCTTCTGTAAGACCCACAAGAAGTTATCCTGTTTTTCTTTAGAGATAAAAGCGTGAGCGACACAAAACGACTTGTGTGTCAATGTCACACCCACAATTTGAACAAACGGAAGTCTATACTCATTCGTTTTGTAAGTGGTATCAATCATCAACACATGTGGGAAAGCACGCCACATTATGTACGAGTACCGATGAACAAAAAAAACCTCCTCGACCGTATTTGTTTCGGGATTCACCCGGGTGTGGTAAACAAAAAAAACCATCGTCACCGCCACCACCATCGTCCCCGCCACCACCATCGTCCCAGCCACCACCATCGTCCCAGCCACCACCACCATCGTCCCAGCCACCACCATCGTCCCAGCCACCACCATCGTCCTCGTCTTGATCACATTCCTCGAAGTGTGTAACACCTTTCTCGATTTTGTTATCGTCTTCCTCGAAGTCAAAAGCACCTTCCTCGGACTTTTTCTTCTGTTGTTTTTCCTGATGGGAATGGTAAGTCCCGTATGCGTGTTGCGGATAGCTTTGAGCCACGTAAGATGGTCCCGCCTCCTCTACGACCTGAAACAACTTAATGGTTAGACTAAAATAACCAAAACGACAATATGAATTTTTTACTTGGTTCAAATCAGGCATAACGGGCCGCACACTCCCTTCCTGATGCGAATGGTAAGTTCCGGCGTGTTGCGGATAGCTTTGAGCCACGTAAGATGGTCCCGCCTCCTCTACGACCTGAAACAACTTAATGGTTAGACTTTAATAACCATAACGCCAATATGAATTTTTTACCTGGTTCAAATCAGGCATCACGGGCCGCACACTCCCTTCATCACAACGACGCACGGAAACCACCTCCTCATCACCTCGATCAGCGCCGGGTAACCAAACGCTTTCGGAGACGTATGACTCATTCGAACTTTCACCAAAAAAATATCCAAAGTCCCAATTTGACATTGTGATTCGAATCTAATTTAACCAGACCGTTTATTTGAAAATTTTTATCATTTTCATCACTTTTTTGGGATTTTTGAACATTTGTATTACATGAATCCCGTAAGCTTGGGATAAAGGGAAAAAATTCGAAACAATACGCAGCGTATAGGGCCATGAACGCGTATATGCGGATCACCTTTTCATCCTTTTCAGTCTGAACTCAGCTGTCTTGTCAGCAATATACCTTAAATTCAGAGATTATAGTACCAATTAGCAGCGTATAAAGCAATGAGAGGCGTATAGGGTTTAATGCTCCAACTACCACCTTTCTATACTAATGAGCAACTGTCTTGTCACCGCCACCACCATCGTCCCCGCCACCACCATCGTCCCAGCCACCACCACCATCGTCCCAGCCACCACCACCATCGTCCTCGTCTTGATCACATTCCTCGAAGTGTGTAACACCTTTCTCGATTTTGTTATCGTCTTCCTCGAAGTCAAAAGCACCTTCCTCGGACTTTTTCTTCTGTTGTTTTACCTGATGGGAATGGTAAGTCCCGTATGCGTGTTGCGGATAGCTTTGAGCCACGTAAGATGGTCCCGCCTCCTCTACGACCTGAAACAACTTAATGGTTAGACTAAAATAACCAAAACGACAATATGAATTTTTTACCTGGTTCAAATCAGGCATCACGGGCCGCACACTCCCTTCCTGATGCGAATGGTAAGTTCTGGCGTGTTGCGGATAGCTTTGAGCCACGTAAGATGGTCCCGCCTCCTCTACGACCTGAAACAACTTAATGGTTAGACTTTAATAACCATAACGCCAATATGAATTTTTTACCTGGTTCAAATCAGGCATCACGAGCCGCACACTCCCTTCATCACAACGACGCACGGAAACCACCTCCTCCTCACCTCGATCAGCGCCGGGTAACCAAACGCTTTCGGAGACGTATGACTCATTCGAACTTTCACCAAAAAAATATCCAAAGTCCCAATTTGACATCGTGATTCGAATCTAATTTAACCAGACCGTTTATTTGAAATTTTTTTATCATTTTCATCACTTTTTTGGGATTTTTGAACATTTGTATTACATGAATCCCGTAAGCTTGGGGTAAAGGGAAAAAATTCGAAACAATACGCAGCGTATAGGGCCATGAGCGCGTATATGCGGATCACCTTTTCAGCCTTTTCAGTCTGAACTCAGCTGTCTTGTCAGCAATATACCTTAAATTCAGAGATTATAGTACCAATGAGCAGCGTATAAAGCAATGAGAGGCGTATAGGGTTTAATGCTCCAACTACCACCTTTCTATACACCGCTCATAGGGCAATGAGGGGCGTATAGCTTTACTTTTTCTGACGTAATTAATGCACTCAACCCCTATACAACCCTCATTGCCTTATACGGGGCTACTGGGGAGGGGGGGTGTCACTACTTTTGGGGGATGTACTAATACCCTCACCCTAATTAAATTTCACGTTTCACTAAATCTTTCCAATAATTAAGCGTATATATAATGACACAACTTCATTTAAATACCATCAACATATTCTCTAGTCTACAATAGTGTAATAAGCGTATATGATGAAACTAATTCAATTAAATATCATCAACATATTCTCTATCATAGAGTCCACCAAATATTAACTAAGATTCAAAAAGTACACATTCTAGGCCGAAAACAAAGCTGTAAATATCACATACTCTTTCCTTAAAATGACTAGGCTGATTACTGGCAACTCATTTTTATCAATCATCACCAAGATTATGGGGGCAAAATTTACGCATTTCCTCTTATATGAAGCTTACCTCACATAGATTAATATATGCAGACCCCTCATTTGTATAAATACCTCACAAAGATTAATATATGCACACCCATCATTTGTATAACTAAACATTGTACCATCACTCAAAGCAAGAGTAATCCATGGGTTTGCCACGTGAAAGAACACTAAGGGCCTGTTTGGTTGGCTCTGAATGAAACCATTCAGAGGTCCACCTCTGAATCGGTCAGAGGCATATGTGTTTGGTTGATTAAAAGACCCACCTCTTAATGGTTCCATTCAGTCTGAACCATTCAGTTAATAACACACGCTGAAAGAAAATGTTGACACACATACCCTTTGCCCTAAAAACAATCTGTGCTCACCTCTCCTTCATTTCAATATCCCTCACATCACCCCACAACAACCCTTCAAATCCTTATCATCACCGATAACACAGAAATCGTCATCAATCGCAAGAAAAAGGAGGAGACGAAAGAAGACGGGGAGGAGTTTTACCGGTGAAATTCATCGTCGGAGCCTCAAACCACCACCGTCGCCTCCTGTTCTTCGAGATGGGGGTGTGTGATGTTCGGCTCGCAAGAATTCCCTCCGGTTTCTGGTCATCGGCGGAGTTCAGCGGCGGCACACAGCAACAACGTCAATAGCAGAGCCGTTTTCCGGCGGAGTTCAGCGGCGGCACACAGCGGCGGCGACGTTCAGCAGCGGCGGAGTTCCGCTGTTTGTCTTGAGTCCGGTTGTTCGGATCTAGGGTTCTTGATTTGGGGATCTGGTCATCGGATTGTTCTTGGTGGTTGCAGGTAGGGAGAGAAAGGGGAAGAGGAGATGATGATGATGATGGCGGTGGCGGTGTTGCAGGTAGGGAGAGAAAGGGGAAGAGGGGGGGGGGGGGAAGACTGAAAACTGATGAATGATGATGATGATATTGGGTTTATAGAAAAAAAATTAAAACGGGTTTATTTTGTGGGGAGGGGTAAAAATGTCATTTTACACTGTCATCCAGATATGGAACCAAACAGCACTTTACTGGTTCAGCACTTACCCATTCAGACCCTCTTACCCATTCAGACCTCTTATTCATTCAGCACTTATTGGTTCAGATGTTGCCAAACAGCCCCTAATTCTTTCTCTTGTAGTTCTTGGTATGTGTTTGTGTCAAATAACATCAAGAACTCCAAGTGATGCACACATATCACAAAAGCATGATCTATGGATGGCTCGATATGGTCGTGTGTACAAAAATAATGCTGAGAAGGAAATGCGCAGCAACATTTTTAAGCAAAATGTGGAGTTCATTGAATCGTTTAACTCATTCGGAGATCGGTCTTACAAGCTGGCTATCAACCATTTTGCAGACCGAACGAAGGATGAGTTAAAAGCCTATGCTACTGGGCACAAGGATCCAGTTGATTTGAAATCACATGTAGCAACATCGTTTAAGTATGAAAGTGTTAGTGAAGTGCCAGATAGCATGGACTGGAGGGAGAAAGGAGCTGTTACTGAAGTCAAGGGTCAAGGAGCATGTGGTAAATCAATATTCAATAACCTAATTCTACATTTTTTGAAACAAATATTAATGTTATGGGAATTAAAATATGATCAAGCTGACCGTTTAATTTACGAAAGTGAATTTTTTTTTACAAAAATATGGTATTACTTTTTTTTAATTTACTAAATGTTCCAATGCCGGATTCGCGAAATGACCAAGGCTTAGTTGAAAATTGTTTTTCTCTGATTAAATTTTTATTGGTTTTTTAGAGCAGCAAGTATATAATTATATGTACATTATTTCTTTATATTTAAATTTTACTTTTTCTTTGTTTTTTTTTATGTTTTACTGTAATTTTATTTTAATAGTTAAAAATGCTTTTAACCTCGTCAGTTAACGTTATTAAAGTATATTTATTCAACAAATCAATTTTTAAATTAAAGTTTATATTTATCTTGTTACACTTTCGTTTTGTTTTATTGAATTATTATATAATTATATAATACATCCATACATACATAATATAAAATTTGCAAAACATGAAAATTAAAACGATCCTAGTTTGAGCTCGAGCTCACGTTAGTTAAATGAGTCAAGGTCGAGCTTATGCGAAGTTGCAATTTAATTCGTGAAACGGTTTCCAATTTAACAGGAAGTTGTTGGGCTTTTTCTGCAATCGCGGCTGTAGAAGGTATTACTCAACTTACAACAGGCAAACTATTGTCACTATCTGAGCAACAGCTTGTAGATTGCAACAGAAATGGAAGTGGAGGTTGTCTAGGAGGATATAAAGAAAACGCCTTTGATTACATTGCGAAAACTGGTATAAATACCGGAAATGGTTACCCTTACCATGCAAAAGATGAAATTTGCAACACTATTAACCAGGCAGTCCAGGCAGCTACTATCACTGGTTACGAAATGGTACCAGCCAACAATGAAACAGCACTGCTGACGGCCGTGTCCAAACAGCCGGTATCAGTTTCCATAGATCCAACTTGTTTTGAATTCGGGTACTACTCGAGTGGTGTTTTAACGGGACATTGTGGAACAAATTTAACGCATGATGTCACAGTAGTCGGGTATGGAACACATGATGGCATAAAATATTGGTTAGTGAAGAATTCATGGGGCCCTGAGTGGGGTGATAATGGATATGTAAAGATTCAGCGCGATGCGGATGTTGCAGAAGGACTGTGTGGAATTGCCATGCGAGCCTCTTACCCGACAACCTAATATGATCAAAACAATGCTTTGCTAATATGATCAGTAGATTTTTTTTTATAAGATCAAACTTGCAGTGTAGTTAAGAAATCATTATTCTTAGAAAGAGCAGATTGTTGCCTTCTAGAATAATATTACTAATTGCCTTTACTTGTTTTGCTTCCGAGTATGTAAAAACTATTTGAAATAAGATCATAGTTTTATGAAACTTATATCTTTTGAACCATTTAGCAATCCATGTTGATTATAGTGTCAATAGTTAATTTACTTTTATGGAAATACAATCATCGCCAGTACTTTTACTAAATAAATTGTATTCAAGTACTTTAATGTTATAGAGACATGTCTGTATCATTCGGTCACAGTTAGATGTTTGTATAGTTCATGGGTTGTGTTAAGGACGCGTTTACATAGTGATTTTTCTGTCAATTTATTCACCAAGTGTAACAATAAATTGATTAGGTGTCAGTTATTTTTATTTATTTCACAACATAATGAGAAATTTATTAACTTGTGTCCTTAAACTATATGTTGTCTATTCAATTCAAGTATAATTCAAATAGTAACCTAAATAAATGTTAGTTTATTAGCTTTCTGTTTGTGATTTTTTTCCATTGTAGTGTTCCGCCTGTTTTTGGCACATTAGTGTGATCAATAAAGCTGAACCTTCTTCCGTGTTTAGAGGTAACCAGGTTAAGGCGAGTGTTGTGAGAACATCTCTAAATAGCGAATGTGGCTGTTCAAAACAGTGTAATTTGGTTATGTTTCTGTGTTATTCAAGAGTCTTAGCTAGGGGCAACAATTGTTCAAAGCTTAGCAATGGTGAAGACACCAAAAAGATTCATAAAAAAGGCATCCTACTTGATTTGGCAAAATACAACAATGCAAAGACTTAGACAGACCATTCAAATTTGGTTACTTACCGGTTTGGGAAATCACAAACTCATTTTCGCACACGGCTCAGCTCAGAACATCTTGTTAGACGTTTCAGTAAACCTTAACCCCACAGACCCGTACGACAACCATCTTTCTCTATCATTAGTTCTTGTTGTGCCACCCATATTGACGTAACACTTCTTATCGGCAAACGACGTTCTTTATTCTAACCGCAAACAACTTGTGTATGACCAGCTATCTCATCGGCAGTAGATAAACCCTTACTGTCGATCCCCAAATCCTTTATGTTTTGCCTCAAGTTGAACGCATCGATTGCGACTACCCTTTTTGCATATTTTCACTGCTCGTGTTATGCTTCACGAATTCTATGATTCTTACCCCACTTTGTTCTGCGCAAATCTCCGTTTGGACGAATTACTCTCTACGAACGTTACTTGTTGGAGCAACGAGCCAAGGATACCCCGGAGGTCAAGGTATCGCAAGCACTGTCCTTCAAACTCGATACGACCAATACCTAGTCACGACATTCGAATTTATCCCACCCTGTCAAAATTCGATGCTTGTTTCCTTCGACGACGTCTGCACCAACTCCGAGAACCAGTAGGAATCCGAACGACTGCTACGCCTTACCCTGGAACTTCTACGACACAACCCGCCTTACGCTAAGTTTTCAACGCGTGACTTTTGACGTCGCAAAGCCCGCTTTTCTCGATCACTTACGCAATCCCTCACGACTTAAACTCGAAAGAGTATCACCTAGCATTAGAAAAATGTTCAGGAATTCGAAATTCCAGCAATTGGAAGATAAGCTATGAGGTGCTCCTATCCTATCTTATCCTGTCCGAGGCATTGGTGAATTTTTTGCTCGCAACAGTACCCAGTCAAAGAAACCAACAAGTTTTCAAATCCTGCAAACATCTACTGGAAGGAAGTAGTTACTAGGAACGGGGCGCCGATTCCCATTGTCTCTGATTTTGACTTACGTTTCGTACCCGATTTGTGGCAAGCCAAGCACAAATCCTTCGGCTCACGAGCACCACTTAGCACCCACAATCGAGTGGTCAATCTGATAGTACCGTCCAAACTCTAGAAGACATGCTGCGAGCATGTGTTACCGGTTTGACACCGGCTGAGAACGACACTTTCCTTGGGTAGAAGTTTTCTTATAACGCCAGCTACCACACTAGCATTCAGGCAGCACCACTTAGGGCATTGTACGAACGTAAATGCTGGTCACCTTTGTGTTGAGCGGAAGTGGACGAAAGCCAAATTACCGGCCTAGAACTTGTACTTGATACCACAGATAAGATTGCCTAGATTAGACAACGAATGGCGGCAGCTCGTGACCGTCAGAAAAGCTACGCTGATAGGCGTAGGAAACCTTTAGAATTCCAGGTCGGGGACCGGGCTCTACTAAAAGTCTCACCTTGGAACTCACGATCGACGATCAACTACGCTTCGTTGAGGAACCGGTTGAGATCATGGCTCAAGAAATCAAAATCCTCAAGCGTAGCAAGATACCAGTAGTCCGAGTTCGTTGGAACTCGCGCCGTGGCCCAGAGTTTACCTGGGAACGGGAAGACCAGATGATGCGCAGGTATCCCCAAATGATTACAAACAATACTTCCAGCACTGAGGCTACAACTGAATTCCGAGAAGAAATTTCAAACCAACTAGGGGGATGATGTGACGCCCCACAAAAACATTTAAACACACTAGCTTGTCAGTGGCTTCGCGCCAAATTTCGGGACAAAATTTATTTGAACTTGGGGATAATGTGATACTTCGGGTATTCCTACATGATTTATGTGACAACTGGCACCAAACCGGTAATTTCCGTACACTTTAATTATTATTTAATGACTGCAATTATGTGCTTAAATGTCAACATTGTCTGATTTCATACTACACAAGTGAATTCATGCACGTTTTATACTACAAAATATTGCTTTATGCATAAACGAGAGCGTTGCGTCAAAAATATTAGTAAACTCACCGGTAAGACACACTGTGTCAACAATGCTGCAGAAAGCAGTTAGACAATAGAATTGGAGCCTAGGTGTAGGTCCAATGACAAGAACACACTAAAACCCAAGAGTACATACAAGGGTTTATATATAGACATTACGGAAGCTAAAATACGCACTAAAAAGCACCTGAAACGCACTTTGAGTGCAGAATTTTACACAAATCAGCAATAAATCAGCTTTTAACACATGAATATCATGCAGAAATTACGTTTTATTATCCAGAATATTTCCCTAAGTGTCGGGAATTAAAAGGATTACAAAAAGATACTTAAAGGACACTAAACGGTGCAATTTAGCACTTTAACGGATCAACACCAAACCGAACAACCGGACTTTATCCGGAACATAAAAATATTGCCAAATACATTGTTTTTACTTTTCTGAGCTAGTTAGGGTCCCCGAACACCCTAACACACCTTATATTATATAACACACACTAATACACTAACTAAACACTTTAAACATAACTAAGTAAGTAACTAGTCCCATCACAACCCAACCCCCTACCCCCCCCCCCCCCCTTCGACGGTTACAAGGGGTGGGACAACCCCCTCATTCTTTTGAATATTTAATTGTTGATTGTTGGTAGATTATAAGCATATTATATGTTGGGTAAACTTGAAATTGGTTTATAAATAAGCCTAAAGGTTCATCACTTTCACTTCATCACAAACACATCAAACAACTTCTTCTTCTCCTCTCTCCCTTGCTCACGGCCGCCACCCATCACCACCATACAACCACCATCAAGCTTCCCTTCAAGCATTTTTCGTACACACAAAGGTGCAAGAGGTCCAACAAGTAAGCTTGGTGCACTCGGAAGCTCAAGGACTGCTCTAGTTTTCTTTTATCCACCACTTTTACGCTTTGAAACTCCCCTAGCCTTGTGCTAGTAGTAAGTGCTTCAAATCTTCATCTTGTTCTTATTTTTGGTGGTTAATAGTTGAAAGAATGATAAAATGTTAAGAAACTCTAAAGAACATGAACAAGTCTTAAACATAAAGGATAAAGAATGGATAAAATGATGAAGTAGTGTTATGTTGATGAAGAAATCATGTTGTTTCTATGTTGTGATGATTATTGATGTTGTTAGTTAGTAGAAGTAAGATGGTTCATCACCTAGACTTGCTAGATCATGTTTAAAGACATGAACTAGCAAGATGTAAAGGTTAAAGATATGAAGGATGATGAAACCATCCACACATGAACTTTGAACTTGAACAAATAAGTGATTTCTTGGAAAAATGAGTTGTAAACTTGTAGATCTAAATATCCATGAGTGGTTTTTCAAAAGAACCAAGTTAAAAATGCAAGTTTTGCTTAATCTTGGTTCTTAAACAAATAAACCTTATTTTTAGTGATTAACAAAGTAAAGAAATACATGTGTAACAAGAAAAATACATGAAGAAGTATTTTTAGAAAACATGAACATAAGTTGTAAAGAATCATATTCGTTAAAAATAAAGTTTTTAAAGAACTAATCACAATTTGGAAGGTAACAAGACTTACTAAAATACACTACTAAGTTACTACACATTTTTATAAATTTTCAAGTTCATGAAACAGAGAAATTAGTGATATTGTTGGTGATTGTTGTTGATAATTGATTGTGTGATTTTAAAAGAAAATAAACACATGTTTTGAAAACATGGGAAACCTCCATTTTTAGGGGAAACTCTGTCAAAATTTCTATAAATTTTAACACTTAGAAAAATATAAGTTTTTGAGAAACTCATCCCCTAAAAATGTATCTAAAAAAATTTACCAAGGTTTCCCAAACTTTTGTGTTAAGAAATGAGGATTTCTTCAAGAATAACAATGATATTAAGTATGTATATTTTTGAGAAAAATATATATTTATTGATCACCACATTTTGTGCTAGGTGTATGTAGTATGTATTATACGTGATAGTGTATTAGGACTTGAAAATACACTAAATACTCTTGAGAAGTAAAAACACAAAATACACATACAAAATACAAGATACATAATTCGGGTGCAAAATACAAGAAACTTATATTTATTTTTGAGAAAATAATATAAGTAAAATACATAGTTAAAAATATGAATTATTTTTAACGCAAGAACACATATACAAAAATAGTGACTTGTACTTGTGCGATACAAGTCTAGTGACTAACGTTAGTGAAACGCATTTAGGTCACAACGCTATATAAGCAAACCCGGTGAAGTTTACGATGCAAGGAACGCAAAGTTGTGAGTTCATGCTCCCTCTTTTCTTTTAACTGTTTTCAGTTTTATAACTCTCGGGGGTGAAATACATGTTCCTGAATGTTTACAAGAAAGTTCGTGTCCCCACTTTTAAAACTTGGGGTGAACACATGAAAATTGATACTTGATATAATAAACGAGATTGATACTTGACATAATAAACGAGAATTGATATGATGAATACATAAACAAGAAGCACTCTTGGTGACCACTAGTACCAAGTATGATGCGTTATGAGGAATGATACGAGAAATCGTGTCACGAATAGGGTGCCATAAGCACCATTAATCGTGTACATACTTAGACCGCAGAACAAAAGGTTAGATCTAACGGGTGTCCGGGCAGCCACACTCTCGGTGAACACTAGTACCGAGTAGTGCTTTTGTGTCTCCGTCGTGAATCGACAACTAGAAAAATGCCTATGGTTTGGTGACTTCCTATGTCGTGTCACATGTTAATGGCCTTGCAACCCATTAACTATACAAGAATACTTTATTTGTACCAAGTTCGTACACAAGAATACTTTATTTGTACGAAGTTCGTACACAAGAATACTTTATTTGGTTCATACACAAGAATACTTTATCTTACAAGATACTTATCACGTTTTCATATAAAGTATACAAACGTGTTCAATACAAAACTGCATGAATTCACACCAACATTATGTTGACGTTTTTCCAAAAACTCACATGTATTTCAGGTAACTAAGATGGATGTTCGCGCGGTCTTACTCATGCTCTGGATGTCGCTTTTGTTTATCTTTGAATAAAGTTGTAAACTTTCAGACAATATGCTGTCTTTTGATGTAAACGCTTAAACTATGATTTCGGTCATGTAATGATTTGGCATTTGAAGTTATTTTTATGAGCATGTAGTATGTTTACCTTTCGTATGCAATGAGAACCTTTCATGATCACACCTCGTGCTTCCGCCGCAGAAAGGGGTGTGACAATTTCATGGTACGTTATGACTATGTGAAATTTATAAACGGTATTTAATTGAGAACTTTCAAATTTTGGGTGTTATGTGATAAATATGTATGGGTGTTACGTGATTAATATGTGGATCTTTAGGTTTTTGTGAACTACGTGAGTTTATGTGCTACATGATTTTATGTGCTATGTGACCTACGTATTCGTTTAGTGAACCTTCATGCAACTATGTGCACTTACGTACGACAATGGATTAATTCAAAAGTTCTCAATTAAATCTCGTTTATAAATTTTATCCTTGGTAACAGTGGAGGTCCGGATGGGTCTATCTCCATTATCCATCTTGGTTTCCTTGGCATGTCTTTTGGCTGCTGAAAAGGAAGTACCACAAATGTCTGATCCACCGGATATGAAGTTTATAACTTGTGCATCTGCTGGAGGAGCAGGAGCCTTTTCCGGGATCCTGGATCCTTGATTTCTTTCATCCCAAAAGCTCCTTCAAGTGCCCCTTGCTTAACAAGTAACCAATTTCTTTCCTTAGTGCAATACACTCTTCAGTAAGATGTCCGAAATCCTCATGAAATGCACACCACTTGGACTTATCCTTTGTAGCAGCTGGTTTATCACTTTTCCTTGGCCATCTTGCTTTCTCACCTAGATTCTGCATTGCAAGAACTAGTTCATTGTTATCAACAGAAAAACAGTATTCAGAAATTGGAGGATAATCCTCATCATCCTCTTCCTGTTCTATTGCATGCACATTCTGGTTATCAGACTTGTTGTAGGACTTGAACTTGTTATTCTTGAAGTAGGATCCTTGCTTTTCCTGTTTTGAGGATCCTGCCAACCTCTCCTGGATCCTCTTATCATCCTCTAATCGGATGAATCTAAGGGCCCTGGTTCTTACTTCATCAAGATTCCTGCATGGGGTCATAACAAGATCATCATAGAATAATGAATCCCTAAGTAAACCCATTTTAAAGGCTTCCACAGCCGTAGCTATATCCAGGTTAGGGATATCTAAGGATTCTTTACTAAACTTAGTGATGTAATCTCTAAGTGATTCATTTTGACCTTGTGTTACCCTATATAGATCACTAGTTAAACGTTCAAATTTTCTGCTACATGAGAATTGACTATTAAACAGGTTAACTAGATTAGCAAATGAAGTAATAGAGTGTTAGGGGAGGATTTTCTAACAATTAGTGATCCTTATTCATTATCCTAACTAGTGATCCTTACTTCTGTGACAGGTGGTGATCCTCAGAAGGGCTTTAGGATCAGGATCATGGATCACTTCAAGGATCCTCATACTGACGATTGTTTACTTATGTTTTATAACATTTCGCAGGTATAACTAGCTAGACCAAGTCTTAGCGATATTCTTGGAGAATATTCCCGAAGTATTCTGCACGTGCTAGATCAAAACTAGACGTTATGGAGAACGTGGAGGCTTGGCCCGAAAGTCGGAGAGTTTGTTAGCTAGATATTTTTCTTATTTTAAAGGGGTAACGAGCTAGTTAGTCACACTTAGTCATTTTTTGGCAGTTACACACACTCGCAAACACGCTCATACAAGCTCTCGTTCAAACACTTAGTGATTTCATACACTTTTTACACACTTCACCGTAGTGATCCTTGTACCTAGCTCGTTACTATCCGAAGTTGTAAACATTTAACCATTTATTTTAGCTTGGTGATCGGTAGTTTCCATCACCCGGGGTTTTTTGTGCCGGAGATCAACTCTTGATCAAGGGCTTTTTCCCCGTATAAATCCTTGTGTTGTTTGTGCATTCTACATTGAAGTGATCCTCATTGTTGTTACACATTTTAAGCATCATTCCCCTAAACAAAGAGTTTGGTTGCAATATCATCATCAGATTTTCTGACCAAAACAGTTTGGCGCCCACCGTGGGGCAATTGGTGCTTCGTCCTTAAGAAAATACGCATTTCTGTGCTTAATTCGGCTCGCTACAACCAAGCAGATGGCTTCCTCATCGAAGAATGCTTCAAACTTGATGCCCTCATTCACTTCCTCACAAGGCGTTCCTCCTTTGCCTCTACCACCTTCTGGATCCCAGAAGAATACAGAAAATGCTGCGAAGAAACCGACTCCCATTTTCTCAAAACCACCTACTTCTTCTGTTTCAACTAATCCTACTACTAATGATCTCTATGCCTTGATTTTGCAGATGAGGAATCATGCACAAGAGCAGGATAAGACCAACGAAAGGATCCTCCGGGAGATTGATGAAATTAAGAAACAGAAGAAAACGGCAGAGGATCATTCTCCACTGATGCCCAGATCTTTGAATTTTGACACTCCGGTGGTTACTTCTCAGCCGTCAGTGGTTCCAAACATTCAATATGCGGGTGGACCAAAAGGAGTGCACTACGGAACAACAGCTATGACCCAGGCACTAGGTTCATATTTCCAGCCAGCAGGATCCTATCCCCAGCATATGGGATCCCTCACGAGTACAGGAGGATATTCAGGAATGCAGTAGGTTCAAGGATCCTCCTTCGTTCCAGGATCATCCCAGGTTCAAGGATCCTCCTTCGTTCCAGGATCATCCCAGGTTCAAGGATCCTCCTTCATTCCAGGATCATCCCAGGTTCAAGGATCCTCCTTCGTTCCAGGATCATCCCAGGTTCAAGGATCCTCCTTTGTTCCAGGATCATCCCAGTTTCAGGGATCCTTCCAGATGCCAGGATCCTTGAGGAGTTTGCAAACAGGAAGTTCAGATGTCCATCAAGGAGATTTTATTCCAATGCAGACCAATGCCTCTGCTGGCCCCTCGATCATTCCAGAGTCTCAACAATATGGATTAACCTCCATATTTCCTAACTTGAATCCAATGGGAGGTAACACTTTTAATAATTCTCATACTATTAACCATGGTTTTATGCAGGATCCAGGTATCAATCATGCCATGGCCAGAGAATTGCAAAAGCTAAAGGATATGATCTCGAGTGTTCCGGGAGTAGTCAAACCTATTCCAGAGATTGCAGATGGGAGCCACAAGATATCTCGCTTTGCACCACCAATCTGTGATGCTGAGATACCCAAGAGGTTCCATGTGCCTACAATGAAACTGTATGATGGTTCGACGGATCCTGAAGAACACATAGCACAATACAGGGAGAGGATGGAGATCAATCCAATCCCAGAAAAGTTAAAGGAAGCATGCCTATGCAAAGGATTCGGATCCACTCTTACTGGATCAGCTCTCAAATGGCTGCTAAGTCTTCCTCCCTATTCTATTACCTCATTTGCAAACCTAGTTAACTTGTTTAATACTCAGTTTTCTTGTAGTAGAAAATTTGAACGACTAACTAGTGATTTATATAGGATAACCCAGGGTCATAATGAATCATTAAGGGATTACATTACCAAATTTAGTAAAGAATCCTTAGACATTCCCAACTTAGATATAGCCACGGCTGTTGAAGCCTTCAAGATGGGATTGCTCAGGGATTCGTTATTTTATGATGATCTTGTTATGACACCATGCAGGAACCTAGATGAGGTAAGAACCCGGGCCCTCAGGTTCATTCGGCTAGAGGATGACAAGAGGATTCAGGAGAGGATAACAGGATCCTCAAAGCAGGATAAGCAAGGATCCTCATTCAGAAACAACAAGTTCAGATCCTACAACAAATCTGATAATCAGAACGTGCATTCTGTTGATCAAGAAGAGGATGATGAGGATTATCCTCCAATTTCTGAATATTGCTTTAGTGTTGATAATAATGAACTAATCCTTGCCATGCAGAACCTAGGTGATAAAGCTAGATGGCCAAGAAAGAATGACAGGCCAGCTGCAACTAAGGATAAATCAAAGTGGTGTGCATATCATGAAGATTTTGGGCACCTAACAGAAGAATGCATTGCGTTGAGAAAGGAAATTGGATACTTGCTGAGCAAAGGGCATCTAAAAGAGTTGTTGGGAAGAAAAAAGTCAAGGACTCAGGATCCTGAAAGGATCCCTGAGAAGGCTCCAGCCCCTCCAGCAGACGCACAAGTGATAAACTTTATCTCTGGGGGATCCGACATTTGTGGCACATCCTTCTCAGCAGCTAAGAGGCATGCGAAGGAAACTAAAATGGATAACGGAGAAAGGCCAGTTCGAACATCGAGTGTCTCCGAAGGAAAAGTCATAACCTTTGATGAAGAGGATCGTATTGATATCCAGGATCCTCATCACGATGGTTTAGTTATTACTCTTTTTATATCTAACTATTTTGTCCGCAGGATCCTAATAGACGGAGGAAGTTCAGTGAACATTATCCAGCTTGATGTTCTAAAGAAGATGGGTATCCCTGAATCAGAGATCATACCAAGATCCTCCGTGCTCGTGGGATTTAGTGGCGAGACCAAGAACACCCTGGGGGACATTAAACTCCCAATATATATTGAAGGCTTACACTCTTATCAAAAGTTTTGTGTTATTGACTGTTTATCTTGTTGTAATGTTATCCTTGGCAGGCCCTGGATACACGATATGAAAGCAGTCCCATCTACTTACCATCAATGTGTGAAGCTCCCTAGTCCTTGGGGAATAGTAAAGATTGATAGCGATCAGCAGGAAGCTAAGGATTGCTACACTTCATCGATGAAACCAGCTTCGAAGTCAAGGGAGCAATAGCAATCAAGGTATCCTCCAAGGAGTGTCTTGGAGGCCAGAGAGCAGGATGTGGTAGAAATCCTCATGGATTCTGATGATCCTGAATCCAAAATCTATATCGGGTCAGGGATCCTTGGCGAAATGAAAGAAGACCTCATATCCTTCCTCAAAAGGAGAAAGACTACCTTTGCATGGAAACACGAAGACATGACTGGCATATCCAAGGATGTTATCACTCATAAGCTCGGCATCGACAGATCTTTCAAACCCATCCATCAAAGGAGAAGGAAGTTTGCACCAGAAAGGAATGCCATTATCCAAGAAGAGGTAGAGAAATTGCTCCGAGCAGGTATGATTAGAGAGGTCAAGTATCCAAGATGGTTGGCCAATGTGGTTGTTGTTCAAAAGAAAAACGGAAAGTGGAGGGTATGTGTCGATTTTACCGATTTAAATAAGGCATGTCCCAAGGATCCTTTCCCTTTACCCCACATTGACTCCATGGTGGATGCAACTGCGGGTCATGAACTGTTAACTTTTATGGATGCTTCATCTGGATTTCAACAAATCCAAATGGAACCATCCGATCAAGAGGATACGGCCTTCATGACTCCAACTGGTATATATTGCTATATTGCTATGCCGTTCGGATTGAGAAATGCAGGTGCAACGTACCAAAGGCTGGTGAATATGATGTTCAAGGATCAGATTGGACAAACTATGGAGGTTTACATAGACGATATGGTGGTGAAATCCTTAAAAGCTGAGGATCACCTAAGAGACTTGGAGGAAGCATTCGATATCCTTGACAAATATAACATGAAGCTTAATCCTTCAAAATGTCATTTTGGTGTTAAAGCAGGTAAATTCTTAGGATACATGGTGACTAAGAGAGGCATCGAAGCTAGCCCGGAACAAATCAAAGCAATAGTGAATATCAAATCTCCGGTCAATGCTAAGGATGTTCAAAGGTTAACAGGAAGGATAGCAGCCTTGAACAGATTCATATCTAAATCCTCCGAGAAGTGTAAAGAATTCTATGATATCCTAAGGAAGAACAAGAAATTTGAGTGGACGGAGAAGCATGAAAATGCTTTAAAAGCCCTCAAAGATTACCTATCCTCGGCCCCGGCTTTAATGAAACCAGAAAAAGGTGAAGTGTTATCCTTGTATCTCGCAGTATCCTCAAAAGCGGTAAGTGCGGTCCTTGTTAAGGATCATGAAGGTACACAACATCCTGTCTATTATGTAAGTAAAAGTTTACTTGATGCCGAATCCAGGTACTCACACCTTGAAAAACTTATTCTTGCATTAATAATGGCATCTACTAAGTTAAGACATTATTTTGAAACTCATGTTATCATTGTTAAAACTAATTTTCCAATTAAGAATGTCCTCAGGAAACCAGAGATGTCAGGAAGGATGGCTAAGTGGGCAGTAAAGCTGAGTGCATATGATATAAGATATGAGCCTAGGACAGCTATCAAATCCCAAGCATTAGCTGACTTTGTGGCTGATTTCAGTAGTGATTTACAAGAAGAAGCTGAGTTAGAAGTCCAGCAGCTAGAGGAGACCAAGGATCCTTGGATACTCCATACTGATGGATCCTCAAATGTCAAAGGCACAGGGCTCGGAATACTACTAAAATCGCCACAGGGGGACATAATACCCCATTCTATAGCTTGTGAGTTCCAAACCACTAATAATGAGGCTGAATATGAAGCCTTAATTGCTGGTTTGCAAATTGCAAAGCATATGGGGATCAGGTATCTTGAGGTACACGTAGATTCTTTGTTAATTACAAATCACTTTAATGGATCATATGCTGTTAAAGGTGAAAAACTAACCAAATATTTGGAGATAGTCAAAAGTTTGGCACTCTCTTTTGTCTCTTTTAGTTTGTCACAGGTACCAAGGGAAGAAAATACAGAAGCTGATGCATTGGCTAACTTAGGATCATCTTTGAAGATCCCAGAGGATATCAAGATCCCTATTATCCATATCCTGACCCCAGCTATTGAGGATCATGTGGCTATGGAGATAGGGAATAATTCTGCAATGATCCCTAGTGAGGATACTCAATCCCATTCAGGATCCGGATCGTGGATCTCACCAATTATGAGATACTTACAACATGGAGAGATTCCTACAGGAGAAAACCCCAGGGCTTTCAAATCTAAGGTATCTCAATTCACAATTATGAATAATATGTTGTATAGACGATCTCTTGCAGGACCATACTTGAGATGCATTGAGGATCCTGAAGTTCAGGAGGTTTTAAAAGACTTCCATGAAGGAGATTGTGGAAATCACACTGGGGGCAGGGCTTTATTCTCAAGGATCCTGAGGACAGGATACTACTGGCCAACCATGAAGAAAGATGCTGTGGAGTATGCCAGAAGATGTGATCCTTGCCAGAGACACAGCAATATCCTTCATCAACCAGCCGAACTATTGCATCCTATATCCTCCTCTTGGCCATTTATGAGATGGGGTATGGATATAGTTGGCAAGCTCCCTAAGGCACCTGGTGGAAAAGTATTCATGCTAGCTATGACTGATTACTTCTCCAAGTGGATAGAGGCTAAAGCTTTTGCTCAAGTTAGAGAAAAGGAAGTTATATCCTTCATCAAAAGAAATATTATAACTAGATTTGGAATTCCTTCTGAGATTATATGTGGTAATGGTTCCCAATTTATTGGGGGCAGAACCACTAATTTTTGTGACAGCTGGGGGATTAAGATGATAACATCAACACCAGTCCACCCACAAGCTAATGGTCAAGCAGAATCATCCAACAAGATCATCATCAACAACTTGAAGAAGAAGCTTGGATCCAAGAAAGGAAAATGGGCAGAAGAGCTACCCTATGTGCTCTGGGCTGACAGGACAACCCCTAAGAATGCTACTGGTCAAACACCATTCTCTTTGGTGTTTGGGGCAGAATCAGTGATCCCAACAGAAATGGTGGTTCCTACTGCTAGAACAAGTACCCGTGATCCTGAGGAAAATGATGAAAACTTGGCTCAAGACCTGGATACTATTGAAGAAATCAGGGATATGGCTAGGATCAGGATGGCCAGTTACCAACAAAGAATGGCTGGTGCTTACAACAAAAATGTCAGGATCAGGAGGTTTCAAGTTGGAGACATGGTGTTAAGGAAAGCATTTCAGAATACCACCAATCCTGCCGATGGAAAATTGGCTCCAAAATGGGAAGGCCCTTATTTGATTGAAGCTGAAGCAGGAAAGGGGGCATATAGATTGCTAACCATGGAAGGTGAATTGCTACCAAGAGCTTGGAATGCTGTCCACTTGAAGAAATATTTCATGTAAGCAGGATCCTTATGGTATAGGTGATCCTCATGGAAGGGATATCCTTAAAGGATCCTCAAAGTATCGGTGATCCTTACTCAGGTAATATCCTAATCTTGAACTATTTCATTTCTTAATTTTCTCATCTAAGGATAAGGATCATGTATCCTTTATCCATCTCTCACGTGAGTTCAAGTTTTGAAAGCTCAGGTATCTTCAGCACAACATTGGTTATCCACAGAAGCAATCCGTCCTTTGGGTTTAACCCCAGTTATTTGGGCTTGTCCCCAGATTCCGCCTGCAGCGCACGATGATCCTGGTATAGTTCAAGGCTTTGGGACCAGTACTCATTATAGGGGCTGATAATTCCATTGTTCTGGCTATGCTTAGGATCCTACGTATAATGGTAGACGTACCATACATCCGTTCATAAGGTTTCTAACGTTTTCACGTTAGCTAAGGTTTCTAACGTTTTCACGTTAGCTAAGGTTTTGGCATCTTCATGTCACTAAGTTTGGATAGTCGCCAGTTAGGGCCATACTCCAGTTTACATACGATCCTTGGGCTTGTCCCCAGTTATCCTTGGGCTTGTCCCCAGTTATCCTTGGGCTTGTCCCCAGTTGCTAACTCTTTTCTTATATCGGCTTAGTCCCAAGTTATGCTCTATTTCAGGTCCTTGAAGATAGGCAGCTAGGGATCCTTGATCCTTATTTCACTCTAAGGTTTATCTTATAGTTATCCTTATTATGGTTAGGATTCTAACTTGGATCCTCAGGTATGATTCTTAACTTTTTTGGTTTTATTCATTGTTCATTTGAATAACCCCTATACTTGACAACTGAACTTGTGTTTCTTAAACTATACCATTTTTTTTAAAAAAAAAAAAAAAAAAAAAAACTTATCGGTTATGGGATATGTGATCCTTGTTCATATTTTAAACTTTTTGGTTATCTTTTCTAGTTTTTCAAGGCTTGATAAGTGTAAACAAGTTGAACATTATAACAGTTGGAAAGTAACATACTAAAAAGGATAACAATACAAGATAAGCGACAAAAGGTTAAGTTTTTATTTATTAACATAAGACTAACCCTTTAAAGGTTGTCAAAATTACCTACCCGAGCATCTACCAGCAAAACGTGGCCCGTCCGCTGGGGTAGGTAAAGGGTGTCCATGATAATGAGTTCAAAAGTAGTGCAGGAATATAAAGGCGGCAGGATCACAATGGCTTCATCCCCCAAACAGAGGATCCCTCCACCAATCGCAATCCTGCCTATTGTCCAAAGGATCATACATGATCCTTAATCCTAAAACCTATTGTTCAAAGTACAACCCATGAAATTGTCTTAAACATCACAACCACAAAAAACAACCATCAAACTAAAAAATTGGGCTCCGGCCTTGGCACATATATCCATCATCGCCCAATTGTGCAGCTCACACCTTGGCTGCATCACCACCAGCATCATCACCACCAGCTTGATCCTTCCCACTGCCACTTGCTTCAATTGCCAGGACGTCAGCTGCCTCCTCCTCATCATCCTCGAGATCAGCCAACCTTGCCTTCCAGCCTTCAACATCCCAGCTGCTTTTGTCGAAACTAGGATCTTGAGCTTCCTGGGCCATCTTCAACTTAGTCTGATACATTGTGATGGCAGCAGAGATCTTGGTATTTTCGATGAGGTCATGCTTTTCATAATCAAAGTTAACCAGCACCTTGGCCATTTCCTGCTTGGTATCCTGGAGTTCCTTCCGAGCATCAGCAAGTGCAAGATCTTTGAGCACGGCAACCTGTTGGAGATCAGCTATTTTCTTGTCCAGCTCCTCAATATTGCCCACGTAATCCTCGATCTCAGCAAATTTCTGCAGAAAGAAGATAAGGCAGTTCAAGGTCAAGTGATCCTCATAAGAGCAAAATACCTAGGCAAAGTTAAGGATCCTTACTTCATTGAAGTATTCAAGGAATTGGTGGCGGATCAGTGGCAGCCCTTGAAGATCCTCAGCATCAGAAGTTTTCCTCTTCTTGACACCCTTTCCTTTAGTGGGTGCCCTTGGAATGGAAATGCTAGGACTGGTAGTGGACCTCTTCTTCCTGGGCCGTATGAGATCAAGGTCAGCTGTGTTGAATTGGGAAACAGGCTTGACAGATTTTCCAGCACCTACACAATTAAAACAAGATAAGTATCTTTTCCTAGTTCATATTTTACTATATATGTAATTTTAAACAAGGATACTTACTTGACATTGTGACAGAGCCTGAGGATACCTCCTGTGAATCTTGGGTTGTTGTCTTGAAAGTTCTTATCTCAGGGTCAAGCTTCCAAAAAGCAGCGAGCCTATCCTTGGTTTCAGGAGATGTGCGGATACGTGAAACAGTGATAGCTGCAAAACAAGAAAGCAAAAATATAAGTTATCCTTACAATCAAAGAATGTTCCTGGTGATCCTTATCGGGATCCTCCATCCTACCATGGGTAGCCCAATTTTTAGGAAGATCCTTTCCATCCTGGATAGAATCTCTCTTGACAAAGAAAAAGCGACGTTTCCAGTCTTTGTCATTCTTGGTGACTTTCAGAAGAGGATGATCTGCACCGGGTTTTCGCTTAAGCAAATAACGATGGGAACCAAAGGTAGTAAGATCATACAGCTCCGCCAATTCTGACATGCCCAAAGCAATGCCTTCCTGTTCGATGATTCTCTCCAGGGTATACAAGACCCTCCAAATCATCGGCATGGCTTGGATATAAGAGATGCCGGTAAGGGAAAAGAAGGATTGTGTAAACTCTGGGAAAGGATAGGTGTATCCTATGGTGAATGGAGTGGCTGGAAATGCAACCCATGTTTCTGAAACATAGTCGCTAAGGGTAGTAGGATCAAAGGGTCTGATAAAGGCATCCGCCGGAAAACAGCAACGGATTTTGTCTATCTGTGCCTCGTCAAAGCAACACTTTTCATTCGCGGAGTCCTTGATGATTTTCTGACTTTCCAAAGGGCTATCCTTCTTGTGATCTTTGCCCGGAGAACTTCGGAGCAACATTTTTGATGGAAAGATGAAAACAGAGCAAGAGAGGGAAAAGGATAGAGAGAGAGAATACCTGAACGTCTTCGGAATGTGGATTATAAAGGGAGTTTCTCTGAAAATTTAAATGCATTTGATCCTATCTATATCTCTATTTATAATCATGATCTTGCAGGTTGTCACTTCTGTGACATCATCATCGCAACGGCTAGTTCAAAATTAACGGCTATATATCCGTTAGTTTGTTACGGATAAGTTCGAGAAAACATAACTCGCTAATTTTACAATTTCACTCCTTATATTTTGGGGGCAATTGTTAGGGGAGGATTTTCTAACAATTAGTGATCCTTATTCATTATCCTAACTAGTGATCCTTACTTCTGTGACAGATGGTGATCCTCAGAAGGGCTTTAGGATCAGGATCATGGATCACTTCAAGGATCCTCATACTGACGATTGTTTACTTATGTTTTATAACATTTCGCAGGTATAACTAGCTAGACCAAGTCTTAGCGATATTCTTGGAGAATATTCCCGAAGTATTCTGCACGTGCTAGATCAAAACTAGACGTTATGGAGAACGTGGAGGCTTGGCCCGAAAGTCGGAGAGTTTGTTAGCTAGATATTTTTCTTATTTTAAAGGGGTAACGAGCTAGTTAGTCACACTTAGTCATTTTTTGGCAGTTACACACACTCGCAAACACGCTCATACAAGCTCTCGTTCAAACACTTAGTGATTTCATACACTTTTTACACACTTCACCGTAGTGATCCTTGTACCTAGCTCGTTACTATCCGAAGTTGTAAACATTTAACCATTTATTTTAGCTTGGTGATCGGTAGTTTCCATCACCCGGGGTTTTTTGTGCCGGAGATCAACTCTTGATCAAGGGCTTTTTCCCCGTATAAATCCTTGTGTTGTTTGTGCATTCTACATTGAAGTGATCCTCATTGTTGTTACACATTTTAAGCATCATTCCCCTAAACAAAGAGTTTGGTTGCAATATCATCATCAGATTTTCTGACCAAAACATAGAGTAAGGGGGAAGACTTAGCAGCCATTTAAGAGCAGATCCTGTGAGTGTGGATCCGAAACCCTTGCATAGGCATGCTTCTTTTAACCTCTCTGGGATGGGGTTGATCCCCATCCTCTCTCTATATTGAGCTACATGTTCTTCAGGATCCGCTGAACCATCATACAGCTTCATAGTTGGTATTTGGAACCTTTTGGGTATCTCAGCATCACAAATATGTGGTGCAAAATGAGATATCCGATGGCTCCCATCTGCAATTTCAGGAATGGTTTTAACCACTCCTGGAATGCTGGATATCATATCCTCTAGCTTCTGTAATTCCCTAGTCATAGCTTGATTGATACCTGTATCCTGCATAGAGCCATGGTTAGTGTTATAAGAATTATTGAAAGTGTTACCTCCCGGAGGATTCAAGTTAGGAGTTGCAGATGTGAATCCATATTGACGAGATTCTGGTATGATTGAAGGACCAGAAGAGGCAATGGTCTGCATTGGAATGAAATCTCCTTGATGAACATTTGAGCTTGAAGGTTGTACGCTTCTCAAGAATCCTTGATCCTGAAAGATGTTGGAACCTTGGTGTTGAGAGGATCCTTGAACCTGAAAGGATCCCTGAGGCTGAGAGGATCCTTGAACCTGAGATGATCCTTGAACCATGGAGGATCCTTGGACCCTAGAGGATCCTTGAACCTGAGAGGATCCTTGGACTGTGTGCATTCCCAAATACCCTCCTGAGCTGACAAAGGATCCCTGATGCTGAAAAGAGGATCCCGAAGGCTGAGAACTGGATCCTTGAGGCTGGAAGTGAGACCCAAAGACTTGACTCATAGTTGTTGCTCTATAACGCCTTCCCAATGGTCCAATCTGGTACTGGATGTCTGGAGCTGCAGATTGCAGGGCGGTTACGGCCGGAGTGTCAAAATCCAGTGATCTAGGTATCAGAGGAGAGTGATCCTCCCCCGATCTTTTCTGTTTCTTGATGTCACCGATCTCCCGGAGGATCCTTTCGTTGGTTTTGTCCTGCTCTTGTATGTGATCCCTCATCTGCAACATCAAATTAAAAAGATCACTAGTAGTAGGATTAGAAGAAACAGAGGAAGTTGGTGGTTTCGGAAAAATGGGGCTTTGTCTCTTTGCAGCATTTTCAGCATTCTTCTGGGATCCAGAAGGTGGTGGAGGCAAAGGAGGAACGCCCTGTGAAGAAGTGATTGCCGGCATTGAACTTGAAGTGTTCTTCGCTGAGGAAGCCATCTGCTTGGTTGTAACGAACCGAAATGATCACAAAAACAAGAATTCTCAAGAATGAAGCACCAATTGCCCAACGGTGGGCGCCAAATTGTTTTGGTCAAAAATCAGGCTAAGATAATGTAACCAAATCTTCGTTATGAGGAATGATGCTTGAATCAACGATTAATATGAAGGATAACTTAGAAGTGTAATGAACAAATGACACAATGATTTATACGAGGAAAAAGCCCTTGATCAAGAGTTGATCTCCGGCATAAAAAACCTCGGGTGATGGAAACTACCGATCACCAACTAAGATTAAACAAAAGAAGTTTACAACTCGGGATGATAACAAGCTTGTTACAAGGATCACTAGTGTGCAATGTGCAATAAAATGTATGAAATCGCCAAGTAGTGTTTGAGAGCTGATTGAGAGCTGTTGCGAGAGTGTGTGTATGCCAAAATTAGCTAACTCTTCTACTCAAGCTTGTTATCCCCATTTTAAATTAGAAATAACTAAAATAACAAACTGTCCGACAATTATGCAAACTCCCCACAAATCACAATCTCCACAACGTCCACAAGAGCCAAGCACGTGCGGAATATTTATGGAATATGCTCTAGGAATTTCGGTGAGACTTGGTCCAAGCCTTTGCTCCTGCAAAACAAGCTTACATACAAGGTAGACAATTGTTAGTATAAGGATAACAATAAGGATCCTGAATCATGATCCTGCAAAACTTGCTGAGGATCCTTAATTCAAACAGAATTGAGGATCCATGATCCTGGCAGCACTTGAGGATCCGTGATCCTTAGGATTGAAAAATCCTCCCCTAACATAACCCATTACTCGATATCGTCCCCGTCGTCATCGTCATCATGTCACTATAATAGTTGGATCATGTCACTTGACCAAGGGTGGAGGACCATTCATTGTCCCTAATCCCTATAATAGTTAGATCATTCATTGTAAGCATCTATGTCTCTATAATAGTTGGATCATGTCACTTGACCAAGGGTGGAGGACCATCCCCTTGGGGACTACCCAAGGGTGTGGAGGATAGTCCTCCCCCCCCCCCTTTTGATTTAGTTAAATAATTAAAACAAAGTAAATAAAAATAAAAAAGTTACATTTAAATAAAATCCTAAAGTTACATTAAAAAAAAAAAACCTAAAGTTACATTTAAAAAAAAAACCTAAAGTTAAATTTAAAAAAAAACCTAAAGTTACATTTAAAAAAAACTAAACATTAAAAAAAATACAACACAAATAAATAAAAAACTACTCGTGGTTTTCTTCGAGATTCCAAATGTGTTCGATCAAGTCTGATTGAAGATTGACATGTGTGAAATCCTTATGTAATGAGAACCTGTTTAAATCTTGTTGTTCTTCGCTAACCGGAACATTATTCTGCTCCACCGCATTCTCGTCATACTCACAAATTGCATGGCCTTCGTCTTCGATGATCATGTTATGCAACAAAATACAAGCATACATACAGTATCGCAACTTTTTGGGTGTAAAAGCGCGTGCCGGGTTTTCAATAATATGCCATCTTTGTTGGAGAACACCAAAACACCGTTCCATATCTTTTCTCGCCGCTTCTTGAAACTTCGAAATTTCTTTCTTTTTTCATATGGCGGATGCCTAGCAGTTTTAACAATTGTAGAGTACTGTGGGTATATTCCATCGGCCAGATCTACGGTGTGAGCTACAATTGGAGATGCTTTGTGATTTCTTGAGTCCTCACAGAGTGAAAACTACCACAACAAACTCGAAAACACACCGGAAACATATGATTTTGCATCAAAACAACCGCATCCGATACAAAAACTGTCAAATCCGCCATTCGTTTCAACTTTCAGCACTTGACAGGAACATATATCTCAGATTTGACACCAACACCTCCACCGCCATCACCGAGGAAGTTGGGGGTTAGGGTTAGGGTTTCGACGCGAAATTCGGGGTTAGGGTTAGGGTTTCGACGCCGGTTATGAGGATCATGTCGATGATGAAGATGATGACGCCGGTTTGATTGAATTCGTGTGAATCGTCATTGTTGATTGAATCAGGTTTGTGTCATAAGTTACCTCATTGTTGATTGAATCAGGTTTGATTGAATTGGTGTGATTCGGATCTGAATCGTTTGGGCGAAATGGAGCCGGAGAAATATCTGGTTTTGGCGCAGGTGGTGGTGGGGGTGGTGGTACGAGAGTGGTGTGGCAGGTGGTGTTCCATCGGAGAAATCTCTGGTTTTGGCAAGATGATGATATGAACAAAAATGGATTACATAAACTTAATATTAATTTAGTTTATTAATTATTAATATGTTATATTAAAATCATAATGACCAAAATGCCCCTGCACAAAAAAACAAAATAGGCATGTTAGAACAGTAAAAAATGATGGTTTTTGAATTTTGGACTAAAATGACAATAAAAATGAAACCGCAGGGACCCAGATTTAAAAAGTTTGAGATTTAGACTAAAATGACAAAACTGCCCAAACCACAGGGACCAAAATGGCAGTTTACTCTCAAATAAAACACGACCCATTTATTAATTATTACAACTAAGGGTGTCAATTCCTGACATGACAAAAACACGACCCAAACACAACAAGAAAAACAGGTTTTGGATTAGCTAACACGGAGAATGAAACTTCGCAAATAAAACGTCCCCAAACAAAAAGTGTGGTACCGTTTGCTGATTCTCACAAACCGCTGGCGGCAAAGGAAGCTTTGACATGCAAAAGAAGAGGGGGGATCGTGGTTGGTGGTAACAAATTTCAACTCCAACATCTCAATTTGCATCTTTTTTTTGGCTTAGTAACAGATTCGATATAGGTTAATATCTCAAATAGGACTGCTAATAACTGAAAAAGCATATACCACAACGATCTATGATTTAGTTTATTTATTTATTTTTTATATAACTATAGATTGAATCTTATATATGTTAGTTTTAACCATATATACTTATCATGTATCTCATGAAAACAAGTATATGTTAAATAACTGTCAAATACTTGTCATGTTTCTCATGAAAACAAGTATATATTAAATAATTTTGAATGTGTTATATGAACATAATAAGTTAAATTGAGTTAATTTTGTTTGAGTTTATGTTTAAGTTCTATAGTTAGTTGAGATTTTAAACATTTGAGGTAAATTGTCAACTCCCTGACATAACACACGAACTAATGAGCTAAAATTAGGGAACTAAGACTGAAGGGAGTGGGGCGTCTCCCCTACCCAAGCCGCCCCAAGCCGCCGCACACACCGCCCCCCATCGGCATCCCCAAGGGCGTCCCCCTCCTTGGCGTCCTCTTCTCGTCGCCCGCTCCTCTCACACAAATCAATTTTTGGCACAAAATTTCAAGAATTCCCCCCTCCAAGACGCCTAAGGATTTTTTGCTCAAAATCCTCTAATCTGACGTGGCGCCACGTGTCGCAAGACGCCCTCTCAAAAGGATGCCCCACTCCCTTTAGTCTAAACAAGCTAGGATCTTGACCAATTAATTGGTAAGTTACAACAATAGAATTAATTTGATGGGATCAAATACAAACCTCAATATGTGTAAGAATTATAAGAACCAACCACTATTAGACATGTGTCCTTCATTAAAAAAACTAGACAAGGGTACAATAGACTTTATCACTCTATTTTTTTAATTTAATTAATTCCAAATTTTAATTATCCCCTATATTCATGACTATTTCAAATCAAAATTTGAAAATTTCCAACAACAGGCACTTTGTAAATCAGCACAATCTTCACAAATCGCAACAATAGGCACTTTGTTAATCAGCACAATCTCCGTCAACAACATGCAATTTGTTAATCAGCACTTTGTAACAAATTATTACAACTATATGATTGTTTTAAACTAAGATAAAAGTCAATAAAGATAAGTACCAAGAATTCAAATAAAGAAATAAACAGATAAACTAAAATAAAAACTTGAAATTAATTTTTCATTACGCAGTTAGCATGTGTATTTACATAAATTTAGTTTCCTGTTGTGCTTGTTTTTCAAGTGCAGCAAAAAACAAATTTAATTTCCTGTTGTGCTTGTTTTTCAAGTGCTGCTAAAACATGTGCTACTTATTTTTTTTAGTATGTTTTTAATGTGTTGTTTACACATGTGCTGGTATGTTTCTAAAGTTCTGTTAGCACATGTGCTGATATGTTTTTAAAGTGTTGTTAGCATATGTGCTGGTATGTTTTTAAAGTGTTGTTAACACACGTGTTGGTTAGTTTTCAAAGTGCTGATTCAAATCACCTTCAAGCAGGATAAAATCTTATGGGAAAAATATTTAACAAATTTTATGAAATATCTCGATGGGCAATTATATTGTAATTAACACATTATCAGCACAATTATAAAACAACTTTTGGTAACTTTTTTAAAAGTTACTTTTATAAATAAAAAAAAGTATAGCAATATGGTACTCATATTAAAGATAAAAAAATAATTGATTTTATGGTATATTTTTTTTTTAAAAATAATGAAGGTTATAAAAGTTATTTTAGTTTAAAAAACCTTAGTGGAATTTGTATTTAATTGAAAATGTCAAATGACTTGCAATTTTACATAATTACCCCTAACTTGTTAGTGCTAATTTTTAATTATAAGAGTTTTATTTATAATCAACCATAACCCTTGATTTAAACTATCAATGGTTCAGATCTGTTCTTACGGTTCTTACAGTTAGCACTGTTTCTATAGGATCTCAACCCCTCCTAACCCCTAATAATAACATATTACATACAATCAATTTGTGTACAAGGTTAATTAAAGGCTTTGGTTATCCACACATCCCCCTCAATTTATCCACACATCCCCTAACCCTATACACCCCTCATTGCCCTGTACGCCTGAAAATGGACCCACCTGATAAGCCCCTCATTGCCCTATACGTTTACTTTTTGGTTACTTTTTCACAGATCCTATTTGTCAATGATTGGGTGTCAGCCAATGATTGCCCAATCATTAGCTCTTTTGTGTGGAATAAATTTGAAGGGTATGGAGGGTTTTCAAGTGGGTTAAATATTATTTAAAAAAACTTTATATATTTTTTTTTTAAATTGTTGTTAAAATAAAAAAAATATAAACATTTATATTTATTATTATTTATTGTTATAAAGGAAGGTATATAAATGTCATTTTTTATTTAATATATTTAAAAAAATGGCAACTTTTTATTTATTAATTATTATTATAAAACGTCAACATTTTTTTAATTAGTATTATAAAACTTCTATATTTTTTATCAAGTGTTAGTATAAAACGTCAACATTTTTTTTAATTAGTATTATAAAACGTCAACATTTTTTTTAATTAGTATTATAAAACTTCTATATTTTTTATCAAGTGTTAGTATAAAACGTCAACATTTTTTTTAATTAGTATTATAAAACTTCTACATTTTTTTATCAAGTGTTATTATAAAACGTCAAATTCTCTATAATCCATAACGCAAGAAGAAACGTAAATACAAAATGTAAGTGAACATTGTTTGATAAAATAACACAAAACACAACACTTTCATACAAAATGTAATACAATACATAGCCGAAACCCTAAACCCTACACACTAAATCGCTAACTATTACATATTATTACTTAGATTCACACGAACCCGATGGGTCTAACTCCTGTCTAGGAATTGCGTGTGATGGTATATGGTGGTCACAGAACTACCGGGCGTCGGTAGATGCCGGTGACGGAACTACCGCGCGTCGGTAGATGCTATCAAGAGTGCACCCGGAATCGACAATATGAGAGTTCCGTGCTATTTGCACGGTAACATCTGACAATGTCGGAGTTCCGGGTGACTTGGCTATAGATGTGGGATTATGCATCCCCCACCGCCAAGCACCTCACCCTAGACCGACGTCAGATGTCAGATTAAAAGGTGACTTGGCAATTGATGTTGGATGATGCATCCCCCACCGCCAAGCACCTCACCCTAGACCGACGTCCCGGCGCATGAATATGAAATATGAGCTCAGGTACGCGTTTGAATCTGAAATATGAACGCAGTGCACTTCTCCATAAGAATTACGTTTCCACCACCGTCAAAACACCGACTTTCGATATCCTGTTAAAAAACATAGAATTATAGTGTTAGACTCGATATTAGAAATTATATTGTAAAATATAATAAACAAACAACACCACTACCAACACCACCACCACCACCACAGCCGACCACCCACCACCACCATAGCCGACCACCCACTACCACCAATCCTTTGAGCTTCTGTAAGACCCACAAGAAGTTATCCTGTTTTTCTTTAGAGATAAAAGCGTGAGCGACACAAAACGACTTGTGTGTCAATGTCACACCCACAATTTGAACAAACGGAAGTCTATACTCATTCGTTTTGTAAGTGGTATCAATCATCAACACATGTGGGAAAGCACGCCACATTATGTACGAGTACCGATGAACAAAAAAACCTCCTCGACCGCATTTGTTTCGGGATTCACCCGGGTGTGGTAAACAAAAAAAACCATCGTCACCGCCACCACCATCGTCCCCGCCACCACCATCGTCCCAGCCACCACCATCGTCCCAGCCACCACCACTATCGTCCCAGCCACCACCATCGTCCCAGCCACCACCATCGTCCTCGTCTTGATCACATTCCTCGAAGTGTGTAACACCTTTCTCGATTTCGTTATCGTCTTCCTCGAAGTCAAAAGCACCTTCCTCGGACTTTTTCTTCTGTTGTTTTTCCTGATGGGAATGGTAAGTCCCGTATACGTGTTGCGGATAGCTTTGAGCCACGTAAGATGGTCCCGCCTCCTCTACGACCTGAAACAACTTAATGGTTAGACTAAAATAACCAAAACGACAATATGAATTTTTTACCTGGTTCAAATCAGGCTTCACGGGCTGCACACTCCCTTCCTGATGCGAATGGTAAGTTCTAGCGTGTTGCGGATAACTTTGAGCCGCGTAAGATGGTCCCGCCTCCTCTACGACCTAAAACAACTTAATGGTTAGACTTTAATAACCATAACGCCAATATGAATTTTTTACCTGGTTCAAATCAGGCATCACGAGCCGCACACTCCCTTCATCACAACGACGCACGGAAACCACCTCCTCCTCACCTCGATCAGCGCCGGGTAACCAAACGCTTTCGGAGACGTATGACTCATTCGAACTTTCAACAAAAAAATATCCAAAGTCCCAATTTGACATTGTGATTCGAATCTAATTTAACCAGACCGTTTATTTGAATTTTTTTTATCATTTTCATCATTTTTTTGGGATTTTTGAACATTTGTATTACATGAATCCCGTAAGCTTGGGGTAAAGGGAAAAAATTTGAAACAATACGCAGCGTATAGGGCGATGAGCGCGTATATGCGGATCACCTTTTCAGACTTTTCAGTCTGAACTCAGCTGTCTTGTCAGCAATATACCTTAAATTCAGAGATTATAGTACCAATGAGCAGCGTATAAAGCAATGAGAGGCGTATAGGGTTTAATGCTCCAACTACCACCTTTCTATACACCGCTCATAGGGCAATGAGGGGCGTATAGCTTTACTTTTTCTGACGAAATTAATGCACTCAACCCCTATACAACCCTCATTGCCTTATACGGGGCTACTGGGGGGGGGGGGGGGGTGTCACTACTTTTGGGGGATGTACTAATACCCTCACCCTAATTAAATTTCACGTTTCACTAAATCTTTCCAATAATTAAGCGTATATATAATGACACAACTTCATTTAAATACCATCAACATATTCTCTAGTCTACAATAGTGTAATAAGCGTATATGTTGAAACTAATTCAATTAAATATCATCAACATATTCTCTATCATAGAGTCCACCAAATATTAACTAAGATTCAAAAAGTATACATTCTAGGCCGAAAACAAAGCTGTAAATATCACATACTCTTTCCTTAAAATGACTAGGCTGATTACTGGCAACTCATTTTTATCAATCATCACCAAGATTATGGGGGCAAAATTTACGCATTTCCTCTTATATGAAGCTTACCTCACATAGATTAATATATGCAGACCCCTCATTTGTATAAATACCTCACAAAGATTAATATATGCACACCCATCATTTGTATAACTAAACATTGTACCATCACTCAAAGCAAGAGTAATCCATGGGTTTGCCACGTGAAAGAACACTAATTCTTTCTCTTGTAGTTCTTGGTATGTGTTTGTGTCAAATAACATCAAGAACTCCAAGTGATGCACACATATCACAAAAGCATGATCTATGGATGGCTCGATATGGTCGTGTGTACAAAAATAATGCTGAGAAGGAAATGCGCAGCAACATTTTTAAGCAAAATGTGGAGTTCATTGAATCGTTTAACTCATTCGGAGATCGGTCTTACAAGCTGGCTATCAACCATTTTGCAGACCGAACGAAGGATGAGTTAAAAGCCTATGCTACTGGGCACAAGGATCCAGTTGATTTGAAATCACATGTAGCAACATCGTTTAAGTATGAAAGTGTTAGTGAAGTGCCAGATAGCATGGACTGGAGGGAGAAAGGAGCTGTTACTGAAGTCAAGGGTCAAGGAGCATGTGGTAAATCAATATTCAATAACCTAATTCTACATTTTTTGAAACAAATATTAATGTTATGGGAATTAAAATATGATCAAGCTGACCGTTTAATTTACGAAAGTGAATTTTTTTTTACAAAAATATGGTATTACTTTTTTTTAATTTACTAAATGTTCCAATGCCGGATTCGCGAAATGACCAAGGCTTAGTTGAAAATTGTTTTTCTCTGATTAAATTTTTATTGGTTTTTTAGAGCAGCAAGTGTATAGTTATATGTACATTATTTCTTTATATTTAAATTTTACTTTTTCTTTGTTTTTTTTTATGTTTTACTGTAATTTTATTTTAATAGTTAAAAATGCTTTTAACCTCGTCAGTTAACGTTATTAAAGTATATTTATTCAACAAATCAATTTTTAAATTAAAGTTTATATTTATCTTGTTACACTTTCGTTTTGTTTTATTGAATTATTATATAATTATCTAATACATCCATACATACATAATATAAAATTTGCAAAACATGAAAATTAAAACGATCCTAGTTTGAGCTCGAGCTCACGTTAGTTAAATGCAATGTTTTAAAAACCGGTATTTTAATCGTACCGGATTGGGCTTAAAAATGGTTTAACCGGTTGAACCGGGTTGTACCGGGTGGTTCAACCGGGTTAACTAATTAACTGTATAATTTCATAAATTACAACTGTATATAAAAAAAAAACTCGTAAACATCTTTTGATATGCTTTTAAAAAGAATAAATCAGATAAAAAACTCATAAAGAATATCACTGTATATATAAAAACTCATAACTTGATTCTAGACACTATCTCATCGGCTTTTGATATGCTTTTAAAAAAATAAATCAATTAAAACCTACATATTAAACCAACCTACATCTTAATATTCCATCAATTCCATATTAAAACCTGCATGTTGGATATGCTTTTCAATATTCCATCAAGTTTGAAAGATTAAATCACATTAACACCTACACACTAAAACCCATTAAACCTGCATGTTTGAAAGAGACTGTAGTACACTAATACTTACCAGTTCAAATGAGGGAAAGGACTAAGTGCAGAGTTGAAGAAGATGAAGGGTTGAACACTTGAACTATCGACTGAATTTTGATCGACTGATGATTGTGCCAAAGAAAATAAAAAACGCCGTTAGGTTAATTATTAACCCAAAACTTACATTGGGCTGATAAAATTGTAAAAACAAACCCAAAACTTACATTGGGCCGGTACGGTACACCGGTTCATACCGGTATTTCGCAACTTACCGGCGGTATAAATCCAATGCCGTTTCATGTAATTACCGGCCTGTTTCGTACCGGGTGAAGATCCGGAATCCGGTATTACCGGTATTACCGGCCGGTACGAACCGGTTTTTAAAACATTGGTTAAATGAGTCAAGGTCGAGCTTATGCGAAGTTGCAATTTAATTCGTGAAACGGTTTCCAATTTAACAGGAAGTTGTTGGGCTTTTTCTGCAATCGCGGCTGTAGAAGGTATTACTCAACTTACAACAGGCAAACTATTGTCACTATCTGAGCAACAGCTTGTAGATTGCAACAGAAATGGAAGTGGAGGTTGTCTAGGAGGATATAAAGAAAACGCCTTTGATTACATTGCGAAAACTGGTATAAATACCGGAAATGGTTACCCTTACCAGGCAAAAGATGAAATTTGCAACACTATTAACCAGGCAGTCCAGGCAGCTACTATCACTGGTTACGAAATGGTACCAGCCAACAATGAAACAGCACTGCTGACGGCCGTGTCCAAACAGCCGGTATCAGTTTCCATAGATCCAACTTGTTTTGAATTCGGGTACTACTCGAGTGGTGTTTTAACGGGACATTGTGGAACAAATTTAACGCATGATGTCACAGTAGTCGGGTATGGAACACATGATGGCATAAAATATTGGTTAGTGAAGAATTCATGGGGCCCTGAGTGGGGTGATAATGGATATGTAAAGATTCAGCGCGATGCGGATGTTGCAGAAGGACTGTGTGGAATTGCCATGCGAGCCTCTTACCCGACAACCTAATATGATCAAAACAATGCTTTGCTAATATGATCAGTACATTTTTTTTTATAAGATCAAACTTGCAGTGTAGTTAAGAAATCATTATTCTTAGAAAGAGCAGATTGTTGCCTTCTAGAATAATATTACTAATTGCCTTTACTTGTTTTGCTTCCGAGTATGTAAAAACTATTTGAAATAAGATCATAGTTTTATGAAACTTATATCTTTTGAACCATTTAGCAATCCATGTTGATTATAGTGTCATTAGTTAATTTACTTTTATGGAAATACAATCATCGCCAGTACTTTTACTAAATAAATTGTATTCAAGTACTTTAATGTTATAGAGACATGTCTGTATCATTCTGTCACAGTTAGATGTTTGTATAGTTCATGGGTTGTGTTAAGGACGCGTTTACATAGTGATTTTTCTGTCAATTTATTCACCAAGTGTAACAATAAATTGATTAGGTGTCAGTTATTTTTATTTATTTCACAACATAATGAGAAATTTATTAACTTGTGTCCTTAAACTATATGTTGTCTATTCAATTCAAGTATAATTCAAATAGTAACCTAAATAAATGTTAGTTTATTAGCTTTCTGTTTGTGATTTTTTTCCATTGTAGTGTTCCGCCTGTTTTTGAGGCATTAGTGTGATCAATAAAGCTGAACCTTCTTCCGTGTTTAGAGGTAACCAGGTTAAGGCGAGTGTTGTGAGAACATCTCTAAATAGCGAATGTGGCTGTTCAAAACAGTGTAATTTGGTTATGTTTCTGTGTCATTCAAGAGTCTTAGCTAGGGGCAACAATTGTTCAAAGCTTGGCAATGGTGAAGACACCAAAAAGATTCTTGAAAAAGGCATCCTACTTGATTTGGCAAAATACAACAATGCAAAGACTTAGACAGACCATTCAAATTTGGTTACTTACCGGTTTGGGAAATCACAAACTCATTTTCGTACACGGCTCAGCTCAGAACATCTTGTTAGACGTTTCAGTAAACCTTAACCCCACAGACCCGTACGACAACCATCTTTCTCTATCATTAGTTCTTGTTGTGCCACCAATATTGACGTAACACTTCTTATCGGCAAACGACGTTCTTTATTCTAACCGCAAACAACTTGTGTATGACCAGCTATCTCATCGGCAGCAGATAAACCCTTACTGTCGATCCCCAAATCCTTTATGTTTTGCCTCAAGTTGAACGCATCGATTGCGACTACCCATTTTGCATATTTTCACTGCTCGTGTTATGCTTCACGAATTCTATGATTCTTACCCCACTTTGTTCTGCCCAAATCTCCGTATGGACGAATTACTCTCTACGAACGTTACTTGTTGGAGCAACGAGCCAAGGATACCCCGGAGGTCAAGGTATCGCAAGCACTGGCCTTCAAACTCGATACGACCAATACCTAGTCACGACATTCGAATTTATCCCACCCTGTCAAAATTCGATGCTTGTTTCCTTCGACGACGTCTGAACCTACTCCGAGAACCAGTAGGAATCCGAACGACTCCTACGGCTTACCCTGGAACTTCTACGACACAAACCGCCTTACGCTAAGTTTTCAACGCGTGACTTTTGACGTCGCAAAGCCCGCTTTTCTCGATCACTTACGCAATCCCTCACGACTTAAACTCGAAAGAGTATCACCTAGCATTAGAAAGATGTTCAGGAATTCGCAATTCCAGCAATTGGAAGATAAGCTATGAGGTGCTCCTATCCTATCTTATCCTGTCCGAGGCATTGGTGAATTTTTTGCTCGCAACAGTACCCGGTCAAAGAAACCGACAAGTTTTCAAATCCTGCAAACATCTACCGGAAGGAAGTAGTTACTAGGCACGGGGCGCCGATTCCCATTGTCTCTGATTTTGACTTACGTTTCATACCCGATTTGTGGCTAGCCAAGCACAAATCCTTCGGCTCACGAGCACCACTTAGCACCCACAAACGAGTGGTCAATCTGATAGTCCCGTCCAAACTCTAGAAGACATGCTGCGAGCATGTGTTACCGGTTTGACACCGGCTGAGAACGACACTTACCTTGGGTAGAAGTCTTCTTATAACGCCAGCTACCACACTAGCATTCAGGCAGCACCACTTGGGGCATTGTACGAACGTAAATGCTGGTCACCTTTGTGTTGAGCGGAAGTGGACGAAAGCCAAAATACCGGCCCAGAACTTTTACTTGATACCACAGATAAGATTGCCCAGATTAGACAACGAATGGTAGCAGCTCGTGACCGTCAGAAAAGCTACGCTGATAGGCGTAGGAAACCTTTAAAATTCCAGGTCGGGGACCGGGTTCTACTAAAAGTCTCACCTTGGAACTCACGATCGACGATCAACTACACTTCGTTGAGGAGCCGGTTGAGATCATGGCTCAAGAAATCAAAACCCTCATGCGTAGCAAGATACCAGTAGTCCGAGTTCGTTGGAACTCGCGCCGTGGCCCAGAGTTTACCTGGGAACGGGAAGACCAGATGATGCGCAGGTATCCCCAAATGATTACAAACAATACTTCCAGCACTGAGGCTATAACTGAATTCCGAGAAGAAATTTCAAACCAACTAGGGGGATGATGTGACGCCCCACAAAAACATTTAAACACACTAGCTTGTCAGTGACTGCGCGCTAAATTTCGGGACAAAATTTATTTGAACTTGGGGATAATGTGACACTTCGGGTATTCCTACATGATTTCATGGTACGTTATGACTATGTGAAATTTATAAACGAGATTTAATTGAGAACTTTTGAATTTTGGGTGTTATGTGATAAATATGTATGGGTGTTACGTGATTAATATGTGGATCTTTAGGTTTTTGTGAACTACGTGAGTTTACGTGCTACATGATTTTATGTGCTATGTGACCTACGTATTCTTTTAGTGAACCTTCGTGCACTTACGTACGACAATGGATTATTGACGAATCTACAAACAGAACGTATCATATGACTTGACTTAAATTTCGAGGACGAAATTCCAGTAACATGGGGAGAATGTGACAACCCGTACTCTCGACCCCAATCGTCGAGAGAAGGGTTTTCCTTATTAATTATTTTGATTTATTATTATTGTTGTTATTATTATCTATAAATAACGCGCGATGAGAAAGGCGAACCATTTAATGGATGACCCGAACCAAGTTTATAAAATTTAACGGACGCCTGAATGATTGTCGACTAACAAGCCGCACACCCCTCTTTACACTCTCTTCTCCGGTGAAGAGGTATGGTCCCAAAAAGTCGCGCAGACCAATCAGGTCGCGCGTGGGACCATACTCCTACTACTTCAATCTGACAAACTTCCTAGAACCCGCGCCGACTAAATAGGTAAAACCTAGGTCGCGCGCGAGGCTCGAGCAAAGTTAAAGCTCAGATTCTACACTTAGCATCCTGGATGAAAACCCCCACTACTACCTGGACCTTGCGCCGGCTATATGGAGGTGCTCCAAAGGCCGCACGGGGGCAGAAGCGCATGTTCATTCTGGATAGTACGAAAGGTACGAGTGGCAGAGAAATGAGCCGATCAGCGTCCAACAGGCTGTATCCTATCGTGCTCCACGATTAACAATCGTGCAAGAGACAAGAAGGTACACAAGGACGCCTATGTGGCATCAATCAGAGGGCGGTGACACCTGCCCCATGATCTCCACTCACCTGTTGATGTCAGGGAGACAACAAGGACGGCGGCAAGGACGCGTGGCTCCGCTCATGGTGCGCCAGCTCTGGTAACCTTCTAGAAACACTAACGGTCATGACAGAAGGGATAAGAAGGATATTCCTTGTTGTCGACACCAGGCCCAAGGCCCATCAGCCCATCTCCTTCTACACAACTCCGGCTATAAATAGGGACCTTCATGTACAGGGTAAATTCATTCGGTTCTCTGCTCTCTCACTCTTAAACACACTTATTTCCTCAAAACAAATACTTATTCTCACGCCGAAGAGTGGTTAAGAGGGAAACCCCCATATTCCCCTCTTAACGAGCTTAACAGGGTGTTGATTGTTTTGTGGGAAGGATCAAGGCTTTACCTCAGGAAGGATTAAGAAGATTAACCTCTATGCTTGAAACATAAACCAAAGTAATAACCTAAAATTAGTTCTGTGTTTCTTCATTGGCGCCCACCGATTTTTACAATCAATTTCATCTTCTTTTTCTGAGTTTTTTTGTTCTCTCGATCCATGGCTGGTCAGGGAATTCCAGACTTTGGTCTTGGCTCGCACCCTCAAACGGGGGCGGCTGAGGATGTCGTGCATATCCAAAGCCTACCTAGTAATGAGCCTACGGGAGAAACAAATGTTGGGGGCGTCCGCGCGAGTGGCGTACACACAGCTCACACCGTTACACCAACAAGCCACGAAGCTGGTCCATCAACACCAGCACCATCAAGCAGCTCTGCGCTACTAGGATTACCTGAAGGAGAAACTCTGGCCTCCTGGTATGCTAAGTCTCAAACAACACTTAACCTCATCTACGCGCAACTAAACGCGCAGCAAGCGATAATCCAAACGCAGAGACTGCCATCAGAGTTTGTAACCCCCGCCCCAAGGCCTGTGGAAAATCCAATTCAGTTGACGTTTAAAAAACTTTTATAACTTTTAAGTTTCTTTTAACAAATAAAAGTTACAAAACACTTTAAAATTACATATAAAAATGTGTTATCTAACATCTTCGCGTGTAAGAAATGAGCCCAGTTAGAAGTAACAGTGCAAATGTTTTCAATGTGTGCAAAAAATCTTAGTGTACTTCACTAATACATTTAAGATATGTTTTGTATTAATATTTTATACACGTGTAGAAACACTTGCGCCGTCACTTTTTTTTTTCAACACAAAACCGAATTGTATTAGACCATGTGTAGTGGAAGACACCCCACCCTTAGGTGTTTTGCGTCATGTGGCAGTACAGTCATCAACGGGACATTATGGGACGTTTTTTTAAAATGGGTGTAGTGGGGATGTGGGCACTGTGGGGCACTATGTTAAAAGGGCGTGCTTTTTTGAAAAAAACGCCCAAAATCATTGCCACTACAGGTGGTCTTATGAGGAAAATATTTGTTTCTAATTAATGCATTTAAATAATTCTTGAAACCATATGGACTTGTTCTTATATAAATTTTACCAATCCCAACAAATTTTTTTTGATAAAGACTTTCATAAAGAGATAGGATTTGACATGCATTAGATACAAGAAATTCACGAAAACCATAATTTTTGCCGATTTATTATTGACATTTACGTGAGTCGGATTGATGGAGTTTAAATCGCCATTCAAGAAGGAAAGAAACAACGATCATTGAAAAGGCATATGCTTGAGTCGATTGCGGTATGCAGATTCACAAAGAAAAGTCATGATAAAAAGGTAACATCGATTCAAAAGGAAGAAACGAAAGTCATGGAAACGCAAGGATGAATGATTGAATTGAGACATAGATGGTACCTTTGGGGGATAAGGGTTTCAAGATTTGTTATCCAAGGAAACGGTTTACAAAAGCATTCTAGGGATGTTGTCGAGTTTCTTTTAATTGTGTCTGTTGATTTAATGAGAAACATGTCCTTTTAATTAATGCTTTTAAACCAACGTGTCCTAAATTGATGTTTCGCATGCGACATAGCATTTTGTGAAGGATGCGATGCATCGCTGTAATCATGAATCAACATATTGATGAGATATTTAAATCTTTCTAACAGAAGGTGTGACTTAAATTACTTTTTATAGTTATATAATAGTTAAACCATTCATTTCATGTCACGTGTCAGCCACACCTCCATATTAATTATTTGATTTTTATGTATAACTTTCTTATATTAATTATTTTTTCTCTCAAATTTTATATATAACTTTATTATATTAATTATTTTTTTCACAAATTTTATATATAACTTTCGTATATTAATTATTTTTTTCACAATTTTATGTATAACTTTCTTATATTAATTATTTTTTTTCACAAATATTGTTTTTTTTTATAAAATTATATTTTTCCCAAACAGTGTTTATATAATAGTTATTTTTATTCTACAAATAAGGTTTTTGTACTAATTATACCAAATAGCGTTTATATAATAATTGTTGGTACACTTTATATGGATGCGACTCGGTTCGGTTCGACTCAGTTAAGTTAAGTTCGGCTCAATACCGACGTTGCGACATTCCTCCGTCGTACGCCCCAGAGATCGACACACAAAGCACGAAGATCCGCGAACCGTCGTTTGTTGCCACATCACCATGTTGATGTCATAAGATGACTTATCTATGCATGGTTTCAATTCCACGTGAATTCAACAATTTAGTCAAACTTGTCATACTATGTATATATCATATTATAAGAAAATTGTCTTATTAATATGTTTCCATGCATATGACGAAGTTTCATTTGGAACATGCATATGACGAAGTTTTAATGAAGTTTGTATGACGAAGATTCAAGAATATGGATGACGAAGTTTAAGTGACACACATGTGACGAAGGTTCCACATGACGAAGTTCAACCTTCGCAGAAGGTGTGAATGTGACGAAGTTACCAACCTTCGTCACTTGTTAACTTCGCCATAGAGCCTTCGTCAACTACAGGAGCTTCGTCAACCTGTATGCTATTTAAACAGCAGACAGAAGGCAATGTATAGGTGCAAGTCTGAATAGATTTGAGAGAGAACACACTGTAAAACACACACACACTGAGAGTTTACAGAGACCATTTGTAAACACTGCATTGTAACCGCATTACGTATTAATACATTGGAGTGTTAATCGTTGATTCGTGTTTGTCGTTTTCGTGTTCTAACTAGGTTTAACTTACCCGTTTGGATTCCGCACTCTCGGGTTCGTCGGAAAACAGGGAATAGAGGTTTAACTCGATCCTCCGGGTGGACCTACAATTGGTATCAGAGCATTGGCTCGATTCCTTGTTAAAACCAAGTTGTTTTCTTGATTTTTCATAGATTTTCATGTATTTTTTCTTGATTTTGAGCTTTGAAAAATCATATATTTTCTGGGAAAATAGCTTGAAATTCTTGAAAATCTTGTTATTTTGTTGTTAGTTCATACAAAACCTTGTTTAAAACTCTTGCATATATGTTAGGATTGGGTTTTCATTGAACTTTATTGCAAAATTTGTAATCGGAAAATTGTCCGGCACCGGAAAACTCATATTTCACCGGAGGTCTTGTGTATCTTCAAAGTGTTCTTGAGTTTGTTCATCATTTCTAGGAATTCAGTTTGAATTGATTTAAATTATTGAAACTTATAATATTGTTGTTTGACTATTGTGTACATTAACATGATGATGTTTACTTGAAAACAGTGTGGCCGAAAGTAAGGTGGGTTTGACAAAAGTTTCTGTGTCAGAAGATAAAAGATAAGATTTGATTTTATTTATTGAAAAATATCTAAATTGTATGTACACATAAGTCAGCAAACTTTCAGATTGACGAACTATACAACCTTCGTCAAGTTATGTCTCAGACGAAACTGCCAATCTTCGTCACATTTGATTTTGACGAACTTCACATACTTAGTCACTTGACATCGACGAACTTCACATACTTCGTCACACTTGTGCTTGACGAAGAGTGTTATACTTCGTCACCTTGTGCTCGACGAACTACCCTAATACTTCGTCACCTTGGTCTTCGACGAACTATCCTATCCTTTGTCGCATAAGTCTTCGTCGCATACACCTGAATATTTTTAACAGAAGGTTTCAAAAAGTGTTTTAACTGTTTGTTTCAAGTGATTTTATCAGGTATCCATTTTTATTCATTCAAAAATGAATCCAGACTGGTGGAGTATTCCGTCAAATACGAAGAGCAAATATAGAAGCACGGGTTTATCGCCATCATGGGCCGAATCTCTCGCACCCGCATGTTCGAGCAAGTATAGAAGCACGGGTTTGTCGCCATCATGGGCCGAATCTCCCACTCCCTCGTCCTCATCACGAGCGTATTCTATTACAGCAGAGCAGTGGGCATCGGTTACTAACCAAAATCAAATTGAACCGAAAATGGCTAGAAATATGTATGGTGATCTAGTACCAGTTGCTCAGCTACCAGTAACCTGTGTCTCAAACACCGATTTGTATGGAAATCCACTACCACCAGTTGCCTCATAGCAAAGCTATAGGTCTACTGTAGCACCATCATCTCTTGATCCAAGGAACTGTAGTCATACAGGAACTGCGTTTTATGCCGAAATTGTCAAGAATGTCAGCAATAATGAGTCCTCGGGAAATGATGACACTTCTGAACATGACAGTAGTTCAGTTGAAGATGTTTCAACTTCAGTTGAAGATGTTACAACTTCAAGTTCACGTTCAAGCGAGGATGGATCAGAATATGAATCAACAAGGGAGGTTGTTGATTCTGAGGCAAATAAGTCAACATCTGAGAGTGATTCCAGTCAGGTACGTGTCGATGAATCAAAATCTGATAGTTGTGATAGGTGTGATATGTGTGTTGGATTAAATGTTAAATTGTCTGATTTGCAAAGAAAATATGACGATTTGCAAAGCAAATATGATGTGACATTTATCCACAGTCAACATTTGATCGTGGATCTTTCGAAATGCACAGAGGCCAACATGTTTCGTGAAAATTATGAAAAGGAATTTAAAAAGATAATTTAAACATTAAAAGAAGATAAGACCGAGCTAATGAAAATGGTTTCAAGAAAACAAACTGAAATAAACCTTTACATCAATAGGCTCGAGTTAATGCATAAAGAGTTGGCCTGTGCTAAGTGTGAAAGTGAGGCGATCCAGCTTAAGCTGAATAGTTATTCAAACTCTAGGTATGTGCTGGATCACATCATTGACATACAAAAAAAGAAAAAGGATGTCACGTGCATAGGTTATAAAAAGGAAGTATCCTCAGATTCGGATGAATCAGCAGATGCGAAAGTGTCAACAGCTGAACGAAATCAGGATCCTCCAGTCATTGTTGAGGATGCTGATTCGTCAGATGATGAATCCGAGGATACTAATTCTGAACAGTCAGAAACGGTAACAAAAGAGGAAAACATACCTCTCGAAAATTACATTCTTTGTGATCCACCTGCAAAACCGTTTGTGACTGCTACAGCCAAGTCTGTTGAATCCTCATCTGGAAGCTGTGAAAGCGTGAACTTGCTTTACACGTTGATTGGATCTGATAACATATATTCAGACAAGGATTTCCCTATCAAAAATGCCAATCAATCTTTGATTGATAAAGTTTTCGAAGACTCTACTATTAAGTTTTTGGGAAAGTCGAGCCCAGGAGTTGTAGTAACTCAGTGTGCTCATATCCCAAAATCCGAAGTTAGAAAGAAATATGGGAATAAAAAATTGCAACCACAACACAATCAACGAAAGCAAGGTCACGCTCACCAAGGAAATGGAAAAGACAAACAGAGCCAAAACAAGAAGAAGGTTCGGAAGATAAACTTCGTGAAATCTCGAGGGACGGATAAAATTTAATCTTTTGAAAACAAATCCAACACAGATTTTGTTACGCAAAAGAAAATTTTGAAAAGAAACAGTCAAAACAACTACACACAACACACAAACTGTTGTGATGTAGGACCAAGTACCTCAAGATCACGAAGTTCATCATCAAGCCTTTACAATTATGATACTCCGAGGTTTGTTGAGCAGAGATCATGTTTTGAATGCGGTGAGTACAGGCACATTGTCAGAAACTGTCCATATCTCACAAAAGCAAATGCAAAAGTTGATGCCCCCCATGGTAACAGTTACCATAAAAGATCTGTTTCACCAAGAGAGGACCCTCGTCTTGTTAAACAATGGGAAATGAAAGAGAAAAGGAAACAAAGAAAAGAAATTGAAAAGGTTTTAAAACCAGAGGTTATCCAAACACAGTCTGTTAAGTTAGAAGTTAAAAATGAAAAACAAAAACAGATTTGGAAACCAAAACCAGTAACCGTTTCAGGGGGAGCTACATCAATTCCGAATCATCGGGAAATGGATGTTACAATTCTCGATGATGACGAATGACCCAAGTCTGTGAAGGCTTGGGTCCCCCTCTCCAACTAATCTCTGAATGAGTGTGCAGGATGTTCCAGGAGGAACTATTGATAGTCTTAGGATTGTTGATAGTGGAGCGTCCATGCACAAGATCGGTGACATAAGGCTCCGAAACATTGTTATATCCAAGGAGAATATTGTTGCCTTTGATGGAGAGAGGAGAAAAGAAGACAAAAATGTTAGATGATGGAATGATGGTGAAAGAATGTGGTCGGATGAAATTGAAAAAAATTAGACAAGATGAAAAATGTGCCAAAATTTGGTTGTTATGGTTTTTGATCGGGTCGACAGGAAAGATTCCAATGAAAATTACGAGCCTGCAGCACGTCTGAAGACTTTTTGAAGATTCATGGATTTTTCTTCCACAAGAAGTTCAAAGTCCACAAGATGAACGTGTAGGGTACTTTTCTCTATGGTGTGATTGAAGAAAATGTGTTTGTTGAACAAACCACACCGGGTGTGTGGATACCTTGGAGTGGATTGAACAACCGCACACTACTTCTAAAGGAGAAAGACGAAGACCTTTGCTGGTGCAAAAACATGTGAAATACATCATGCGTGGATCGACCAATGATGATGTGTACAAGCTTTCCCACATGCTCCATTTGCCACTTACCAGCCGGACCCGAAGGTTTATCATCTTGTTTCTGTAAAGAGAATTCTCGGTTCATTGAAGTAGCTGCAAAATTGTCACACCTCGACCACGTAAAACAACAAATCGTGGCGGAAACGTCGGGGAGTGTCGTAACAGAATCATTGTTTCACAACCATGGATTAAATAATTTCGTTTTATTGAATCACTGAACTCATTGTTTTATTACAAATTAGATAAATACAAATATTATCTTTCAAGTTTTAAAGTCGCTAAGGCACGAGTCCATCCTATGTATAGCACGCATCAACAATCATCACATAACAGCACCTGAAACATGTGTAAAAATAGGTACGTCAGCATAAAAATGCCTGTGAGATACATAGGTTTTATTATGATAGGATTCATGACTTATGAGTTTAAAAGAATGTTTAAGAAAAGTAGTCATGATCCTTGAAAAAGGTTTTCTTTTATAAATCATACTAAAATTTATAAGAAATCAGATGATATAAAATAATAATCCATAGGTAATTAAATAACTAAGTAAAATTAGTTTGTATAAAATATATTGTTTGAAAAACAATAATTTGATAAAAAGGTTTATAGCATATATAAAAATATACTTTGGTTTTAAGAAAGTCGAATAAGTAATATATTAAAATATATTTCAGTTCCAATGTCGTTAACCCAAGTGTACTAAATAACGCCACGGTATGTAATGTGATGAAAACACTTATATATAAGAAGTACCAGCGGCGTATCTACCATGTTTTCATCATATTACACCCGTCCCGTTATCTAAACACTAACCCAAAACCCAATTGTAAAACAAATAGTATATTAAATATACTTTAGTTGTTAAAATAATAATTTTCAGTAGTATATTAAAAGTATACTTTGGATTTATAAATAACATATTAAACTATGTTTTGGTTTGAAAATAACATATTAACTATGCTTTGGTTTTGAAAATAACATATTAAACTATGTTTTAATGATTAACAAAATATATGTTGGTTTTGTACATTATCACATATGAGAGCATATCAAAATATACAAAAATAATGTGATTAAAGAATTCATTCAGACCTAGTGCATCAAAATACACCTTTGAGACTATAGAAATACCACAAAGGCAATCCCTATTTGGATGGAGAAAAAAAAATTGGTTTCAGACATTCCATGACAACTGGAATGGGGTGTCAAATCCTATAGCGCTATATCATACTACCAACCGGTCTGGTGAACATAAAATAAGTACTATCCAATGATTAATTTTATAATCTTTGAAAAATTAGAGTTTAAACCATAAATAATCATTCAGTTTGTCAAAAGATAAGTACTAATATGTATAATTAATTATACTTTTGAAATCATGAACATAACAAATAGGTACACATGCTTCACCCCAAAACATTTGAAAACAGTAAAAGAGGGGACTATGTACTCACTTGAGAGTGCTTAGAAGTCTTGAACAACTACCAAGCAAGCTAGAGGGAGCACGGAATCAAACGGCACCTAATATAGGTAACTACATAAATAAATCGGACCTAAATCGGGAGATCGGATAGGATGAGGTCTCGTACACCAAATGAGTGTGGGAACTCATATGATATGGTTTAACAAGGCCTACATACTAAAAGGAAACCTAACATAAGTGCTTACGACCCGTTTAGGTAGCTTACGCTACTTTAACGTGTCGTTCGCGTAAAACACGTTCGGACCGCCTAACTAGTCCTATGACAAGTATTATATGCCTAAACATATTTAATTATGTTGCATAATCAGTTAAGTGAAAAAAGTTTGGGTTACATATGCTTAAATATCAATTATGCATAAAAATGGTATTTTGGTAATTTTCCTAAGGCATATAAACTACCTATCATATAACTAGCTAAACGACGTGACCATAAGGTATAACCTCGGAAGGTTATTCCCTATACAACTATGGTTACTAAACATGTTTGGTCGGATCCTTATGATCGACCAAACGGGTCTAGTTCGAAAGTCTAAGCGGTTGTTTAGACCGCTTGACTTACGACTCTACATAAGCACTAAACGTAAAGTGACGATCTAAACATGCTAAAACATGTTTAGTTAAGTTAGAAAATAGGTTTGGTATCAAAACAAACGGTTTTGATACCTAAAAGTAGTTTGGTTACAAAATACGCGAGAATACACATTTTGGCCGAAACTACGACTCGTCACTAAACCTAGATAACGTGGTAATCAGTAGGTATAGTCACTAGGGACTATAACCATCGTGATTATGCTCGCATTATGAAGTTCAAACGAACTTCGCATTGACCATAAACTGGTCAATGCAGAAAGTCAAACGCAGTTTGACTTTCAGACTCGAAAAGCGATAAAAGAACCAAAGAATACTTACAAAGGGTCCCCGCAAGATTTGATCCGATTTACTCTCAGGTATGAAGCATAAACTTCAACTTAGAGAGCCAAAATCAGATTCAAATGTGGGTTTTGAAGTGAAATGGGATGGGGTATTTATAGATATGGCACAACCGTTAAGATCGTACACATGGGCCCCTTGTTTTTCAAAACCATGGGCACCCCTAGTTTAAGCCCATGGTATCAAAAATACCATTAAATACCAGCCTATGGTATTGCAAAACCATGGGTTAAAACCATCAAAATCTCAAAAGTGGACCAAGTTCAATGTATCTGCCAGAAATTTCAAAAATGGTCCCTACACTTGTAAAACTTGATTTTTTTTGCACTTTTAAGCCCCGTTAACCCCATTTCAAGGCTCTAAAATAAAGTTAAAGTATAGGGAACTTAAAATATGCTCAAAAACATCTCGGATGTCGGTTCGTTTGGTTGTACGGTTGCGTTGTTCGGTTAATTACGACGGAAATCGTAATGAACGCAAAAACGATCCAAATTACGCGACGAATGGAATTTTATCACGCCAATCACTAAAATAAAATATTTTAATGATTACATAAATTTTTGGATGTCCGTATATATTCAGGACGTAAGATATGCGCGAAGATGCAAACTTGTGCACTTTTGACGCTTTCAGTTTCTATTGATCAAGAAAGTTTATTTTTGCGCACCAAACACCTCAAAGCCTATTTCTAAGCTATATATAGGATATTTAGGGCATATTTAACTTATGATCAAGTTCCGGAGTGTTCGTTACTATACGAATCGGTATAGTTTCGCAGTTTGACACAAATAGTCCCTGCGATCGAACAAACTTGATTTCAACACACCAAACCATCCAAAACTTATTTCTAAGTTATGTAAAGGTTATTTAAGGTATGTTAAGCCTATTTCACTATTCCGGAGTGTTTGTTGCATTAAACTGGTTATATCTACGCATCAGTGCGCGTATAACCTTCCAGAAAGCGATTTAAAGCTTGAAATCGAACAAGAATTGATATGTGCAGGCGATACACATATTTATACAAATCCCAAGTATGAAATACAATATTTCATTGGTTTGGTATTTGTTTAATGGTTGAAGTGACACAGGTGTCACAGTCTCCCATACTTTAGGAAATTTCGTCCCGAAATTTTATTTTAGAGGAAACTTGTGAAGACAGCTGTGACGGTTTCGCTTTCAAATAAATCCATTGAACCCTAAGTAAAACTCTGGGCCATGTTAGGATTTTTTTTAGCGAAATTTTCAACCCTCAAATTGAAGTCCTTGTAGTAGCAAAACATGGAGTTTCGGACTATGGACAGGAAAACGTTTCTCATGAAGACTTGGCATAGGAAACTTGTGTGTGCTTAAATTCAGAATTGGGGAGTGTAAGATAAAATGATATCGGTCAAGGTCCAGGACTTCTCCCGTATCATTATTCTTGTCACTATAGGTCTTAACACATGACAAAACTTGCTGTGGTTTCTGTGCACTGAATTCCATAATTATCCATAATTACGTAATTCCTTGCACAGTCCGCACGGTTCATTTTATAATGTGTAGGGGAAAAAATCAATTGAATAAACATGAAGCGACTTGACTAGACCACCAAAGGATCTTTTTAACTAGATCTACGAACGAGCTTTTTAACTAGATCAACACATGATCTTCTTAACTAGACCGTTGTATAATCTTTTTAAATAGACCGCTTAAAGGGATCTTTTCAATTATATCATCTCATGATATTCCTAACCAGATTTTCAAAATCAATCTGTTTAACTACACCATTCAAGAGGTCCAATTATAGAATAGTACTTTATAACCCATGAGACTTAACTACAACGTTGAAGTCCATTAAGGATTTAAGATAGTACCTTTGGATATCCTACTATGAATCCCTCATATGAGATATGGAAGATTCTAAGAGGATTTGGATGGATCACATAAAACACAAAACATATAAGAAAACACATAAGCACATAATTAATTAACTTAATCTTTAATTTGTTATCTTTGGACACGGATATTTAAAGCACACCAGGAATCCAATCCGTGGATTCCGTTTGGCACTTTAATCATTTTCAAGAATCTATTTATGGAGATAGAAAGATCTTTAATAGGAGTTTGGCTTTGTTTCTTAAGATAAATGAGCGTTTAAGGTTCTTGGGGAGATCACAAGTGATCATAATAATGACAGAACCACACGAGTAGTTTGTCTTTGTGTTGTTATCATAAGGTTGCATCAAACATTCACACAATCGCATCAGTTTTGCAAAAATAAAAACGATGAATTTTTATTTATATAACAACTGACTTGTCTTTAAATGTCAAAAGATAACAACCAGAGGAAATTACAAAAAAATAATTGTTCACTGCTGCATCATTGTTCACATTTGCCTCATTGATGTTAAACGCCTGTCCACGCGCTGGAGGTATGTTAACACGTCTTGGGCAATTGTTTCTGTAGTGAGTAAGGTCACCACAGTTATAACATGACCCAGGTGGGAACCGTGCTTGAACAGCAGCAGGGTTTGCAGCAGCTTGATTTGCATAACGGCAAACATTTATCAAATGTCCCAACCGCCCACAGTGGGTACATTTTTGACATTGCTCTTGCTCCAGGTGATGACGGTTGCATTTATTGCACAAGGGTGCGGTACCAACATAATTTTGCCTTTTGCGAGGTTGTGCTGGCTTGTTTGGTGCAACCTGTTTGTCTTGAGCAGTTATGGCGCATTTGAGAAGCCTTACGCTTCTTCTTCTTGGATACCTCAGCCTGTTTTTCCTTTGGCTCAGTTTGAGCAGTCTTGTCAGATGGTCTTGGGTCGCCTTTTCGAAAAAGCTTACCCTTCCTGATGTGGGATTCAGTTAGGGTGGCAGACAATTCGATGGCTTGTCTGACAGTAGTAGGGTTGCTGCCAGTGACAATATCCTGAACTAGGTCAGGAAGACCATCAATGTATTTCTTAATCGCCTTATCCACAGGTGTAACCATAGCAGGACATAGCAGGCTCAATTCTTCATAATGGTCAGTGTAGGCGCGATGCTCACCGCTGTCTTGCTTTAGGTCGTAAAATTCCCTTTCTAAAGCTCTCAATTCATGACGGGGATAAAACTCCCTCATCATAAGAGCCCTAGGCTCAGCCCAAGTCTGTGCTAATGCAACCTCAGCACCACGGTCCCTCATAACTCCGTTCCACCATGTAAGAGCCCTCTTTTGAAACACACTGGAAGCAAACTCGACTTTTCGATTTTCAGGACACTGAACGTGACGAAACGTACTTTCAATGCTCTCGAACCACTGTAGGAGCCCAGTTGTTCCCTCAGAACCACTAAACTTGAGTGGGTTAGCTGAATTGAAGCTTTTGAAATTGCATGGAGTATTCTGGTTATTGTTGGCTTTATTCACTTGAGCAATAATATCGGGGAGTACAGCAGCCATGTGTTGTGCCAAAATATGTGCCATTTCGGCATTTGGGAGCGGATTTTCGCGTCGAGGAGGCATTCTAATAGGGGAAACAGGAAGGAAACAAGTGAGAGGATTAGACGAAAAGAATGAGATGAAACAAAGTTGATGAAAGCAAATATGGTGGTCATTTGTTTGTTACCACAATGCAACAAACGACACATAGTGATTAATCAAAGTAAATGGGTCAAAAATAATGTATCGCGAAGACATGCTCGCCTATAAGTGGACACTCACCCCAAGAGTTCCCAGGTAAGAGTGACTGGTCCGATACTGCGGATTTGTACGAACACTCTAGCCTTAGACAGAAAGCTCAGGGTACAGGCACCCACCCTTCCAGTTTGCACGTGTTCACATTATTTAGACCAACTTTGACGGGATTTCGAAGATTTTGAAGGTTCAAAACTATGTAATAAATCATCCTAGAACAGATGATTAGTTTTCAAAGCGGATTTGAAATTTGTGTTCTTATTGTGGTTGTCACCTAAAGATAGGTGACGGTATTGTTTTAAAACTAAACACAAGATAATCTTGTGTTAGGGTCCTAGGAAGATTATAGTCTAGGTCAAAGCATTACTAATAACCTAATTCCCTATAACCATTGGCTCTGATACCAACTTTTCTGTCACACCTCGACCGCGTAAAACAACAAATCGTGGCGGAAACGTCGGGGAGTGTCGTAACAGAATCATTGTTTCACAACCATGGATTAAATAATTTCGTTTTATTGAATCATTGAACTCATTGTTTTATTACAAATTAGATAAATACAAATATTATCTTTCAAGTTTTAAAGTCGCTAAGGCACGAGTCCATCCTATGTATAGCACGCATCAACAATCATCACATAACAGCACCTGAAACATGTGTAAAAATAGGTACGTCAGCATAAAAAAGCCTGTGAGATACATAGGTTTTATTATGATAGGATTCATGACTTATGAGTTTAAAAGAATGTTTAAGAAAAGTAGTCATGATCCTTGAAAAAGGTTTTCTTTTATAAATCATACTAAAATTTATAAAAAATCAGATGATATAAAATAATAATCCATAGGTAATTAAATAACTAAGTAAAATGAGTTTGTATAAAATATATTGTTTGAAAAACAATAATTTGATAAAAAGGTTTATAGCATATATAAAAATATACTTTGGTTTTAAGAAAGTCGAATAAGTAATATATTAAAATATATTCCAGTTCCAATGTCGTTAACCCAAGTGTACTAAATAACGCCACGGTATGTAATGTGATGAAAACATTTATATATAAGAAGTACCAGCGGCGTATCTACCATGTTTTCATCATATTACACCCGTCCCGTTATCTAAACACTAACCCAAAACCCAATTGTAAAACAAATAGTATATTAAATATACTTTAGTTGTTAAAATAATAATTTTCAGTAGTATATTAAAAGTATACTTTGGATTTATAAATAACATATTAAACTATGTTTCGGTTTGAAAATAACATATTAACTATGCTTTGGTTTTGAAAATAACATATTAAACTATGTTTTAATGATTAACAAAATATATGTTGGTTTTGTACATTATCACATATGAGAGCATATCAAAATATACAAAAATAATGTGATTAAAGAATTCATTCAGACCTACTGCATCAAAATACACCTTTGAGACTATAGAAATACCACAAAGACAATCCCTATTTGGATGGAGAAAAATAAATTGGTTTCAGACATTCCATGACAACAGGAATGGGGTGTCAAATCCTATAGCGCTATATCATACTACCAACCGGTCTGGTGAACATAAAATAAGTACTATCCAACGATTAATTTTATAATCTTTGAAAAATTAGAGTTTAAACCATAAATAATCATTCAGTTTGTCAAAAGATAAGTACTAATATGTATAATTAATTATACTTTTGAAATCATGAACATAACAAATAGGTACACATGCTTCACCCCAAAACATTTGAAAACAGTAAAAGAGGGGACTATGTACTCACTTGAGAGTGCTTAGAAGTCTTGAAAAACTACCAAGCAAGCTAGAGGGAGCACGGAATCAAACGGCACCTAATATAGGTAACTACATAAATAAACCGGACCTAAATCGGGAGATCGGATAGGATGAGGTCTCGTAAACCAAATGAGTGTGGGAACTCATATGATATGGTTTAACAAGGCCTACATACTAAAAGGAAACCTAACCTAAGTGCTTACGACCCATTACGACCCGTTTAGGTAGCTTACGCTACTTTAACGCGTCGTTCGCGTAAAACACGTTCGGACCGCCTAACTAGTCCTATGACAAGTATTATATGCCTAAACATGTTTAATTATGTTGCATAATCAGTTAAGTGACAAAAGTTTGGCTTACATATGCTTAAATATCAATTATGCATAAAAAGGGTATTTTGGTAATTTTCCTAAGGCATATAAACTACCTATCATATAACTAGCTAAATGACGTGACCATAAAGTATAACCTCAGAAGGTTATTCCCTATACAACTATGGTCACTAAACATGTTTGGTCGGATCCTTATGATCGACCAAACGGGTCTAGTTCGAAAGTCTAAGCGGTTGTTTAGACCGCTTGACTTACGACTCTACCTAAGCACTAAACCTAAAGTGACGAGCTAAACATGCTAAAACATGTTTAGTTAAGTTAGAAAACAAGTTTGGTATCAAAACAAACGGCTTTGATACCTAAAAGTAGTTTGGTTACAAAATACGCGAGAATACGCATTTTGGCCGAAACTACGACTCGTCACTAAACCTAGATAACGTGGTAATCAGTAGGTATAGTCACTAGGGACTATAACCATCGTGATTACGCTCACGTTATGAAGTTCAAACGAACTTCGCATTGACCATAAACTGGTCAATGCAGAAAGTCAAACGCAGTTTGACTTTCAGACTCGAAAAGCGATAAAAGAACGAAAGAATACTTACAAAGGGTCCCCGCAAGATTTGATCCGATTTACTCTCAGGTATGAAGCATAAACTTCAACTTAGAGAGCCAAAATCAGATTCAAATGTGGGTTTTGAAGTGAAATGGGATGGGGTATTTATAGATATGGCACAACCGTTAAGATCGTTCGTCGAGAAACGTGCTTCGATCTAGGCCGTACACTTGGGCCCCTTGTTTTGCAAAACCATGGGCACCCCTAGTTTAAGCCCATGGTATCAAAAATAACATTAAATATCAGCCCATGGTATTGCAAAACCATGGGTTAAAACCATCAAAATCTCAAAAGTGGACCAAGTTCAATGTATCTGCCAGAAATTTCAAAAATGGTCCCTGCACTTGTAAAACTTGATTTTTTTTGCACTTTTAAGCCCCGTTAACCCCATTTCAAGGCTCTAAAATAAAGTTAAAGTATAGGGAACTTAAAATATGCTGAAAAACATCTCGGATGTCGTTTCGTTTGGTCGTACTGTTGCGTTGTTCGGTTAATTACGATGGAAATCGTAATGAACGCAAAAACGATCCAAATTACGCGACGAATGGAATTTTAGCACGCCAATCACTAAAATAAAATATTTTAATGATTACATAAATTTTTTGATGTCCGGATATATTCAGGACGTAAGATATGCGCGAAAATGCAAACTTATGCACTTTTGACGCTTTCAGTTTCTATTGATCAAGAAAGTTTATTTTTGCGCACCAAACACCTCAAAGCCTATTTCTAAGCTATATAAAGGATATTTAGGGCATATTTAACTTATGATCAAGTTCCGTAGTGTTCGTTACTATACGAATCGGTATAGTTTCGCAGTTTGACACAAATAGTCCCTTCGATCGAACAAACTTGATTTCAACACACCAAACCATCCAAAACTTATTTCTAAGTTATGTGAAGGTTATTTAAGGTATGTTAAGCCTATTTCACTATTCCGGAGTGTTTGTTGCATTAAACTGGTTATATCTACGCATCAGTGCGCGTATAACCTTCCAGAAAGCGATTTAAAGCTTGAAATCGAACAAGAATTGATATGTGCAGGCGATACACATATTTATACAAATCCCAAGTATGAAATACAATATTTCATTGGTTTGGTATTTGTTTGATGGTTGAAATGACACAGGTGTCACAAAAATCGACCTTGAAATCCACACAGGGTGGATATCCAGTTTGGGAGAACACTCAGATTCCTGGCGATGCACGCAGAAATTGCAGGATTACGGTTTTAAATTTCTAATCTCTCCTATCTTTGTCGATATTTAAGCTGTTTTGCGAATTACTAACATCTCGTACAGCACTCCTTGGCCAAACACATCGAAATCAAATATCACTTCATACGTGATTGCTTTGATAAAAGGCTTATCGATGTTGTTAAGGTCCACACTGATGACCAACGTGCCGACCTTTTTACCAAAGCATTTGACAAATCAAGATTTGACTTTTTATTATTGGTAAACGGCATTAAGGTCAAGCAAGAGTAAAACCGACATCGGAAAATCGTTTTTGTAAATATCTTTGTGTTTTTAAAATTATTTTTAGTTTGTTGATTTTAGGGGGAGAAAATCCAAATTTGAAAATTCAAAAACATCGAAAAATTTCAAAAACACAAAAACATTGGAAAAACACAAATGAGTTTCCTGGCGAGCAAAAGAGAAAATGATAGTACATCAGTGGTCTGTCGAAACCTCTTTAAACCTTAAATGAAAAATGTTAAGCAGCTCTATATAAGATGTATCGGTAGGCTCACAATCATTTTAAAGTGTGCAGGGTGATATAAACCTAAATCGACTGAAGATTGTGTGGGAACCGCTCATTGGCATATGGTCTTAGTACCGAAATTTCGTTTGAGAGATTGCCGAGGTTCTGAGATATGTGGTATTTATGCTGTTTATCATCTGGGTATCATGGTTGTTTCTTTTACCAAATATAACGGAGACGAAGTCTAGATCTTCCATGATACCATACATACGTGTACATACTGCATACGACCTCAATAAGTGATCAACAATCACATATCCAAACAAAATAAGTGATAAAATATCACAATTTATCCGGGAGTCAAGTTCGTCTCTTTGCTGTACGTTTGTACTGACCTGTTCACGGACTTGCTCCTGTGCCCTCATGCATCTGAAAATCAAGTTCCTCATCAATAAGTGATTTTATCACATAGGGCTTGTTTTCAATCAAAATAAGTGAGTATCTCACATTTTCATACGGTCAAACAGATGATAAATGGTATACTCACCAGTAAGATGAACCCTCGTGCATACCTTGATACGGGAATGTGTCGTGTGTGGATGAACACTGGTCGGTAAGTATAAATCATACCTTAACGTATCCCCTCGCCATGATTACATCTGATAAGTTGAGCTTATGTGGACAACAATACCGATAATCGTTATATGATGCTTATCTAAATGTTAACTAATTGAACAACAAGAGCGTTTTGGCGTGACCGTACACTGATATGATTCTCTTACCCTCGAAACTCGCAAAAAAAATGTCTGTAAATATTTATTTAATGCTTTCAGTTTCTGCATCTTTGTATATATTTATTTACTGCTTTCAGTCTTTACATTTCAAATATTCATAAATACCAAAAAGATTTTAGGTGTGTTTTAATATATACTTTATAAAAAGCCAAAAAGATTTTATTTCGAATTTCTTTTTATTACCCGATGTTGGAACTCGAATCTTCGACACCTGAAATCTGATTGAAAACCAAAACGACTGATTCTTCATAAACGGTCGAAATTTGTAAGTTTTGAAAGTTAAAGTCCAAAATTGAACAATTTGTTAAACTTTCAAACTGTCGGACGGTAGTTGATTGAAAACTGGTCACATATGTGTCGTTTGTTTATGATTAACTATATTCCAAGCGGTTGTTCTCATTACGCGTTTAGCTTTCTTGTATGTGCAGATGCGACATTCAATTCAGCTGAAGGCGTAGAGAACATGTTAGCTGAAAAGCTTCGGAATGAAGACACGGCATGGACGCACTCAAAAGATCAAGTTGATCGAGTTGCCTCTTACCAATCAATCAACATCACAAGGATCTAAGTGCTGAAAATCAAAAGATTCACGAGCATAACTCAAGGGGGAGTTTGTCATAAGGGAGAGTTTGTTGATGCACTTCCTAAATGAAAAGGGAAGTTTGTTGATACACTTTCTACTTGCGACACGTGAAGACTTTGAAGATCCTATGACAAGAATGATTGAACCATCACGAGATGACGAACCTCACGAGTAGCGTCCAAGGGGGAGTTTGTTGGTACACTTTATGTGGACGCGACTCGGTTCGGTTCGACTCGGTTCGGTAGGCTCAGTTAAGTTCGGCTCAATACCGACGTTGCGACATTCCTCCGTCGTGCGCCCCAGAGATCGACACACGAAGCACGAAGAGCCGCGAACCGTCGTTTGTTGCCACATCACCATGACATCACCATGTTGATGTCATGATGATGTCATAAGATGACTTATCTATGCATGGTTTCAGTTCCACGTGAATTCAACAATTTAGTCAAACTTGTCATACTATGTATATATCATATTATAAGAAAATTGTCTTATTAATATGTTTCCATGCATATGACGAAGTTTCATTTGGAACATGCATATGACGAAGTTTCAATGAAGTGTGTATGACGAAGATTCAAGAATATGTATGACGAAGTTTAAGTGACACACATGTGACGAAGGTTCCACATGACGAAGTTCAACCTTCGCAGAAGGTGTGAATGTGACGAAGTTACCAACCTTCGTCACTTGTTAACTTCGCCATAGAGCCTTCGTCAACCTGTATGCTATTTAAACAGCAGACATAAGGCAATGTATAGGTGCAAGTCTGAATAGATTTGAGAGAGAACACACTGTAAAACACACACACACACTGAGAGTTTACAGAGACCATTTGTAAACACCGCATTGTAACCGCATTACGTATTGATACATTGGAGTGTTAATCGTTGATTCGTGTTTGTCGTTTTCGTGTTCTAACTTGGTTTAACTTACCCGTTTGGATTCCGCACTCTCGGGTTCGTCGGAAAACAGGGAATAAAGGTTTAACTCGATCCTCCAGGTGGACCTACAATAATTATTTTTATTCTCCAAATAAGGTTTTTGTATTAACTATTTTCATTTTGTTAATAATGCTTTTTATTAATTTTATTTCTATTACAAACAGCGTTTTTATATTGATTATTTACATTTTACAAATAAAACTTTTTCATTAATTATTTTGCCAAATAATACTTTATTATTAATTGTCTTTATATTACGTGTTTCTTTTTTATAAATAATATGCTTACATTATTTATTGATACTATTATTCATAGTGTTTACAATTTTTTGTATTAATTTATTTTATTTTAAGTTAGTTTTTAATTAAATTAACTATTTTTATGTACAAATGTATTTTAGTTTTAAAATGTTATTTTTTTATATTATTTTTATTTGTTGATCCACGCATAAATCCGCTGCTGCGATTGAAATTTGTGTTTATTCATTATTGGTAATTTAGAAAATTCAAAGGCTAACTAAAACAATATTCGCGGTCAACAAGGCTATTCTTGTAATTTCCATTTACATAAAACTAATATATTACTTTGTGATTTCCATTTATATAAAACTAATATATCACTTTGAGTAAATTGCAAAAATCATCCCTTAGGTTTGGGCATGTTTGCTAGTTTTATCCAAAACAATTTTTTTGTACCATATTGCCATAATGTCATTCATGTTTTTACATTAATTTATTAGTTAATGGGTCAGACTTAATATGTTTTATTTATTTTTTGTTTGGGCCGTAGGCCAACAATATGTATGGGTCGAATTCTAGAAAGTCCATTAGGGTTATGTTTGTTTAGTTTGGGCCTATTATATGAAACGATGTGTGTGTGAGGGAATAACTGAAACAACGGTTATACAGGAATCGACACATCGATTCCCCTGAAGTCGTACCCCTTCAAACACATCGCTTCATCATGTATAAATAGGGCTTCAAACAATCAGTTATGTATACAATACAGTTCAGTTATCAAGTTTGAAGTTTATCAAAAGTGCAGTTTGTTTCGGTTAGTATTTTACGAGTTCGTTCAGTTTCTTTCAAGTTTATTTTCGATCATGTATTGGTGCGAGAAGTGTTGTGATTATGTGGATGATTGTTATCATCCCTCTACTCCGAAATCTTGGACCTGGGAAGCCTGTGACAATTACCAACATCTCTTTGATCCACACTTGATTTTTCTTTCGAATTGATGACAAACACATAAATGAGACCTGATTTCTTTGGTGGATTCCATCGTTTTCACCGGTCCCGGTGTTCAACCATATTTCAAATAAGATCTTCACCAAGCTTTAATACCAGTTGTAATATTCTAGCAAGTGAAATCGACGAACCAAAGCAACACGCACGAAGACAATTAGTTACTCAAACACACGTGCCACTCTTTTTGTTTTTAAACTTCGACACATGAATTATAAAGAAAAACTTTGACTCGAAGACATAGAAAAATAAATACCAGACAAGGGTTTATATAACACCCTATACAAGTAAACATATTCAAATACAAATACTTATAATTCGAAATTGAAAACATAAAGAAATAAACACTGAATGATCTTTATCCTATTACGACTTGGACTCCAACTCAAAAACTTAGTCAATTAAACAAAGTTGACTCATAAGCTTTGGCTCAACAACTTCTAGTTGCGACTAACCTTTAGTCGCATCCCAGTCGACTCAGCCACGGCCAGATCCCAACTTCGACTCGATCCCAGCTGCATGTCATCTTCAGCTGTGACTCAAGTTTCCACAGCTCGTCCCCGGCCACGGCCTAGCAACTTCCCAACTGTGGCTTGTATCTCCAGCTAAACCCAGTCGTAACTCAATTTCTTTGATTTGATTTGGTTCTCTCAGTATTCCCTCTGAGCTGCAACTCGCTTCTTCGACTTTGATGTTGACTTCAAACACCACATATAACCCATTACTCGTTATCATCGTCGTCGTCGTCGTCATCATTGTAAGCATCTATGTCCCTATACTAGTTGGATCATGTCACTTGAACCAATTATTTCACGTATTTTCAGTTACTAAAATAACTATTAATTATACAAACTACCTTAGTTATACAAACAATAGTTTCAGAAGGACTATGGTCACATGTGATATAAAATTATAGGTTTAGGGTCATGATATGAAAATTACTTATGGTTATTAGAGCAACTATTCTAATAATTCCAAACACATATGATTTAGTTACTACTTTTTTATAGAACATTAATTCTCTCATTTCATAACTATTTTGAGCATGTGATCACATTCACCTTAGCTTTATGTTAGATGCATCTTATTAAAGGAGAACGCAAAGCCGTTAATCAAGCAATACGCATTTATACTAATATGAAGATTACCTTAAATAGATTTGTGTATAACTTTCAATTAGGTCGTCTGTAGACTTTAACATCCATATGTGTTAATCCTAGTTGGCATCCGTTAACACTCGTTATATATATCGCTTCTGAAGGGTGTTAAGGGGCATTAAAAGCTTCACGTGTTAAGATGTTAACTAGGGGAGAGGGGGAGGGAATCAAGCATTGGAAAATTTACACACACACAACATGCTATATATATATATATATATATAGAGAGAGAGAGAGAGAGGATTATTGGATTTTATCACCCCCAACTATTAGCTACATCACTTTGCAGCCCGTCACCCCCAACTTAACACTTAGTGTGTTCTGTCACCACGTCGTTAACTGATCACTAACTTTTAATCCTATTATTATACATTTGGGGTTTCATAGGGATCTTAGGAAGGTTTTAGGGATCTTAGGACACCCCCAAAAGTATAGTAACAGAATCAAAAGTTAGTGATCAATTAATAACATGGTGACAGAACACACTAAGTGTTAAGTTGGCGGTGGCAGCCGTCAAAGTGATAGTTGGGGGTGGCAGCGGCCAATAGCCAATATTTAGGGGTAATAAAATCCAATAACCTATATATATTAATTGTTGATACATATTATGGACGCAACTCGGTTCGGTTCGGTTCGATTACGCTACGAGTTGAAGACCAAGACTTGATATCCTCCATCAAGTCTTGGAGATCATTGCTTTGGGCATATTCTAATCAATATGTTGCTGCTGCTGTTGTTTGTAATCTGCAGGTTAAGTCATCCACGAAGACTAAGGAGTCTTCGTGGGAGTCCATGATCACAATTGTCGACGAAGACTATTGCTCTCACGAAGACCTGCTTGTGGACGAAGACTTGATGTCCAGGATCCCTTACATGTTGTGGACGAAGACTTGATGTCCACGAACCCTCCATGTCGCCGAAGACTCCATGCTGCATGACAAAGGATGATGTTGGCGAAGACTTCATTGAGACGAAGAATCTCATGTGCCGAAGACTATATTGGACAAACTCTTCTGTCAACGAAGACCAAGGGTTCGTCCAGGAATATGATTCCCACGAAGCCTCAAGGTTCGTCCAGATTGTTGCTGACGAAGACTCGCTGCCTCTCACGAAGACTACTGCTTGACGAAGAGTCCAGGCCACGAAGACTCACTCTTCATGGGCTGCCCTTATGGTTCGTGGATCCTTTATTGTTCGTGGATTGTTTCTCACTCTTCGTAGGATGGTTGCCTATATAAGCAGCTTGCTGATATAGAGAATAGATAGACGAGAGCACACACAAACAGAAAACAGAGTGTTTATTCAGAGAGTTTGAGAGTTTCTATTGTAAAGCTTTATGTTGTCACTCTTCTGAATCTAATACAAGTGTTTTAAACGATGAATCTTGTTCTCTTTGTGTATTCGTGTTCTTTGCTCGGATTAACTTACCGGTTGGATTCCGCACAACCGGTTTGTTCGATAACAAGGATAAGGTTGCTAGATCCTCCGCTAGTGGACCTACATTAATTTAAGGGGCGTTAATGGGGGTTAAACCATTTTCTTGGTATGAGGTGAAGTGAAAGAGGGTCAAGTGGGTGATGTGACGCCTACGTGTAGTTAAGGGGCACGAAAGTATATCTCATAACCTTAGTGTTTTATGTAACACCCGTCTAATTAAACTTGATTTAATAATTATAGCTTATACCATTGTACATAAAACTTGCTTAATTAACATAAAATTCATTCAAGAGGTTCATAAGTAACAAAAGCTTTAGTCGAAACCGACTAAATAACACGTTTCAAAAGTTGTTTAACAATCATTAACAACCCATAATCCAAGTCTAGTAAAGATTTAAAAACATTGCGGAAGCTTGAAAGTAGTGTTCGGTTCTTCAAAAGTTTGCTCGACCATCTTCCGGTTAGTTACTATCAACACCTAGGATCAAAACACATCATAAGTTAGTTTTGATCAAGTACAAAGGGTTATAAACAAGTTCCAAGCATCAACATTTAAAAAAAAAATATATATTTCGGAACAAGGCGTCGCGCGACGCGACGGGGTCTCGCGCTACGCGAGGCCCTTGTTTTTCCAGAATGTCATGTTTGTTGTTGCTGAATATTTCCAGCTCCAAGTGCAATCTAGTTCCAACTTTAAATAGCCATAACTTTTGACTCGTAAGTCCGTTTTAGGTGATTCTTTTTCCTATATGACTGTAAATTCATTACCGACATGCCTATTATGAATTTTCATACCGAAAAACTTGTTTACGGGTCAAAAGACTATATGAACATATATGATTATTCGACCCATTCTAACCTTACACAATTTGCTACCATTTAATTATTAGACCTATGACGCTCTATGCTCAACATCCGGCTTATTAATATTCACATATCTTACCACTTTATGATTTCGTGCTCTTGTGAATATTTCCGCCTCTACTTTCAACTTACAATATTGAAACCACAAAGTATCATGATTTGACCCGTTTGATCCATCTAAGGTATTTCTCCATTATGATGGCAACCAAACGACTACAACCAATTTTTAAGCTACGGATTTAAGTATCATACATGATTACCACAACCAACACGATTTTATTAACAACGCAAGGTTTAACAACAATTCACCAATTGTAACGGATAAAGTTACATACCTTAGCGCACGCCCTTCAACCGCGAATCACCACCGGCTTGTCCACTCGACGTTCCGGTATCTTGTCCTATAGAGTTCAATTCAAGACATGTTTAGAACTCTCTTTAGACCTCACTTCGCATATTATACCGAAACATCATAATTATGCGTTAAAGCTTTAACAATTCAGTTTCAAGCCTTCTTTGAGGCATTTTATCAAACACTTTAAGGGCAGAATTTTATATCTTTCATATTCAAGTTTATAGCTTGCTAGTTAGCTAACTTAATCATCAATATAGCCTTCATATATCATTTAAACATCATACATTTTCTGAAATCATTTTCTAAGATCAAATTACACTAAAATATTCATTCTAAATTCTAGTGTTCATCATCATATTGTAAAACCCACAACCCACCTTCAAGGTGTTCATGGAATTCCCTGAAATTGGACATGATATCACATGTAGTTGTCTAGGTTTCACTTCTAGACACCATATCATTCCTAATCTAACCAAATAACACACATGCAACATCTAAATTCAGATTTTCCAAAATCATGAGAGATTCAAGTTGAGAGATTTCATCAGATTTTACATACCTTAGAATCCTCTTGCAACGAGGATCAATAATCTATGTTCGGATTTTGATTTGGACTGAGTTTGATCCTTCAATTTAGAGTTTTTATGCTGACTAGGGTTTGAATGGACTTGGGGTCGCTCCTGGTCGATCTCCACCAAGAACACAGACAATGTTTGTGTTTTATTTTTTGATTATATAAATTCTAGTTTCATTTTAAACACAAATGGTCCCTAGACTTGCCTTGGATTCAATTATAGCATTTTTAACCCACTTGTAGGTTACTACTAAACTTTCACCTAATTGGGTTAGATAAAATCCTAGTTAGTTAACTAGTTTATTTATCAACTTTATATTTATTTAAATATAAATTTGCATTTTTCGGGGTGTTACAAGTCCACCCCCCTTAAAAGGGTTTCGTCCCCGAAACCGAAGTACGTACCAAATAATGTAGGGTGGAGACGTCGCATCTCCTCTTCGGACTCCCACGTAGTGTCCGAACCTTTCCTATGCTCCCATTTGACTTTGACTTGATCAATTTGTTTATTTCGTAGATGTTTGACCTTTCGGTCCAAAATCTCCACCGGTCTCACCGCATAATTCAAACTATTATCCACTTCAATATCATCATAATGGATATAAGTTGTTTCATCCGCTAGGCATTTTCGTAATTGTGACACGTGAAACGTGCTATGAATTCCACTTAGTTCCTTCGGTAGCTCAAGGCGGTAAGCTACCTTGCCGACCTTTTCAACGATTTTAAATGGCCCAATAAACCTTAGGCTTAGCTTCCCCCTTTTTCTGAATCTAATAACGCCCTTCCATGGGGAAACTTTTAGCATGACCATGTCACCAATTTGGAATTCGATTGGCCTTTTCCTTTTATCAGCATACGCCTTTTGCCTGTCTTGAGCCGCTTTCAAGTGTGCCCGAACTTTATCGATCTTTTCATTCGTGGCTCGTACTATATCTTGGTGGGCGAGTTCACGTGGACCCACTTCACCCCAACATACCGGGGTTCGACATTTCCTACCATAAAGCAATTTGTACGGTGCCATCTTAATACTAGATTGGTAACTGTTGTTATACGAAAACTCGACTAAAGGTAGGTGAACATCCCAACTGCCTCCAAAGTCGATTATACACGCCCGTAGCATGTCCCCCAATGTTTGTATCGTTCTTTCACTTTGTCCATCCGTTTGAGGATGGTACGCAGTGCTAATGAACAATTTGGTCCCCATTTGCTCTTGGAAATCTCGCCAGAAATTCGAAGTAAACCGGGTATCCCTATCGGACACGATGGACACCGGCACCCCATGACGTGCTATGATTTCATTGGTATAAACTTCTGACATCTTTTCTGACGTATAAGTCTCACGAATCGGAATGAAGTGAGCACTTTTCGTCAATCTATCCACCACTACCCATATGGCATCAAAACCACGATTCGTTTTAGGCAACTTGGTTAACAGGTCCATTGTAATATGTTCCCATTTCCAAACCGGAATTTCTAACGGTTGGAGTTTGCCGTATGGTTTCTGGTGCTCCGCCTTGACTTGTAAACATGTCAAGCATTTTTCCACATACTTAGCCACATCCCTCTTCATTCCGGGCCACCAATAATTTTGTCTCAAATCATTGTACATCTTGGTCGCACCCAGATGAATTGAGTAACGGGATTTATGAGCTTCATTTAGTAGAAGCGCCTTCACTCCACAAGTATGTGGGACCCATATTCTCCCGGATCGAGTCTTCAACCCGTTATTCCCATCCGACAAATCTTTCAACTGACCGATGATTCTTTCTTTCTTCCAATTCTCTTCTTTCATTGCTTCTAATTGCGCCTCTCGAATACGTTCAAGTACACCCGAGGTCACTACTAGTTGCATCGATCTTACTCGTATTGGAACATAATCCGCCTTTCTGCTCAATGCATCCGCCACCACATTAGCCTTTCCGGGGTGATAATGTATTTCACAATCGTAGTCTTTCACCATCTCCAGCCATCGCCTTTGTCGCATATTTAACTCTTTCTGATCGAAAAAGTATTTCAAGCTCTTGTGGTCGGTGAATATGGTGCACTTTACCCCATACAAGTAGTGCCTCCGTATTTTTAATGCAAATACCACCGCAGCCAACTCGAGATCGTGCGTGGGATATTTCTTTTCGTGTATCTTTAATTGTCTCGAGGCATAGGCTATTACTTTGCCCCGTTGCATCAACACGCAACCGAGTCCCGATAATGAAGCATCCGAATAAACCACCATGTCTTCTACTCCGTCCGGCAATGTCAATACCGGAGCTTGAGTTAACTTTTCTTTTAGCGTTTGAAACGCTTTTTCTTGATCGGCACCCCAAATAAACTTTTCTTTCTTTTGGGTTAGCTTTGTTAGCGGTGACGCAATCTTGGAGAAATCTTGAATGAATCTTCTATAGTATCCCGCAAGCCCCAAAAAGCTTCTGATTTCTGAAGGGTTCTTCGGGGAATTCCATTTTGACACCGCCTCTATCTTTGACGGATCCACCAAAACCCCATTGGCACTTATGACATGGCCGAGAAATTGTACCTATCGTAACCAAAAGGCACATTTAGAGAATTTTGCATATAACTTCTCTCGTCTAAGTGTCTCTAACACTTCTTGTAGGTGGTGTGCGTGTTCGGCTTCACTTTTCGAATACACCAAGATATCATCGATGAACACGATGACCGACTTATCCAACATTGGCTTGCAAACCCGGTTCACGAGGTCCATGAAAGCCGCGGGCGCATTTGTTAGCCCAAATGACATCACGAGAAATTCGTAATGTCCGTATCTCGTGCGGAAAGCCGTCTTCGGCACATCTTCTTCTTTGACCTTTAGTTGGTGATACCCCGACCTAAGGTCAATTTTTGAAAACCAGCTTGCGCCTTGTAGTTGGTCAAATAAGTCGTCTATCCTTGGGAGCGGGTATCGGTTCTTTACCGTGAGTTTGTTTAACTCCCGGTAATCAATACACATGCGCATGCTCCCGTCTTTCTTTCTCACAAACAATACCGGTGCGCCCCAAGGAGACACACTCGGCCTTATGAATCCTTTGTCAAGCAGATCTTGAATTTGGGACATCAATTCTTGTAATTCCGACGGTGCAAGTCGGTACGGGGCTTTTGCTACGGGTTTCGCGCCCGGAATCAATTCGATCCCGAACTTTATTTCCCGTTCAGGCGGTATCCCCGGTAAATCATCCGGAAACACATCTTCATAATCTCGTATTACCGGTACATCTCCAATCTTTCGTGATTCTTTTTCGGGCTCATTTGCGTATATCATAAATGCCTTGCATCCTCGCTTCATAAGCTTGTGAGCTTTCAACATTGAGCATACTATGGGGTTGCCTCCTTTTTCGTCATAAATGGTGACGTGTTTTCCGCTCGGAGATGTTAGTTTTATCTCTTTACGAAAACACACGACCTTTGCATGGTATTGAGATAGCCAATCCATCCCAACGACTACTTGGAATTCTCCCATCGACATCGGGATTAGATTTATCACATATTCTTCATCGTCAATGCTCTGTTTACAGTTTTCACATACATCACAAACAATAAAACTCTTGTTATTACCTATCTCTACTTCTAAGGGCACAGGTAATTTTGTTAGAACAAATGAAGGATGTCGAATAAGTCCATATGAAACAAAGGATTTATTCGCACCCGTATCAAATAACACGTGTGCAGGAATTGAATTTACAGCAAATATACCTGAGACCACATCAGGTTCCACCTTTGCTTCTGCGGCGGTTAGTTGAAAAGATCTTGCCTTTGCTTTCGGGGCTTCACCTTTCGGTTCCTGCCCATCCTTCTTTCCAACCAGCTCCGGGCATTCCGACTTCTTGTGACCCGTTCAATAACAATTGTAACAAACCGTCACTTTCTCCGGGCACGATATAGCCATATGTCCCGTTTTCTTGCATATAGGACAAGGCTTATCCTTGTAACGGCATTCACCCTTATGATTTTTCCCACAAATTTTGCAACCTGGTGTACTACCTTTAGCATCTGACTTCTTTGCTGTTTCATTCGTTCTTGCTTTCTTGGTAGGGCTTGGATTCGCATCTTGTGCCCTTCGTTCACCCCGTTCTATACTCTTTTTCAATTCGATCTCCCTTTCCCGAGCAGCATTGACAATCTCGGTAAGGGTCTCGTACTTTGAAGGGGTTATGAACTCTCTATACTCCGCGCTTAGCATGTTATGATAATAATAGACCTTTTGCTCTTCATTCGTTATCAAATCATCACAGAACTTCATCTTGTCCATAAACATCCCCGTGATCTTGTCTATGGATTCACCTTTGTGTCTGAGTTGCATGAACTCTTCCTTGATTCTATTTATGACCGCTTTGGGACTGTGGTGTTTAAGAAACGGCGTCTTAAACTCCTCCCATGTCATGGCCTTAGCCGCTTCACTTCCAATCTCCTTCTTTTTGTTATCCCACCAGTCTTTCGCTTGACCTCTTAATTGACCCGTACCATAAGCTACGTAGTCATTTTCATCACAATGAGTTCTCTCGAATACTCCTTCGATATCACTTAGCCATCGTTGGCACACAATTGGATCAACCTCCCCGTTATATATTGGTGGTTTACAGGCCATGAATTCCTTGTATGAACAAGGCTTTCGTCCACCATGCTTTTCCTTTGCTACATTTGAATCATCTTCCAGCTTCTTGATTCTATCTTCTACTATTGATAAAACTGTGTTTTGAATTTTATCAATAAAGCCCGACAAACTGTTTTCGATCGCCTTTCCAACTTCTTCGGCAATCACTTCTCTCACTTGTTCGGTGACTCTTGGCACCGCATCATCGTTACCTTTATCAGCCATCTCTATTTCTGAAATGTTTACATAAGTTGTTAAACATTCCATTTATAACACATGCTTTACTTGTTTTGATTTAATCAAGTTCATAACTCGATTTAATCATTTTTGTTTCAATTCAATCAAGTTCGTAACTTGATTTAATCATTCTTGTTTCAATTCAATCAAGTTCGTAACTTGATTTAATAATTCTTGTTTCATGCATTTCTTGTTTTTGAGTGAGCTTACACACTCTTTTCATTTTCATGCATATTTGTTCATTTCTCGTTCTCTACGTAATACATAATTTATTAACAAAATAAGTTAGTTCTTACCGGACGATCGATCAAGCTTGAACCGAACACTTATTGACAACCTTGAGCTCTGATTACCAACATGTAACACCCGTCTAATTAAACTTGATTTAATAATTATAGCTTATACCATTGTACATAAAACTTGCTTAATTAACATAAAATTCATTCAAGAGGTTCATAAGTAACAAAAGCTTTAGTCGAAACCGACTAAATAACACGTTTCAAAAGTTGTTTAACAATCATTAACAACCCATAATCCAAGTCTAGTAAAGATTTAAAAACATTGCGGAAGCTTGAAAGTAGTGTTCGGTTCTTCAAAAGTTTGCTCGACCATCTTCCGGTTAGTTACTATCAACACCTAGGATCAAAACACATCATAAGTTAGTTTTGATCAAGTACAAAGGGTTATAAACAAGTTCCAAGCATCAACATTTAAAAAAAAAAAAAATTCGGAACAAGGCGTCGCGCGACGCGACGGGGTCTCGCGCTACGCGAGGCCCTTGTTTTTCCAGAATGTCATGTTTGTTGTTGCTGAATATTTCCAGCTCCAAGTGCAATCTAGTTCCAACTTTAAATAGCCATAACTTTTGACTCGTAAGTCCGTTTTAGGTGATTCTTTTTCCTATATGACTGTAAATTCATTACCGACATGCCTATTATGAATTTTCATACCGAAAAACTTGTTTACGGGTCAAAAGACTATATGAACATATATGATTATTCGACCCATTCTAACCTTACACAATTTGCTACCATTTAATTATTAGACCTATGACGCTCTATGCTCAACATCCGGCTTATTAATATTCACATATCTTACCACTTTATGATTTCGTGCTCTTGTGAATATTTCCGCCTCTACTTTCAACTTACAATATTGAAACCACAAAGTATCATGATTTGACCCGTTTGATCCATCTAAGGTATTTCTCCATTATGATGGCAACCAAACGACTACAACCAATTTTTAAGCTACGGATTTAAGTATCATACATGATTACCACAACCAACACGATTTTATTAACAACGCAAGGTTTAACAACAATTCACCAATTGTAACGGATAAAGTTACATACCTTAGCGCACGCCCTTCAACCGCGAATCACCACCGGCTTGTCCACTCGACGTTCCGGTATCTTGTCCTATAGAGTTCAATTCAAGACATGTTTAGAACTCTCTTTAGACCTCACTTCGCATATTATACCGAAACATCATAATTATGCGTTAAAGCTTTAACAATTCAGTTTCAAGCCTTCTTTGAGGCATTTTATCAAACACTTTAAGGGCAGAATTTTATATCTTTCATATTCAAGTTTATAGCTTGCTAGTTAGCTAACTTAATCATCAATATAGCCTTCATATATCATTTAAACATCATACATTTTCTGAAATCATTTTCTAAGATCAAATTACACTAAAATATTCATTCTAAATTCTAGTGTTCATCATCATATTGTAAAACCCACAACCCACCTTCAAGGTGTTCATGGAATTCCCTGAAATTGGACATGATATCACATGTAGTTGTCTAGGTTTCACTTCTAGACACCATATCATTCCTAATCTAACCAAATAACACACATGCAACATCTAAATTCAGATTTTCCAAAATCATGAGAGATTCAAGTTGAGAGATTTCATCAGATTTTACATACCTTAGAATCCTCTTGCAACGAGGATCAATAATCTATGTTCGGATTTTGATTTGGACTGAGTTTGATCCTTCAATTTAGAGTTTTTATGCTGACTAGGGTTTGAATGGACTTGGGGTCGCTCCTGGTCGATCTCCACCAAGAACACAGACAATGTTTGTGTTTTATTTTTTGATTATATAAATTCTAGTTTCATTTTAAACACAAATGGTCCCTAGACTTGCCTTGGATTCAATTATAGCATTTTTAACCCACTTGTAGGTTACTACTAAACTTTCACCTAATTGGGTTAGATAAAATCCTAGTTAGTTAACTAGTTTATTTATCAACTTTATATTTATTTAAATATAAATTTGCATTTTTCGGGGTGTTACATTTTAGCACCAGAGCGGACATTAAACCGTTAACCTCACCGGCCCACTGGTCGGGCCGGATGATGTCGTAAATATTATAAAAAAATAGGGTAAATTGAAAAATTTTAATCAAAATTCGATTCAACCAATAAAAAAGTCGGTTCAAACCCCCAGTTTTGCGGTCTAACCGGCCAGTTCGACTCAAAATGAGTCTGCTAGTTTAGTTTTACAACTATAACTAATCAAACTAGTGGTATGAAAACCAGCTCGTTGCGCCGGTAGATTTCCCATGCTACGCGATAGGAATTTAATTGGTATCGCTTCATCTCGTTATGTTACAATACCGACGCTCGTTATAGCAACTGAAAAAGGAAAAACAAAAAAAATAAAATCTTGATATGACCAAAAGAATATCAACGTGTGATCTACATCGATTCAAAACAATTATTTGATAGGAATCGGTTCGGTTTGTCAGGGTACCATCACGATACTGGTATGCACTCATATACCATATATAAACAAACAAAATGTACACTCTATTTTGAATACAACTTTGCTCTCAACAAAATTTACAACGAAATGCATGAAAAAATTAAACAAAGTTACGAATTTAGTTTTTTTAAGAGAAAAATGCCCGGATAGTCCCTGTGGTTTCACCTTTTTTCACCTATAGTCCCTATCTTTCTAAAACTACTTGAATAGTCCCCAAGTTTTCCATTTTTGTTCTCGGATAGTCCCTGGGTCTAACTTCAGTTACTTTTCTCAGTTAAGTGGGTGTTGAAATGACCAAAATACCATTTCCTTAAAAGGCCAAACCACAGGGACTATCCGGGCATCTTCTTCATTTTTATTTATAAAACCCCACCGCCACACTTCATCTTCAACCTCCACCCACCATCACCCTCCTCCACCCTCCACCATCGCCGGCTGCCGGTCATCCAGTGCCTCCGGCCGCTGCCGGTCATCCTTTTACAGAGCCGACAGCCGTGCAAACCACCAACACCCAACACCACTTCATCTTCAACCTCCACCCACCATCACCCTCCTTCACCCTCCACCATCACCGCCACAATTGCCTGGACAATCTTGTTAAATTTCCAAAGCAAAATTTATGGTCATAAATCCCCCCTGCACGATCTGTTTTCAAGGACCCCTTCACAATTCAAACCACAAAGAAACCACTCCACAAATTCACTCTCTCTCTCGGTTATACCTGCAGACACAAAGAATGGTGTCTTCTTCAAACACACAGTCAACCACACCAACTGCACCCCATCCCCTTGTCTTCTCCGGTCACCAAAGCAGAGCCGGTGCCGGTGGTTTTCCGGCCACTCACGCACACCCCCCTGTTAAACGAAGATGAACGGCCACCACTGTCTGGTGGCGGCGACGATGGTGCAACGAGACCGAGAAGAGAGAGAGACCGAGAAGAGAGAGAGAGAGTCGGAGAGCCGACGTTGCCAGCGACGTCACCGGCGACCAGCGCGTCTCAAGGCGGCGAGACTTCCTGTCTCCGATGATGACGATGCGGCGGTGGTGTTTTGCCTCTTTCGACGAGTTTAACCGTCTATTCAGGTTCGAATTCAAGCTTTGTTATGGTTCAAATTTTTAGATTTCGTTCAGTTTTGGTTGTTTCAGGTCTTACCAAAGCAGGTCAAACACTAATTTTTAAGGGCCAAACATGATTCAGAATCGGGTTGCCTTGGTTCGGTTCAGCCTTGGTTCGAGTATGGTTCAGATTCGTGTCGGGAAAACAAGAGGCAGGGGGTGTTTGGTAGTGGATTTAAAGAGAAGCAGGGTGTGGGTATTAGGGTTTCTTAATGTTGAAGATGAAGGGTGGATGGGTTTTATAAAGAGAAGGTGCCCGGATAGTCCCTATGGTTTGGCCTTTTAAGGAAAGGGTATTTTGGTCATTTCAACACCCACTTAACTGAGAAAAGTAACTGAAGTTAGACCCAGGGACTATCCGAGAACAAAAATGGAAAACTTGGGGACTATTCAAGTAGTTTTAGAAAGATAGGGACTATAGGTGAAAAAAGGCGAAACCACAGGGTCTATCCGGGCATTTTTCTCTTTTTTTAATTATATAGCATACAAAAAAGTTATAAAAAAAAAAAAGATGACACGTGGCAACTTCTTAAGGCTGCGGGGAGTTGAGGGGCTTGGGTTGGGGGGCATTGCTCGACATAATGGCGAGAGTGGGATCCATAAGCTTATGGTGAAAAATGAGGGGTGTGGTGTGGCGTGGCCAGCCATGTGAATTTTTTTTAGTTAAAGTAGCCAACCAAAGTCAGCCATATTGAACCAGCCAACCAAAGTCAGCCATATAGAACCAGCCAACCAAAGTAGCCAACCAAAGTCAGCCACATTGAACCATTCAGACATCTGCTCGTGAAACAAACACTCTAAACCATTAAGTGTTGAACCAGTAAGAGGTCTGAACCATTAAGAGCACCATTAAGAGGTAAACAAACAGCCTCTTAGGTTTTTTGGACCAGAGCGGACATTAAACCGTTAACCTCACCGGCCCACTGGTCGTGCCGGATGATGTCGTAAATATTATAAAAATAGGGTAAAATTGAAAATTTTAAATCAAAATCCAATTCAACCACTAAAAAAGTCAGTTCAACCCCCCAGTTTTGCGGTCTAACCGGCCAGTTCTACTCGAAATGAGTCTGATTTTGCAACTATAACTAATCAAATTTATAACATACCACAAAACTTATATTTTGAACTTTGCTCACACAGAAGTTTTAACTTATTTAAATTTAGGTTTCTTTTTAATCTTTTCTCATACATAAATTAAAGTTTTTAAACCTATTAAATATTTTTTTACCATATCTACGACATACCTTTTGACATGGTGAACCTGTTTAATTAATCAGGTTGACATGTCAATCTCTTTAACCTATTTATTAATTATTCCAACTAAGGGTGTCAATTCCACACATCACCGAAAACACGACCCAAACACAACAAGAAAAATAGGTTTTGGGTTAGCTAACACGGAGAATGAAACTTTGCAACATGGTGAACCTGTTTAATTAATCAGGTTGACATGTCAATCTCTTTAACCTATTTATTAATTATTCCAACTAAGGGTGTCAATTCCACACATCACCGAAAACACGACCCAAACACAACAAGAAAAATAGGTTTTGGGTTAGCTAACACGGAGAATGAAACTTTGCAAATAAAATGTCCCCAAACAAAAAGTGTGGTTACCGTTTGTTTCGGATCCTGCCTCCCAAATTTAGCTGTGTGTGTAATTTGCTTCCCTCCCAATATCACTCTTTAGCTCCACCATAACATGCCACATGACCCAAATTGATCTTATTTATATTTTATATTATTATATAGATATAGATTGTCAATGTGTTATGTGAACATAATAAAATAAATTAAGTTAGGGGTTGTTTGTTTACCTCTTAACGTGGCTCTTAATAGTTCAGACTTCTTACTGGTTCAGCACTTAGTGGTTCAGACTGTTTGTTTCACGAGTATATGTCTAAATGGTTCAGACATTTGCCTCTGAATGGTTAAGCATTATACTGAGTTTGAATTGTTAAGACCTATAATCTGAAATGGTCAGACATTTGTCTCTGAACAGTTAATCATTATACTGACTCTTAATGTTTCAAACCTCTTACTTACTGGTTCAGCACTTAATGGTTCATACCTCTTACTGGTTCAGCACTTAACTATTCAGAAGTTACCAAACAGCCCCCGTAATTTTGTTTACTCTATGTTTAAATTCTATAATTAATTGAGATTTTAGATATTCGAGGTAAATTGTCAACTCCCCGACATAACACACGAATTCTCCACTATAATAATAACATATTACATACAATCAATTTGTGTACAAGGTTAATTAAATTTCACGTTTCACTAAATCTTTCCAATAATTAAGCGTATTTATAATGAAACAATTTCATTTAAATACTATCAACATATTCTCTAGTCTACAATAGTGTAATAAGCGTATATGATGAAATTAATTAAGTTAAATATCAACATATAGCCAATGATGTGTAGACCAATTGGTTTACATGGAGGTGAGAAGGTTTTCCATAGGTCTCAAGTTCGATCCCCATTGGGGACAATCAACTTGCCCGGCTCGAAAGGGCTTAGACTTGGGGTTTCCTGCTCGGGGAGGTCACGGGTTCGAGTCCCGTAAAACGCAAATGCGGGCTGCCAACGTGGGGCTGGAGGGATCGAACTCGCGCGGGTGCGTTAAACTCTAAGGTGTTGCTCCGTTTGACTGGCCAAAAAAAAAAAAATATCAACATATTCTCTATCATAGTGTCCATCAAATGTTAACTAAGATTCAAAAAGTATACATTCTAGGCCGAATACAAAGCTGTAAATATCACATAATCTTTCCTTAAAATGACTAGGCTGGTTACTGGCAACTCATTTTATCAATCATCACCAAGATTATGGGGGCAAAATTTACGCATTTCCACTAATATGAAGCTTACTTCACATAGATTAATATATGCAGACCCCTCATTTGTATAAATACCTCACATAGATTAATATATGCACACCCATCAGTTGTATAAATAAACATTTTACCATCACTCAAAGCAAGAGTAATCCATGGGTTTGCCACGTGAAAGAACACTAATTCTTTCTCTTGTAGTTCTTGGTATGTGTTTGTGTCAAATAACATCGAGAACTCCAAGTGATGCACACATATCACAAAAACATGATCTATGGATGGCTCGATACGGTCGTGTGTACAAAAATGATGCTGAGAAGGAAATGCGCAGCAACATTTTTAAGAAAAATGTGGAGTTCATTGAATCGTTTAACTCATTCGGAGATCGGTCTTACAAGCTGGCTATCAACCATTTTGCAGACCGAACGAAGGATGAGTTAAAAGCCTATGCTACTGGGCACAAGGATCCAGTTGATTTGAAATCACATGTAGCAACATCGTTTAAGTATGAAAGTGTGAGTGAAGTGCCAGATAGCATGGACTGGAGGGAGAAAGGAGCTGTTACTGAAGTCAAGAGTCAAGGCGCATGTGGTAAATCAATATTCAATATTGTGCTAAATGACACATTTTCTGTCATGCATGGATATGGTCATAAAGTAAATGTGGTGTGCTAAATGACACATTTTCTGTCATGCATGGATATGGTCATAAAGTAAATGTGTTGTGCTAGATGACACATACAAACATTGGCTAAAGTCATCATCATTCTCTCAAAACCAACTATATATTAGCCATTTGGTAATAGTTCTTATTATAAATTGGTATTTGGTTTTCAAATTTTAACAGGAAGTTGCTGGGCATTTTCAACAATCGCTGCGGTGGAAGGAATTACTCAACTTACAACCGGCAAATTGATGTCACTTTCTGAGCAGCAGCTTATAGATTGTAACCGAAATGATGCAAGTGGCGGATGTAAAGGAGGAAATAAGGAAAATAGCTTTGCATATATTGTGAAAAATGGCATAAACAATGAAACTGGTTACCCTTATCATGCAGCAGATGAAACATGCATATCGGCCAATGAGGCAGCCCGGGTAGCCAACATTACTGGTTATGAAATTGTACCAGCTAACAATGAGACATTATTGTTGAATGCTGTGTCCCAACAGCCTGTATCAGTTTCCATAGATGCAAATGCTGATGAATTCAAGTACTACTCGAGTGGTGTTTTTACAGGTCCTTGTGGTACAAATTTAACCCATGATGTTACACTGGTTGGGTATGGAACATATGATGGTATGAAGTATTGGTTAGTGAAGAATTCATGGAGCAAAGATTGGGGTATTGATGGATATATGATGATGCAACGCGATGTGAAAGCCGTAGAAGGACTGTGTGGAATCACAAAGCAAGCGTCGTTTCCAACAGCTTAATCGTTTGTTAATTATGCTGATTAGTGTCGAATATTAATTTAATAGAGTTGTTTAAGCATTGATTTGGTAGTGTTGCATTCTAAAATAAAATTACTATTTTTCTGTATTTGTTTAACTTTTGAATGTTTAACAAAAGTTTCCTTAAGTACTTGAAATTAATTTCGTAGTTATGCGAATCTTTGATGAATTGAAGCAATTATTAATCCTTTTATATGGTCATTTGTTAAAAAAAACTTTTATAACTTTTAAGTTTCTTTTGACACACAAAAGTTACAAAACACTTTAAAATTACATTTAAAAACGTGTTATCTAACATTTTCGCGTGTAAGAAATGAGCCTAGTTGAATTATGAGGAAAATATTTGTTTTTAATTAATGTATTTAAACAATTCTTGAAACTATATGGACTTGTTCTTATATAAGTTTTACCAATCCCAACAAAATTGTATTGATAAATGTTGAAATATATGAATAAATCATTCATTTATCATACAGTTGGACTTGTGATCTGTTACATATGTTTGTTATAATATCAAAATTGGGCTGGTGTTATTTGTCTCAATAATTTGGGCTTTATAAGAACGGTTGTTATAATCTGTATGTTGGGCTTATATCGTTGTAACTGATTATGTGCCAAGAATGTAAACAGGTGGAAGTTAAGGGGGCTGTATGTTATATTCGAGGGACTGCGATCATCATCTTGCATACATTTGGACTAAAGTGAAAATATGAAAGATGGACATATAAAGTAGTTGGGGTTTTGCGCAAATGTATACACCAATATTTTCACCCCCAAAATTCTATCATCATTCTCCCTGTTCGTTCATGGCAGCAGGTCTATTGTTATGATGAAGATTCAGTATGAATCTTGTTAGTGTTGATCAGATGGTGGTGCCCTTGATTCTTATTGTCACGATTATTTCTCTGGTTCTTTCACTTTGATTATTTCTGCATCTTGTGAGAATTTTAGGGTTATTTATTTGTTGTTGTAGAAGATTGAAAGTAGTCTCTCGGTTGTATGTTGTGAGAGATCGTCTTCTAGTTTTGATAATCATCAGTAGTGGATGATTATCCAGTTGTTCGTCTTCTAGTTGTGATAATCATCAGTGGATGATTATCCAGTTGTTCATTGTGTTGTTTCATCTCTCATCTGTTAAAGAGAGATTGAGATTCTGAGTATGATGATCATCAGAGGATGATCATCACTTGTATTTTTGTATTAGATCTTACATAAGTAAGATCTAGGGTTTGGGGGGTGTTTTTCGGTTTGGGTTAAATAATAAAGTTTTACGTCACGTTTTGTCGCTTCTCTTGTGTTTCGTGTTGTTATTTATGATTTGTATCAAACGTTCATACCATTTTGACATGGTATCAGAGCTATTATAAAGCTCATGGGTCTGATTTTTTAGTTTCCGCTGTGTTCTTTTTTGTTCTGTTCATCTTGTCTGTTTTTTTGTTCTGTCCGTTTGTTCTGTTTGATTTGTTTTTTTTAAGTGGTTGCAAGTATAGATCTTGTAAGATTTGTTGAATATTGCAAGAACTGGTTGATGTCTGTTAGAGTTTCTTGCCTTTTATGTTAATCGATGTTGTACAGTGTAGCTCTGCATCCTTGATATCTGTGCTTGGGAGATCTGTGAAGACAAACCCTAATCTAGGGTTTGTATTGTGTTGATAGAAGACCTGCGTTAGTCTCTGAAACCCTAGAAGGTTCAGGGTAAACTAACCGGGTGTGTTTGATTGTTGACTGTAACTACAGATCTGATATTATTTGGAGTTTTTTTTGCAACCACTGTAAGATTGTTCCTACCCTCTCCTATTATTTCTGTTGTTGATTAGTTGAAGTCGGGGTAGTGAGGACCGGCATTGTTGATTATTGGTTATAGTTGATTACGTGACTATTCTGTGTTACTTGTTTTAGTTATTGTTTGTCATTTGTGTTTTTTTTGTGGGGTTTCATTTTCCTTGGTTATGTGTCTTAGGTTGTGGCTCCTGTATTAAGACCTGTCCAGGCACTATAAGTGATGAACCTGGAATCTGGAAACTGATACAGCTTCGCCTTAGGTTTTTACATCTTGTTTTTTTTTGTCTAATTGTGTTAGCTGTTGTATGATTGTTTATTGATTGGATGTCTTTATTTGTTGACTTAGTTTTACAGTTTTTGTTACATGATAATATTTGTAAAGCGAAGATTTTTGTGTTGTTTGTTTTTTGTTTTTGGCTGATTCGTTGGTTGTTTCTGTATGTCTATGTAGTTGTGGAAAAGAGATTGGTTAAAATCTGCCACTTGGTGACTAATAAAAGTGTTGAATAATTTTTCGTAAAACAAATAGAAGGTTTATATAAGCTGTTTTGGTCATTGTATGTTTACGGCTTGATAACATGTCTGTTTTGGAGTAAGGTGAGATCATTCTGTTATCGTCATACACTCTCTCTCTAGTTCATCACATTTAAGGGTTTCTTCATGTTCTTAGCTTCGTTTTTGTGTTGATTCAGGTCATATATGAGATCCTTGTTGATTATGTAGTTGTTATATGTTTGGTTCTCATCTGTGTTCGATTTAGAGAGTTATGTTTTGTAAGTTGTGACAGTCTGAGTTTTTTTTTTTTTTTTTTTGGGTTGTTAAGTGTTTATATCTGTAGTCTCAATTGTGTCCTGTTTTTTCAATCTAGGACATTGTTATGTCTCTTGGAACTTGTATGATAATTGAATAGTCATGTATTTTCAATCATGACTGGCCGAGTGTTCATTGCATGATTCTGTTGTTCTCATTCATGATTGAATGCTTGTTTGTCATGTAATGTCCTACGATTGTGGTTATATGATCTTGTATTTGCTGTCTAAATGTAGTTTAGATTGAATTGTTGTTTCTATTGTTGATTCGTGTGTTCTGAATTGTTGATTCGTGTGTTCTGAATTGTTGTTTCTATTGTCATGGATCATTTGGTTTTTTTTTTTTTTTTTGTTTTGGTCTGTCATAGTGTCTTCTGCACGATGTTTGTATGTCTTGTCTCTTGTTGTGTGATTAGTTGTACTATGTGGTTTGAGTATTTCTAACCAGTTATGTTGTCAAGTGTGTTCTTGAATATGTTCAGTCGTATTTGCTGATTGTCTTGTTGTTTGTCTTGTATGTTGCTTAAATGCTGTTTGTTTGTAGTCTTTGTGCCTGCCTTGCTATGAGGTCTATATGTTGAGGATCATTGTCTTGATGTCTACTTGTCTATGATCTTGTTTGTATGGTTAATTTGAGCTGTATGGTTCATATTTAACCGGTGGTATTGTCAAGATCATTCTGTATATGTGACAGCCTTGTATGTTATCTCTTGTGAGATGTCTTTGATTGCAAATTATGTTATTTGTGATTTTGTTTGGCTGTGTCTTATTGTCTTGTTATTCTTTGTCTTGTGTGTGAGATATTAAATCATGTGATTTTGTATTTCATTATTTGTCTTGGCAGGAATTGTTGTCTAATATAGAAGTGTGTACTTCTTGTTTATCAGTATTGATATGAATCTTTTGATTCAGTGTTTCTTGGTACTTTTTAATCAAGTCAAATTAGACTTTGAGTTCTTCACAAGTATTGTCTTTTGGTCTTGGTCTCAAATTCTTAAAATTCGTGTGATTTGTAGTTTAAATGATATAACTGTGGTATTGTTGATGGACTGTGTGGTTCATTGTTCAAATTAGAATATGTTTTCTAATTGGTTGTTATCTCACTTGTGTTGTATATGAATCGTGTGATTCATTGTCTTGTCAGACTTTGTTCTGAGTTATGTTGTCTTTTGTGAATCTCTAGCTTATCAAATTGGCTGGTCTTTCATTGTATTCGGTGAGCTATATTGTTCATATGAGGTTGTTCTTGTATATGGGGGTTGTCTAATTTGCTCCGTTGTGAGAAATTTTTTGTTCTTGTTGCAAAATCATAGGATCTTTGGTTTCGATTAAAAAGGGTAGTTGACTGTTATGTGTTGTATGATTTAGAGTTGTATCTCTTTATCAGTGTCTTGTTGAATCATGTGGTTTAGGTTTGTAATTCATGTTTTGTGTATATGTTTTTTTTGGTAATACCATATGAGTTTCTACTGTCTTTATGATTTCTTGACCAGGCTTTTTGTTCAGACATGTGTTTTTATGTGGTGTTTTAGTATTTTTGATTCCTTTGAATATAGATTCAGAATCTATTGTTCAATTTGAATTTATATGCTGATACAAATATTGTCATATGTAAATCTTTGCTATTTCAAGTTTTTTGTGTTGTTAAAGGTTCTTGCTATTCTAGTTATATTAAATCTGGTGGTGAGTTGTGAAGGTTGTTCAATATTGTTCTGATTGTTTAGTTTTTGTTTTTTTGGTTGTCAGATTTACTTCTTGTTTATCTGAGTTTTTAGGTGATCAGTTGTTTGAATATGATAAGTGATTGTCAGATTTGGTGATAATTGCCTTGATGGGATTATTCTGCATTATGTGATAATTTGTTTGTCTTTATCCCTATTAAAATGTTTGTACGTGTGATCCATATGTCATGTTATGTGATTTATCATATCTTCTGATTTGAATAAGTCTTATGAGGTTTGTTAACAAGTTTGTTTCTTGAATGTATGAATTTTTTTGGTATAAAAGTATGTGGCTGAGCATTTTGCTGAGTTTGTGTTGGGTATCATGGTTGTCTGGTGATCTTAGTCATAGATTTATATGTCTGTTGACTGTCTGTTAAAATGTGTTTTTGATTTGTGGTTGTGTTTATGTCTCTGTTGCTAGTAATGTGCATTGTATAGTTTGATGAATATTTGATGTTATCTCAAATGTATCAGTTAAAGCTAGCTAGTAAAAGTGCCATATCTGTTTCTAAGAATTCTGTTTTTTTATGAGAAGTCTAAACACTTTGGAATAGGTCTTGGTTTTTTTTGCAAGGAAAATTTTTGTGGTGTGATTGTTTCATGACTCTTGAGAGTCAAACTGCTGATTGTTTGACTGTTGGTTTAAGGCCTGCTCAACATTCTCTCTTTTATAAGTCACTTGGTATTATAGATATGTATAATAAATGAATGATGGGGGGATGTTGAAATATATGAATAAATCATTCATTTATTATACAGTTGGACTTGTGATCTGTTACATATGTTTGTTATAATATCATAATTGGGCTGGTGTTATTTGTCTCAATAATTTGGGCTTTATAAGAACGGTTGTTAAAATTTGTATGTTGGGCTTATATCGTTGTAACTGATTATGTGCCAATAATGTAAACAGGTGGAAGTTAAGGGGGCTGTATGTTATATTCGAGGGACTGTGATCATCATCTTGCATACATTTGGACTAAAGTGAAAATATGAAAGATGGACATATAAAGTAGTTGGGGTTTTGCGCAGATGTATACACCAATATTTTCACCCTCAAAATTCTATCATCATTCTCCCTGTTCGTTCATGGCAGCAGGTCTATTGTTATGATGAAGATTCAGTATAAATCTTGTTAGTGTTGATCAGATGGTGGTGCCCTTGATTCTTATTGTCACGATTATTTCTCTGGTTCTTTTACTTTGATTATTTCTGCATCTTGTGAGAATTTTAGGGTTATTTATTTGTTGTTGTAGAAGATTGAAAGTAGTCTCTCGGTTGTATGTTGTGAGAGATCGTCTTCTAGTTTTGATAATCATCAGTGGATGATTATCCAGTTGTTCGTCTTCTAGTTGTGATAATCATCAGTGGATGATTATCCAGTTGTTCATTCATGTGTTGTTTCATCTCTCATCTGTTAAAGAGAGATTGAGATTCTGAGTATGATGATCATCAGAGGATAGGATGATCATCACTTGTATTTCTGTATTTTTGTATTAGATCTTACATAAGTAAGATCTAGGGTTTGGGGGGTGTTTTTCGATTTGGGTTAAATAATAAAGTTTTACGTCACGTTTTGTCCCTTCTCTTGTGTTTCGTGTTGTTATTTATGATTTGTATCAAACGTTCATACCATTTTGACAATAAAGATGTAATAAAGAGATAGATTTGACATGCATTAGATACAAGAAATTCACGAAAACCATAATTTTTGCCAATTAATTATTGACTTTTGCGTGAGTCGATTGACGGAGTTTTAGATCAAGATTCAAGAAGCAATGAAACAACGATCATTGAAAAGCATATGCTTGAATCGATTGCGATATGTAGATTCATAAAGAAAAATAGGTAATATCGATTCAAAAGGAAGAAACAAAAGTCAAGGAAACGCATGGATGAATCTATTCAACTGAGACATAGATAGTAACTTGGGGGATAAGGGTTTAAAGATTTGTTATCCAAGGAAGCCGTTTACAAAAGCATTCCAGGGACATTGTCGAGTTTCTTTAGTTTGTGTCTGTTGGTTTAAAGAGAATTGCATGTCCTTTTAATTAATGCTTTTAATCCAACGTGTCCTTTTAAATTGATGTTTCACATGCATTTTAAACCGACATATAATTTTGCGAAGGATGCGACGCACCGCTCTAATCACGAATCAACACATGGATGGGATATTTAAATCTTTCAATGGACAAAGGGAATTTTTTTCGAAAAGGACACAATGGTTTTTTTTTTATACATAGAATATATACATGTATAATATAAGTTTCTCACAGAAGGTGTGACTTAAGTTACTTTTTGTAGTTATATATAATAGTTAAACCATTCATTTCATGTCACGTGTCAGTCACACCTCCCTATTAATTATTTGATTTTTATGTATAACTTTCTTATATTAATTATTTTTTTCTCAAATTTTATATATCACTTTCTTAAATTAATTAATTTTTTTCACAAATTTTATATATAAATTTCTTATATTAATTATTTTTTTTCACAAATATTGTTTTGTATAAAATTATATTTTTTCCCAAACAGTTATATAACAGTTATTTTTATTCTAAAATTAAGGTTTTTGTATTAATTATGCCAAATAGCGTTTATATAATATTATCTATATATTAAAAGACCAACTTAATGAATAATACCTGCACCATTCAATACTTACCACGTGGCAATCATTTTTTTTTTCATTTATCCACATTCTATCATAATACCGACACAGTCATGTTTGGTATCGGTACATGAAGATAAAAACCGGCACCAGCCTGATACAGAAAACGCCAAAAGTCGGTACCAAATTATTTTTATTCTTCATTAATTTTATTTCTATTACAAACAGCTTTTTTATATTGATTAATTATATTTTATAAATAAAACTTTTTCATTAATTATTTTGCCAAATAATACTTTTATTAATTGTCTTTATATTACGTGTTTCTTTATTATAAATAACTAGTTATAAAAACCGTCGCCGTGTAGTGACGAACTTCTTATATTATTTAGTCTGTATTTATATGTGTTTGAAATCACTACGAGCGCGCTGCACACGGAATTGTTAACAAGAATAAAAAGAAAATGTAGAAAAAAAAACACTAAAAAATAACCGAAAGAAAATCAACTAAAAAAGTTGATGTTGTTCAGTAGAAGCCCGTAGTCAGAGATGAGCAAATAGTAATGGGTATCGGTACCGAATTTCATGAACCGAAAGATCCTAAGTACCAGTTTGGTACTCACGTTTGACGTTCCTGGTACCAGTTCGCTACCGGTTTTTACCTTCATATACCGATACCGTAACCGGTATTTTCGGTACCAATACCAATTCGGTATCAGTTGTCATCGAGCTCATCCCTACCCCTGAAACTAAAAAAAAAGTTGTACAATACCGTTGGTGTTTGTACGGTACCCGTGATCAGGGATGAGCAAATGGTACTAGGCAGCAGTACCAAATTTCTCGAACTAAAATATTATCAAACTCAATCCGGTACCGACTTTTGGCGTTTTATGTACCAGGCTGGTGATGGTTTTTGCCTTCATGTACCGATAACAAACCGGTATTTTCGATACAAGTACCGGTTAACACCAAACTTATCAAACTTAAAAAGTAAAGGTGACAACAATTATTATAATATTAAGATAATAAAAAAATGTACATAATATTTTATTATATTATAGGTTAATGTTCATTTCATTCATTTATTAATATATAGGAGAATATGCTTACATTATTTATTATATTATTATTGATAGTCTTTAGAATTTTATTTTAAGTTAGTTTTTATTTGAATTAACTATTTTTATTTACAAATGTACTTTAATTTTAAATGTGACAACCCAAACTTTTATGCTTTTATGATTAGTATTACCTAATTCCATGATCTTTAAACTGGTACTGTTACGTGTGTTCATTATGTGATTCTAGTAAACATACTTGATTTCCTACTTGATTGGTTGTGTGAGATTTAGTGTTATTGTTAGGATCGGAGGCTCTTATGAGAGTGTTTGTTTGTGTAAATTGAACAAATCAAATAGAAACGAATAGAGTTTAAGTGCAGCGGAAATGATCACAAACTTTGTAAACACAATCAAAGAGAAAATTAGTTTTGATAAACAAATGTTTTTCATCAATCAAAAGGTTACAAAGCAAATCAAAATATTACAAGCATGCTTACAGACTAAACTCCCCCTCAGCCTGATACTTCAATGGTTGGTTGCACAAAATGAAAGGATTGAATTGAGGAGAAGAACTCACTCAAAACGATCAAATGTAACAGTACAGGGTACTGCTCCATTTATAGACAATCCAAACCACTGAGGCATCTCAGCTGACGTCACCATGAAAGCGACGTCTAACAGTCTAACAACCTGTAACAATTGTTCATATACAAACACTGCTAAACCTAACCACTGACTATACATAAAACAGATGACACACTAAACTACTGCTTTCTCCTTTCATCAGTGCTTTCCACAAGGTTGATCAGTCCTTGGGTGGGCAGTGCTTTGTCATCAGTAGATAGAGCCAGCAGTGTTTACCTCTTCAGGGCTTTGTCAGCAGTGGAAAGGGTAGCAGCAGTTGTATACGGACAGTGGATAAAGACCATCAGATGTTATAATCACTTTCAAGGGGAAAGTTTAATGTAAACTGCTGCTTATTGTGAATCCACTGTTGTGATCCGGTTTTGGCTTTCATTATCTGTTCCTCTGGTAGGGTTCAATCCTAACAATCTCCCCCTGGAACAGATAATGCCAAAACCTTTCATTATTGTGGATCTTTATTCCTCATCAGAAGTTCCTTGGCTTGTCTTTTAAATTCTTCTTCAAATTCTTTGGAACTTGTGTTATCCTCATCCCTGCACAGTGAAAGTTCAAGGAGATCCTGCAAATCTTCAACACCAAGACCTAGTGCTTCTTTCCTTGATATATACTTCACTTCTCCATTGGATCTGACTAGAGTCAATACGTGGGTCTTTTGATCAGACATCCACTTTAGTACTTTTAAACCCAATGGGTTTCTTGGGAGAGATTTATTTTCTGATGAGTTTAGAGAAATTGGTCTTGAGAAAAGTTGTAAACTTTCAGACATTTGTTTGAAGGCCGTTTCGATGACATCATTTGCTGCAGCTATATCTTCTGCAGTTTCTCTTTCAATCAGCTCTTGCCTCTCAATGTCTGTCATGTCTGTTGAAGTGTTTGGTGATGCAGGTTTGGTTAATACCCTTTTATAAAGGTTTTGAAGTTTTACTGAGCTATCTTCTTTTAGATCCATTTTCTTGATGACATCTGTGAAGTACTCAACTTCCTTTTCTTTTTCTTCTTCACTGGTCTGCAGTTTTCCTTTTCCTTGGTTTTCCACAAGGGTAGGGTTATCTGCTGCGGTGATCAGTGTTTTAAGATAATCAATCCGCTGTTCTAGCTTTTTGTAGTCAGGCCTTTTTGAAGTGTCTGGAACTGTTGTCCTTCTTTTCTTCAGCCTTTCATAAGCTTCGTCGGTGTACTGCTTTGTCCATTTTGCTATGGCTTCAGCAGTATCCACTTTAGCATCTATCAGTTCCTGTTTTTTCTTTTTGTATTCAGAAGTAAGATCAGCAATTAGCGTTTTGTACTTATTCCAATTTGGAGTTGTCTTCTTCTTACTTGGATCATTTTTAATCCTTTCAATCCTGTTTGCTTCATGCTTCAAAGCAACCAGTGGCCACTCTTCAAATTGATTTTCTTCAGCTTGATAGAATTTTTCTTTCATTATATATGCAAGATGTTCTTTTCTCATTGCTTTTCGTTGATCTGTCTTTTCTTTGATCAGATCTTGTGCATAGTTTTCCATCAGCTTGACTTTTGTGAGCAAGAGTACCATTCTTTCTGCAATGGCTTCCTCACCTTCATCTTTGCATTCAAGCTTAGCTCTAATCCTTGCTTTCCTTGCTTTCATTTCGAGATATTCATCCATGTCTTCTGGGACTATGAAGCCAATGAGAGAGGGAAATCTTCTTTTTGAAGGATCTTCCTCGGTGTAGAATTGTCTCATCTCATTTTTCACAGCATCTAGTTCCAGTGGATATTTTGCGGCAACAGGATCATATTTTTCATCAGTGGCTTGAGTTGTTTCTCTTTTTCTTTTGTGAAGCTTTAAGGATGAAGAGGATTTTGGTTGTGATGTAGGAATGATGAGAGCAGTGGTGGATGATTGACTAACAGCTGTTGAAACAACTGGTGTTTCAACCTTTGTTGTCATTACAACAGATGTTGTAACATCTGCTGTCTTCTGCTTTATGGCAGGAGGCAATGGTGGTGATATGATTGTAGATGATGATGGTGGTAGAGCAGTGGTTTTGGTGGTGTGTGGTGAAGTTGTGTGTGTTGATGAGATGGCAGCTGTTTGGCTAGCAGTTTTTGAAACTACTGTTGTATCAGCTGTTAGGATGGTTTTGGTGGTGTGTGGTGAAATATGAGATTTTGTGGTTTGAGGTTTAGATGTCTGTTTTTCTTTTCCCAGTTCAATGTAAACACCATCCTCAATTCCCTTCATCTTCAATTGCTGGATTTTCTCCCCCTTTTTGGCATTATCTGGAAGGGGGTTATCCATGAAGAGGATAGTGGAAGGAACTTTTTCACCATGGGCAGTCCTTTGTAAGCTGGCCTTTATAGCCTTGATGTCTGCTTGAGTATCTTTAAATCTTGACTCCACCATGTTTGTCAGCATTTTTACATGCATTTCATGCTGCTGATCAGCCGTTTGTTTTTGTTTTTCTAGCAAGGGTTGAAAAAGATTCCAGAGCTCATTTGCAGCAAGTGCTTGTGGTGGAGCAGGTGCTTGAGGTGGAACAGCAGTGGATTGTGCTTTTTGAGCTTTTAATAGCTGTTGCACCATATCCTTTATTTCAGCAACTGATGTTTCAAGTTTTTCAACTCTGCCCGTCAATTCCTGATATTTTGAATCATCACCCAAATTAATAGGATCATCTGAATCCCCACCAGCAGTGGTTGTATCAATGTGTGACTTAGGAACTAAGTCCCAAAAATCACCCATTGATGCCCCTTGTTCTCGGTACTGGGGACTTCTTTCTTCAGCACTTGATAAACCTTTGATGGTACCAGTGGTTAGAACCAACTCACTAGTGGTTATCGATGGTGCTATAGAAGAAATTGCCTTCAAGGGAGTCTTATTAATGAAACAACTGTCCAACTGAAGATCTGTTGATCCATCAGTTGTAGTTGATGCTCCACTTGAACTACCACCGAGAGTTACTTGTAACTCAGGGGGTGTAACCTCCTCAGTTGTTGCCGGGATAGCAGGAGTAGTAGCATCAGACCCAGTCACTTGTGGGAGTATACTCTCAGTGACAGGTGATAGAGAGGAACTGGTTTGTGTCTGAGCTATAGCAACTGCATGCAACAAGGGTATTATTGATTGTGGCATTATGATTGGTGAGGGTATGGGTGTTGAAAGAGACATATCCTTGGGATCAGGACTGAGGAAGATGGATCCGATTGGGTCCAGAGCTTCATATTGTGGGGTCCCTGTGCTTACAACCTGATCCTTTTGTGAGGATGCAGGAGGAGTTTGAGGTAAGGGTGGAGATCTTTCTACCAACTGCTGTGAGGAAGTAGCAGCAGTGGTTTTTGGTGACATTTGTGTTGTCACTGGCAGTTGCTCTGGGATCTCATCTTCCAGAGTTGCCTTTTTCTTGGGTTTGGTGGGCTTTTTGTAAGACTTCTTTTTGGTCTTTTTGGTGATGTCAGGTGTGGGTTTCAAAGCAGTGGTTGTGCTGCTATGATCACCTGGAGCAGTGGGCTCAGCAGCAGATGTCTGAGGAGCAGTGGTAACTGCTAAAATCTGCTCAGGCACCTCTGCTTTTGTTTTTATTGGTGCCATCATTCTAGAAAATGTTTCAGTTGTTAACCCTTTTATTTGAAAATAGACACCCTGTTTGAGCAAATTTTCATTTTCTTTTACAAACTTTTGTTTGAAATAGTAGCTTAAAAATCTTGGAAAAAGTAAAAATGATTTGCTATCAACATTTTTTACCAAGTCATTAAAGATCTCCTGGGAATAGTTGTAATTTTCATTCTTTAAAATAGCATAACCCATACATTGAATCTTTAATGGTACTTCGTTAAAAGATGTTGTTTTATTTGAAACACACATCAGAAGTGTGTGAAATAAAAACCTTGGTGCAGAAGGGAAGTAACCTTTTTGTAAGGTATCTACCTTTGATTGTTCTGCATATCCCCTTTTTACGAAATCAGTTTTCAACTCGGCTTTATCAAAGGAAGTTTTACCTTTCTGATCATCGAGTTTAAAGACTTCGGAGATTGATTGCGGTGTAATTTGTATCGCTTTACCCTGTATCGAGGAGTTGATGGCTACTACTTTATCGTCTTGTTTTTCAAGCATAGCATTTTTCCAAAACTCTCTCTGGGTTTGCAGGTAAATGGGAGCATCTGCTGTTAACAAAGTTTTGTACTTTGATGCAGATATAGTATCGATGATGGAGTCGAAGGTGTGGTTGTTAGTGGTTTTTGTGAGTAGACCCAAATAGTTATGAGGGGATTTGTATTGTATTTCAACGGGTTCAGCGGCCGTTTGAGCGACCTCTTTGGAGGATGATGGTGATTTTGGTTTTGATTTTGATTTCGTCATTTTTGAAAAAGAGAGATCGGAGAGTGATTTGAGAAGAAAGGTTGGAAACTGCTTTGAGAAGAGAATTTTGGAATTCAATTCGACAGTGTAAAACCCTGTTTGGGGTTTTGATCAGGGTTTTATTTAGGGAAAAGAAAAATGGATGCTGATGTGGCAGCGGTTACAAAGATCTGAAGGCTAAAAACTGACCACGTGTCAACCACTGATGAAATGGATGAATAACGGAGGACAGTTGTTTTGGAGAGCCACTGATGAAATAAACATCAGTAGTTACAACGGTAATAATGTGGCAGTGGATGATTTTCACTATCAGTGGATAGCATATCAGTGGATAAGACACTGCTTTGAACAACAGTGTTTATGAAGGAAGTGAGAGAACAGGGATTGACTTTCAGCAGTGGACAGTATTTAAGAAACAGATGTTTGAACACAACAGTGGTTAGGGGTAAGATAATGGTAATGAAATGAAAGCTCAATATATCAGCAACTTTTACAGGAATTTTCATTCAAGGTTTTACCACATGTCATTTGCACATTTTGAAGCTTTTACAACTCCTTGACAGTGGATTAGTACCCCAGATGATGTACACTTTTTACTAAGGCTACTCATCCTTGTTATAATATTTGAATTAAAACATGAGTACCCAAGTATTTTAAGATCTGTTAATAATCAATCTTTTGCATAGTGTATAAACAAAATTGAGTTTGACATGACCTTGACAAATGTACCATTTCCTTTTGATCTATTTTAAGGATAATATCACCAACAAAAATAAGGTCATATATCCTCACAGGAGATTGAAACTTTTACTATAAAAAAAAACCAGTAAAAAGTTCAAAATATATCATTCCTAGAGAAAAATAAGGAATAATATATCCTGCTTTATTGAGAAATTCCTTTTCAAAAAAAATAATTAAAGGAAATTTCTGAAAACAACACCAAAAGGATCAGGTATATTTTCCAATAAAACTCATAATCATATCATTCACAAGTTTATGAAAATGGTCAGTGGTTTTGCAACAAAGTTATGAAATGGTAAATACATTTTGACCACTGTTTGGTACCATTTTCTTGTCAGTTGATTTCAAACATGAGGACACATGAACACCTAAGTTTTGAAAACCCTGTTCTTAGATTTTGTTACCATGTGATGATTCTGAAAGCTTGTCTAGTCCTCTTTTAAGTTTATTCACTGGAGATCCTACTGTTATCTGATCTTTCCTGACCCAATGAATGCACACAGTTGCTTGATGACCATTTTTACCCCAATTTTTGACTCTTAAGTGTTTTATATTTATACTCTTTTCTTTTGAGTTCAAAAGTTTTGAGATAAACACACTTCAGAGTTTTCGTGAATTTTCTTCTTCCCTTTTTACCCTTCCCATTCATAAGTAATGAAATACTTACTGGGAGGTCTTTATTGAAGGAATACTCAATCCAAAATCATTTTGCAGTAATGCTTTAAGAGGATTGACCATATTTGTACAAATTTTTTACCAATCTCACATTACATATGATATGGACTATCCTGTTCTCTTAATGTATTTTAATAGAGTTGATTTGTTCCTTTTGAGAATCTCAACTTGTTTTCAACACATAAGTTCTTATGACTAAAGTTTTAATTTCCCTCTTTTTACGTTAGCAAAAACACTAATGTTTTATGAACATAGGTTTTTGTTCAACTGAGGTTCATACTTTAGCATCTAATATAGTGACATCACAAGTTTCATAACAACAGTTGAAATCAATTTTGAAAATAAGAAGTAATCCCATAGTTTAACAGATATGTTTTCAGATCTAAAATCCATGAGTGTCTTGTGCATGATATCACTTGTTGTGTGAGATTTGTGTGTCATATGACATCTTTGTTGTTTTACAGAGTATTTGAATAGCAACTTTAAGCGTTATCACTCGTTACTCTGTTTTTCAACTAAATACAACTAACCTTAGTATCAATGAATTTTGAGCCGAACTGTTATGTCAAATTGATTGTTAGATCGAGTTTGACTGTCCAGGCTCTGATACCAATTGTTAGGATCGGAGGCTCTTATGAGAGTGTTTGTTTGTGTAAATTGAACAAATCAAATAGAAACGAATAGAGTTTAAGTGCAGCGGAAATGATCACAAACTTTGTAAACACAATCAAAGATAAAATTAGTTTTGATAAACAAATGATTTTCATCAATCAAAAGGTTACAAAGCAAATCAAAAGATTACAAGCATGCTTACAGACTAAACTCCCCCTCGGCCTGATACTTCAATGGTTGGTTGCACAAGATGAAAGGATTGAATTGAGGAGAAGAACTCACTCAAAACGATAAAATATAACAGTACAGGGTACTGCTCCATTTATAGACAATCCAAACCACTGAGGCATCTCAGCTGACGTCACCATGAAAGCGACGTCTAACAGTCTAACAACCTGTAACAACTGTTCCTATACAAACACTGCTAAACCTAACCACTGACTATACATAAAACAGATGACACACTAAACTACTGCTTTCTCCTTTCATCAGTGCTTTCCACAAGGTTGATCAGTCCTTGGGTGGGCAGTGCTTTGTCATCAGTAGATAGAGCCAGCAGTGTTTACCTCTTTAGGGCTTTGTCAGCAGTGGAAAGGGTAGCAGCAGTTGTATACGGACAGTGGATAAAGACCATCAGATGTTATAATCACTTTCAAGGGGAAAGTTTAATGTAAACTGCTGCTTATTGTGAATCCACTGTTGTGATCCGGTTTTGGCTTTCATTATCTGTTCCTCTGGTAGGGTTCAATCCCAACAGTTATGAAGTGATTGCGGGATTGGTTAAGCTTAGCTGCATACCACCATAGTCGCACACTAGAACCGCTGGAACCGGGCCACACCTTTGCGCTTGTTGCTTGTTCTCGGCCCAGTCTCCATAAGCCCAAACCGGAACCCAGCCCATCACCCACCATTTATATACGTGAATGCATAACAGGAGGGTACACACTCTTTTCCAAAACTAATGCAAACCCTAGATCATTTTGGGTAGGCGACGGCAGCAAGGCTATTCGAAGAGCAACCCTTCACTCACTCTAATACACCTCCCACGATCCCAGGGTTAGTATGAATATGCGTATCTTAATCTTGTTTGATTGTGCTCGTTTATGTGTAACTGCTTGATATATTAACGTGAATGGTGTGAATTCGCCAATCTATGGATTGATTAAGCGGCATGTTTGGATTTGTCGAATATATGTGTAATATCAGATGAATCAATGATAATATGATCATAGGAGTTTGGTAAGTTCTCGCGATAATCGGATGATTAGGAATGTGCACAGTGGCTTGATTGATGGTTATGATGTATGATGTTGGTATTCGATTTATTATGTCGCATAATATTCACATAGATCCGATGATGGTACGAAGAATTATGGTTGAATTTAAGCTAGTATGTTAGTAATAGTGAATTGATAGTTATGGATATATGTGCTTGTTTGATATCAATGTGTGATTTATAATTAATGTTGTTGTATCAGTAGCCTTTATTGATCCAATAGATTTGAGGGTAATGGTTTGATAAAATTGGATAACCTTGAATAAGAAAACGGCGGCCCATGTGGGTTTGTAGCCTTGATCTAATATAAAAAAACCATGTGCATATCCTAACATTGTTGTCAGAATAGTCTAGGGTATTAATATTATGTGATCAATATAAAAGCCATGTGAACTGTGATAATTATTTTGAATATTGTAATTGCTTTGATCGAGTATGAGGGGAGTGGTTATTGGAATTTCAAAGAGGAATTGGATTGGGTTAACCACACACTTTTATTATTATGATCGCACACACTATATAGGATCACACAGTTTGTTGGGCCGAGTTAGGAGTGGGCCGTACTTAAAGAAAATAAATCGCACATATATATATACATGTTTGGGTCGCACAAACACTTGGACTATTGTACACCTTGGGCCGAACACCTTGGGAAATCGCACAGTTTAGTCGGGTCATACACGAGTTGGGCCAAGGGTTGACATTGGGCCGTACCTCAGCTATTGGGCCTGCACTGTTCACGGGTCACACAAGTTTAACTCAATCGCACACTTTTATGATGAGTAATAATAGACTGCTTGATGTTTATTGAAACATGAACTGTAGTGTAAACTTGTATGAGAACCGAATATCTGTTATGTGATCTTGTGATGATAATTGGTGGACACGTTGCATGATAAACTGGTATGACTCGTATGGTGTGTGTGTTTATGTGTACGATACTTGCGTGTTATGTGCAAAGAGTATGAGATCTATGTGTTACAAAACTAATTGTCTTTGGTAACCACGGTAGGGTTTGGTTGACCAATTAGGAATGGGTACATAACACACCGAGCAATCCAAGGTGAGTTAATTTCTCTTGAGCATGCGTCCCGGTGGTTGGGACAGTCATTGGGTATCCCTGAGAGGGATAGGTTTGGGTAAATCAGTTGGGTATTCCTGAGAGGAATACGTCTTGTGGGAATCAATCGGGAATGTTGGATAATATACTCGTCCTATCACCATTAAAGTCCCTCCTTGTTGTTTGTTACCTGAGAGGTAACTGTAACAACCCTCATTAAAAATTACTATTTCTTTTGATTTATTTTCTAATAGGAAACCCTAATTGGGACCCCCAAGTGATTCTGCACAAACCCTAAAATTTTCAGAACAATCCGAATCAGGATCAGGGCCCCTAAAACTCAGGGGGGGGGGTATTCCCTATTGACGATTATCCTAATAACTTGCTGTCAAAATCCAATTTTGACAAACCGTCAACTCAGCTAAGCTAGTTAGGGACGTGGCTACCCTATGATAGGTTGACACCCCTCGCGTCACGCGACGGCCCCTTGCGCCACGCGTGGGTGCCAAATTTTCAGTATAAATAGAGGAGTGTGGGTCGTGCATTTTGGCGTTGGAATGACATAAAAACTCAATTCGTACATTGAGTTATAGTCTGATTACAACAAAAACACACACTAGCTCGAATTCTGCCGCGATAACAGGGTAATAACTCGATCGCTACTACGATTCAATGTCCGATCGATTGAAAACTATCCAATGGATGTTTAAGTGCTGCCCAAATTAGGGTTATGCTTTGTCATTCGTCGTGAATTCGATAGATGTTTAAGTATCGCACTTTGTCATTCGTTGTGAAGGTTTTAATCTCGTGAGTTGTCATAAAAAGTTGGATTACAGTTACTAACCTAGTTTTCGTGTGCGTTGTTATTTGAATTAGGTTAACAAGCTTATCAGTAGGCTAAACTCTGCTCGATTAAACTTGCAAAGTGAGTTATTCTCTTTTATCAACAGTATTTTACAATACTCCATTTATTTCCAAAAAGTTATAATTACAGGGAGTAAGTCGTGGTTATCTTAAATCACTGGCTAGTGGGGTATTGTGCACATTACTAAGTTTTCACGGTTAGGCTAATAAATCCTAACAGTGATAATCATCACTACTTGGGGTGGGACCCAATAGTGGTATGACCATCGTCATCAGGTGACACGGTGCCAGATAAAAATAAGATAGAAGTCATTGTAATCGATCTTATGCTGTAATTAATAACTATGTGTCAATTTATAAAAATTTGAGTAACTCACCAGTATTTCCCCGCTGACAAAATATTTTTAAAACATGTTTCAGGCGACCTGCTGTAAATCAAGGAAAACGTGCTACGGAGCACTAACAAGCTTGAAGAGGTGGCTCAGTTAAAATAAATAAACATGTTTTATAAATTAGGGAATTTCCTAGTAAAATTCCTCTATTGTAAATTACGGGGTTTTATCCCGAATTATGAAATAAAATAATCGGGCATTTTCAAGTTTTAAAAGATCCTGTTAAAATCTTCCGTTGTCGCATCAATTAATAAATACCACGCGAGTTCCTGCCCCGCGGCTCCTGGACCGGGTCAAACCGGTGGCGGGGGCCGTGACAGGAAAAGGTGGTATCAGAGCCACTGATTTAAGCCTATTAAGTATTTAAAAATACTTAATTTTCTTGATTGCCATCATGTGATTATGTGTTTCTATCTTGACTATCTGTTAATTTACAGTATGGGTAAGCAAAGAATTTCGGATATCTATCTTAAATTAGATAGTTCACCTAAAGATAAGGGAACTTCATTCCAATCAAATTCCTCAAGATACTCAGCAGATACTGAGGAGGGAATATTTGTTCGTAAAGCACAGTATGAGAAACCACTTTCCCCTAATAAAAGAAGTTTGATTATTAGGAAAAGTTAAGAGAAAATGAGGAAGTCACAACAAAAAGGAATGATGATCAATAAGGAAACTCAGAAAATAGACACTAAACCACCATGGGAAGATGAGTTAGATGAAAAATGGGCAAATCTCTATATGTTAGCCACTACGGCAATAGATGATAACTTATAATTAAATCACCTGTCCAGTATCAACACATATGCTACCTACAATCCAGAAACTTTAAGCTATTAAATAACCACTAGTATCTTTTGAATTTTGTTATACTAGATATAAATATTTTGTTTCAATAAAATGGTTTATTAGATATTTAATATTAAGTTTTCTACCATTCTGTGATTCTGTGAAAATCCAATTTACAAAATTTTAACCTAAAGTTTTGTGTGCATTTTGCATATATGCTAAACAGCATGAATGAGTTATCTGAAGCCCTTCAGAATCTCAATCTCTATCCTGTAAAAATAGAAGTTTCCAGAGACTTTACTGGTTACTTGGCCGATGTTGAGGAACCTATGGAATTCCAAGCTCCACCTCCGGAGAAACAAAAGCCAAAGAAAAGAAGAAGATTTGCGAGTTGGAGACGTGTGCGCAGAAGGAAACCAGCGACTAGGAGAATTCCCAAGATAGAAAATCCTATGGATAAGGGAAAAGAGATCGAGATTGGGGAAAATTCTAGGCAAACAGGAATAGAAATTGGAGAAAGTTCTAGGCAAGCCGAGGAATTGCCACTACAGGAGGAATTAGATCGCATACTGGCAAGTTGTGATATTATTAGGCCTATTAATGAAAACCTCTTTCCATATCCCGTTACAACCCAACTTCCAATAAACTTGGAACCAGCTATTCCAGATCCCCTTATCAACACTCAACCTCTAGGAATGGACGAATGGTGGACCAACGACTGGCAGTTTCAGAACCTTCTAAATAACCCTTATACTTATTTCCCTCAGTTAGACCCAGAACCTGCACCAAACTCACCAATGAGCAATGAGAACTTAGCTGAACTCCGCCATTTTGGCGAAGAGCTGATAGATGCAGGGAATAGAATCAGGGAGGTGGGAGAACAGATCTCCTAGAAGTACGACGAGAGGGAACGTCGCTTCGGAAGTGCCAGCGGAGGAGGGATAGTGTGATAGAGAAGCTGTGGTTGTATAATAATAATAATAAAAAAAATATAAGTCTGTAAAATAACTAAAAAATAAAACTTTTGTAAGATAACCAGTGTGTACGGATGCATAATATAAAGACAAAATGGAAGTCGAGAAATCGACAATTTTGGCTATACGTGTTAACCTGATTATGTGAAATTGTTTTATTGTGTTTGGTTATTATTCATTTTTGTGCTAATAAATTATATATATATTAATTACCAGATGGCAAACGCTGGTAATGAACCAGTTAACGAGGTTAACCAATCCGAGCAACACAATGAAGATCAATTTCTGAATAGGCAAGATATAGAAAATATCGTTGCTCAGGGAATAGCCAACGCTATTCCAGCAATCCTTGCTGCTCGAAATCCCGTTGAACCTCAACAAATTATTCCTAGCAAACGTACTCATGAAGATAACTTCAGTAATAGCGTAAACGGAGGCGGCAACCATACTAATAACAACAACGATGGAATGCAAGCGCTGCTCCTTAAGAAAATGAAAGCTGCAACACCTGGTTGCACGTATAAGGAATTTCTTGCCTGTAAACCAGCTGAATTTGCAGGCAATGAAGGGGAGACTGCGGCACTGCGTTGGTTGGAGAAAACCGAAGCAGTAATTATGATAAGTAAATGTGCCGAAGAAGACAAGGTCATGTATGCATCGCATCTCTTTAAAGAAGGGACGCTAGAATGGTGGAATACGGTACTTCAAGCCAAAGGAAGAAATATGGCCTATGCCATGAGTTGGGAAGAATTTAAGAGTTTCGTGGAAAGAAAATTATGTCCCGAATATGAAAAGGAACAAATGACGAACAAGTTCCTGAATCACCGGATGGTAGGTGTTGATTGTAGAGGGTATACTTCGACTTTTTTCGAGTATGCTAGAGTGGTACCAACCCTGGCTTCGCCAGAGCCGGTACTTATTTCTCGCTATATTTGGGGCTTAATTAGCGAGATCCGTAATATTGTCAAAGCGGCAAGACCCCGCACGATCGATGATGCGGTGGAATTAGCCAATACTCTGACTGACGAATTGGTATGGACAAGAGAAGAAAACCGGAAAAAGGAAATAGCCCAAAAGATTACCCAGGGATTCCGTATTGGTAACCGTAACAATTTCAAGAAAAAGGGAACTGGGCAATCTTCCACTGTTCCATTTTGAAATTCATGTAAAAGGAAGCATTTTGGAAGATGCAAAGGATATTGCAATTTCTGCAAAATCCCGGGACACCAAGAGGAAGACTGCAGGAAGAAGAAAGCAACCGTTTGCTACAACTGTGGAGAAGCTGGACATTTCTGGCCAGACTGCCCGAAATTGGCCAAACCAGCTGATAACAAAGCCAAACCTGCGGAAGGAGCTACCAAGAAGAACGTAAGAGCCTTCCAGTTGACTACTCAGGAAGCAGAATTAATTCCTGATGTGATAGATGGTACGTTCCTAGTTCACAACGTCTATGCAAAAGTATTATTTGACTCTGGTGCAAACCAAAGTTTTATAAATACTTCATTCTGTCAAGCTCTTAACTTACCCTTAACCAACCTTAGGCAGATCTTTACAGTCGAAACGGCAGATGGAAATTCTGTCCAAATAAATAAGGTTGTGCGAGAAGGAAAGATAGAACTTTTAGGTCATAAATTTTCGGCAAACGTATTACCCATGAATTTAGCCGGATTTGATGTTGTGTTAGGAATGGATTGGCTAGTAGCCAATCATGCTCGAATTCTTTGTGATAAGAATTCCATAGAAATTCATACACCCTCAGGAGAATTAGTGGTAATTACAGGAGACAAGCCACGAAAGCCAATGAAGTTCATTTCAGTAATGAAAGTTGCTAGTTATGAACGAAAGCAAGGAATAGTGTATATGATTTCGGTAATCATTAGCACTAAGGGTAAGGAACTTAAGGAAATTCCGGTAGTATCAGAATACCCGGATGTATTCCCAGAAGAACTACCTGGATTACCACCTGATAGGGAAGTAGAATTTAGAATTCATCTAATTCCTGGAACTACACCGATAGCCAAGGCACCTTATCGGTTAGCACCCACTGAAATGCTAGAATTGAAAAAGCAATTAGATGAATTACAGAGTAAAGGATTCATACAACCTAGTTCGTCCCCTTGGGGAGCTCCAGTGTTGTTTGTGAAAAAGAAGGATGGTTCGATGCGAATGTGTATCGATTATAGGGAACTGAATAAAATTACAATTAAGAATCGATACCCATTACCTAGGATTGATGATCTTTTTGATCAATTTCAAGGAGCTAGATACTTTTCTAAGATAGATTTACGCTCCGGATACCATCAGTTGAAGGTACAAGAAGAAGACATACCTAAAACTGCTTTCAGAACTAGGTATGGTCATTACGAATTTACAGTCATGCCCTTTGGGTTAACAAATGCTCCGGCAGCATTTATGGACATGATGAATAGGATCTGTAAACCGTACTTGGATAAATTTGTAATTGACTTCATCGACGATATAGTTATTTATTCCAAAAGTCAGGACGAACATTGTGAGCACCTGCATGCACTCTTAACTTTGTTAAGAAAGGAGAAGCTCTACGCCAAATTCTCGAAGTGTGAATTTTGGCTACAGGAGGTGCAATTTTTAGGACACATGGTAAATCACGAAGGTATTCACGTAGATCCCGCTAAAATAGAAGCGATCACTAAATGGAAGGTCCCGCAATCAGCTATGGAAATTAGAAGTTTTATAGGGTTAGCTAGATACTATAGACGATTTATTAAGGATTTTTCCAAGATAGTTGTACCATTAACTAAGCTTACCTGTAAAGCAGTTAAGTTTGAATGGGGACCTAGGCAAGAAGAAGCTTTTAAGATTTTAAAGCAAAGATTAACCAATGCCCCTATTTTAGCCTTGCCAGAAGGAACAGAAGATTTTGAAGTATATTGTGATGCTTCAAAGCTAGGATTAGGATGTGTGCTGATGCAACGCAAGAAGGTAATTGCGTATGCATCAAGGTAATTGAAAAAGCACGAGGAAAATTATACGACTCATGACCTAGAATTAGGAGCCATAATTTTTGCTCTTAAAATTTGGAGACATTATTTGTATGGAAGTAAGTTTACTGTCTATACAGATCATAAAAGCTTAAGATACATATTTGGGCAAAAAGAATTGAACATGAGGCAAAGAAGGTGGATGGAAATTCTAAGTGATTACGACTGTGATATTCAATATCACGAAGGAAAAGCAAACGTAGTTGCTGATGCCTTAAGTCGTAAATATCATGAGAAGCAAAAGCGAGTTCGTGCTCTTAGATTAAGTTTACAATTAGATTTAAGACAAAATTGCAGAAAACAACCTTTATGTATACCCCAAACTGCACTTCATACCTTTCACTATGAAATCCGTCAAAACCAACCTTTACGTTCATGTTTTGTTACAGATCACAACCTTTACACCAAACCTGGTCAAAAAAGTCAGTTAACTTACCTCACATGCTTTGCATGTGAGGGTATTTTAGTCTTTTTAAATCCTTATTTTCTTTTCTATTTTTTGTTTCATCAGTCAAACAACATAAGTCAAATATTCTTTGATTTTCTTTTAATCTCTGCACATACACACACCTAAAAATATATATAAAAACACATACACAAATTTAACAAACTCTGCACAAGATCTGGTGTGTATGTATGAGTTTGTTAAATCCTTTTTAATATATATATTTAAAAAAAACCCACAAAACCCACCATATATTTAAAAAAAACCCATAAAACCCACCATGAGTCTCATCTTCATCTCCAGTAACCCACCACAAAACCCATATCAACCTTTTACCCTTCATCTTCATCCTGACCTCACTACCTTACGGTCGTTAAGAATGGATGGAGAAGGTGGTTAAGGTGATGGATGGAGAAGGCGGTTGTCGAGTGTGTTGTTTCGTGGTGGTGACGCTGTGACGGGGTGGAAGTTGATGGTGAATATTTGGGGTTTACGGTGGTTGTGAGGTGACCGGAGGTGGTTGGTTGTAGGGTGTGGTGGTGGTGTGGTTGTGAGGTGACCGGAGGTGGTTGGCTGTAATGGTGAAGATTAAGCATGTGATTAGCTAGGCTTCCACAAATCTTGGTAAAAAGACAGCGCCCCCCTTATAACTGATTCCGTCAAATATTCCTTATGATATACAGCCTTAATTTTTTTTTTATTATTTCAACTTTGCGGCTCAAACCAAATCAATCCCACATGGTATGTTCTTCAACTTGCATTATTCTAAGAAAGCAGTACTACTTACAACTGGTGAAATTATGCATTAATACACATTTATGCATGATGCATGCATGCAATGACCGATGCATGATTGGCATATAAGAGGTACCATTTTCTGAACCGCCAAAACTCATATGTATATATTCAAGTTACCGGAAACAATATCCGGTACCAAGACTTTTCTTATTCCTTCTAAGAATTGTCCGCTTAATCATTCCATTGATCATCGTTATCACTTCATCATGTATATCAAATTCGGATCACTTGTTTATGATAATTCTGATCCCACTCACAATCCAAATAAATCATCAAACTCCGCTGCACACATGTCGTCTGATCACCAACAGTTTTTCGTGGTGGTGACCCGGTCAACCTGATCGAACTCCGTTGGGTTCAAACTCCGGCGAACTGGGTTTTATATCTGTTTATTTACAGCGGTGGGTTCAAGCTCCGGTGAACTTGGTTCAAATTCCGGTGAACTTCGCGATGAGCCTTGTTAGGTTTTGGATGATACACGATGAGGTGATGTTTCCTACTTTGTACTCGAAACAGAGCATAGAAGTTTGACTCCACAAATGAATAAATGATATCATTATCAAGGCTACAATTTAAATGAAATTAATTAATGTTGTTTTGGTGTTGTCGATAGAGAGAGAAAGGAGCTGCGTGCTGTTGAATCTAGGGTTTAAATGAAATGGTGAATCAAGTTGTGTTGCTGCTGCTGTAAAGTGGGAAGAAAGAATTTATATAAGTTAAAAAGAATTATTAATTAAAAAGATGGGTGAAAAGACATTAATACCCTCACATGCAAAGCATGTGAGGTAACTTAACCAAGAAATCTAATGGTGTTAGTGGTAAAGGTTGTGATCTGTAACAAAACATGAACGTAAAGGTTGGTTTTGGCGGATTTCATAGTGAAAGGTATGAAGTGCAGTTTGGGGTATACATAAAGGTTGTTTTCTGCAATTTTGTCTAGATTTAATGGAACAACTGAAAAATGTTCAAGAAACAGCAATCAAGGATGATGCTGAAGGAATGAAAGGAAAAATAAAGGAATTAGAACAAGGAAGTGATGGAATATGGAGATTCCACAAGAAAAGGATTTGGGTACCTAAGCAAGGAGAATTAAGAAATAAGATTTTAGAGAAAGCTCATAAATCTAGGTATACCATGCATCCCGGAAACAATAAGATGTACCAAGATTTAAGAAATAATTTCTGGTGGATAGGAATGAAAAAAGACATAGCTAGATATGTATCTAAGTGTCTTACTTGTTCACAAGTTAAGGCAGAACACCAGAAACCTTCAGGTCTACTACAACAATTAGAAATGCCTGTATGGAAATGGGAACTCATAACAATGGATTTTGTTACTAAGTTGCCCAAAACCAGAAAAGGTAATGATGCGATTTGGGTAATTGTGGATCGATTAACCAAATCAGCTCATTTTCTACCCATAAAAGAAACCTTTAGCATGGAAAGATTGGCAAAGTTGTATGTAGATGAAGTAGTATCCTTACATGGAGTCCCACTCTCCATTGTATCGGATAGGGATAGTCGTTTCACTTCCCATTTCTGGACAAGTTTCCAGGATGCCATGGGAACCCGACTAAATCTCAGCACTGCATATCATCCTCAGGCAGACGGACAAAGTGAAAGGACAATCCAAACCTTAGAGGACATGCTTAGGGCATGTGTGATAGATTTTGGTGGAAACTGGGATGACCACCTACCTTTAATTGAATTCTCCTATAACAATAGTTATCATTCAAGCATCGAAGCTGCCCCATTCGAAGCACTGTATGGACGCAAGTGCAGAACTCCAGTCTGTTGGGCAGAAATAGGAGAAAGTCAATTATCAGGTCCTGAAATCGTACAAGAAACTACTGACAAGATCACTCAAATCAAAGAAAGACTGAAGACGGCTCGTGATCGTCAGAAAAGTTATGCAGACAATAGATGCAAGCCGTTAGAATTCCAAGTTGGAGACAAAGTACTATTAAAAGTTTCTCCTTGGAAAGGAGTAGTTCGATTCGGTAAGAAAGGAAAGCTGAGTCCGAGGTACGTAGGACCATTCCCAGTAATCCAACGTATTGGACCAGTTTCCTATCGCTTACAACTACCAGAAGAACTAGTTGGAGTACATTACGTGTTTCATATATCGAATCTCAAGAAATGTCTATCTGACGAATCCCTGGTAGTACCTCTTCAAGAAGTAGAGGTAAACGAAAAGTTAAAATTTGTTGAGAAGCCACTACAGATAGAAGACAGAAAGGTCAAGTTTCTCAAACATAAAAGACTCGTACTGGTCAAAGTCAAGTGGAATTTAAAGAGAGGATCAGAGTACACTTGGGAGCTGGAATCGGAAATGAAGCGGAAATATCCTCACTTATTCCAGTAAATCTTGAGGACGAGATTCTTATTAAGGTGGGGAGGATGTAACAACCCTCATTAAAAATTACTATTTCTTATGATTTATTGTCCAGTAGGATACCCTAATTGGGACCCCCAAGTGATTCTGCACAAACCCTAAAATTTTCAGAACAATCCGAATCAGGATCAGGGCCCCTAAAACTCAGGGGGGGGGGGGTATTCCCTATTGACGATTATCCTAATAACTTGCTGTCAAAATCAAATTTTGACAAACCGTCAACTCAGCTAAGCTAGTTAGGGACGTGGCTACCCTATGATAGGGTGACACCCCTCGCGTCACGCGACGGCCCCTCGCGCCACGCGAGGGTGCCAAATTTTCAGTATAAATAGAGGAGTGTAGGACTTGCATTTTGGCGTTAGAACGACATAAAAACTCAATTCGTACATTGAGTTATAGTCTGATTACTACAAAAACACATACTAGCTCGAATTCTGCCGCGATAACAGGGTAATAACTCGATCGCTACTACGATTCAATGTCCGATCGATTGAAAACTATCCAATGGATATTTAAGTGCTGCCCAAATTAGGGTTATGCTTTGTCATTTGTCGTGAATTCGATGGATGTTTAAGTATCGCACTTTGTCATTCGTTGTCAAGGTTTTAATCTCGTGAGTTGTCGTAAAAAGTTGGATTACAGTTACTAACCTAGTTTTCGTGTGCGTTGTTATTTGAATTAGGTTAACAAGCTTATCAGTAGGCTAAACTCTGCTCGATTAAACTTGCAAAGTGAGTTATTCTCTTTTAGCAACAGTATTTTACAATACTCCATTTATTTCCAAAAAGTTATAATTACAGGGAGTAAGTCGTGGTTATCTTAAATCACTGGCTAGTGGGGTATTGTGCACATTACTAAGTTCTCACGGTTAGGCTAATAAATCCTAACAGTGATAATCATCACTACTTGGGGTGGGACCCAATAGTGGTATGACCATCGTCACCAGGTGACACGGCGCCAGATAAAAATAAGATAGAAGCCATTGTAATCGCTCTTATGCTGTAATTAATAACTATGTGTCAATTTATAAAAATTTGAGTAACTCACCAGTATTTCCCCGCTGACAAAATATTTTTAAAACATGTTTCAGGCGACCTGCTGTAAATCAAGGAAAACGTGCTACGGAGCACTAACAAGCTTGAAGAGGTGGCTCAGTTAAAATAAATAAACATGTTTTATAAATCAGGGAATTTCCTAGTAAAATTCCTCTATTGTAAATTACGGGGTTTTATCCCGAATTATGAAATAAAATAATCGGGCATTTTCAAGTTTTAAAAGATCCTGTTAAAATCTTCCGATGTCGCATCAATTAATAAATACCACGCGAGTTCCTGCCCCGCGGCTCCTGGACCAGGTCAAACCGGTGGCGGGGGCCGTGACAGTAACGGGGTATTAGTTGGTAGCGCTATCTAGGTTTGGCACCCTCACCCCGTACCTGAGAGGACGGGTGTGAACTAATGACTCGGTCATGCCCAATGCTTTGGTAGGAGCATTGGGGATAGGGCAATGTAAATCAGGAGTCGTCTTGTATCCGAGGTATTGTCACGGCCCCCGACCCAGTTTGACCCGTTTCAGGAGCCGCGGGACAGAAAATCCCGTGGTATTTATTTAATTGTGTTTAACAGCGGAAGATTTCATCAGGATCTTTTTAAAACTGCAATTTCTCGTTTATTTTATTTCACAACTCGGGATAAAACCCCGGTAATTTACAATCATAAGATTTCACGGAGAAATATTTATTTTTACAAAACATGTTTCTTTATTTTATATTGAGCCACTTCCTTAAGCTTGTAGTGCTACGCGGCACTTTTCCTGGATCACAACAGAATGACAGATCACCTGAAACATGTTTGAAAAAGGTTTTGTCAGCGGGAAATACTGGTGAATCATTCATTTTACTAAAACGACACGTTGTTATAATTTACAGTATTAAGAGAGATTACAATGTTTCAGATATCAACCAACTACCCACAGTATTTGTCACTCGACCATCCATCGGTAACCTCATTGTCCAATGGAGTCTGTGACTATGGTCATATCACTCATTGGCTAACTCGTTGTCCAATAGTGACGGTTATCAAGTAATGTATACAAAACCCCACATACCGGCTGTAACTTGGTGATTACATAAACTTAATCACTGTAATTATAATCTTTGAAAATAAACATGATTTGGAAAGTAATTTGATAAAAAGAGAATGACTCACATTGCAGATTTAACACAGGCAGAGTTTAGTCTATGGATTAGCCTTGTTAACCTAGTTTAATATCATGCACACAAACTAGGTTAGTAACTAATACAGCATTTACGATAACTCACGAGATTGAAACCTTCACAACGAATGACAAAGTGCGATACTTAAACATCCATCGAATTAACGAAGAATGACAAAGCAATAACCCTAATTTGGGCAGCACTTAAACATCCATTGGATAGTTTAATCGATCGGACATTGAATTGTAGCAGCGATCGAGTTATTACCCTGTTTTGCGGCAGCACTTCGTGAATTGTGTGTGTTGTGGGACTGTTTACGCTATAACTCAACGTATAATTTGAATTTTTTACGTCGAACTGAAGCCAGGAATCAAGTCCCAGACTCTACTATTTATACCCAGAAAAACGTCCCCCTCGCGCCACGCGAAGGATCTCCTTGTGCGCGTCGCGTGGCGCGAGAGACCCTATTCTACCCTAGGGTTGCTTCGTGTCCCAGTAGCTCAGGTGAATTGGTTTCGCGTTAAAATTCAACGTACACGTAAAACTGTTTAGATATTACCGACTAGGGTTTACCCCCCTGAGTTTTAGGGGCCCTGATCCTGTTTCCAATTGTTCTGAAAATTTTAGGGTTTATGCAGAATCACTTGGGTTTCTTAATTAGGGTTTCCTATTGAATAAAATAATATAATAAATAGGACTTTTGATGAGAGTTGTTACATCCTTCCCACCTTAATAAAAATCTCGTCCTCGAGATTTACTGGAATAAGTGAGGATACTTTCGCTTCATCTCTGATTCCAGCTCCCAAGTGTATTCAGCTCCTCTCTTTGAATCCCACTTGACTTTTACTAGCACTAGTCGTTTGTGCTTGAGAAATTTGATCTTTCTATCTTCTATCTGAAGAGGTTTTTCCACAAATTTTAACTTTTCGTTTACCTCTATATCTTGAAGAGGTACTACCAGGGATTCATCAGATAAACATTTCTTGAGATTGGATACATGAAATACGTCATGTACTCCTGCCAGTTCTTCTGGTAGTTGTAAACGATAAGCAACTGGTCCTATACATTGGATCACTGCAAATGGTCCTACGTATCTTGGACTTAGCTTCCCTTTCTTACCGAATTGAACTACTCCTTTCCAAGGAGAAACTTTCAATAATACTTTGTCTCTAACTTGGAACTCCAATGGCTTCCTTCTATTGTCTGCATAACTCTTTTGACGATCCCGAGCCGTCTTTAATCTCTCCTTGATTTGTGTAATTTTGTCTGTAGTTTCTTGTACAATCTCCGGACCTGATAATTGACTTTCTCCTATTTCTGCCCAACAAACTGGAGTTCTACACTTTCTTCCATACAGTGCTTCAAATGGGGCAGTTTCAATACTTGAATGATAACTATTGTTATAGAAGAATTCAATTAACGGTAAGTGATCATCCCAGTTTCCACCAAAATCTATTACACATGCTCGGAGCATATCTTCTAGAGTTTGGATTGTCCTTTCACTTTGTCCGTCTGTCTGAGGATGATATGCCGTACTTAAATTTAGTCGGGTTCCCATAGCTTCTTGGAAACTTTTCCAGAAGTGGGAAGTGAAACGACTATCCCTATCTGATACAATGGAGAGTGGAACTCCATGTAAAGATACGACTTCATCTACATACAACTTTGCCAACCTTTCCATGCTAAAGGTTTCTTTCATGGGTAGAAAATGAGCTGATTTGGTTAATCGATCCACAATTACCCAAATCGCATCATTACCTTTTCTGGTTCTGGGTAACTTAGTAACAAAATCCATTGTTATGAGTTCCCATTTCCATAATGGCATTTCTAATTGTTGTAGTAGTCCTGAAGGTTTCTGGTGTTCTGCCTTAACTTGTGAACAAGTAAGACACTTAGAAACATATCTAGCTATATCCTTTTTCATTCCTATCCACCAGAAGTTATTTCTTAAATCTTGGTACATTTTATTGTTTCCAGGGTGCATGGTATACCTAGATTTATGAGCTTCTTCTAAAATCTTATTTCTTAATTCTCCCTGCTTAGGTACCCAAATTCTTCTTTGGTGGAATCTCCAAATTCCATCATTTCCTTGTTCTAATTCTTTTATTCTTCCCTTCATTCCTTCAGCATCATCCTTGATTGCTGTAGCTTGAACTTTCTTCAATTGTTCTATTAAATCTAATTGTAGATTTAATCTGAGAGCACGAACTCGCTTTTTCTTTTCATGATACTTACGACTTAAGGCATCTGCAACTATATTTGCCTTTCCTTCGTGATACTGAATATCACAGTCGTAATCACTTAGGATTTCCATCCACCTTCTTTGCCTCATGTTTAACTCTTTTTGCCCAAATATATATCTTAAACTCTTATGATCTGTATAGATAGTAAATTTACTTCCGTACAGATAATGTCTCCAAATCTTAAGGGCAAAAATTATTGCTCCTAATTCTAAATCATGAGTTGTATAGTTTTCTTCGTGCTTTTTCAATTGCCTTGAAGCATACGTAATTACCTTCTTGCGTTGCATTAGCACACATCCAAATCCTAGTTTTGAAGCATCACAGTAAACTTCAAAATCTTCAGTCCCTTCTGGTAAGGCTAGGATTGGAGCATTTGTTAACTTATGCTTTAGTATCTTAAAAGCTTCTTCTTGTTTAGGTCCCCATTCAAACTTAATTGCTTTACAGGTTAGCTTAGTTAATGGTACAGCTATCTTGGAAAAATCCTTAATAAACCGTCTATAGTATCCAGCTAGACCTATAAAACTTCTAATTTCCATTGCAGATTGCGGAACCTTCCATTTGGTAATTGCTTCTATCTTAGCAGGATCTACATGAATGCCTTCGTTATTTACCATGTGTCCTAAGAATTGTACTTCTTGTAACCAAAATTCACACTTCGAGAATTTGGCATACAGCTTTTATTTTCTTAACAAAGTTAAGAGTGCATGCAAGTGCTGACAATGTTCTTCCTGATTTTTGGAATAAATAAGTACATCGTCTATAAAAACAATTACAAATTTATCCAAGTATGGTTTACAGATTCTATTCATCATGTCCATGAATGCAGCAGGTGAATTCGTTAACCCAAAGGGCATGACTGTAAACTCATAATGACCATACCTAGTTCTGAAAGCAGTTTTAGGTATGTCTTCTTCTTGTACCTTTAATTGATGATATCCGGAGCGTAAGTCGATCTTAGAAAAATATCTAGCTCCTTGGAGTTGATCGAAAAGATCATCAATCCTAGGTAATGGGTATCGATTCTTAATTGTAACCTTATTCAACTCTCTATAATCAATACACATTCTCATCGAACCATCCTTCTTCTTTACAAACAACACTGGTGCTCCCCACGGGGATGTACTAGGTTGTATGAATCCTTTACTTAGTAATTCATCTAATTGCTTTTTCAATTCTAACATTTCTGTGGGTGCTAACCGATAAGGTGCCTTAGCTATCGGTGTAGTTCCTGGAATTAGATGAATCCTAAATTCTACTTCCCTATCAGGTGGTAATCCTGGTAATTCTTCTGGGAATACATCTGAGTATTCTGAGACTACAGGAATCTCCTTAAGTTCTTTACCCTTAGTGCTAATGACTACCGAAATCATATACACTATTCCTTGTTTTCGTTCATAACTAGAAACTTTCATTACTGATATGAACTTCATGAGTTTTCGTGGTTTATCTCCTGTAATCATGATTACTTCTCCGGTAGGTGCCTGAATTTCTATAGAGTTCTTATCACAAAGGATTCGAGTATGGTTGGCTACTAACCAATCCATTCCAAACACCACATCAAATTCAGCTAATTTCATAGGTAACAGGTTTGCAGAGAATTTATGACCTGAAAGTCTTATTTCTACATTTTGCAAAACCCTATCTATTTTAACTGAATTCCCATCTGCCGTTTCGACTGTAAAAATCTGCCTAACGTTGGTTAAGGGTAAATTAAGAGCTTGGCAGAATGAAGTATTGATAAAACTTTGGTTTGCACCAGAGTCAAATAATACTTTTGAGTATATGTTGTGAACTAAGAACGTACCAGCTATTACGTCAGGAATAAGCTCGGCTTCCTGAGTAGTTAACTGGAAGGCTCGAACATTCTTCTTGGTAGCTCCGTCGGCCGTCTTGGCTTTGTTGTCAGCTGGTTTGACCAATTTAGGACATTCCGTTTTGAAATGCCCATTTTCTCCACAGTTGTAGCAGACTATGGTTTTCTTTCTGCAGTTTTCTTCACGATGTCCTACCATTTTACAAAAATTGCAGGTTACACTACATCTTCCAAAATGTTTCTTTCTGCAATTCCTGCAGAACGGCGGATTGGAAGATTGCCCTGTTCCTCTTTTCCTGAAGCTGCTATTATTACCCGTACGAAATCTTTGGGTAATTTTCTGGGCCAGTTCCTTTTTCCGGTTATCATCTCTTGTGCGCACCAGTTCATCAGTTAGGGTGTTAGCTAATTCCACTGCATCGTCAATAGTGCGAGGTCTCGCAGCTTTAACGATATTGCGGATTTCACCAATCAATCCCCAAATATAGCGAGAACTGAGTACCGGTTCTGGCGAAGCCAGCGTTGGTACCACTCTAGCATATTCGAAGAATGTCGAAGTATATCCTCGACAGTCTACACCCATCATCCGATGGTTTAGGAATTTATTTGCCATTTGATCTTTTTCATATTCGGGACAGAATTTTCTTTCTACAAGATTCTTAAATTCTTCCCAGTTCATGGCATACGCCATATTTCTTCCTTTAGCTTGTAACACCGTGTTCCACCATTCTAGCGCCCCTTCTTTGAAAAGATTCGACGCGTACATAACTTTGTCGTTTTCGGCACATTTACTGATTATAATCACTGCCTCGGTTTTCTCGAACCAACGCAGTGCTGCAGTCGCTCCTTCATTGCCTACAAATTCAGTGGGTTTACAAGCAAGAAATTCTTTGTAAGTGCAATCAGGTGTTGCAGCTTTCATTTTCTTAGGGAGTGGAGCTTGCAGTGGTTCATTATCATGATTAGTATGATTACCGCCTTCGTTTATGCTATTACTGAAGTTATCTTCATAAATACGTTTGCTAGGAATGATTTGTTGAGGTTCAACGGGTTTCTAGGCAGCAGCGAGTATTGCTGGAATAGCATTGGCTATTCCTTGAGCAACGATATTTTCTATATTTTGCCTAGTCATAAATTGATCCCCATGTTGTTGCTCAGATTGGTTAACCTCATTTACTGGTTCATTTTTAGCGTTTTCCATCTGATAATTAATATATAATTTATTAGTATCAAATAAATAACAATTATACACAAAACAATCGTACAATTTTCACAACATATATAGTCAAAACTATCGATTTCTCGATTCCATTTTTAGAATATATACGTCAATACACACCATAATCTTACAAAGTTTTATTTTAGGTTATCTCACAAGCTACATTCTACTTATTTATTTTACACCCACAGTTTCACCTTCTTATATTACACTATCCCTCGTCAGTTGTTATTTTAGTAACGGCGTTCCCTCTCATCGTACTTCTAAGAGATCTGTTCTCCTACTTCCCTGATCCTATTTCCTGCATCCACCAACTCCTCACCAAAGTGGCGGAGTTCAGCTAAATTCTCATTGCTCATTGGTGGGTTTAGCATTGGTTCTGGGTCGAACTGAGGAAGAAAGGAATAAGGACTGTTGAGCAGGTTTTGGAACTGCCAATCATTAGTCCACCATTCATCCATTCCTAGAGGTTGGGTGTGGATTATTGGTTCTGGGATTGTTGGTTCTAAATTTATTGGAAGTTGAGTAAAAACATTTTCATTGACGGGTTTAATAGTATCACAACTTGCCAATATAAAATCTAGCTCTTCCTGTAATGTCATTTCCTGGATTTGTTTAGAGCTTTCTCTAATTTCTATCTTGGTTTGTTTAGAACTTTCCCCATACTCCAATTCCATCTGCCTAGAATATTCCCCAAACTGTATTTCCATCTGTCTATTCCCTTTCCCGTCTTCAATCCCCTTCCCTTTGTCTAAGGGATTTTCTATTTTGGGAGTCTTCCTAGTGGCGGGTTTCTTCCTGCGCACACGCCTCCATCCCACGAATTTTCTCTTTTTCTTAGACTTGGGTTTCTCTGGAGGTGGAGCATTGAATTCCATAGGTTCTTCTATGTCAGGGATATACCTATTGAAATCTCTGGAAACCTCTGTTTTTACCGGATAGAGATTTAGATTTTGAAGGGCTTCAGACAAGTCACTCATGTTGTTTAGCATATATGCAAAATACAAAAATTGCTAAGTTAAATTTTTATAACAAAATTTCATAAATAACCTTTAAATATTATTTCATAGCGTGTAACTAATTTAACACAAAAACAACTGATAATTAAAACATATTAAGTTTTATTGTAAACTTATTTATTTACTGGGTAAAGCTTCTAGCTTGTAGGTGATAATGGTGCTAAATCTTGAGTTAGAATATTTAAAGATTTGCATTGACTGCTACAGTAGCTAGCATATAGAGATCTGCCCATTTTTCATCTAACTTGTCTTCCCAAGGTGTTTTACTGGTAAATTCCTGGGTTTCCTGGTTAACTCTCTTTTCTCGGGATTTCTTTATTTTCTCCTGACTTTTCCTAATAATCAAATTTCTTTTATTAGGAGAAAGTGGTTCCTCATATTGTGCCTTTTGGACAAATATTCCTTCTTCAGGAGTTGCATAGGGTTTTGAGGAATTTGTTTGGGATGAACTTCCCTTCTCGTTTGATGACCTATCTAATTTAAGATAGATGTTTGAAAGCTTTTGCTTACCCATACTGTAACTAACAATTAGTCAGTTAATAACACATAATCACATAATGGTTATCAGAAAAATTTAAGTATTTCTAAATACTTAATTGGCTTAACTCAGTGGCTCTGATACCACCTTTTTCTGTCACGGCCCCCGACCCGGTTTGACCCGTTTCAGGAGCCGCGGGATAGAAAATCCCGTGGTATTTATTTAATTGAGTTTAACTGCGGAAGATTTCATCAGGATCTTTTTAAAACTGCAATTTCCCGTTTATTTTATTTCACAACTCGGGATAAAACCCCGGTAATTTACAATCATAAGATTTCACGGAGAAATCTTTATTTTTACAAAACATGTTTCTTTATTTTATATTGAGCCACTTCCTTAAGCTTGTAGTGCTACGCGGCACTTTTCCTGGATCACAACAGATCACCTGAAACATGTTTGAAAAAGGTTTTGTCAGCGGGAAATACTGGTGAATCATTCATTTTACTAAAACGACACGTTGTTATAATTTACAGTATTAAGAGAGATTACAATGTTTCAGATATCAACCAACTACCCACAGTATTTGTCACTCGACCATCCATCGGTAACCTCATTGTCCAATGGAGTCTGTGACTATGGTCATATCACTCATTGGCTAACTCGTTGTCCAATAGTGACGGTTATCAAGTAATGTATACAAAACCCCACATACCGGCTGTAACTTGGTGATTACATAAACTTAATCACTGTAATTATAATCTTTGAAAATAAACATGATTTGGAAAGTAATTTGATAAAAAGAGAATGACTCACATTGCAGATTTAACACGGGCAAAGTTTAGTCTATGGATTAGCCTTGTTAACCTAGTTTAATCTCATGCACACAAACTAGGTTAGTAACTAATACATCATTTACGATAACTCACGAGATTGAAACCTTCACAACGAATGACAAAGTGCGATACTTAAACATCCATCGAATTAACGACGAATGACAAAGCAATAACCCTAATTTGGGCAGCACTTAAACATCCATTAGATAGTTTAATCGATCGGACATTGAATCGTAGCAGCGATCGAGTTATTACCCTGTTTTGCGGCAGCACTTCGTGAATTGTGTGTGTTGTGGGACTGTTTACGCTATAACTCAACGTATAATTTGAATTTTTTACGTCGAACTGAAGCCAGGAATCAAGTCCCAGACTCTACTATTTATACCCAGAAAAACGTCCCCCTCGCGCCACGCGAAGGATCTCCTTGTGCGCGTCGCGTGGCGCGAGAGACCCTATTCTACCCTAGGGTTGCTTCGTGTCCCAGTAGCTCAGGTGAATTGGTTTCGCGTTAAAATTCAACGTACACGTAAAACTGTTTAGATATTGCCGACTAGGGTTTCCCCCCCCCCCCCCTGAGTTTTAGGGGCCCTGATCCTGTTTTCAATTGTTCTGAAAATTTTAGGGTTTATGCAGAATCACTTGGGTTTCTTAATTAGGGTTTCCTATTGAATAAAATAATATAATAAATAGGACTTTTGATGAGAGTTTTTACAGGTATTATCAACATTGTAATCAATGAACGGAATTAAACACTTGGTAACTAACGTTTTCGTAAAACTATGAACTCACCAGCGTTGTCTGATACACGTGTGTGCATGGTCGCAGGTTATAGATATGTGGAACATGGGAACTTGCTGTCTGGGATGCTGGAGTGGTCATGGGTCGATATACATGGAAACTTGAAACGAGATGAGCTGATTACAAACACTAGGTTTTGGTTAAACTTTGTATTATGCTTCCGCTGAACATAACGAGTTGTAAATTATGATTTGTAACACTTATTTGAAATGAATGAAAGCTTTTATTTGAAATCTTGTTATGAGTTCAATGTGATTAGTGGCTAGATCCTGGTACATCACACGCCTCGCGGGGGACTCCGCATGTGGGATTTTGGGGGGGTGACAGTTTGGTATCAGAGCCACTCGTTATAATGAACTTCATTTTAAAAAGTTTTTATAAAACCAGACTATAACCAAACAGTTCTGAATACGTGAATACGACCATGACACTCAGCTCCAGATTGCAAGGTTGGTCTTTCTCAATTGTTGCATACCTTACATGACTAGTACACATTTGTTTATGATGTAGCATACGAACACACACTCGTCACTATAGCATGATGGCATGGATTGCTTGCTTACTTTATGATGCGTTGATAGTATGCCATAGCCCTTGGATTCCTGTGATGTTATTGTTTTGATAACCTCTGTTTGGCATTCGAGTTTGAGGAACCATTTGACATGAGTTAGGCAGAACTGATATGAGCATGCAAACCACAATATTATTGTGGGTGCACACATAATAATAATGTGGGGTACATGCGAGTCCCAGTGAGGCATAACAAGTGAAAAAGGGGTTCCGTTCTGTTATTTAATTGATGTGAAACACAACAGTCTATAGGAGTCGTAGCAGTGATTGTCTCCTACTCGAGCATGATCTTTTCACTCATTTTTTAATCCTTACGAATCTCGATGCTATCGAGTATTATCTGAACACCCATCTGTACGCCTAGCAAACTGGATAGAGTGTTAGGTGCTTGTACGAACGCCCCTGAGATGGATGTCGCAGCGTCGAGTGATTGGTTGATACCTTTCTCACTCCTCTTCACCGGTTGGAACTCAGTGTATTGACGCCTTACATTCCGTAAGTGCGATCACTTCTGCAACACCCTAGCAACATACTACGTATTACTCGATCAACTCGCAAGATCGAGGGACAAGAGGATGAGCGTAGTACTTTATCGACTTCAGTATTTGGACGACCCTGATTACCAGCAACGAACATTAGCAATTTGACTCCAATCGAATCTTTAACCCTAGTCAGCGACTCATGGGAGTCAACTCTTGCGGTGCCAACCGATTATGGTGTGGAATGTGTGACTACCAACGCGGTGTTTAGCGTTTTAGGTCGTGGCACAGAATGTGAAAGGGTGGACCTTGTCGGTGAAAGATCATAGGGCTCCGTTTCAAGCAACGACATTAGAGGCAACAGCCATGGCAACATCAAGGTACTCGTAATCATAGTCTACAGCATGGAAACGAAGGTGACATTGACAAGGATTGATTGTTGTTAAGTCAAGACGTCTACAACCAAGGGAATAATGACAGTATTGGGAATCCTCGCAACCGTAACAACAACACTGGAAGTGGTACTCGTGGTAGAGCATTTAGTATTGGCGTAGGCGACGCCAGGCGTAATAGCAACATGGTAGCTAGTATGAGTAGCTAATCGCTTCGTCTCTGTTCTGCTTAACCCTGATGCTTCTTGAAGCCGAACCTGTTATGGAATCGACTGATGGCAAGACCATTGAAACCTCATATGTTTGTTGGGATGCAAGATCGACCTTATGGGACAAGTGTTCGACGTAGACCTTCTTTCTGCTACCCTTGATAGTTACGATGCAGTAGTCAGTGTGGATTGGTTATCCAGATATCGCGCAGATATGCACCATGAGAGGAAAATTTTGAGTATCCCTCTCCCTAAGTGGAGAATGGTTACCTGTTCTAAAGCGTCAGAATGGTGCGGAGGTGAGCGCCATTTCGGTTATGAAAGCCTAGAAGCGTCTATGGAAGGATTACTCTGCTATGTTAGCAACAGCTACCGATGTTAAGGCTAAGGAAAAGAGGATCAAGGATCCACCAATTGTTCGTGATTCCCCTCGGTGTGCTATCCGAGGAACTTTCAGGATTTCTTCCAAAAATTGTTAGGCGGAATCTCAGTTTGATCTCACGTCAGAGGCAGCCCTGATTACATGTACTCTTACCATCTTGCACCCGGAGGGTTGCAAGAGCTGCACAATCAACTACAGGAACTGTTGACCGGGAGTTTTGTCGGACCCAGCTTTTTGCTTTGGGGAGCCCCAGTTATATTCGTGAAGATAAGCCTTTTCATATGTATTATAGAGAACTCAACAAGGTGGCAGTCAAGAACCGTTTTCCTAGACCATGTATTGACAACCTGTTGACCAGCTGCGAGGGTTAAGCTCCTATTAGAGGGTTAACTAACGAGCGAACCATCATCAGGTGGAAGTCCAAGGGGAGAATGTTCCTAAAGCGGTATATCAAACGCAGTACGGCCATACGACTTTGTATTCTGTGACCTTTGGGGTAATCAACACATCAACAGCTCTACGGATCACATGAATCGACCGTGTTTTGATGACGTTTTGAATCATTTCCTGGAGAAAGGAACGCCATGGGCGGTACTTGTATCTCATCTTAGAGCTCCCGAGTGAGGAACCACTACACGCGAAGTCTTGTTAAGCGTAACTTCTGGATTCGAGAGGTACATATTTGGTCATGTAATCAACGAAGTAGGAATACACGTTGATCTCGCTAAGATCCATTTTGATAGAAACTGATCGACACCAAAGATTCCTCCGGGGATACAGTAATTCCTTGGTTTCGCTGGATACTATCGCAGATTCATCGTGGGATTTTCGAAGATTGCGTAGTTTTAACCTCTTTAGCACAGCTGGGAGCTGTGAATTCTTGGGAAACAAAACAGGGGAACGTCTTTTCAGCTTTTGAAACCCAACCCTGCAATGCGCTGAGCATCGCTTCTACCTGAGAGTACTGATGATCTAGTGGTATACCATTACGGTGTGAATCAGAGTCCCAGTCACATGCCAATGCAACGCGAGATGGTGATGGCTTACATAGTGGAGTTACAAGAAGTATGGCATGGGTGGGTCACAACCTGCGGTGGAAACCATGGTCTTTGGATTTAAGTTGGAGGCATTACTTGGACGGTACCAAATGCACTACTTAGACCGATCACAAGGGCCTCCCGCGTACCTTTGTTTCGGAAGAGCAAAATAGATAATAGCATCGCTGGATGGAACCTTTGAATGCTTACGACTGTGAAACCTGAACGAGCACGAGCTTTACAGCTCACTATCGACTCTAACTTACCTGATCAGACTCGCTCTGTTCAAACTGAAGAACTGAAGGAAGAGAATTTTCAAGTTAAACCCATGAGGGTCATGGAGAAGCGACCGTTGGTAGGTCAGACGATATTCGCTACCTCATGGAACGAATGTGGGTCTCGTTATACGGCAACTGTAGGGAACTCGGGTTGAGAAAAGCACACCAGCCTCGACATTCTAGTCATCTGGATTTTGATGGCATATATTAGGATATAAGGATCTTGTACTGGCAACTGGGCTTGAAGGCCTACACAGTGAAGCATGCGAACAACGTTTGGCTTGTGCGAAAGCTAAGGTGGAACATCAGAAGCCCTCTGGTTTGTGGCAGTAATCGGAAACACCCATTTAGAGAATTGGAACAGACTGCCACGGACTTTGTCACTGTTCTACCTAAAACTCAGAACGGAAACAGTATCACCTGGGTGATCGTTGATTGTCTCTGTTGATACATATATGTGGACGCGACTCGACTCGACGCGACTTGGTTCGGTTCGACCCGGTTAGGTTCGGCTCAAGCCCGACGTCACGACATTCCTCTGTCGTGCGCCCCAGAGTTCGACACGTGAAGCACGGAAAGCCGCGGCCGGTTCCCGCCGCCACATCATCATGACATCATCATGATGATGTCATGATGATGTCATGAGGTTGACTAAACTTCACAAATATGAAACAAGTTGGATACGTGCATGATGTTGGTCCAATCATCTCGCATGGTCATTTGGTCCAATCATAAATGTTTGGGCTCCTACTCACATTGGGCCGAACCCACCTCCAATAGCACAAGACTTATTGGTAATCAGACCACTCACATGTTTGTGTCGAAGGGTATGAGATCGAAAGATAGATCCCCCGAAGGATACTGATGGACTTCGAAGGATATGCCATCCTTCGAAGTGTTTGTGGATCCTTCGATGGCTTCATGATCGACAGATCATCTTTCGGGCAGTCCACATGATCCTTCGAATATACAACCTGTGCTGTTGCTATATGAAGGCTGAAGACATAACAGACAAAAAAAACGAACTAGAAGAGAGACAAGGCAGAAAACTAGAGAGAGAGTGTAGTGAGAGAAAGTTCCGGTGAGCTTTGTATTTGTCAAATATTGTACCGAAACTTTGTCGAAATCAATACACGTAACTGTTAATCGTTGATATCTTTACGTATTGTTCACTTTCTCGATCTCGGTTTGCTGATCTTGTTGGATTCCGCACAACAAGATCGGTTCGTATACAAGGAAGTAGGCGTTTAGATCCGTATCCGGACACGGGGACCTACAAGGCTCTTCTCCTTGTTAAAACCGAGTGGTTTTTCGGGTTTTTGAAGCTTATTTTTCTGAAAATTTCGGTTAAACTCCTGAAAAATCTTGTTGTTTTGCTGATTGTGTTGGTTAAAACCTTGTTAAAACACACGTTCTCAAGATAAATATTGGTTTTTATAAAACTTTTGAGCAAAATTCGGGTTTCGGAAAGTTTCGGGTGACCGGAAAACTCATAGATTTACCGGAAAGTTCATCGTGTTCCTCACCATATTCAAACTGTTCTTCAACATAAACACCTTTTGATCTTTGAAAGCTATTTGTGAAAGTTGTTTATGCTTTGAAAATTGTTACTGTATTAAAATAATCAATCAAAACCTTACTGGTTTGGTGAAACAAGCATGGTTTGTAGCCGAAAGTGGGTCTGCATTGTGTCAGGAGGTTAAAAGTCAACAAATTGAATCACACAAGTAGTTTGGAACGTACAAAGATCCAGCATATTTCGAAAGATATGTAGTCGTTACCATCAACTACTTCGAAAGATCAACTATTTCGAAACCTCAACAACTTCGACAGATACCTTTATTTCTAACTGACTTCGAAAGATCAGCTTTGTTTTGAAGGGTCATCTCAACAATTCGAAAGATCAAAACAGTACTTCGAAGGATCATCTAAATTTTCGAAAGGTCATCTTTTGTTTCGAAGGATCATTTATCTTTTCGAAGGGTCATCTCACAAGGCTTCGAAGGATCAACATCAACAACTTCGAAAGATCAACATATATTGAATCGAAAGATGTTGTGAATCGAAAGATCTTTCATACCCCGAAAGATATATTCGAAGGATCATCCTTCGGTGGTGGTCACAGGGTATTCAATCGCACAACATTTGTTTGAATCGCACAAGCATATTTAATCGTACAAGAAGTTGGGCCTAACTCACATTGATTTGGGCTTCACATATTGAACTGGGCCGATTTGTTTTGTTACACAAAATATTGGGATCGCACAAGAATTACTTAATCGTACAAAAGAAATTCTGGTCGCACAAGATATGACTCGCACAAGAAAACTGGACTAGCTTTCTTCGACAGTTAAATTGTTTCGTCGACTTCAACGATTACCTTTGTCTCGTGGGACTTTGTTAAACATTGTCAAAATTTAAAAAAAAAAAAAAAAAAACAGAAAGTTTGCAAAAGTATTTTTAACTGTTCGTTTGAGGTGTGATTTTCAGGCATTCATTTTTCTTGATAAAAAATGAATCCAAGATGGAATACTCCGGTAAATACAGACATGTATGGAAATCCGCTTGAACCAGTTCCTAAACAGCAACAGCAAAGCCAACGACCTCTCAGACCAACTGATATGTTCGGAAATCCATTACCTGTTCGATCTACCGGACCAACTGATATGTTCGGAAATCCATTACCTGTTCGATCTACCGGACCAACAGACATGTATGGCAATCCTATCCAAGTTCCGGTTCCTCCAAAAACAGACATGTACGGAAATCCGCTTCAACCAGTTCCTCAACCGGTGCCTCAACAGCAAACCCAAAGGCCTCCTGTGACAACTGATCTACATGGCAATCCCATTCAAGTTCCTGTTAAGCCAGCTCAGCATGGGAACCAGAACCCTTTCAGAGATCAAGGAGACCAGCAGAATCAGAACAGGAACAATGAGCGTACGTTGATACCTGTTAACAACCAAAGCCAAGCAGGACCATCAAATGCTAACCAGGCACTTGTGGTTCAAATAGGCGAAGGTGGTGATTGGTCAATCCATTTGAGTAGTGATACTCCAAATGGAACAGCCTGTTTTGCTGAGGTTGTCAAGGATTTAACTCACGCCAGTGGTGGAGAATCTTCCGCCAATGGTGGTGAATCTTCTGAGGATGAAGACTCTTCTGGTCATAGTAGAAGTTCAGATGAAGAATCCTCGAGTTCAAGCGATGATCATGTGGGTGAGACATCAAGTGCGTCAGTCGATGCTAATATTGATGGGCTTTTGGGAGAAGCTGCAGCAGAAAATCATAGAAGATCTATATTGGTGGATCAAGCTGCATATTCTTCGTCTTCTCTCCATTCAGCCGTTATGGCTAATGTCGACAGTTCATCAAGTCAGGTATGTGTCGATGAACCCACTGCTGCTATTTGTGATAATTGTGCTAGATTAAGTGATAGATGTGCTGGTTTGGATGCAAACATGTCTGAGTTGCAAGGCAAACATGATGCTTTACAAGCTAGTTTGTTTGACTTGCAAGTCAAACATGTTTCGTTGAATGATAAGTGGTGTGAATTGCAAAGCAAACACGAGGCTTTGCAAGAGAAATATGATGTGACATTCATTCACAATCAGAAGTTGACCGTTGATCTTTCTAAATGCACTGAAGCCAACATGTTTTATGAAAACCATGAAAAGGACTTTAAGTCGATGATTGAAACATTAAAGAAAGATAAAACCGAACTGACAAAAATGGTTTCAAGAAAACAAACTGACATAAATTTGTATATCACACGTCTTGAGATAATGCAAAAAGAAATGGCTTGTGTCAAAACTGAAAGTGAGGCGATCCGACTCAAGTTAGACAGCTATTTAAGCTCTAGCTATGTGTTGGATCACATCATTGATGTTCAGAAAGAGAAACGGGATGTCACATGCATTGGTTACAAGAAATGTCCACCACCCGTGAGAAACAATTATGATGCCCTGCCTGATGAGGAGTATAGAACTCACTTTGAACCATCTGTTCCTCTAGACGTTAATGAATTTGCAGCAGGACTAGGATACAAGAAGGAAGTATCATCAGAATCGGATGTGTCAGCAGATACATATGTGTCTTCTGCTGAACCGAGTCAGAATCCTCCAGTTGTGATTGAGGATACTGATTCTTCTGATGATGAATCTGATGATACTGATTCGGAAAAGTTTGATGCGGTGATCAAAGAAGAGGACATACCTCTTGAGAATCACATTCTTTGTGATCCACCTGCAAAATCGTTTGTGACTGCTACAGCCAAGTCTGTTGAATCCTCATCTGGAAGCTGTGAAAGCGTGAACTTGCTCTACACGTTGATTGGATCTGATAAAATATATTCAGACAAGGATTTCCCTATCAAAAATGTCAATCAATCTTTGATTGATAAAGTTTTCGAAGATTCTACCAGTAAGTTTTTGGGAAAGTCGAGCCCAGGAGTTGTAGTAACTCAGTGTGCTCCTATCCCAAAATCCGAAGTTAGAAAGAAATATGGGAATCAAAAATTGCAAAAACGACACAATCAACGAAAGCAAAATCACGCTGCCCAAGGAAATGGAAAAGGCAAACAGAGCCAAAACAAGAAAAAGGACAAGAAGGTAAACTTTGTGAAATCAAAGGGAACGGACAAAATTGAAACGTTTGAAAACAAATCTAACTTAGATTTTGTTAAACAAGCAACAGTGTTGAAAAGAAATGAACCAAACTGTTCGAAACCTAGTACCTCGAGATCACAAAGTTCATCTTCATCATCGGCAAGACGATCACATGATTCTTCGGGGTTTGTTGAACGAAGATCATGTTTTGAATGTGGTACAATTGGACACATAATTCGAAACTGTCCGTATCTTCATAAGTTGAAAGCAAAAGTTGATGCCCCCCATGGTAACAATTACCATAAAAGATTTGTTTCACCAAAACAAGACCCTCGTCTTGTTAAACAACAAGAAGTGAAACAGAGAAAGAAACAACGGAAAGAAATTGAAAAGGTTTTAAAACCAGAGGTTATCCAAACACAGTCTGTTAAGTTAGAAGTCAAAAATGAAAAACAAAAACAGATTTGGATACCAAAATCGGAAATTGTTTCAGGGGGAGCTACATCAATTCCGAATCATCGGGAAATGGATGTCACAATCCTCGATGATGACGGACGACCCAAGTCTGTGAAGGCTTGGGTCCCCCTCTCCAACTAATCTCTGAATGAGTGTGCAGGATGTTCCAGGAGGAACTATTGATAGTCTTAAGATTGTTGATAGTGGAGCGTCCATGCACAAGATCGGCGACACCAGACTCCGAAACATCATTATATCTAGGAGTTGTTGCCTTTGATGGAGAGAAATGAGAAAAGAAAAGGAGAAAAGAAGACAAAAATGTCTGATGAAAGAATGTTGTTGAATGAAGTTGAAAAATTCGACCAGTTGAAATATGTGCCAAAAAATTTGGTTGTCATGGTTTTTGATCGGGTCCTCAGGGAAGATTCAAATGAAAAGTATGCGCCTGCAGCACGTCTGATGTTCACAATCGACAAAATGAACGTGCAGTGTACATTTCTCCACGGTGTGATTGAAGAAAATGTGTTTGTTGAACAAACCAACCAGGTGTGCGGATGCCTTGGCATGGATTGAACAACCGCACACTACTTCTGAAAGAGAAAGACAAAGACCTTCGCTGGTGCAATGTGGAAGACCAGCCGGACCCAGAGGTTTTTGATCTTGTTGCTGTCAAAGAGATTTCTCAGTAGCTACAAAGAATCGACTTTGAAGTCCACACCGGGTGGATATCCAGTTTGGGAGAGCGCTCAGATTCCTTGCAATGCACGAAGCAGTTGCAGGATACGGTTTTGAATTTCTAATCTCTCCTATACTTGTCGATATTTAAGCTGCTTTATGAATTTTTTTTTATCATCTCATACAGCACTCTTTGACCTGACACGTTGATCTCAAATATCACCTCACACGTGATTGTTTCACTATGAAACTCCTCAATGTTGTCAAGGTCCACACCAATGACCAACGTGCCGACCTCTTTACCAAAGCATTTGACAAATCAAGATTTGACTATTTATTATTGGTAAACGGCATTAAGGTCAAGCAAGAGTAAAACCAACATCGGAAAATCATTTTTGTAAATACCTTTGTGTTTTAAATTTGTCTTAGTTTATTGATTTTAGGGGGAGTAAATCCAAATTTGAAAAATCCAAAAACATCGAAAAATTTCAAAAACACAAAAACAATAGAAAAGCAAAAATGAGTTTCCGGGCGAGAAAAAGAGAAAATGATAGTACATCAGTGGTCTATCCAAGCCTCTTTAAACCTAAAATGAAAAACGATAAGCAGCTCTATATAAGATGTATCGGTAGGCTCACAATCATTTTAAAGTGTGCAGGGTGATATAAACCTTAAATCGACTGAAGACCAGGTGGGAACCATTCATTGGCATATGGTCTTAGTACCGAAATTTCGTTTGAGAGATTGCCGAGGTTCTGAAATATTCGGTCTTTATGCTGCTTATCATCTGGGTATCATGGTTGTATCTTTTACCGAAAAATAACGGGGACGCAAGTCTAGATCTTCCATGATACTATACATACGTGTACATATTGCATACGACCTCAATAAGTGATCAACAATCACATGTCCCAAAATAAGTGATAATATATCACAAATTCTTTCCGGGTGTCAAGTTCGTCTCTCTGCTGTACGAAAGTACTGACCTGTTCACGGACTTGCTCCTGTGCCCTCATGCATCGAAAATCAAGTTCCTCATCAATAAGTGATTATATCACATAGGGCTTGTTTTCAATCAAAATAAGTGAGAATCTCACATCATATACGGTCAAACAGATGATAATCGGTATACTCACCGGTAAGATGAACCCTCGTGCATACCTTGATACGGGAATGTGTCGTGATGTGGATGAACACCGGTCGGTAAGTATAAATCATACCTTAACATATCCCCTCGCCATAATTACAAATGATAAGTTGAGCTTATGTGGACAACAATACCGATAATTGTTATAGGATGCTTATTTTAATGTTATCTAATTGAACAAAGAGAGCGTTTTGGCATGACCGTACACTGATATGATTCTCTTACCCTCGAAACTCGCAAAAAGAATGTCTGTATATATTTATTTACTGCTTTCAGTCTTTACATTTGAAATATTCAAAAATACCAAAAAGATTTTAGGCGTGTTTTAATATAAACTTTATAAAAACCAAAAAGATTTTATTTCTATTTTATTTTTGATCGTACGATGTTGGAACTCGAGACTTCGTTACCTGAAACCTGAACGAAAACCGCAAATGACTAAATCTTCATAAACGGTCGAAATTTGCAAAGCGTTGAAAGTTAAAATTGGAAATTGATAAAATACTTTAAACTTTCAAACTGTCGGACGGTGTTTGCTTGAACAATGGTCACATGTGTGTTGTTTGCTTATGATATTCCAAGCGGTTGTTCTCATTACGCGTTTAGATTTCTTGCATGTGCAGATTCTAAAGGCTAGGAGAACATGGTCGATGACAAGCTTCGGAATGAAGACACGACGTGAAGGCACTCAAATGATGAAAATGATCGAGTTGCCGCTGACCATCATCAACACCACAAGGATCTCACTTCATAAAGATAAAGACTTTCACGAACATAACTCAAGGGGGAGCTTATGTTAAGGGGGAGTTTGTCAACACACTTCCTACATGAAACGGGGAGTTTGTTGATACACTTTCTGCTTTCAAGACGTGAAGACTTTGAAGATCCTCCGACATAGAAGACATGAAAGGCGAATCTCGCGAGTAGCGTCCAAGGGGGAGTTTGTTGATACATATATGTGGACGCGACTCGACTCGACGCGACTTGGTTCGGTTCGACCCGGTTAGGTTCGGCTCAAGCCCGACGTCACGACATTCCTCTGTCGTGCGCCCCAGAGTTCGACACGTGAAGCACGGAAAGCCGCGGCCGGTTCCCGCCGCCACATCATCATGACATCATCATGATGATGTCATGAGGTTGACTAAACTTCACAAATATGAAACAAGTTGGATACGTGCATGATGTTGGTCCAATCATCTCGCATGGTCGTTTGGTCCAATCATAAATGTTTGGGCTCCTACTCACATTGGGCCGAACCCACCTCCAATAGCACAAGACTTATTGGTAATCAGACCACTCACATGTTTGTGTCGAAGGGTATGAGATCGAAAGATAGATCCCCCGAAGGATACTGATGGACTTCGAAGGATATGCCATCCTTCGAAGTGTTTGTGGATCCTTCGATGGCTTCATGATCGACAGATCATCTTTCGGGCAGTCCACATGATCCTTCGAATATACAACCTGTGCTGTTGCTATATGAAGGCTGAAGACATAACAGACAAAAAAAACGAACTAGAAGAGAGACAAGGCAGAAAACTAGAGAGAGAGTGTAGTGAGAGAAAGTTCCGGTGAGCTTTGTATTTGTCAAATATTGTACCGAAACTTTGTCGAAATCAATACACGTAACTGTTAATCGTTGATATCTTTACGTATTGTTCACTTTCTCGATCTCGGTTTGCTGATCTTGTTGGATTCCGCACAACAAGATCGGTTCGTATACAAGGAAGTAGGCGTTTAGATCCGTATCCGGACACGGGGACCTACAGTCTCATGCAACCAGATTACCCTCTTGCAATCAAGGAAACTGACGAGTCCTTACAGCTTGTGTATATTCCTCTGAGAGAGGTGGCTTTTTAGGCACGAGGTGCCAACTCCTGTTATCTCTGATTTTGATCTATACCTGATTTAAGACAAGCATTACACAACACTCTTGGCTCACATATAGACATGAACAGTATTCATCATCATGGGACAAACTGTTAGAGTAAACGAACCATCCTGACACTTGAATACATGCTGCGAGCATGTGTGTGTTTGACTTAGTAAAAGTTCGAAAGGACACCTACCCTTGGTTGAGTTTACTGCAACAGTTACCATTCTAGTACTCATACAACTTTATTAGAGGTCTTGCATGGACAGTAACGCTAGTCTCCTTGTAGAATTAAAGTGGGTGACAGCCTAATCATAGATCCAAGAATTGTACTCAAACCTCTTGGAAAGATTGTTTAGATCGGAAATCGTTTGGCGGCAATGAGTGACCGTCAGAAAAGCTGATAAGCTTAGGAAACACTGGGAGTTCGCTGTAGGCGAACGTATCATAATCGAAAATCTCACCCTGGGAGGGTGCAGAACGCTATGGAAAACGTGGCAAGCTTAGCTGACGATACGGATTTCTGGAACGAATCAGTGACATGTCTCACAAACTCGAGTTACCCGACGAATTGGGTAACGTGCACGATATCATTTATGTCTCGAATCTAAGGCAGTGTTTATTCGATGAAACGCTTGTGATACCCTTATTAGGGTCTGAGGTTAATGAAAAGTTGCAGTTGTTGAGGAATCTACTGAAATCATGGACTAGGACATCAAGATTCGTTAGCATAGTCGAATTTCAATTGGGAGAGTTCGATGGAACTCGGGATGTGGACCGGAGTTCACGTGGGAACGCGATGATCGGAGTAAGCTCTAGTATCCTCAGTTGTTCAAACGGTTGTATCAACTTCTGATATCATTGGCGAATTTCGGGACGAAATTCCCTTTCAAGTTGGGGATGATGTGGCACCTGAAAAAAAAATCCACAGTCACCCTGATCTAACACCATGCTGTTTTGGATTGCTTATCAAATTTCGGAACGAAATTTCTTTCAAGTTGGGGATGATGTGACAACCCAAACTTTTATGCTTTTATGATTAGTGTTACCTAATTCCATGATCTTTAAACTGGTACTGTTACGTGTGTTCATTATGTGATTCTAGTAAACATACTTGATTTCCTACTTGATTGGTTATGAGAGATTTAGTGTTATTAAGTGATTGCGGGATTGGTTAAGCTTAGCCGCATACCACCTTAGTCGCACACTAGAACCGCTGGAACCGGGCCACACCTTTGCGCTTGTTGCTTGTTCTCGGCCCAGTCTCCATAAGCCCAAACCGGAACCCAGCCCATCACCCACCATTTGTATACGTGAATGCATAACAGGAGGGCACACACTCTTTTCCAAAACTAATGCAAACCCTAGATCCTTTTGGGTAGGCGACGAAAGCAAGGCTATTCGAAGAGCAACCCTTCACTCGCTCTAATACACCTCCCACGATCCCATGGTTAGTATGAATATGTGTAGCTTAATCTTGTTTGATTGTGCTCGTTTATGTGTAACTGCTTGATGTATTAACGTGAATGGTGTGAATTCGCCAATCTATGGATTGATTAAGCGGCATGTTTGGATTTGTCGAATATATGTGTAATATCAGATGAATCAATGATAATATGATCCTAGGAGTTTGGTAAGTTCTCGCGATAATCGGATGATTAGGAACGTGCACAGTGGCTTGATTGATGGTTATGATGTATGATGTTGGTATTCGATTTATTATGTCGCATAATATTCACATAGATCTGATGATGGTATGAAGAATTATGGTTGAATTTAAGCTAGTATGTTAGTAATAGTGAATTGATAGTTATGGATATATGTGCTTGTTTGATATCAATGTGTGATTTATAATTAATGTTGATGTATCAGTAGCCTTTATTGATCCAATAGATTTGAAGGTAATGGTTTGATAAAATTAGATAACCTTGAATAAGAAAATGGCAGCCCATGTGGGTTTGTAGCCTTGATCTAATATAAAAAAAAACCATGTGCATATCCTAACATTGTTGTCAGAATAGTCTAGGGTATTAATATTATGTGATCAATATAAAAGCTATGTGAACTGTGATAATTATTGAGATAATTGCATATTTCCCCTTAAAAAACTGCTTAATTGCGTATTTACCCAACTTAAAATTAAAATTGCATATATCCCCTTCCTTAACTATTAAAATTGCATATATCCCCTTCCTTAACTAATATAATTGCAAATTTACCAATTTTGATTTATTTTATTAAAAACAAGTTATATAATGTCTTTTTTACCCTTATTTTTACTAAAACTTAAAAAAACAAATTTATTCATTTTTACTAGTCTTTTTTACCCTTTAGACGAAAGTCGCAAAACAGGCCAAACCTCAGGGACGAAAATGGCATTTTACTCTATTTTAAAACTTGAAAAGATTTGTCTTATTAAAAACATAAAAATAGATTAGAAGTTAGGTTTATGTGAACGATATTAATTAAAAAGGTTAAACATAATAAACTAAATGTAAACATCTAAAAAAGATTATTAAAACTTGGATTATTCTTTGTATTTTTGAATCTTACGTAATTTTGTTCCAAAAACTGAACGTTACGGATACGGTTTTACGATAAAACCGAACCGAACCGTGAACACTCCTACTCCCCTAGTTAATAGCATCATATACTTTATCCAAGACATCATACGATATTTCTAACTTTGTGACTGATGAATTGAAACAAATATGTATAGACATTAAAGAGCACAAAGCAGCACACCTGGACGATAGGCATTTACATTTGCACCAAATTCTATCAACGTTTTCGCAACATCGTACTTTTGTGGAGTCATGGAAGCCAATATCAAAGGAGTAAAAATGAATAAATTTGTATTTTTTTAAGCTTTAGTAAAAATAAGGGTAAAAAAGTCATTATATAACTTGTTTTTAATAAATAAATCAAAATGGGTAAATTTGCAATTATATTAGTTAAGGAAGGGGATATATGCAATTTTAATAGTTAAGGAAGGGGATATATGCAATTTTAATTTGAAGTTGGGTATATACGCAATTAAGCAGTTTTTTAAGGGGAAATATGCAATTGTCCCATAATTATTTTGAATATTGTAATTGCTTTGATCGAGTATGAGGGGAGTGGTTATTGGAATTTCAAAGAGGAAGTGGATTGGTTCAACCACACACTTTTATTATTATGATCGCACAGACTATATAGGATCACACAGTTTGTTGGGCCGAGTTAGGAGTGGGCCGTACTTAAAGAAAATAAATTGCACATATATATATACATGTTTGGGTCGCACAAACACTTGGACTATTGTACACCTTGGGCCGAACACCTTGGGAAATCGCACAGTTTAGTCGGGTCATACACGAGTTGGGCCAAGGGTTGACATTGGGCCGTACCTCAGCTATTGGGCCTGCACTGTTCACGGGTCACACAAGTTTAACTCAATCGCACACTTTTATGATGAGTAATAATAGACTGCTTGATGTTTATTGAAACATGAACTGTAGTGTAAACTTGTATGAGAACCGAATATCTGTTATGTGATCTTGTGATGATAATTGGTGGGCACGTTGCATGATAAACTGGTATGAATCGTATGGTGTGTGTGTTTATGTGTACGCTACTTGTGTGTTATGTGCAAAGAGTATGAGATCTATGTGTTATAAAACTAACTGTCTTTGGTAACCACGATAGGGTTTGGTTGACCAATTAGGAATGGGTACATAACACACCGAGCAATCCAAGGTGAGTTCATTTCTCTTGAGCATGCGTCCCGGTGGTTGGGACAGTCATTGGGTATCCCTGAGAGGGATAGGTTTGGGTAAATCAGTTGGGTATTCCTGAGAGGAATACGTCTTGTGGGAATCAATCGGGAATGTTGGATAATATACTCGTCCTATCACCGTTAAAGTCCATCCTTGTTGTTTGTTACCTGAGAGGTAACGGAGTATTAGTTGGTAGCGCTATCTAGGTTTGGCACCCTCACCCCGTACCTGAGAGGACGGGTGTGAATTAATGACTCAGTCATGCCCAATGCTTTGATAGGAGCATTGGGGATAGGGCAATGTAAATCAGGAGCCGTCTTGTATCCGAGGTATTATCAACATTGTAATCAATGAACGGAATTAAACACTTGGTAACTAACGTTTTCGTAAAACTATGAACTCACCAGCGTTGTCTGATACACGTGTGTGCATGCTCGCAGGTTATAGATATGTGGAACATGGGAACTTGTTGTCTGGGATGTTGGAGTGGTCATGGGTCGATATACATGGAAACTTGAAACGAGATGAGCTGATTACATACACTTGGGTTTTGGTTAAACTTTGTATTATGCTTCCGCTGAACATAACGAGTTGTAAATTATGATTTGTAACACTTATTTGAAATGAATGAAAGCTTTTATTTGAAATCTTGTTATGAGTTCAATGTGATTAGTGGCTAGATCCTGGTACGTCACACGCCTCGCGGGGGACTCCGCATGTGGGATTTTGGGGGTGTGACATTAAAAATGTTATTTTTTAGATTATTTTTATTTGTTGATCCACGCATAGGCATGTAAACGAAGCGAACGTTCATGAACTGTTCTTGAACTTGTTCGGGGGAAAGTTCATTTATGTTCGTTTATTTAATAAACGAACAAACACGAACAAAAAAATTTGCTCGTTTAGTTAAATGAACGAACTGAACACACCTTGTGTTTGTTTGTTTATGTTCATGAACGTTCGTTTATGTTCGTTCATGAACGTTTGTTTAAATTTTAGTAAATACATAAATAGTTAGATTTATATAGATATTAGGTTTTCTAACTACTTATATTGATATGACTAATTAGTATATATATAAACCTTAATTTAGATATGTGTTCGAATGAATTGTAATATATTAGATTCGTTTGTTCAACCACGTTAATTTATGTTTGTTTATGTTTAATTCATTATTGGTAATTTAGAAAATCCGCTGTTGCGTCGGAAATTGGTGTTTATTCATTATTGGTAATTTAGAAAATTCAAAGGCTAACTAAAACAATATTCGCGGTCAACAAGGCTATTCTTGTTATTCCCACTTACATAAAACTAATATATTATTTTGAGTAAATTGTTAAATTCGTCTCTGAGTTTTGAGCATTTTTGCTCGTTTTATCTAAAACAACTTTTTTTATACCATATTGCCCTTTTTCATTTTTGGGATTTTTTGTTATTTTCATCCAAGTGTCCAACTTTTTTGCCAAAATCATCACTGAGATTTGAGATTTTTTGCCATATTCATCCAAATGTTTGAAAGAAAAAATAAATCAAATTAGACGTTTGAATAAAAATGGTAAAAAAATCTTAAAAGTGAATGACAATTTGTTACAAAAAAAATTGTTTTGGATGAAATTGGCAACCATACCCAAACCTTAAAGATGATTTTGACAATTTATACTATTAAGTTATAGGACTACTAGGTTAGAACCCCGTGTATTACACGGGTTTAATAAATAAATTTTATATACTAAATAATAAAACAATATATCTTTAAAAACTTTCTTTATTGCACGGGTTGAATAAATATAATTTTATATATTAAATAATAAAAAATTATATCTATAAGAACAATATTGTACGGGTTGAATAAATGTAATTTTATATACCGAATAAAAAAATTATATCTTTAAAGCCACGTGTATTACAAGAGTTGAATAAATGTAATATTGTTAACAAATAATAAAATAATACATCTTTAAAAAACCTCATTTATTACACGGGTTGAATAAATATAATTTTATATACCAAATAATAAAAAATTACATCTTTAAAAATATGCGTATTACACGGTTTGAATAAATGTAATTTTTTGTACTAAATAATAAAAAATATATATCCTTAGAAAACTTCGTGTATTGTACGAATTGAATAAATCTAATTTTATACATCAAATAATAAAAAGTTATATCTTAAAAAACCTCATGTATTACATGGGTCGAGTAAATGTAATTTTGTATAGTGAAAATAAAAATATTTAATATATTAACACAAAGTTTGGTTTTCGTGATAAAAATAGATTATTCTGTTGTTGCAAAATTTGTTAACGAAGTCTCAATAAATTTAACCATTTGTTTAAAACTCCGTAAATATATAAATGATAAATAATATTTAATTTTATTTTAACTTTCTAAAAACCTGTTTGATACCAAACTAAACAATTAGATAATTAAGTTTGAATTTGAAGTAAATAGATAAATATAAAAGTAATAATTAATTCAAATAAATAATATAGTAAATTACGATTTTGGCCCCCGTCGTTATATCACTTTTACCCTTTTAGCCTAAAAAGGAATTTTTTTAACATCTAAGCCCCCAACGTCTTTTTTCTAACCTTTTTGGCCCCTAACGTCTTTTTTTCTAACCCTTTTGGCCCTTAACATTTAATAGATGGGGTTATTGTTAGGAGCCAAAAGGGTTAAAAAAGAAGACGTTGGGGACTCAGATGTTAAAAATAACATTTAATGGATGAGGTTAGGAGTACACCATGATCCAATACGTGGATTGTGGCTACCCTAACGATTTAGGCAACTATGATACATACATACATATTTAAGTGTGTGTATTTAAGTGTGTATATAGAAAAGTGTGTATATAGAAAAGTTGCCAATGATTCCCAGACCAATTGGTTTGGGAGGAGGTGGGAGGTTTTCCAAGAGGTCTCAAGTTCGATCCCCTTTGGGGACAATCAACTTGCAAGGCTCCTTTAGGGGCTTTGACTTGAGGTTTCCTACCCTGGGGAGTAGCTCAACTGGCAATTGCCAGGGGACTACATGGGGATTTCACCTGGGGGAGAACCCCAATCCTGGGTGGACGGGTTACATGTACAGGCATGGCCCGGGGTGTAAGCGGAGCTCCACCGCCATCACCAATAGCCGTTCAAAAAAAAAAAAAAAAAAAAAAAAATATAGAAAAGTTATCCCAATGGCTTTTGTTTAAAAAATAGAAAAAGAAATTGATTTTCTATCTTTGTTTTCATTTTTGTTTAGAAAAGCCATGATTTAATTATAAAAATAGTATTTTTCTTACTTGTGTTTTAAATTATAACAACATGGTTATATTGTTCGATCATATTTAGTTTTAAACTATTGAATTTATAATTTACTCTAATTAATATTATAAATGAGAAGAAGATTAAACTAAATAATAATTATCTATAAGATATTAAACTAAATAATATTTATGTAGAAGTGTTATCTATAATTAATTAGAAAATATTAAATTAAAATAATAATTATCTATAAGAGATGCCCTAATATGATGATAAGTGTCCCCAAAGTGGTTTCTTTTATTATATAGTATAGATTAGTGATTTATAATAGGAATAATATTGATTCATGGCAGGGGCGGACCTATGTACATACAAGGGGCAACGCCCGCTACCGCTTGGCGCTACGGCGGTAGTGTAAAATTAGTGTAAATTTTGGAAAAATTTGACGTTTTTTCGATTTCGTTACCGCTTATTTATAAAACGTTACCGCTATGAACGAATCCTAGATCCGCCACTGATTCATGGTTTACTTGTGGAAATTCTATCATCACCTATTTTCATTATAAACGTACCAACATTGACTTTTTATAAATATATTGTGGCACTGACATTAATATCTATATTGTTTTTTTTTTCAATTTTATAAAACTAATTAATTAAAGTATTCGCAAAATATTTACTGTATCAAATATCAACTAAGATTCCAAAGATATAAATTCTACAAAAGAAACGCATATTTACTAGTATATAAAGATTACTTCACAAAGATTTATGTACACCTCTAATTTGTAACAAAAGAGTTTACTATTTGTTAGAGTATATGGGTTTGTCACGTGGCAGAACGCTAATTCCTTATGTCCTAATTGTTGGGATGTGGGTCTGTCAAATAACATCACGAACTCTAAGTAACGCATATGTATCAGAAAAACATGATCAGTGGATGGCTGAATATGGTCGTGTATACAAAAGTAATGCGGAGAAGGAAATGCGCCTTAACATATTCAAGAAAAACTTCGAATTAATAGAATCGTTCAACTCCTTTGGAAATTGGTCTTACAAGTTGGCTGTCAACCAATTTGTGGACCGAACAAAGGACGAATACAAGGCCTATGCATATGGGCTCATGAATCCACACGATTTGGAATTGCCTCTATCAACATCTTTTAAATATGATAGAGTGAGTGAAGTGCCATATAGATTGGATTGGAGGATGGAAGGAGCTGTAACAGAAGTCAAGAACCAATTTGAATGTGGTAAGTCATCAACATATTTTTTTATCAAAACATTTGGAAATATCTTTATTTTTTTATTTTATTCTTTTTATCCGTTTTACCATTTATTTGGTAAAGGGAATGGTACCCGACAAAATTTTAATCATAACTATTTTAAGAATAAAAAAATGGTTTAAAGATTCTCCCTTGATATATTTTTATTAATCGAATGAATTTTTTTTTTTAACGGCAAATTTCTTTTTTCTCTGTTGTCTGTGGGACTTGAATCCAAAAACTCACCACCCCATCCCTGTAAGGTGTTTAAAGATTTTTGCTTTTGCAAGTGTGGCAACAGTGCCCAAGCCCAAGCTTCCCTAAAGCCCATTTACTTCACAAACGACCCAAATGAACTAACACAACAATAATAGAGCCTATATAACTACCAACAATCCCATATAGAGGTGCACAAACCGGTTAATTTTAATAACCGGATCGGTTAACCGGTTATACCGGTTAATTTGACTTTTTGACTTTAACCGGTTAATGCTTTAACCGGTTATTACTTTAACCGGTTATTTTTTTAACTGGTCCGGTTAATTACTTTAACCGGTTCGGTTATTTAACCGGTTGTTTTCGGTTAAAAACCGGTTTTTTTGCCTTTTTTTTGAATTTTTCGGTTAACCCGTCTATCGGTTAAAAAACCGGTTTAAAAAAACCGGTTATTATACTAAAAACTTGTAACCGGTTACTAACCTACGGTTAAATAACCGGCTGGACCGGTTATTCCTAAATCGGTTATTAACCGGTTACGGTTTCGGTTAATAACCGGTTACGGTTAATTAACCGGTTATTTTGTGCACCTCTAATCCCATATATATTATTAGAGCATTCATGTTCTTTTCCCTATCCCCATTTCTTAACTACACTAAAATTATTATATTTTCTCACCCTTTATCAACTAAATAATATTTTTATACATTTATCATTATGTTTTCTCTCTTTTCCACTCATAACCACTTTCAAAAAATATTAAAAAATTAATAGGGTGAACAGCGTCCCTTCAAATATACAGATGAACTTTCTTTTCTCCACTCACAAACATTCAAAATCACTTTTTATAATATGCAGAATCCACTCACATAAAAATGAATGGGATATCAATGGGATATCAGAAACAAAATACAAAGTTATACTAGCCACAAAATATACTAAATGGTCTTCCCAACAACATACCTTTCTTTGAAACAGAAATCTGCTTCTTGTCCACTTTGACTTTCTGACTTAGTTAGACTTTCTACTTGACTTTTTGACCGTTGACTTTTTTATTGACCTTCCTTAAAATGTTGATTCACTATCTCCTATACTAAATTAACCTCTGCCATATAACCATTTTAACAGGTTGTTGTTGGGCTTTTACTGCAATCGCGGCGGTGGAAGGAATTACTCAAATAACGACTGGCAAATTGTTGTCACTATCTGAGCAACAACTTGTAGATTGTGACCGAAATGTAAACCGAGGGTGTCATGGAGGATATTACGATCTTGCCTTTGATTATATCGCGAAAAATGGGATAAATACCGAAAATTATTACCCTTACCATGCAATAGATGAAACATGCAACACCACAAAAGAAGCGTTTCGCGCAGCAACCATCACTGGTTATGAAAAGGTACCGACCAACAATGAAACAGCACTGCTGATGGCTGTGTCCAAACAGCCGGTATCAGTTGCCATAGACATAAGTTGTTATGAATTCAGGTACTATTCAAGAGGTGTTTTAACACATCATTGTGGAACAAATTTAAGCCATGGTGTTACAGTGGTTGGGTATGGAGTACACTATGGCATAAAGTATTGGCTAGTGAAGAACTCATGGGGTCCTGCTTGGGGTCATAAAGGATATATAAAGATGAAGCGCGATGTGAATTTCGCAGAAGGACTGTGTGGGATTGCCATGCGAGCCTCTTACCCGATAGCTTAATCGTTTGTTGATTATGCTGAAGTGTTATACCAACGCCCTGACGACGAAAGTTAACTAATTAAGATACTGCTTACCTCTTAGTTTAAATATGATCAAATTGGTAGTGTAGTGTAGTTTTAGAATACAATGTTTTAGCAAAGAAAAGATTGTTGCATTCTAGAATTAAATTACTAACTGCCCTTGTTTGTTTTACTTTTGAATAATTTGTGATGAAAGTAAAGTTACATGAAATAACATCATAGTTTATTCAATAATCAAGCATTAAATCCATAATCAAGCATTAAATCAATAAAACTAATTATAGACATTTCTTTATGATCTCTCTTTAAAGGGTTGATATATAGGGTGGGGATCAAATAAGAAGTTTATTTTGGCTAGGAAGTATAGGAAGCAATAGGATTATGACATGTGACAAATTTTAAAATAAAGAGAAAGGGTATTTTAGTCAATCCCATCCTTTCTTCTTCCTTCTTCTCCCCAGTAACTTCAAAACCCACCATTTTCAAAACCCACCATCTCCAACCTTTTCTTCACTTACTATCTCAATAATCACTACATTATAGTGCGATTTTCGTCATCAATCAATGATTCAAACACCCGATCAACGTGTTCTTCAGCTTTTTTTGAAGAAAACCCAGTTTAATTTCATTCAAAATCTCGTTTTTTTCACGTGATTTTGAAGATAATCACTCGATCCGTTCGATTCAATCGCTGATAAGTGTTTCTATCATTCAAATTTCGTCAATTGATGAAGAAATCGGCTTCGATCCATGTAAGAAATTCTTTAATTTCATCTGGGTTTTTGATTTAGTCATTGCGTTTTACGATCTTGGCGGGGGTCCGGGGGCGGCAGCCCCTGGTAGCAGGGTCCAGGGGCGGCAGCCCTAGCGGGGTCCAAGGGGCAGAGCCCCTGGCTGGGGTTGAGCTGCCTATGGAAAAATTAATTGCTTTAATAAAAATGCATGAGAAAAATTAATTTTCTATAAATTTGCCTCTGGAAAACTGCATTCGAAGACAGTTTTATGCCATTGCGTTTTAGAACTGCATTCCTGGTTCAGACAATTCACAGACAACTATTGTCCTGGTTCAATGCGTTTTAGAGAGAATACTTTCTTTGGTGTTTTTATGCCATTGCGTTTTAAAATAAGACATTTTTATGCGTTTTCTGGTCATTGCGTTTTAGAAAAACACATTTTTGAAGTGTTTTTAGTCATTGCGTTTTAGGTAAAACACATTTTTAGGTGTTTTCAGTTCATTGCATTTTACAGAGAACACTTTCTTTTGTTTTTTTAGGCCATTGCGTTTTAGAAATGAGACATTTTTAAGTGTTTTCTGGCCATTGCGTTTTATAAATAAGACATTTATTTGTGTTTTTTGTGCATTGCGTTTTAGGTAAAACACATTTTTATGTGTTTTTAGTCCATTGCGTTTTAGAAAACAGACATTTTAAGTGTTTTCTGGCCATTGCATTTTAGAAATAAGACATGTGTTTGTGTTTTTGGTGCATTGCGTTTTAGGTAAAACACATTTTTTGTGCATTGCGTTTTAGGTAAAACACATTTTTATGTGTTTTCAGTCCATTGCGTTTTAGAAACTACACTTTCTTTTGAGTTTTTAGGCTATTGCGTTTTAGAAATAACACATTTCTTTGTGTTTTTTTCAATAATTGCGTTTACAAATAAGACATTTCTTTGTGTTTTTTGGTGCATTGCGTTTTAGAAAAATGTCATTTTTTAGGGTTTTTTTTCCATTGCGTTTTACGCAACTGGGTTTTCAAAAAAAAATCGAAAATTTAGCAATAGTATACTCGTTTTAAATATAAAAAAACACTCGTTTTTTTGGTGCTGAAGAAGCATAGCCCGAGCGGGTCGGTACTTCTACGATGATGGATACGGATATGGTCACACCTCGTCTTCTCCGACTCGTCCTAAACCTGTAAACAAGAAGAGAGAAACGTGGGCAATGTAGAGACGGCCGGTAGGGGATAAATCCCCTATTTCCAGCTACAAAAGTGTTGCCCCATATTCGATGCCCTAATAAGGAGGTGGAGACCTTCTTATATAGGAGATATGGGAAAAACCCTAACCTCAATGGGCCAGGCCCAGTTAGGGGTTGTCTCTACGAGCCCACAGCCTAGTGTAGCATAAACTACAATGCGCTGGGCTTCGCGGGTTAGTATAAAATAATAATATATAATTACTATAAAAGTGATAAATAGCAAGAAAGTCCGACCGGTCGGGTCGGGTCCAGTACCATACCTCGTCATGTCCCCCAGTCTAGTGTTGCTCCCGCGTGCAAGCGTGAGAGGAGCGCTTAGACTTATTAGGAACTCGGGAGTGAAGATCACTAATTTTAGGCTTACATGTAGTCTGGGTGCGAGAAAGTCGCTGGCCATGTTTGTTGTGGTTGTCGTTGGTTGTGAGTAGAGATAATGGAGCAATGAATATCACACGGTCGTGGAAACTGGTTGGATAAACCTGGCGCAAGCTGACTGATTGCAGGCAGTTGCCATTTGTACTGGCGCATTGCCATGAGCTCGTTAAGGTTGCGCTTACGCGGTTAGGTCTCGTGCACGAGTCTTGGAACGGGCTAGTTTTGGTAGTTAAGTACCTCGCCTTTGGGTGATTTTTTCAGGTGTGGCCCTGCCTTAGTGGTGCGCACACAGTCGTGTGGGCTACTGTAGAATATCCACCCTGTGGTGTAACTTTCGTTGGTTAACATATGGTGCGCTAACGGCGCTCAACTCATTGAAAGAGTTGATGTTGATGTGACGACGGTCCCTACCACGCGTCCGTGTCGTCAGGATCTCCGTTGTCGTAATGTGCAGCCATTGGTGGTCATAGATGCACATGCAGATGTTATGCCACCTTAGGCGAATGTAGAACTGCTGGCGGTTGTACCAGCCATCGTTATTGATGATCCGACTATAGCAATCATCGTTGCCGCCGGGAAGAATGATATACAATGCACCCCTGCAGAAGTGCTTGCTATGCTCAGTGACCTCAGAAGGGTGCTTAGAGCGTTATTTATGTCCCCACAATGTTTTTATAATTGTGGGACAAGTACTTGGTTTTCATCAGTGGTTGTGCATCTATTACCAAGATACCCACTGGAGTAATAGTGGTTGAATACATCTATTACCAAGATGCCCACTCTTAGCGCTGTATAATTTGATCATCTGACTTTGCTATTATGAAAAATATTTCGTGTCAGAGTTGTTTTTTACCGTGATATGCAGTTCAAATGCGGTGGTATGTTGTGTTTACAAATGTTTATATGAACACTTGTAGATATCAGAAAGTGCTTTATAACCCGCGCGGCGTTAATGAACACTTGAACAACAAAGTGCTTTCTACGCGCTTGGCGTGAGTGAACACTCATTGAGATAATAAAATGCTTTATACGCGCTAGGCGCGAATGGTACTTTATACGCTTTATACGCATTATGTAAGCTACTACGCGCTTTTCCTGGACGCGCATTGGCGTGTGGAATGCTTATAGAAGGTGGCGTGTCTGTTTAAACTACCTCGCCGACTATGGCGTGAGGGTTTTCTGTTATCCCTGTGGCATATTGGCATGGGGAATACACATCCGAATAAGTATTTTTCCTGTCGCATAGCGTGTGGAATACTTATTTGAATGATCACGTATATTGGTTTTGTCGTGCGTTTGTCTTGACTACCAAATTGCATATGTTGTGTCAAGTGGTACAGTCGTAGGCCAAATGATGTGAAAAGTGTAAATATCGTCTGGCGCATCAAGATATTACATAAGAGCTGATGCAGGGTAATATGTAGTGGATATCACCTTAATTGTCACACCCCGATTTCCACGTGTCACCGGTGGGCCCGGTGGGGGAGTATCGTGACGTGGTTGGCAACGTAATAGTCAAACAACACAATATAATAATGCACAGCGGAAGCAAATTTAAATAAGATACAACCGAATTTATTATTGTAAACAAAGTCACAATTATCCGGTGTTTATCCACAGTAGGATCGAATAATAAAAATATTGTTTATGGTTCAACAGACATCGGCATCTTAAGTTTGCGAGACTTCTAGTGATGCTTAGGAGACTCCCAGCCTATTTCGCCTAGTACCTGCATTTAATCTTTTTGGGAAAATACGTCAGTTTACACTGGTAAATACATTCAACTGACTCATTTTATAAAATGATTGAAAATTGGTTTGGATGCACATGGCATAAACATTTTTGTTTAACTTGGGAGAATTATTTTGATATATAATAATCTTGTTAACGATTTACGTGTTACTTATGCGTTCAGTAGCCCGGACGTATCCGGGTTAAAGATCAATAGACACACCACTGTAAGTGAGTTATACACGGGAGTACGCCTACACCCCGTGCTCAGGTCGTGGCAATCTCGTAAGATAATGCCGAGGATATCCGGGACATGGTCATTAACCCCCCCAAAGGCTGTAAAGTAAACACATCTGTTTAAACGAGCCGATCAAATTATTCAATTAACCACTAAGCGTGGAAGATTTGATGCCCGATCAAGCGGTACGCTATGTACCGTAACCCAAGCCCGTATAGGGAAAATAAGTTAAAAGTATTTACCTTGATGCAAAGTATAGTCACAATAATCAAATAGCAGGTAGCTTTTACTGTTCTCCTAATCTGGAACGAAGGTTAAATATAACCTATTAGAATCCTAGCGGTTCTTAATTAAGCTTAGGCTTAGACCGGCTAGTTTCAAAGATACGGTTCGTACGCACGATTAAGCGAAGACCGGATAGAATGTGATTTAGACCCGACAAGTTCAGAGACTTGTTTAATATGGGTTTATTATTCACATTCTGGATTTTGAGATAAAACCGTTAAGGTTTGACCCGTTTCGGTTATTTATACGTAAACTAGTTACATAACCGAACCGAACGCGATTAACGCGTAACGGTTAATCTAGAGAGTCCGGGACAGGTTACTAATGTTGATATGCTTTATATATGTTGTGATATCATTAAGATATCTTCCATTATGCCCAAAACGAGATTAATTGCCAACTAAGCCCCGTAGGGGTATTTTGGTCATTTTGAAGGTTATAAAAGAGTTTTAACGTAGGTCTGAATTCGGGACTGATGTAATCTGTAAAAATACACATTTTACTAAGTTACATCAGTAGACAATGAGTCTTGTATGTTTATAAAGGTTTTAACTCGTACTTTTCGCTTAAAACGTGTAATTAACGGTTTTAAGCGATTTTTGGGTTTAGATACAAAATCTGAGTTTTTAATCAGTTTTTATAGTTCAAAATATTCTATTTATTATTTTGAATCAGTAGCAAAAAGCCTTGCGTCATTTGGATATGTAAAACTCATTTTATGCGTTAAAAAGTTTAATTCAGTAATTACTGAATCAATGCACTAACCCTTTATAAACTCAGCCTAAAAATCATTAAAAATATTTATAAATCCTAAAATATTATTTAACATCGGTAGGTATAAAGCTTGATACCAAAAATCGGGTTTAGGTGGGCTATGCGCTAATTATGCCGTTTAACTACTTAAAAGCTCGTTAAACACGATAATGCGCATAAATCACAATCTAGACCTCGGATTGATGTAGGATTTTACGGACATGCTTATTATTCAGTAGCCAAGGTCCTTGGCCACTCACATTGTCAAAAATCTCGTTTTAAGTTCGAAAGGGCATTTTGGTCAACTTCTAAGCATTTAACGGAACGCGCAAACGAACCGTGTAATCAACATTTCAAACTCAGAGGTTTGTTCTAACATGTAACCAAGTCCTAATGGAACTTTAAGGCACTATCAAATCATACTAAAACGGGTCAGAACTGAAGTCAACGCAAAAGTCAAAGCTTTGTGTTCTTCGGTTCCGAACCGAGGTTTAAACCGAAAGTTGACGAACCAAACAAGCCTAGACAAGTTCTTATACTTATCATCAAGTTATTTATGTGTCAAAACAGATTATACGTTACCCGGATTGATAATTACGCGTTTATTTGTAAAATGAAGTTCTGTTGACTTTTTCGGTTCTTGTTTGACTCGACAAACGAATACTTTATGATTTGAATCAGTAGGAACCCTTTCAAGGGTTTAATACTCATATAAATACCTACTTAGCGCTACACTAATTTCGACGTATGGCTAAACCATCGTCTACTTATCGCTAAGTCAAACTCAGTTTGACTTTTAAACTAATTATGCTAAGTAATTGACTAAGGAAAGATTAGAGCACTTACAAGGTGATTAATTGATGTTTAGGAAGACCCTTGATCAGCTTGGATGCTCCTCAAATGCTCAGAAGTGGAATGGGGAATGTTTGCAACATATGTGGGTTTATATACAAGGGTTATGCACCACCACATGTTGACAACAAGGTCTAGGGCCATCCACAAATGCTAAACACATGTCCATAGCATGTAGGGGGAGTCTAAGGTTCATGCACATGCAAGAAAACCAGCCTAAAGGGTGACAATCGCGATATACAGGCTGCTGCCTGTTTTTCTGCTTCTGGGCACAGCTAGCGCACCGTTACGCTACACATGTAGCGGTGCGCTAGCCCGCTACTTTGGGCTTTCTGACTCATCAATGGTAGCGCACCGTTACGCTACGTATGTAGCGGTGCGCTAGCCCCTTCCTGAGACAAAATTGTTGTCGTTTGTTGAAGATTCGTAAAGGTAACAACTTGCACGACTTTTGGGACATCAATTATCGACTTTGGGACTTATTTTATCAGTAGGAAACCTCCAATAAGTGTCTAATACTGTAACATACCCTACCATCATCCATTAATTCACTTGATTGCATACACAAGAGTCGTAAATGACGGTTTATCATTCATTTCATCATGGGATCACATCATGCATTTGACTTTTCCTTTCTTGACAATAATCCTGTGCATAGAGGGCATAAAAGATGTGTATTGCATTTAATCGGGTCTTGGGATTTAAAAAATTTAGGTCGTTCAGAGGTAACAGTTTAACATGACGCCACTTTAATTCCTACCGAAACATCTTTATTAAATCCGGGTTTCCAACGCGTTTTGTCTGACATGACACGTGTCGTTTTATTATAGAACCCGAATTTTTCGAGGTGTTACATCCTCACCCCCTTAAAATAAATCTCGACCCGAGATTTACTGAAACAAGTAAGGGTACTTTTCTTTCATGGTGGATTCTAACTCCCACGTGAAATCGGGACCTCTACGGGCATCCCATTTGACCTTCACAAAAGGTATATGCTTTCTCCGAAGCTTCCTTACCTGTCGATCTTCAATCGACAAAGGTTTTTCAACAAATGTTAAGCTCTTATCTATTTGTACATCTGTATGTGGCATGACATGTGAATCGTCAGCGGAACACTTCTTTAGATTGCAGATGTGGAACACATTGTGAATTCCACTGAGCTCTTCCGGTAAGTTCAACTTGTAGGCAACAGACCCGACACGTTCAATAACCTCGAAAGGTCCTATGTATCTCGGGCTTAGTTTGCCTTTCTTACCGAATCGCATCACCCCTTTCCATGGTGACACTTTAAGTAGGACTTTGTCACCTACCTCGAAGTGAAAATCCTTACGACTTGGATCCGCGTAACTCTTCTGCCTATTCCGGGCAGCTTGGAGGTTGTTACGAATCTGGACAATCCTGTCCGTCGTTTCAAACACGATTTCTGGTCCTGATAACTGGACTTCTCCAACTTCCGCCCAACAAACTGGCGATCTACACTTTCTACCGTATAATGCCTCAAAAGGCGCAGCCTTAATGCTGGTATGGTAGCTATTGTTATAGGAGAACTCGATCAATGGTAGGTTCTTATCCCAGCTACCTTTTAATTCGATCGCACATGCACGTAGCATGTCTTCCAACGTTTGAATGGTACGCTCACTCTGACCGTCTGTCTGAGGATGGTAAGCCGTACTAAAGTTCAACCGTGTGCCCAAAGATTGTTGGAAACTTTTCCAAAAATGTGACGTGTATCTAGTATCCCGGTCAGAGATAATAGCTACAGGTATGCCGTGTAGGGCTACAATCTTATCAACATATAACTGGGCTAACATATCGGAGCTATAAGTCTCCTTGATGGGTAAGAAATGAGCTGACTTAGTCAGTCTGTCAACTATGACCCATATTGTATCATTGCCTTTCCTTGTCTTGGGTAACTTGGTAATAAAATCCATAGTTACCATTTCCCACTTCCACGTAGGAAGTTCAGGCTGTTGTAGCAAACCTGACGGTTTCTGATGCTCGGCTTTGACTTGCGCACATGTCAAGCATTTTGCTACATGGGCGGCCACAGACTTTTTCAAGCCTATCCACCAATAATTTGCCTTCAAATCCTGGTACATCTTGTCAGCTCCAGGATGAACGGAGTATTTGGAACTATGGGCTTCTTGGAGGATGACATCACGAAGTCCTCCAAAAATTGGAACCCATATTCGTCCGTTTAACCGTAAAATTCCGTCCTTGCTAAGAGTTAACTGCTCCTCAGTTACTCCTAACTTTTCATTAGGATAGTTAGCTTCCAGCACAGCTTCCTTCTGTGCAGCTAACACCCTTTCTATCAAACTGTTCTTTATCTCCATACGCTTGGCGTTAATTCGAATGGGTTTAACCCTTTCCTTTCTGCTCAAGGCATCAGCGACTACATTCGCTTTGCCGGGATGGTATTTGATTTCACAATCATAATCATTCAAAGTTTCCATCCAACGGCGTTGCCTCATGTTTAATTCTTTCTGGTTAAACAGATGCTGGAGGCTCTTGTGATCAGAAAAGATCACAAACTTGATTCCATAAAGATAATGCCTCCACAGTTTTAGTGCGAACACAACGGCACCCAATTCCAAGTCATGGGTGGTGTAATTCTTTTCGTGCACCTTCAACTGTCGTGATGCATAGGCAATCACTTTGCCTTTCTGCATAAGCACACACCCCATGCCAGTGTGTGATGCATCACAATAAACTACAAATTCTTCAGCGCCTTCAGGTAAGGTAAGCACAGGAGCGTTGCTCAACCTTTGTTTCAAAACATCGAAGGACTCTTGCTGCTTAGGACCCCAAATGAACTTTACTTTCTTCTTGGTCAGGGAAGTTAAGGGTGCAGCAATCCTTGAAAAATTTTCAATGAAGCGTCGGTAATATCCTGCCAACCCTAGGAAGCTACGGATTTCTGTTGGCGTCTTTGGCTCTTGCCAATTCATAACAGCTTCAACTTTAGCGGGATCCACCTGGATACCACGCTCACTGACCACGTGTCCAAGAAATTGGACTTTCCTAAGCCAAAATTCACACTTGGAGAATTTGGCATAGAGCTTTTCCTTATGCAGAAGTTTGAGAATACATCGAAGATGTTTCTCGTGGTCAGCTTTGTTCTTAGAATAAATGAGAATGTCGTCGATGAAAACGATGACGAATTTATCTAAGTGCGGCTTGCAAACGCGATTCATGAGATCCATGAACGCAGCCGGTGCATTGGTGAGCCCAAAAGGCATCACTAGAAACTCGTAGTGACCGTAACGAGTCCTAAATGCAGTCTTGTGTACGTCTCCATCCATGACCTTCAACTGATGGTAGCCAGACCTCAAATCAATCTTTGAGAAGTAACTTGCCCCCTGAAGCTGATCGAACAAATCGTCGATTCTGGGCAATGGATATCTATTCTTGATCGTGACCTTGTTAAGCTCGCGATAGTCGATGCACAGACGCATCGACCCATCCTTCTTCTTGACAAACAGGATTGGCGCTCCCCAAGGAGATGAACTAGGTCGAATGAAACCCTTAGCCAGCAGTTCATCTAGCTGCGTCCGCAACTCCTTCATTTCGGTGGGTGCCAATCTGTACGGTGCTCTGGCAACTGGTGCCGCTCCGGGAATGATATCGATCCTGAATTCGACTTGTCTATCTGGTGGTAGGCCAGGTAGATCTTCAGGAAACACTCCTGGGTATTCAGAAATGACAGGGATGTCTTCTAACTTCGGTTTAGGTTCCTCCAAAATCACTTGCGCCATGTAAATGACACATCCCCTCTTCAAACACTTGGAAGCCTTGAGCATAGTCACCTGCTCAGGCAGTCCGTACTGGGTATCTCCCCGAATGGTAAGTGACTCACCAGACGGAGTCTTTATTACTACTTGTTTCTGTTTACAAACGATTTGGGCCTGGTTATGAGATAACCAGTCCATACCCAGAACTATGTCAAAACCAGCTAATTTAAACGGAAGTAGAGACAGAGGGAAAGAATGGTTCTTAATGGATATAGTACATCCATCTAACACAGTAGAGACGGTTTCTATGGTACCATCTGCTAACTCTACCTCATAGTTTACGCTTAGGGTTTTGACAGGTAAATTCAGCAATTTACAAAATTTATGATCCACAAAAGACTTATCTGCGCCTGAATCAAACAGTACTCTTGCAAAGACATCATTTACAAGGAATGTACCTGTTATGACGTTATCATCTTGCACAGCCTCCTGCGCATCCATCCTGAAGACTCTGGCGTTAGTCTTCCTAGCCTCCTCAGGCTTCTTGTTGTTCTTGGGGCAGTTAGTCTTTATGTGGCCCTTCTCATTGCAACGATAGCACGTCGCATCTTTCATCTTCTTGCAATCCAAGGTTTTGTGTTCCTTGGATTTGCACAAACCACAAGCAAAAGACCTTGACTCGTTATTCGAGTTTGATCCGAATCTGCACTTTCCAAAGTGCTTTTTCTTGCAAGTTTTGCACGTAGGCTTCTCATCAGAACGATGCCCATCTTTCCTCGACTCCGTTCCCTTCTTGCGATCACCGCTCCCACGGTGTTTCTTGTTCGACCAACGCGAACCATCATCTTCTCGTTTCCTCTTCTCAGTATCCTTATTCCTTAGCGATCTCTGACGGACCGCATCAAGTGTGAGGGATAAGGAAAGGTCAGTTACAGACCTGAAGGTAACTGGCCGAGAAGCTTTAACACTGGCCTTGATCTCGGGTTCCAACCCACCAATAAAACGAGCAATCCTTTTAGGCTCCGGGGTTACCAAATAAGGTACTAACCGGGATAGTGTATTGAAGCTTGTCAGATAAGCCTGACAGTCGAGGTTCTTCATCACCAGTGCTAGAAAGTCTGATTCGATCTTTTCCACCTCATGTTGAGGGCAGAAATTTTCCTTGATCAATGCGATGAATTGATCCCACGTCATACTATACAACGGGATCTTTCCGGAAGCCTCCATCAGAGCCCTCCACCAAGCCAACGCCTGACCTTTGAAGGACTGTGAGACAAATTTCACTATATCCCGTTCAGCGCACCCGCTTATGTCCACCACTGTGTCCATTTCATCCAGCCACGTCATGCAATCAACGGCCCCCTTTTCCCCTGAAAAATCCCGGGGCTTGCAAGACACAAAGTATTTGTAAGTGCAACCCTTGTTACGGGGTCCTTGATGCAGTACCAAGTGCTGGGATGGGTCACTTTGATTGTTGGTGGACTGACGGTCATCACCGTCTTTCTTAGGTCCGTTCTTCTTGGGAGGAGGCTTGTTATGAGCCTCTGAATGTGTTCTTGGCTTTGAGTGTGATACAGAGTGTGTCCTACTCCGGGTACCACTATACTCTTCATATTGCCTATCCAAGGCTTGAGTGACAGCACCATCAATGATAGCTTTTAGTTCGGCGCCCGTCAATGTAATCTGGGCGTTTTCATTTGGCGCCACAGGATGGCTATTGACTTCATTAGAATTTGCCATTTATATTGAACTGTTACAGAAAACAAGAACAATATTTTATTTGAAAGTTTATTATGGAATTACCCCTTAGGGTAACTCGTTAACCATGGTAACAGAGACCCTATTTGGTTAACTTACCAATCGTATTAATTTAGGATTTCAATTAAAATTTATCCTAAACACGAAACAATAATAATATATATATTTTAGCACATAAGGCTTGGTCACATGGACAATTTAATAAACTATGATTTCAGAGAATCAAGACTTTTAAGGTTTGAACCTAGTTCATTACCTTTATTAGACAGGGAGTCCTAGCTACCACTGTCTTTTGGCTTATATAGAAATGAGCATGGCCCGTAGGCGCTATATTACCACGTATGGTTAAATATGATCACCTTAATTGATGATGTAAATCCAGGATTCAGAGATCATTATACTGGATTAGGAACCTTCTAAAGAATCCTTATTCATTTAAAAATGACATGTGATTTTTAACGAATCACTTCTGCCAGGAGTGTTAACATGTTTTAAGATGTTAACAGGGATTTGAATCTTTTAAACCGGTCTTACCATTTTGGCCCGGTCTTATATTTGACACGAGGCTAGGTTTCACACTTAAAGATTCTTAATTAAATGATTACTTAGGTAGATTAAAAGGAATGATTTTTAATTTATTTAATTCATGTATAATTATTATATGTGCACAAATGGCAAACATGAAATTTATAAAACAACACTCCAATAATTTACAACAATATTACATATCGCCCTAAACGGGTCTTTCACACATGAAATTTGCCCACGTAGGAGCTACAACATAACAACATGCCCACGCAGGGGTCTTACAGAAGACATGCCCACGTAGGGGTTAACACACTAACAATTGTCCACGTAGGGACTTAAACAAACATAAGTCCACGTAGGGACTAAACATACAACTTACCCTCGTAGGGGTTTATAGAAAGAGAGACCCACGTAGGGGTCAATACACACAACAAACATCCACACATAAATGTCCACGCAGGGACTTAATTTTTAAAGTAGACATATACACATAAAGGATTTACTGATCCTTCTTGCTCTTTCCCTTGATTAAGTTCGTCAAGGTCTTGAACATTCCCTGGTTGCGCCGTCGATCTTCCCGTGCCTCATGTCGCACCTCTCTAATACTTTGCAGGATCTCCTGATGCAGTGGTGGCGACATTTGTAGAGACGGCGGGGGTTGTTGGTAAAACGGGGGTTGTGTAGGCATCTGGTACCCTTGGACTGGGTACCCTACTCCCCAAGGACCCCCATACGGTCCATCAGGGTTAAGAGCGTTGTAATTAGCAGCTACCAGGTATGGGTCTGCTTCAGCGTAATCGGGGTTAGTGTGGGTCGGTAGCTCAAACGGGTTATACATCGAAGGACCCGTGTATGCTGGTATCTGATTATCAAAACCCATTGGTGTCGGTTGTTGCGCGAAGGGGTTTGATGGTCCACCCATTTGTGGATCTTCTGGAAGCGGCTGATAATTTCTGCCACTTGATTGTAGAGGAGAGCTGAAATGAAACTCTTCTCTTCGTGTGGACATCCGGGCTCCGGTTCTCCTATGTCTTTGCGGTTGCGGAGGCGCCGGTTGAACTGGTGGCGGAGGAGGTGGTGGCGTAACTGCCACAAACTGGTGATTCCCAGAGGAATCTTGATGATGCTGCTGCTGCTGCTCATGAGGCGAAGAATAGTGTGGCTGCTGCTGCTGATGCGGCGACGAATGGTGTGAAGGCGTATAGTACCATTCGTGCTGAGTAAAGATAGCCTGGAAGCTATCTGGACCACTATAGGGTGGTCCGTGATAAATGGAACTATCCGAGACCTCGATTGGGTGGTTGGGAGTTCCTGATGCGGGTTCTTCGGGGTCGTCTTCCTCTTCCATATCATTGCCTCCAGAGAAATGGTCCTCCGGTCCCAATGGGTTGAAACCCACTGGTTCTTGTAGATAATCTGCCGGGTTAAACCGGCCTCGGAAGAATGGAGTGGGGTCTCCAAAAGAGCGGTGCGACATTGACCGCTGTAACGGTATGTGCGAACGGTGCGAGTCTCCAGGCTCATTTTCCGAGTGTGGCCCGTAGGAGTCCTGGGCGGGAGTCGTCGAGCTGTTCGAAGTCGACCGTCTTGCTGGTTGAAATAGACCTCTCTGGTTCCGTCGAGTACCATCACTCTCGGCGGGAATAGGACCTCGTGTATTCGAAGGTCCTGCTTCGTGGTCGTTGGGGGCGGATACTGGCCCCTTTCCACGTCCTCTTGTTCTCAAAAATCTTGGCGGCATTTTGTTATTCCTGTCAATAAAGCATGAGATAACAATAGCAAATATAAAATTTTAAAGGACAAAACAAAAACCGAATAAGGTGGAATTTGTCCTATGTTATAAGTCTAGACTCAAAGGTTTAGATATGTGCAATTGTGTAACTGAGATTAAACACAAAAGGCTAGTGTTTAATTCACTCAGTGTTGGCTCTGATACCAACCTGTCACACCCCGATTTCCACGTGTCACCGGTGGGCCCGGTGGGGGAGTATCGTGACGTGGTTGGCAACGTAATAGTCAAACAACACAATATAATAATGCACAGCGGAAGCAAATTTAAATAAGATACAACCGAATTTATTATTGTAAACAAAGTCACAATTATCCGGTGTTTATCCACAGTAGGATCGAATAATAAAAATATTGTTTATGGTTCAACAGACATCGGCATCTTAAGTTTGCGAGACTTCTAGTGATGCTTAGGAGACTCCCAGCCTATTTCGCCTAGTACCTGCATTTAATCTTTTTGGGAAAATACGTCAGTTTACACTGGTAAATACATTCAACTGACTCATTTTATAAAATGATTGAAAATTGGTTTGGATGCACATGGCATAAACATTTTTGTTTAACTTGGGAGAATTATTTTGATATATAATAATCTTGTTAACGATTTACGTGTTACTTATGCGTTCAGTAGCCCGGACGTATCCGGGTTAAAGATCAATAGACACACCACTGTAAGTGAGTTATACACGGGAGTACGCCTACACCCCGTGCTCAGGTCGTGGCAATCTCGTAAGATAATGCCGAGGATATCCGGGACATGGTCATTAACCCCCCCAAAGGCTGTAAAGTAAACACATCTGTTTAAACGAGCCGATCAAATTATTCAATTAACCACTAAGCGTGGAAGATTTGATGCCCGATCAAGCGGTACGCTATGTACCGTAACCCAAGCCCGTATAGGGAAAATAAGTTAAAAGTATTTACCTTGATGCAAAGTATAGTCACAATAATCAAATAGCAGGTAGCTTTTACTGTTCTCCTAATCTGGAACGAAGGTTAAATATAACCTATTAGAATCCTAGCGGTTCTTAATTAAGCTTAGGCTTAGACCGGCTAGTTTCAAAGATACGGTTCGTACGCACGATTAAGCGAAGACCGGATAGAATGTGATTTAGACCCGACAAGTTCAGAGACTTGTTTAATATGGGTTTATTATTCACATTCTGGATTTTGAGATAAAACCGTTAAGGTTTGACCCGTTTCGGTTATTTATACGTAAACTAGTTACATAACCGAACCGAACGCGATTAACGCGTAACGGTTAATCTAGAGAGTCCGGGACAGGTTACTAATGTTGATATGCTTTATATATGTTGTGATATCATTAAGATATCTTCCATTATGCCCAAAACGAGATTAATTGCCAACTAAGCCCCGTAGGGGTATTTTGGTCATTTTGAAGGTTATAAAAGAGTTTTAACGTAGGTCTGAATTCGGGACTGATGTAATCTGTAAAAATACACATTTTACTAAGTTACATCAGTAGACAATGAGTCTTGTATGTTTATAAAGGTTTTAACTCGTACTTTTCGCTTAAAACGTGTAATTAACGGTTTTAAGCGATTTTTGGGTTTAGATACAAAATCTGAGTTTTTAATCAGTTTTTATAGTTCAAAATATTCTATTTATTATTTTGAATCAGTAGCAAAAAGCCTTGCGTCATTTGGATATGTAAAACTCATTTTATGCGTTAAAAAGTTTAATTCAGTAATTACTGAATCAATGCACTAACCCTTTATAAACTCAGCCTAAAAATCATTAAAAATATTTATAAATCCTAAAATATTATTTAACATCGGTAGGTATAAAGCTTGATACCAAAAATCGGGTTTAGGTGGGCTATGCGCTAATTATGCCGTTTAACTACTTAAAAGCTCGTTAAACACGATAATGCGCATAAATCACAATCTAGACCTCGGATTGATGTAGGATTTTACGGACATGCTTATTATTCAGTAGCCAAGGTCCTTGGCCACTCACATTGTCAAAAATCTCGTTTTAAGTTCGAAAGGGCATTTTGGTCAACTTCTAAGCATTTAACGGAACGCGCAAACGAACCGTGTAATCAACATTTCAAACTCAGAGGTTTGTTCTAACATGTAACCAAGTCCTAATGGAACTTTAAGGCACTATCAAATCATACTAAAACGGGTCAGAACTGAAGTCAACGCAAAAGTCAAAGCTTTGTGTTCTTCGGTTCCGAACCGAGGTTTAAACCGAAAGTTGACGAACCAAACAAGCCTAGACAAGTTCTTATACTTATCATCAAGTTATTTATGTGTCAAAACAGATTATACGTTACCCGGATTGATAATTACGCGTTTATTTGTAAAATGAAGTTCTGTTGACTTTTTCGGTTCTTGTTTGACTCGACAAACGAATACTTTATGATTTGAATCAGTAGGAACCCTTTCAAGGGTTTAATACTCATATAAATACCTACTTAGCGCTACACTAATTTCGACGTATGGCTAAACCATCGTCTACTTATCGCTAAGTCAAACTCAGTTTGACTTTTAAACTAATTATGCTAAGTAATTGACTAAGGAAAGATTAGAGCACTTACAAGGTGATTAATTGATGTTTAGGAAGACCCTTGATCAGCTTGGATGCTCCTCAAATGCTCAGAAGTGGAATGGGGAATGTTTGCAACATATGTGGGTTTATATACAAGGGTTATGCACCACCACATGTTGACAACAAGGTCTAGGGCCATCCACAAATGCTAAACACATGTCCATAGCATGTAGGGGGAGTCTAAGGTTCATGCACATGCAAGAAAACCGGCCTAAAGGGTGACAATCGCGATATACAGGCTGCTGCCTGTTTTTCTGCTTCTGGGCACAGCTAGCGCACCGTTACGCTACACATGTAGCGGTGCGCTAGCCCGCTACTTTGGGCTTTCTGACTCATCAATGGTAGCGCACCGTTACGCTACGTATGTAGCGGTGCGCTAGCCCCTTCCTGAGACAAAATTGTTGTCGTTTGTTGAAGATTCGTAAAGGTAACAACTTGCACGACTTTTGGGACATCAATTATCGACTTTGGGACTTATTTTATCAGTAGGAAACCTCCAATAAGTGTCTAATACTGTAACATACCCTACCATCATCCATTAATTCACTTGATTGCATACACAAGAGTCGTAAATGACGGTTTATCATTCATTTCATCATGGGATCACATCATGCATTTGACTTTTCCTTTCTTGACAATAATCCTGTGCATAGAGGGCATAAAAGATGTGTATTGCATTTAATCGGGTCTTGGGATTTAAAAAATTTAGGTCGTTCAGAGGTAACAGTTTAACATGACGCCACTTTAATTCCTACCGAAACATCTTTATTAAATCCGGGTTTCCAACGCGTTTTGTCTGACATGACACGTGTCGTTTTATTATAGAACCCGAATTTTTCGAGGTGTTACATCAATGGGCAGCCTGAGAGAAAATGGTCACTTTTAAGGCGTAATGGCGCTATACCCTGCTAGTCCCCCAGTTCAGTGCTGCTAAAGTATGTTAGTAGCTTTGAACTTGATAAGTAATAAAAAGAAATTGGCAAGTAAATATGCAGTATAACATGCGAAGAAGACTCTGACATGCTTATTAACCGATTTAAACGTATTGTATATAAGTGTGCGTAAAATAAAGGTGAGACCTTTATCGACACTTTTTTGTTTAGTGGGCAATTCTGACAGGTATTCTTTTAATATATGAAAGAATTGACAAGTCATTTTGAAAAAATAACATATAACTTATGGAGTATTCCGTCGAGCTATCAAGGTATGTGAGATCATTATATTAAGGGTAAGATTAAGAACCTGTCACCCGTGAGTCTTGCGTGTAGATGTCTGACATAATGGTTGCGCCGAGTTCAAGATTGTCTATCAAATATGATAGTTCAGCAATTGAGGCGGCGTGGTGAGAAATTACCTAGCTAAGCCCGCGTGCTTGAATAAGGATTATTCAATGTATAGTTTAGCATGTGCAAATATTATGACCATGTCCGCCCATAGTCGTGTTGTTCCGAGCAGATTACCCAGTTTGATGATGCTAAGTATGTTAGGACATAACTATTGAAAGTAGTTATATAGGCGCATGCAACATGTTAGATGGCCAATCGAGCGTGGCCCCATGCATGTGTGGGCAATGAAATCTTCCATTCATGTGTTTAGGATTTTGTAATTTTGAGGTAGCGTCGCCATGTCAGGTTATATACGGACCATTATATAGATATATATATATATAGTCAAGTGGACCAAGGGCGTGCAATGAGATGCCAGGCGTGTTTGAATAAGTAAAAATGTATCGCGCAACTAAATAAAGCAATAAAATAGGATTGTACCTGGAATTGCGTTCCGAAATATGTAGCTCTGCATAATGAATTCTGGCTTAGGTCTATCCTTACCAAAGTTGTACCTTTGGTTTTGGTGACTACGTTCTGTAGCGTTTGTAGTGTTACACCGTTCCCGTCCCTTATTTTAATGTTGCTAGATAATGTTAGCAGGAGAATCATGTGCTCGATGTGTTATGTTGGAGACGGCGAGAACATTATCAGGAAGACTGTCTATCTTGAGGATGTCAGTGACCGAACATATTTCCCCTCGCGCAATTGCGTGGAATGTTTGCCTAAATTTTAACAAGTGATCCTCGATGTCGCGCTATGGCGTGTGAGACACTTGCCCAAAATGATTAAGTGTTTTATGCGTCTCAGCGTGGATGAAAATTTGTTGGAGTTATCACATAACTTTCCACCCGCGCATTGGCGTTTAGAATACTGGTTTGAGTGACCAATATAGGGCCTATCAGCGTGGACAATATATATCCGAATAAGTGTTTCTCCTGTCGCATAGCGTGTGGAATACTTAGTTGAATATGTTAGTTTTTCTTTGTCGTGTATTTGTTTCAACCGCAAAATAGTGTATGGCGTACCAAACGCTATAGTTGTAGATCAAGTGACATGGAGAGTACACATATCCTATCAGCACGGTTCATAGTCAGCAGAAAATGTGATGGTGGCCCAATAGGATGTGGAGTACCTAACACGTTGCCAATAAATATGTGGCACACGACCAAGTACTAATGTGTCGCATTGCCGAATGACAATATGGTGCATAGTTGTATAGAGAGCCAGCCCATGGAGATTACAAGATGTAGCATCTGGTTAAACGAATATGTAGCGCAAGGCTGAATGATGCCGCACCTCGTCAAAATTTATGCCCTTCAACTGGGATATGCCATGCTAGGACTGAAACGACCGATTCTGATGACCACGTCCAGTAATGGTAGTTCGTGAGGTCAAGACTGCTAGCCTGGCCCACTGATAGGGCGGCTTAGTAGATTCTTTGATAAGCGAGTAAATGTAAGATAGATCATTCAACAATGAGATATCGCGTCAGTGCTACGGTGAAGTCCTCTGGTTCAATGTATACGTTTTTGTTCTCGCCTTTTGGTTTGAGCACTTTGACCCTTGTTTGTAAGCAATCCTGTGTAACTACGTCCTTGGATGGAGGTCATTAGGCGTGTGAATAAAAAGTCCCAACCGGGATACCCGGATTTGGCGGTGGCGTCCAATAAAAGTGGTGCCCACTTTGTCCTTTTGTTCAAGTCGCAGTCTTATGCGAACCATATCTTTTTGTGCAAGGGTTGTTTGAAGCGTGGACCAAAATAGCGGGACCCGAATGTTTTCCTTTATGTCATCTATCGGGTATCTCGCTTATCAGGCAAACAAGTTGCCTGGTATGTATTGAGGTTTCAATTTTTTCCTTTAGAAAGTAATTGTGTTGGCTTTTAGGAGATGCACATCCCTTGCACATTTAGGTTCCATATAGTTTGAGAGCATTTTCCTGTAGCGAAAGGTCGAATATAATGAAGTCATTCATGTAGGTCCATGATGCTTCTGACAATGGAGCAGTCAGGCAAAGAACGCGTGGCCCTGACCAGACAAGTCCAAACACCAAGCGAGCCGAGACAAAGGCGATATATACGTTAGTCAATGGCATGCGAACGAGGCACAACGACAACATGGCAGATGTCATCTGACGGGACGTCAGAAGTGGCGCATATGCTGGTTGTGTGACGGTGGCGTCACGAATGCGGGCGGCTCAAAAACGAGCGACGTGCATGTCAATGTGTGGATGTGGGCGGCGTGAAGGCCGATGGCACGATAAGATTGTGCGTTGGAGATGATGTGACCAAGAAAGTTATACAACATCACCCATGTAAGTCCCACCGTTTCAATATGTTACCGGGTGTCTTAACTAGGATGCTCCGGAAGAATGGCGGGTTTGGAGACGGCGTCCAGTGACCTGAGGGTTGTCAGTGCCATACCATGCAAGTTCCCGACTTAGTGACGCTGTCACCAAAGACTCGTTTGTGTGCACGGGGTTACTTTTGGTGAATTGATTACTCTTGCCATATATAGGTTCAGTCTGAACCGTAACTGGCCCGGATGTGCACTATATATTGGTGTTAAACACACTTTGCCTTGTTGTGTCCAAAATTCAAGCTTTATTACGCCGCATGGCCAAAATTCGAGGGATGGACCTATGCACGTTGGTGACGCGCAAGAGGACGGACTGGCAGGCTTGTGGCGTACGCAGGTGGAGTGAAAGCAATGAAGTTCTAAATAACGTGACTGTACCCTGCCATAGATGGCGGAAAAAGATGATCGTCCGCCAGAGGTGGCGGGAGCATGAGAGTGGTCCGCCGGAGAAGGCAAGGAGATACGGTTATCTGTTGGTGATGGCGTGACCTAGACGATTGTTTCCCGTAAGCGTCGGGAAGAAAATGGTCACAACCCAGATGAGTGGATGGTTGGGCGCGTCCGCCGTGGTCGGCGTGACCCAGATTGGTGCCCGCTTGTTGACGTTGTGAGCAAGGTGAATGTGTATTGTTCCCCTGACAGTTGGCAACGCGAGTTTAAGCTCACGCGTGACAGTGGCCCGCTGATACGGTGATCCGCCTGAGTGGAGTATTGGAGGAAAATCCGAACTTGTCTGAAAGAGCCGTTGGTACCTTACACGTGCATGTTTTTTACTTGCTTTAACAATAGCGGGACGTGATGATAACCCGCGTGAGGTGGCAGGAGCGAGATGGTCGTCCACTGATGGAGGGCGGGATTACCTGGTTATCCGCCAGGGATGGCATGACCGAAACTATCACCCGGAGATGAGTGGAGCGTGATGGTAGGCCACCTAAGGTGGCGTGTCATATAAGCGACCCTCCGGAGGTGGCCGGGATGCGTTGTGTTTGGCGGTGAAAAGGGAACACCTGCCCGTGAAGAATGCGACAGGTTTGTCAACTGCAAGTGCTTATGCATGCCATCACTGCGAAGGCAGGTGGTACACATGAGCGGAGCGAAGGCGATCAGGCCGCATATGGCGGAAGGAGTGTGTGGTCCGCTATTGGTGGCGGAACACGATAGCTCACACAGGCATGCGCGTGCAAGTCGTCCGTCGACAGCTTTAAAAGGCAACCTGATAATATTGAAAAAAAATAGTGTATCTTCGTTTACCCGCCCGTATGCGTGTTTGAAAGGAAGCTCGTATATAATATGATTAAAAAAGAGAAGATGGGTGGGAGTTATCCCCTGTTTTCTCGTGTTATAATAATAAAAAGGTATCAAGTGCGTCGAAAATCTTGCATACACCTTTTCAGAACTTAATTCGTTTTGTGGCATGACATCAGCCATCAAAATATACTGTTAAGAGTTTTATTGAAATAAAAGGGTAGGAATTATAGTTGTGAAGCAACTCTTCCTATTGGATCTCTCAAGAAACAAAGATGTCAGGTATGCAGACATCTAGACCTAGAGCATGTATATGTGCTTAGCCAATAAAAGAGATCGGGAGATTTGAACCCCAACGAAACATATCTAGAAAGATGTTTATTAATAATTTTTATGTATTAATTAATAGAGAAGATTTGAATGCTTAACCTTTGTGAAAACCTGTATGATGAATGCAGACATTGAGATCGAGTGGAGATAAATGAGATGTGATTGTTGCCATCCCACGGATGGCGCCAATGAAGAAGCATAGCCCGAGCGGGTCGGTACTTCTACGATGATGGATACGGATATGGTCACACCTCGTCTTCTCGACTCGTCCTAAACCTGTAAACAAGAAGAGAGAAACGTGGGCAATGTAGAGACGGCCGGTAGGGGATAAATCCCCTATTTCCAGCTACAAAAGTGTTGCCCCATATTCGATGCCCTAATAAGGAGGTGGAGACCTTCTTATATAGGAGATATGGGAAAAACCCTAACCTCAATGGGCCAGGCCCAGTTAGGGGTTGTCTCTACGAGCCCACAGCCTAGTGTAGCATAAACTACAACGCGCTGGGCTTCGCGGGTTAGTATACAATAATAATATATAATTACTATAAAAGTGATAAATAGCAAGAAAGTCCGACCGGTCGGGTCGGGTCCAGTACCATACCTCGTCAGGTGCAATTTTTATAAAAAACTAATGTCGTATGAAAGAGTTATTAACGTTTAAAAAAAGGGGGGGGGGGAATTGGAGGAAAGAGAAACTATTGCCTTGGATTGACTAGAATGCCCCTAAACAAACTCACGCGACTCTTTTCTTCCCTTTAATTTCCATCATTCACTACTAGAAAAATAGCCAATTTACTACAGAATTTTGCTACGGAAAAAAATGCGTCACAAATTTTGACAAAATTGTGACGCATTTATAACGACAAAAAAAACCCCAATTTTTTATACAAATTTGCTACACAATTGTGACAAACACTAATAACGTATAATTTTGGCATAATTTCATTATAAAATTAAGTATCCAGTTATAAAATAAAATGGTGTACAATTTTTTTGAAAGTGCAGCCACACATCTTTTTCCTTTCACCCCCTCAACTTTCATAAAATTGGTGTAGGGCTCGAAAGTATCCTCTATTTTGAAAGTGCAGCCACTTTTTTCAGATCTAAACCTAGGGCATGTTTGGCTAAGCTTATTATAGTTAAAAAGGACTTTTGGAAAAGGACTTTTGGAAAAATGACTTTTTGAAAAGGAGTTTTTAAAAAAAGTGTTTGGATTAGCTTATTGATGTAAAATGACTAAAATGGGCATTCTTTTAGATATAAGGGGGTAAAGAAGGGGTATATTGGTAATTTGTAGTTTGAAAAGTTAAAAGCTGGCCAAGAAGTCACAATATTGTGACTTCTTGAAACCTTCTTTTTCTTCTTTGCAAAAAGCCATTTCTAAAAGGACTTTTGGCTTAGCCAAACACAAAAACAACTTATTGGCTTTTTGATAAGTCAATAAGCCAATAAGTTGTTTTGAAAAGCTTAGCCAAACATGCCCATAAAACAATTTAAGGCTAGGAACATTACCAGTCTGGTGAATTCCGCTACCACCTACTCCGATCGCATCGCAGAAACCCTAGCCCGTACCGCTGCCACCACCGCCGCCAACGACGTAACCCTAGCAAACTACATCCGATTGACTCCAGACTCTTCTTCTTCTTCTTCCTCTTCACACCTTAAACCCTCGCCAACGACGTAACCCTAGCAAACACCTTAAGTGAACCGACAGTTGAGAGCATTAGAGTTAACACTTCTTCGATTGACGGTACTTTATTCTACACTGTTATGTTTATGGACTTTATGTGGCCTCTGTTTTCCTCAATTTAGAAGCGTTAATTTTAAGCTATGTGACTTCAATGTAAAGGATCAATTTCATTGAATGTTGATTATTTTTGTCTAATATAAGTTGTTTGATGTTTGATGAACTGTTTTGTAGATTCGAAGAGAGAACTTATATTCTGTGGTAAGTGTTTGTTATAAAAAATAAAACTGTTAGTTGTCTAGTTTGATTTTATGGAAGTGTTGATGAATCTGTTGAGTACTGGTACAATTAGGGTAGTTTATAATGGAGGTAATGAACAGAAGTTGATCTGCTGTGTTCTATATCGAATCATATATGTGGTTGTGATTACAATAGTTAGTTTACTGTTCTGTTTATCAAACTGTTAGGTGTCTAGTTTGATTTTACGGAAGTGTTGATGAATCTGTTGACTACTGGTACAATTAGGTTGTTTTATAATGGAATTAATGAATGAAACTTGATCTTGATATGTTGTGTTCTATATAATTGTATATGTATTGCGATAATAATAGTTCGTATACTGTTCTGTTTAGCAAATTATTAGGATGAACGAGCCTGTGATCAGATCACTCGTATCTCTCATTCTTGAATCTTGACAAGAATGAGCCTCCAATTCTAAGTCATACCACATCTTTATCCACCCTTCTATATTTGCATTCCACCAGGTTCATTTTACCTGTTTCTAATGCAAGTATAATTGAAAAATAGATCGACAAAAATGTTTCCCGATAGAGACTGGATGTACACGAAGAGAACCACTAGTAATGGTCTTTTTAACCCAACATTTCCACCTGTTGCTAATTCATTCTCATATGTATGTAGGATCGATGGCGATGTTGGGTTCAATAACACGGATTTATTCCCTGATATTGTACCTCTGTTGTTAACTCTCTTAAGAGATGCTACACCTGCCGTTGCTAGACAGGCCATCACATGTGGAATCACTTTATTCCGACGCTCTCTTATTAAAACTGCAATTCAGGTATAATTAATTATATTACTTGAGATGCTATGCTCTACTCATCAACAGTCTCATAGCTAGCTGTCTGTCTATATCTTTCAGGGCCTATATTCAAGTGACCTCCATGATTCTCTCCAGTCGTCATGGTTATGGATGTTGAAGCTTAAAGATGAAATTTATTCAATGGCATACCAGGTAGGTAACCACCAACATCTCACCCATAACATAATCTTTCTGCTGCACTCTAATTTTCTTTAACCACCAGCCTCAGAGCGATGGGAGAAAGTTGCTTGCGCTGAAATTCGTTGAAGCAGTCACTCTTTTATATACAGCTGATCCTAGTGCTTCTACTGAACCACCGGACGATCACACTTCTAGAGGTCTTTTTCTTTTATAAATTCTTAGTTTTTTTTTTCCATCTTTCATGTGGCTATGTCTGATGGATTGTGTGGCAGTTGGCAGATGAATTTAACATAGCATGGCTTCATGGGGGCCATCCCATACTTAATGTTGCTGATTTATCAGTGGAAGCCAGCAAGAATCTGGGTTTGTTGCTTGACCAGCTAAGATATCCAGCAGTCAAGTCACTCAGCAATATGGTTGTTATTGTGTTAATTAAGAGGTATTGGATGTTCATCATACATACATATGCTATACTTCTGTAATTTTCTTCACTTTAACTAATTGATTTATCATTCGTTTTTGTAGTCTTTCAGAAATTGCTAAGAAAAGGCCTGCATTTTATGGCCGTATTCTTCCGGTTTTATTTGGGTTGGATCCATCATCTTCTGCTGTGAAAGCTGGTCATGTTTCCGGGGTTCATCATGCTTTAAAAAATGCTTTTCTCACCTGCTTAAAATGCACGCACCCGGGTGCTGTACCGGTAACATTTCCACATTCTTGCCCTGTTTCATGTCATTTCCATCTGTCTATATACATATGCAACTCCCTTAATTTTGTTTACATCTCTTTGTGCTTTGAGTGGATGCCCTTGTGCAGTTAGGAATTCCTTGGCTTTACCTTCGAATTAGGGGCATTGACGTGCAGTTAAACTGATTATTGTGACTTGTATTGCTATGATTTTTAGGTTATGTAGAGTTGAAATAGTTAGTTTTGGATATCCAAGGAGAAGTGCTATAGGAAAATGTTAGAAAACTGATAATGAGTAATGAGTTGAATATAAAGTGACCCAACTATCTAAACACCCTCTTACGCTTGATTGAGGTGATATTCTGGTGTGCTACAGTGGTTGGTTTCCAGTTTAGAGATAACATTGCTTGTCGTTTGCTCTAGTATTAATGGGTGGGCTGATCATATTTATGGGTTTTGACCAGAATTGGTATGGGTCGTTTGCTCTACACACACTCTCATTCATCTACTGTTTTCAATACTTCGATCGATAACGACGCTGATTAAGTTGTGGAATCTGTATTTCTGTTTAAGCGTATTTAAGATTTCTCTTATTGATCGAAATAATAGGAAGAATAAGTTTCTGTTTATTGCGATTTTTAGATCTTAACAGTTACAGTTAAGTCTAGATGTTTATTCTGGCTTCAAGTATATGTAAAAATTAGAGATCGGCATTTTGTGTATTTGTTGTTATTAATCGAAATGATAATAGTAATAAGTTTCAGTTTAACGCATTCTTCAGATCTTAACTGTTTCTGTTATGTCTAGATGTTAATTCTTTTCAGTTATCTAATAATATTGCATATTCGTTGTTATTGATCGAACAATAATAATAAGTTTCAAGTTAATGCATTCTTCAGATCTTAACATATTCAATTATGTCCAGATGTTTATTCTGGTTTCAATCATCTAAAAAACTAGAATTCTGCATTTTGCATATTTGTTGTTATTGATCGAAGGAATCATAGTCTGAGTTTAACGCATTCTTCAGATCTTAACAGTTTCAGTTATGTCTAGATGTTTATTCTGGTTTCCTTTAAAAAACCCGCTAGAATCCTTTTGAACATGACTTTCATATTATTTTTTTAAGTTTCTAATATCTTTGCCCTAACATATTTAGGCTCAATCTATGCAAACACAATTGGAAGACATTCATGCTCGTCTTGAAAAAGAGACGAAGGCGAGAGAAGATCTTATGGCTCGTCTTGAAATTGAGAGAAAAGCGAGAGAAGATCTTCAACAACACATAAATAAAGCGGTGAAAAGAGAGCTACAAGACTTCATGAAGAATTGGCGTTCTAGTAATTAGTTATAAGTTGGTATCGTTTTAAAAATATATGCATGCGAAGAGTTTGTTTTGTGGTTTAGACATACTAGATATTGCGTTATGGATGTTACAAGTTGGTTAGCTTTATTGTGGATTTTAAAACATGTTTTATAATTTTCTAGTGATTTCGTTTTGCATTTTCTTAGTAAAATAAGATCTAAATGCTTTTAGTTTTTTTTTTAAATGTTTTGTTACAAATGTGTTGCAATCAAAGATCTGTTTTGTTGCAAATGTGTTGCAAGCATTAAAACATAACAAGTATGAAATGTGTAGCAAATGCTGTGACACAATATTTTCGTAGGAATTATGTTAAAATTTGCGTAGCAAATGCGTAGTAATTAGTTTCCGACGAGGCTTTTTCCAACATAAAGCTTTTGTTGCAAATGTGTAGCAAATCTCAGTTTGCTACGCATTTGTGACGGAAATGCTTGTTAGAAAATGCCAAATTTCTAGTAGTGATTTAATCTTAGCCCTTGATTAACTAAATGGATGGTCAAGATCACTTTCTAGCCTTCTTAGCCAAATAAACTTCATATTGTATCTCCACCCATGTATAATAGAACTAATAATCTTACGTAATTATTTATTCTTGTTTTTTTTACATTGACGTTAGTCCATTTCAATAATTATAAATCTCAAGATTAAAATGTCATAAAATACTGAAATTAGGACTAAAAATGTAAATATATATTCTTGTGACCAAAGTCTAATTGAAGAAAGCTTGGAGGACCAATTGTATATATTCTTCAACTAGGTTTTTTTTAATGGCAAATTTCTTTTATTCCTGTCGTCTGTGGGACTTGAACCGGAACCCAAGACCTCCTCCGCACAAGGTGTTTAAAGGTTTTACCTTTTTCAATGGACCACCACCCCATTGATTCTTAAAGTAGGTTTTGAAATCCGGACTTCAAGATAGGGATGAGCATATGCCACCGAATACCGATCCCATACCGATCCCGATCCCGAAATACCGATACCGAATTTTTTCGGTATCCCATACGGTATCCACTTTTTGGCATTTTCGGTATCGGTACGGTATCGGTATTATACCGATACCGACCCTCAAAATACCGATACCGTACCGTACCGATACCGAACCGACATGTTTCGGTATCGGTATCGGTACCTAGTTTGGGTGAAATTCAGGATCGGTATTAGGCGGTATCGGTTCGGTATCGGATACCGCTTTGCTCATCCCTACTTCAAGATAGGTGAGAAAAATCACAAAGGAAGAATTATGTAGATTTCAACTCAAACAAAGAACAAGGTGTTAATTAATACCCTCACTTTTTATAGCTAGATAGGTTTTGATGACTATAAATTTGGTATAGGTCCATTTTAATAACTATAAATTTTTGGCAGGGCCGGCCCTAAGAATTCATGTACCCTATTCGAGTTCGAAAAAACGTGCCCTAGGGCCTTAACGAAATAAATAGTTTAAACTAGTTTTTTATACAACCGTGAACCGTTGACAAAAATATAGCATTCGATGAACAATGCAATTAACAAAATACAAAATATAGTATTCGAATGAGTGACATGCCGTAAAAACTAATAAGCTAATAGCTAACCAATGATTCGTGAAGCTTTCCTTGCATTCTTGGTAACAAATTGGTGAATCAACTCTTCACAGTTTAAAATCATACGTGAATTCGACAAAAAAAAAATAGAATACGGGCCTGAATTTGACAATCATTTTTGTATAACTTACCAACAATTGAGTCTTCAACACAACAGAAAAATGGCATGAATTCGACAATAACTAATCGCCTAAACAAGGGCCTGAATTCGACAAAAAGAAACATAATAATTAATAACTAATAAGGGTATGAATGAGTGAATTCGACCAAAAACAAAACATAACAACTGAAGTACTGAACAAGGGCCGATTGATGATTTGATGTTTACTTGAATACATGATCCGTGATCGTGAGACTGAGTTCGTCGAACAGGATCTATGCGTGATGGCCCGTGGTTGCGTGCAAGATTGAAATCGAAGAACAAAAGAATGCAGACTCTGTGGCTTCTGTGCGTGCAGACTCTGTGAGTTCTTCGTCGAATCAGGTCTGTCTCCTACTCTCCTGCTATACGACGTTTTAATATCCACAGGGCACTAGTTGCCGCCCAACATGGACTAATTGTTTTTTATTAGTTTTTAAAATCATTTAGGTATTAGGCTCACTAACCTAATCCTAATAGGCTAACTAATCTAAACCATATGATTCTTTTTACAAGTGTACCTATGTTATGTTAGTATTTGTTTGGCTATACCCTATTAATTTTTTTACATATATAATATCGGATATTTTATAAAAAATACGTGCCCTACGAAATCACGGGCCCTGGCCGGTGGTCCTCCCCGCCCACCTCCAGGGCCGGCCCTGATTTTTGGACTATAATAGCATAAAAATATGAAAATTAGCGCTAGAGTTATCCCAAGGGTGAAGGGGGTCATGTCAAACATGATGTGTCATGTCAATTTCACTCTCATGCACCCACTCAAACATGAAAAATATGAAAATTTACATGAGATGGGAGGAAATTTATGAAAATTAGCGCTAGAGTTATCATGAGATGGGAGGAAATTTACACCCACTCAAACATGATGTGTCATGTCAATTTCACTCTCATGCACCACTCTTGCCCAAAAAAATAAGGAGTGGTTTCACCCAAACCATTTTTTTTTAAAGAAAGGCATGATTGGTTGAAAGAGAGTGGGGCTCACCACTACCTCATCTCCCTCATCTTCCCCGCATGCGGTGACAAGTCCCCGCAAAACTCCTTCACCGAGCGGCAAATTGATGTTGGCGGTGCACCCCTCATGTGGCAAATACATTCCCCGCTTGTTTCCCCGCTCAGCCTAAGGTTTGAAGCCACAAATATAGAATGAATCAAACAATCTGAACTTTTGATGAAATATGGCCTATTGACATAAGTCCACTTTAATAATCATGATGTCTTAGACTAATATATCTTAATATATTAAAATTAGGTCTAAAAATGTAAAAAAAAAAAAAAAACATATTCTTATGATCATAGCCTATTAAAATTAGGTCTAAAAATGTAAAAAAAAAAAAAAAAAAAAAAAAAACATATTCTTATGATCATAGCCTAATTAAAGAAACTAGGTTGACCAATTGTGTATACTCTTAAAATAAGTTTTGAACCACGTTGTTGGTGTTCAAGATAAATTAATATGCTTTTGTGATTGTGTGGTACAAACGCCCTAAGGAAGAATCATGTGGATTTCAACATTTATCTCGATCTAAACGTATTTGCATTGTATTTCGAGTTTTCAACGAAGTAATTGTTCATTAGAACTTCATTAGCCAGTTCACGATCAGGCGACGCATATTTTTCTTTGATTTTGCCGTATCCTAAAGCTAGCTTGTTGCAGCGGCCTTTGGAAAAAACTCTATACCAACACTAAAATTGGACGAGTCGGAAAAAATCACCATAATTGGATAACCCTAAAGGCAACCAATACTACTATAATCGGATGGAACATCCATTGTGTGTGTGTATATATATATATTTATTTATATTATAGAAGTGTAGAGAGTAGAGAAGACGGATTTCAAAAAAAAAAAATAGGGTAAAAATTGTGATATATATAGTGTTTTGGAAATAGGGTTTACTTTTTTATTTTTTAAATCTAGCCATTACAACGGCTCTCTCACCCTCACCACATCCAAGTTCTACTACTCGACTCCCCTACTCGATCTGCCTACTCGCATGACAAGGGGCGATGTACCTCAAGTACCTGATCCCATGTGGAAGCAGTGGGGGTGTTCAGGGTTTCCCACCCCCACCACCCTAAGTCCATTTCAATAATTATAATTTTTGGACTAAAATAATATAAAATATATAAATTAGAGCTAAAATTATAAATACACATTGTTGTGGCCAAAAACCTAGTGAAGGAACTAGGAGGACCAATTGTGTATACTCTTAAATAGGTTTGGAAACTCCGTTTTCAAGATAAAGTCAAAATGCTTTTGTGAGTGTGTGTAAGTGTGGAAAACTGCACAAAGGAAGAATCATGTCGATTCTAACTTAAATCAAGTACAAGGCGTTAATCAGGACCCTCGTTTTTATGGGTAATTAGATGTCGAAGACCATGGGCGGACCTAGCCTTTGTCCAGGATGAGCGGCCGCACCCCTTGAAAAAAAAAATTTAGTGTATATTTTAGGCAAAAAAAACCCGACCGCACCCCTTGAAAATATGGTTGAACACCTCATCCGCACCCCCAACAAAAAATTTCTGAGTCCGCCACCGTGACGAAGACAAACATCCCCAATAACGTGTTGTACTGCTGTCATTAGTCCATTTCAATAATTGTAAAATTTTGGACTAAAAGAGCAGAACATATAAAAGTAGAGCTAAAATTATAATCCCCAATAACGTGTTGTACTGCTGTCATTAGTCCATTTCAATAATTGTAAAATTTTGGACTAAAAGAGCAGAACATATAAAAGTAGAGCTAAAATTATAAATTTACATTTTTGTGACCAAAGTCTTAGTGAAGGAACTAGAAGCACAATTGTGTATATTTTTTGGTAGTGTTCTTTCATGGAATTAATGGAATTGGAATTGGATTTTAAAAAATCTCTTTGAAATCACATAATGTGTTTGGCTGGTATAATTATTAATAGAATTGGAATGTAAAATGTGCAAAATGACATAACTACCTTATATTGGAAAGAAAGAGGTAAACAAGTGATTTAGATTCAATTCTAATTCTTTTTTTTTTGTTGGAAACGAACAGTATAAGAAATGGGCTCAAGGACACTAGCTGTTCTAGTCATGTAGAAGTAGGAAAAAAAAATTCTCTCTAGAAAACCAAACGTCGCCGGAGTTTAGGTAATCTGACCGTCGTCGGAGGCTCGACGGAGTGGAGAATCGTTGGGCTAGCGTGTGAGGTCGCTTGTTATCGGCTTGACCTCTAACCCTAGCCTGACCTTTGAACCTCCCATTCGCCGTCCGGGATAGGTCTAGTCAGCAGATAACCTGAGTGTATCGGAAACGAATCGCCGGTGGCACGACGAAGAGGTGGGTATTGCGAGGTTCGACTTGAATCACATATTGTTTGTGGGTCTGATTTTACCTCTCACGCTATTCCATTTATTCACCGATTCCATTCGCCATTGGGGTGCGTGTTCCGGAGATAGACAGTCACAACCATGGATAGGAGAGGTAGGGGAGGGCAAGAGACGAGAAGGTGGAGGATTAAAGAGAAGCCATCGGAACCAACAGTCAAAACAAAGGATGATGAAGAATGGGATAAGCTGAAGAATAAGAAAGGAGCAGGAGAGTCTGACGAAGAACCCAGCACAACAATATTTCTTGCAAACTTACCCGAAGGCGTATCCAGGAAAGAGATTTGGCTGGAATGTAGGCGTTGTGGTAATATCACTGACGTTTTCTTACCGTTCAAAAGAGACCTAAAAGGGAAGAGGTTTGCTTTTGTAAGATTCAATAAGTATAGAGACCTTGTCAAACTTGTCCAAGCCCTAAATAACATTTGGATCGGCGATAGAAAGATTAAAGCAAACGTGTCAAAATTTGAGAGGGAAGAAGAGAAGGAATCTAAAATAAACAAGAGTTGGAATGATGGAACATGGAACAATCGGCCGGTGAATAAAACATTACTAAGACCAGTAAATGTGCAAATAAGAGGTCATGAGGAAGGATGGTTTCCAGAGGGAGCCCAAGGCAAGGTAGGCGAAGGAAGGTCATAATTGGATGTGTTAAGAGGAAATAGAGAAAGATCAGGGGAGGGCATGTTGGTGTTGCCGGATGACTACGAAGAAAATACTGAAGAATGGAGCAAGAGAACTTTAAGCATGGAGGCGAAATCGATGGAAATATTATGCAGGTCTAAAATTTTACTCAGCAAGGTATGTGCACACACAATGGAAGTAAGATATGCAGGTGGAATGAGGATTTTGGTTACGTTGGGATCGCAAATGGTTATAGAAGAAATACTGACAGAATATAGGCACAAGTGTGAGGAGCATTTTTCAGACATAAAAAAATGGAAGAATGATAAGAGTTGGTATGAGAGATTGGTGTGGGTTAGAGTATGTGGGGTACCGGTTAGTCTGAGGAACAAGGAAACGTTTAATAGGATCGGGGAGAAACTGGGCAGGGTGATCAAAGAAGCTGATGCAAGTAAAGATGATAGTAATTTGACAAGTGCACATATTGGCGTGATAGTTAAAACAGGGCAGGTTATAAACACTGAGATCGTAATGAGACATAAATCTTCTGTGTTTAAGTGTTGGCTGTCGGAGGTGTCCGGAAATTGGGCACCAAAGTTTGTTGAAGATGAATCTGTTTTCATCAATATGCCAGACGATGTGTCTTCAACAAATGAGGAGGATCAAATACCAGCACAGGTTGATGACGAAGAAGTTGATGAGGTAATAGTGGTGGATTCACATAACACTAGTGGCGAGAATCGTGAGGTGACAGCAGATGAAGACGAATTGAGGAAGAAAAATGGACAGGAAAGTAATGAAAAAATAGGAAACGCAAATGAATTTTGTGGGAACTGGAAGGAGATATTTGCTGATTGCATGGGTAAAGAGATGCCGCAGGAGACTCAAAATAATGAACAGAATGATGATTTTGATAATAATACAAGTACAGGTGGGGACAATGGGGCCTTTACATTTCAGTCTGGAACTAAAGTAGACAATGTTAATGCAAGGTATGGGCTTGAAACAAGCAAAGATGGGCCGGATAAAAGGGATGGGCCCAATCTCAGTAATATGGGAAATGAAGATGGGCTGGAGGATGATCCATTTAACTTAAACGAGATAATTTGGGAAAAAGAAAGGTGGTGCACAAGAGGAAAAAAGGGCGTTCATCATTTACATTTACCAGACAAGGAAGTGTAGCTAATAAGAGGATTAGAACCGAGTGGGGTACAGTAGCGGTTGGACAGACCTTGAATGAGGATATTCTGGATGAAATAGATTTAACATTCGATTTAAACAAAGAGCCAGGAACGGACGTGCAGGAGGAGACAGAGGCCACATTAGAGATAGGGAAGAAGATTGCAATAAGAGTTTCAAATAGCAGGCAGGAGGTGCTGAGAACGGTAAGGGAGGAATTGGAGTATAATAGTGCATCATGAATTATTTGGCGGTAAATATAAGAGGAATTGGGGGTGTAGAGAAGCCGAAGTGGATAAGCAATTTAGTTAAGGAAAATAAGATTTCGTTTTTATGCATACAAGAGGTTCAAGTGTCAAATGTTGATCCAATAATGGTAGGAAGATATTGGGGAAAAGCGGATATGGAGTGGGAATCTGTGGACGCTAGAGGAAGGTCAGGGGGTTTGATTTCGGTATGGGATCCAGGGATGTTTTCAAAACAAAGTATAGTAAAACATGACTCGTTCCTACTAATTAGCGGGAGCTTGGCTGGTAGTAATATATACATTAACATTGTTAATGTTTATGCACCGTGTGACGTTATGAGAAGGAGATTGTTATGGGAAGAATTAAAGACAGTTAAGGAAGCATCAAGCGGAGTATGGATCATGGCAGGTGACTTCAATGAAGTGAGAGATGAACAAGAGAGGATGAACTCAAGGTTTGACAACCAAGGTGCAACGATCTTCAATAACTTTATAGCCGAAGCAGGTCTTGTAGAATACCAGATGAGCGGATATAAATTCACATATATGTCAGATGATGGTTCAAGTCTTAGTAAAATAGATAGGATACTTGTGTGTGACGGTTTCATGAACAAGTGGCCCATAGCTAGGTTTGAAGCACTAACAAAACATGCATCGGATCATAGTCCACTCTTACTATCTTGTAAGAATGTTGATTTTGGTCCAATTCCGTTTAGATTCTTCAATAGTTGGCTGGAAGAAGACGGTATAGGTGACGTGATTAGAAAATCATGGAGGAGTCAACGAACGGGGGAAACTGTATGAGAGATTTGGCAAATTTACTGAAGAATCTTAAACTGGGAATAAAAGAATGGAGGAAGTCAGCAAAAACACAGGAGGAACAGGAAGTCCAAGATGCTACTAAAGAGGTGGATAGGATAGAAAAGGTGGCGGAAACACGAAGACTTACGGAGACGGAAAAGGAAAGTAGAGTAATTGGTAAATGGAAAATAAAGAATTATGAAAGGAAGAAATTAAAAGACTTGAAACAGAAAGCAAAACTCAGGTGGGCTAAACTAGGGGATGAGAATTCTAATTTTTTCCACAGACTTATAAATTGCAGGAAGGCTAGGAATCGCATTAGTTCTGTGATGGTTAACGGTATTATGGTAACGGACCCGAAGGCAATTAAGGAGGAAGTTAAAGCAGGATTAATGACAAGATTCTCGGAACCGATTAAAACCAGGCCTTCCCTTGACGGCAGAGGTTTCAAAAAAAATTCAAAGGAACAGGAGAAGGAGATAACCGAACGGTTTTCTATAGAAGAAATAAAGAAGGCAGTTTGGGCGTGTGGAAGTGATAGGGCTCCGGATCCTGACAGATTCACTTTTAAGTTCATTAAAAAATTCTGGGGTCAATTTGAAGAGAAAATTGGTTGTGTCTTAAACGAGTTTTATGAGAAAGCATTCATTGAACGGGAATGTAATGCATCGTTTATTGCATTAATCCCTAAAGTAAGAGATCTAATGTCAGTCGAGGAATTTAGGCCAATCTCATTGATCGGAGTGATATACAAAATCATTGCTAAAATTTTAGCAATTAGACTTAAAAAGGTAATTCCTAGTATCATAGCCCCGGTACAAACGGCGTTTGTAGAAGGTAGGTCTATTTTTTATGGACCACTAATAACGAGTGAAGTTATGTCGGGGCTAAGAAAAGTAAAAAGAAGACGTTTATTTTCAAAGTAGATTTTGAAAAGGCATACGATTCGGTAAACTGGAAGTTCCTTCTATCAAACTTGAAGGCTATGGGTTTCCCAAGTCGGTGGACGAAATGGGTCGGTGCATGTTTGAAATCAAGTTGGGCATCGGTTCTCGTAAGTGGGTCGCCTACGTCAGGATTTAATTTAAAGCGAGGGCTGCGACAAGGTGATCCGCTATCACCGTTCTTATTTATAATAGCCATGGAGGCACTAGATGTAATCATGAGGAGGGCGGTCGATAGGAATGTATTTAAAGGTATCAACACACCAAACGAAGGCCCGTGCATCACACATTTATGTTATGCAGACGACGTGATATTCATGGGGGAATGGTCCGAAATAAATATACTAAATCTCAATCGTATATTAAGATGTTTTTCATTGACTTCAGGACTAAAAGTGAACTTGAATAAGTCAAGTATGTACGGGATAGGAGTTGAAGCCGATGAGATTGAGTGCATGGCAGGGAGATTAAAATGCAAGATGGGATCAATGCCATTCAAGTTTCTTGGTCTAACGATTGGAGCAAATATGAAAAGAGAAAAGTATTGGAAGGTGGTATTGGATAAATTCAATAGCAGGTTATCGGCTTAGAAAGCAAATTGCCTATCGTTCGTTGGAAGGATGGTCTTAGCAAAGGCAGTGATGGGGGCCATTCCAAATTACTTCTTTTCGATGTATCTGACACCAAAAAAGGTAATAAAAGCTTTATACAAAATACGCAGGGACTTTATATGGGGCAGGAAAGCTGGAAAATACAAGATACGTTGGATAGCATGGGGAAAAATGATAAGATCGAGACGACAAGGCGGTTTTGGGCTAGGTGACTTGAGAAGTACAAATCTTGCTCTAATGATAAAGTGGTGGTGGAAATATAAAACGAAATCGGAGGAGTTGTGGGCGAAAGTAATAAAAGCAATTCACGAGAATAATAGATGTTATAATAGTATACCGATTAATAATAAAATTGCAGGTACATGGAAGGACATCGTGGCTGCAGGTAAAGAAATACAAAGGCTCGGGGTTTCGGTCTCAGAAGAGATTACAGTAGAGGTGGGTATAGGGAACAAAGTGAAGTTTTGGTGCGATAACTGGTGCGACGGCAGGATTTTCAAAGAAAGCTTTCCAGAGCTATTCAAGATCGCGAAAAATAAACAAGCAAAAGTGAAAGACTGCGTTACGAAGCTGGAGAACGAGAACCAGTGGAATCTAGATTGGATAAGACCGCCAAATTCAGACGTGGAATGGACACAATGGACAGCTTTGTTACAGAACCTCAATAAGGCAAAGTTTAAAACTGGAGACGACAAATGGAACTGGAAGTCTAGTAGCAAGGGAGAGTTCATAGTTGCGGAGATTCGAAGCCAAATAGAGAGTCAAGATAACAACGGATCGGAGGAAGAGTGGAGACATTGGAATAAGTGGGTGCCGCCGAAAATAAATTACTTCACGTGGAGAGCATCGGTCGGGAGGATTCCGGTAAAGACGGGGCTAATTAAGCGGAGAATTCCTATTAACAGTAATATTTGTTCAAGATGTAATGCACAGGAGGAAACAGTAAACCATGTTATCTGCGGCTGCAGTGGATCGAAAATAATATGGCGAGAAATAGTCAATTGGCTAAAGCTTCCATCATCAACAGAGTTTCATGAATGCAAGGATATACTAGAATATGTCAAAGATCTTCCAGGTTCAAGTGAGTGGAAAAAAGTTATAAATGTAGTGTTCCAAACCACTATGTGGAACACTTGGAAGGCTCGAAACGAAAAAGAATTCGAAGGTAACAATCGGTCCGGAAATAGTATGGTTGAATCAATAATGGCTGATAGCTTTATTTGGTTAAAAGTAGATCGAAACTCAATGATATAGTGTGGGAAAGATGGGTGGACTTTAACATACGAGATATAGTGAAATAGTGGCGTAGAAGTTGGGTGTATTTTGTTTTGTATTTTGTTTTGTTTTGTTTTGATTTGATTTGTACTGTATTGTTGGGTTTTTACAGACCTGTTCTATAAATCATATAATCTGACCGTTCAAAAAAAAATAAGAAACGGGCTCAAGGTGTGTTTTTTTGTAGTAATGATGTGTGCAAATGCATGTAAGAAACTTTAGAAACCATATAAATTGTTCTTTTAACTGTTTACCAATTAAAGATCACAACACGATTTTGTTGATAAAAAAAATGTTCGTAACGAGGACTTGACATTCCTAATTTACCATTTAATATACTTTATATCATTGACAAAAACAAAGCTTTTAAACACCTGAGTTTAGTAGAGGGAGGTCTTAGGGCATGTTTGGCTAAAAGCTTATTAGAGTTAAAAAAGACTTTTGGGAAAAAGGACTTTTGGGAAAATGACTTTTTGAAAAAGAGTTTTTAAAAAAAGTGTTTGGATTAACTTATAGGGTGGGAAAAGCCAATAAGTCAATAAGTTGTTTGTTAAAAAGTGTTTGGCTTAACTTATTGATGTAAAATGACTAAAATGGACATTCTTTTAGATATAAGGGGGTAAAGAAGGGGTATATTGGTAATTTAAAGTTTGAAAAGTTAAAAGTTGGCCAAGAAGTCACAATATTGTGACTTAAGTCACAATATTGTGACTTCTTAAAAACTCCTTTTCATTCATCTCAAAAAGCCATTTTCAAAAGCACTTTTCAATTTGCCAAACACTAAAATGACTTATTGGCTTTTTGATTAAGCCAATAAGTTACTTTGAAAAGCTTAGCCAAACAATGGCTTAGGTTCAAGTCCCACAACAGGGATTAAAAAAATTGTCGTTTAAAAAAAGTAAGCTTTAGATCAAACTAATAACTGAGTTTATCTCTAGTTAAAGGAATTAGATCAAACTAATAACTGACTTTATCTCTAGTTAAAGGAATTAATAATGTATAATGGGAATAATATTGTTTTAAGGAAATACTATCATTACACAATGACTATTCATTATATAACCCTTAAATAACGTAAGTCTTAACTACCAGTTGTGCCAGTTACATTAAGGGTTATAAAAACCAATAGTTGTATGTGATAAAGATTATCTCACATAGATTTATATTCACCTCTCAGTTGTAGTCAAAACAAAAACAAGAGTAATCCATGGGTTTGTCACGTGAGAGAATACTAATTCTTTTTGTTCTAATTCTTGATATGTGTTTGTGCCAAATAACATCACGAACTCTAAGTGATGCATACATATCAGAAAAGCATGATCTATGGATGACTCAATATGGTCGCGTATACAAAACTAATGCAGAGAGGGAAATGCGCCTCGACATATTCAAGAAAAACGTCGAATTCATAGAATCATTTAACTCGTTTGGAAATCGATCTTACACGCTGGCTGTCAACCAATTTGCGGACCTAACGAAGGATGAATTCAAGGCCTATTTTCATGGGCACACGGATCCATTGGGTTTGAAATTGCCTCTATTAACATCTTTTAAATATGAAAATGTGAGTGAAGTGCCACTTAAATTGGACTGGAGGAAGGAAGGAGCTGTTACAGGAGTCAAGGGTCAAGGCGCATGTGGTAAATCAATATTCAATAACCTAATTCTACATTTTTTGAAACAAATCTTAATCTTATGGGAATTAAAATATATATAAATATAAATATAAATATAAATATAAATATAAATATAAATATAAATATAAATGAAAATAAATTAATATAATAATTGATAAATAATAAACGATCTTAGTTTGAGCTCGAGCTCCCGTTAGTTAAATGAGTCAAGCTCAAGCTTATGCAAGCTTAGGAAGTTGTTATTTAATTCGTTAAACGATTTCCTATTTAACAGGAAGTTGTTGGGCTTTTGCTGCAATTGCTGCTGTGGAAGGAATTACTCAACTTACAACAGGCAAATTGTTGTCACTATCTGAGCAACAACTTGTGGATTGTAACAGAAATGGAAGTGGAGGTTGTCTAGGAGGATATAAAGAAAACGCCTTTGATTACATTGCGAAAACTGGTATAAATACCGAAAATGGTTACCCTTACCTTGCAACAGATGAAATTTGCAACACCGTTAACCAAGCAGTCCAGGCAGCCACTATCACTGGTTACGAAATGGTACCAGCCAACAATGAAACAGCATTGTTGATGGCTGTGTCCAAACAGCCGGTATCAGTTTCCATAGATCCAACTTGTTTTGAATTCGGGTACTACTCGAGTGGTGTTTTAACGGGACATTGTGGAACAAATTTAACGCATGATGTGACAGTAGTCGGGTATGGAACACATGATGGCATAAAGTATTGGTTAGTGAAGAATTCATGGGGCCCTGAGTGGGGTCATAATGGATATGTAAAGATTCAGCGCGATGCGGATGTTGCAGAAGGACTGTGTGGAATTGCCATGCGAGCCTCTTACCCGACAGCCTAATATGATCAAAACAATGCTTTGCTAATATGATCAGTAGAATTTTTTTATAAGATCAAACTTGCAGTGTAGTTAAGAAATCATTATTCTAAGAAAGATCAGATTGTTGCCTTCTAGAATAATATTACTAATTGCCTTTACTTGTTTTGCTTCGCTTTGGAGTATGTAATGAAAGTAAAACTATTTGAAATAAGATCATAGTTTTATGAAACTTATATGTTTTGAACCATTTAGCAATCCATGTTGATTAGAGTGTCATTAGTTAATTTACTTTTATGGAAATACAATCATCGCCAATACTTTTACTAAATAAATTGTATTTAAGTACTTAAATGTTATATAGACATGTCTGTATCATTCGGTAACAGTTAGATGCTTGTATAGTTCATGGGTTGTGTTAAGGACGCGTTTACTTAGTGACTTAGTGATTTTTCAGTCAGTTTATTCACCACTGTGTTCCAGAGTTTTATTTTTAAGAGTAGAGAAGAGAAGAGATTTGGAAGGAAATAAAAGAGTTATGGTGTTCCAGAGATTTTTTTTACAAGGAGAAAGAAAGAGAGGATTAAATGGAGATGTAGGAAAATGAAAGAATTTTGTTTCTTTTCAAATTGGAAAGCTAAACTTTCTTTCCTTCTTAACTTTCTTTCTTCCTTTTTTTTTTCCTTTATTAAACTCAGGATCACAGCGGTGTAACAGTAAATTGATTAGGTGTCAGTTTTTTTATTTATTTCACAACATAATGAGAAATTTATTAACTTGTGTCCTTAAACTATATGTTGTCTATTCAATTCAATTCAATTCAATTCAAGTATAATTCAAATAGTAACCTAAATAAATGTTAGTTTATTAGCTTTCTGTTTGTGATTTATTTCCATTGTAGTGTTCCGCCTGTTTTTGAGGCATTAGTGTGATCAATAAAGCTGAACCTTTTCCGTGTTTAGAGGTAACCAGGTCAATGCGAGTGTTGTGAGAACATCTCTAAATAGCGAATGTGGCTGTTTCAAGCAGTGTAATTTGGTTATATTTCTGTGTTATTCAAGAGTCGTTAGCCGGGGGCAACAATTGTTCAAAGCTTGGCAATGGTGAAGACACCAAAAAGGTTCATCAAAGGCATCCTACTTGATTTGGCAAAATACAAGGATGCAAAGACAGAGGGAATCACTTCGTGTGCGGTATTTAAGAACCAAAGAGTTCAAAAGGCATTGGTAACTGTATTGTGGTTATTCTTGAGTCGCAAATCTTTCAGGTTCTTGAATTCTATTCTATTATAGCGCAAAGTCAAAGATACTGTTGATTCCAGTGGGGTTGATGGATGATGAAAGTCGCAATGGTTACAAGAGTGCCATTTTTACCATACCCATTGATCATTGAAGTCGCTTTTCGTCAGTTACTTGTCTAGTGTCCTCGTCAATGGGACTGGTTAGCTCACCAGGACATTGTTTTACATTGTTAAATGTACAATGAAATCGAACATTTCGACCAAATTAAAAAAAAAAAAACATTTTTGTTAGACGACTAGTACTAGAGTAGCATAGCTATGTATTCATGTTATGTAGAAAATGTAAAGGTTTTCATCCTCAAAAACTATGAGTAAACAATCACGGTCTAAAAGAAAATCGTTATCAACAAACATCTGATGAAACAATTATCTTCCAAGTTTAATTTACAACAGATAACTTCAAATTCCCTGGCTAAACAACTCGTGAACCATACTTGTACAGATAACTCGGCTTTGAACAACCGATCTTGTCTTAAACCACATCCACCGACTCAAAAGACTCATATCTCTAGAAATTTTAAGATAACTACAAACTTTTAACAACCAATCCTGCACTCAAATCTGTATCAATCATGGTTAAACCACCACCCAATGGTTCTGTGTAAGACCAAGTTTTTTCACCAATTGATCACGCTCAAAACACCATCTCCAACCCTTTTTCGGTCAAAGGTTTCATGTCCTAACTTGCATTTGGCGTTCGATTATAAACGCCACAGTAGCATATTTGATAGGACAACAAACAATTACAAATATGAAGGGACATTTACAAGAACAAAAGGCCATATAATGATTTGGTTTTCAGAACAAACAACTTAGCCCAGATGAAAAAATAGTTTGTACACAAGCAAAAGTACACACCTTTCAAGTTTAGCCAGTTTAAGAAAGCATATAGAAGAGAAAGCAGCAAATCTGAATAATAAAGGCGAACATCTGATGTAAAAGAAAAACCCAAAGAGTCTGCAGAGCTGATGAAACGTCACAACTTCGGGTAAAAAAAATGCACATATATTGTAGCAGCTCAGAAGAAGCACATACTAACACAAGTCTTATACACCTTTCATCAAGAAAAGGTACAATAATATCTAAAGCATAATACTAGCAGAAAGAAAGAAAACAACTCAGACAGATAGCAGCAACCAATCAGCAATCACCATAACCATTTAAACCACTCGAAGCAGTCCAACAAGCTCTCATACACCTGGACCACATTTAACTCAATCCATCATTCAACAATCTACCAACATAACAAAACTTTGACCGATGCCAAACAAAACAAAGTGAGCAGTCGTTGAAACTTGTAGAAAAATTATGACCAATGAAAACAACTTTTAAATAGATTATAATATATTTTACTCAAAAGAAAAGAAAACATTAACATCATACCCAACAAAAAAGATTTGAAATTACTAAGATAACAAACATGACTTTAAAATATCTTGGACTAAAACTGATAAAATTTTGGGTGTTTTCAGTTCAGAGTTTTCAGGACAAATGAGAGTTTCAATCATAGCTGTTAATGGCGAATAGCGACAAATAGCGATATGGAAGCTATATGCTACATAGCGAATAGCGATAAATAGCGGGCGGCTATTTTATAAATAGGGATACACTAGAAAAAGAACTTTTAAAAAAATTTATATGTAAATTATATCAAAATACCCTGGTATATATGCTATTTTCCTTGTATATTTAACAAAAACCTATAATCTAGCTATTTTATAGCTATCTATATTAAGATATAAAAAAAATTAAGGTGTCGCTATTCTCGCTATTTGTCGCGATGACCATAATAACGACACTACATCGCTTCGCTATATAGCGCACTATAACGACCGCTATAATCGCTATTGACAACTATGCTTTCAATTAGAAATTTTAATAAGAAATTCAATAGAATATGAAAGATGCACAATACTTTGCAATTAATGTTTGAGTATCGTTCAAGTAAAATGTGAAACGCCTTTAGTGTCTGAAACATCCAAACATTATTCACTTTTACAAAAAGAAAAAAAAAACACTTTGGTTTCTATAGACATGTTGACACGCCCTGAAAATGAATAGAATTAAATTATAATTTGTAAATCACATAAAACAAGAAACCAACAATCCAAGAAAGTCCATTGAAAAAATCAGCAACTAACACGAAAAGCATTTAGCCCATAAAACAAGCAGCAAAGGGCAACAACATCACATAAAACATTTACTGCTGCTTTATTGCATATTAATAAACGCTAAAGATACAAGCCAACTGCACAAGTAAAAACACAATGCATTAGCACACCAAATCAAACCAAAATACAAGCCTTTTCAGGAACACATAAATCCAGAATTAGGATTTGTTTCCTTCTATATACTAGTAATGCAAACATGTAATATCATACTAGCACTTCTTCGATCGTGTTTTAGTTACCCAAAATAAAAAACTTAACAAAAGTGACTAGCTAGCAATGTAAAACGGTTGTGTATCGTATACAATTTCCAGAAACAATAACGAGAGTAACGTTCAACAAATTATCTTCTTTTATTAGAAAGAGAACCATTTTTCTTACAGGGTTTAAAAATGCAAGTAGAATAATTTGAAATTTATCTTAGAAAGAAAAACACAAGTGTCAAATGTGATTATTTATAAAACAGACCAGATTCAACTATTATAAATCCTCAAGAGTTATAGAACGTGTAACGTGCATCTGCCCAAATATGACCACTAACGCAAGTATAGAGCAATTCGTATAACTATCTAGAAGTAAAATTTACCTCAATAGTAAGGAGGCCCGCCATGATACATCGGGCCAGGAGGACCCCGCGGTCCAGGAGGTGGCGGTTGGTGCATTTGTGTCGGATAACCCGAAGACAAACCATAATTCCCACCATCAGGATATCCTCCGCCTGAGCTCGGGGGCATTCTGTTCATAGAAGACCCGTAACTGTTCACCCCCGGATAATCCCCCGATCCAGCCCCACCTCCATAATGAGAGCCACTGCCATACCCACCACTGTTATACCCTCCGCCACCATACCCGCCGCCACCACTACCGCCACCAAACGACGGAGGCCCCTGGTTACCATAACCATAACCAGGACCACCACCACCAGCACCAACTGCTGACGGCACTGATGAATTCATCGGCGGATTTTGATGTGGCATTGGCCGCCCACCTGAATACCCACCATAAGACGGTAGCCCTCCTGCAATTCACCACACTTTCAATATAGCAATTCACTATAAACATAAACATTAAAAGACAACAATTAATTAAACAATCATCAACAAAACAATCATACCATATCCAGCATTCATCGACCCGGGCACAGGCGGTGCACCACCATCACTGCCCATACCGACACCCTGCATCCCACCCGGACCCGGCTTCCCCTTCTTCCCATCGGTCGCCATCTTACACAAAACCTGATTCCCATCAATACTCTTAACCGGATCCACCAATGAATTCCTCGCCCCCTCCTCCGTCTTATAAACAAAAAACGCAAACCCTTTCGTCTTCCCACTCTGCTTATCGAACCCCAACGGGCCCTCCTCAATCTCCCCATACGCCGAAAAATGACTCAACAACCGCTCCGAACTAATCTCAAAAGGCACATTCCCCACATAAATCTTCCTCATACTCACATCCACATTCCCCAAATCCCTAGCAGCCGCAAGCTGCGCCACAGTAATCCTCCCATCTATTTTCTTACTGGGCTCTTTCAACGCCAAATACGCCCCATCTATATGTTTAAACGTAACAAAACCGTAACCCTTTGATTTACCCGTTGTTTTATCGGTGATTACTATGGCCTCATCTAATTCTCCGTATGTTGTAAAGATTGTTTTGAGTTTTTCGGTGGTGGTTTCCCAGCCGATGCCGCGGATGAAGAGCTTGCGTTGGGTGGGGTCAGCGTCGGCGATGGAGCGGACGGCGTCTAAAACGGCGACGTCTCGGAGCATGACGGTTTGGAGGATGTCTAAGAGGTGGTCTTTGGTTAAGGGTTCGAGGATTTTGCGGGCGTCTTGAGGGGTGAGGGTTAGGGATGGTGGTGGGACGGTGGTGTCGGTGGAGACGACGCCGTTTTCTTCGGTTTTTCGCTTCTTGGAGAGTTCCATTTTTGTTTGCTGTGGGGTGAAGTGTAGAGGGTAAACCCTAGTTGCAGGAAGAAACCCTAGGGGAAGAGGTGAAGAGGGTAAAAGGTGTTTTGCTTTGGTTCGACGCTGGATTTATCTAGGGGTAGTAAAGCCAAATCCGTTATTATTATTTTATTATTTTTCGCAATAAATGATTTATTATAGAGTTGGGCTAAAACAAGACATTTTAGAAAAAGAAGAGTTAAATGCAATTTTAGTCCCTGTGGTTTGGGTCATTTTGCCAGTTTAGTCCAAAGGTTTCATTTTTAACCTGTGGGTCCAAAAAGGTTTCACAATCGCTATTTTAATCCATTTGGTTAACTTCATCCATTTTTTCTGTTAACGAGAATGCCAATTTGATCATTTTGTATGTAATTATGTTAACTAAAAGGGCAATTCAACCATATAAAATGACCGAATTGACCTTCTCGTTAACAGAAAAAATGGATGAAGTTAAACCAGTGGACTAAAATGGCAACTGTGAAACATTTTTGGACCCACAGGATAAAAATGAAACCTTTGGACTAAAATAGCAAAATGGCCCAAACCACAGGGACTAAAATGGCATTTAACTCGAAAAAGAAAATACTAAAATAGGTTCTCTAGCTGTCTATCTATATATATATATATACATATATAAAGCATTTCATTGGACATAATAGTAATTTCCATCATAAATTTTAAGACCGCAGCCCAAGAGTCTAGCTTGTTTCCCTAATTTTTCATCATCACTACCAAATTTGCCCCCATGTAAAGAGGATACCTTAAACGAGCAATAAGTTTTCTTCTGTTGAAACCGTCGCAGTATATCCTATGAGGATTGAAATCGTCGATTGAAGCAATGAGATCGGTTATGGCAATGAAATCGTTAATGGTTGGAGCAATAAATGGAAATTGATGATTGAATGGTGGGAGCTGAAGAGATTCAAAGAATTGAATATGTCCCTTCGTTTCCAGAACCCCACCTCTGTATAATCTGCGATTCTCATTTAGGAAGCCCAAAATCGTCACCATACCAGGTATTACCTCCAAACTCACCATTCATCCTCTTTTCTTTGCCATATGTTTTTACACTTGATTTGGTGCAATATGCAGATTTCTTGAATTATCCTAAGAGCCATCGATTTTGGAGCTTTCAAATTGGACTTCCATTCTTTAAACCCAGGTGAGTAATTTTGTTAATTACCACGACTTCTTTAATTAACGATGATTTACTTTTTGATCTTACGAGTATGGGCTTGGATTGAGTCGCATTTTCTTATGTTTTATTATCTTTAATTTATGCATACAAGGTGCTCGATGAAATGCTTGTGTGAATACTTGTGAACTTGGGTTGAATCGTAATTCAACTTGCTGCGTAGAGTTTCTTAATTTTACTGATGTATAATCCAAAACTATTAAAATTGGGTTGAATCATAATTTACATGTTGATTAAAGTTGCTTAATTTGTTTGGCCACGTACGTATTTTACATATGGAGTAAACTATTAGTATCGTTTTGGTGAAATATTATTGAAAAGTGAAAACTTAATTACATCATAGAGATCAAATGAAAATATGAAACATAAGAAAAATGCATAGAAAATCAATTAACTATTGATAGTTATCACTTCATGTAAGTCCTGCATCTGCATGTCATACCGACCAAATAATGATCTGGAGGTGGAATTTGTATAGCCTTGACTGTTGTGCTTGCACTGAGAGGCACAACTAAAACTGATACATACTATGAGTTGCATCTTTGGAAAGGAGATTTCTAATATTACACATGACATGAGTACTTTCTAGATTATGTTAATTGCAACTGAGTATACGTTTAGTCTAAGAATACCTTAAGATAGTATATGCCGGAAGAAGTATTTTTGTTCCCTATATTTATTTTGTATAAACTAAGGTGCTGACATTTCTGGAGTATTAACAATAATGGGGTTGGGAATGTAAGTTTAAATGCTCCAAAGGTGCACTATACACTGAAAATATGCTAATCTGATCAAGCAAAACAATCGAGCAGATTCTATGTTGTTGTTGCTAGAATAGTTTTTTTAAGGTGAAGGGCAACAAAGCTTGCATCAATTCTGGTATATTTAACTTTCTTTTCTTATAATAATGACGAGATTGAAGTCTAAAGGACAACAAACCTTACTTCTTTAAGTTTAGAGCTCTCTGATCTGATTTAAAGGGTTTCAAGTTATTAAATCAAACAGAGTTAGCAAAATCTTGCTTTCGGTCATTTTATTGTCATTATTGTTGAATTGAAGGAAAAGAGTTGCTCCAAATACACTAAATTGTTAATCTTCTAACACAGAAAATGGTACTTTCTTGTTGTTTTAACTTATAGTAATAAAAGGCTATGCGAAAGTACTGGAATCAGGGATGTAAACAATCCGAGCCTGAGCTTGAGCTTCACATTCTTGTGTAGTTTTCCTACCTCGAGTTCATCTCGGCTCGGTCTGGTAATTATTTATAAGTAATTTATATACATTTGTCATTTTTTTGCATTTCTTTATATTTTCAGTTTATATAAATATTATTTACTACATAGTTACTTTTATCATACTTTTATATACAATAATAGTAATTATTATATGAATCTATATTCAATATATTACATAAAAGTTATATAGCTAATAGACTCGTGAGTCGGCTCGAACTCAATTAGTGAAGCTCGGGCTCGTTTATTAAAGAAGCTTATATTGTGGGCTCGAGACCGGGCTCGTTTAAGCACGGCTTGATTGAGCTTTTAGATAATGACAAATGTGCTATAAAGGTTAAATTGTTGCTATTTTACACTGTGCTATTCTAATTTGGTTCCTTCTTTCATGTCCTCTTGTGAATCGATACGACACTATAGGTTAATTTATAAACTAGAACTCCTAACTTCGTAATTACAACTCAAAAGCAAGTAAAACTTTATTATGAGAATTCGTGTTGTATGATGTAGGTGTCAATGTAGGATTTTGATGAAACTCTGAAACTTAGAATGAAAAAAATAGATTATAAATATATAAGATATGCTCAAACAATAAAGAAACCTATATATGTCCTCAAATCTTATTTAATTTGAGCAGAATCTTAATTATTTGTTTTGATGTATATTGATTATACTTTAGAAATAGGGTCCACGCCTAAAATCTGAACCAAACTTTTGAGAATAATAAAGATGATCAAAATATCTTTGATGCAATACTGTTCAATATAACATAATAGGGTTGGGTATATGTATATCTAGCAAAATAAGGGGGTAACGGGTCAAAACGGGGTTCGGGTCACAAGCCGTTTAAAAAATGGTCATTATGGCTCGGGCCAGAATGGTTTTGATAAAATTGGACACAGTTCAAAATAGGTTGTTTTTTACATGGGACGTGAATGCAGCTAGCACTATCAAGACTAAATGCACCCTTCTGTTTGTGGACTGGTGCCCAACTGGATTTAAATGTTGTATTAACTACCAGTCACCCAACTGCGGTTCCTGGTGGTGTTCTTGCTAAGGTACAAAGAGTTGTGTGCATGATTTCAAATTTAAACTCCACCAGTGTTGTTAAGGGGTTCTCCTGCATTGACTATAAGTTTGACCATATGTATGCCAAGAGGGCTTTTGCTCACTGTTATGTGGGTGAGGGGATGAAAGAAGGTGACTTCTCTGAAGCTCGTGAGGATTTGGCGGCACCAGAGAAAGATTATGAAGAAGTTGGTATGGAGTCAGGTGATTGGCTGCATAAAAAGATAAACCAACTTTGGTGTATTAGTGTATGTTGACGTGCATCAAATACACTTTATTTTCGTTTTGTTATGTTTATGTTTACTTTTATGAAAGAAAATGTTTTAAAGTTTATTACATTTGGAATGCTTCAAAAACTTATACAGTTACAGGGGATGTTTTTTTAACCTTAAACGGGATCATTTAATTTTTCGTTCTCTCAAGAATGTTTTCACCAATCTCAACTTTGTATTGTATCAGTATAGAGTTGGTATTTTTATTTTGTTCTCATGACTCATATGAAAAAAGGCTTCAGCTTAGTTTAATTTTTTCATTTTTATAACTTTTATTTTCTTAAAATAGGGTATTGTAGATGGTAAGTGCTGGTGGTAGGTTGGTGATTTGTTCATGTCTCGCGTTTATCGACTCCGCCGCAACGCGCGGGTTTTCCACTAGTATCTCTTTAGAGAGCACGATATGCTTCAAGAATCGCGAAGCGTTTAGTCTGCTATGATGCTCAAATCCATTTGAATGATTTTGTCGGCCACGAATGGGAGATGGCGATGTCCTTTATATATAGTCCTTTATATATAGTAAGTATAAAGGACGCATTTAGTAGATTTAAAAGTCTTTAGCTTTCGTTGATTCTGAATATCCATATGAGGGTGAGAGGGGCACTCCCCTAAGAGGGGAGTCCCCTCTCTTACGCACCACCAACCAGCTAGTGCCACGTCAACTCCCCTCTTAAACTCCCCTAACACCCCATTTTGATGGCGGCACTCCCCTATTAGGGGACTTGGTTTTTTTTTTTTTTAATTATGCATGTTTATAAAAAAATATTAATAAAAATTAAATAAAATTTAACAAAAGACATTTCAAAGTAGAAAATAAAAATTAAAATAAAAATTAAATTCAAACTAGAAAATTAAAATTACATTCAAACTAGAAAATAAAAATTACATTAAAACTAGAAAATAATAATTTTAGAAATCGCACGGCCACCCGTACTTGTTAGCGATGTCGCGTTTTCGGGCGAGGATGAACGGCAACATATTTGGCGTAGCATCGTCGTGCGGCTTGATGAATGTTTCCATATCTCGATCGTAATTGTAGTTTTTCATCGTCTCGCGTTGTTCCGATATGAGCTCGAGAGCCTGCGCCTCTCTTTTCTTCCTCAATTCAACCGCCTCCAATTCAATCGCGTGCTTCTTTTCTTTCATGGCGGTGTACTCTTTGAATTGTGCCGCCAACTCGGCCGAGCTTCCCTCGGACGATGTCGCTTGACGCTTGTCTCGCCGTTGTGCTCTTTGTGGCGAGGGGTCTTCGTTCATATCGGGTATGGAAGGGTCCACCTCAACGGGCTTTCTTTTATGTCCCGAACCTTCCCCTTCCTCACCCAACAATGGGACTTGGGCCCATTTGTCGTGTTTTCGAAGGACCTCCCACGCCTCGACATGTTGAAAACCGTTCGGAAATCTCTCTTTAAATTCTGTTAAAGCGACTTTCATCACGTCGAGATCCTTGACTCCGCTTCCTCGTGTGCGATCCTACATATTATAAAATAATAAGTGTTAAAAAAATATGAAGTTAGTAAAGAAAATTAAAAAATACACAATGTTAAAAAATATAACTTTTACCGCTTGTTGGTATAGGCCGTTGAAAAAGTTTATTTTCGTGTGCATCGGGCCCCATTTAGACCGTACTTGATGCACGGTCCGGTTACTTCCACCGACGGTGGCGTTAAAATGATTTAAAATCTTACGCCAAAAACTATCGCGGTTTTGTTGATTGCCCTTCTTTTTGTTGGTAGAGCAATGTACCCACGCCTTCGCCAACGCCTCTTCTTGGACCTTTGTCCATTTTTCGCTCGTCATTTTTCCCTTTTTATCCCGAGCGTCAACTTCTTCGTTGCCCGCATCTTCATCCACATTATATTCATCGTCCTCGTCGCCCAAATTTTGAGTTTCGGGCACTACCTCATCGTCCTCGTCGTCCCAAACAGGTAGAGGACGTTCAACATTTTCTTGGACCGATGGAACTTGTGGGGAACGAAAACCATATGGGTCGAAGGCGGGGGATTGAGGAGGAGCATCCATTGATAACAAATTTTGAAAACCATAGCCGAAATTGGGTTGAAGGTTGGTTGCTTGGGTGTTGTAAAAGGATGGGTGTGAAGGTTGTTGGAAAAAAAAACGGGGGTTGTGGAGTATATCCGAAAGGGGGTTGTGATTGTGCACTTGCACCGCTCGAACCACCACGAGACGGTTGCTTGCCCCGTCCCTTAGTTTTTTTCTTGGCTTCGCGGGGTTGGTTCTCCATTGCTCGGTTAGAAGTTGCTGTGGTTTGAGAGTATAAAAAATTAAGTGGGTGTGGTTTGAGAGTATAAAAAATTAGTGAGAAGTGGGTGTGGTTTGATGAGAGTGTAAAAAATTAGTGAGAAGTGGGTGTGGTTATTTATATTTGTTTAAAAAGTGAATTTTTTTTAAATCGACCGTTGCAAGTTACCGTTCCTCAAACCTTGTGCCAATTCCACGCGGTGAACAAGTGCCGAAACCACTCCCCGATTCGGGTCCCCGCGGTGATGGCGGCGGTGTTCCCGATCGGGGAAAGTGGTCACCGAACCCACTCCCCGAGTACGCCCCGGACAACATGATAATTTCTTGGATTTTGACAAAACAAACACCAACAACAACATCACCAGAACCTGTCGAGCTAATAGCATTATACGATATCAATCGAGAATGAGTGGGTTGAGATCGATGATCAAGAACATGTGGTTTTGTTACAAACCAAGAAGGACGCGACGGGTATGTATAAGACAATGCAACTAGCATAGTCCAGATTTGATAAGGCTATATCATAGGTGACATAACCTCAACGAAGTTCTTCTCAACGTATAACCTGCATAAAGAAGGAAAAAATAATATTCGTCGATTTTAGTCAAACAAATAATATGGCTCGCCTATAAATAGTTTTGTATAACTATCATGATAGATTGGACAAGTAGACATTGAAATACATACGTTAACTTAAGAAGGGCATTACACATTTGTAACACCCCAAATTTTGACGATGTGAAAGGACATCGCGGGCTTTAATTATATGTATGAAAGGAAAGCCCGAGTTACTTAAGAATGGCCTATGAGGGCAATATGGTAATTATGTTGTTGAAACCCCTAAAAGGGAGAAAATATGCATGTAGCCTCTTCATTCTTGCAAACCTTCCAAAAAGCTTTAAAGTATGAAAGTGGGATTTCTTACAGTTCTTGTATAGATTGAAAAAGCAATGTGGGGAAACATGTGTGCATCATGATTGATCGGTTTCGAGGATAAAGGGGGATGTTTGAACCGAGTTTCTTGCCAAAGAGGAGTTCGGTTCGGGATATTGCACAAACAGGTGATAAAGCTTTAAAGAGTTTGGACCTGTTATAATGAGTTTACAGTGATAAAGGTAGGATCTTGACCTGTAACGAGATCAAATATGAGAACAACCGTGACTTTGGGCAGCTAGGGTTTTTTACTAGGCACGTTGCACGCCATTTCATTCTTCTTGTCCATTAGTGCTCCTTGTGCCACTTTGCGCCACTATGATGGTGCGCAAAGCATACCTTATGCGCAGAGTGTGGATGACAAAGTGAGCCACGCATGAAGGTTACCCACTTGACCGCTTGACGATTCACCTGCTTTGCCTATAGAGTTCAATGAACTTCATGTTTAGAACTCGTATTATCACATATCACACGTAATTTGTCAATTTAGTCAATTACGCGATTCTTTCATATTTTCAACATATCAATATTCACTTAGGCGTTTTAACGAGCACCTTGCGGGCAAGATTTTTATGCATCTAATATCAAGTTCATGGTTATCTTTTTAACCAAGTTTTAACATCAATAACGAAGTCTTTATGTCTAATGTTCATGAATAACATCTAGAACTTGCATCATATCATCAAATTTCATAGATTTATCATCACTTTTCAAGTGTTCATCATATTATCATAAAACTCATTTATCACATACAAGGTCAACTAACCAAATCACTAGTTCATGGCACTAATTCAACACGTTTACATCTACGGTTTGTTCCTAGACTTGTACTCATGTCAATTTCACTCATACATTCAACATTCACTCTAGAATTTCGTTTATGAGTGTTCATCATAAATTCAAGATATCACCAAATGTTAAAATTAAACTTACCTTGTGATCTCCTAACTTGAGTGATCACAACCTTGGCTTGGGGACCGAATTTTAATCTGTTTTCTCTTTGATTTTTGATTGAAATGTGAAGTTAGGGTTCAACCCTTTTCTTGCTCTGTGAAATCGTTGACCAGAACACACACCCTGTCTGTGTTTTGAGTCAATTTTTCATTTTACTAAATCTGCTTTCAGTTTTGTCCATTATAGCCCCTCTATTTTCCAAGGTTTATAAAAGAAATGTTAATTAGTCAAGTTCCTTTATTATCTACAACATTTAATTAACTAGGTGAATTATTCCTAGTTAGATTACCGTTGGTTATAACCAACTTACGTTTTTATATATATTTATTAAGAGTAAATCACAAAAATCGTCCTTTATGTATGTCATTTATTGCAAACTGTGTCCTTTATCTTCAATAATTGCAGAAAACGTACTTGATGTTTGCAAACCCTTGCAAGTTATGTCCTGTAGCACTAACTCAGTTAATTTTTTTGGTTAAATCTGACCAAATGGACCCCACATGAGGGTATTTTTGTGGTTAAATCTGACCAAATGGACCCCACATGAGAGTAAAATCACCAAAATACCCTCATGTGAGGTCCATTTGGTCAGATTTAACCACAAAAAATTAACTTAGTTAGGGCTAAAGGACATAACCTGCAAGGGTTTGCAAACATCGAGTACGTTTTCTGTAATTATTGAAGATAAAGGACACAGTTTGAGATAAGTGACATACATAAATGACGATTTTTGTAATTTACTCTTATATTTATAATTTAATAGAGTAAACTGCCATTTTGGTCCCTGTGGTTTGGTCAGTTTTGCCACTTTTGTCCAAATCTCAAAGTTTTTGTATCTGGGTCCCTGTGGTTTCACTTTTGTTGCCATTTTTGTCAAAAAGTGAAATCATGTCAGATTCCCCTAAGGCTATGGGGTGTGGTTGGAGCCCCCTTGGGCTTTATCATGCCAACTAGGATCCATGTCAGTGCCACCTAGGATCCAACTCAGCCATGGAGCCCCCTTTAATTTACATGGTGTGGATGGAGCCCCATATTACAGAAAATTAAAAAAAAATTTCATTGGTGCAAAACAAGTGGGTCCCACCTATAGAGCCCCTTCGAGCTCGTTACCATGGTGGCGGAGCTTCAATGGCGCCCCGGCATAGCGCCGGGGGTGTGGACGATGGCGGAGGGGGGGCGCTATAGGTGTCTAGCTGGCGAGGGTGGCGCCCCCACACCCTCCTGCCTAATTAAACCCTCAACTTTTGTCCTTTTCCACAGGGGTAATTTTGTCATTTACATTTTATTATAACTGATTATCAATTAAAATTAATAAAACTAAATTATAAAAACTGAAACTCAGTCTCTCTCTCCTCTCTCTCTAAACTCATCTTTCTCTCTAAACTCTATCACCACACTCACATAGAACTTAATCAAACACCCACCACCACCATCATTGTCACCTTTCACCGGATAACATCCACCACCACCTCTAATAGCCATCGCCCACCAGAAATACTCCACCACCTCTAACCGCCATCGCCCACCACCGGATTGGAACCCTAGAAAACTACCAGCCGCCATCGCTCACAACCACTACAACCCCCATCACCTAACCCAGTTCCACCTCATTTCCAGATCTGTTGAAAGCCGCCACTTACTACCATCGGAGACCACCACCGTTCACATCTACCGGCCGAACTACAGTTATCATCGAAAAGCTTCTTGAACAAACTGAGAAAATCATCAAAAATAAAGTCAAACTACAAGGATTTATGATGCAAGTTAAATAAATTATTATACCGATGATTAACATGATGAACAAGTACAACAGAACTGTTCTCCATTTCTTTTGTTGCTGCTTATTGTGATCTTCTTCTTGTTCAGACAGTAATGGAGTTTTCAAGGTGAGTTTGGTCATCATCTTTAACAAAGTGTGGTACACATGAGGATTGGTGCAGACTTATTTATTTCTGATTTCTAGCCAAACTTATTTCTAAAATCACATGGTTAATGATTTTGGGGCAATTTGGATTCACACTGTGGGGGTAATCATAGTTTTTGAGTTGATTTAGAGATGATGCCTGATTGTAGAGGGTAGAGGGTGGTGGTGATGGTGATGGTGATGGTGGTTGAAGACGATGAAGGGTGGTGGTGGTGGTGGTGGTGGTGGTGGTGGTGGGAGGTAGCGGCAGGTGAGAGAGAGAGAAAGGGGGAGAGAAGACGATGAAGGGAATTTAGAGAGAGAGAGAATTCAGACTTTTGTTTTGTTTTTATATAGGGTCAGGTTTTAATAATTTAGTTTTATTAATTTTAATTGATAATCAGTCATAATAAAACGTAAATGACAAAATTACCCATGTGGAAAAGGACAAAAGTTGAGGGTTTAATTAGGGGAATCTTGCATGATTTCACTTTTGGACCAAAATGGCAACAAAAATGAAACCACAATGACCCAGATACAAAAACTTTGAGATTTGGATTAAAGTGGCAAAACTAACCAAACCACAGGGACCAAAATGGCAGTTTACTCTAATTTAATATTTTTGGGGTGTTACACATCGGATGGTCCATCAAGGTTGGACGAGTTCGACAATAGACTCAATAAGCTTCTATCGATAAAGGAAAAAGAGCAAGAACTTAGAATGGAAAAACAAATCCAGAAAGATATGAAGTTTCTCAAGAAAGACTTTTCCAACCTACCAGATGAGGATCGAGTCATTTTAGAGGCTCGCAAGGCAAAAATCCGAGCGAAATATATGTAGGTTTTTATTTTCAAGTAGTTTAATTTTTTAAGTAACTTTGCATTTTTAAAGGACTTTGTAATGTTTTATTTATTTTAATGAAATTATGTTTTATTATTTTGTTTTAAATATAATTGGCATATAAATTAAAAAAATATATATAAATAAAAAAAATAATTAGGTAATGATGATGGGGGCTTTAAACCATTGCATGCAAGTTAAAGGAAGTGACTTTAAAGCCCCTATGCGACGTGACGTTGAGATGACGCTTATGTGGCATGATAAAACCCATAAGAGCTTTATATCACACCCCCAGCCTAATGCTTCTTTGTTTGTCTTTTTCCCCCAAATTCGTGTTGGTTGGCCAATGATATACTCCTGTTTCTTCAATACCAGGAAGATCCACTCAATAACTTTTCTTGTCGGTTAGTGATTTTTTTCTTAAAATATAATTGTTTTATGCCAAAACGGCGTCGTATAAGCATTTGCGGTTGAGATGATTGGCCATTCTTGACTAAAATTTGTACCCCCGCTCAAACCGGTTTAATGATTACCGCCTCATCCACACTCCAAGAAGATAGATTGTTGAGTGGTGGATCCATTTGTTTGCGAGAATGTAAATTGGGAGAGTTTGGTTAAAAAAGGTTAAGTTTTGTATTTTTTAGTCCCCCCCCCCCCTCCCTAAGAGTCTCCTCTCCTCCCTTCACCAAGTTCACTCACGCTCGTTAATGGGCTTACGAAATAGGGTTTGGCGACCCCCTTCCACTACGACGCACAATTTTAGAGACGCTAAACATGTGATATGACATGATGTTGGCGTCCAACTACACATAGTCTTAGCTAGAAGGAAAACTCATAATCAAGTCTAGTGGAAGCACGGTGATTCATCATTTACTTGTAAAATAACATTTTAAGGCCACATGGGCCGACTGGATCTCTGGGTGGGCCAAGAGCTAGTGCTGGTTTCCTAATAATAAGTTTGGTCATTGGTGATTAGTTTTTTTATTTTTAATTTTTTTGAAAGGTGTGAATTGTAAAATAACATTTTAAGGCCACATGGGCTAACTGGATCTCTGGGTGGGCCAAGAGCTAGTGCTGTTTTCCTAATAATAAGTTTGGTCATTAGTGATTAGGTTTTTTTTTTTTTTTTTTTTTTTTTTTTTTGAAAGGTGTTAATTGAAAAATAACATTTTAAGGCCACATGGGCCGACTGGATCTCTTAGTGGGCCAAGAGCTAGTGCTGGTTTCCTAATAATAAGTTGACAAAATTGCATAAAACAACCTTTATGTATACCCCAAACTGCACTTTATACCTTTCACTATGAAATCCGCCAAAACCAACCTTTACGTTCATGTTTTGCTACAAGTTCAACCTTTAACACAAACTCTGTTAATATTCTTGGTTAAATCACCTCACATGCTTTGCATGTGAGGGTATTATTGTCATTTCAACCTTGTTTTTTTTGTTTATTAATAAATTATATAATTACACAAGACCCCACCATAAAACTCTAAGAAAACAACTTGAAGAAGTTTACTATCAGACACCTTGCTTCCTGCCACACCAATTCCATTCACCACTCCTTCCGTAGTTGAACTTTCAGCTGCAAAATGCACATATTATTGTCACTTGTTGTAATCCATCAATTTCATGCTCCTCGTTAGTCAACCAAAACCCTAAATATTCAAATAAAACTCGATGACAGAGACAGAGAGAGAGTATACAGAGGGAACAAAGGGGGGATGATGAGTGATGAGAAAGAGGTGAAGAGTTGAATTTCTTCTTGAATTGAAGCAAGACAGATGTGCGAAGACGAAACGGAGCTGAGATTGAACGCCGGAAGTGAGTGGGAGTATTTCAACATACTTTCAGGTAAAAGCGGATTGAAGATCAAGTTTCAAGACAGGTTATGTTAATACTGCTAGGGAACTAAACACTTGTGATGAAACTCACTCAGCAGCTGATTCTCTACCTCTAAACCACTATCATCGCCATCTTATTTACGACGACAGATTTTGATACTTTCAGCGTTTCTGATCATCCCTCCTCAGATCCTTGGGAAGATGCCGACTCAACCATCATATTTCTAGTAAACCCCTCACATTCTTTCGTTGAGGATTCCTTACTTCCTGTTAACCTTTCATCAATCAAAACACATATAATGACAAATAGTTTCATTTTTGTTGCGAAGATATAGATTAGTTACAGCTTTCATGGGGCGAATTAAGCAAAGTGTTCCATTTCACTAATTATTTGCAAGTCATAATGATCACAACCCGCGTATACATAACCTTTTTAGTCTATATTTTGTCTAGAAAACAAGGGATGCAATTTTCTTGAGGTGAAATACCTTTTAAAGTTCATTATGTTGACTTTGGATTGTATTTTTATGCAAAAGGATAAACTAACATTTTTAGACTAAGGATTCAGAAATAGTATGTGATCCAAAAAATAGTAGCGAAACTCACATTGCTAGGAAACTAAACACCTCTCAGCAGCTGATTCTCTACCCCTAAACCACTATCTATCATCGCCATCTTATTTACGAGCACATATTTTGATACTTTCAGCGTTTCTGATCATCCAGTCCTCGATTCCTTGGGAAGACACCAACTCAACCATCATATTTCTAGTAAACCTCTCACATTCTTTTATTGAGATTTCTTCACTTCCAGTTAAACCTTCATCAATCAAAACACATATAATGACTAAATGAAGGAGGGGTGTTTGTTGATGATCTGGGTTTTCTGGTTGGGAGCTAGGAGAGATGAACAAGAAGAGTTTTATGGTGGGGTCTTGTGTAATTATATAATTTATTAATAAACAAAAAAACAAGGTTGAAATGACAATAATACCCTCACATGCAAAGCATGTGAGGTGATTTAACCAAGAATATTAACAGAGTTTGTGTTAAAGGTTGAACTTGTAGCAAAACATGAACGTAAATGTTGGTTTTGGCAGATTTCATAGTGAAAGGTATAAAGTGCAGTTTGGGGTATACATAAAGGTTGTTTTCTGCAATTTTGTCTAATAAGTTTGATAATTGGTGATTAGTTTTTTTTTTTTTTTTTTTTTGAAAGGTGTGAGTTATTCGCGAATGTCGGGAGGTATAGCATACGTTGTCTTAACCAGGTCCGTGTGTAACACCCCGATATTTATTTACTTATTTTAAGTACTAATTTACGGGTGTAAAATGTTAGGAAGAAAATGTAATGCATAAAATTTAAATTAACTAAGTTATTTGGATGGACTAGTTAAAAAGAAATGGGAAGTTTGAGATAAAAATGAACCCACACTAAACTAGAAGGGTTAAAAATGGATTGTTATAAGTAAAATACAAAACTTAAAAATTGAAAAGAAAAAGAATAGGGATGGTGACGGTGGTCGATGACCATGAGGCAAAAAAAAGGGCAAAACCCTTGTTCATCTAATTAGAGCTTGAATTCTGCATATTAAAAGGATTTAGGGTTGTTTCCTTGTTGCATGATACATAATCTTCATCCTCAAAACAAGTTCTAAGCAAGGTAAGCCTTAATTTTGGTTTTTGATGAAAACCCATATAGTGGTTAGAAGGAATTGGTGTAAATGATTGAAATTAGAATGAATAGGTGATGAAATCACTATGTTGAAGTTGAAATTATATGTGTTTTTTATTGTCTTAATGAATTGGGGTAAAACCCATTTGAATGAACATGCATGATGATATGATGATGGAACTTGAAATTGTCAAGAATTTAGTTTAAGTTAATGTATAGTATGATAAATGGTAGATTTTGGTAGTTAATCATGATGTAGATGCAATGGTAAAGCGATTTTGTTGGGTATAAAGGTTCTTGATATGAATTGGGAAAAAGTATGCTTTAATTGCTTGTACTTATGGTTGGAAATCTTGTACGCATGCCATGTGTTCGATGAAATGTCTAAATAGTGATGAAATAGTTATGCATACATAATGCCTTGCAAGAATGTGTAATATATGAAATGGATGAATAAGAATGATATAAATTAAGGATGATCATTTAAGAATGTTGGTTTGGAATTGTAGGATTGAAAAAAGGCGGCTCGAGTCAACCGAGACGCAAACAAGACAAGACAAAGGTAAGTTTAATACTTACTCAACTAGTAGGAAATATAGATATTAAAGTTTGATTGTGCATTGATGTTGTTTTGTGATATTGATGGTATGTTGGTATGATCATTCCGTATGAACGAGTCGTACTAATAGAATGTATGTTGGAATGCTATGTAGTCGAACCGTATGAACGTCGTACTAATAGAATGTATGTTGGAATGTCATGTAGTCGAACCGTATGAACGGGTCGTACTAATAGAATGTATGTTGGAATGTCATGTAGTCGAACCGTATGAACGGGTCATACTAACAGAATGTATGTTGGAATGCTATGTAGTCGAACCGTATGAACGGGTCGTACTAACAGAATGTCTGTTGGAATGTCATGTAGTCGAACAGAATGAACGGGTCGTACTAACAGAATGTATGTTGGAATGTCATGTAGTCGAACCGTATGAACGGTTCGTACTAATAGAATGTATGTTGGAATGTTATGTAGTCGAACCGTATGAACGGGTCGTACTAATAGAATGTATGTTGGAATGTCATGTAGTCGAACCATGTGAACGGGTCGAATTAATGGAGAATGTTAGAAAGTTAGACGGGTCTTGGATCAAGTCTTAGTATGTGAACTTGGTTTGATCATAAAGACCCGTTAGATGGAAAAGTATGAATGATAGAAAAAAAAAGATGATAATTAATGAAATAAAAGGATGATTATGTTTAGATTATTGTTGTGTATACTTTAGTTGACTTGTTAAAAATGTTGTAGGTAAATAGTCTCATGGAGCAGTCTTGGACCGGATGAACGAACACACACACCGCGCCATTTATATGCTTCCGCTCATCGAGTTCAAAAAGGGGTGTTAGATTCTTTCGTTGATGGATGTTTTTAATGTGATGTAAATGTTACAACTTTTATTTCTTTTGGAAACTTGTTGTAGATTTTAGTTTGAATGAGTTGTAAAAAAAAAATAGGGAAACGATGACGGTACGAATGGGTCATGCCCAAATTTTGTTAAATTAGTGTGTTAATATTATTATATTCAAATATGGAATAAGGGCGTTTCAAGTTGGTATCAGAGCGAAGGTTTGAGGGATTCAAGCTGCATTTGGTCGGCTTGAACTCAAACCGGAGGCTCTCGTGAAGCGTGTGTGTTCGTTCCAAGAAACCGGACAAGAAATGAGGTACGCAAATGTTTTAATTTTCCGTAGTTATCTTAGTTAGTGGAATTTTAGTAGTCGGGGAACCGGGGTACTGGTAATATGTTTCATGTTTGATAAGAAGCGAATCGGAGTAAACTTTGCCGGTCGGGTCTTTGAAACGGGTCAAGGAGGCTAAATAATGCAAAACATCAGCGTTGGAATATTAGGGAGGGCGTCGCCGACGCCGCTTGGATAAGCTGGGAGCCCCGACACCGTATTTCGTTGTCGACGCAGCTTCTTGGCCGACGCAGGTTTCTGCGTTGCGTCGCCGACGCGACCTCTGACGTGAGGATTTCAGTTTTTGTTTCATGCGTAGTTAAACTTCGTGAGACTTTTCCCCGGACCCCGTAAAGGTCCCAAAATGCATTGTAGGGTTATTTAAACCCTTCAAGCTAAATTAATTAAGGATGACAGGATTGAACGATAAAGTATGATAAAAAATTAGAAAGAATCGATATGTCGAAATAGTCATAAATGAACTTAGAAAATATAGAACGCAAATGCACGATAGAACGACTAGTATGGTATGGTTTTAAGGATGTGGAAGAATGTATCAAATAGGAAGTGAATGATCATAGAATGAAATTGACGAGGAGGGCAATCTTGTGGAAACTAAATTTAAATATGTTGTGTAGATTACGGACGAAGGAGATGTTTTGAAAGATATATACGATCAAACTTAGAAAGTATGAAAATATTTAAATGATAAGTATGAATGAATTAGGAAGTTATGAACATGAAAACATGAAAGAATTGCAAGTAATGTATGGTTCTAAAGATGAAACACTTGTCAAATCGGAAGTAAACATATGTAGAATGTGAACTAGGAGGAAAGGTAATTATGTGGAAATAGATTCCAGTATGCTTTTGTAATCAACGGACGAAAGTGATGCTAGCGCACATGAAGGAGGTCGACAAGAGGGAATAAATAGAATGATGGCGGAGTAAGTGAGAAATGCTATTCCAAACTAAATCACGTAATGTTGAATTACTTAAATGATAAGCATAAGCAATTAGAGAGTCAAGAATGTGAAAGTATGATTGAAAAGCGAGGTAGTATGGATTGGAGGATGCGAGGCTTGACCAGACAGAAAGTAATAGTCAGTAGAGTGTAAATTGTAAAAGAAGATATTTATGTGGAAACACTATATAAAACAAAATATAGAATGTTGCGTAGAAGCACAACGTATGAAATAAAATGTAGAATGTAGTATTGGAACATGATGTTTGAAGTTGAATATAGAAGGTTGTTACGAAAAGTACTAAATGAAATGAGATGGGGAAAGTTACGAAGGAAAGAAGAAATGAAAGAATGAACTATTTGAATCTGTCATTGGGTGCGGATCAACAGATATGGATGAAAAGTATGAAAGAAAATGTTTGAACCTGTAAGCAAGTACGGACCAGGCATACCCAAATAGAACGTCTGAATAAACAGTCAGAACGGAAAGATTGTATCTGGATGGATAAAGCTTTAAGAATGGATTATAAACAAATGACAAATGTGGCATCATGAGAAGGTGTAAGTATGTGTATCTATAGAAAGAATGGTGCACTGAATATGTTACGTGTTAGGCATGTAGTGATCGACTCAAGAGAATCAGGATGAAAAAAAAGAAGAATATAATTTGAATGTTTAAATGACATGTATGAACTTCAAGAACGTAGGATGTTGGCCCAACATGTAAGTGCAATTACATGTTGGACATATTAGTAATTGATTTAAAAGAAATGGGATGGCTGACTGATTGAGACCCTAACCGGTAACTTAGTTTTAACAAAGGAAAAACAATTTTTGCGAAGAATGGGAAGAACAACATTTGCATAAGTATGTATAGAAATAAAAAGGAAGTACAAATGTGTGAAATAGTCCATATTGTGGGGATGGGAGGTGCAATGACTGAGTTGATTAATGAAATTGAGTATGTAACTTGGTATGGAAGTAAAACATTAAATTTATTAAAGTAAGGTAGATAACTAGACATTGCATGCGAAAGGAAATTGTGAATGTTTGGAAACACGGATTACGTGCAATTGAGTGCAACAATGAATTAACAAGCAAATAATAGGAATGGAAGTACCAAGTGTCTGTGGCATGTATATATATATATATATATATGCATATGTTGGTAGACATAATTTTATGTCACAAGGAAAGTGATTAATAAGGATGATTTTAATAATAGAGTAATTGAATAGTAGGCTCATGATGAGCGTTGTCGTTACGATGGGTGTAAACGGACTGGACCGGACCGGACGGGACCATGTTCATGTTCGTCCGCCAAGGTTTTACCGGACAAACGGACGGTTCGCGGACAGAGGACCGAACGAGTTTTCTTGTTCATGTTCGTTCATTAAGGATATGAATTTGTTCATGTCCGTTTGTGTTCGTTCGTTAAGATCCTTAATGGACACAAACGAACTGGTTCACGGACGTTAACAAACGAATTGTTCATGAACATAAACGAATTGTTCATGAACATAAACGAACAGTTTATGAGCATAAACGAACGGTTCATGAACACAAACAAACAAATATTAATGTAATTAAAACAACATCAATTATCCATAACATTCAACTTCATTCTTCCAATAGATAAACTAAAATTAACATAAACACCGTTCAAAACATTCTAACATCCAAAAGAATTAGACATTTTAGTTTATCTAAAGCATACTTGAACAACTAGACATAATTATCCCAAAAGTACTAGCATATCCCAAAAAGTATTAGCATATCCCAAAAAGTATTAACATAAACCATAATAATCATGAATTCACCATCTTCATTGCACTAACGTCATCCCATCTTCAGTTCATGGAAGTTCAACATATATAACGTCATCATTTTCCTACAATTATCAAGGAAATTAGGCATACACTATAATAAAAGAAATAATCATGTTCAACAATAATAAAACATTACGTTCTTTTTCTTCTTTTGCAACCCATAATAATGACGATACCAATCAGCCCCACAAATAAGCATATCCACCATCTTAGTTCCTAAAGAGGCGCAATGTGGATCAATAACCCTCCCACCGGCACTGAAAGCTGATTCTGAGGCAACTGTGGTGAGTGGAATTGCTAAAATTTCAGCAGCCATTTTGGATAAAATTTTGTACTTGAGTTTGTTATTCTTCTACCACTCCAATGCATCAAAATGCTCACCTGGTTTAGGAATCAATACGCCTTCTTCAAGATAAGTGAGTAATTCTGACTTCACACTTTCAACACAATCAACACTTCTAATATGTTGTTCATATTTAGCACTACCGGTCTTGATACCCCTACCAAATCTAGAAGTGGTAAAGATAGAACTACTAGGTATACTACTGCTCCCACTTTGACCACTACCAATATTTGAACTTGTAGATGAGCCAACATTAGGCTCCTTACAAGCCTCAACATACTCTTTAAACAATTCATTCAAAGTTTCTTCAACTAACTTAATCTCTTCTTCAGCCTTTTCAGCATCATAAATGGCTTTAAAAGAAAATTTAATTAATTTCATCTTGAATCTAGGATCCAGAACAGCACCAATTGAAATCAACAAATTACATTCACCCCAATACTTATTAAATTTCAAATTCATCTCAGCAGCCATAACTTTCATCCGGTCACCTTCATCCAAAAATAAATCATCCATAGCTTCTTTTATCCCGTATAACTCTTGAAGAAATAAGTTGGATGTTGGATACTCAGAGCCTAGGAAAAAAGAGTAAACGCTTGTTAATAATTCAAATGTAGCATGCATGCAAGAAATAAAATTTAATACCTGAAATAACCTTTGTGGCCTCGTTGAAAAGTCCCAAGAAATGGCAAACATCTTCAACTTTTTGCCAATCTTCTTCACTAGGCAAAGTTTTGTATGTAGATTCCCGCTCGGCATAATTCACAAACACTTTTTTAAACTCAAATGTTGTGGATAACATAGCATATGTGGCATTCCACCGAGTACTAACGTCTAAGATTAGATGCTTCTTTGGCATTTGTAATTGCTTAGAAAGCTCACTAAAGGTATGCAATCGACCCGGAGATGCACTCATGTGTTTCACACTTTCACGAACATTGTGAATTATGTCTTTAATCTTTGTTAAACCATCCTGTACTAACAAATTCAGAATATGTTCACAACAACGCACATGAAACATTTTTCATCAATCGGAAGCTTCTTTTGAATAGACACGTTTTCCATTAACTTCTTAGCCACCACATCATTAGTTTTAGCATTATCAACGGTTAAAGTAACAACCTTTTTCTCAATTTTCCACTCTTTTAGACACTCGTAGAGGAAATCATGTATACGAATTCATGTATATGGTGGAGGCACCTCAACAAAATTCAGTATGCATTTATGTAGCTTAAAATCCGAATCAACAAAGTGGCATGTAACAACCATGTAATGAGTATTCTGAATTGATGTCCACATATCAGTTGTAATACTACAACTATTGACTAAATTTAACAATTTTTGAATTCTTTTTCTTGCAATTCCATAAGCAGATATACGATCTTGCTTAACCATTGCACGTGAGATCTTGGTATATGATGGATTAGCTTCCTTCATCAACACATTAAAGAGATCATACTCAACAAAACTAAATGGCAACTCATGAACCATGATCATATGAGCAATAACCTCTCTCATCCTAGTCATATCAAACTTCCAATTTAGAATACCTGATGCACCATCTGATTTTCCAGGCATAGCATTCAACTTTAATTGACCTTTCTGCACCACTTTTAATTTCGGGCACTCCTGAAGGTGTCTACGCATTGGCTTGGTTGTTCCATCTTTGTACCTCTTTACTTTCTCCCCACAATGGTTGCACTGATGCACTATAGTTCCATCAGCCAAAGTTATCTCATGAAAATGTTCCCAAACGACTGAACTTGTCTTTCTTTTCTTTTTACAGAATGCCTCATGATCTTCATCATTTGATGCACATGCTTGTTCATCAAGAATAAAAACTTCTGGATTATCTTCCATCGTTGGAGTGTCTGCGCTTGATTGAAATTCTGTTGATTCAAATGGTGAATGAAGATTTATATACTGGTCTTCATTATAGGGGAATGGACCACTATAAGAGACATTTGACATCTGCACATTTAAAAATCATGACATTTGACATCTGCACATTTAAAATCTATGAAGAAACAACATAAATGCCTACAATACTTTCATAATTCACATACTTTAAGCTCATCTAGAATTAGTCACTAAAAATATACCATCAATACATTAACATTGGTCACTAAAAATATATCATCAATACAAGATCCATTTTTTACTTCCCTGACTTACCTGATGTCGGAGACCGGCTGTAACACCCGTTCTTATAAATTAAGGTTTAACGTATCATTTACGAAAAACAGTCATGTAATTAAGATTACATATGCATTGGAAGTTACGGGTTTATTAAAACTTTTTACAATTTAAAAAGTATACAACATATCATGTGTACGTTCGTCGTTTAACATAATAACGATACATAGTGCGGAAGCTTATTTCGTGATCGTGTTCGGTTCTTGCTCGTCTCTTGATCTTCATCCGTGCACTCTTAGCATTCACCTATGATCAAAACCAACTTAAAAGTTAGTTTTGATAGTCAAATATTAAGTTCAAACAAGTACAGGGGTTAAAAATGACAAAATTTAAAAATTTTCGGAGTTAGGGGGCTAGACGTGACGCCAAGGGCCTAGGTGTCACGCCTAGCCCTGTTTTTCACAGCTTGTTGCTTCAGCTGATGCTGTACATACCCAGCACGATCTGATTTCACGGAAACGACCATAACTTCTTCGTTATTGATCCGTTTTACCCAATTCTTTTTCCCACGCGTCCGTAATTTAATCCTCCATCTTATGGAGTTAAAATCCTACATCCAACATAAGAAATTTTGAGACTTCTAAGCCTTCGACTCGTTACCTTTTTACCGAATTTTAACCCGTTTATGCATTTTATCAAACAAACGTATTTATTTGATTCCTATATCTCATACACTTCTTCAAATTAATGTTACCTACTATATTAGGTTCTAATCATAGGTTTATTACACAACTTAAACCCGTTTTCGCTCGTATGCTTATTTTGACCCGTTAAGGGTATTTTAAGCACTTTAAAGCATTGAAATCGCTTTCATACCCTTCTAGTATTGTAGTTCTACATTTCTTATCTAGTAACCTCCCACTACAACTATATGTGTATTGGGTTTAATATGGATATCTATATGTTCCGAGTTTTACCCCTCGGATTACCATTTTACGGCAAAGACTCAAATAGAGCTATTTGACTAACATATTACATCTTTCAACTTCTATACTTATTCTAAGTATCTATCTAATCATGAAATTCGTTTCCAAACAACCCTTAAGGGTTGTTTGTTCAATTTAGCCTACAAGGGCGTTTTGGTCGATTTTGGTCCTTCTTTTACGACGAAGGACTCTCACCAATTATTCGACCAAAATAACACTTTTAACTATAACATAATTATGCGTACCTGGCTCGGATCATCATATTGACCCGTTTTAATACCTTTCGCAATTAATATCTAGATAATAGCAATGCTAACCATGAGTTAATTCCTGTGATCATAAAACTCAGCAAGCAATCATCAAATATTATTGACAAATGGTGTTAACAACACCATTTGACCCGTTTAGTCGAAATGACCAATCGTCATTATAAGATGGCACTTAATTACCATTTCACCCCTTAAACCTATCCCGGTTTACTTTTTGAAATCATCCAACTTGAAAGTCGTTTCCTGTTTTATTTGACCCATTATGACTTATGCCAAATGGTGTCATTTTAAATCCCTTTATCTATTCGTTAACCCATGTCCGGATTACCATTTCACCATTTTTACCCCTTTCTACCATAATTTATGGTTTCTACCATTTTCGCCTGTTCCGACTAGCATTATATCGCGTCGGAACATCAAGTTTCATTTACTTAATATAAATCGTATTCCATGCTCACAAATAAGCATTTTGTAATAAAAGTAAAAAGGGCGTAAGCTTAACTTACCTCGCATTCGAACTACGCTTTTCCTTTCCTTCGTGATTCGTTTGACCCGCTCCCTCATCAAGCTTCCACCTAGCTTGTTACGCGTCAAACTATCATCATCATTTTCAAGGTGGTTATATTAGTCATTCAAGATCATGACCTTCACACCTTATGAATCTTTTACCACTATTCTTAATGAACCTTATCATAGGTCGGTTTGACTTTTAAAAGTCAAACCACCAATTTACAAATATGAATGCACTAACAAGTTCACATGACTCGATTTAGGCACATTATCAACCACTTAGTGAGCGTCATCTTTTGAGATGCTACTTCTACTAACATGTTATCTAATTCATACCTCAAGTAACCATAAATCAACATGTAATTTTTAGTTATTGTATGCATATATACACTTTGACCATCATAACCATGGGTTTAACTCTTGTGTCAAAACCCACTTCTAATCACTTATGAACTCTTAACAAAATCTCTAATTTGTTCAAATAGTTCATTCATATGAATTAATATGATGTTTATACACATCAATTTCATCAAATCAACAAAACCCACTTAGCTCATACTTGGCTATTTGATAAATCACTAGTTTATGGCAAAATTCTACAAGTTTGCATCTAGGGTTTGTTCCTAGACTTGTACCCACACTAATATCACTATAACATTGAACATTCATGCAAGAATTTCGTTCATGCATGTTCATCACAAATTCGAAATATCAATAAACATCAAAATTCAACATACCTTGTGATCCCCTAAGCTTGGTGATCACGATTTTATTAAAAGCCCCAAATTCTTGGCTTGATTTCTCTTTGATTTTGGCAATTTTTGTGAGTTAGGGTTCTTGGAAGGGAACCCCCCTTTTTCTCCTGTATACATCGACCAAAACACACACATATGTGTGTGTTTTGGTGTTTTTAAGTTTTAATTATAAACTTGTTTCCAATTGTCCACTTTTTGTCCCTCAAGGTTTTATTTCGATCTATTTAAGTTATAATCCATTATTTATAAATTAATCACATATTATTAACTAGGTTAATTATTCCTAGTTAATTTAATGGGTTTGGGAGTTATAACCCGTTGTATTTTAAGTCCCGTTAACTCGGGCTCTTATAAACTCAAACTCTTAAAACTTTGATTCGCTTGTATTTAATTATTAGGATTTCTTATTTAAATCCAATTATTTACCTGGTTATTTTTACTACTAACGGTACTTTACCCGTCTTTTAGTATTAACGGAGTTTGATTACCAAACCCGTTTTCGGGGTGTTACACCGGCGGCGAAGATGAGGGCGGTGGTCGATGGCGGGGTGTGACAGCATTTGGGATTGAGGACGATGGCAGGTTGCGACGACGGTGGTCGATGGCGTGGTGCGACGGAGTGGGTGGCGGGGTGCGATGTAGTGATGGAGATGGAGGGCGGTGGTCGATGTGGTGATGGAGATGGAGGGCGGTGGTCGATGTGGTTCAGGAAGGTGTCAATGTGGGGAAGAAGAAGTGAAGAAGAAAGTGTGATTTGGGTATTAGGGTTTACAACTTTTATATAAATCAATAATATAAACATACTGTTTCTCAGTTATGTTGTGGAGGTTCACCGTTAATATACAAATAATAACATGATGGTAATTTGTAAATAAACTTAGAATTGGGAACTGTTGTGTACTGTAATTTGTGATGTAATTTAATATGTACTATAAGTTATAATTATAATTAGTATAATAAAAATACAACATAAAAATGTGCATCGGTATATTTTTTTAATGTTTCAGGTTACATTAACAAAATCATCAATTTTTTAATGTTTGATAGTACCTAACTATCGAGGATTACATTACGCAAGTAACTAATAGATAAAAAACAGTGCATTTATATGCTTATTATTATATGCTGATTATTAATCATTTTAAACACATTATAACGATCTAATATCTATAATTATTATTATCATCAATATACATATATATGAATATGACAAATATAAAAAGAAAAGATAATATAATTTAAATAGAATATATAAAAAAAAATTATTCTTTAATGAATAATATAAACAAACAAACATGGACGAACGTAAACGAACGAACATAAACGAACGTAATCGAACGAACGTTCGCGGACACATTATCGAACGTTCACGAACATAAATGAACGAACGAGACATTTGTTCATGTTCGTTCATTTAACTTATCAGACGAAAATTTTTGTTCATTTACTAAACGAACGAACATGAACGAACTTCCCGCCGAATGGTTCATGAACTTTTCGTTGAACGTTCAGTTCGTTTACAGCCCTAGTCGTTACTAATGTTATGGTGAAGGAACAAGTATGGTTAGCAACCTAGAAAGCAGAAGTAAGTGATTGATTATGCTGGAAAGCGAATTATAAACTTCATGTTAATACAAGAACTTAGAGGCGAATGAACCAATCTTAACTTCTTGTCTATTGCAAAGGATAGATATTGGATGTCTTAAGGAGTTGTAGTAGAAAGGAGTGTAAGGAAACTAGTATGAAAACAAGGTAAATGCTTAGTATGTCAAATTTAAGTACTTAGAAATAATTGTATGGAAAACTGAAAGATAAATGTTGAATGAAGTTCGAATAAAAACATTCGAATGCATAAATATTAGAAAGGTGTAATGTTACATAAAGGATGATTGAGTGGAATGTCAAATAAGGGATACTTTAATGGAATGTGGCATAAAGAATGTTGGTCACAAGTAAGTCTTGCGAAGAATGTAAGATGAGATCATGCTAGGGTATGAAATTTTGGATTTAGTAAGTAAACGAATCCTACCCCTAGATGTGTTTCCTAACATATGTGAGGACCTATTAGAAGGTAAACCTCTCGAGAAATATTCGCGAATCAGAAGTTGAATACGTAAGGTTTTGGTCTGTTTTATAAGGTAACCATATGAGGTAGAGTTGTTAACAAGTTATTGAATGAACTGATGTACTCAGTTTTATGTAATTAGTATGAGTAATGGAACGACATGTGTAATAACGCTTATAACCTCGTAAGTAATGAAACATTAGAAGGTATATACATAAAAGTTATTCACTTTAGTACGATGTTGGTACTTGTCTTTGTATCGCAATATCAGAAGGATTGTCGTATGTACGATTGTTATAGAATATGGTGACATGTATAGTTGCGTATAACACCTTGAGTGTGTTACGAGATACATGAATGTTAATATATCGGTATAAGATTATGTTGATTATGTGGTTAAGTCCCTATGTTGGCTCTTGTAAGCGAAGGATAAATGGTAGGAGGTTGAAGAAAAATAGTATATATATGCAAGAATGTATAAATGTATGTATTGAATTGCGGCTAACCATACAGATATGATAAACTATCAATGAAAGAAATATTGGTCCTGGGTAGAGATCATGCATAGGTACCGCAAGAGAAGTATGAAAGGAATTACCAAGCAAGTGACGTGAAAGAAATTTTTTTACTTGATATTGGCCCAGGAAGGGTGGGGTCTATGTAGAAGCTAAATAGTTAGAAATTATTAAATTGTGATTGACTTATGATGTTTTATGAATGAATAGGAAGGAGTAAGCATGGATATTGTAATAATAGTTTCCCTAAGTGGACGTTGGAGGTATGCGGGTATGCATAGTTTGACAGATAATGTGATAGGATCGTATTGAATCACCAAGTGTATTAGATACGTTGTAAAGTAGTAGTGACAAACTCATCATGATAAGTGATCAGATGAAAACTTGTTCATGAAATTCGAGGTATGTATTTACGAAAGTATACAAGTAGACTTATCAGAATGTATGAAACAGGCTTCGAGGACGAAACCTTATTTAAGAGGGGGACACTTGTAACACCCCGATATTTATTTACTTATTTTAAGTACTAATTTACGGGTGTAAAATGTTAGGAAGAAAATGTAATGGATAAAATTTAAATTAACTAAGTTATTTGGATGGACTAGTTAAAAAGAAATGGGAAGTTTGAGATAAAAATGATCACACACTAAACTAGAAGGGTTAAAGATGGATTGTTATAAGTAAAATACATAACTTAAAAATTGAAAAGAAAAAGAATAGGGATGGTGATGGTGGTCGACGACCAGGAGGCAAAAAAAAGGGCAAAACCCTTGTTCATCTAATTAGAGCTTAAATTGAAAAGAAAAAGAATAGGGATGGTGATGGTGGTAGACGACCAGGAGGCAAAAAAAAAGGGCAAAACCCTTGTTCATCTAATTAGAGCTTAAACTCTGCATATTAGAAGGATTTAGGGTTGCATGATACATAATCTTCATCCTCAAAACAAGTTCTAAGCAAGGTAAGCCTTAATTTTGGGTTTTTGATGAAAACCCATATAGTGGTTAGAAGGAATTGGTGTAAATGATTGAAATTAGAATGAATAGGTGATGAAATCACTATGTTGAAGTTGAAATTATATGTCTTTTTGATTGTCTTGATGAATTGGGGTAAAACCCATTTGAATGAACATGCATGATGATATGATGATGGAACTTGAAATTGTCAAGAATTTAGTTTAAGTTAATGTATAGTATGATAAATGGTAGATTTTGGTAGTTAATCATGATGTAGATGCAATGGTAAAGTGATTTTGTTGGGTATAATGGTTCTTGATATGAATTGGGAAAAAGTATGCTTTAATTGCTTGTACTCATGGCTGGAAATCTTGTACGCACGCCATGTGTTCGATGAAATGTATAAATAGTGATGAAATAGTTATGCATACATAATGCCTTGCAAGAATGTGTAGTATATGAAATGGATGAATAAGAATGATATAAATTAAGGATGATCATTTAAGAATGTTGGTTTGGAATTGTAGGATTGAAAGAAGGCGACTCGAGTCAACCGGGACGCAAACAAGACAAGACAAAGGTAAGTTTAATACTTACTCAACTAGTAGGAAATATAGATATTAAAGTTTGATTGTGCATTGATGTTGTTTTGTGATATTGATGGTATGTTGGTATGATCATTCCGTATGAACGGGTCGTACTAATAGAATGTATGTTGAAATGCTATGTTGTCGAACCGTATGAACGGGTCGTACTAATAGAATGTATGTTGGAATGCTATGTAGTCGAACCGTATGAACGGGTCGTACTAATAGAATGTATGTTGGAATGCTATGTAGTCGAACCGTATGAACGGGTCGTATTAATAGAATGTATGTTGGAATGCTATGTAGTCGAACCGTATGAACGGATCGTTCAAATAGAATGTATCTTGGAATGTTATGTAGTCGAACCGTATGAACGGGTCGTACTAATAGAATGTATGTTGGAATGTCATGTAGTCGAACCGTGTGAAAGGGTTGAATTAATGGAGAATGTTAGAAAGTTAGACGGGTCTTGGATCAAGTCTTAGTATGTGAACTAGGTTTGATCATAAAGACCCGTTAGATGGAAAAGTATGAATGATTGAAAAAAAAAGATGATAATTGATGAAATAAAAGGATGATTATGTTTAGATTATTGTTGTGTATACTTTAGTTGACTTGTTAAAAATGTTGTAGGTAAATAGTCTCATGGAGCAGTCTTGGACCGGATGAACGAACACACACACCGCGCCATTTATATGCTTCCGCTCATCGAGTTCAAAAAGGGGTGTTAGATTCTTTCGTTGATGGATGTTTTTAATGTGATGTAAATGTTACAACTTTTATTTCTTTTGGAAACTTGTCGTAGATTTTAGTTTGAATGATGGTTGTAAAAAAAACAGGGAAACGCTAACGGTACGAATGGGTCATGCCCAAATTTTGTTAAATTAGTGTGTTAATATTATTATATTCAAATATGGAGTAAGGGCGTTTCACCGTGCTAGAGAGCCCCCTCACACAATAGATCCCCAATTTAAACCCCTCAATGAGAAACCTTTATCACTTAAACTCGAACTTGAGACCTGAAGAGGAAAACTCATCCGCGCCCACCATAGGTGGAACTTAAATACATATGGCCACCACTAGAGCACTAGTGATAGTTATTATTGGTGATTAGTTGATTACGTTGGTTACACTTATTACAAAGACCTCTCATTGTATAATTTTGGGTTAATATCATATGCTCAGTTGGCCTGTCCTAAAAGTACTAAATTTGGCACATTAAGTTTATTAGCCATGAGCCCTCATCGGCTCATCCAACTCTTTTTCACAAATATAGGCGCTCAAGTGAATTCAATGATACTCATATGACATACATCTATAAATGTGAGAAACTTTCGTTATAGAAGCTGTTAGTTTGTGGGAATATTTTTACGTGTCCTTCATTCCATGAATGGAGTACAATATATAGGAATACACCAGCAATCATGACCCTATCATTCTGTCAATTTACAGTCAATCACTTCCTATAAATAATCACAATACAATATATACCATATATACTAATACTCCCCCGCAGTCGAAACGGGAGGCTCGCGGATGTTGAGGCTGGATCGGAAGTCGTAAAAAAGAACCTTTGGTAAGCCTTTCGTGAAGATGTCGGCTATCTGATATCGTGAAGGGACATGTAGAACACGAACTTGACCTTTGGCTATCTTCTCGCGAACAAAGTGGATGTCCATTTCGATATGCTTTGTGCGTTGATGTTGAACAGGGTTACCGGCGAGATATATCGCACTAACATTATCGCAATAGACCAAGGTTGCTTGTTTTGGAGGATGATGTAGTTCTAGGAGTAAATTACGCAGCCAACAAACCTCCGAAACTACGTTCGCAACACCTCGATACTCCGCTTCGGCACTAGATCGAGATAAAGTGGGTTGGCGTTTGGAGGACCAAGATAACAGGTTGTCACCCATGTAAACGCAATACCCCGACGTTGATCTACGTGTGTCCGGGCAGCCTCCCCAGTCCGCATCCGTGTAGGCAATAAGGGAGGCGGTTAGAGATGGTTGAAGGTGCAAGCCAAAAGTTAAAGTGCCCTTTATGTATCTGAGAATTCTCTTTAAAGCATGCATGTGTGTAGATGTTGGGGAATGCATATGAAGATAGATTTGTTGAACAGCGTATGAGATGTCGGGGCGTGTGAATGTAAGATATTGCAGGGCTCCCGCAAGGCTTCGATACTCTGTAATGTTTTCCAAAGGTGTTCCGGAATTGCTACTTAGCTTTTGTTGCGTATCGACCGGCGTTGCAACCGGATTGCAATCCGCAAGACCGGCTCATTCGAGAATTTCCCTTGCATATTTTTCTTGAGAAAGAAACAAGTAGTTGTTGGAGCGGGTCACTGAGATGCCCAAGAAATAGCTAAGAGGCCCGAGATCTGTCATGGCGAATTCTTTAGAAAGTAAAGCCATAAATCGCTCACGTAAGGTATCTGAGGAGGTGATTAAGAGAATATCATCCACATATAGTAATATAAATGCCATGCAATTTCCTTCTTTGAAGATAAATAAGGAGTGATCACATTGACTGTGTCGAAAACCCACTTTAGAGACATAGTCGGCGAATCGTTGGTACCACGCACGCGGTGCTTGCTTAAGCCCGTATAGCGACTTTTTGAGTACGCACACATGATTCGGGTAGTTTGGATCACGAAAACCCATCGGTTGGTGCATGAAAACGGTTTCATTAAGATGACCATGAAGAAATGCATTTTTAACGTCCAATTGATGAACCGGCCATGAGTTAGATAGGGCAAGAGATAGAACCATTCGTATCGTTGCGGGTTTAACGACGGGGCTAAAAGTCTCCCCGCAATCAATGCCGATCTGTTGTGAACGACCATCACAAACAAGGCGAGCCTTGTATCTTTCAAGTGTCCCGCCCGCTTTCTTTTTATGTCTAAAAATCCACATACTTCGAACGATATTCATATCGGGGCGTTTTGGTACTAGTTCCCAAGTCTCGTTATCAATAAGGGCCCGAAACTCGTCTAGCATGGCAGATTTCCAGTTCGGATTGGAAAGGGCTTCGGTGGGGGGTTTTGGGGAGAGGAGATATAGAATTAGAAGAGGAGGTGTGAAGATTCAAATGATGTTTTGGTTTGAAGATACCAGACATCGATCTGGTGTGCATTTTTCGAGTATTTGTGGGTGGGGGTGGAGCAACATAAGGTTGGTTGACGTTAGGATGGTTGTTGGTTGTGGATGGGATAGGTTGGTTTAGAGTGTTGGAAAAAGGTGGTGGGGTAGGATGTTGAGGTGTTGAGGTAAAGGAGTGGGAAACAGATGCATGGGTGGGAGTTTGCATGGAAGGTTGAGGTGGGAAGGTGGGGTCAGGTATGTTGGGTTCAGTGTCCAAGGGAACATGGATGGTAGGTGGTTCGGTTATTGAAGATGAGTGGTGAGATGTGGATGGTGTTGATGATATATTTGGGGATGACCAAAGTAATGGGTGAGGGTCGCTGGTGAGGAATTCGTAGGAGGATCGGGTGGGTGAGGGTGTTTTAAAAGGGAAAATATTTTCATCAAAAGTAACATCTCTAGAGATTGTTATTTGTTTTGTGTTGTGTTGATGTTATAACATTTATAACCCCGGTGATTGGAGGGGTATCCGAGAAAAACACACGGTGTTGATCGGTTCGCAAGTTTGTGAATCGAAGAGGAGGGTAATAGGGGGTAGCATAGACAGCCGAAAATGCGCAAATGCTCATAGGTTGGTTGTCTATTATAAAGGCAAAAAGTGGGTGTTGAATTATTTAAAACTTTTGTGGGTAGGATGTTGAGCAAGTAAGTGGCATGTTCAAGAGCATGATGCCAAAAATTATGAGGAACAGAGGATTGAGATAAAATGGTTCGCATGATGTTGTTAATAGACCATATTTTTCTTTCCGCCTTACCATTTTGAGAAGATGTGTAAGGGCAAGAAAACCGAAACGTCATCCCATTTGATGCACAAAAGTTATGGAACGATGTGTTATTATATTCACGGCCATTATCACATTGGAAACATTTAATAGAGGTGTAAAATTGGGTTTGAATTAATTTGTTGAACTCTAGAAATTTTGAGAAAACTTGAGATTTAGAAGCTAAGGCATAGGTCCACAAAAAATTTGTTTTGTCATCTAAAAACAGGAGGTAATAGCGACACCCGGTAGAAGAAAGAACCGGGGATGTCCACAAATCACTATGTACTATATCAAACGGCAAGTAAGTGCATGTATTAGAGTCATGAAAAGGAAATTTGATTTGTTTTCCAAAAACACAAGGTTCACAAATACTAGAAGATTTAACATTATTGGAAAAGGAATGCAAACAAGGTTTTAAACAACGTAAAATATTAATAGCGGGGTGTCCAAGACGTCGATGCCAAGTGTCTTGGGATACGGCTAAGAACGTGGAAACCGGGTCATTAGAAGCTTGAGCTTGGTGTCTTGAGGGAAGAGTGAGTGGATATAAGTCACCGGTGCTATCACATCGGAGGAGTGGCTTCCGTGTGTGGAGATCCTTCACATCAAAACCAAAAGGATCAAATTCAATGGAAACATTGTTGTCGGTGGTGAAACGTCGGACCGAAATCAAGTTTTTAACAAGTTTGGGTACAAAAAGAATATTATTTAATTTGAACTTTGGAAAAGGGTGTGGAAGGGTATGGTTTCCAATAGCATGGACTGGAGTATTATTGCCATCACCGACGGTAATGTTTCGAGCAAAAACCTTATTAAAATGAGAAGTGAGATTACTAGAGTTGTTTGTCATTATACCTGTCGCACCCGTATCCATGTACCAAGTATGATCTGGAGGATGTAGTGAGAAAGCATTAAAGGCTTGATCCAGCTCCGTTGGAGTGTAGTTAGTCTCGGATGCTACATAGGCTTGCTGTGGACGCGGACCTAAAATACCTTGATGTGGGCTATTTGTAGTGGGCCGGGTAGAGGAGGTAGTTGGGTATGGGCAGGGAGGAGCGGCCCAGTAGTAGTTTGATTGGCTGGCCCAAGGTGGTGGGTGGCTATGGAGGCTGGACTGTGAGGCGTTCGGGTAGGGGAAAGGAGAGGGCCACTGTGAATTCGGGATTGGTTGCCATGGGGACGGTTGGGGCTTGCCTCGGCCGCGGCCACGACCTCGCCCACGGCCACGGAAGTTGGTGGATTGGTTGGGTTGTGTTGTCGGATTTGAAGTGGTGCCGGTCGGTGTTTGGGATGCGTGAAGGGCGGTGTCATTTGCAACCCGATTAGCTTTGGTAGTTTCCTCAAGGATGAGTTGAGAACGTGCTTCATAAAAGGTGGGGAAAGGCTTGGCGTTTTGAAGGACTGAAGCAGCCCCGCCATAGGCGTCGTTCAGGCCCGAAAGTAATTGAATAACTAACGTTCGTTCGTTGACCGGCGAGCCAACATTTGCCAACTGATCCGACAGGACTTTTACTTCCTGACAATAAGCGGACATAGAGGAGAAGGAATCGAGTTTGACATTGGCAAACTTCTTTTGTAGCAAAACAGCCCGAGTAGCTTGATTATCTTGGAAAATACTCTTCAAGGCCGTCCAAGCGTAGCAAGCAGTAGAGTCTGGACGCATAATAGTGCAAAGAAGATCATTCGAAATGGTGCCATAGATCCATTGAAGGACTATGGCATCAAGACGATTCCAAACAGCGTCCGATGGGGCCGCCGATTTTTCTTTATCGGTCTCTTTGGAGGCAGCGGGTGGTGGTTCATCTTTGCGTGGGGAAAGATGATCAAGAACTTGATATGCGCGGCAATGTATTTTGAAGAGCTCATCCCAAGAAGCGTATTGGCTGGTCTCCATTTCGAGAGTAATGGGTATGAAATTTTTGATGTTATTGACAGTTATGGCTGGGTGTACTATTGGGTCCATGACTGTGAAACAGTTTTAGAGAAGACCAGATGAGATTGGAAAAAGAAAAGAAAGAAGGAAGGGTGGAAGACGGCGCTGTGAAGGGAAAAAAAAAAAAAAGAAACAAGATCGTAGGGTTTAGCAAATATAGGAATATTTGTGGGAATATTTTTCCGTGTCCTTCATTCCATGAATGGAGTACAATATATAGGAATACACCAGCAATCATGACCCTATCATTCTGTCAATTTACAGTCAATCACTTCCTATAAATAATCACAATACAATATATACCATATATACTAATAGAAGCAATAGTTAAATCTAATATAACTAAATATAAGAACACCAAAATAAATATAGAGCCATAGAGGAAAGTAAATAAACATAGTTAAAGAATGGCAAAAAATATATTTTATATCATTAGTTCAGGGAAAGGACATATATTTCTTCCTTAATGTACAAAGAAATTAGAAGATGCACACAATAAGTGCACTCCTATGGATTTAAAATCGTGTGTTTTTTTTGTATGTAGCTAATATGGCAAACTCTTTGAACTTGAACTAATGACCAATAGTTTCAACTTAGAACTTGAAGTCGAGTCCCCATTTGCGCGACGAGTTATGGTTTCCATATTCTTATATAAACTTTGTCGGACCATATTTTTCATCAACTTTTTGCCTTCGTCTGCCTCACCATGCTTTGCTGGTGAATTGAAGGATAACCTTCTTGACTGTGGCCCCGAATGAGGTCCCATCTTCATTTGTCTCTCATCTTTAAACCATTGGAGTAACTTTAGAGCTCTTTTTTGCGCCAATGGGCTCCCTAACAATGCAACTTTAAGAAGAATGGGCACAATCCCTCCCTCCGCCATTTTTGTTCTTTGCAATGAACTTTGATGAGCTAATATCATCAAAATATAAGCGGATAACTCTTGTGATCTTGATTTATCGTCCCACGTCAAAATCTCCATCAAACATTCAGGCACCATAGGGCTACTTTCCAAGGCCTTTTTCCCCATCAAAGTTACCACAAGATTCCCTAATGTTGCAAGAGCTTTTTCTGATGCTACTTTCATAGATGACAATTTCAAGAGAGTGTCTACCACTTCATCCTTCGCTAAAGATCCAACATTATCTATCACAGTCGATAGATTATACAACGTGCCCAAGCACAACATTTTGGTGTCAACACTTGAATCGGATTCAAGCATATGTAGCACTAGTGGAAGAATCTTCGATGAATCAATAGGGAATTGAGCGTTCACTAGGGAAGATAACGACATGATGAGTTGTGCAAATTCATGTTTTGCTAATTCGTCAACACCGATGTTTTTTGATAGCTTTGATAAGATTCCTGCCTCCACCATGAGAGCCTTATTCCTGGCAAATCAAACATAACAAAAGAAAGTTAAGATTGTTTAAGAAAGCAAATAACCTCCATTTAATCTTTTTTATTCATAAAGTTTATATATGATATTGTGTTTTGTATGTATGTTGTATGTATGTATGATCAAGACCTTTGATTCTTTGAATACCAAACCACTAGAAGTTAAGTACATTATGACACCAATAAGTCAAACAATTTTTAAAAACGTTTAAGAGTGTTAAAAGGTCAACAAATGCAGTTTTTCAATACAGCTTTTGTCTGTTTAAGAATCTTTACAGATATTTAATATCCCTATTATATATTTTTTTATTATATTTTAAATGATTATGTTCATACTATGTTTGCCAAGAAATAATGAGCATATGATATGTTTTAGTTTTGACATGGTATTTTGTTTTTCTATACATATATATATATTCATTGGATTTATTTTAATATCGCTTTTGTTAACTATTTAATGAATATAATATTACAAATTATTGCTTAAAATGATAAATGATAGTTTTGAAGAATTCAAAGATTTAAAAGCCAAGTATTATAGTGTAATATTTTAAGACAACATGATCTCAAAATTTATATTTATCAGAAATGGTCTGCCTAACAACTGCTATTATTCCACTTCCAACTCATTCCTACCATCGTGGATTTTAGTGGAGAGTCAATGCAACTTGTGGACGATAATTAGAAATCAAACTAAATGATAATTTTGAGGTAATAAATAAAATTTCCTTAAAATAGTTAAATAAAAATAATAAACTGTGGTAATTTGTTGGCTAGCATAGTAACATCTACAATGCTCGACTTATCACATGATTTATATATAAGATTAATTAGTTCATTAATTGAGCTTAGCTATGATAACATGAAATGATAAAGATTCAAGTTATGACCCTATTCATAGTTTAAAATATATTCATGTACATATGTAAAACAACTGCTACGCTAAACTTTTTACTTCAATAATGACTTGATAAATTTATATAGGTCTTTAACTAAAAATATATATCACCCTACATGCTTAACAATGGCGGATGCAGGATTTTATTCTAATGGGTTCCTTTTGGTAAATTTTCTTTAGTTCTCACTAATTTTTTCTAAATTCTACAAATTTCTCACTAATTTTTTCCGTTTTTTTCCAAACGCACTGGATTCCTAGAAACCCACAAATATGGGCTTGATCCGCCGCTGATGCTCAGAAAAATATATAAAGTAAGCTATAATTCCTCTTTTAAATATGCTATTATATATAAATTTTCTCTACATTATGTTTGAATATTCGTATGGAAAGGTCAAAGTTGGCCACTAGCTCCCATATGTGGAGTTGGTTCTATTCCCATTAATGTATTACCACTTTAGCCAAAACTCCACACAACACACGAACGATTGGACTTGCTCTTCTAATCAATGGAAATTAAATTTTAATAAATATAGACATCTCATTTTCAGATAATAAATATTAGCATAGATTGGTTGTATGAAATTATTAGCATAAAATATTCCACAATACAAAAAAGATAATAATTTATCTACAACTTAAATGGGAAATAATTTAGTTTTAAATTTTTAATTGAGCAATATCATATGCCAAATTTGATATTCAACTAATTAAGTGGCATTATGTAGTGATGAACTAAGAAATGCCACTAGCTTACTTTATTTAATGTATAATAGTAATTCCAATAAAACCAATTTTACATATTTTCCTCAATTTATTCCACCTAAGTTAACTTATATCATTAAAATCTTTTCTAATAACCTCAACTTCCTAATTTTCCGAAGTTAGCTTTTTTAAAACGACAAACTCACAAACTCACTAAATCTATTTCTAAATATCACCCTAATATCTACCATGAGACTAAACCCGCACCACTTAGAACGCAAAATCTTATATTATTCTTACATAACTCGTTAACATAACGATCCAGGTTATCTATGATTCGGATATGGCTTTGTAAAGTATTTTTTTTTTTTTTTGAAATGTAAACTTTATTAAAGAACCACCACCCCAGAAACCGGGGGCACCAAAAAACGCAACCGAATTACATAATTACAAATTTACACCAGTTTTCCCAAGATAAACTCCTAAATTTCGTTCTATTCTTAACCCAAAGAAACCCCAACGCTTTCACCTCACTAATAACCTTCTCTATTCTAACCGACACGTTCCTGAACCTAGCTTCGTTTCTCGCTTTCCAAAGACTCCAACAAGCTATGATCATCACACCTTGAAAAATAAATGTAATCACTAAAATCTTATTTATCTGAATCTTAGTTAACTTATTCATATCAAGCTATTGATAGGCTCGAGAAAATCATATATATTGCATAAAAGTTTTAAAATACGTGAAAACCAAGTAAACAATTATAAGTTTTGCGTAAAATATCAAAAGTATAATATAACTTACGTGCAAGTGCCATTAGCAAGCTCAAACAAAGCTTGTACAGCCACCCTCCGATGTGATATGGTGTATTCCGAACCAACCATGGCCACCAACGGCGGAATAACACCGAGTTCCGCCATCAACTTCCGCCTACTCAAGTCTTCTCCTCCAGCAAGCCTCTTGATCTCTCTGGCTGCAGCCGCCTTCTCTTCCCTTGTCCCAAAGTGAAGCCTCTTTACAGACCTTTGTAAGATCGAACTTTCATCATCATTCTCAATATTTGCATCAACACTTTTGCGGTGATCCACGATCACCTCAGCGGTTCGTTCGCCATCGTGCCCTTTGCTGGTGGATGTCTTGCGAACGAACCGTCGGATTTTGGTGAAGAATCTGAGCTTCACAAGGACTTGAGACCAAGTTGATGATGAGGGAGACTCTACCATTTTTTGTTGGTTTGTTGTAAAGATTACATACAACTGAAAAGAGAGGTTTTTGATTTGATCTTTTAGTGGGCTTCCTACAGTTTATATCTTTATATTATATATATAAAGATATACGTTAGAGAGAGAGTAGAGAGAGAGAGAGGACTTTGAGGGGTGGGAGAAAAGGGCACATGCACAGGGTATTCTTTGTGTATAACATACTCTTAACATCCTTGTATATATATCCTATGATAAATGGTGATGCTCGATTGTGAAATTCAAAAGTTGTTTTTCATTGAATAGAAGATATTACAAGATACAATTTATAGACAAGATATTTTCAGTTAGGTACATAAAGAATACTGAAAATACAACATAGAAATAATTACATACAAGAATCATATATTATCTAACATCCCCCTACAAGCTGAACGGTGGTGGACCAATACGAAGCATACTTCGAAAAATATTGAACTGTTGACTGGGAAGACTTTTTGTAAAGATGTCAGTCACCTGAAGCTTGGTTGGAACAAATTTAGTAGCCAGTTTACCGGCAGTTACTAATTCACGTAGAAAATGATAATCAAGATCTATGTGTTTGGCTCGTTTATGAGCAACCGGATTTTGAGTGAGAAAGAGTGCACTTTGGTTGTCACACAGAATAGTTGGTCTTTCCGGAGGAAGGGCATGCAGTTCTTGTAGGAGATGAGTTATCCAAACTATTTCAGCAACAATGTTAGCCATAGCTCGATATTCAGATTCACAACTGGACCTGGCAACGGTTGGTTGTTTCTTAGCACTCCAAGAAATTAGATTTCCTCCTAAGAATATAGAAAAACCATAAGTGGAACGACGAGTCTCTAAGCAACGTGCCCAATCAGTATCAGAATAACCAAGCAGAGATGTCGAGGTTGGACGACTGTAGTGTAACCCAAAAGCAATAGAACCCTTGAGATAGCGTAATATCCTTTTAACCTCTTGAAAATGATCCGTAGTTGGAGCATGTAAAAACTGACTGACTTGATTTACAGCATAAGCAATATTAGGTCTTGTGATCGTTAAATATTGGAGTGCACCTACAATAGATCGATAAAATGTAGCATCTGGATACGGAGTACATGTGGACATAAATGAAACATTTGCGCTCAAAGGTGTTGGAGCAGGTTTAGCATCCAACATCTTTGCTCGCGTTAGAATATCCAAAGTGTATTTAGATTGGTTTAAGAAAATACCATTTGAAGTGTAGGTAACCTCCAATCCCATAAAGTAGTTGAGTTTCCCAAGATCTTGATGGAAAATTCTTTATTAAGACATGAGATGAAGGATGTGAGAGTGGATTGATGATTTCCCGTGAGAATGAGATCATCGACATACACAAGAAGATACATTATGCATGAGCCATGTTTGTAAATAAATAAAGATGGATCGGCTCGACTACATGAGAAACCATTGTGAAGAAGAAACAAGCTTAGACGATGAAACCAGGCCCTGGGAGCTTGTTTTAAGCCATAAATGGCCTTGTTTAATTTGCAAACATGAGATGGAAATTGAGGATTAATAAGCCCCTTTGGTTGTTCCATGAAAACACTTTCAGAGAGATGGCCATGCAAAAAGGCATTATTGACGTCTAATTGATGAAGATGTCAATTATGTATAACACTCAGAGCGAGAACAGTACGAACAATGGTGGCTTTGACAACATGACTAAATGTATGAGAGTAATCAAATCCTGGCACTTGACTAAATCCTTGAGCAACAAGACGAGCTTTGTAACGCTCAATAGATCCATTGGAGCGAAGTTTAGTTCGAAAAATCCACTTGGAGCCCACAACATTTGTATTGTTTGGGCGAGGAACAAGAGTCCAAGTATTGTTTTTATGTAGAGCACGCAATTCCTCCTCCATTGCATGAACCCATTTAGTATCTTTAGAGGCACTAATATAAGTGGTAGGGTCACTGATGGCAAATAATGCACGATGAAGAGGAAGGACATTAGTGTGAGCTAAGTCCACACGATGACGAGGTTTGAAGATTCTGGACTTGGCACGAGTCATCATAGGGTGGGAAGGAAGAGGTGGTGGGCTTGGTGGGTTAACTTGAGTTTGGGAGGCATGAGGTGAGGAGGGATGGGTGTCTATCGAGGATGAGGAGCTAGTAGGAGATGTGGGTTGAGTTTCAGTGTCAAAAGTGGGAGCGGGAGAGCCCAAGAAATCCTCAGGCTGGGCCGCAGATGGGAACCAGCATGTGGGCTGATTATATCAGCTATTGCCTATTGGGCCTTCAGGAGCGGCTATGGATCCAGAAGAGTCATTAGTTGGGCCAGTGGCTTTGTTTATGTGGGCTCGAATGAAAGGAATAGTTATGGGAGAAGTATTTGAGGATGGATTAGAATTAATGGATGGCCCAGTAAGAACAGTAGGTAAATTCGATGTAGTGGAATTGTTTGGTGGGGAAGAATTAACAGGGGACACATCTAAAAAGGATGTAACCTCAAGTAAGTCAAGTGAGTTGGTGGCAACGGTTGAGGTATCTAAGGGAAAGTAATTTTCATCAAAACAGGCACTTCTAGTAACATAGATGCGAGACGTGCATGGGTCAAGACATCTATAGCCTTTGTACTTGGCGCAATAGCCAAGAAAAATACACAGAATGCTTCGAGGAGATAATTTATGTTGTGCATAATCCCTAAGACAAGGAAAAACACGACAACCAAATGGTCGAAACAAAGCATAATATGGAACTTGATGATATAAAAGTTCAAATGGTGATTTTCCATTTAGAAGTGTCGAAGGTAAGCGATTAATTATAAAAACCGCCGATGAGAAAGCATCAACCCAATATTTAGTGGGTAAGTGAGCATGAAACAACATAGCTAAACCTGTTTCAACAATATGTCGATGCTTGCGTTCAACACGTCCATTTTGTTGCGGCGTATAAGGACAAGACATACAATGTAGAGTGCCATTATTTTCAAATAAGTGCCGAACCCGATGGTTTGTGAATTCAGTTCCGCCATCACTTTGAAAAATTTTAATTTTGGTTGAGAATTGTGTTTGAACGAAAGGCACAAAAATAGATAAAGCATCAAAAAAATCGGATTTAGCACGTAGAGGATATATCCAAGTGAATCGAGAATAATCATCAACAAAGGCAACATAATATAGAAAATTATCAATCGTTTTTATTGGGGAAGGCCCCCACAAGTCACAATGTATTATTTCAAGAGGCAATGATGTCCGTTTATCATTAGACAAAAAAGGTTGCCTTTTTGCTTTGGCAAGTTCACACGGGGAACAAAGACCCGGTTTAGGTAATACCGAAGTAAGGGATAAATAACCATTATTTTTTAACGTAGAAATAACATCAAAATTGACATGTCCAAGTCTAGAATGCCATAACTCAAAGGAAGCTTTCGGACAAGAGAAAGTGGTGACTAAAGCTTCTTGAGTTTGGCGAAGGACATATAGGCCGTCTTCACGGCATCCCCGGGCTAGGGTTTCCTTGGTTCGGCGATACTGAATGTAAAAGTAAGGATGAGAAAAAATCACATCAACACAATTATCTTCGGTCAATTTTCCAATGGATAATAAATTTTTGGTGAGATTTGGAACCACCAAAACATTGTTAAGAGCAATATTTCCTAAATTTTTTGTATGATCAACATGAGTTATGGGAAGAGATTGACCATTACCGAAATAAACGAGTTGATTACCTTGAGTTGGAGTGGAGTTTTGAAGAGTATTGTTATTGGGAGACATGTGAGTAGTGGCTCCGGTGTCAGAAGTCTAATCAGGAATGTGACACTGAGCGTGAAAGGCATGAGCAAGTTGATCCGGAGAAGGAGAGGCAGAAGCAGCAAATGAAGCAAGTTGAAAACACTGTGAAGCATAATGTCCGGGTTTGCGACACAGTTGGCATGTAGGGGTTCTATTTTGGCGCCCAAAATTACGACCGGATCCCCTGTTGTTATTAAAGTGTGGCTGATTGGGCCTAAACTGGGACATAGAGGCACGATTTGGCCGATAAGAAGGTCCATAATTGTTGGGCCTAGAGGAATTAGTTTGGGCCGAAAAAGCAACAGCAGGGGAGTCTCGGGTGCCATGTAAATTTTTCATGAATAATTCATGGCTTTCGGGACTTGCTAAAAGATCAGTAAAAGTCGGAAGAGGACGTACCGATCGAGTGGATGTAGAAAAGCTTTCAAACGAGATTCCTAAACCGCACAAGAACCAATGAAGCTGATCCATTGCATCAACCGGATGACCCGCGACACAAAGTTGATCACAGATTGCCTTGAATTCACGACCAAATTCTGCAACAGATTTATCCCCTTTCTTAAGTGCACGAAGATTTTCACGTAAGTTCTGAATTCGCTCAACTGAAGTATTGCAAAAGGCTGCTTCAAGTGCCTTCCAGATATCATGAGCGGAAGAGAGACCAACGGTTACGGAAAGAGCCTCTTCCGTTAATGAAGCATTAAGGAGAATAATTGTCTGTTATTCTTCTCTAACCCAAGTAGCAAAATCAGGGTTTTGGACTTCTTTATCATTGGCTTTAATAGTAGGAGAAGGTTGTTGAAGAGAACCATCCACATGTGGTAATAACCCTTGATGAGTGATAATAGGAAGCATTTGAAGCCTCCAATATATGTAATTGGTGGAGTTAAGTTTAATAGCAATCATGGGAGCCAACCCTGACATGGGAGGATTATTAGAGGATGATGATGCAGCCATGGAGAAAAGATCGATGGGAATAGAACAGAGAAAGAAGAAGGAAAAGCAGAGAGCTGAAAGAAAACGAAAAGAGAAAGGAGAGAGGATAAAGGGATATGATCGGCTGGAAGAGAAACTCAACAACTTGGCTGGGTATCGGCTGATACCATGTGAAATTTCAAAAGTTGTTTTTCATTGAATAAAAGATATTACAAGATACAATTTATAGACAAGATATTTTCAGTTAGGTACCTAAAGAATACTGAAAATACAACATAGAAATAATTACATACAAGAACCATATATTATCTAACATCGATCGATCCCTAAATATTAAAAAGATTCCTAAAGTACCCTTGTGATTTGGGTTTAAATACAAAGATATTGCATTTTAATTAAAAATATAAAGGATTTAAATTAACCAACTTTGGTAATTGTGTTACTTGAGTTTTTTTTAAGCATAAATTAATATAAATGTTTAGAGAACAAGATTTTACTTTTGTTTTAAAACATTGTAGTTTTTTTTTTTTTTGAAGGTGACTTTCTATGTACTGAACCAGTGGTCACCGGGTTCATGTCGAAGACATTCCCCCGTCAGCCCCGCTCTTCCGGACGCGATGTTCGATCGGGCCCCGGCCGTTGCGCAAGCTGACTTCCGCCCGGGAACCATACTGCCCCCACACGAGAGACTCGCTGGGGTAACAGCTGGGTAAAACCGGGTTGCCCTCAAGACCGTTCCATGCCTCGATAGGAAACGATGGTTTCCGGGCTTTTACTGTTTTATAATAATCACTTATTGAATAAAATGTTCATTTTGTCTTTTTATGGTATACAAGATTTTATATTTCTTTGAGTTAACTGCCATTTTCGTCCCTGTGGTTTGGTCACTTTGGCCATTTCAGTCCATTTTTCAAAAATGCGCCATTTTCGTCCCTGACGTTCTGGAAAGGTGCCATTTCAGTCCAAAAATCATAACCCAGTTAAGTCGGTTTGTAAATAAGGAATGATTATGTAAATTTGTAACATAAAGGACCATTTAAGTAAAATGTATAAATATTAATATAATTATAAAATATATAATATATATATATATAATGTATACACACCGGGAGAGGGAACCGGAGCTCCGGTGGTCACCACCGTCGCCGGAACCGGAGCTCCGGTGGTCACCACCGCCGCCGCCGGAACCACCACCATCAACGTCATCATCGTCATCATCTGTTATCATCATCATCGATCATCATCGACCTTCATCATCATCATCGCGATCTTCATCATCATCATCAGACCTTCATCACCACTGCCGCCGCCTGACCCCCACCGGAACATCTGTTGATGAAGATGATGAACGGTGTACGGTGAACGGAACTGTGGCTGAAGATGATGAATGGTGAAGTGGTGGTGGTTTGACGGAGAAGGTGAACCACGGAGATGATGATGGTAACGAACAGAGAAGGCGAACGAAGGTGAACAAGATGGTCGGAGAAGATGATTTGAAACGGAGATGGAGTTAATGGTGAAGGTGGTGATCGACGGTGGTTATTGAAATGCGTCGGAGGTGGTTCGTCGGTGTTGTTGCAGGTAACGACGTCGGCGTCGGGGATTGTACGGTGGTTGTCGTTGGTCGCCGACGTTACAGAGGATGATGACGGAGGGTGCGGTGACGGAGGTGACGACTGCAGCAGAGGTTTGTTGAACAGTGGTTAATGGTGATTGCAAGTCGACGGTAATGAAGGTAGATGAAGATGAATGACGACCGGAGATGATAATCGGAGTTTGGTGTTCGGAGTGTGCGGTGGTGACGGAGGTTGTTACGATAATCGGAGTTTGGTGTTCGGAGTGTGCGGTGGTGGTGGTTCCGGCGGCGGCGTTGGTGACCACCGGAGCTCCGGTTCCGGCGGCGGTGGTGACCACCGGAGCTCCGGTTCCCTCTCCTGGTGTGTATACATTGTATATATACATATATATATATATATATATATATTTATTATATATTTTATAATTATATTAATATTTATACATTTTACTTAAATGGTCCTTTATGTTACAAATTTACACAATCAGTCCTTATTTACAAACCGACTTAACTGGGTTATGATTTTTGGACTGAAATGGCACATTTCCATAACGTCGGGGAGGAAAATGGCGCATTTTTTAAAAATGGACTGAAATGGCCAAAGTGACCAAACCACAGGAACGAAAATGGCAGTTAACTCTATTTCTTTTCGCTACAACCACTAACTTTTAATATAGCTTTTTATCAAAAAGTTTTATATAAACAAAAAATTTAACACACAACTCTAATAAACTAAGGGTTCTAACTTGCTAAGTGCAGTAACATGTTATACATATTTTTTGTGGGTGTTTGGTTCATAGTTTTTTTAAATACTATAAAAAAAACATTTTTTTTTTGTATTTTCTTAAAGGGGTAACTTTATAGAAATGTAACCAAGTTTGCTAAGTGTTCCAATTATATCACTGAAACTTTTTGTGTTTCTCTAAAATCACTAAAGTGTTATTTGATGTTCTAATGCTATACAATTATCAGGTTACCAGGTCACTATGATGATGTGTCAGGTTTCATTGATTTTTAATCTTTATAATGAATAAAAATAAATAAACAATACCTGTATATTTAAATGATTAACATTATTCAACCATTTTCTCATCGTTTTATCATGTTCCAATAAAACGCAGATCCCCACACTTGCGTAGACATACTTTAATTCAGCCGATCATCTCACTTAAATGTGTATAAGCATAAACGAACATGCATAAGTTAGTTATAGGGTACTATTTTAGCACCATAGCTGCGAAAATAAACAAATCTGAGAGATGAAAGCCGCCGGAAATCACGAAATGACGGTTGGAGATTTATGTGGTGCTACTGATGGTCAACGAAGATGGTACGTGGTGGAAACTTCGACTAGCGACGTTGGACACAGGTTACGGTTTCGCTTCTGTTCGTTGGAGTACCTCATTTCTTGTCGGAACTTCAAAAGAAAATATAGTAGATAGAGAGAGAAGTGAGAGAGGGTTGAGATGGGTGTTGCAAGCGTGTTGTCAGGCGGCATGTGGTTGCTTGCGGGTGGCTTGCAGGCGACCGGCGAGGGGCGGCGAGTTGCAACGGTGGTGTGCAGGTTTCTTCTAGGTCATATGGGGTTTGAAGTACAACAGACATACATAAGCTTTACATTTTATCTTTTCATTTAATTTCCTTTTTATAGTGTTATTATGATTTTATTTGTTTAATATGTGTATATTACTAACAATTGTTATATCATTATTAAATTATAAGTTTAACGTGAATATATATATATATATATATATATATATATATATATATATAACATTTCTAGATACTTAAATAAGATTAAAGAATAAAAGAAAAAATGGTAACCTGAGAACCTGATAATTACACATTATTAAAACACCAAATTAAAGTTTAGTTACTTTAGAGGGATAAAAAAGTTTGGATGATTTAATTGGAACACTAGACAAACTTCATTACATTTCTATGATATTTTCCCTTTCTTAAAAAACGTACTTTCTTTTTGTCACTTAAGAATTGCTGAATTAAAACGAATTAACGTTTTAAATTGAATGCATGACAAGGCAAAGTGTGTTTAATGTTCATCTTTTTTTTTTTCTTCTGGATTTTAATTCAATAAGTTGATAAAAATAAATAGTACTTCAAAAGCAATATAATAAAAATATATTAGCGTGAGTGACGTAACTTAATATAAAATAAGAAACTAACAACATATAAAATGATGTGTATAAATATAAAGTCGTTAAAGTATTTAACAAATGATTTTACCCCTATTGTAATGTAATTTATCAATTAATCTTTTCATGATTTTATCCGATTATAATTAAAAGATTTTTTTTTCAAAGGTAACATGTTAAGGGTGTTGTATAATAATAATAAAAAACAGAACGTATTTGGTTTTTATATGCAAAAAATTGGTAAGTGACTTTCCGAGAAAAAAATATAGGAAGTTAATTTTATTGTGCAAAAACAAATTGTTAATTGAGTTTTATGAGAAAAACTAGAAAGTATGTTATTATTTAGGGGTATTGGATTTTAATAATCCCAACTTTCAGCAATTGGCCGATAATAATCCCAACTTCAAAAATAGCCTACAACACTCCCAACTTGTAACATTTTGGCCAGCAATGATCCTTGTCTAACTGGGTTATAACCCAGTTAGTTTTTTGCTGACTTGGACGCTGACGTGACACACAACTTGGTTAAATGCTGACGTGGCACCATCACCATCACCACCTTCATCACCACCACCCACAACCACCGTCCGCCACCACCATCACCACCACACACTGCGACAACTTCTTCCGGCTGCCTTATTACTTGCTCCGGCGACCTGCAACTTACTCCGGCGACCTGCAACTTACTCCGGCGACCTGCTATTTGTTCCGGCGACACTCTTTACCTGTGAAACCATAAAACGAGACAACCACCAGCCATCTCCAACCTCCTGTGACCTTCTCCACCGCTTAGAACTTCAAAATATCCACCATCGCCTTGTTTCACGTTTTTCCGGCGACCTGCAACTTACTCCGGCGACCTGCAACCTCACCGGAAAAACGTGAAACAAGGCGATGGTGGATATTTTGAAGTTCTGAGCGGTGGAGAAGGTCACAGGAGGTTGGAGATGACTGGTGGTTGTCTCGTTTCATGGTTTCACAGGTAAAGAGTGTCGCCGGAACAAATAGCAGGTCGCCGGAGTAAGTTGCAGGTCGCCGGAGCAAGTAATAAGGCAGCCGGAACAAGTTATAAGGTCGCCGGAAGAAGTGTGTGGTGGTGATGGTGGTGGCGGACGGTGGTTGTGGGTGGTGGTGATGAAGGTGGTGATGGTGATGGTGCCACGTAAGCTTCCACGTCAGCATTTAACCAAGTTGTGTGCCACGTCAGCGTCCAAGTCAGCAAAAAACTAACTGGGTTATAACCCAGTTAGACAATGATCATTGCTGGCCAAAATGTTACAAGTTGGGAGTGTTGTAGGCTATTTTTGAAGTTGGGATTATTATCGGCCAATTGCTGAAAGTTGGGATTATTAAAATCCAATTCCCCTATTATTTAACAAAATTTAGATTTGAAAGGATTAGACATGGGATTAAAGTTTTTTTAAAAGAACTAAAATAAAGAAATTGTAATATGTCAGAGATATTATATTTTGTGATGCATTTGATTGATAAAAGAATATTTTTTGGTGTTTAAGTTTATTAAAGAAGTTGAAATGTGGTGGTTGCAATACTGATGATAGTGGTAATACGTAGCGGTGACAATGTAATTGCGTTGATGGCGTTAATAAGGGTGGATGACAGAAACAACGACGTTGTTAGAGTGGTAGGAAAGGAGTGAGTGATTGAGTGTGTGCGCGCGCGCACACGCACGTTTGTGTGTGAGAGATTCCGATTCATTTTGTAAAATTGCTTTGGTAGTTACTTTAATTAATGGAATTAATGAAATCATGCGGCTTCATCTTGTATGGTTTTGACTCTCATAGTGACTCATATTGTTTTCCTGGGAACGATATTCTTCAAGTCGCATCTGGATTCTGGGGCATTCGTTAAATCAGTTTTTTGGTTATCCGGGTTAATTTGAATCAAGTTATTCAAATTTGAGAATTTAAAAATGAATTTGATTTGGATTAAAGTTACAAAGTTTGATACTATTTAAAACTAAAAATTGTCATAAGTATATTATATAAAAAAAGGAGTAAATTGCCATTTTGGTCCCTGTGGTTTGGCCAGTTTTGCCACTTTAGTCCAAATCTCAAACTTTTTACATCTGGGTCCCTGTGGTTTCACTTTTGTTGCCATTTTAATCCAAAATTCAAAAACCCTAATTTTTCACTGTTGCAACCTAGTTTTTTGTCCTTTTCTGAAGGGGCATTTTGGTCATTTTGTCTGCCCAACTACCCACCCAACCCCCACCCCCACCCCACCCCACCCTCCTTTTCTTCTTTCTCCTCTGCTGAATCAGAGCTTTTCTCTCTCTCTCTCTCTCTTCACTCTCTCTATAGCACCACCACCACCGCCACCTCCTCACTCTCTCTCTCTTCTCTCTCTCTATAGCACCACCACCACCGCCATAACCTCCTTCCACAACCGCCGATTAAGATCGGCCTCGATGAAGGATACTGTTAACAGGTCGGCCAAAATCATGCCAAAATCACAGAAGCTCCGATTCAGGTGCAGAAAGATGATGCCACCACCCACCGCCGCATCATCCACCTCGATGAAGGATACTGTTTACAGAAGCTCCGATTCAGTGGCAGCATGGTGTTTACAAACAAACTTTAAGAGATCAAATTGTTTTGAGATGGATTTGATGCGATTAGTATCGATTCAGGTGCAGAAAGATGATGATTTAAGAATCAAGGTTAAGGTTTCAGTTATCAAATTAGTTTTCTGTTTCTTGATTTTAACGAATTTGGATTCATTTATTTGTAAATCGGCCTTTTAACGAGGTTAATAGAAAGATGCAGGTCATGTGTTGTCTGAATTGTTTGATTTTAGGTTTAGATAAAGAGATAGAGAGACGATGGAAAGAGAGTGAGGAGAGAAAGGGTTTTTTTGTTGTTGATTTTAGGTTTTGAACTCAGAGAGAGAAGTGATGGAGAGAGATAGAGTTAGGAGAGAGAAGCAGTTTAGGGAAGGAAGATGATGAGGGTGGGGGTGGGTAGTTGGGCGGTGGTTGCAGGGGGTGCGAGAGGGTGGTGGCAGGTGGTGGTGCTTGGCGACGAGAGGGGGTGGTGGTGGTTGAAGATGATGAGGTTGAAGATGATGATGATCAGGGGGTTGAGGTTGAAGATGATGATGATATGGGGTTTTTATATTTTGGGGTTTTTTATTAAATGAATTGCTTTAAATAAAACATAAATGACCAAAATACCCCTGCACTAAAGGACAAAATAAGCAGCTTTCAACAGTCAAAATAGGGGGTTTTTGAAATTTGGACTAAAATGGCAACAAAATGCAAACCACAGGGACCCAGATGTAAAAAGTTTGAGATTTGGACTAAAGTGGCAAAACTGGCCAAACCACAGGGACCAAAATGGCAGTTTACTCTAAAAAAAGAGTTAATTGCCCGCATAGTTCCTGTGGTTTGTTATTTTTTCACGTTTAGTCCCCACCTTTTTAAAATAGCATGCTTGCTCCATGTGGTTTGCTTACTTGTCACTCGGGTAGTCCCTTGAGTGGATGACCATTAGTTTACTCAGTTAAGTCCATGTTAAATGACTTAATTGCCCTTAATGATAAAGCAAATTAAATAAAATAATTATTAGAGTTAAATGTCTGTTGGTCCCTGTGGTTTGCAAATATTGCAGACTAGGTCCTAGTGGTTTAATAATTACAAAGTTGGTCCCGGTAGTTGTAATTTTTGCACTCGGGTGGTCCTTATCACTAACCCAGGTTAGATTTTTCAGTTAAATATATGTAAAATAACATAAATGCCCCTAAACAATTAAGAAGACTAAAACTATATAAATTATAATTATTAATAAAATCAAATGGGTCTCATTTCCTACCCCTACCCCTCCCCCACCCCCACATTCTTCTCTTCGATTCTCTTGAAAATCTTCCTAGACCATCATAACCATCCATCCATAACTGCCTCGACCACCGTCTAGACCATAATTTCTCCACAATTTCAACCAGATCTCTGTTTTCGTGTGGTTTGTGAAAATTGCAGATTTGGTCCCAAGGGTTTACTAATTACACACTTGGTCCTAGTGGTTGTAATTTTTGCACTCGGTGGTCCTTAACACTAACCTTTGTTAAATTTTCCAGTTAAGTCTTTGTGAAATGACTAAACTGTCCCTAAACAATAAAAAAACAAAAACAAGAAAAGATGGGTCCACCCCTCATCTTTTCTTCTCCCTGTCTCTCTCTCTCTCTCTCTCTAACCCACCACCGCCAATACCTCCACCTCCACTTCTTCTTCCTTTTCTCTCATTCATACAATCCTCCATAACCAGTACTCAAACGCCACCCAACTCATCATTTCGCATACAGATCCTAAATCAATCAAAGTATAAAACAAATCCTAATTTGCTAATTTTATATCAGTCGTATGTATTCTAGACTCTCCATGTTCTTCAAAAAATAGCAAAGTCTATCACATATTTCAGTACTTCAAAAGATCCATTCAATTAGTTTGTTTCTTTGAATAATTCATCTAGATTCATTATACATATTGAATACCATTTTGAATGACTGAATCTGAGTTGAATTCAAAGCAGAAGTGAAGCAAGAAAAAGAGAAGAAAGGGGTTGTCGGACGTTGGGATTCTGCGGTGCACCACTGTCGCCAGAATTATGTCGGCTCCTCACTTTCTCTCCAACTCTCTCTTGATCTCTCTAAAATCCACACATTGGTGTTTCCGGCCAGATTCGTTTTTGCAGCAGGTAGTTGAGGTTGTCGTGGTTGGTTGTTATGAGTGGCGCGACAAGGCTGTGCGGTGGTTTACGAAGTAACAGTTTCGTCGCAGTGGTTGGGGGTGGTGTTGTGGTGGTTAGGTGTTAGGTGGTGGTGGTGGTCGAGATTCATTAGGATTCTGTGGTGCACCACCGTCGCCGGAATTATGTCGGCTCCTCACTTTCTCTCCAACTCTCTCTTGATCTCTCTAAAATCCACACATTGGTGTGTCCGGCCAGATTCGTTTTTGCAGCAGGTAGTTGAGGTTGTCGTGGTTGGTTGTTATGAGTGGCGCGACAGGGTTGTGCGGTGGTTTAAGAAGTAACAGTTTCGTCGTAGTGGTTGGGGGTGGTGTTGTGGTGGTTAGGTGTTAGTTGGTGGTGGTGGAGATTCATTTTTTCTTGTAACTTGCTGTGGTTTTATTAGAGAGAGAAAGAGAGTAGGAAGAAGGTGGGTCATGTATTATATATTTTTTTAAATGTTTTGGGGTATTCTAGTCATTTCACATACACTTGACTGGAAAATTTAACAAATGTTAGTGTTAAGGACCACCCGAGTGCAAAAATTACAACCACTGGGACCAAGTGTGTAATTAGTAAACCCTTGGGACCAAGTCTGCAATTTTCGCAAACCACAAGGACCAACCAAGCATTTAACTCTCAACAAAATTTTCTAAATTTGAAACTTATTTCAACAATTTCGGCAGGTTTATGTTCATCTACACCACAATTTCAACCGTTTTACCTGAGCAAATTTCTAACATAAACCTCAAATTTCTCTTAATTTGAACTTTATCTTGAAATTTTAAGCAGGTTTTCGTTCATCTACACCACAATTTCTTCATAACTTCTCACAAATTCAACCAGAAAGCTCGAATTCCTGTTTATTTGAACTTTATCTTAAAATTTTCAGTAGTTTCACGTTCATCTGCACCACAATTTCTCAATAATTTCTCACATTCAACCAGAGAGCTCAAATTCCTCTAAACTTGACCTTTTTTCAAACCCTCTACTTCAATCATTGGAGAAAACAGACAAAAGAAGTTTGTGTAAAAAACAAACAGAGAGCAACAGATTTGTTTTTAAAATGGGGGAATAAAAAGAGGCCCAGATATGTGAGAGTTAACGAATCCGGTTGTGGTGGGTTACCGGTGGGTGTTCGGTGGTGAAAAGTCGACGGTGGAGGTGGTTGTGATGGGTTGACGATAGTGGTCGAGGTGGTTGTGGTGGGTTACCGGTGGTGGAGGTGAGACAGTGGTGGTTGTGGTGGAGGTTTTATTATCACCTGAAAATGGATGGTGGTGGCCTAGGAAGAAGATATCAGGAGGATTGAAGAAGAAGAAGGTGGGGGATGGGTAGGAAATGGGACCCACGTAAATATATTAATAATTATAGTTTATATATTTTTAGTTTTCTTAATTGTTTAAGGGCATTTAGGTCATTTTACACATATTTAACTGAAAAAGCTAACATAGGTTAGTGATAAGGACCACCCGAGTGCAAAAATTACAACTATCAGGACCAACTTTGTAATTATTAAACCACTAGGACCAAATATGCAATATTTGAAAACCACAGGGACCAACCAGGAATTTAACTCTAATTATTAAATATATTGTGGGGCCCACTTATTGTCTTCTCCACAAATAAGCAGCCCACCCATATTCTTCTCCGGCCACTTTCGTTTTTCCGGCGACCTCACACCACCACACCCCTCCTCCACACCACCACCCATTTTTGCAAACGCACTACTTCCTCCACCCAAACTCATACCTGTAAACCCACTTCTTCCTTCACCCAAACCCACCATTGAATAAAGCTGCTTGAAGGGGTATGGTCCCAAAAAAGCCGCGCAAACCTCCGTCAAGGTCGCGCGCTGAACCATACTCCTGATTCATCAAATTTCTGATTGACAACCTCGCGTGGGCTACACCACATTTATTTAAACGGCGCGAGGCCCGGACAATAGGAAGCTCCAATTACAACACTTAGCATTCTGAAAGAGCACCCAGTCATCCAAACCCTGTGCGAGATAGTTACGCATCCAGCAAGAGCCGCGCAGGGCAGCAGCGCAAGTCTGTTTCAGATAGTACACAAGGTACAAGTGGCAGAAGAAAAGAGCCAATCAGCGTCCTTCTGGCCCTGCTCAATCGTGCTCCACGATCGTCTGACATACAGGAGACGAAAAGTACTTAAGGACGCCTACGTGGCACCAATCACGGGGCAGAGACACCTGCCCCACGATCTCCACTTACCTGCTGATGGCAGAGAGGCGGACAGGCCGACAACAGTGACACGTGGCTCCAATCACATTGCGCCAGCTCCCAAGAGCTCCTCCAAACCACTAACGGTCGACACCAGTGAGACAAGGAGCATATCTCTTATGTTGTCGCCTTCAGTCCCAAGGCCCATCAGCCCACATCCTCTTACACCTCTCCGGCTATAAATAGATACCTCACTTCACAGGTTGAACATTCCATTCCCTCTACTCTCACTCTGAATACTCAATTATCTCCCCAAAGCAGTCGCTTATTCTCACGCCGGAGCCCGGTTAAGAGGGAAACCCCCACATTCCCCTCTTAACGAGTAACGGTGTTCTGTTTTGCAGGATTAGACGATCATTACGAAGCTCAGAAAGCCATTAGAAGATTAACCACTATGGTAGGAACATAAACCAAACTGATTAGTCTCATAATTAGATCAGTGTTTCTTCATTGGCGCCCACCGGTTTTCTACAAATCACTTTCATCTTCTTTTCTGAGTTTTCGTTGTTTTTTCTTCCTTCAATCATGGCTGGTCAAGGAATTATTCCCGAGTTCGGTTTCGGAGCGAACTCTAATGCGGTGTTGGGCGAGGGCAATCAAAACGTCCAACCCCAACACATTGAAGAAATTGGCGAAATCGAAGTAACCAACACGGGGGGGGGGGGGGGGGGCGCGGGAGCATCACCCGCATCACTCAAACGGTAACACTAGGAAACAACAGCGCTGGACCTTCAAACCCAGCTCCACCTCAGAACATTTCGGCGCTACCAGGGCTACCAGAGGGCGAAACCCCAGCCTCATGGTACGCCAAGAAACTTGCCACCATTAATGAGGCGTATCAATCTTTGAGCGCACAACAAGCAGTCTTAACGGCAGAACTGTCCTTGGTTACACCAGCAGGCCCCAGTCACGGGGCGCGCCAGATACCACCACAGCAAAACATCCAAGGAAGAGCTAACAGACCTCCCCCTACCAGAAGACTAAGCGTGCATGACACGCGTGATACACGGGGAGAAACAGAAAGCTATTATGACTATCCATCACACGTCCAAAGAGGCCCAGTTCATAGCCGGCTCACGCCACGCAACATGAACAATGAATGGGAAGATACGGACCCGAATGGTCCAACTTGGCAGGATGATGAGGGTTCGCCAGTCTTCAATCGCTTGCAGAGGAGCCACGAATACTACAAACCAAGACAACACGTAGGGTACACCGAAGAGGCAGAGCGAGACTTTCGCCTCGCATATCGACCAGCCGAAGCTACGGAACATTCAAAGTTCATTCCAAAGATCGCACTGGCGCCACTTAAAAGAGAGAAGTTACCTCCGACAGTTGGAAAGTTTAACGGATTGATTGATCCCGATGATCACGTCAGAGTTTTCACAAGCGTCGGTTGCATGGGAGGATGGAATATGCCCATGTGGTGCCATCTGTTTATTCAAACGCTTACAGGGGCTGCTCGCGCCTGGTTCGACAGCCTTCCTCCAGGAAAGATCAAGTCATGGGTGGATTTCAGAACACAGTTCTTGAATCACTTCAGCCAACAGAGACGTTACCAGCGCGACACAGCCGAGGTAGAGGAGATCTGGCGCAGAGATAACGAGGGTCTGGAAGATTTCATCACTCGCTTCAACAAGGAGTGCTTGGAAATCGGTGGCGTAAGTGAACAACTCATGCGTTGCCACTTCAAGAAAGCCATTCGCTGTGATAGTCTCATCCGAACTATCACTGGGAAAGATGGAATGCCCAAAGAATGGGATAAGCTCATGGAAGCCGCGAAAATAGTCGCGCAAACTGAAGAGTCACTCGCCGGAAACAAAAATTATTATACTGAAGATCAATTTTCCAAAGGAAACTCGCGCGATCACAACAAGCGCAACATGTACAAAAGTAACGATTGGAAATCCGGAAGATCAAGGGGCCATGAAGAGAGGCCGCCGCGCTATAGAGAAGATGCGCGCGACACAATCGATAGAATCGGCTATCGGAAAGCAGTCAGGGATGATAACCGATAAAAGCACTAGACTCCGCTTATAAAAACACCGAAAGAGGTGCTGATGACGGAGAATCATGATTTCAAGGCTCCAAGGCCTATGACAAACAAGAAAGGGCAAGACCCCAACCTGTACTGCGACTTCCACAAAGATACAGGGCACCTGACGGATGACTGTTTCAGTTTACGTCAAGAGATTGAAAGAGCGCTAAAAAGCGGGAAGCTAAGCCACCTGGTGAAAAACGTGCACAAAGAAACTCTACAGATCCAAGGCCATGATGAGGGGAATCACAAGAAAGTCCGACGCCTAGAAACCCATATGGTCAATGGACCAAGATACAGCGCAAAAGAGAAAGGCAAACGCCCTTACGAGCCCTCATGGCAAGAGCAACAGGTCATTTTCCCGGTGGTGCGCGGCGGTCCTCGCGCCACTCGACCCGTCGTCATTACCAGTATTATCGGCCATTATGAAACGGCGTATGTCTTCATTGACCCAGGAAGTACGGCTGATATCATCTATGAGCAATGTTTTAATCAGTTTGATGAGGATGATAAATCAAGACTTGAGCCAGTTGATTATCCATTGTCTGGATTTTGCAACGAAATGGTCTTCCCGCTAGGCCAAATCAGTTTCCCCGTCACGCTCTCTGACGGGAAGCATTCAAGAACAACAAATGTAAACTTTATGGTGATGTCTGTCAAATCGAGGCATGATGTGTTGATTGGGAGAGAAACCCAAGGCGAACTGAACATGGTAACTTCCACACCCCACTCAGCGATAGGGTTCCCAACCAAGACTGGGGTGGCGATTATCTATGCCAAGAAAGAAGCAATGTCGACAAAAGAGATGCGCCCAACAAAAGCAGCGAAGGTTTCAACAACCAAGCCAGAGAAATGGGTGTTAAACCGCAAGTACCCGGAGCAAACGGTGACGATAGGCCACGCAATCTCACCAAACATCAGAACGCATCTCAAGCAACTCATGTTCAAGAATATGGATATCTTCGCCTGGACTCCGGCCGACATGATCGGTGTCCCGCGCGACATTACCGAGCATTGTCTAAACACCTACCCCTCTGTTGAGCCGAAGGTCCAAAGAAGGCGCAGCTTAGGGGCAGACAAAACCAAAGCAATGAATGAACAAGTATGCGAACTACTCAAAGCTGGAATCTTGCGAGAAGTACGTTATCAAAGTTGGGTCGCGAACCCAGTGATGGTGGAGAAGTCTAGTGGAGGATGGCGAATGCGCGTTGATTATACGGATCTCAACAAGGCATGACCTAAAGATTGCTATTCTTTGCCTGAGATCGACAAAAAGATAGACTCTCTCACACCATACAGATGGAAATGCTTCTTAGATTGCTACAAGGGCTACCATCAGGTTCAAATGAAGCTTAAAGACGAAGATGAGACAGCTTTTCGGACCGATATCGGGATCTTTTGTTATACAAAGATGCCATTCGGCCTAAAAAACGCTGGCGCCACATATCAACGCCTGCTGGATAAGACCTTCGCTGGAGATATTGGGAAGCATATCGAGGTTTACATCGACGATCTGGTGATCAAAAGTCCCGAAGAGGACCAAATTTTGAAAGACATTGAAAAAACATTCAACTCGTTACGCAACGTGAATATGAAATTGAATCCAGCCAAATGTTCTTTTGGTATGGAAGAAGGTAAATTCTTAGGCTTCATAGTCACAAATGGCGGATTTAAGGTGAATCCAGAAAAGGTCCAGGCAATAGAGCGAATGCCATTACCACGAACAATCAAAGAGATGCAAAGGTTGGCCGGCCGCCTAGCCGTGCTTAACCGCTTTCTGTCAAATCACGCCGCGAAGTCATACCCTTTTATCAGCACTTTGCGCAATTGTGTGAAGAAGCAAGAATTCAGATGGACGCCTGAAGCAGAGGCCGCTTTTCAACAAATGAAGGAGTGTTTGATCGAACTCCCTACCCTGACCGCGCTGTTCGAAAAAGAACCACTCGTACTGTACTTATCTTCTTCGGATAAGGCAGTAGGGTCGGTATTACTTGTGGAGATAAACTGAGTACAGACTCCAATTTATTATGTCAGTAGGGTGCTTACCGATCCAGAAACAAGATACTCCACAATGGAGAAATTGGTGCTTGCGCTGCTACACGCTTCTCGGAGGCTGCGCAGATACTTTACGGGGCACGTAATCACAGTACTTGCCAACTTTCACATCGGAACGATATTTCAAAAACCAGAGACGTCTGGACGGCTAGCAAAGTGGGCGATCGAGCTGGGGGGCCACAACATCCTGTACAGGCTGCGCCCAGCCATCAAGGGTCAAGTTCTAGCGGACTTCATCACGGAAGTCGCAGTTGATAAAATCAAAGATTGTGAGCTTGTTGAGACTCCCGTTAAAGACTCCACAAATGAGTTATGGATGTTGTACAATGATGGGGCCTCAAACGAGGATGGCGCGGGAGCTGGATTGCGCCTTGTGAGCCCCGAAAATCATGAATTTACTTACGCCATCAAGTTAGATTTTAAGAACACCAACAACGAGGCGGAGTATGAGGCATTTCTGGCAGGCTTACGCCTCGCCATAAAAATGGGAGCTAAGAATCTTCAAGCGCATGTTGATTCACTTTTGATCGCCAGTCAAATCAACAGAATCTATGATGCAAAAGGCGAAGTTATGGCCTTATATTTGGATCAGGCGAAAGAACTGCTTCAGAAATTCAAGTCATACAAGGTAGTACACATTAATCGCTCTGAGAACAAACCAGCAGACGCCTTGAGCAAGCTTGCTTCAACTTCATTTCAACATCTCGCCAAAGATGTAAGGATTGAAGTACTCAAAAATCCATCAGTCCTGCTGCGCCAGGTAAATGTGATCGAAATAGGGCAGCCATCGTGGATGACCCCTATAATTCAATATCTGCAAGAAGGAATACTCCCGGAGAGCAAAGCAGAGGCAAGGAAGATCCAAAACAAAGCTCTGCATTATGAGATGAATAGTGGTATTCTATACCAAAAATCCTTCTTGGGGCCCTTATTACGCTGCGTGGACCCCCAGGATGCGAATTACTTGATCAGAGAGATTCACGAAGGGATCTGTGGCATCCATGCAGGACCGCGCATGGTTGTCGCGAAGATTATGAACGCTGGATATTATTGGCCAGGGATGCATGTCGACGCCCTGAAGGAGCTGCGCAAATGCGACTCCTGTCAGCGACACTCTCCGAAAACCCTGCGCCCAAAGAATGATCTCATTCCCGTATCCACTGCTTGGCCTTTTCAGTAGTGGGGAATTGATATGGTGGGACCTTTCCCTGATGCTCCGGGAGCCGTGAAGTTCATAATCGTGGCCGTTGATTATTTCACTAAGTGGGTGGAGGCCAAAGCTCTTGCCTCAACCACTGCAATGATGGTGCGCAAGTTTATTTGGGAGCACATCATTTGCAGGTTTGGTCTTCCACTCAAAATCGCCACAGACAACGGTACCAATTTTGCTTCTGAGGATCTTCAAAATTGGATGAAGGAAATGAAGATCGAGCATACCTTCTCGTCCGTTGCGCATCCTCAAGGCAACGGTCAAGTGGAAAGCGTTAACAAAAGTATCGTCGAGGGGATAAAAGCCCGACTGGGCACAAAGAGAAGAGGCTGGGTAGATGAGCTCCCAAGCATCCTGTGGGCTCCTCGAACCATGCCGAAGACAAGCACCGGCGAAACTCCTTTCAGCCTAGTATACGGCTCAGAGGCGGTTATCCCGGTGGAAGTTGGATTCCCCTCACCGCGCTTGACAGCAGTCAACACGGTTGATAATGAAGCAGAGCGCCGTCTCGATTTGGATCTCCTGGAAGAAAGCCGCGAGATTGCGCGTATTAAAGAAGCGAAATACAAGACACAACTGGAAAGGTACTACAATAAGAGAGTCCGCATTTGTACCTTCACTCCAGGAGAATACGTCTTCCGAGACAACGAAGCTTCAAACGCTGAACGCCTAGGAAAACTAGCACCCAAATGGGAAGGCCCATACTTGGTTCACGAAGTACTAGGAAAAGGGGCATACAAATTGCGCACACTGGATGGACATATCATCCCGCGCACGTGGAATGCGCAACAACTGCGCAAATGTTATATGTAACTGTTCCAGGCCCTGCGCCTTTGCTTACTCATGTTGGCCACGCGCCTTTTTTCAATTTCCTATGTTGGCTAAACACCCCTTATGTTACTTATCTGCAATGTACAATTGGCCTAAGCGCCTATTTCTCCTTTAATGAAAGCATACAACATGTTTTCTTTTAATGCTTCTTGAGTTACAAATGCATGTTAAACTTTTGATTAGCACGAAAACACTTCAGTGAATTACGAGCTCTTGAGTTATGCCTCCGAGGTCCTCCGCGAACATAGCCCGAGACCGGGCAGTCACACGCACACAACAGCTACACTTACATTTATTCGCGCTAACTTAACCAAAGTTTCTAACAACAATGCAATAATTGTAACGAGACAGAATAAGCATAAACATCATATTTAAATAAGCGCAAACGCGCAACGGTTACACAAAGCCTATCATTCATTTGACCAGAAGCAAGCGCGACCGCGCGACACGCTATATTCAAAACCTAAACAAAATTTACAGGGCACGAAGCCTCCAACACTATCTATTCAAAGCCATCACCGGCGTCATCATCGCCGTGCTTGTCGCCGTCACCATCGCCTTTACCATCACCATCATCACCCGCAGTTTCCTCTTCATCAGACAATTCAACGGTTTCTGGTGGGTCAAGGATAGTCTTTAGCCGTTAACACCAATCATCATACTTCAGCGCTTCAGTAACCAAATCCATCACAGGTATTGATAGATGGTCATAACCATGTTCAGCGCGGGCGAGCTCAGCCTCAGCTTGATCAGTCACTGAGCAGTGACTAGTGTCGAACTCCTGTCCAAGCATCTCTGTAGCATGTTGGGCACATTCAAGATAGCCTCCACGATGACCGACCGCACGGGAAGCATCTATAACGGCCGCAACAGCCTTATCCAGTTCTCCAGCATTTAGGATGGAGTTGGCCATCTACAGCAAACGTAACACATAAATAACCAGGTTTTGAAGGATAAATCCAAAGAAAATCATACCAGAACTATTCGTCGGTTGCGCAGCCACTCAGCCTCAGAGACCAAAGTATCAACGATGCCTTGAGCTTCGGGATAGTTGTTTTGCGCCACGTTAAGAGCAGTTGTGCTAATGTCTCGCGCCTCCTCAGCTTTTTGTTTGGCCTCTTCAGCAGTGGCAGCCTTAACCTTTTCCGCTTCAAGATCGATTTCCAAGGACTCGCTTTTGTCAACCTGCTCTTGCAAGCGACGCTTCAACTCTGCAATCTCGACGTCCTTGGCCATCAAATCCCTGTCTTTACCAGACATCTGCTCCTTCACCTTGGCCAACTCAACCTACAAGTGATAAAGAGCTCAGTTAATTCTGCCAACAAAAGCACAAACTGAAAGAGAAGTTTCTCGAACCTCAGCCTGCTCTTTAGCAGCTTGCGCATCCTCAACCTTCGCTGTCAGATCAGCAACTTGGCCTTCAAGCTCGATAATCTTATTGTGAGCTGCGAACGCGCGCTGGTTGTCCTTCTCACAGATTTTCTTCCATTCTGCCTTCTCCTTCGCCAGCAGATCCTCGGCAGCTCGGAGCTTGCTCCTCAGGCCCTCACGGCCCCACTCCTCCAATTTCCTGTCAACTTCGAATTTTGCCTTCTCTTCATCAAAGGCAGCTTTCGATCTTTCGAAGTCATTAACACGCCTTAATATCCGCTCGCGGTATTTCTCCCAATCATCCCTCTCCCTAACCATGGTTCGCCACTCTCGAACAATTTGATGGTTCGCAGCATGGGTGTAGGCCTCACCAACAACATAGCCGTGATACAACCCATTGTGGGTTCGCGCCCGTTGACGGTCAACTTCACCAGGAGGAATGGAATTCAGAAACCAGTCGCGGCAAGGCGCGAACTCAAGAAAAGTATCTTTTTGCTTTAAACCCCATGGCGGTTGGTGCGGAGCGTCACCACGGCTCTCCACCGTGTAAGACTTGTAATAAATATCCCCCAAAGTATCCCGGAGGCCTATTGGAGAGCGTGGCGGTGCGCCTTGTTTTCCAGCACCCGCGCCTCCAGCAGGAGATTTGTCTTGATGAGCATCCCGGTGCCCTTTGGCTCACCTCCGACAGGCTTGTCGGCAGCGGTCTTTTCCTTCTCCTTCTCTCTTTCAGCAGCCTTCTTCTTCTTCTCATCCTCAGCCTTCTTCTTCTTCTCATCCTCAGCTTTCTTCCTCTTCGCTTCCTCAGCAGATTTTGCTTTCTCCCCCTCAGCAACCTGTTTACCCTTCTCAGACTCTATTTCAGCAGTCTTGAGAGGTTTAATAGTAACTTTGGGCCTTTTCTGCGCCGGCTCGGAGGGATGCGTAGACACAACACCCTTCTTTTCAGGGGTCTTCTTCTTGGCCTCTGCAGAAGATAGTGTCAAAAAGAGGAAGCAACATAAGGAAGAGAAAGTAAGAACTTACCAGGAGAAAACTTGTATAAAGAGCGCAGGTTGCTCCGCTTCCCAATCAAGGGAGCCTCACCACCCTGCGGCGCAGTTGAAGCACCAGCGGTGGTCTCACTTTTATTTCATTTCCTGCTGATTAAATTTGCAGCAGCCTCCTCTTCTGCTTCTTCTTCCTCTTCCTCTTCTTCATCATGTGCAGCAGAGGAAGGAGTGGCACCAGCATCGGGGTTGCGAGAACCCGCGCTCCCTGAGCTCTTCGAACCAGCTCCTCCAGACTTCTTCTCGCCTATACGCGACAAACCTTCAAATGAATCACTGATAATAACGTAATCCTCCAAGTTACTTTGACGAAGGCGGAGAGTACCTTTGTCAGCAGCGCTAGTGGTTGCGCGACTACTCCCAGCTCCCTTGCTGGTCACCTCAGGATCCAAGGTGATAACCTTCTTCTTTCTCACAGGTTTTTTCTTCTTATCTTCAGGGTCAATCCCCAAGTCGCGCAACACACCTGCAAAGAAGTTAGACCACGAACTTAGCTCTCCATTTGAGGATCCCACAGACTCCTCGCTGGAAAGATAGACAATCTCTTTCCTAGCAGAAGTCACAGAGCGCAAGGGACGAGGGTTAGGTATATGCGCACCTTCGGTTGCAGTAGGCGGAGCAGCGAATGCATTAGCAACTGGGTACAAGAAATTACCCTTAATCTGTTCATACCAGTATTCTTCTCCAGCCTAGAGCGGGCGCACGCCCATGGAACCACCAAAGGTGGGGAAGGCAGCTTGATACAGATGCGCCTCTACACGTCAAATTATATACATAAAACACAAGTTACGAAACAGGAAATCAACAAAACTAAGGAAATTACTAACCTCTATCGTTGAACATCAAAATGGGAACTTCCTCGCTGTCAGGAAGCCATTGATTGCTCATCCACGCCGCTACCAAGACGTTCTCACCAAACACTCGGTTTGGGGTGGCAGTAAGCTTCTGATACCAAGCCTCAGTCTTGGGGATCGCCAGATCTTCCTTCACAATCGACTCAGACCAGGCGCGAAATGTCATGGTGATCGGGATCACCTCCTCGCGAATATAAAAGAATTTTGGTTTCCAGTCATGGAAACTCTTGGGAGGGTTAAGAAGTATCTTCTTTGCAGCTCCTCGACTGGCAAAGGAGTAAAACCCCATGTTTCGGATCAACTGAAAAAAGACTCTAAATTTTTCCACAGTTGGCTCTATGTCATGGGATCGGCAAAGGAATTCGAAGTGTCGAACCCTGACCATTCCAGGAGGACTCAATTGTGAAATATGGAACCCATAGAACTGAAGAATGTGGGCCATGAAGTTCGTCGCCGGCAACCGGAAGTTGCCTTGATGAAAGAAGTCTTCAAACAAGGTGATATAACCCGGCGGTGCATCGGCAGCCGTCTGATTCTGGCCGGGATACTTGGCATCCCATTCCGGTGGGAACCGGAAACTCCGTACTATCTGCTCAAAAAGACCTAAATCCCACCGGAGAATGGGAACAGGACCTTCTTCACCAGGTATGTCTTCACGATGTTCTTCAGCCATGGATATTCGTCGATAAAACCTTGAATACTCAAGAAAGAGCTTGAAGATATAAAAGAACACTTGAAGATCTGCTACAAAGCAACTTGAAGACTTGAAGATTCGAAGAAGATGAGTAGAGAGAAAAGGATAAGAACAGTAGAAGACGTGAGGGTCTCTCCATCTCATCGGATATATATACCCATCGCATTTAATGCGATGGGTAAACGTGTCGGGATCGCCGCGTACGTGACCAATCAGAAGACGACACGTAAGGCGAGAATCCCGGAATGACGGTTACCACGCGCGCGTGGAGCTCACTCTCCTGACGGAATGACCAACCGTCAGAGACAACTTGATGACAGCCGTGTAAGTGGTCAACTCAAACGTCACCATCAACGACGTTTCTCACCAACTTGTCAGAATTCAAATTTTGAGGGTTTTCCCGCCTAAAATTACTACAAATTTCATGTAGAAGCTACTAGGGTCGCGCAGTATTAACAATGACTCAATATCCCTGCGCGCCTACACCCAAAGGCAGTGAACCACATGGAGCCAAACCTAGTAGCCGCGCCGTTTACCCTAGTCAAGGAAACATTTTCTACTTTATTTTTCTAAGTCCGGAGCTCCAACCACTTGCCACGCGCATGGTGCAGCACTGGACTGGGGGGGACTTGAAGGGGTATGGTCCCAAAAAAGCCGCGCAAACCTCCGTCAAGGTCCCGCGCGGAACCATACTCCTCATTCAACAAATTTCTGATTGACAACCTCGCGCGGGCTACACCACATTTATTTAACCGGCGCGAGGCCCGGACAATAAGATGCTCCAATTACAACACTTAGCATTCTGAAAGAGCACCCAGTCATCCAAACCCTGCGCGAGATAGTTACGCGTCCAGCAAGAGCCGCGCAGGGCAGCAGCGCAAGTCTGTTTCAGATAGTACACAAGGTACAAGTGGCAGAAGAAAAGAGCCAATCAGCGTCCTTCTGGCCCTGCTCAATCGTGCTCCACGATCGTCTGACATACAGGAGACGAAGAGTACTTAAGGACGCCTACGTGGCACCAATCACAGGGCAGAGACACCTGCCCCACGATCTCCACTTACCTGCTGATGGCAGAGAGGCGACCATGCCGACAACAGTGACACGTGGCTCCAATCACATTGCGCCAGCTCCCAAGAGCTCCTGCAAACCACTAACGGTCGACACCAGTGAGACAAGGAGCATATCTCTTATGTTGTCACCTTCAGGCCCAAGGCCCATCAGCCCACATCCACTTACACCTCTCCGGCTATAAATAGAGACCTCACTTCACAGGTTGAACATTCCATTCCCTCTACTCTCACTCTGAATACTCAATTATCTCCCCAAAGCAGTCGCTTATTCTCACGCCGGAGCCCGGTTAAGAGGGAAACCCCCACATTCCCCTCTTAACGAGTAACGGTGTTCTGTTTTGCAGGATTAGACGATCATTACGAAGCTCAGAAAGCCATTAGAAGATTAACCACAATGGTAGGAACATAAACCAAACTGATTAGTCCCATAATTAGTTCAGTGTTTCTTCACTGCTCCATCAAATTTATTTAATCCATTATACTTGGAGATTGAGTAATGATCTGAAAAGGGTCATCTCTCAGGAGGATGTCACATAAGGTTGTTATACGGAGGTTCTTTTTCTCTGCTTTTTGTTCGGCTAGTTTGAGCTCCATGTAGAGCTGCAAACCCATTGACTGCATTAAAAATTGAGAAGCTTAACGAAGTGGGAACGAGATATGATATGGTGTAGTATGATGTCAGGCCACTAAGGTACGATTTAGACACACGGTTCAGTTCTGCTTATGCACATTCAGGTACGATTTAGATAGTGCAGAGGGGTGGGAGATAGTGATGACAATCGCAATGGGTGGTTGCAGCGATGTACGGTGGTTTAGTGGGTTGTCTCCGGCGTTTCAATAGGTGGGTAGTCTTCTTATTTCGGCACATATGTTAACACTAGTTGTGCAAGTCCAGACGCAAAGTTGCAGGTTTGCTGGAATTCGACCGCTGGCAAGTTGGGGTGGTCGTCAGCAAGTGGGCTGTGTTGTTCCTTATTAAGATAGTCAATGGTAGAGTTGATGCTGTTGTTTGGAGAAACGAATGAGGATGGTGTAGATGACGGTGCCGGAGGAGAAAGAGGGGAAGTTGGAGTTGAGGGTGAGGATCGATGGTGGTGTTGCAGGCGAGAAAAAAAGGAGAGGGGGGACTATGGTTGTGTTTAAAGTGGGCAAGAAGCAGAGAGAGAAATAGAGAAGGGGTGGGGGTGGGTTTGTTTTTTTTATGTTTTATTTATTAGTAATGGCATTTTGGTCATTTGACACCCACTTAACACCAAAAGTTAACCCCCATCTAGTGTAGGGACTATCCAAGTAACAATTTGTTAAACCACAGGGAGCAAGCATGCTATTTTAAAAAGGTGTGGACTAAACGTGAAAAAATGGCAAACCACAGGGACTATGAGGACAATTAACTTAAAAAAAATAGTTGATTATGAAGTCCAACTCATAAATCATATGTATATCATATAAAAAAATTATGAATGATGCAAATTATGGTTATTCAAATCGGGTCGCTTTCAAACACCTAAATTTAAATTCAAATTTGAAATCAGCTTGAATAAAGACACGTTTCGAGTAAACCGAAATCTGAATTCGGTTCGATTTTAATCAAGTCTAATTGGAATAATGAAACCCCTAATTGCATCTTTGAGAAACCAATCTAAAATTGTGGCTACCAAATTAATTGATACTTACCCTTTACCGTCTTCTACCATTAATTTCATCGGGTTAAATTATTCTACAAATGCTTCTAATCGTAAGAAATGTAAGAAAATTTTATAGAGTGACAAGTGTTCAATAACCTAAAAGCTAAACCCACTACACCACCACCCAAAACCTAAACACCCTCCATCACCAAAAATCCTAACCCACCCCCCCCCCCCCCCCCCACCCACCCACAAAAAAAAAAAAAAAAAACTATACCTCACCAAAAAAAACCCTCAAAAAACCTACCCCCACCCCCATCCCCCTCGGCAAAAAAAAAAATTTGGTGGATGATAGGGGGTAGGTGGGGGTGGGGGGTTTAGGTTTTTGGGGGGTGGTGGGTGTTTAGGTTTTTTTTGTGTAGTGGATTTATTTTTAGGAGGCTTTGTACACTTCTTATTTTAAGGAGCCTTTCTATTTGATTCTATTCCTAATTTCACCTGAACTCAAGAACTTTGATATGGTGCAAATTATTCTAGAAAAGCGCGACACATGAAACATATGCGGTAAGGCTGGAGGGTGTGGTATAAAGTCTATAGGGGCTTTATCACACTATGTCACACAGGGGGCTTTAAAGCCCATTCCTTTAACTTGCAGGGTGTGATTTAAAGTCCCCCTTTAAGCTATAGCGCCCCCTCTAACCAATCCTTCATCGATCAACTCAAAAAACCATCGTTAACGTGCTGGCGAGACATTGATGGCCCCTTTAACTTTTGCGGTGTTGCTGGTGGCGCCCCGGGGGTGCTATCGATGATGATGTGGCGGGGTGGCGCCATGCCATACCCACCGGCCTAACAATAACATGATATGTGTGTAATTAATCATATATTAATTTTATTTTAGTCGTTAAGAATATACAATTATATAAAAATTAGAATGGTAAGATAGAATGTATTTGAAATCCCAATGTGTACCTTTTAAGAAGTTATCGGGTATACTTGATAGGTATTTACCCGACATGTAGTAGCTGGATATGGAATACGATTTTACAACCGAGTATAATACCCGTGTCATTGTCATCCCTAGGTTTGGACGACCAATATGAATATATGATTGGGTTACATCCACGAGTGACCTAGAAACATCCACTGTAACAATATCATAACTAATGAAAGTGCAAGAACAATAAGACACACATGAATATTACTTGGTTTGGTCGACCAATATGATCAGGTTACATCTACGACTGACCTAGAGATATTCTGTATATTAGGACTAACAACTTGTTACAGAAGTATGCTGAACACCGACTTAACAACTTGTCCAAATTTTTAACAGTTGTACTTTTGATTTTGGACTGAAGTGGTTAAAACCACTAAAACACATAGACTCAAAATGTTATAAAATGAACGGTTAGGGACTCAGCGTTAAACTTTTTGATTTTGAACTCAAGTGATTAAAACACTAAAACACAGGGACTCAAAAAGTAATTTACTCCTTAGTTAAGTTATAAGATTACAGTCATTGGACTTAATGTCGTTGTGACCTTTGCCTTTCCCGTACCATTAAGGCCGGGGACGCTGCTCATGTGGAAATCAGAAAACACGTATAATTACAGAACACATATGGTACATATACAAATAATAATTACTAAATTTTAACCAAATACTTTTAGCAAAATCAAGGATCCCGTACTACAAATCCTTTATTTTATTTGTCAAACTCCATTGCCACCGTGCTGTTACTTCCAATGTGCCTAACTTCATGGGCTTCCCACAAATACCAATACAACTTTTATTTAGTGTGGATCTATTGGTTATTGAAACCACATTTATGATAAGGTTGGATTTAGGGTGTCACATAAAAATATGATTGTTAATTGAAATATATTTGATCTTACACGTGCTACGCGTATAGAAAACACTTCATATTTTATCTTACACCTGCTACATTTATGGCACCGTTGTATCCGGTTCACGACTGTAAGATCACTGTTGCATGCTTGGATAATAACACTTCACGAGTGTAGCCAGGTCATTCGAATCGATGTGTTAATTACTTTATCATAATAAACTTCGAAAGACGTTATGTTTAATTTAAGTTTAAAGATTCTAGTATCAATCTTTAAAGTTTAAAACTTTGGCTAACATGTAAATGTATTCACCTTTTTTTTAACGACTTAAATTACACCAATCCATATTTGAATCACCTTTTGGTGACATACAATAACTCGATAAGATGAGACCCTATGGTATAAATCATAACAGGTCAAATGGGTAAAATTGGTATTGAATCACTTTTGGTGACAACAATGACTTGTTAATACGAGACTCTATAGTGTAAACCATAACGGTTCAAACGGGTAAAAATGGTGTTGGATCGCATTTTGGTGATAAAACAATGAATTGTTAGTTGAGACGCCTAAAGGGTAAACCAAGAATGGGTCAAATGAACAAACGGGTCATAAAGGTCAAATGGTGATGTTATCACCATTTGAATTTGGTATTTAATGATCGGTTTTGTTGAGTTCTATATCTACAGATAGGGCTGTAAACGAACCGAATGTTCAGCGAACAATTCGTGAACCGTTCGGCGGGAAGTTCGTTTATGTTCGGTTAGCTTAGCTTAGCGCATGAACACGAACACATGTCTCGTTCGTTCGATTGCGTTCGTGAACGTTCGGTAATATGTTTGTTTGATTATATTAAAAAAATAATAAATAATAAACCTTTTATCTAAACATATTGAAAATTTAAAACCCTATTTTTTTCTAAGTTAGCTAAAATTTGGACATTCTAAGACATTTTTGGGGATAATTATGTCTAAGTTAGTTAAACTTTATTCATCGTTTGGTGGTGTGGTAAACTTCGTGTCTTTTGATTTATCATTTAATGGTTGTATTTAACTACTTATATCCAATGTATAAGGATAACAATATTTTCATTTTTTTTATTTTCAAGTTAAATGTTCGTTTGCATTCATTTATATTTGCTTGCGTTCGTTTGTGTTCGAGACCAGTGTTCACGAACTGTTCGTGAACAATTGAATTTCCTTAACGAATGAACACGAACATAAACTTATGTTTGGTATGCGTTCGTGAACAGTTCGCGAACATGTTAATTTCCTTAACGAACGAACACGAACATGGCCTTGTTCATGTCCGTTCGGTTCGTTTACAGCCCTATCTACAGATAAGCTTAATGGTAAAGACATGCATTGCCACGTTACCAAAGAGAATCACAAGATATTGGTAACGGGTCATTATTTTGACCCCGCCAGGTATTTGTAACGGGTCATACTTTTGGTAAGGTTATATGACAAAGAAAGGTGGTTGAGCCAAATTTGGGTAATAATCCACCTCATATGTGGCTATATTATTTATTAAGTAAAATGGTCCTTAGAGTCAAAAGGTGTCTATGATGCAAACACGGCTAAATGAGTCTTGAAATACGAGAACATTAGAAACATTTATGTCCTTATAAACATAAATGATCTTAATGGATCACGAGTTAAAAAGAGTAATATATTTCATCTAAACTTGTAAATTCCTTTCGGTTAGGTAAAGGTTTTAATTTGACCAAAGTGCCCTTCTAGGTAACGGGATCGGGTAAACCACCTCCAGGGGTAAAATTGAAATAATGGGTCCTATGACCGAGTTGATTATTTGGCCCAAATGAAATTCGGTTAGTGAAGTCATAAAATGATCAATTGTGGTTTGAAGGACTACAATGGCAAATAATGGTAATGAATGGTCGTTTATAGTCAACAAGAACTTGAACGACTAGGCAAATCTGAAAATTTGATCCTTCAAGATCCAAGCCAATGACCCTTTGGTGGAGTGGTGGAAAGAAGTTTGTGCCATGTGAGTGGCGCCGGTTCGATCCCCACCTCCATCAAAGGTGAGGCATTGGGGTTATCCCCAACCCAATGATGTTTTGGACTCTGGTTCGAGCCTGATGGAACCCGAGTTTTCTACTGGGGTGCATTTACTCCAGCGAGTCGGTCAGTCTCGACAGGCGGCGGCTCGTGTGGAGGGTGCAACTTCTGTCAAGTGGCAGGGGGCCTGAAATTTTCTCGGGGAAAGCCAAATGTCCCATTCTATTGAGGAGTGGGTCCGGTTAAGACAACATAGTCCTCAGAATAGAATGGGGCGAGGCCGGGTCTTCTGGCGTGAATCATCTGTCTGTTGAGAAGTTCACCTTTCAAAAAAAAGGGGCTTTCATTCATAAGAAAAGGGTGCCAATTATGGAAATGAGAGTTTGGGACCAAACTGCCCTTGAAATAGTTTCAAACATTAAGTTGATATTATATAACTTAAGTTGCTTAAACAAACAAGGATTTATTTAACTGAACATGATGTTGGGTAAAAAAATTGATAGGAAAAATTGTTGGAGACCAGAGCTAGAATGCTCAGGTCTCATAACGGGTCAGATTGATACGAAACGAGCTAAAATGCTCAACGAATGATTTATTGCAGTCTAATCAAGTCCGGGTCTTAATTGGGATTCTGAAACCTGTGTTGAAGGCAAAATATATGAATTATGACGAAATAAGGTTTTTAGACTGTTTATAAATCATAATACCTGGTGAGCTAGACAATATGCCTAGTGAGCCAGGCATAACTAGTAAGTCATGAAGTATGCCTAGTGAGTCAGAGAGTGTGCCTAGTGAGCTAAGCATTTCACTCGGACGAACTGAATTTGTTTTCTTGTCGATTTTCCCACTTATTAACATAAACACTAACCATTTCGTGGGTGTTTATGATAGGTAAAATATAAAGCAATCACTGGATGAACGGTCTAGCCACGTGAGGAATCGAGTACTCTTAAACCGCCATCTCCTTAGAGACATCTTATCGGAAAGATTAAGCGTGATCATGCGTGACAAAGTCTCCCAAGTCCAAAACTTTTGATGTGTTTTGGAATGTGTGGTATGAGTAATAATTTATTACGTTGGTTTGTTTAGGTTATCATCTAAGTCAAACTTGTAAGTTCTATGAAAAAAAAAAAGAATCACCGGGGCCTAAATCTTCGAATTATGGGAACGAGTGTTACATTAGTTAAGCTAGTACTTTATAATTAAATTTTGTGTTTCCTATATTATCACAAATTAAGTTGACTTTATGTAACTAAAACACTAAATGTTCAAAGTACAATATTTGAAAATTGATCTTCAAATATAACATAGGAAATTTATAGGGGAATTGGTTTTTAATAAACCAACCTTTGCCAAATTGGTAATTAATAATCCAACCTACAGACTTGGTATGTAATAATCCTACGTTTTAACTTGTTAGTACTCAATAGACCTCCGTTAGTTTTTTTTAACTCAAGTTAGTTTTTAAGTTTTATTTATTACACAAACAGTCCCTGTAGTTATAAAAAAATTCATAAAAAATCAAAAAAATTCAAAAAAAATCAAAAAAATTCAAAAGAATTCTAAAAAAATCAAAAAAATTCTAAAAAAATCAAAAAAATCATAAAAATTCAAAAAAATAAAAAAAAACTCTAAAAATCATAAAAATTCTAAATGGACCTCCGTTTTCGACCCGGACCGTTTCGACGCGTACCGTTTAGACACCGGACCGTTTTCGACCCGGACCGTTTTCGACGCGTACCGTTTAGACCCGGACCGTTTCGACGCGTACCGTTTAGACCCGGACCGACTTGAAAATTCTAAAAAAATCAAAAAAAATCATTTCGACCCGAACCGACTTGCATATCCATGAATAAACCTCAAACTACCTCCATCCACCACACCACACCACCACCTCCATCCAATTAAATAAAATTCAAAAAAGCAAAACAACAATCAAAATAGATGCTCTGCATAACTTTCTTGATGTAGTCAGTGTTCATTCGGGTACCTCCACTTGAAAATAAAACACCACAAAACTACAACCACTCAGATTCAAAGGTACATTGGGGATCTGGGGATTTTCAAGCTGTGGAGCATTGGGGATCTGGGCTTGTGCAGATCTAATTCGACTGGTAGAGTTATTCGTGATGGTGGAAACAGAGGACGCAAGAGGTGGTCGTGGGTCTATTGGTGAAGCCGGTGATGGTGTCGTGACAGATTTGGGGTTTACTTTCAATTCTGAAACTCTCTGTCTCCTCTACACATCCATCTAGTGTAATCGTTTTTTTTTTCTCCGGCAACAACACACCACAACCCCGCCCCCTCTCACTCCTAAAACTCTCTGTCTTCTCTCCACATAGATCTATAGTTTTCGTTTGAAAACACAACCGCCACACAAATAGATATAGGGTTTAGAGATTTGGGGTTTGCTTTCAATTCGTAGGGGTAAGGCGGTTTCAGGCATCGGAAGGTGGTGGTCTTCGGTGGTTCTGGTGTTAGAGAGGGTGAAGGTAAGAGACTGAGAGAGATGGAACTGCTGGTGGTGGTGGGGATGTATATTTATATTTGTTTTTATAAGTTTTAATATGTATTTTCTTTTTCCATTAAATACTTTAAATTATTAGGTAAAATGACTAAACTAGCCTTACATGATCGAAACGGTACGGGTCGAAACGGTACGGGTCGAAACGGTTCGGGTCGAAACGGTCCGGGTCTAAACGGTCAGGGTCGAAAACGGAGGTCCATTTAGAATTTTTTTGATTTTTTTAGAATTTTTTTGATTTTTTTAGAATTTTTTTGATTTTTTTTGATTTTTTTTGAATTTTTTTGATTTTTTTTGAATTTTTTTGATTTTTTTAGAATTTTTTTTATTTTTATGAATTTTTTTATAACTACAGGGACTGTTTGTGTAATAAATAAAACTTAAAACTAGTAAATTATAACTACAGGGACTGTTTGTGTAATAAATAAAACTTAAAAACTAACTTGAGTTAAAAAAAACTAACGGAGGTCTATTGAGTACCAACAAGTTAAAACGTAGGATTATTACATACCAAGTCTGTAGGTTGGATTATTAATTACCAATTTGGCAAAGGTTGGTTTATATGACCCTGAAACTAGGAAATCCTCATTACTACACAAAGCAAACCCTTTACTTTCTGCCATGGAAGTAACCTGAAAATATTGGAATGAATATGAAACATGAGTACACTAATAATAAGATCTATAGATGTAACATTGTGGGAATAATTAATTGATGGTGACCTTAAGAAGATAAATGTGGGATTTGATGGTGACTTATTTATTTGAATCCATTGTGGAGTTAGTTGATAGTGAAAATCTGATGAATTTGTTTGTTAATTTTGGTTAAGGGTACGAAGTTATATGTCAGATTGAATTGATTTTGGTTAAGAAATTTATATACTATTAATTTGTAACATGTGTATGCATCTTTGGTTGTATATTATGTTTAAATGTTTGTACCTTAATCAAATAATATGTATCTTTTGTTGTAAATTATGCTTAAATGTTTGTACCTTAATCAAATAATTTGTACGCATTGTTGGTTGTAAATTATGCTTAAGTGGTTGTACCTTTATCAAATAATGGTTTCATTACCTTACCAAATTCAATCTGTTTTGTATGCATTTATGGTTGTAAATTATGCTTAAATGGTCGTGCCTTAATCAAATAATAGTTTCATTATCTTACGATGTTCAATCAATTTGATCCATTCAAACATGTGTTGTTTTATTTTTAAATTAGTATTATTTATAATAATCTAATTAATTTAGCCAAAATCTTATATAAATATAATTTGCAACATATTGATGTAATGGTTGTAATATATGAATTATGGATTGTATAGTGGTAATGATATAATATATATATATATATAGAGAGAGAGAGAGAGAGAGATTACGATGAACCTGTCAAACGAGAAAAAATATACTCGGGTTCATCGTAACGCGCGAGTCCTAGATCAACTTACTTATTTTATTTTATGTTTTACGTTTCGGTTTAATTTATTCGCATTAACACGCCCTAACTTCAGTGTCGGTGATCGCTGACAATAACGTGACATTAGTACTCGCCCCCGCCGCAACGCGGGGTGCTTAATACTAGTTAATATTAAATTGAAACCTAGATTTGTACCACAGGAAGTTATATATGATAAAACAACAAAAAAGTATCTCGAATAAGATCTTGAGCATTTATAAGTCGTGATCATGTTTGTATTGATTATGTCAAATGCTAATGCTACGGAGATCGATAAAGGTTATATGCAAGTTCTTATATGCTATTCCATGAAGATGTAAAGAATATATGTGATTTAAAAGGAAGGAAAACTCAAAACGATAAGGAGTGTGAGATGAAATTGTTGATAAATTTGATAATACATTTAATCATTTATGTAAGTGGAGACTACAACACAAGAAATACTACACATCAAAGAACTTTAACCAACGGACACGTTCATCCAAAGTCCCTTGATGAAAGGGGGTACCCATCAGTGATACTAAGTCAGAAAACATGGTTTGGATGTATAACTAATTAACCAACGAGATTTTATCATTGATAGGACAACGGCAGAATTTGCTGGTACTTGATCTCAAGTCAATATCACTGACGAATCATCAAATGCTATATTGCTAATTCAACAAGGGTTTTTCGTCAGAGACACTATAAGGTGATCCCTAACTTGCTTATAGAGAAACGTGTTGATCTTTACATATACAAAAGAGAAGTCATCAAGGTAATCTTTACCAGGAGTAGAGAGAACAACGGTGATGATTAAGGAGTAGTCGTTATTCTCTAATATATTTGAGAAAAAAAAAAAAGCAAATGATGATATCTACCAATTTCGAGAGAAAATGATAAAGATTTTTTTTATTCAAGAGTTGATAAGTATATGTATAAAGGATTAGTTGACATCTACCAAAAGCAACATACATCGTTGTGCAAATCAAAGGAAAAAAACGACATGGCGGCAAATACGTAAATAATGTTGGAAATTTAGATATTATGAATGGATATTAATTTCGTGAGATTATAATTTATTGAAATTATAATTATTTGCTAGACTATTCATATGAAACATAAACTCTTAAGTAGAGTTTTTATGTCAATTTATTAGTTTTTATTAGAGTTTATGTCTCTAATAAATCTCTAATTAAGTACTAAACTCTTCATATGGAACATAAACTCTTAAGTAGAGTTTTTATGTCAATTTATTAGTTTTTTATTAGAATTTATATCTCTAATAAATCTCTAATTAAGTGAGACTTTTCTCTACCACATGTCTTTTGTATTTAAAGTAGGCTATGTGCCTAACTTGATGGGTTTTTGATATATAAAACTACAAGAGTAAGAATACAAGATGGGGACATAAAGTTATGCATGAAGAATCCTCGAATAAAAAATACTTGATGACCCATATGTTGGGAACATATAGAGATAAGTTTCTCTACATGATTCAACTACAATTACATTCTTAATTTCCAAAAGGTCTAACACTATGTTTTTATCCGGTATAACCTCGGGTGCGTGGCCTTATCCGGCAGTACAAACTGCTTCGGCTGTTGTACCCTGGGAAACAGACGCGTCGTCTTTAGTAGAGTCGCGAAATTTGTTTTAAGGGAAGCATGTTGAACACGTGCCTCAGCCACAACCGTCAACATTTGTTTGTTCTTTTTGTAGGAAATTATTGTACAAGAAGACGTGGTTCAAGACCTCGTTGACGCCTACACAACGGACTGAAAACACAACAAACCATATAAGTAGACGCGGTTAAAGATCAAGTTGAATACTTTATCTTTTGAAGATATTGGTTTGAATCAATTGTTTTAATAAATATGTTGTAGTTCATATTTATTTTCGTTTGTATTTGTACACGGTTCATGTACTACAATTTCCCAAATGTTTAAAGAGAGTATCTTTATTTATTTTTTATTAGTTTTTATTAATAAAATTATAACTCATTTCCTACAAACTTAAAACAGATTTCGTGAGATTGTTGCTACAATCTTAAAACCTTATTTATAAGGATTTTGGGTTCACGAAAAGATTTATAATAAAAAAAATATTTTTAGAGATTATGATCTTATAATATTTTTTTTTTGGAAATATGTATGTAGTACAACTTGTTGTGTTTGGATTTTTTCTTGAGATTGAGATACAATCTTAAATCCTATATCGTGGTACAAAACGAATAGTTTTGGTTCAAACGTTTGGTTTTGAAATGATTTTGGGAGTCGTTAATATTTCTAACTTTTTTGTTAGATCGGGTTTATTAGTGTAAACCATACGTTTTTTTGTAAACGTTAAATCTCTAACATGTGTGTTAGACCGAAAATATTGGTGTAAACCATACGTTTTTTGTAAACGTTAAATTCTCTTAAATAGAGTTTTTGATGTCTTTAAATAAGAGTTTTATGTTACTTGATTAGAGTTTTATGTCTCTAATTAAGTCTCTATTTAAAGTAAACTCTTCATCCACCCATGGATTCATATGAACAAATAAGTCTTATAATGATTTTTGTGATCATTTGTCTTCTAACATGTGTGTTAGAAACGTTCATGAAAAGCGTTAGTTTGGAAGCAATTTTTTAATTGTTTAGTTTCTAACGTGTGTATTAGAAATGACTTATTTATTTGAACCATATATGTGTTTTTAGTAAGTCGAATTAACATTTTGTGGAAATGTTAATATTTCTAACGTGTGGGTTAGAATTTCTTTCATTTTAACATGATTGTTAAAAATTGTTAAAATACAAATGCTTTGAAATGTTTTATGTAAACGTTTTATATAAGTAATTTGTTGTAGCATTGTTTTTAATGCTTTGTATGATTTAGAAATAAAAAGGTCATACATTGAAGTTGATGTTTGAGTGACTTCAAGAATTAAATCACCATAAAATGATGGTGTAGTTGTGTGGGATTTATCACCAACTTTAATTTGTGATTTCTAAATCCATTTGAGTGAAATTTTAATTACTAATTAAACTCTTCATATAGTGAAACTCTTGAGTAGAGTTTTAATGATGACATTCGATGAGTTTTATTAGAGTTTAAGTCTATAATTATTGAGACTCTTAACTCTTCATATGGTGAAACTCTTGAGTAGAGTTTTATTGATGACATTTGATGAGTTTTATTAGATTTTAAGTCTATAATTATTGAGACTCTTAACTCTTCATATGATGAAACTTTTGAGTAGAGTTTTATTCGTGACATTTGATGAGTTTTAATGATGACATTTAATTCTTTAATTTGGTCATGTTTTGTATACATAAAATGACTTAAATTTTCTAAGACGTGTATTAGAAAATGTGTATCACGAATACAAGATTAGAGATTGTTCATAATGAACAAAAATGTTTTATGTAAACATTTAATTGCCTATGTGTGCATTAAAAATGATGAGAAATGGTTTATTTTATAAACTATATCTTTGAAAAACGTTTTATGTAACGTTCGATTCTATAATGTGCTCGTTATAACATTTTTTTTCTAACATGTGTGTTAGAAAATGTTTAGTACATGTGTAGTAAGACTAAACAATATAAAACCATTTGATATTTTGGGTTTTTTATCTATGTTTTCATAACCCTAATTGATATTATTAATATTGTATATTGAAAAATAGTTTTGAATAATTTTTAAAACAAAGTTTTGCATAACATTGATAATTCAAATGGTTCGCTACTCTTACTAGAAGTAGCATGTGGTGAATAAAAGCGAAACTCTTGAGATAATAATTATAACGCCAATTATGCGTTGTTTAACAGAATATGGTTTTAAACGGATAATACATGAAAATTCTTGGACATCAACAACTTAAGAGTTGTTGCATTGACTAAATGTCAAAGACGAGACATCAAATGTGTAACCACATCATGAGAGAATAATGAAAGAACGTACTGAGTGTATTGAGATGAAATACACAAACGAGATTCATGTCGACATACTTCGTTAGAAGTCATTGGAAAATTCACAAGTGTGAATAATAAATCTTGCGAGATTTGTTCCAAGTGATCTACACGTAGATGCGTCTACCACTTGATTATTGTTAGAACTATATGGAGATTTTACCTTCGTTTGGGAGAGCATCCTAAATATACATATCTCCTAATGAATAACAATAACTGTGTTCAAATCACTTATGGCAAAATTATGAATGCCATGTTGTTGAGTGTTAATCTAGTTGACTCTATGTCACACATAATAGTGATTGTAGACGAGGAACATTCATCTTGTTGGTGATGAATGTGTTCACCAAGTGACTTGGATTAAGACTTATGTTTAAGTCCTTATGAGTCAATGGTAAAGTGTTGGAGATCAAAGGTAAACACGTTATGTTCCTTAAATGAATGATAAAATTTAGCTATGTGTTATATACAATAATTTGTGAGACCTTCCTAAATATTGATGTTTTAGGATTATGAATAAGTCTCATTATTTTGTCTTAACAAGGGATGAATGTTGCAAAGTGATATTTTGATATCCTTAGGGCTGTGAAGAATCAGAATGATGCATCTTCTGTTCACATGCTAAAGTATTATAGTCTAAAGCATGCTAGACTAGTACTTGGTTAATTATGGGTCTTGACGAAGACTAATTAACTCTAAACATTCAAATGTGTATGAACACAAATAGAATTTGTGTATAGACAAAGTTGAGGGAGAATTTTTATTCATTATAAGGAAAAGACATGTAACTTTTTGAGAGTTTGTTCGAAAAGCTAATGAGGAGAACTCATTGTCTAAGCTTATTCTAGATGTTAAATTAGAATTATTCTAAGTTGGTGACAAACTTATGACAATGGCATGTGTTGCTTTGGTCAGCTCAGAAGCTTATGTAAGCTAATGCAATATGAGTTGAATTCACTGATCAATGAGGTTGATCTTGTTCAATCATATGTGTATAAATGTCGCCATAAGTGGTGTTACAGAAATGTTGATCAAATGGCAAGAAATGTGGGGGAGGATCCATTTAAGAAACAACCCTATAAGGGTATGTAGAAATGGTTCTCATTAACCCATCTAGATGTTATCCAATAACACTTCAATGTGGGGGTGTCTTGCATTTGTTTTTGGCAATAAGGATTTTGTAATCCAATCTAACATTGCAAATAGACGACTAAGTGGAGGACACATATGTCGTAGTGCATAATGGAGATGTGTTTGCCTTAAATGATAAATGTATCATTCTAAGACAAATATTATAACCAGATTCAGGTGGCCACTGAGGTTATAGTCTTAGAAGTTGACAATATGCAATGTTAACTTTCGAGTTACGAACACGTCACACGTGATGACAAGTGATCTCAACAGCAAAGTTATCTTTAGTGACTTGTCAAAGACAAATATAATGTTATGGATCCAACAACCTAAGGGTTTATTAGAGATCAAGTTGTGGAATGAGACTAAATCCCATGGAAAAAGGGTGTGTGAAGGAAACCTACCTTAGTTGACTGGAGATCTCAAGATCTAAGTTCAATAGGACAACGAATTCATATGCCTAAGGGTGGTCACTATGGGGGCATAGCTGATATGCATAAGCTAGTATATATAGTTATATATACTCCATAAACGATAAAAGGGTGTTTAAATACGTCCTAGTTCATTCCTATGAAATTTAGTGACAAATTGTGAGGCTAAGCATATTATGTGGTAAACGATTTTGCGTAATCATGATAACCACGATGTTTTTAATGATTTAAGGAGAATCACCTATGTTAGAGAGAAGTGGGGTCGCTTCGAATGGAATTGGGGGCACAATTCCTAGAGCTCTCGCAGAACCAGGAAAGTGTTCCACGACCATTATTGGACACGACTATGAGGGGATGACCCGGATAAGGAGAGTATTGTGTGAAGTGTATTGTCGTCAACACAAACGGGGGTTTGTTCAAGTACATCGTGTCTACAAACCACGAGGAGGCTAAGTATGCTTCACAACGGAAAGTTCAAAGGGACACCTACTTATCCGACAATACTCAACTGTCGAGGTTCCATTGGAAACTTTGTGTGTTTTGATCAATCTCCATTTATATGGGGGATTGTTGGAAATTTAGATATTATGAATGGATATTAATTTAGTGAGATTATAATTTATTGAAATTATAATTATTTGCTAGACTATTCATATGAAGCATAAACTCTTAAGTAGAGTTTTTATGTCAATTTATTAGTTTTTATTAGAGTTTATGTCTCTAATAAATCTCTAATTAAGTACTAGACTCTTCATATGGAACATAAACTCTTAAGTAGAATTTTTATGTCATTTTATTAGTTTTTTATTAGAGTTTGTCTCTAATAAATCTCTAATTAAGTGAGACTTTTCTCTACCCCATGTCTTTTGTATTAAAAGTAGGCTATGGGCCTAACTTTATGGGTTTTTGATATATAAAACTACAAGAGTAAGAATACAAGAAGGGGACATAAAGTTATGCATGAAGAGTCCTCGAAGAAAAAGTACTTGATGACCCATATGTTGGGAACATATAGAGATAAGTTTCTCTACATGATTCAACTACAATTCCATTCTTAATTTTCAAAAGGTCTAACACTATGTTTTTATCCGGTATAACCTCGGGCACGTGGCCTTCTCCGACAGTATAAACTGCTTCGGCTGTTGTACCCTGGGAGACAGACGCGTCGTCTTTAGTAGAGTCGCGAAATCTGTTTTAAGGGAAGCATGTTGAACACGTGCCTTAGCCACAACCGTCAACATTTGTTTGTTCTTTTTGTAGGAAATTATTGTACAAGAAGACGTGGTTCAAGACCTCGTTGACGCCTAAACAACGGACTGAAAACACAACAAACCATACAAGTAGACGCGGTTAAAGATCAAGTTGAAGACTTTATATTTTGAAGATATTGGTTTGAATCAATTGTTCTAATAAATATGTTGTAGTTATATTTATTTTCGTTTGTATTTGTACACGGTTCATGTACTACAATTTCCCAAATGTTTAAAAAGAGTATGTTTATTTATTTTTATTAGTTTTTATTAATAAAAATTGTATCCCATTTCCTACAAATAACATAGCGTATAAGGGTGGGGGGGTATGGTTAATCACTCTAGGGTGATTGAGTGATTTTCTATCCAATAATATTATGCCATGTCAACTCCCTATTTCACTCCCCATTTTGCACTCAATCAGGAGGTATGGTTACTCACTCTAGGATGTTTGAGTTATATATTTTTTGATTGGTTCTTCTCTCATCTCCTCTCCCCTCTCTCTCTCTCCTCCATCACCCTTCTCCACCTTCGGTGACTTTACACCGATTTCTCACCCACTCTCCTACTCAAACACCCTAACTCAATCATGGGGGTATGGTCACCGATCGGTGACACCTACTCAAACACCCACTCCCCGCACATTATACCCCCACCCTAACTAAAGTAATTATGTAACAACCCTCAAAATCCTATGTATTCCGTACAATTTATTATTGATAATTAAAGTGTTTGACGACTGTGTGGAATTACTTAACTGTTTTCTGATATCTGTGATGTGCTTACATGTGCTTGTCAACATACTAGTAGTATGCAGAAAGGTCACTAAATAGTCCGTTATAATTTCCTAAGTGTTAGAAATTAAAAGTGTTACGAAAATATACATAAAAGACACTTTAAATGCTTATTTAGCACTTTAACGAATCAGTATTCAACCGAACAACCGGACTTTACCGGAACCCAAAAATATTGTCAATGACATTGTTTTTCTCTTTCTGAGCCAGTTAGGGTCCCCGAACACGCTAACACCCGTTATATCACATAACACACTAATAACCTACATGAGTACCTAACTAAACTAACTAACTAACCTCTTAACTATTTAGTTAAAATCTAACTATATAGCCCCCCCCCCCCCCCAACCGATCGGCTCCCAAGAGGGGAACCATTTGTTGAATAAAATAATCATTCTTGTCTAGTATCAAGTGGACACTTTACATGTTGGTTAAAGCTAATATTGGTTTATAAATTAGCCTTAAGGATCTAGAGCTCTCATTTGCAAACCACCAACTCAAACAAGTTCCTCCTTCCTTTCCCTTGCTCGTGTTCGGCTGACTTCCCACACACACACACACCACCCACTTTTGTTTCAAGCTTCAAGCATTTCAAGGTTATTCAAGGGTGTATCAAGGTGTTCAACAAAGCGTGGTGCACTCGAGCTAGTAGTAAGTGACTCTAAACATCTTCTTGATCTATTCTAAAGTGGTTAATAACAGTTTCGTCGGTTGAAAATCACTAACATATAAGATCACCAACTAAAAGTCTACTAAAGTGATGAACAAGGTGGTTAATGGATGAATATTAGTGTAAATCATGTAGATCTTGTGTGATTATGATTATTGGTTGATTATCTGATGTTTTGCTGATTAATATTGATGTGTGATGTTGTTGTGATCACTAAACATGATTAACAGAATCAATCGAACACAAGTTAGTAAGTTAGAAAGTGAAAACAGAATCTGTCCCGGTTTTACAGCCAACTTCAGTTGGCTGTAAACAGGTCATAAACTCAGCGAAAAACCGATATTTTGAATCTAAAATATGTTATTATGATATACGGTTCTAATGGCACCGGAATCGTAATTTTTGGACTTCGTTTACTATTTTTAATGTGTCGATTTGTAACAACAGCTTAAGCTGAATTTTGACAGCAATAAATGGGTGTCATACTTTCAGTCATAACCTGAGTTTTGTGATGAATCGGACCATGAAATTTGTACAGTAGATGACAACCGATGCATTTGTAATTACCCCACTGGAATTTCGTAAATCGGACGCCCGATGAATTTTTAATAAATTGTTCCGTGGACTGTGGTCAGAAATATATAAATCTGAGTTCGGTCCGGAATATGAATTTTTATAAAATATTAGTAATAAACCGGACCCCGATATTTTTACACAATAAAATATGGAACGTTTAAGACATTCTGTAAAACTTTGGGAATTTTTGGAATAATTTAACTATTTTATTTAAATGTCCGAAAACAGCCGGTTTTGAATATTAATGCTGAATTGATATAAGTTGTGACTTGCGTGTCTAAATGTCGAGTATGCTATATGTGAATGATCTAACATGTTATATGTGTTATATACATTATTGTATGTTTGCTTATGAGTGGGAAGTATATATGGGCATAAACAGTTAAAGTAATGCATGTTATGTGATAGATACGTGTAGGAACTTTGTGCTCTATTTGAAAGTCACTAAATGACTAACTGGTAATCATATTAGGACGTGATTGACCGACCTTGACCGTTAGCTATATTTGAGAATCTAACCGAGCAAACCGAGGTGAGTTCACACTTTCTACAAGGCATGGGATTCCCGGTGGTTTGGGAATGGGTTAAAGAATTTAAAACTAAATCTACATATCCTCCTTGGGTAGGATATGTACGGCCATCCTCCATAGATAGGATGCCATTGTTAATCCTACGAATTCTCCTAGTGCAGAATACGTACGTTCGTCCTCCTGGTGAAGGACAACAACCTTAAAACTAGCTAGACAAAACTCTATCATGAAGTCCCTCAATTTATATCGACTTAATCGCCGAGGCCAATGGCGAGCGGGTCATTAGTTAATAGCGCTATTAGGTTTAACAAACCCCACACCGTGCCAGTCGTACGGGCGTGTACTAATGGACTATGGCAGATTGTCAGTGATGATAGATACTGATATAGGGCACAACTTATTTGCGTAGCAGTCGATATCATACCGTCTAGTAGTTCAAACGGGGAAAACCCCCACTGATCATGGTTATGGATTGGGTAAAGAAAAAGGAAATGGTTAAACATACTTTCAACTACGGGGTAACCCCCACGGCAATAAGCCAACGAAAGTCAAACCACGTTTTTCAGAAACAACTTAAAACTAAACAACCAAACGTGAACTCACTCAACTTTGTTGTTGACTAGTTGTTACATGCCTTACAGGTCGCTAGATGGAGCTTGCACGAGGAAGGAGTCGTTGTGGCGTACGGACTGTTATGTTTCGTTCTTATTATTTAAATCCTCATGAACTTATTAAACTTGCGTTTTGAACTTTAACTTATAAACTATGGACTTATGCTTTTGGATTTACTTTTATGCTTCCGCTGTTAACCTAAAATCGGTTTACTTCCTTTTTGTCACCAATCGTATTGTGTTTGGTTTTTCTTTACTTAATTATGTTGTTCAATATGATTGGTGGCTCGATCCTGGTCATGTCACGCATCCAAGCGGTGGTACTCCGCAGGGTGGATTTTGGGGGTGTGACAGATTGGTATCAGAGCCATTGGTTATAGTGAACTTGGTTTTAGAAAGGGAAAAGTTTTTTATAAAACCAGACTATAACCAGTACAGTGCTCAACGATCCACAACGACGCTTCGCTCCACGTGCAAGACTCGACACCATAAGTGGTATGATTTATGTTATATTGTCTGTTAAGATAGTCCTCACTGTGCATTAGATAATGTGATAATTGCTATTTGAACCTTGTGTGCTTACGCTCTACTATCGTCCCACACTTACGCACTTTCGCGACACTTTCTTGACTTACGTTGCTTCGTTATGAAGATCATGAGCGGACGCGAAGGACGTATCAACCTCACTCAAGCCCAGTTGAAGGCTTTGATCAACGAACGAGTTGCGGAGGCACTCGCAGCTAATCCTGCAGGAGGTATAACCTGCTATATCAACTCACCCTAGGACGTTTAGATCCTACCTTCACAAACCAAACCTCGTGCTTAACCTTGTCTATTATTCTCACACAACAGGTCAACATGCTCAACCTCCTGTGTGCACATTCAAAACGTTCATGGACTGCCGACCTACTACTTTCAGTGGCACCGAAGGAGCAGTGGGCCTTCTTCACTGGTTTGAAAAGCTTGAGTCTGTTTTCGAGATGTGCGAATTCCCCGAAGACCGTAGGGTGAAATATGCTACCGGAACACTTGAAGGAGCTGCGTTGACCTGGTGGAAGGCACAGGTTCAACAACTAGGACTGGCAGTTGCTAATGCCACACCCTGGAATGGTTTCAAAGAGCTGATTAAAGGGGAGTACTGCAGTCGGGATGACATCCACAAACTAGAGGTGGAATTTTTCAATCTGAAGATGACGGGGTCTGAGATTGAGGCGTATACTAAAAGGTCAAACGAGCTGGCCATCCTGTGTCCAACTATGGTGGACCCTCCCATCAAACGTATTGAGCTGTACCTCAAGGGCCTTGTACCAGAGATTCAAAGTCACGTAACTTCAGCCAACCTGGGTACCATTCAGCAAATTATCAAGTTGGCTCATCGTCTCACCGACCAGGCGGTGGAGCAAAACAGGCTACCCAAACGTATCAGTGCCATAGTTACTTCTGATGCACCTACCGACAACAAGCGAAAATGGGATGGGAACTCCGGAAAGGGTTCTACTTCAGTACAGTCTCAGCAGCGAAAGACTGATGACTACCAGAATCCTGGTCAGCAATCTTCTGGTAACCAAGGACAGGGTGGATACCGAGGGAACCACCCCAAGTGCAACCGGTGCAACAAACATCACAGTGGGCAGTGCAACAAAGGTCGCTGTCAGAGATGTCAAAAGCTGGGTCATGAAGCTAAGGATTACAGGAGCCCACATCCTGCAAATCAGAATCGCCAACAACAACAACAAGCTCCACAGAACCACCATCAGCAACAGCAGGGCAACAAGGGATGCTTTCAGTGTGGCGCTGAAGGCCACTTTAAGAAAAACTGTCCTCAGCTAAACCATAATCAAAACAACAACAACCAAGGAAACGGGAACCACAATGGGAACAACAATGGAGGCAACAACGGAGGCGGCAATGGGGGAAACAACAATGGCAATGGGGCAAGGGTTCGTGTGTTCGTGATTGGTCAGGGAGAAGCAAGGAATGATCCCAACGTTGTGATGGTAAGTTTCTTCTGGATGACTTCTTTGTTACTGTTTTATTCGATTCGGGTGCCGATACTAGTTATGTGTCCCTAAAAGTTAGCCAAATGCTTAAGCGCACTCCAACACTCCTGAACACCAAACACACGGTAGAACTAGCTAACGGTAAAAGTCTTGAAGCCACACACGTAGTTAAAGGTTGTAACCTCGTCTTAGCTGGTCAGACTTTCTCTATCGATCTTATTCCTATCACACTGGGTAGTTTCGACGTCGTTATTGGGATGGATTGGCTATCTCATCATCAAGCGGAGATTGTTTGCAAGGAGAAAATCGCCCGCATTCCTCGTTCTGGTGAAGAACCTCTCATGATTCGTGGCGACAAGAGTGGTGCTGTCGAAGGCATCATCTCTTTCCTTAAGGCCCAGAAGTGTTTGCGAAAGGGCCACACTGCCATTCTGGCACTCGTTACTGACACATCCACGGAAGAGAAGAGAATTGAAGACATTCCTATAGTGCGCGACTTTCCTGAGGTATTTCCTGAGGAATTACATGGTCTTCCGCCTCATCGCCAAGTTGAGTTTCAAATCGAGCTAGCTCCTGGAGCAGCACCAGTAGCTCGAGCACCTTATCGTCTAGCTCCATCAGAACTCGAAGAACTGTCCACACAACTACAAGAACTCTTGGAAAAGGGTTTCATACGTCCTAGCTCTTCGCCCTGGGGAGCTCCAGTCCTGTTTGTGAAAAAGAAAGATGGTACCTTCAGAATGTGTATTGACTATCGCGAACTTAACAAGGTGACTGTGAAGAATCGTTATCCCATCCCACGTATCGACGACTTGTTCGACCAGTTGCAAGGGTCAAGCTATTACTCTAAGATTGATTTGAGATCGGGATACCATCAGCTGAGAGTCCGAGAGGAGGACATCTCCAAAACAGCATTCAGAACTCGTTACGGCCATTACGAGTTTCTGGTTATGCCATAATGGCTGACGAATGCACCAGCGGTCTTCATGGATCTCATGAACCGAGTGTGCAAGCCTTACCTGGATAAGTTCGTTATTGTGTTCATCGACGATATCCTGATCTATTCTAAGAGTCAGGAGGAACACGAGCAACATCTACGACTTATGCTGGAACTTCTTCGAAAAGAACAGTTGTATGCCAAGTTTTCGAAATGTGACTTCTGGCTTCGCGAAGTCCACTTTTTAGGCCATGTGGTAAACAAGGATGGAATTCATGTGGATCCATCTAAGGTTGAATCGATCAAGAACTGGCCTGCACCCCGCACACCAACAGAAATCCGCCAATTCTTGGGTTTGGCAGGATACTACAGAAGGTTTATCAAAGATTTCTCCAAGATTGCGCAACCTCTCACTTCACTGACTCAGAAGGGTGTCCCCTACCGCTGGGGCGATGCACAGGAATCTGCGTTTCAGCACTTGAAAGATAGACTTTGTAGCGCGCCTATCCTCTCATTGCCTGAAGGCATAGAAGATTTTGTGGTTTATTGCGACGCTTCCATCCAAGGACTTGGTTGCGTATTGATGCAACGTGACAAGGTCATTGCCTACGCATCGCGCCAACTTAAAGTTCACGAAAGGAACTACACTACACACGACTTGGAACTGGGAGCAGTTGTTTTCGCACTTAAGATATGGAGACATTACCTGTACGGTACCAAGTGCACCATTTACACCGATCACAGGAGTCTCGAGCACATCTTCAAGCAAAAGGAATTAAATATGCGTCAACGCCGATGGGTTGAGCTCTTGAACGATTATGAATGCGCAATCAAGTATCATCCGGGCAAAGCCAATGATGTGGCCGACGCCCTCAGTCGAAAGGATACCCTACCTAAGCGTGTACGTGCATTACAGCTTACCATTCACTCTAGCCTTCCCGCTCAGATTCGCGATGCTCAGGTCGAAGCATTGAAAGCAGAGAACATCAGGGCTGAATCCCTACGAGGATTGAGGCAGCGGCTAGAACAAAAGGAAGACGGCGCTTACTATGTAACAGGGCGCATCTGGGTTCCACTTTATGGAAACTTACGCGAGCTTGTGATGGACGAAGCGCACAAGTCTCGTATTCGGTACATCCTGGTTCGGATAAAATGTACCACGACCTCAAGACTACATATTGGTGGCCTGGCATGAAAGCCCACATAGCAACCTACGTCAGCAAGTGCTTGACTTGTGCGAGAGTCAACTCTGAATATCAGAAACCATCAGGCCTACTTCAACAACCGGAGATCCCGAAATGGAAATGGGAGCAAATTTCCATGGATTTCGTTACCGGCCTGCCTAGATCTCAACGCGGAAACGATACCATTTGGGTGATCGTAGATCGACTGACTAAGTCTGCACATTTTATGGCTATCAAGGAAACGGATAAGTTTTCTACCCTAGCAGACATCTATCTTAAGGAAGTAGTATCAAGGCACGGAGTGCCAACCTCTATCATTTCTGGTCGTGACGCGCGTTTTACCTCTGACCTGTGGCAAGCAATGCACAAGTCTTTTGGCTCACGTTTACATATGAGCACCGCTTATCACCCGCAGACGGATGGGCAATCTGAACGCACCATCCAAACCCTTGAAGACATGCTTAGGGCATGTGTAATCGATTTTGGTAATGGCTGGGAAAAGCACCTCCCGCTAGTGGAGTTTTCGTATAACAACAGCTACCACACCAGCATTCAAGCCGCTCCATTCGAGGCATTGTACGGACGCAAATTCCGATCACCTCTCTGTTGGGCAGAAGTTGGTGACAGCCAAATCACTAGCCCAGAACTTGTGGTAGATACCACCGAGAGAATTGCTCAGATACGACAGCGAATGGCGGCAGCTCGTGACCGTCAGAAAAGCTATGCTGATAAGGGAAGAAAACCACTCGAGCTCCAGGTTGGGGATCGAGTGCTACTCAAAGTCTCACCTTGGAAAGGTGTAGTCCGCTTTGGCAAACGAGGCAAACTCAATCCGCGTTATGTCGGACCATTCGAAGTCACCGAGAAAATTGGCAAAGTCGCCTACAGGTTGAACCTACCTGAAGAACTCAGCGGAGTTCACAACGTTTTCCATGTGTCAAATCTGAAGAAGTGTCTGTCAGATGAGACCCTCATAGTTCCTCTCAAGGAACTCACAATCGACGACCAGCTGCGATTCGTCGAGGAACCAGTAGAGATTACGGATCAAGATGTTAAGATCCTCAAGCATACCAGGATACCTCTGGTCCGAGTTCGTTGGAATGCTCATCGTGGCCCAGAGTATACCTGGGAACGAGAAGACCAAATGAAACTCAAGTATCCCCAACTGTTTAAGGAAAACGCAACCACTACTGAGGCTGAAGCTACTGCAGAATTTCGGGACGAAATTCCAAATCAACGGGGGGATGATGTGACACCCCAGGAAAATCAGGAAAACAACGCAACTTAACTAGCTTCCTCAGTAACCACGCGCTAAATTTCGGGACGAAATTCTCTTAACAGGGGGAGAATGTAACAACCCTCAAAATCCTATGTATTCCGTACAATTTATTATTGATAATTAAAGTGTTTGACGACTGTGTGGAATTACTTAACTGCTTTCTGATATCTGTGATGTGCTTACATGTGCTTGTCAACATACTAGTAGTATGCAGAAAGGTCACTAAATAGTCCGTTATAATTTCCTAAGTGTTACGAAAATATACATAAAAGACACTTTAAATGCTTATTTAGCACTTTAACGAATCAGTATTCAACCGGACTTTACCGGAACCCAAAAATATTGTCAATGACATTGTTTTTCTCTTTCTGAGCCAGTTAGGGTCCCCAAACACCCTAACACCCGTTATATCACATAACACACTAATAACCTACATGATTACCTAACTAACCTCTTAACTATTTAGTTAAAATCTAACTATATAGCCCCCCCCCCCCCAACCGACCGGCTCCCAAGAGGGGACACACCCCACCATTTGTTGAATAAAATAATCATTCTTGTCTAGTATCAAGTGGACACTTTACATGTTGGTTAAAGCTAATATTGGTTTATAAATTAGCCTTAAGGATTTAGAGCTCTCATTTGCAAACCACCAACTCAAACAAGTTCCTCCTTCCTTTCCCTTGCTTGTGTTCGGCTGACTTCCCACACACACACACCACCCACTTTTGTTTCAAGCTTCAAGCATTTAAAGGTTATTCAAGGGTGTATCAAGGTGTTCAACGAAGCGTGGTGCACTCGCAAGTTGAAGGACCGCTCTCGTTTTCTTTTATCCACCACTTTTACGCCTTTGATCTTCCCTAGCCTCGAGCTAGTAGTAAGTGACTCTAAACATCTTCTTGATCTATTCTAAAGTGGTTAATAAGAGTTTCGTCGGTTGAAAATCACTAACATATAAGATCACCAACTAAAAGTCTACTAAAGTGATGAACAAGGTGGTTAATGGATGAATACTAGTGTAAATCATGTAGATCTTGTGTGATTATGATCATTGGTTGATTATCTGATGTTTTGCTGATTAATATTGATGTGTGATGTTGTTGTGATCACTAAACATGATTAACGGAATCAATCGAACACAAGTTAGCAAGTTAGAAAGTGAAAACAGAATCTGTCCCGGTTTTACAGCCAACTTCAGTTGGCTGTAAACAGGTCATAAACTCAGCGAAAAACCGATATTTTGAATCTAAAATATGTTACTATGATATACGGTTCTAATGGCACTGGAATCGTAATTTTTGGACTTCGTTTACTATTTTTAATGTGTCGATTTGTAACAACAGCTTAAGCTGAATTTTGACAGCAATAAATGGGTGTCATACTTTCAGTCATAACCTGAGTTTTGTGATGAATCGGACCATGAAATTTGTACAGTAGATGACAACCGATGCATTTGTAATTACCCCACTGGAATTTCGTAAATCGGACGCTCGATGAATTTTTAATAAATTGTTCCGTGGACTATGGTCAGAAATACATAAATCTGAGTTCAGTCCAGAATATGAATTTTTATAAAATATTAGTAATAAACCGGACCCCGATATTTTTACACAATAAAATATGGAATGTTTAAGACATTCTGTAAAAATTTGGGAATTTTTGGAATAATTTAACTATTTTATTTAAATGTCCGAAAACAGCCGGTTTTGAATATTAATGCTGAATTGATATAAGTTGTGACTTGCGTGTCTAAATGTCGAGTATGCTATCTGTGAATGATCTAACATGTTATATGTGTTATATACATTATTGTATGTTTTCTTATGAGTGGGAAGTATATATGGGCATAAACAGTTAAAGTAATGCATGTTATGTGATAAATACGTGTAGGAACTTTGTGCTCTATTTGAAAGTCACTAAATGACTAACTGGTAATCATATTAGGACGTGATTGACCGACCTTGACCGTTAGCTATATTTGAGGATCTAACCGAGCAAACCGAGGTGAGTTCACACTTTCTACAAGGCATGGGATTCCCGGTGGTTTGGGAATGGGTTAAAGAATTTAAAACTAAATCTACATATCCTCCTTGGGTAGGATATGTACGGCCATCCTCCATAGATAGGATGCCATTGTTAATCCTACGAATTCTCCTGGTGCAGAATACGTACGTTCGTCCTCCTGGTGCAGGACAACAACCTTAAAACTAGCTAGACAAAACTCTATCATGAAGTCCCTCAATTTATATCGACTTAATCGCCGAGGCCAATGGCGAGCGGGTCATTAGTTAATAGCGCTATTAGGTTTAACAAACCTCACACCGTGCCAGTCGGACGGGCGTGTACTAATGGACTATGGCAGATTGTCAGTGATGATAGACACTGATATAGGGCACAACTTATTTGCGTAGCAGTCGATATCATACCGTCTAGTAGTTCAAACGGGGAAAACCCCCACTGATCATGGTTATGGATTGGGTAAAGAAAAAGGAAATGGTTAAACATACTTTCAACTACGAGGTAACCCCCACGGCAATTCAGCCAATGAAAGTCAAACCACGTTTTTCAGAAACAATTTAAAACTAAACAACCAAAAGTGAACTCACTCAACTTTGTTGTTGACTAGTTGTTACATGCCTTACAGGTCGCTAGATGGAGCTTGCACGAGGAAGGAGTCGTTGTTGCGTACGGACTGTTATGTTCCGTGCTTATTATTTAAATCCTCATGAACTTATTAAACTTGCGTTTTGAACTTTAACTTATAAACTATGGACTTATGCTTTTGGATTTACTTTTATGCTTCCGTTGTTAACCTAAAATCGGTTTACTTCCTTTTGGTCATCAATCGTATTGTGTTTGGTTTTTCTTTACTTAATTATGTTGTTCAATATGATTGGTGGCTCGATCCTGGTCATGTCACGCCTCCAAGCGGTGGTACTCCGCAGGGTGGATTTTGGGGGTGTGACAAATTACACTACTTATAACCAAAATAATTACACTACAATGATAAAAACTGTAGTTATAAGTAGTGTTGTTACTCTAGCTATACATACAACTCCGCTACTTATAACGAGAGTAATTACACTATAATGATAATTATTCTACATGTACAAACAAATACACTACTTGTAACTGGAGTAATTATAATACAATGTTAACTACTCTAGTAATACAAATACACTACTTATAATGTTTACATTATTTGCACCGTGTGGAATCGAATAAATTACACATGCGCCTTTTTAGTAAGTTAATTTTATTTATATTAGATCTCACGGGTCAAGTTATTCTACAATGTCTTCTAATTGTAAGAACTGTAAGAAGGATTTATAGAGTGATAAGTGTCCAATAACCTAAAACTTAAACCCACTACATCACCACCAAAAACCTAACCCCCCCCCCCCCCCACCGGCAAATAAAAAACCGAAAAAAAACTATAACTCACCAAAAAAAACCCCCCAAAAACCTAACCCCCCCCCCCCCCACAACTCCCTATTTCACTCCTCATTTTGCACTCAATCAGGAGGTATGGTTAATCACTCTAGGATGTTTGAGTTATATATTTTTTGATTGGTTCTTCTCTCATCTCCTCTCCCCCCCCCCCCCCCCCCCTCTATCTCTCTCCTCCATCACCCTTCTCCACCTTCGGTGACTTTACACCGATTTCTCACCCACTCTCCTACTCAAACACCCTAACTCAATCATGGGGGTATGGTCACCGATCGGTGACACCTACTCAAACACCCACTCCCCGCACATTATACCCCCACCCTAACTAAAGTAATTACACTACTTATAACCAAAATAATTACACTACAATGATAAAAACTGTAGTTATATGTAGTGTTGTTACTCTAGCTATACATACAACTGCGCTACTTATAACGAGAGTAATTACACTATAATGATAATTATTCTACATGTACAAACAAATACACTACTTGTAACTGGAGTAATTATAATACAATGTTAACTACTCTAGTAATACAAATACACTACTTATAATGTTTACATTATTTGCACCGTGTGGAATCGAATAAATTACACATGCGCCTTTTTAGTAAGTTAATTTTATTTATATTAGATCTCACGGGTCAAGTTATTCTACAAAGTCTTCTAATTGTAAGAACTGTAAGAAGGATTTATAGAGTGACAAGTGTCCAATAACCTAAAACTTAAACCCACTACATCACCACCAAAAACCTAACCCCCCCCCCCCCCCCACCGGCAAATAAAAAACCGAAAAAAAACTATAACTCACCAAAAAAACCCCCCCAAAAACCTAACCCCCCCCCCCCCCCCCCCACAACTCCCTATTTCACTCCTCATTTTGCACTCAATCAGGAGGTATGGTTAATCACTCTAGGTTGTTTGAGTTATATATTTTTTGATTGGTTCTTCTCTCATCTCCTCTCCCCCCCCCCCCCCTCTATCTCTCTCCTCCATCACCCTTCTCCACCTTCGGTGACTTTACACCGATTTCTCACCCACTCTCCTACTCAAACACCCTAACTCAATCATGGGGGTATGGTCACCGATCGGTGACACCTACTCAAACACCCACTCCCCGCACATTATACCCCCACCCTAACTAAAGTAATTACACTACTTATAACCAAAATAATTACACTACAATGATAAAAACTGTAGTTATAAGTAGTGTTGTTACTCTAGCTATACATACAACTCCGCTACTTATAACGAGGGTAATTACACTATGATGATAATTATTCTACATGTACAAACAAATACACTACTTGTAACTGGAGTAATTATAATACAATGTTAACTACTCTAGTAATACAAATACACTACTTATAATGTTTACATTATTTGCATGTGTGGAATCAAATAAATTACACATGCGCCTTTTTAGTAAGTTAATTTTATTTATATTAGATCTCATGGGTCAAGTTATTCTATAAAGGCTTCTAATTGTAAGAACTGTAAGAATGATTTATAGATTGACAAGTGTCCAATAACCTAAAACCTAAACCCACTACATCACCACCAAAAACCTAAACCCCCCCCCACCCCCCCACCGGCAAAAAAAAAAAAACTATACCTCACCAAAAAAACCCCCCAAAAACCTAACCCCCCCCCCCCACCCCCAAAAAGCTAAAAAAACTAAACACCGACCCCCACCACCACCACCACCCAAAAACCTAAACCCCCACCCCCTCGGCAAAAAAAAAAAAAGAGTTAAATGCCATTTTAGTCCCTGTGGTTTGGACCATTTTACCAGTTTAGTCCAAATGTTTCATTTTTAACATGTGGGTCCAAAAAGGTTTCACCGTTGCCATTTTAGTCCACTGGGTTAACTCCACCCATTTTTTCTGTTAACGAGAAGACCAATTCGGTCATTTTATATGGTTGAATTGCCATTTTAGTTAACGGAATTACATACAAAATTACCGAATTGGCATTCTCGTTAACAGAAAAAATGGATGAAGTTAACCCAGTGGACTAAAAAGGCAACTGTGAAACCTTTTTGGACCCACAGGTTAAAAATGAAACCTTTGGACTAAACTGGCAAAATGGCCCAAACCACAGGGACTAAAATGACATTTAACTCAAAAAAAAAAAGGGTGATGTGGGGGGGGGGGGGGGTTTAGGTTTTTGGTGGTGGTGGATGTTTAAGGTTTTTTTTTTTTTTTTTTTGTAGTGGGGTTTTTTTGTGTAGTGGGTTTAATTTTAGGTTATTGGACACTTGTCACTCTATAAATCCTTCTTACAATTAGGATCCTTTGTATTTGATCTTAATCCTAGATTTCACTCCTATATCTGTATGTGATATCTAGTGACTACATAAATTCTGATGATGACATTGAAAGATCAAATGAATGAGAAGCACAAAAGGATATATTTTTTTAGTTATCTAGAACCTTGAATCATATATGCTTATGCTTAAACTAACACTTTGTGTTTGTTTCTAGAATCGATCAAAAGTGTAATGAAAATTGAAAGTAGATCAACGAGTATGATAGAACCTTCAATCATATATGCTTATGGCTCTTATCGTATAAAATGTAAGCAATCATCCTAGCCATACGATCTGGTGCAAAATTCACTCTTGAACATGCGATTTTGCTGAAAAAACCAATATGCGAAATTGTTTTATATACCAACATGGGATTTCATCAAAATTACCAACATGCGATTTCCAACATGTTTTTTTTATAACATGCGATTTCCAACATGTTTTTTTATAACATGCGATTTCACAATCACGTACGGACGTACGATAAGCCCTATTGTACGTTACACCTTCTCTCTCTCTCTCTCTCTCTATATATATATATATATATATATATATATATTATTTTTGAGTACTTTTTGATTATACATGAAGTTTAAATGTTTCTTAAGAAACTTTCAAACTTTACCATGTGATCTTGATCAAAAACTTGTTCTAGACTTTCACTATTATTCATACACAGACGACGTTTGTGTAACTATCATTATACATTTCTTGATCAAAAACTTTGTACTATTTTAGTGACCGAAGTACTACAAAGACTACACCATAATAAATTTCCTTCGTACACCACCGTTTACATATATTGTTCTTGCCTCCACTAAAGTGACATGCATATGAAAATAACTACAGAAAAGTATAAAACCTTGACCGTGGAAAAATAAAACTTAAGACTTAACGAATAACAAGTCAATTTCTTCTAAATTTTTTTAAATAAATATATTATTATTTGTTTAACTGTACACAAATTGATTATTAACTTACAGATACAGTTAATACTGATAATATTAGTTACAATAAACTGAATTACACACATTTGTGTTATATAATTAGATTTCCTACTTATTAGCATATTTAGAGTTATAAATAACTGATAAAAAATAAAAAGATTTTCGACTTTTTTTTGTTCGAATGATTGATTTTGCGGCAAAAAGACGTTTCATTGCACTTGGCATAGGTTTACACTTTAGAGTCGTTCCTTCCGTGCAGGACCCAGGCCTTGAAAGTGCACCACTACCACACACGACCCCCCTCAACTTTGAATTTGACTTTGACAATTAACATTAAAATAAAGTGTAATACAAAGAAAATTGTAATTGGCTTTTACTTTTCTACAAAACTTTGATATATCACCATGGGTGAGGATCAAATAAAAAGTTTATTTTGGCTATAAAAAATAGAAAGCAATAAAAATTTAATTTTCCAGAAATTAGCCCATTTCGAAGACAGTAATTCGTAGACAATTAGACAATTTTTGATTTGCTACTCTCTGATCCAGACAGTTCACAGACAGTTTTATGTGTCCAGTGCGTTTTAGAAATAAGAGAGTTTTATGTGTTTTCTGGCCATTGCATTTTAGGTAAAACACATTTTTGAAGTGTTTTTAGTCATTGCGTTTTAGGTAAAACACATTTTAGGTGTTTTCAGTCCATTGCGTTTTAGAGAGAACACTTTTTTAGGCCATTGCGTTTTAGAAATGAGTTAAGTGTTTTCTGGCCATTGCGTTTTATAAATAAGACATTTCTTTGTGTTTTTGGTGCATTGCGTTTTAGGTAAAACACATTTTTATGTGTTTTCAGTCCATTGCGTTTTAGGTAAAACACATTTTTAGGTGTTTTCAGTCCATTGCGTTTTAGAGAGAACACTTTCTTTTTTTTAGGCCATTGCGTTTTAGAAATGAGTTAAGTGTTTTCTGGCCATTACGTTTTATAAATAAGACATTTCTTTGTGTTTTTTTGTGCATTGCGTTTTAGGTAAAACACATTTTTATGTGTTTTCAGTCCATTACGTTCTAGAAAACAGACATTTTAAGTGTTTTCTGGCCATTGCGTTTTAGGTAAAACACATTTTTATGTGTTTTCAGTCCATTGCGTTTTAGAAAGTACACTTTCTTTTATGTTTTTAGGCTATTGCGTTTTAGAAATAAGACATTTCTTTGTGTTTTCTGGCCATTGCGTTTTATAAATAAGACATTTCTTTGTGTTTTTTGTGCATTGCGTTTTACAAAAATGTCATTTTTAGGTTTTTTTTTTTCATTGCGTTTTACGCAACTAGGTTTTTTCTATTGCGTTTTACGCAACTGGGTTTTCAAATTTTTTTTTCGAAAATATAGCAATAGTATACTCGTTTTAAAGATAAAAAACGCTCGTTTTTTGGTGCAATTTTTATAAAAAAATAATGTCGTATAAAAGAGTTATTAACGTTTAAAAAATGGGGGAAATTGGAGGAGAGATAAACTATTAACTTGGATTGACTAGAATACCCCTAAACAAACCCACCCGCCTCTTTTTTTTCCTTCATTTTCGCTCATTTAATCTTAGCCCTTGATTAAATAAATGGATGATCAAGATTACTTGCTAGGATTCCTATCCAAATAAACTTCATATTATATCCTAACCCGTATTACGAGTCATGTGGATTTGACTTTTTTATCTGTATTTGTTTCCTACGAGCCCTATGAGGAAACACAACCCTTATTGAAACACGTATTTTGAAATATATACATATACGTCCTTCATGTTTTTTCAACTTCTTTATCATCATTTGACTATTCAAGTGGAAGGGCATGAAGAGGGGCATTAAAACGTTATATGACAGTCATGTCAGTAAGATGGTGTGATAAAAAAAAACGTGGTGCACGAGGGAAGTGGAAAGTTACGTTTTTATTAAAAATTAAGCATTAACCAATCAAAACCAACCCAAAATCCACCCACCAATAAAACGACACCACCTCACCCACATATTTACCCCCACGCTGGTGAAGATCCTCAAGCCCCACGCCACTCACAACACCGCCTTCCATGCCATATGCAAAGCAGTGTGCCCGGTGTGAAGGGGCTTTCCCGTCCATTCTGTGTGATTTAACCAATGTAATTTTTTTTTAAATTAATAACAAACCTAAGGCAAACATATGCTCAATATCGTGTAGTGTCTCTTTTGTAAAAATTTTGTGAAAATTAATTTTTAATTAACTTTAGACATAAATAATTCTAATTATACATGAGTTGTATACATTTTTTTTACCAGAATTTGTTTCATTCTAGTTAATAGAGCAAATTACATAAGAGCATTCACATTCATTCTATCATATTTTTACCCTAAATTACACTAAAAAAAGATTAATGGATTTAAACACCCCCAACTATGGTCATTTGGCCGCTGGCACTCTCAACTTTGACTTTGGCTTACACTACTCCCAACTTAACACTTTGGGTGCTGTGTCACCCCGTCGTTAACCAAACACTAACCACGTTAGTTTTATTATCCTACGTATCAAATATTATCCCATGTGGCATGATGATGTGTACTCTTATTATCTTTTAAAAAGCTGATTTAAATAAAATATAGATTTAAATTAAAAAGAAATCTGATATTATAAACCCCTCTCGACTCACCCCCTATCTCTCTCTCTAACACCACCACCACCTCCACCTTCTGCTCACCACCGCCACCATCAAATCCACCACCCACCTTCTCCCCCCTCTCACCACTACTGCAAACCCTAAACAAAATCATCAACAGCATATTAATTGTTGAAACTGTTGTTGATTCAAAACTTCAGAACTGGAACTTTAGAATCAGATCTGGAACTTCAGAATCAGATCTGGAACTTCAGATCGGTAGCCGAAATATTGCCTAGCAAAGTATTAAAAAATATGAAGGCTCCCCGACGACGTGTCAGTGATTAGTCCAGAATAACTTATTGAAGCTTGCGGTTTCTCGTTCGTGTTTCCTTGTCGATTTGGTGTGATGACAACCCAATGTAAAAAAAAGAGCCCAATTTCATCCTCCAAGAATCTAGACCTGACTGATCATTGTCGCGTGGATGGTATTTCAACTTCACTCCTCTTTTCTACTTCATTTTGGATCCTTTTCTGTGGCAAACACAAAGAATGCCTGAAACTAAAACAAGATCAAATTATTAAGTTAGCTTTGCTGCTAATCTCATTGTCTTACATTTACAATGAAAGAAAGAAAGAAGGTAAACAATTCAAGGAAAATTACCTATCCATTGCTTTATCCCTCTTTTACAATGAACGGAATACCCGCTGTTTACCAAAATGCTCAAAACTGCAATCAGAATATTTAATCTCTTTCTATTCAACTGCTATGCGTCTGTGAAACCTGCTATTAATGACCGATCGATGGAACATAATGAACTTCATAACTCAGATCTAGAATTTCAGATGGCTCGAGTTTTATATGGACACGGTGTTGATCACGATGAGTGGTTCAATTTAATGATTTGGGGATTGATTTATGTTTTTATAGGTGGGTGGGTGTGGTGGTGATGTAGAGCTGCAGCGGTGGTGGTTGGTGTGGTGGTGAAGGTGGAGCTGTGGTGGGTGATGTGGTGGTGACAGTGGGTGCAACGATTGTGGTGGTGAAGGTGATGAAGGTGGAGGCGCTATGGTGGGTTGTGTGGTAGTTTGGGTTGCAACTTAAGAGATAGGAAGCAGATGATAGAGAGAGAGGGGGGGGGGATGTTTAAGTATAAGGAAGAGAAAAGATTTATATATTATTTATTTAATTTTATTTTACTTCAGTTCCACGTCACCTTGCCACCTCATAAAAAACAAACCATGTCATCAAAAATTGAACACGTAAGCAAAAAGAACTAACGTGGTTAGTGCCTAGTTAACGACGGGGTGACACAGCACCCAAAGTGTTAAGTTGTGAGTGGTGTGAGCCAAAGTCAAAGTTGAGAGTGCCAGCGGCCAAATGGCAATAGTTGTGGGTGTTTAAATCCATTAACCCCTAAAAAAACACTATATTTTCTCTCTCATTTTCAATTAAATATATTTTTTATACCTTTATCATTACCTTTTACTCTCTCCTCCACTCACAACCGCTTTCAAAAAATATTAAAAAATTATAGGAGGTGAACAATGTCCTCTCAAATATATTGATGAACAGTAACATTTTCTCTCTCCTCCACTCACAACCACTTTTTATACTCTTTATATTATAAAAACTCCACTCACAACATTTGATGGAATGGATGTGAATACTCTAAGGATAACAGGTAGACGAGCAACAAACTGCGTTGTCATCCTCTTCTGAATAGAAAACCCTAATCTACTAAAAACAAAGTCTCGCCCTTGATGGGTCGAAAAGTTGTTGTGGACCACACGCTGAACTCTAGCCAAGAACCGAACTGCCTCCGGCGCCAAGGAGCCGAACGTGTCAAACGTCAGGGGGACAAAGACATGTTGATTATCCTCACAAGCTTCCGCGTGTTTTTCCACCCTCTTTGACTCTGCTTTCAGTACCGCTTGCCTCGCCACAAACCCATATTCCCGAAACCTGGCTAGGGGGATAAACCTGTGAGATCGGCACAAACATGTTTCCCGCCCTCCCAACAAAAAACTAGCACGTCAGCCGGGCGTAGGGTGGACATCTCTTCCGCCGGGTCTGTAAACAAGCGATATAATAGAATCCATGCATAAATGTTTAATTTAAGGGTTATTGGATTTTAATAATCCTAAGTTTCACCAGTTGGCCGATAATAATCTCAACTTTAAAAATTCCCTCCAATAATCCCAACTTGTAAAAGTTTGGCCGCCATTGATCCTTTTCTAACATAGGTGCACTTAAATCAATTAAGGAGTCTCTAGGTGTAATTGAATCTATTGAGTAGACTAAATTCTTATATGTTTGAAAAGGATCAATGGCGGCCAAACTTTTACAAGTTGGGATTATTGGAGGGAATTTTTAAAGTTGTCATTATTATCGGCCAACTGGTGAAACTTATGATTATTAAAATCCAATAACCCTTGATTTAAAGAAGCTAAACAATAAAATTTTGAAAATGAAGATACCATATGGACAATATGAGGTTCCATCGTATTTGTAGGTTGCATCTAAATAATGATATCCGAATCCAACTAAATATATGCAAAGATTATTGTATGGATGAACTCAAAAAGAGAAAATCAATCATATAAAAACTTATATTATACCCGTCGGGTATGTGGTTTCGAGTAATCGGGACGGGTATCACCTAATCCTAAGCCCGTCCCATACCCATGGAAATTTTAAATAACTAATCCCATATCCGGTCCCATACCCGTCGGGCTTCGGGGTATACCCGCCCCGGATGTCTCGGGTTTCGAGGATATCCGTCGGGCTTGGATTTTTTTTGTCATCCTTAATATCAAGGCACGTGCATAGCACAATTCATCTGATCTAGAAGCAGGTCCACGGGGGGTGTGGCGTATGGGTTCGACATGGCGCGAGTCATCAGGTGGCAAAGGCGCACAATCACATGGCGGTTCCATTGACTGATTGGGGACGTCAATCTTGGGGTTGGGGGCGTTTTTAACATCATCCTGTTTTGTTTTTTCCATGAGAGAAATACTAAGTCATGAGAAATTCCTCGCCTCAACTATCAACGCGTTTTGAGAGCAATGGCTTAAAGCTCATGAAAATCTCACAGTTAGGTATGCTCATGTGAGAGAGAGTAGTATTTTAACCACTGAATGTTTATTATCATTTTAGGCAAATGTTCTGGTTTTATTTTAAATATGCCTTCTATCTTGTAGTATGAAAAGTGGATGCTACGTATACATGTTAAAAAGAGTATGATGTTATAAAAGTTAGGGGTGAGCAGAAAACCGAAATAAGCGAATCGTAACCGAAATAACTGACATAACCGAATAAAAAACCGAACCGAACAAAAACCGACGGTTCGGTTTTCAAATTTTTAATAACCGAAAATTTTGGTTCGGTTTTGGATAACCATTTTCAATAACAAAAAAAAAAAAAAAAAACCGAAGCGATAAGTTACAATCCATATATTTTAAGTTTAAGTTTAAGTTGTTTAAATGTTTAACTCAATGTTAGTAGAAATTATTAATTTTATTCTTGAATGTTAAGTGTTTATAATAAAAACATTACATGTTTATTTATAATTGAAATGATCTATTTATTACCTACAAGAAATAACAAAATTTTATATAAAAATTAAATGATCTTCAAATTATTATGAAAGAAAATGTCTTAATAAAAACTTTAGAGAAACATAAAAATAGATTAAAATGTTAGGTTTATGTAAACAATATTAATTAAAGAAGTTAACTATAATAACTTAAATGTAAACATATAATAAAGATTCTTATATTTTAAATTATACTTTATATTTTTTTTTGAATCTTACATAATTTTGTTCCAAAAACCGAAACCGAAAAAACCGAACCGAATAGTTTTAAAAAGCCAAAAAACCGACATTTTGGTTTCGGTTTTCATTTTTCCCAAAAACCGAACCGAACCGAACCGTGCACACCCCTAATAAAAGTGGTGCATGAGTACGTGTCCTCCATGCATAAAGTTTTGTATAAACTAGTATTTTTTTCCCACCGCGCATTGTGGCGGCGCGCAACGGGTGGAAACATATAGTAAGACAAAACATGATTCGTAAAACACATTGTGTAAAAGACAATTACAAAAACGTGTAAAATAGAAAGGTAGATACAAAGTGTAAAACACAATGCCTAAGACATTTCGTAAAACAATTTGCAAAAGTAGGAGCTGTAGTCTAGGGGTTACAATATCAATTTTCTTAAAGTTGGGCGGGTGTAAAAATAGAGTAATAGTGCAGGGGGTAAAAAAGCAAAGTCTAAAAAAGACAAGGTGTAAAAGTATAGGGGTGCTAGCGGAAATGTGTTAAAGATGAGGGGGTGTTGGTGGAAATGTAAAAGCAGAGGGTTGGTGGCGTAACTGTGTAAGAGCTGAGGGGGTGATGGTGGAAAACCAAAGTAGAGGGTTGATGCTGGCAAAGTTTGAAAGATGAGGTTGTGGTTTTGGAAATTCAAAGTAGAAGGTTTAGGGACTAAATTGGCCATTTTATAAAACTTTGAAGGTAACAAAGTCAAGAGGCTAAAATTGCAACATCATGAAAGTATGAGGGCAGAGAGGCAAAGCCGGTGAGAAACCCCATCGATTTTGTGTTTTAAGATGGTATATATAATAGGATTAGGACATGTGGCAAAATTTAAAATAAAGAGGAAGGGTATTTTAGTCAATCTTATCATTTCTTCTTCCTTTTCAAAACCCAGTAACTTCAAAACCCACCATCTTCAACCATTTCTTCACTTTCTATCTCAATAATCACTACATTATAGTGCGATTTTCGTCACCAATCAATGATTCAAAACACCCGATCAACGGATTCTTCAGCTTTTTTGAAGAAAACCGAGTTTAATTTCATACAAAATCTCGTTTTTTCCTGTGATTTTGAAGATAATCACTCGATCCGTTCGATTCGAGCACTGATAAGTGTTTCAATCATTCAAAATTCGTCAATTGTTGAAGAAATCACTTCGATCCATGTAAGAAATTCTTTAATTTCATTTTTACGATCTGGGTTTTGATTTAGTCATTGCGTTTTACGACCTTGGCGGGGGTCCGGGGGCGGCAGCCCCTGGCGGGGTCCAAGGGGCGGCAGCTTGGAAATTTTTTTTCGATTAAATTGCTGTTATAAAAATGCATCAGAAAAATTAATTTTCTGTAAATTGCCTCTGGAAACTGCATTCGTAAACTGCATTGGTTCAGACAGTTCACAACACAGACAATTCACAGCACAAACAAAACTATTGTCATGGTTCAATGCGTTTTAGAGAGAACACTTTCTTCGGTGTTTTTAGGCAATTGCGTTTTAGAACTAAAACATTTTTATGTGTTTTCTGGCCATTGCGTTTTAGAAAAACACATTCTTAAAGTGTTTTTTAGTCATTACGTTTTAGGTAAAAACACATTTTTAGGTGTTTTCAGTCCATTGCATTTTACAGAGAACGCTTTCTTTTGTTTTTTAGGCAATTGCGTTTTAGAATGAGACATTTTTAAGTGTTTTTCTGGCCATTGTGTTTTACAAATAAGACATTTCTTTGTGTTTTTGGTGCATTGCATTTTAGGTAAAACACTTTTTTATGTGTTTTCAGTCCATTGCGTTTTAGAAAACAGACATTTTAAGTGTTTTCTGGCTATTGCATTTTAGAAATAAGACATTTCTTTGTGTTTTTTGGTGCATTGCTTTTTAGGTAAAACACATTTTTATGTGTTTTTAGTCGATTGCATTTTAGAAAGTACATTTTCTTTTGAGTTTTTAGGCTATTTGCGTTTTAGAAATAAGACATTTCTTTGTGTTTTCTGGCCATTGCGTTTTACAAGTAAGACATTTCTTTGTGTTTTTTGTGCATTGCGTTTTAGAAAAATGTCATTTTTTAGGTTTTTTTTTTCATTGTGTTTTACATAACTGTGGGTTTTTCTTTTGCGTTTTACGCAACTGGGTTTTTAAAAAAAAATTCAAAAATATAGCAATAGTATACTCGTTTTAAAGATAAAAAAAAACGCTCGTTTTTTTTGGTGCAATTTTTATAAAAAAATAATGTCGTATGAAAGAGTTATTAACGTTTAAAAAATGGGGGGGGGGGGGATTGGAGGAGAGAGAAACTATTGCCTTGCATTGACTATAATACCCTTAAACAAACTCAAGCGCCTCTTTTATTCCCTTTAATTTCCCTGATTCAATTTTAGCCCTTGATTAACTAAATGGATGGTCAAGATCACTTCCTAGCATTCTTAGCCAAATAAACTTTCTATCATATCTCCACCCTTAAAATGAATTGTATTTTTATAGAATTTTTGTAAATAAATATTCTTAATTGATCTTTTTCCATATTAACTTATCGTATCTGGGATTTTACAATCATTTGAAATTAAATATTATTAGTTGTTCTTTTCCAAATTAAATTTTCGTATTCCAGGTTTTAAAATCATTCAATTACGTACAGTTTGTCTTCGTGTTAAACTAAAAAGTAGTTAACCCTAACGTTTAGCGAATAATTCGTAAACTTTTTGATGTTAAGTCGGTTTATGTTTGTTTTATAAATGACTGAACATAACCAAGAAATTTCGTTCGAGTAGTTAAGTGAACGAACACAAACACAGGTCTTGTCTGTTCAACTGTGTTCGTGAAGTTTTGGTAATGTGTTTGTAATCGTTCGTACATTAAAAAAATTTATACCGTTATTTCTTTTATCCAAACTTTCCACAATGGTTTATGTAGATCTATGTAACGCTCCGCATTTTTTTGTACTTTCCTTATTTAGAAAGTGTATTCATATTTCTATTTTTGGAAACTTTTAAATCCGAGACTTTGATCATGTAACAACCCGCTTTTTGGAAAGTCAAAGTACAAGTCAAAGTCAAAGTCAAAGGAAGAAAAGATTGCTAATTGCGATCTGTCACTCCTTGCTTGACCATTAAATCGTACTTTTGACTTGTAATCGAATTCGATTATTTAATCGCTTTAGTTGTATTATGTGAAGTATCTATTAATAAACGAGGTTTAATCGCATGTTTATCGCTAATCGACTAAATCGCATCGCTATCGCATTCGCAACTTGAATTATGTGTTCTGGATATTGTTTTATGTGTGTGTGTTATTGTGTGTTACATGTGCATGTCATGTTTATGTTGAGGTGTTTAATCGCAATCGCAATTCTATCGCATCGCAATCTAATCGCACACGCTAAACGCAAGTTATTTATAGTGATTGTATGTTAGATATAGTAGTTAAGTTATTTGTGTGACTATTAGGTAATACTATCGCATCGCATCGCTCACTCGAATCGAATCGCAACGCTCAACACGCAAATTGAAATGACAAAACTCAACACGCCAGACACCTGGATCGAATGGCCAACCGATCGAGTGGCCATCCGATCGGATTGCCATCCGATCGGTGACCAATCCGACACCTATGCACTTTCCTCTTTTGGAAACCCTATGAATACCCTCCTGTCACATCATTTGTGATGTGACAGCCCTCTCATTCGACCAGGTCGTTCCAAGCCTCTTTTCTCTCGATTTCTCGCGATTCTTGTAAGTTTTCCACTCAAATCTTGTACTTCTATGATCTACACGCACTCCTTCTTCTTTTTCACCTTTGAATCTTAACTTTTAACTGTGAAATCAACGGATTTGATGTGTTATAGGGTGATGTCATCATGGAGTTCTTATGAACTTCAAGATTTGGCTTCATTCCACCAAGAACAGCTTAGATCTGAAAGATTTCCACATGAATAAACAATGATTTTCGCATAGATCTAAACATTTTCAAAGTGGAAAGGATTGAAAGATAGTTTTCCAACATTCTTTCAACTCTTTTACACTCAATGCACTCAAAACCGGTAGAACCGGAGCTCGTTCTGACCTTCTACTCTTTCTTAGTGATGAGTTGGTTCAAGATCTGGTTTCTATCAAAGAGACAACCGATTTCGGGTTAAACAAGAACAACCGTCACGAACCAGTAAACTGATCGGATTTGGGTGATTCCTGTTCGATCGGACGACTTGGGACTTGACGAGGTTCTGTTGTTTAGTACGTTGTAAAACCGTCTCGAACACACCCCAAACTTTCAAAATAATCAAGTTCAAAATGATTGGATTCGTTGGGACGGATTGTCGTCCGATCGGATTTCCATCCGATCGAACCGCAATCCGATCGAATCGCAATCCGATTGGATTGCACTTGTGCTTCCAACACTTAAAACATTTTCAACTTTCAAGGAACAACAGTTTGCAACAGATTGCTATCCGATCGGATTGCCATCCGATCGAGTGACCATCCTGCTGTGAACTTGTCCTCACTAAGTGTCTTGCCAATCGGATCACTATCCAATCGAACGGCCGTTCGATCGATCGACCTGAAGGGTAGATATACTTCTCTATTTTCAAAATGCTACAACGAAAACTTCAAAGCCATCATACACAAACACATCCTTACCAAACGAATGTCAATCCAATCGAATGGCTATCCGATCGGATTGCCATCCGATCGGATTACCATCCGACACTTGGTCACTTTCACCGTTTTACGCACCGCTCTTCGCTTATGCTATCGTTAACTGTTCAGGCTAATCACACTAGTGCTCCCTTCAATCCATTTCCATCGCTGTGAGTATACTCGATCCCTTTTTGTTTTATGCACTTTTGGGTGTTACATACGTTACATATTCTAAATCACAATCGAACACACAACGCAACACTATTTATACGCTGACCGTTATTTCATGTTACTTGTTACTCGATGAATGCTTGTATGTTATGTTAACACAGTGATTGTTGCCTGACGCCTTAGCAACGATAGTACTATTTGTTTGGACTCAGCACCTGTCGTGGACAGGGGTTGTTAAGGTTACCTCTCACATGTCACAGTGGTGATATGTGTTGCGCATTCTACAACTCGCAGTCTAGTCTGTGCATATTTCATTGTCGATAACCTACTAGCTTCGCATTATACATGTTACATGCTGGTTATGCGTAAACGCTTTCGAACTCTATTATTACTATTAAACTTGTATGCTCGCCTTTACACTATGTGTATTGACCTCTATTTTAACGTATGTGACAGGTTTTTGAAATGCTTAGGATGTTGTGCTCTTGCTATTTGATGGAATCGAGCTTAGAAGAGTCTAGAAACCAACAATGATAATTTATTTTTATTTAAATCTGAGTTGTCGGAACATGTTATTCGTCTTTGAGATATCGCTGTCTGTAATAACTGATTTTGCTTAATAGGTTATGGTATGGGACATAATATTACCTATTCGGTAAAGTAGTTGTTATGGAATTTCTCTTGGACAATCTATTTCGCTCAGTGCCGTGCCCCGATGATTCCGCCATCGGTTGGGTGTGACAGATTGGTAGCAGAGCCATAACTATAAAGAATTAGGCATGACTCGACCTAGTCAGGGTCGATGTCTTAGAAACGACCTAGTATATAGTCTAAGTACCAACAGACCGACTTGCGCGTGCCCAGTATGGGTTTTGTGCGAGCTTATTCGCTATTTCTCGCTTGAAATCGCTATACACTACACTCTTGCGCGAACCTCGCATACTACAGTTCTGCGCAAGATTAGCGTTTCCTAAGGCTGGACATACACACAAACGGATGATCTGGTTAAGATTAGGTGTGAAAACCGCAAACTCTCGACCAGATCATTTGTTGGATTCGTTATTTTTACCATAAACAAGAGAATTTGCGTTGGATTAGGAGTGAAATCCATACTTCGACGCATATCTCCTTATCTATCTCGTGATTTCATCACATAAACAGGGATGTAGTCACTAAGTTAGGGGTGAAACCCGAACCTTGATGACTTATTCCGCTTTCTATTATGGTTTTGCAAAACTCTCACCAAAGTCTCGACGGACTCCAACGACTTGGGTCACGCTGTAACTGGAAGGATGCGTGCCGATAGCTCAAATCTAAGCGAGAGCACAGTCCGGAAGGCCAAAGCATGCGCTTAAGGTCCTTATGAATAGTCGAATCACTTTGGGTAGTCGATGTCTATACACACCCGAGATGACCTCTCCTCGATTTTATGTGTTTCGATTCTGGAATTGCCGCCGCTAACTATGTGATTTATCGATTTTATGTGATTTTATGTGATTACGTGTTTTGATTTTTGGTGATTTACTCGCTTTTTGTTGTTCGCTTTGATCAACAAGCACCTACTCATACTGCACATCTACCTAAAAACGTTAACAAATCACGCGCTATACTACTTGCTGTGTACTCGCTAAATCGCAATCGCTATACTTAATCGCTATACGCTGTTGTGAAGGATAGGTGAATACGTGCAATATATGTGCTTAGGTTAGCTTATGTGTGCTTATGTGCTTATGTGTCTATGTGCTTATGTGATTCTGTGATTTTGTGCCTATGTGAATTTTGTGAATGGCTGTGTTCCTGAGCTTTATTGTGAATTGCTAGACTATACTAGGATTAATCGAAATTGTGTTTGAGTCCTATGGCGATATCTGTTGCAGACAATGTCGTCGTTTGGATCATTCCACTCGCGTGCCGCTCGCCGAAACCATGATGACAAACGCATCGCCGCTCTCGTCTCTAAGCAAATTGTAACAACTCTCATCAAAATTATTATTTCTTATTTTATTTTGTCCAATAGGAAACCCTAATTTAGACCCCCAAGTAATATTGCATGACCCCTAAAATTTTCAGAACCGTTGGAACTAGGATCAGGGCCCCTAAAACTCAGGGGGGTACTCCCTAATTGACGTTTATCTTCATAACTCACTGTAAAATTCGAATTTCGTAAAACTGTCGACTCACCAAGGCTAAGTGGAGACGTGGCTACCCTACCCTAAAAAGGGTGCCGTCGCGCCACGTGACAGCCTGTCGCGCCACACGAAAGGGACCATTTTCCAGTATAAGTATCAGGGGTTTGGCACTTGAATGGGGGAGTTGTTACGACGGAAAAACTCATTTCGTACACTGAGATATCCTCTGTTTCGTTCAAAAACACACACTAGCACAAAGCTCTGCTGCGATAACAGGGTAATAACTCGATCACTGCTACGATATAATGTCCGATCGATTGAAGCCGATCCGATGGATGTTTAAGTGCTGCCCGTAATTGGGCTATACTTTGGCATTCGTCGTGAGGGTTTTTAATCTCGTGAGCTTATCGTAAATGTTGTATTAAGTTACTGACCTAGTTTCGTATGCATTGTTATTTTAACTAGGTTACACGGCTAAATCAGTAGGCTAAACTCTGCCCGTCTAAACTCGCAATGTGAGTCATTCTCTTTTTATCAAATTGTTTTCCCAAAACTCTATTTATTTCCAAAGTTATAATTATAGGGATTAAGTCTTTGTAATCTTCAATTACTGCCGGTATGTGGGGTTTTGTATACATTACTTGATACCCGTCACCATTGGACAACGGGTTAGCCAATGGGTGATCTGACCATAGTCACAGATACTGCCAAGTGACAAATACCGATTTGGGGTAATTGGTTGATAAAAACATCGTAATCACCCTTAATACTGTATATTATAACAATATGTCGTTTTGTGCAATTTGAATGACTCGCCAGTATTTCCCTGCTGATAAAACCTTTTTAAAACATGTTTCAGGTGATCTGCTGTGATCCAGGAAAAAGTGCCGTGTAGCACTACAAGCTTGAAGAAGTGGCTTAATAAAATAAATAAACATGTTTTGTAAAACAGGGAACATCCTTGAGAAATTTCCTTTATTGTACTTTATGGGGTTTGTCCCAAATATGTGAAATAAATAATTGGGCATTTTCAAGTTTTAAAAGATCCTGTTAAACTTCCGCTGTCAACTCAAATAATAAATACCACGGGTTTCTGTCCCGCGGCTCTTGGACTGGGTCACACCGGGACGGGGGCCGTGACAGAAAAAGGTGGTATCAGAGCCACTGATTTAAGCCTATTAAGTATTCAGAAATACTTAATTTTCCTGATTACCATTTTGTGCTTCTGTGAAAATTTAATTTACGAAATTTTAACTTAAGTTTGTGTGTGTTTTTATATATGCTAACAGCATGAATGAGTTGTCTGAAGCTCTTCAGAATATCACTATCCATTATGCTGACATGGAAGTTTCCGAGGGCTTTTCCGGTTATTGGGCCGACACTGAAGAACCTATGGAATTCTAGGCTCAAGCCCAGGAGAAACCAAAGCCGAAAAAGAGAAAAAGAATCGTAGGCTGGAGACGCGTACGAAGAAAGAAACCAGCTGCCCACGGGATTAAAAAGACTGAGGATCGAAAGTATAAAGGCAAAGGAAAGGAGATCGGGGAAAGTTCAGGGCAAGCCCAGGAAATGCCACCATCGGAGGAGCTGGATCGCAAACTGGCCAATAGCGACGTCGTCGGACCTGCCGATGAAAACCTCTTCAATTACCCAGCTGAAGTACAACTTCCAGTTAATCTAGAACCTGCTATCCCAGATCCTATTGTCAACCCCCGACCTCTACCAGGAGAACTGGAAGAATGGTGGACAACTGATTGGCAATTTCAGAATCTCTTGAATAACCCTAACACCTTTTTCCCCCAGTTTGACCCTGAGCCTGCACCAAACCCACCTATGAGCACAGAAAACCTGGCTGAACTCCGCCACTATGGCGAGGAGCTGGTGGACGCAGGGAATAGAATCTGAGAAGTGGGCGAGAGGATATCATGGAAATACGACAAGAGGGAACGTCGTTTCTGAAATGCCAGCTGACAGGGATCGTTTATGGTGGTGTGGCTACGTGTTTAATAATAATAAAATAATAGTAAATATTAATAAAAATATAATCATATAAAATGACTTAAAACTTTTGTAATATATTTGGTGTGTATGGATGCATACTAATATATATAAAAAGATCAACGTCGCAAAGTCGACAATTTTAGCTATACGTGCTTATGTGTGATTACTTTACTATGTTTGGTTGTTATTTATTTTATGCCAATAACTTATTTATATTGTTAATTATCAGATGGAACACTCTGTTAATGAACCAGTTAATGAAATTAACCAATCCGAGCAAAACAATGGAGATCAATTCCTTAATAGGCAAGATATAGAGAATATCGTTGCTTAGGGAATAGCCAATGCTATTCCAGCAATCCTTGCTGCTGCCCGAAATCCAGATGAACCTTAACCAATTATTCCCAGCAAACGTACTCATGGCGATAATTTCAGCAATAGTGTAAATGGAGGCGGCAACATTAATAATAATGATAATGATGTGATGCAAGCCCCATTTCTTAAGAGAATGAAAGCTGCAACGCCTGGTTGCACTTACAAGGAATTTCTTGCCTGTAAACCAATCGAATTTACAGGCAATGAAGGGGCGACTGCTGCACTGCGTTGGTTAGAGAAAACCGAAGCAGTAATTAAAATAAGTAAATGTGCCGAGGAAGACAAGGTTATGTACGCCTCGCATCTTTTCAAGGAAGAAGCATTAGAATGGTGGAATACGGTGTTACAAGCCAAGGGAAGCGACATGGCATATGCCATGAGTTGGGAAGAATTTAAGCATCTAGTGGAAAGGAAATTCTGCCCCGAATATGAAAAGGAACAAATGGCGAATAAATTCCTGAGCCACCGAATGGTGGATGTTGACTGCCGAGGGTATACTTCGAAATTCTTCAAATATGTCAGAATTGTACCCACCCTGGCTTCGCCAGAATCGGTACTTATATCTCGCTATATTTGGGGTTTAATTAGCGAGATCCGTGATATTATCAAAGCTGCGAGACCCCGCACAATCGATGATGCGATGGAATTAGCCAACACCTTGACTGACGGACTAGTGCGTACGCGAGAAGAAAACAGGAAGAAGGAATTGGCTCAGAAAATTACCCAAGGATTTCGTGTGGGTAATAATAGTAATTCCAAGAAAAGAGGAACTGGGCAATCTGCCACTCCGTCGTTCTGCAGGAATTGTAAAAAGAAACATTTTGGAAAATGTAATGAAACCTGCAACTTCTGCAAAGCTCTAGGACATCGTGAAGAAGAATGCAGAAAGAAAACAAAGATCTGCTACAACTGTGGAGAAGCGGGGCATTTCAGACCAGCATGCCCTAAATTGGTCAAACCAGCAGATAACAAGGCTAAACCTGTTGAAGGAACTAATAAGAAGAACGCAAGAGCTTTCCAATTGACCACGCAGGAAGCCGAACTGATTCCTGACGTAATAGCTGGTACGTTTCTGGTACACAACGTTTATGTGAAAGTATTATTCGACTCTGGTGCAAACCAAAGTTTTGTAAATACTTCTTTCTGCCAAGCTCTTAAGCTACCCTTAACCAAACTTAGGCAGATTTATACAGTAGAAATGGCAGACGGGAACTCTGTTAACATAGATATGGTTTTGCAAAAAAAATATAGAACTTTCAGGTTATAAATTTTCAGCAAACCTATTACCTATGAATTTAGCCGGATTTGATGTTGTGTTAGGAATGGATTGGTTAGTAGCCAACCATGCTCGAATCCTCTGTGATAAGAATTCCATAGAAATTCATGCACCCACAGGAGAAGTAATTATGATTACAGGGGATAAGCCGCGAAAACCAATGAAGTTCATTTCGGTAATGAAAGTTTCTAGTTATGAACGAAAGCAAGGAATAGTGTATATGATTTCGATAATCATTAGCACTAAGGGTAAGGAACTTAAGGAAATTCCTGTAGTATCAGAATACCCGGATGTATTCCCAGAAGAACTACCTGGATTACCACCCAATAGGGAAGTAGAATTTAGAATTCATCTAATTCCCGGAACTACACCGATAGCCAAGGCATCCTATCGATTAGCACCTACCGAAATGCTAGAACTGAAAAAGCAATTAGATGAATTATTAAGCAAAGGATTTATATAACCTAGTTCATCCCGATGGGGAGCTCCAACGTTGTTTGTGAAAAAGAAAGATGGGTCGATGCGAATGTGTATCGATTATAGGGAATTGAATAAGGTTACAATTAAGAATCGATACCCATTACCTAGGATTGATGATCTTTTTAATCAACTTCAGGGAGCTAGATATTTTTCTAAGATAGATTTATGCTCCGGATACCATCAGTTGAAAGTACAAGAAGAAGACATACCTAAAACTGCCTTTAGAACTAGGTATGGTCATTACGAGTTTACAGTCATGCCCTTTGGACTAACAAATGCTCCTGCAGCATTTATGGACATGATGAATAGGATCTGTAAACCGTACTTGGATAAATTTGTAATTGTCTTTATCGACGATATACTCATTTATTCCAAAAGTCAGGACGAGCATTGTGAACACCTACGAGCACTCTTAACCTTGTTAAGAAAGGAGAAACTTTACGCCAAATTCTCGAAGTGTGAATTTTGGCTACAAGAAGTGCAATTTTTAGGACACATGGTGAATCATGAAGGTATTCACGTAGATCCCTCCAAAATAGAAGCGATCACCAAATGGAAAGTCCCGCAATCAGCTATGGAAATTAGAAGTTTTCTAGGGTTAGCCGGATACTATAGACGATTTATTAAGGATTTTTCCAAAATAGCGGTACCATTAACTAAGCTAACCTGTAAATCAGTTAAGTTTGAATGGGGACCTAGGCAAGAAGAAGCTTTTAAGATTTTAAAGCAAATGTTAACAAACACCCCAATTCTTGCCTTACCAGAAGGAACAGAAGATTTTGAAGTTTATTGTGATGCTTCTAAACTAGGATTAGGATGTGAATTAATGCAACGCATTAAGGTAATTGCGTATGCCTCAAGGAAATTGAAGAAGCACGAGGAAAATTATACAACTCATGACTTAGAATTAGGAGCCATAATTTTTGCCCTTAAAATTCGGAGACATTATCTGTACGGAAGTAGGTTTACTATCTATACAGATCATAAGAGTTTAAAATACATATTTGGGCAAAAGGAATTAAACATGAGGCAAAGAAGATGGATAGAAATTCTAAGTGACTACGACTGTGATATTCAATATCACGAAGGAAAGGCAAACGTAGTTGCAGATGCTTTAAGTCGTAAGTATCATGAAAAGCAAAAGCGAGTTCGTGCTCTTAGATTAAATCTATAGTTAGATTTAATAAAACAATTGAAGCACATTCAAGAAACATCAATCCAGGATGATGCTGAAGGAATGAAGGGAAGAATAAAGGAATTAGAGCAAAGGAATGATGGAATTTGGAGATTCCACAAGAAAAGGATTTGGGTACCTAAGCAAGGAGATTTAAGAAATAAAATTTTAGAAGAGGCTCATAAATCTAGGTATACCATGCATCATGTTAATAATAAGATCTACCAAGATTTAAGAAATAATTTCTGGTGGATAGGAATGAAGAAAGACATAGCCATATATGTTTCTAAGTGCCTAACTTGTTCGCAAGTTAAGGCAGAACACCAGAAACCTTTAGGTCTACTACAACAATTATAAATGTCCGTATGGAAATGGGAACTAATAACCATGGATTTTGTTACTAAGTTACCCAAGACCAGAAAAGGTAATGATGCGATTTGGGTAATTGTGGATCGATTAACCAAATCAGCTCATTTTCTACCCATGAAAGAAACCTTTAGCATGGAAAGGTTAGCAAAGTTGTACGTAGATGAAATAGTATCCCTACATGGAGTCCCACTCTCCATTGTATCAGAGAGGGATAGTCGTTTCACTTCACATTTCTGGACAAGTTTCCAAGAAGCCATGGGGACACGATTAAATTTAAGTACGGCCTATCATCCCCAAACAGACGGACAAAGTGAAAGGACGATCCAAACCCTGGAAGACATGCTTAGGGCATGTGTTATAGATTTTGGTGGAAACTGGGATGACCACCTACCTTTAATTGAATTCTCCTATAACAATAGTTATCATTTAAGCATCGAGGCTGCCCCATTTGAAACACTGTATGGACGGAAGTGTAGAACTCCAGTTTGTTGGGCAGAAATAGGAGAAAGTCAATTATCAGGTACTGAAATTGTACAAGAAACCACCGACAAGATAACTCAAATCAAGGAAAGACTGAAAATGGCTCGAGATCGTCAGAAGAGTTATGCAGACAATAGACGCAAGCCATTAGAATTTCAGGTTGGAGACAAGGTACTCTTGAAAGTTTCTCCTTGGAAAGGAGTAGTTCGGTTCGGTAAGAAGGGAAAACTAAGTCCAAGGTACATAGGACCATTCCCAGTAATCCAGAAGATAGGACCTGTTGCCAATCGTTTACAACTACCAGATGAGCTAGCAGGAGTACATGATGTATTTCATGTATCCAACCTCAAGAAATGTTTATCTGACGAATCCCTGGTAGTCCCTCTTCAAGACATACAGGTGAATGAAAAGTTGAAATTTGTGGAGAAACCACTTCAGATAGAAGACAGAAAGGTCAAGTTTCTCAAACACAAAAGACTAGTACTGGTCAAAGTCAAGTGGGATTCAAAGAGAGGACCTGAGTACACTTGGGAACTGGAATCAGAGATGAAGCGAATATATCCCTACTTGTTCCAGTAAATCTCGAGGATGAGATTTTAATAAGGTGGGGAGGATGTAACAACTCTCATCAAAATTATTATTTCTTATTTTACTTTGTCCAATAGGAAACCCTAATTTAGACCCCCAAGTAATATTGCATGACCCCTAAAATTTTCAGAACCGTTGGAACTAGGATCAGGGCCCCTAAAACTCAGAGGGGTATTCCCTAATTGACGTTTATCTTCATAACTCGCTGTAAAATTCGAATTTTGTAACTGTCGACTCACCAAGGCTAAGTGGAGACGTGGCTACCCTACCCTAAAAAGGGCGCCATCGCGCCACGCAACAGCCTGTCGCGCCACGCGACAGGGACCATTTTCCAGTATAAGTATCAGGGGTTTGGCACTTGAATGGGGGAGTTGTTACGACGGAAAAACTCATTTTGTACACTGAGATATCCTTTGTTTTGTTCAAAAACACACACTAGCACGAAGCTCTGCTGCGATAACATGGTAATAACTCGATCACTGCTACGATATAATGTCCGATCGATTGAAACCGATCCGATGGATGTTTAAGTGTTGCCCGTAATTGGGCTATACTTTGTCATTCGTCGTGAGGGTGTTTAATCTCGTGAGCTTATCGTAAATGTTGTATTAAGTTACTGACCTAGTTTCGTATGCATTGTTATTTTAACTAGGTTACACGGCTAAATCAGTAGGCTAAACTCTGCCCGTCTAAACTCGCAATGTGAGTCATTCTCTTTTTATCAAATTGTTTTCCCAAAACTCTATTTATTTTCAAAGTTATAATTACAGGGATTAAGTCTTTGTAATCTTTAATTACTGCCGGTATGTGGGATATTGTATACATTACTTGATACCTGTCCCCATTGGACAACGGGTTAGCCAATGGGTGATCTGACCATAGTCACAGATACTGTCAAGTGACAAATACCGATTTGGGGTAATTGGTTGATAAAAACATTGTAATCACCCTTAATACTGTATATTATAACAATGTGTCATTTTGTGCAATTTGAATGACTCGCCAGTATTTCCCTGCTGATAAAACCATTTTAAAACATGTTTCAGGTGATCTGATGTGATCCAGGAAAAAGTGCCGTGTAGCACTACAAGCTTGAAGAAGTGGCTTAATAAAATAAATAAACATGTTTTGTAAAACAGGGAACTTCCTTGAGAAATTTCCTTTATTGTAAATATGTGAAATAAATAATTGGGCATTTTCAAGTTTTAAAAGATCCTGTTAAACTTCCGCTGTCAACTCAAATAATAAATACCACGGGTTTCTGTCCCGCGGCTCCTGGACCGGGTCACACCGGGACGGGGGTCGTGACACAAATGGCGAAAGTCATCCCCCAGATCGTCAGTGAACTGAACAAGAATATAAGCAATTCCTCGGAAGAGTCCAGGACTGATACTCCTAAGGTTGCTTTTAGCTTCAAGCAGTTCAAAGCCTGCGGACCAAAAGAGTTTACCGGCGAAGATGGTCCTACGGCCATGTTTGAATTGTTTGATTCTATTGAAGTCACCATGCGCCAGAGTGGCTGTCCAGAAAACCTGTGCACCGTCAATGCTACCAGCGTCTTCCAATCTCGCGCTCTCGATTGGTGGACGGCTAAGAGGAACAAACGAAGAACGATGCCACTTTCGGATTGACTTGGGATGAGTTGAAGAACATAATGATGCAAGAGTTTTGTCCTCCCCATGAACTCCAAAAGCTTGAAGATGAATTCTGGCCCATAAAGCAGGATAGTGGAGATAACGCTGGTCTGACTGCCCGCTTCAAGCAGTTGAGTATTATATGTCCCGGTCAGGTTGCTACCCCAGACGTCACAATCAAGAAGTATATCCGTGCTCTTCCAGACTGCGTCGCAGATTTTGTTCAGGCTACAAAGACTACGACGATCGAGGAAACCTACCTGCTCGCTGCAGAGATAAACGATAAGCGAGTCAAGGCGGGTTATTTCGACAAAACCTCCAAGAATCTGCATCAAGTCACAGCCGCTACCACCGCTGAAACCACTGTCGCACCTCAGTCGTTAAAGCTCTCGAGACGCAAGAGGAAGAACAACAACAGTTCCAGCAACAGGAACTGTGCGATCACTGCAGCTCCGCTCCAAACAGTACCATCACCACCGCAACCTCAACACCACCAAGTAGCGGCACCTGTGGTCGATGCACCGCCTGCCAAGCGTGCATACACCGGACCACACCTGCTTTGCCCTACTTGTATTTATCATCACCCGGTGGGTATCGCATGCCGGTTCTGCGTTCACTGCAACATGTACGGCTACTTCACCGCCAACTGCCGTACAGGTCCACGTCAAACCCTAGCTCCAGCACAAGGTCAAGCTCCTGCTCAACAAGCTCTACTTCCTGCTCCTCAAGGCCAACAAGCGGCTCCTGCACCCATGATCCATGCTAGAGCTTGCTTTGCGTGTGGTGATCCCAACCACTTCGCAAACATGTGCCCTAATCGAGTGGTGAAGCAAGAGCCACAACAGCAGTAGCCTCAGCAACAACAACAATAGCCAGCAGCCCGCGGACGTGCCTTCAACATTAATGCTCGCCAGGTTTAAGGAGACAACAATGTGGTCAATGGTACGTTCCTTGTGAATGGTATATATGCTTCGTGTTTGTTTGATACTGGAGCAGATAACTGTTTGTATCGTTTGAATTCGAAAGGCTCCTTAACCGTAAGCGCGCTCATCTCCCCTCGACATTCGATGTTGAAGTTGCCACCGGAAGAACCATCGCCGTCAATTCTGTTCTACGTGATTGTACGCTTGAACTCAACAATCACGTCTTCTCTATCGACCTTATCCCGATGCAGCTCAGAAGTTTTTACATCATAGTAGGCATGGATTTTTTTCGCGAAAATCGTGCTGAAGTTTTTTGCTTCGATAAGATGATTCGTTTCTCGCTTGCTAATGGTGATCTACTTTGTTTGTATGGCGAAACTCCTTCGAAAGGTCTCAAACTCATGTCGTGTGTCCAAGCTAGCACATATCTCCGCAAGGAATACAGAGCTTTCTTGGCTAACATTGTAGTAACGGAGAAGGAAAAGAAAGGAAACCCAGAAGTGAAGGACGTTCCCGTTGTTTGTGAATTCCCTAACGCTTTTCCTGATGATTTACCAGGATTACCTCCCACTCGTGGTATCGATTTCCGAATGGACCTCATTCCTGGAGCAAATCCTGTTGCTAAAGCGCCTTATCGTCTCGCTCCTTCTGAAATGCGCGAACTATCGAGTCAGCTCCAGGAACTAATTGATAAAAGCTTTATTCACCCTAGCACCTCTCCATGGGGCGCGCCTGTCCTTTTCGTCAAAAAGAAGGATGGTTCGTTCCGGATGTGCATCGACTATAGAGAGTTGAATAAGCTGACAATCAAGAATCGCTATCCCTTGCCTCGAATCGATGATTTGTTTGATCAGTTACAAGGTGTTACGTATTTCTCAAAGATCGGCCTACGCTTAGGCTATCACTAGTTACGCATTCAAGAGGAGGATATACCCAAAACCGCTTTTCGAACCCGCTATGGTCTTTACAAATTTGTTGTCATGCCTTTTGGTTTGACTAACGTTCCCATAGTATTGAGTTACTCCAGGGAAACCGTCTCTACGCCAAATTCTCCAAGTGCGAATTCTAGCTGGAGAAGGTTCAATTCTTGGGTCACATTGTCAATAGTCAAGGTATTCACGTTGATCCCGCGAAGATGGAAGATGTTAAGAGTTGGGTTACACCCAAGAACCCATCTGAAGTCCGTTCTTTTCTCGGACTGGCAGACTATTATCGCCGATTTATCGAAGGATTTTCTAAGATCGCTGTGCCGCTTACCTCTCTTACGCATAAGGACAAACCTTTTATTTGGGGAACTAAACAAGAGGAAGCCTTTCAAACTCTCAAAGCTATGCTTTGCAATTCTCCATTGCTCTCACTGCCCGACGGAAACGACGATTTCGTAGTCTACTGCGATGCCTCTAATCTTGGTCTTGGTTGTGTTCTCATGCAACGAGATAAGGTTATCGTGTACGCTTATCGACAACTCAAGATCCACGAAAAGAACTACACCACACACGACCTCGAGCTTGGCGCAGTTGTTTTTGCGTTAAAGATTTGGCGACACTACCTTTACGGTACCAAGTGTACGATCTTCACTGATCATAGGAGCCTACAACATATCTTTGACCAGAAGGAACTGAATATGCATCAACGCCGGTGGGTAGAACTGCTCAACGATTACGACTGTGAGATTCGTTACCATCCAGGCAAAGCAAACGTCGTTGCTGACGCCCTTAGTCGACGAGGCTATTTGCATAGCGTTTGTAATATCCAAGCCCAGCATCATCTCGAAACTCTTATCCGTGATGCGCAGCATGCTTGTTTTAATGAACGAACTTTGAAGAAGGAAAGGATTCTCAACGATGACGCCCAACTCGAGAATAAATCGAATGGTATCTTCCATTATTTGGATCGAATTTTGATTCCCAAGCGTACCAATTTACGACAACTTCTGATGGACGAAGCCCACAAATCCCGGTATTCTATTCATCCCGGTGCTGACAAAATGTACCAGGACATGCGCTACAAGTACTGGTGGCCGGGCACGAAAAAGGATATCGCCCTCTATGTTTCGAAATGCCTGACTTGTTCCAAGGTCAAGGCTGAGCATCAAAGACCCTCTGGCTTACTCGTTCAACCCAAAATCCCGATGTGGAAATGGGAGAGTATAGATATGGACTTCATAACAAAGCTTTTGCGTACTCAATCAGGTTATGACAAAATCTGGGTTGTCGTTGATCGTTTGACTAAATCAGCTCACTTCCTGCCGATACGAGAAGACTTTAAGGTAGAAAAATTAGCCCGAATCTACAACGATGAGATCATTTGTCGATACGAGACGCCTCGTGACATCATATCTAACCGTGATGGTCGGTTTACCTCGCGTCTTTGGGAAATGTTTCAATCCGCTCTCGGTACTACTCTTAATCTAAGTACCGTTTTCCATCCCCAAACTGACAGTCAGACTGAAAGAACGATTCGCACCCTTGAAGACATGCTTCGCTCGTGTGTCATAGATTTCGGTGGTAATTGGGACGCGCACTTACCTTTGGTCGAATTCTCGTACAATAACAGTTATCATTCTAGCATTCAGATGGCACCAATTGAGGCTTTATACGGAAGGAAATGTCGATCGCCTATTGTATGGCACGAGATCGGAGACGCGTAAATTACCGGTCCTGAGCTGTTACAAGAAACGACTGACAAAATCCTCCAAATTCGAGACAATCTATTGAAAGCTCGGAGCCGACAGAAAAGTTACGCTGATAGACCCCGCAAGCCCCTTGAATTTGACGTTGGCGATCACGTACTCCTAAAGGTTACACCTTGGAAGGGAGTGATCAAATTCGACAAGAAAGGAAAGCTCGCACCTTGGAAGGGAGTGATCAGATTCGGCAAGAAAAGAAAGGAAAGCAATCGCAATCGCAATTCTATCGCATCGCAATCTAATCGCAAATGCTAAACTCAAGTTATTTATAGTGATTGTATGTTAGATATAGTAGTTAAGTTATTTGTGTGACTATTGGGTAATACTATCACATCTCTCACTCGAATCGCATCGCAACGCTCAACACGCAAATCGAAACGACAAAACTCAACACGTCGGACACCCGGATCGAATGGCCAACCGATCGAGCGGCCATCCGATCGGATTGCCATCCGATCGAACCGCCATCCGATCGGTGACCAATCCGACACCTATGCACTTTCCTCTTTTGGAAACCCTATAAATACTCTCCTGTCACATCATTTGTGATATGACAGCCCTCTCATTCGACCAGGTCGTTCCAAGCCTCTTTTCTCTCAATTTCTCGCGATTCTTGTAAGTTTTCCACTCAAATCTTGTACTTCTATGATCTACATGCACTCTTTCATCCTTTTCACCTTTGAATCTTAACTTTTAACCGTGAAATCAACGGATTTGAGGTGTTTTAGGGTGATGTCATCATGGAGTTCTTATGAACTTCAAGATTTGGCTTCATTCCACCAAGAACAACTTAGATCTGAAAGATTTCCACATGAATAAACAATGATTTTGCATAGATCTAAACATTTTCAAAGTGGAAAGGATTGAAAGATGGTTTTCCAACTTTCTTTCAACTCTTTTACACTCAATGCACTCAAAACCGGTAGAACCAGAGCTCGTTCTGACCTTCTACTCTTTCTTAGTGATGAGTTGGCTCAAGATCTGGTTTCTATAAAAGAGACAACCGATTTCGGGTTAAACAAGAACAACCGTCATGAACCAGTAAACTGATCAGATTTGGGTGATTCCTGTTCGATCGGATGACTTGGGACTTGACGAGGTTCTGTTGTTTAGTACGTTGTCAAAACGTCTCGAACACACCACAAACTTTCAAAATAATCAAGTTCAAAACGATTGGATTCGTTGGGACGGATTGCCGTCTGATCGGATTGCCATCCGATTGTATTGCCATCCGATCGAACTGTAATCCGATCGGATTGCACTTGAGCTTCCAACACTTAAAACATTTTCAACTTTCAAGGAACAACAGTTTGCAACGGATTGCTATCCGATCAGATTGCCATCCGATCGAGTGACCATCCTGCTGTGAACTTGTTCTTACTAAGTGTCTTGCCAATCGGATCGCTATCCGATCGAACGGCCATTCGATCGATCGACCTAAAGGGTAGAGATATTTCTCTATTTTCAAAATGCTACAACGAAAACTTTAAAGCCATTATACACAAACACATCCTTACCAAACGAATGTCAATCCAATCGAATGGCCATTCGATCAGATTACCATCCGACACTTGGTCACTTTCACCGTTTTACGCACCGCTCTTCGCTTATGCTATCGTTAACTGTTCAGGCTAATCACACTAGCGCTCCCTTCAATCCATATCCATCGCTGTGAGTATACTTTATCCCTTTTTGCTTTATGCACTTTGGGTGTTACATACGTTACATATTCTAAATCACAATCGAACACACAACGCAACACTATTTATACGTTGACCGTTATTGCATGTTACTTGTTACTCGATGAATGCTTGTATGTTATGTTAACACAGTGATTGTTGTCTGACGCCTTAGCAACGATAGTACTATTTGTTTGGACTCAGCACCTGTCGTGGACAGGGGTTGTTAAGGTTACCTCTCACATGTCACAGTGGTGATATGTGTTGCGCATTCTACAACTCGCAGTCTAGTCTGTGCATATTTCATTGTCGATAATCTACTAGCTTCGCATTATACATGTTACATACTGGTTATGTGTAAACGCTTTCGAACTCTATTATTATTATTAAACTTTTATGCTCACCTTTACACTATATGTATTGACCTCTATTTTAACGTATGTGACAGGTGTTTGAAATGCTTAGGATGTTGTGCTCTTGCTATTTGATGGAATCAAGCTTAGGAGAGTCTAGAAACCAACAAAGACAATTTATTATCATTTAAATCTGAGTTGTCGGAACATGTTATTCGTCTTTGAGATACCGCTGTCTGTAATAACTGATTTTGCTTAATAGGTTATGGTATGGGACATAATATTAACTATTCGGTAAAGTAGTTGTTATGGAATTTCTCTTGGACAATCTGTTTCGCTCAGTGCCACGCCCCGATGATTCCGCCATCGGTTGGGGTGTGACAGATCATAATGAAATTCCATACTATATACATACGTGTATTACATGCAATCAGACGCTAATTATGTGTTTACTTTCAAATTAATACTTGTTATACATTCAACATATCATCCACGCATTCATGATACACAACTTATACATCCTTACGCGTTTCATACTCAAAAACATGTTAAATCATGAAGTTATAGCATAAAATGATAAACAAACCAAAGTTCAGGGACTAATTTGAAATAAAACTAAAGCTACTTGGCTAAATGAAGCGCAACGTCACGCGATGCCCTCCCTTATTACCGTGGTGGGGCGCCAAGGCCTACAATCTGCCGAAAGTGGTTTTAGCTCCAAGTATTAGCCATTTTCACCCACCTTTCTTCTTCCCCAATCACAATACAACCTCATTTTACCACAAACCCTACTTTACCATTATAAAACCAAACATCCATCACCTTATTTTCACTTTTCCAACTCTCTGATCACTCTCTAAACACTCCCAAATAAGTTGAATTGCAAGTTTAAGGCAGAATTCTCTAAGTGCAAAAGTGAGCATCTACCTCACTTTCCTTCAAATTTCTTCACTTTTTCTCCTTCTTGAAAGCTTAGAACACCTCTAGGAGTGTTTCCACAAGTTTACAATGGTAAACTAAGGTGGAACATCACCATTTTGAGGTCCAAATTTCTGTTTTGGAGAAGAACTTTCTGTAAGAATCTTGTACCTACCTTGCTTTTAACCAAGTTCATGGGTGGAGTGCTAGTGTATGGTTGATTCTTATGAGTTTAGAGGTGCAAACACCCTCTAAACTTTCTGTTTTGATAAGGTTCCAAGTAACCTTCAAGTGTGTGACCATCCAAGCTTATCATTGTTCATATGGTGAGTCTTGCATGTGTCTAAATGTGTGAACCATGGAAGATTGGGCTTTCCAAAATTATTACATTACATCACTTGCTTGTTTTTGTTTATATTCATCCAAGTAGCTTCTAAGACTCAAAGTAACACAACCCAGCCGCACCTCCAACATTTGCCATGATGGGTATGGAACACCCGAGTTGATCTTACTTGGCTACTTGACAAACTAGTTAGTTTATAATTCTTATTATTCATGACCAACCGGGTTATCAACTATGTTGATAACCTTGTGCTTTGGTGAATTCGTACAATGAGGTTTAATGGATGCTAATCATCCTATCTCCATGCTTAACTTACATGATTTATATGATATTACATGATGTACTTATACTATATAATATAAAACATAAATTTAGCCGAATTCATGATACTAACCTGATTATGGTTAGATGGTATGAACTTAGGCTATATTATCTTTATTCTTTGTTCCTCGTTTGTGATTCTAATGGACAAGTTAGGACCCATGAAAACACATAAAATCTTAGTGTCCAAACGAGTATTTAGACAAGATATATATTCGTGTACATATACTTTTTATACTTAATTCTGAATCCGAACTCTCCACAAACTCCGAATACTCATACACCTTCGCTTCCCCAATGTAGGGTAACTTTGGTGCTCCACTCTCCACAACTCATCAACTTGCGTTTTAATCGAAAAGCTAGCAAAACAGTGAGTGTGCATGAACCTTTTTAATTTTTGACACTTTTTGGATGCAATACTTATTCCTTATTAAAAACGCACACATCCACCTACAAACATGCTTAAAAACAAACAATCTAATATACATGCTTGATTCATGATACTAGAACTCATACAATCTAGAAACTTATTTGCTTAATACTTGTCATTAACTTCGTACAAGCCTCCCTTAACATATATAGCGCTATAATATTAACGCGTTGTCCGTATTCTTGAGGTCATGTTAAGTTAAACAAAACCGTCTTGTCGTTGCTACGACAGGATTACGCTAGCGGGAATCATTGGGTTGACAATTATAAGTTTCATGCTAATATTGTTATGTTAAGTCTCAGATTACGATTATGCCATGTGGATTTGTTTAAAACGTTTATACTTATGATAATTCTCAAACTTGTATGCTCGCCAATACTTTGTGTTGACATGTACTTTAATACGTATTGCGGGAAATTGATGATGATGATGAACAGAATCTAATAGGATGACTAGAAACCCGTTTTTAAATTTCGTACTTGTTATTGTATTTTGTTCATTGTTCAAATTGTTGTAATTTACTTCCAAACTATGTATTGCTATTCTAGAAATGAAATAAAATTCTGATTATTAAATACTTGTGGCAAAATAGTCATTATGAAGTCTCTTGCAGTCTCGTTTCGTCTCACTCCAATGTTTTTCCGTCATCGGTTGGGGTGTGACAATCCAAATCCCTACTACATAGTCAGAATGACACATCATTTCAAACCAACACCATTTCAAATCCCAGTTTTCTCCTACAACAATAAACAATTCCAAACCACTTCAAACATCCACAACATCACATACTTTCTATTTTATTTAAATTATAACTAATTTATAATTATATTTAATTAATAATTAGAATTATTTTTATTATTAAAAAATATATAAATAAAACTCGTAATAATATAATTATTTAATTATATAATTTTATTTTTCGTTATCTAATATTTTCATTTAATTATACAATCAAATAAAATAGTAAAAAAAATTAATCCTTATAATGGCTCTTTTCAAACGAATACTTCTGCAACGACTAGTTTTTACTGGCTATAAATTCAATTTGTATCCCAAGCAACATGTGCACTTCTCACCTGATAATTCACTACAAAGATTTAAAAATAAGTGGCAAGAAACAGGTGGACCGAAGAAGAAGAGATGACTCTGGTCAACTCTTGGATGGACTTATGGGACAACTGACAAGTAATCGGGTCAACTAGAGAACCCTTATTTTGAAGGATTTCGTCAACTTGTTGGAGAAACCAATCGCAATTCGAATGCCACTTTGTCAAGGTTTCATATTATGCTCGAGGAAGTTCGCACATTTCATGCATACTTAAACCACGTGCTGGCTCAACATGACCACATAACGGATGCACAAGCGATTATTCATTAGTATGTTTGAAATTAATATATAACTAATATTTTTTTCCTAACTTATGAGAGATTAAAGGTGACAAATTGAAGAAGTTATGCGTCAAAAGTTAACAAATGCAAATATCACTATTGCTCATTTATGGATTAATATCATATTAATAGTTTATTGTGTTATGAATTATTGTAAGCAGACAAAATTATCTCACATTCCAAATAGTAGTTTTATTGTATATATATGTATGCATATGGATCGATCATTTGGGGTAATAAAAGAAGAAAATTCTTTGAAAACATTTTGCATTTTATTGAGCAAAATATCTAGCCAACTTTCATACAACCTGTTGAGGAGACGTGTTCATCTAAAGCAGGTGTGCGGGATGTGAATGAGCCCTTTTGTTTGATCAGTTGTACACAAGAGTAGTTCTATTTTTCACAGTGGTTTTATAACACGTTATCAGCACGAACGCTCAAAGTAAGTTTTTCATATGTATATTTATATCTATATATATAATATGAGTTCTATTATGAATTAAAATCAGTGCAGGAGACCTCATACTATGGATATATAATAACTATGGAACTACTAACAATCTAAATCAGTGCAGAGGACCTCATACTATGGATATATAATAACTTTGGGACTATTAACAATCTAAATTTCTTTTATGCACCTAACATTTACATTCATGTTATCTAACATTTATTTATGCACCTAACATTTACATTCATGTTATCTAACATTTATTTATGCACCTAACATTTACATTTATGTTATCTAACATTTATTTATGCACCTAACATTTATATTTATGTTATCTAACATTTATTTATAAAATCTAATGTTTAATAACGTTTATTTATTTATTATTGTGCATACTAATTATATATATATATATATATAACCGTAAAAATGGCTATGCATATTTTACTATAAAATTACCAATTATTAATATTATCACTGTTGTTATCAGAACCATTTAGCAGTGATAATCAGCACGTTACCCACGATACCTACCGAATCTAATATTAGTTTAAACATTTTGTTTGTTACCGAAATTTTCAAACCTAAAACAGTAAAACTATTTTCAAGGTATATCATGGAAGCCTTAACCAAGCGTATTGTGTAAGCTTAATTTGTATCTATATAAGTAACCCACCACTCATGTAAATCCTCAAACCAACTGAACTTCTGATATAGTTCGACACATACCCAAAACAACTCATACTCAAATTCTATTTTGAACTCAAACAAAGCCCAATATTACTATCATGAGTCTTCGGTTTTCTACTCATGCACACGCTGAATCTTCAAACGCAGCAGAAATTCGTGCCTAGATCAAAGTCCATAAATTTCTTCAGTTTGGGGATGTACGCACCCATACGAAATGTCTAACCCTCAGGAGGCTTAATGTTAATACTATTAATAGTGTTGACTGGAACATAACGGGAATACTAAACAAAGATGATCGACTGATGAGGTTACTACCAATTGGTTCACCATGGCGTCGTTTTTTTGACATCTTAGAACCTTCATACGATGAACTTGTATATAAGTTCTGGTCTACTTTTCATTTCACACAAAATAAAAACCTATCTGAGCCCTCTATCGATTTTAGACTCGGTAGAGAAACTTTTAAATTGTCATTAACTGAGTTCACAGTACATTTAGGTCTTTATACAGAAGAAGAGGTTAGATCACCTATATTTATAAACGCATTAACCGAATATCCTGATCGCATATAAGATTATTGGTCTACACTTACACCAGCAGTGTGGAGTAAAAATAATAATTCAAGATCATTTAGAGATCCTCTTTATCAATATATGCACCCTGTTCTAGCCAACACGATCAGGGGGCGCACGTCTAATCTACACAGGGTTAGTGGTACCGATCTCTTCCACTTATACAGTATATTCGAGTCAGTCCATTGTAATATTGCTTACTCGCTTGCTATGTACTTTGAGCAATACCAAACACGTCCCCCGAAAAACCTTATGGGAGGATCATACATAACAAAAATAGCCAAATCTCTAGGTGTCATAAACGATCAGATTATTCAAGAATTATCCCCACCACGATTACCTGGAGTGGTAAATTTTAACAATATCGAGATAATACCTATTGATATTCCTACACAAACACAATCGTTTCAATCTGAGACAGCACCGGTTATCCCAGAAAATACATCACAAAATCTACAACAATTACTGTTGCAGTTTCCTCAACCATCTTTTTATCAGTTTGATTTGTTGTCTCAACAGCAGCTAACACCACCCGTATTTGAACATATTTCAACTAACACATCTCAAACACATCATACTCAACCACAACCACAAACACAAAGCATCTACCAGGCACTTTCACCTTTACCTTTTGGGCAAGGAGAAATGATGCAACAATCCATATTTAATGATGCCATGACATTCCAAGAGTTGTTAGCACCAGAACAACTCATGTCACCACTATTACAGCAACAATCTTCACAACATCCAGAGCAACAACAACCGTCAATTGTTGAAGCCGGACCAAGTACGGTGCCTCTAATAAATCCACCTTTAGATCCAATGAAGGTTGCTAAACTAATAAAAAAGAACCAGAAAATGTCCAGACAAATAGAGTGGTTGACGAAAAAGAATGAGTGGCAGGAAGAAAGGCTAAGATAAGTAGCTAGTATTATCTCAAAACAATTTACTCCGCCACCTCCATCACCTCATGATTCTGATTCTGATTTTGATTACAAATAAGTTCAGTTGTATACACAGACAGAGGTCTGCAAACATAACAATATACTAGAATCATTTTACTACGATTCAATTATTTTAATATATCTATACAAGTATCTGGGAAATACGTACAAACTAAAAGACTTACTTGCTATAGCTGAAACTAAACCATTCGTAAGTCTGTGAATAAGCATAAATTAAAGGCTACATATCTGGATAAGTAGCCATATGAATTGAAACATGTTTACATACAACATTGGTATGGAAGATAACACGAGCATTGTCATCCCAACAGCAACTCCCATCACCGTTAGATGGATCCCACCACCATATTAATAATTATGTGACTGAATTATTTTGCGCTACGGAACGAATATATATTTGTATTCAAGTGTATGGATTCTTGTGATGAATCATCATAGAGAGTTGGCTATAACTGTAAACTCTCTTTGGGAAGTTAGAAAACTGTTAGGTTGATTTGATTCATAAAATCAAGTTTATGTTTACAAAATATAAGTGACTTTGACAGTATAACCTTAATATGTAACGTAGTTGCATAAGATACCTATTAAATTGTAAAGACGAAGCATGATAAACATACAAGTTTGGGTTGTACATACATACACACATACAAATGTTTTGTGGAAATACAAATGACAAACATATGTATATAAATTATTCATAAATTAGACGTATAATGCAAATAAAGGTTCTGCCTGGGACATTCAAAATTAATAGAAAAAAATGGGAAAAGCTAATTACCTAATGGTACAAAGCTTTTAAATAGAGGACGCTCTATTTTTCCCAAAAATCAACAAGAAACTTATTGAGTTTCAAGAATATATATATATCATAATGGATATGATACTCAGTCAAGTACTGATGGAAATAAGAAATATTTACATATTGAAAATAAAGATTACATATTGAAGAAACTACCAAAAATCCATTCTGGTTTGCATTATTTATAAATGTGCCTCATGCACATATGACAGTCATAAAAGGATTAAAGGATACACATATCCTAGCATGATACCATTTAGTATTTAAATCGATGCATCGTCTAAATGGTTATCAATTCGCAACTTGAAGTTTTCACATATGGCTTAACTAATATAGCAAGAATATTATTCCAGACTGAAAATTTTATTTTTGATAAATTCTAAATTATCAATGATCATTGGAACAAGTATTATTATTGAAACATTTACTCCCCATTACAGTTATTTAGAAACCAAATATTTATCATCTTTGGGTGTGCGATATATATACTATATATACTGAAATTGTTACAACACAACGCACAAAGATGAGATTTAATGACATGTTGGGAATAAATAATATATAGCCATAAATGGAAGATTTCTTATGGGCTTCATTTGCTGATTATAAATCCCAACATGAGGGGGAGATAGAAAACAACTAAAAGTGAAATAAATTTTGATACACTTCATTGTATTATCTGTATCCTCGAGTAAAATATCTAAAAGATATATTAAGAAGGAAATTCATCCAAAAAGTTTTGAATTACTCCAGTTAAAATTAATGTCCAAGAAGGACAAACACATATTGAAAATCTTATATACCAGATGCTAATGCTTTAACTCGAGTTGATATTACAGACAAGCAAAGGGATAATAATAATAATAATATGGCTATTGAATCCCGTTTGAAACATGGGAGGCCAGTTGGTTCAAAGGAAAACGAAAAGGCCCTGAAAGGGAAATTGACCATAAAAAAATGGTAATTCAAATATCGAAATCTTCCCTCAGGAAGGAGTGAATGATAAAACCTTCCCTCAGGAAGGAGTGAATGATAATACCTTCCCTCAGGAAGAAGTAAATGATTTCAACAAAGAATTGTCGATCAATTATGGTCATACACATATATTATGGAATCAAGATGAAATAGAAAGTTTGAAGCATAATAGACCATTTGATTTTTCAAACATTAAATTTCTTGAAAAATAGGAAGTTATTGTACATGTGCTTATATTTAACCAAAAACGGAAATTTCACAAACTAGGCACCCAGCTCGGTTGACTAGGTGCGCGAAAGGGTGTGGCCAAGACTCGGGTTCGATCCCGGGGACGGCCGGTTTCACCATTTTTATTACCATACAAATTTAGAAATTTTTCATTAACACGATGCAAGACGAATTATATTTTCCCTTTTTCATATTCTCCTATGAAAAAAATGGATAAATAAAGATGACCAAGTCAAGGTAATTATCAATGGGCATCTTGAAGAAATACCGGACATAATGGTTCTAATAGAACCTTGATACTCGAAAATAAAGAGATCTCAGAAATTTATATCATGTCTAGAAATATATCAAATCGAATATATGATAGAATTGTGTATATTATATAACGCTTGAAGTGATGAAAATAATGAGGATAAAAGAAAATATGCCTATATATATATATATATATACAGAAATGATTGACCAATATGGAAAGGCATTGAAATATCTAATTAAAATGAAAAGTTATAAGGACCGGTAGTCCATACAACTAATTTTGTGAAATATGCTAAATGGGTCTTCTGATGCGAAACCATGATATGAAAAAAAATTTATGGCTCAAATGTTTTTCGCAAAGACCCAGAATTGATCATATACAATAAGAAAATAATGTAATAAGGTGAAACAAAATTTTTGATACACTTGAGGTGGGTGGGAGTTTGCTACAAAGTCCATTTTTCCTACAAAGTGTAAAAAGTCATAAAACACCTCAATGTCAACCATAAAACACAATCAAAACCCACAAATAACAAAGTGGAGATTACTAAAACGCCATATTTGTGGGTTTTGTGTTGTGTTGTGTTTTGGATGATGAGCCTTTGATTATCGAATAACTAACATTAGTGTGTTTTATGTTGATTATCATGTTGTGTTTTATATTCATAGTTCTACGATAGTGTGTTTGAAGTTTTTGTAGACTGTTAGGGTTTGAAAATTGTGTTTTAGTAATCTTCACTCTGTTATTGTGGGTTTTGAGTGTGTTTTATGGCTAAAATTGTGGTGTTTTATGACTTTGTACACTTTGTAGGAAAAATGGACTTTGTAGCCAAACCCCACCCCACTTGAGGTATGTAAGGTATAATTTATATTTTTACTAACCCATCGAAACAAGTTTGGTTAGTTTTGTAAATGCAGGTAATGTAACAAAACACAGTTGTGGATCTTATGATATTTGTTTCCAAAAAGGAACCAGAATTCTTATATGAAGAACATATAACACTGATCGGCAAAAGATTGCCTACCTAAGGATCAAGCGAAAAATTGTTGTCTATAAAGCTTTGATCAACTTTCAAGGAAGATAGATACAAGTCCCATAAATGATCCATATTAAAATGAGGGGGAGTACTATACAAGTTGCACTCTTTTTCCCTTCACTAAGTTTTATCCCATTGGGTTTTCTTAGTAAGGTTTTTAATGAGGCAACATACATGATCCAGAAATATCAGGAGAAGACTATACACTGCACTCTTTTTCCCTTAGCTACGTTTTTTGTCCCACTGGGTTTTCCTAGCAAGGTTTTTAACGAGGCAGTATTCCATAGTTAAACCCCAAAGTTGAAAATTGTCATCCAACTTGGAACGTATGGATTATTGATCAAGTGAATGGTGATAATATGTCTGAGGGGAAGTGTTATGAATTATTGTAAGCAGACAAAATTATCTCACATTCCAAATAGTAGTTTTATTGTATATATATGTATGCATATGGATCGATCATTTGGGGTAATAAAAGAAGAAAATTCTTTGAAAACATTTTGCATTTTATTGAGCAAAATATCTAGCCAACTTTCATACAACCTGTTGAGGAGACGTGTTCATCTAAAGCAGGTGTGAGGGATGTGAACGAGCCCTTTTGTTTGATCAGTTGTACACAAGAGTAGTTCTATTTTTCACAGTGGTTTTATAACATATGGCAATTAATATAGATCTAAATAACCATTTTCAATTTTCATCTATATTCCGAAATAAATTTTTTTAGAAAATGATTTTTATTTAAGGTACAATATTTTTGAGGCCCTAATATTTTAAAAATACTATATTATGGACATAACCTTCTTTTTAATAAAATTTGTTTTGAAATACTAACAAAATTTTTAAATTTATTTGAATTATTATTAATATCACAAATTTTTAAATAAAAAATAAATTAAATCCAAGTAAAAAGGGGTGTTGTTAAATGCACTCTCTCTTTTCCAATTTTTTACCGGTTACACTCTTCCCTTGAAGATTTTAAATAAATACAATTAAACCTTTTATTTTATATTTTTTTTAAATTGCATCTACTTAAGTTTTTAAACAATTCTAAAAAATAATTAAATTATATCGAATTTCATCCTCATATTTACAGGCCACCTTTTAAACAAAAGATATAGTAAATGACCAATTATCAGTGCTTTTTCGTAATATTCATTATTTAAATTCGATATATAAAATAACAATTTTTTTTTCATAGTAATCATCCTAATCTTATTTTGATTAATTTTGGGCCATCCGATTTAACATCATAGTATTTTTATACAATCTAACACAAGAATATGCTTGTAAAACAGATTTTTGAAATTAAAATATTGTCAATTTTGTTTTATCGTGGCCTTTTTTTGTTGAAACTAAGATTAAATATTTATTTCGGTAACAAAATGAACCTGACGCCATATAGTGGCAGGCCACCAACTGTTGTCTCAAAAACACGATAGAAAATCTTTTTATCTCCATTTTTTTCCTTTCTAAATTATGTTCTATCTTCTCTCTCTATTTTCTCTCTTTCAATCAGAGATGAGCGTTTGGTATCAGGTACTTCTATTGTACAGTTATCGAATTTTTTCTGTACCGAATCGATACCTACTTTTTGATGTTTTTGGTACCGGTACTTTCAGTATGGTACCGCTATTTTATCAATTTTTCCCTTCAAATACCGGTACTGTACCGTACTGTACCATACCAAACATTTTCGATACCGATACTAAGTTCATTCCTACTTTACATCACCATTCACCATTAGCCCAAACCCAAGTTCAGAAACACTGCAAGAATATTATAATTTCAATACAATCTTAGAGGCCCATGTATGCTATATTAGCCGGAACACCACCATCACTACCGGCAACCAAATAAAACACCACCTTCACCATCGCATCTCCGGGGATGGAAACCGGCAAACAGGGGCGTACTCACCTTATGCCCAAGGTGGGCGGGCGCACCCATTGAAAAAAAAGATTAAGTGCTAAATTCCCGGTAAAATCTCGGCCGCACCCCTTGAAAATTTTCGTCCGCACCCCTTGGAAAATCTTGATCGCACCCGTTGAATTTTTTTTTTAAATACAACCTAATTAACTTTCCACTTAACTAATTAACTTTCACTTAATACAATTAACTTTCTCTTAACCTTTAGCCTAATAAACACTTCATAACTCAAGCTCAACCCAATTAACAATATAATTTGAACTAAAATATAATAACCCAACCCACCGCCTTTTCCCCTTCTCTTGTCCCGCTCTTTGTTTTGTGATCCCAGGCCCATGACACCAACAACAGCGCACAACGGGTCTTCATCAGGCAGCAACAACAGTTATGGATTCCGCCGAAGAATAGTAAATTATGGCCACCAAACTCACGAAAACGGCATCTTCATCACTCTTGCCGGGTATGGTTCGATTATTTTGTTGTTTTCTTGTTTTATTTGGATTTTTAGGAGAAATAAAATTGTTAAAAATGTTTGAAATTTTAGTTGTTTTGTTTTTTTTGAAACTTTAGTTTGCTGATTTTATTGTTTTAGTTAAAGTTTAGTGTATTTAAATGGTTAGTTACAAGGAATCAACAATTCTTGATTTTAAAGTTAAAAATTATGAAGTTTGGTGATGATTGTTTAAGTGTTTAGTGCTAAAAATTAGTTGTATATGTTATATAGAGAAAGACTTGTTTAGAAAAGTAGCTCTAAATAATGTTTGTATAGATTTTAAAAAATTAAAACACGTAGGGCGACATTTTAAATATGTTTGTAACGACGTTTGACGTGTTTTTGATGATTATATAAATTTTAGCTTGATATTCTTTTGTTTTACATGACCCGACCCGAACCAAGCTGATATGGCCCGATATGAACCGAAATTTTTTTCATATACCTAAGGCCCTAAAATTTTTAAAAATATTTCGCACCCCATGAAAAATCCTGGGTACGCCACTGCCGGCAAACACCATACCCATCGCTTCTCCGGAGATGCATAATCTAAAGAATTTAAATATTTGTTGATAAAGTTTTAAACGGAATTATATTTAAAAAAATTGAGTATTAATATATATTTATAATTTAAAAAATATAGTTACGTATGTTTTTAACATTTAAAAAAATAATTAAGTTATATAATCAAATCTTATCCAAAGCTTTAAACTTTTTAAATAAATTTATCAAATTATATAACCAAGTCTTATCCAAAGTTTGGTACCGATTGAATGTGTATCAATTATTCATTTACGTATAGAAATTAAGAATTATAAAGGTATAATTTGACAATTTAAAAACTATTTATTTTTAGAAAAGAGGCGTAAAAAGTAAAAAAAAAAAAAAAAAAAAAAGAGTGCATTTAGCCTATCCCATAAAAAAATTAGTCTATATTATGTAAAGTTACTGAAAAATTCTTATTTAGAAAGCGTATAAGAAATACATAATTAACGTCAATATAAAAACGAAAGTAATATGAATAAAAGGTCCCCAATTTTCTATACGAAATGAGATGTTAGGTGTGTTTGGAGAATGATCGGTGCTCCAATTACGTGTACCACCTCCATCCTAAACTCATAGCCGTCAACACATTTTGATAAAACATGCAATATCATATATCCATACATATAGTGGTGGAGTCATGTTTACATATACTAAAGTATGTATATATTACTAAAAACTTTTTGGAAAAGTAGGTATATCCGAACACAGACAGGAATCCAAAATAACCAATAATCAAGTAATCAACGTGTTCAATTTGGGTTGTTTTTATGAATAAAAAGGATTTATTGTTGATTAGATTAGATGTTGAATAGAGCTAGAGCCGCCTATATTAATTGGTAATATATAATGGTAAAAAAATAAATCTTATTCAGATTTTTATTCTTTAACATGCTTATGCTCATTTTGAAACCGGAGACTCCACCAACAAAAGTTTAATTTTTTTTTTTTATAATTTAGTGTGCTCATGTAGTCATGTGATGTTTAAATATCTCATTTAATTTGGCGTTGGATATATACATGATAATGTGGTTACTTACTCCAAATTTTTGGACAACAAAAGGCAAACATCAACACGAAAATAACGGATCTTAAATGGATTATGTTTCTAGGTTGACGGATCCAATCCGACACGAATTCGAAAATCAGAAAGAACCCAAACATGAACCAAACATGAAAATTATGTTAGATATATGAACGTGAACACGGCACGAATATTCATGGATTACCACAAACATGCCCCATTTGACTCATATTTTTTATATTTTATTTTTCGCATAAAAATAACTAAACAAATTGTATCGTGTTGTAATAATAAATTACATTTGCGAGTATATATAAAAATAGTTAGATACATATATAGAATTTATAAAAAAAAATAATAAATGAATTATGAACAAGCCAAGCTTGATCTTTAGAATTAGTACTTGAAATGAGTTCGGGCTCGACTTGACACGTTTACACCCTTACTCATACTTCGACTACGGTAGTGAACTAGATAGATCATTTGTAACATCCTAAAATTCTAAATGAATTTGGTAATTTTTTCAACGGCAAAATGGTAATTAAAGAAGCCAATGAGAGGTAGACATGCTCAAATAAACCGGTTTTTTAACCGGAACCGGTTAATAACCATAACCGAAACCGGTTTTTAACCGGTACCACAATAACCGGTTAAGGTTAATAAATAACCGGCGGTTCGTAACCGGTTTTCCTTATTCATATCAACAACCGGTTTGTAACCGGTTAATTAAAAACCGGTTTTCTTGAATATTATTAACCGGTTAACCGGTCTCATCACTTCTTCAACAGCAGCAGCACCGCAGCAGACTGCAGACCTGAATTGTTACCGTTTGAATTGAAAAAAACGGTAATATTACCGTTTTTGCCTTGTTTGGATGTGTATAAATAAGATTTCAATGCATATGTATAATCCCACTTCAATTCTAGCTCAAAAACACACTTACAAAATACGTTTCAACTTTCAAATGGCGAGTTCGAGTGCCAGTGGCGATGCTTCGACCGTTGTTGGTTCATCTAGCGAGTTGTTTGTGAAGAGGATCTTGACCACGAATAGAGACCCGACACTATGGGTGAATTTTGATTTATGCGAGATGTCGATTGGAAAAGAAAAGGCGAGGTGCAAAAATTGCGGGGCGTTTCTTGCGGCGTCATCGAACTCTACTTTGAGAGCACATTTGACGTCGCATTGCAAGACAATAAAAAAAATCCCGCCAATGATCAAGCGCAAATATCACGGGGTATGGGTGTTTGGAATTTCGACCCGGAGGCGGTTCGTTTAAGGATGGCTCAATTTGTTATTCAACAATCGTTGCCATTCGATCACTTTGACAATCCGCGCTTGACTAAGTTGATTCAAGAGACGCTTCAACCACGTTATGTTCACGTAAGTCGTTCAACTCTTAGACGCGATTGTTTAATTATGTGGTCAAAAGCTAAAAAAGAAATGATTTTAGGTTTTGAAAAATTAAACACCGGTGTTAATTTAGCAACCTTGTCACCCGACGAGTTTCACAACTTTGATATTTTGGCTTGGTGGAAAATACAAGAACCGCATTATCCTGTTTTAGCCGCCATGGCACGTGATCTACTAAGCTCCCAAGCTTCTACGGTAGCTTCGGAGTCGGTTTTTTCTCTTAGTGGAAGGGTACTATCTATTCGACGAACAAGACTTACACCGGAGGCGATGGAAATGTGCATTTGTTTGAAGGATTACTTGGATGGCGTGGAACGTATACAACATATTTCAAGTCTTGAGGGCGAGCTTGCGGTGGAAGAACAATTACATGATGTTGAAGTTTTTCAAGGACGGGCACAACCACTTTCCGATGACGAACTCATCTACGATGAATCCGTACGCTCTACTAGCCCCCGAAGCGACTAAACGAAGAAACGAAGAAATGACGAAACAAAACTACAAGACGACAACTTCATTCTAGACTAGTTAAGAAAATTGTATTTGATATTTTCATGTTTATTAATGTAATGTTACTTGATCTACTAATATAATTATAAAAAAAACGTTTTTTATTTGGTTTATTTGTGTGTTTAATATAATTCTGCATGTTTTTATATAATTCTGCAGGTTTTTATATGATTCTGCATGTTTTTAAATGATTCTGCATGTTTTTATATAATTCTGCAGGTTTTGTATATGATTCTGCAGCTTTTTTGTATGTTTTTATATAATTCTGCAGGTAAAATATAATTCTGCAGGTTAAAATATGTTTCTGCAGGATTTGTATAAGTTTCTGCAGGTTTTTATAAAATTCTGCATGTTTTTATATAATTCTGCAGCATTTTTTTTAACTTTCTGTAGTTTTAATATAATTCTGCATGTTTTTACATAATTCTGCATGTTTTTATATAATTCTGCATGTTTTAAAATGATTCTGCATGTTTTAAAATGATTCTGCATGTTTTTATAAAATTCTGCATGTTTTTATATAATTATGCAGCATTTTTTTTTAACTTTCTGCAGTTTTAATATAATTCTGCATGTTTTTAAATGATTCTGCATGTTTTTATAAAATTCTGCATGTTTTGTATATGATTCTGCAGCTTTTTTTTAATTTCTGCATGTTTTTATAAAATTCTGCATGTTTTATTAAAATAACCGAAAAAACCGGTTTTTATTAACCGGTTCACAAGTTAACCGGTTTTTCATAACCGGTCGGTTATTACCGGGTCTTGATGTTCGGGGTTAATAACCGGTCGGTAATTAACCGTAACCGGTTTTGTTTTTTTGGCCCAATAACAGTCCCAACCGGTTAACCGGTTTAGGTTAGTAAAAAAAACCGATTTGAGCATGTCTAATGAGAGGAATAAAGCCCGTTATGAAATAAGCTTGCAAAAGCCCATAAGGGGTGTTTTACTGTTTTGGTACCTTTGTGATGTAGACTAGAAAACCTGATAGAAAATCGGACCTGTTGAATCACGGAATACCAGGAACGATTCTTCCAAAATTTGTTGATTCACAAAGAATGCCGAAAATTGGGAATTTCACACACAAAACACACTAGTGATTTGGGAGAGAAAAATGACTTTTCATATCTTTCAAAACTGATTAGCTTCCTCCCATTACAATCATATAAATAACAACGTAAATTGAAAGCGAGCCTCAAAACGCACTTGGGCCAAAAGCTAGAACGAAATAAAAGTCTATAAAAAACAATAAAAAACAGAAAACAATAAATAACTCATAGAAATAAGCGTTTTTGGGCCCGAACGATGACCCAAACCACCTACGGTGTTTGTAGAAAGACGGGCCTCGTTCTCACGATCGTTTCGCCTGGTCGCACGCCCAAAACGGACACCCGTAGCCTAAGTTAGAGCTATTTTAGTGAAGCCACTTTTGTCACACGATCTTGGACCTCCAAAAATAAGATGGCCCGCTCCTCCACACTTGGGCCCGCATGACTTTCACTCAAACCTTAAAAGGGGAAAGAGTCCTTAGCAACCATTATTTCCTTATTTCTCCACTTTTCAAGCTTTAACCCCGAAAACAATTACGTTTTTGCAAAAGAAACTTGGGTGGTGTGATCTTGTTTGCCTGCGAGCATTATTGGTCATCAGATTGAGTTATGAAAGGGACTTAGAGGTTGTTAAGCTCAGTTTCGGTTCAAGTAAGAAAAGGTAAGATTTCACTTAAAAGCTTGCATGCTCGTTTTCGGGTTATGACTGGGATCATGATAGACATTTTACTTAGAGGCATTTGGATTCATAAAGTTTGCATGTATACACATCTGCATCATCACAACCGCCATCACAACTTATTAGGGTTTCATCGAAGAAGACAAGGTAGCATTTTGCACCCTTGAATATGCAAAGAAATATAGCTCTTCATGTGAGTTGTATAGCTTTTGGTTCGGACTTTACATTTTGTACTTTTTTGATGGGTTTGATATTTGATGGATTTAGAGCGAAAGCTTACCTTTCGCTCCAAATAACTTTTTAGACGACTAGTACAAATTTTATTCAATAGCTTTTCGTTTCAATATAGTTTAGTGAAATGACCATGTGAGGGAAAACTCGAGTGAAATACATCATTTCGCGTGATTGAGCCCAGTGGCGGACCCATGAATTTTTTCATGGTGCGGAACATTTTTAAAAATTTTAGGCCCAAGGTATATAAGTAAAAAAATTGGTTCGTATCGGGTCGATTCGAGTTGGGTCGTTCATGTAAAACAAAAGAACATCAAACTAAATTTATATAATCATCAAAACATGTCAAACCTTGTTATAAACATAATTAAAATGTCGCCCTACGAGTTTTCATTTTTTGAAATCTATCTAAAATATCATCTAAGCCTACTTTCTTAAGCAACTCTTTCTCTATATAACATATACAACTATCACTTAAGTTCTCGTCGCCAATCCGATTACGCAAGTCGGTCTTCACATTCTTCATTGCTGAAAACATCTTTCAATGGTTGCGGTTGCAACGTGTAATACGAGAACAAGGATCCGAAGGAAGAGTATCCACATGAACAAATTCGGAAGATGTATCAACTTTCCTTTTGAGAAATCGCGCCATAACGTCCCTACTCATGGTTCCTATCGGCTATCACAAACAAATTGATCTATAAGTTCATGGCTCCATAACATATTACATAATATATCAAGTATTCAAGCCCTATAAATCATAATGTAAATCACACTAAAAATCATCTAAACATCATATACACCATTTAAAAAAAAACACCCAAACACCAGGTCTGATCGTATATAACCCACAAAAAAAGACAAAATATCATCATCATCACTAACAAAATATACATATATAACCCCCCAGAAAATAACATATCATCACTAACAAGAAGCACACATGTCTCCTGCCATCAAATTTTCACTTCCAGTGGCTACCGGTTCCGTCCCACCCCACCAAAAATCATCAAAAATAACAAATAAACTTACCCGTGTTCGATCGGCGGTGGTATGATGGCTGATTACGGTGGTATGCGGCTGCTATTGTCGTTGATGTTCTGATCGCTGGCATGCGTGCGGGGATGGTAGAGAGCAGGAGAGAATTTGTAAGGGTTTTGGGCTTGTTTATTTTATTTTAGTTTGACATACTGTTGATTTGTTGGGTTTGTTTATTGGGCTAAGACTTAGGAGTGGACTAGTTAAAGGTATTGGGTATTTGGGTTTAGTTATTTAGGTATTAAAAGTTATATAATTTAGGTAGTGTTTTAAAAAAAATAAGAGTTTACTAAAAAAATTTTAGATATAAATTGATAACACTTTTTACCTAGGGGGTGCGGATGGAAAATTCCAAGGGGTGCGGACGAGACATTTCAAGGGGAGCGGACGGGATTTTCGACCGAAATTAGCACTAAATTTTTTTTTCCCGGGGGTGCGCCCGCCCACCTTGGGCTAGCTTTAAGTCCGCCCCTGATTGAGCCCCATGCAAAAGGCCTGCATTTTGTTCGGTAGTTTACTATGAAATTGACCAATTTTGCATTCGAACCTTTACCCATATGACTTAACCGCCACCACCATAAGTACAAAATCTCTGCCAATGAGGTAGTGATGGAGTGGTTGGGGAAATACGTAGTGTTCCTTGTGACTCAGGTTCGACTCTCACTCTCCCCATTATTTTCTGTGGCATCCAGGTGAAGGGCGAATACGGGTGGCGCCAGTTCGTCTTGGATGGGAGACGAGGTTTTACCGATTATTCCACTGTCGTGCCTTCGGGTGGGTGGAGGTCGGGTTTCCGCACATCTGGGAGAGCCAAGGGGCTGGCGGCGGTCGAGTAGTCGACCTTGGCCACAGCGCCCGGTGTCACGGTGGTTGGCACGTCATTCCTTGCCATTCAGAAAAAGTACTTAATCTCTGGTTTTCTCGGTGATTCAACCTGTAATGACTCGCTTTTTGTAACTTTCCATATTTAGAAAGTTTGTCTTGTAGTTCTATTTTTTGAAACTTGTACTCTCTTGTAATCGTATTTCGTTTCAAATCATTGTAATCCGAGGCTTTGATCGTAATAAAACTTGATCATTTTATAAAAATTATACATTGATTATTCATACATGACTATCATTCGATTTATTCACATACTTGATACATATTCATCATTCGCGCAAACACATGCTTGTTTTACACATAATTAGTCGTAAATACGTGTTTAACACTCATTATACGTGCAATATACATGATAGTACTGTCATCATACTTGGTTCATGCTTTACTACTTGATTTATACTTAATTACACGTCCTTTATACAAGTTACACCTTAAAACATCAAACATATGAAACTTCAGGGGCTAAATTGTAAAAAAAAAACAAAACATCTACCAAACAGAGGTTTGGCGCTACGCCAAGCCTAAGGCCTCTAGCCTTGGCGTAGCGCCAAGGCCCTAGAACCGTAGAACATTGTTTCTTGTGTGCGGGTTGGCCAATTCTTCCACCTCTAAACTCACCCAATCACCTTTAAACTCCATTAAAACTCAAACCCTACTTCACCACTATATAACCAAGCTTCCTACCTCGCATTTTCACCTTCCCAACTCCATTACACTCTTATAATGCTCTCAAAATCCCTGGAAATACAAGTCCTTGGCAGATTACAAACAAGTTCTAAAGTGAGCTCTAACTCACTTTTCTTTACCATATCTTCTTCTACAAAGTTTGGAACACCTCTAGGAGTGTTTCCACAAGATTACCATGGTAATCTAAGGTGGAACATCACCATTTTGAGGTCCAAACTTTCTGTTTTGGAAGATTTTGCTTTAAACTTTATTAAACTCATACTTTCTTACATAAATCTTGTACCTACCTTGCCTCTAATCAAGTCCATGGTTATAGTGCTTGTGTATGGTTGATTCTTACAAGTTTAGAGGTGCAAACACTCTCTAAACTTTCTGTTTTGTACAATGTTCATGTATCTTCTAACTCTTTGCAAAAACTTGGTGAAATCTTTGTACCCACCAAGCTCACAAATTAGTCAATAGTTGTGGGTTTGTGTTGAGGTTGATTTCCCTCAAGTTATGAGTTCTAGACTCTTTACTTTAAGTTCATACATGTTATAATCCAAGTGTTGAAAACAATCACGATTCACCATTTTCTATATGGTTGAACTTGTGACTTGTAAAAGTGTGAATCGTGGGAGCTTTGGATTTCCAATCTAGTTCCACTACCTCAATTGTGAACCTTGTGTATGAACACTCAAGTAGCTTCCTAGTATCAAAGTAACATTACCCCGCCTAGCCTCCAACTCTTAGTTAACTCTTTCCATGTTGTGGTGGTTCACCCGGGTTAAGACTTACTTGGCTACTTGAGATTGTATTAGTTAGTTTGTATTTCTTGTTATTCATGACCCTCCGAATCATCCTTATGATGATTTGTGTAGTGGTGAATCATATAACGAGGTTCATACCTCCATGCTTGACTTCCATGAACTCTATGTTAGTATATGACGGACTTAATATTAGACATACTATATAACATATAAATATAAACATAACCAAATTCTTGATGTTAATCAGATCATGATTACACGTCGCGAATATAAGTTATATTATCTTTGTTCTTTATTCCTCCTTTGTGATTCTAATGGGCACGTTAGAACTCATGAAAACACTTTAAAACTTAGCGTCCAAACGAGTGTCTAGACGAGATATACTTTTGCATACATATACTTTTATACTTAATTCTGAATCCAAACATTCCATAAACTCCAAACACTCGAACACCTTCATTTTCCTATTCTCATCGATTCGTCAATACATGGATAATCGGAAAGCTATTGCAAACTTTTGAGTATACTTGACCCTTTTTATGCTTTAATGCACTTTTGGGTGTAACATGTATCAACTATCAACATTCACAATACACACAATCAAACATATTCAATCACTCAATCCACCAAACATGCTATTTGTTATGCTTAGGTTATTTATGCTAGAATACTTTCATACACTCTATTTGTCATTAACTTAGCTAGCCCACCTTAACAATTATAGCACTATAGGAGTAGCACGCCACCCGTAGGGGTATTGATAAGTTATTATACTTTACGGTCTTGTTCACTTCGGTGATGAGGGATACACATTATTCTCATGGACACTCGGGTTTGGTCTATAGTTATGCATGCTAGCTTTAATCTTGTATATAATTTGCCAAGTTGGATTTGAGACAATCTTTTATACTTATATGCTAGTACTCAAAACTTGTATACTCGCCAATACTTTTGTATTGAAGTGTACTTAATACATGTTGCAGGATTATGATGATTAGGGGTGTGCACGGTTCGGTTCGTTTCAGTTTTTGGGCAAAATCAAAACCGAAACTGAAATGTCGGTTTTCCGTTTTTCAAAACCATTCGGTTTTGGTTTTTTTCGGTTTCGGTTTTTTTGGTTTTTACACCGGTTCGGTTTTTCGGTTATTTCGGTTTTTGAAACAAAAGTAAGTAAGATTCAAAAATAAAAAAGTATAATTCAAAATTTAAGAATCTTTCTTATATGTTTACATTTAAGTTACTCAAAGTTTTTATTAGGACTTTTTCTTTTGTAATACTTTGATGATTCTTTAATTTTTATATTAAATTTTGTTATTTGTTATAGGCAATAAATGAATCATCTCAGTTATCAATAAACATCTTAATGTTTTTATTATAAGTACGTAATATTAAAGAATAAAATTAATAATTTCTAGTAGCATGTGTTAAACACTTAAACATAAAGATATATGTTTTTTTTCGTTTCGGTTCGGTTCGGTTTTTTCGGTTATTGAAAATGGTTATCCGAAAACCGAACTGAAATTTTCGGTTATTAAAAATCTGAAAACCGAACCGTCGGTTTTTGTTTCGGTTTGGTTTTTTCGGTTTTTACACCGGTTCGGTTCGGTTTTTCGGTTATTTCGGTTTTTGAAACAAAAGTAAGTAAGATTCAAAAATAAAAAAGTATAATTCAAAATTTAAGAATCTTTCTTATATGTTTACATTTAAGTTACTCAAAGTTTTTATTAGGACTTTTTTCTTTTGTAATACTTTGACGATTCTTTAATTTTTATATTAAATTTTGTTATTTGTTATAGGCAATAAATGAATCATCTCAGTTATAAATAAACATCTTAATATTTTTATTATAAGTACGTAATATTAAAGAATAAAATTAATAATTTCTAATAGTATGGGTTAAACACTTAAACATAAAAATGTATGTTTTTTTTCGTTTCGGTTCGGTTTTTTTCGGTTATTGAAAATGGTTATCCGAAAACCGAAACGGAATTTTCGGTTATTAAAAATCCGAAAACCGAACCGTCGGTTTTTGTTTCGGTTCGGTTTTTTCGGTTCGGTTTTGTCGGTTATTTCGGTTTTCTGCTCACCCCTAAATTGATGATGATGCAAGGAACTTAGTAGGATGCCTAGAAACGCACCAAACTTAAATTCATGTTTAGTAGCTTAGACATTTGATACTTGTTGTAATTTGTTCGTTTCAAACTTGTTGTATTTCAATTTCAAACAATGTACTTGTTACTAGCAATGATATGATAATTATTTATTTAAATACTTGTCACATTTAGTGTTATGAATATAGAGCAATCTCGTTTGTCTCACTCCGATGTTTCCGCCATCGGTTGGGGTGTGACACAACCTAATACCAATTTATGACCACACATTCACTAATCACCTCTTATAACCCCCACCATGTACGGTCCCCATAATCAGTAATTATACATCATTCATTGGTTAATTTCTTGAATTATGTTAATTAGCTGCATATTGGTTGGTTATTTCACATTGTTTCTTTTTAGGTTTAGACGGTGCGATGAATTTTGTTCATGCGTATTTACCAGGAAATGGACTATGTTGGTTAAATAGTTAAATTACATATTGGAGTAAGGAGGAAGATGAGGGTCGAGTGTGTGTTTCAAGTGGGGCCCATCGTATTTACTTACTTTTTAATTACCAACTAGGATTAAGATCCGCCCGCGTTGCGGCGCGAATACATCGTAAACATTGAATGGATTGGTCCAAACGTTATATGATGTATTAACTATATGAAAACATATTTTCTACGTATCCAGTTGAACTCAATGTAACCTGTATAAGCATTGTGCTTGGATCAAACGTAAAGTAAATCAAATTCATATCGAACAATCATAACGTATTATATGTGACCCAACTCATACATAGAAAACGTAACGGGTATGAATGAAAATCTGCATATGTAATCGAAAGGGATTATTTAGAGCTTTCGAAAAAAAAGAGAAAAAAGAAATCATAATTTGACTCCACTCGATTCGAAACAAACTTTACGAAACATACATAAAATAAACACGAAAAATATTATATTTGACCTAAATCATTTCCCAAAAAAGTTTACGTCGAAACGTAGAACAACTTGAATTTATACCAAAGCGTACATAAAAATATGCACGTAAAAATGGTTTCTTTAAACAAAAACGTATTATTTGACCTGACTCGTCTATAAAAAAGGTTTACGTCGGAATGTAAAACAAATCATATTTATACCTACCCGTACATAAAATATGCACGTAAAAAATAGTTTTTAAGTAAAGGAAGTATAGGGGCAAACCGAAACAAAATATTAGTAAAAAATTTAATAGGTTAAAAACGTTCGTAAACCGTGCCAAGTAGCACCAATGGCACAACGGCATCGACTCTCAACATCGTAAAAATAAAATAGATAAAATGGGAAAAATTACATTGAACGAAAAGCAGATTTAAAATCGTTGAACCACACACACCTGTTACAGTGTATTAATGCGAAGAAATTAACCAGAAACGTAAAACGTAGAAAATAATAACTTAGTCGATCTAGGACCCGCTCGTTGCGGCGAACTTGTCAAAAGGGAAAAAAATGGACACGTTGCGACGGGTCTGTCAAATATTTTTTCCTCACATGCACGCTACGACGTGTTAACTCGCAAAATTTAGAACGAAACGTAAAACTTACGAAAGATAAAAAGTACGGGGGACCAAAGTTGTAAATAATTAAGTGTTGTGTTAAATTATAAAAGATAGAAAACTTTGGGTTAAAAGTAAAAGAGGCTAAAATACAAAATATGCAAATATTTAGGTTAAAAATGAAAAATCAAAGTTTTTTTTTTTTTTTTGAAATACTCCCCAAGCTTGGGGTACAAACCACAATGCAACAAAGACTTGCTAAGTTATAATATGGGAATAGTATTTTGATCATTCGACAAGAATTAACAGAATTAGTGAAGTGAATTAACAATGTTTAAACTTAAAACGTGAAAACAAATGTTAACAGTGGATAAAACCTAACATTTAAAGCTCACCTTAGGGACAAAAATGGTAGTTTACTCTACTTTTAAATCTATATTTTCTTGAGAATTACAAAGCCTTTATGAATGTTTTTATTTATTTATTTAGGGTAAATTACACTTTTCGTCCTTTATGTTTGTATTGTATTGCAATGAATACCCTTTAACTTCAATAATTACAGTCACAATCTTTTATTTGTAAAAACCATTACATTTTACGTCATTTGATCTTAACTTGTTTAAAAAAAATTTGTTAAGTATGACACATGCATTGCACATGAGGGCATTTGTGTCTTTTTACTCCAATCTTTGTAAATTAGAAAAAAAAAAAAAAACATTAATATATATCTCCAGCCCTTTATTTTTAACCCATCTTCAATCTTGAAACGCTAGGACCCGCAAATCAGTTAATCATTTTTTCCATAAAGCAAGTAAACGTGTTCTTGCAGTACATCAATCCCTCCAGTATTTACCACATATTACCAAAAAAAAATATACAAAGTAAAAAAAAAATTAGTGTGCTGCAAAATAAATCTTGCACAAAAACACACACACACATATATATATATATATATAGTGTGAGGTTTATTGGGGAACACTAAAAAAGTGGGGAACGGTGGGGAACCGACTCAAACGAACTCCGATTGGACTTATTCCAGCGACGTTGGAACCGGCTCGTCGAACCCTAACTAGGATCTCTTAACCCTAAACCATAAATCATAACCCCTAAACCTTAAATATATTAGGGTTTGGCTTTTAGGGTTTAGCTTTATGGTTTAGCCTTAGGGTTTAGGGTTTAGCTTTAGGGTTTAGATTTAGGGTTTAGCTTTAGGTTTAGCCTTTAGGGTTTAGCTTTTAGGGTTTATAGTTTAGATTTTACGGTTTAGCTTAGGTTTAGAGTTTAGGAGTTAGGGTTTAGAGTTTAGGAGTTAGGATTTAGGGTTTAGGGTTAAGAGATCTTAGTTAGGGTTCGACGAGCCAGTTCCAACGCCGTTGGAATGAGTCCAATCGGAGTTCGTTTGAGTCGGTTCCCCGCTGTTCCTCACTTTTTTAGTGTTCCCCAGTTAACCTTCCCATATATATATATATATATATATATATAGGGAGAAGATCATGCGAGAACCACCTCTTATTGCGAGAACCGCGAGAAACAATGTGAACACAACCAAAAATAGCTAAAAATCACACAAAATTTTTTTTTTTTGATTTTTTTAATATTTTTTAGGTTAAAATCGCTACTTTTTGAAGCCAAAAAAAAAAAAAAAAATTTTTTTGCTTCGAAAAGTAGCGATTTTAACCTAAAAAATATTAAAAAAAACAAAAAAAAAATTTAGATTTTTTTAGGTTTTTTTTAGATTTTTTTAGGTTTTTTGAGGGTTTAGTTTTTAGCATTTTAGCTTGGGGGGGGGGGGGGGGTTAGGTTTTTGGGGGGGGGGGGTAGGTTTTTTTTTAGGTTTTTTGGGGGTTTTCTTTTTTAGCATTTAGCTTGGGGGGGGGGGGGGGTTTAGGTTTTTTTTTTTGGGGGGGGGGGGTGGGGGTTAGGTTTTTTTAGCTATTTTAGGTTGTGTTCACATTGGTTCTCATGGTTCTCACAATAAATGGAATTCTCGCATGAGCCCCTCCCTATATATATATATATATATATAGGTAAAGAGTACTGTACAATATCGCTTATCGTACATTACGTACGCTACAATCTCAGCCGTCAGATCATCTTCCCTCATTTTAAAATCGCATGTTGTTTTTTTATAACAATTTCGCATGTGATAATTTTTTATGAATTCGCATGTTGTTTTTTGTACCAATTTCGCATGTGACAATTTTGATGAAATATGTATATATATATATAGGGGACCGCTAGAATGAGAACCACCACGAGTTATGAGAACCGCGAGAACCACGTGCCACGGAGGGGCGTTGACCATGATTTTTTTTTACAACTAGATCCGTATATTTTAACAACATTCGTAAAAAAAAATTTCAAACGGCGCGCCCGAGCGAGTAGTTTTTTACACCCAAAGTTTGTAAAAAAAAAAAGAAAAAACAAAAAAATAATAAAAACACCAAACTTTGGGTGTAAAAAACTACCCCCTCGGGCGCGCCGTTTGAATTTTTTTTTTACGAATGTTGTTAAAATATACGGATCTAGTTGTAAAAAAAATCGTGGTCAACGCCCCTCCGTGGCACGTGGTTCTCGCGGTTCTCATAACTCGTGGTGGTTCTCATTCTCGCGGCTCCCTATATATATATATATATATATATATATATATGTAAAGAGTACTGTACAATATCGCTTATCGTACATTACGTACGCTACAATCTCAGCCGTCAGATCATCTTCCCTCATTTTAAAATCGCATGTTGTTTTTTATAACAATTTCGCATGTGGTAATTTTTGATGAATTCGCATGTTGTTTTTTGTACCAATTTCGCATGTGATAATTTTGATAAAATAGCATGTTTTTTTTATAACAATTTCGCATGTGATAATTTTTTATGAATTCGCATGTTATTTTTTTGTACCAATTTCGCATGTGATAATTTTGATGAAATAGCATGTTGTTTTTTTGTAACAATTTCGCATGTGGTAATTTTGATGAAATCGCATGTGTATAATCTGTGTGTGTTAGTGTTCATCTTCTTCGATTGCTGGTCGATCATTGTCAGTCTTCTTCCGTTTGACCCTTACAACTCCCAAATTAGTAGTTCTTATTATCGATATCGCACCAAAAGGAATGAAGGGAGGTTGGGGAAGAAGAATTTCAGGTTTTTGAATTTGATTTAGGGTTTGATTTTGAACTATCATCGGTCAATTACAGAGATTTATGACCTCGCAATGACGTTTTTAACCTTCCTGGTATGATTTAGATATATTAAAATGATTAATTTAATCATTTAAATTAGTTTCGCCCGCGTTTGATCGATTGAAGATCGTACGGCTGAGGGCATCGCGTACATAATGTAGGATAAGAGGTATTGTACGTTAACCGGCCTCTCTCTCTCTCTCTCTATATATATATATATATATATATATATATATAAGTGACCACTAAAATGTGAACCAACTCGAGTTGTAAGAACCGTGAGAACTTTTTGATCCGGGGCGAGGTAGACCAAAATTTTTTTCATAAACGTAGATGCGTGTATTATAAACACATTTGTAAAAAAAATTCAAAAAAAAATGTCGTGTGTGTAGTTTTGAGCACCACAAGTTTGTGTTTACGGGTACCGTAAATTTTCCGGTTAAATTTACGGTACCCGTTGTAACGCCCTGCTTATTTGTACTTTCCATTTTTAGCAGGTCTTGTTCGTGTTTCTATTTTTTTTTTGGAAACCTTGTGCTCTTGTAATCGCTCTTTCTTTGAAATCGTTGTAAACTCGAGACTTGAATCATGAATGAAAATTTGCATTTCTTTAAATACGTGTTATACATACTTCATACATAGTTATACATTTGATGGTGAAACAATTTGATACCTACTCGTGATGCTTACAAACGTACGTTGAATTCATAAATACGTGACATTCATACTTGATACCGTGATTACTTACGAGTCTTATACTTAGTGTTATTCTTTTGATGCTTGAGATACACTTGATACATGCTATATATGCTAAAATACCCTAAAAGGGCCATAAACACGTAAACTATATCATTGGGACATGTTGCAAGTCATTAAAACAAAAAAAAATAAAATTTTTGTTGTCTGCCAATTGCTTACGGACCGTAAGCCACCACCCTTACGGTCCGTAAGAAGGTCTGGGCTGGCAGAAAACACAACAGCTTCATTCCTCCGCGATTTTGCACGAAATCCCATGTTTCTTTCTCCGCCAATTAGCTCTAAACCTCCATTAAACACCTCCAATCAACCCTAAACTCATCCCCTATAAATACCCATCTCGTCCAAGCCATTCTACACTTTCAACACTCTTAAATCTCTCCAAAATCACTCTCAAGTTCTTGCAAAATTCTGAAATTCGGACAGATTCATACCTCCATACAAAAGTGAGCATAACTTGCTCAAAACTCAACCAAATTACTTGATTCTTCTTCCTACTTGCTTGGATAATCATTGGGTTCGATTCCTTGATTTCTCCTTGGAGAAATCAGACTTGGAAACGCCCTGAAATTGTCCATAAACTTTCTATTTTGTTTCAAACTTTCTTAAACTCTTGAATACTTCAAACAAGCTTGTGTTCTTATGCTTCTAGTCCATAATATGATTAGTAAATCTCAACCAAGATTGTTTTACACTTAATATGAGTGTCTAAACACTCTAAACTTTCTGTTTTGATCGAGCTATTAGCTTGCAAGTGGTGTCAAGTCTTGAACTTGAAGATGGTGTGACTACTTGGCTAGCCTAGGCTAACCTACATACAAGTCCACACATCACTTGATGTTTTGCTTAGATTAGTTATATTATTTCTTGTACATATCTATGAGGTTCCTAAATGGAAAGTTCGCCCTCCTACCTCTTACATGACCTATATGTTAACATATCATTCGAGGTACCAAAGTGGAGTATTTCACCTCCCACCTCCTACTTGACTTATATGACACCAAGAGGTACCAAAGTGGAAGGTTTAACCTCCCGCCTCCTACATGACTAAATATATTATTATGTATATGATATGACTATAAATATCCTTAAACCGAACCCTTGATAGTGGTTAAACAAATCATCTACCAAGTTACTAAGTTTATCACTATGTGTATAGTTCCTTGTCACGATTCTAATAGGTCTTGAACCTATGAAATCACATACAATCCTTAGGGATTTCCATAGTGTCAAGACAAGTGCTAATGCCATAGTGAATATTTTCATAATATTTACTTTGTCATTTCTTTGAATCTTAAGTCCGAATATTCCATCTTCCTTCCAAATTACTCATACACCTTGACTTTCCTCTTGTAGGATAACTTGGTGTTTCCCCCATCAACCAACTCTTCATGGATTCAAGTAGGAAAGCTTGCAAAACCGTGAGTATACTCGCAACCCCCTTTTTATGTTTACCTGTAAGGACCGGGTTCGCGACCTAAACGAGTCGGTTCAGAGGAATTCTATCAAATACAGGTGCGGAAAACAAGTATTTGACTATTAAACAGCTGAATCTTCACTTTAATACTGATTATATTGATATTTGAACACAAATACAATCAGTTCTCACACCGGCAGCACTTCGGTATGGAATTTCAGAATTGATACTTATGATTTCGCTTGACACTGAACACCTATATATAGACTTTGAGATTTCGCTTCAGCATCACTCAAGCGAAATCTGATATGATGATTTCGCTTGAGGTTTCAAGCGAAAACTCAAATACATTACACACTTTCAAGCGAAATCTTCTAACTCTCTCTCATTTTCTCATTCTACGAGCCCTGATCTATTCTATCTAAAGTAAGACTCGATACAAGACGAAGTCGACAGATGTAGTGCACCAACAGACTCCCCCTCAGATGTTGACGAGTCGACTATCGAGTCACATCAATGCTGTGTTTTCACATCTTCATTCTTGATCAGTCTCCGGGCTTTTCTCTCTCTTTCTTCTTTTTCAAAATCACCTTGCTCTATCAGACTCCCCCTCACGATTTGCTGGTATTCATTTGTTCTTCAGCAACATCTGCTTTAGGATCGATGTCTGATTCAAATTTTGTCTACAGGATCATTGCCTGGCTTTTATCTAATTCTCTTGATCAGATCTCTTGATTCCTTAAGTTCATCAGCATCAGCAGCTAGCAAACTTTTAGATTCATTATCAGATTCTGACTTTCATAAGCTTTGAATGAATTAATCTGGCTCACCTGTAACAATCTTAACCCAGAAATAAATTTTCTAAATTTAACAATTTAAATGCATCAACAATCTGATATAATCAGATAATTCTCTCTCATATCACAAATCAATGATGAACCAAATGTAGGTTTTTTTTAATAAACAATGTAGAATTTTAATAAACCTTTTGACATTAAGATTCACTCCCCCTCACAACCAAATCATCATGTTTAGCACTTGAAATTTTGACAATCAGCTTTCCAATATCAGTTGTCAAAAATCTTTTTGGATTTTTTCAAAATTTATGCTAAAACACACTAAAATCTTTTTGTAAATTTTGATTGTAAAGGAATGCAATAAAGAAATATTTACAAACAATATTTTTGTGAGTTTGTGCAAGAGGATCATATCAGTTTATGAGACAGATCACTAACACCGTTAAGCTTCATTTCATATTAAGTTCTAAACAATTTACCTAGATTGTCAGTATGTTTGTCCACTTAAATTTTCACACAAAGTTCAACTGATCCGAGATATGATGTTAATGTTTTAAGATACTTAAACTTATCCATGTGTCCCACTACTTGAATATACTCCCGTATCCAGATCCCAATATTCAGTCTTACAGGTGAATATACCACAGATGATATCTGTCAGGGGAATAAATTATAGTACGAGGGCCGTGAGAGCTCAGGTCGATACTCCCGTATACGCAGAGAGATGACGGCTTCGACTTTTGGTGTGTCCCCTTTAGAGGATCTTTTGCATTACAACAGCAGCGACTATCAATTTTATTGTTTCATCAGCTTGCTGAGGGCGATGCTATGTTTCAAGCATTTGCAGAAAGCATTATTCGGGGACTAGGTCAGAAATTTCTTTCAGCAGAAGTCCCGGGATAATACCCCAGATATCACTGAGCATAAAGACCTAGTATCTCAGAATAAGGGACCTTTCAAACAAGATTTCAGGGGTTACCTATATATCCAAGTTTGTGTTAACCCACAGAACAAGCAAGTTTGAAATTTAAGTTTATATCTCGTCACAATTTACTAAATGTGCAAAAACCTACTGACATATCCACAGTAAGATTGTTTATCACATTTTATCTTTTCATTTCTTTAGCATGTCGTGACAGTCCACTGATGTACTATCGTTTCCTCTATATGCAACAAAAACTCATTTTTAAATTTTATCATGTTTTTGTCTTTTTCAAATTTTCAAATGTTTTTGGATTTTCCGAAATTTTACTCCCCCTAAAATGCAAACACATTTTAGGAAATATGAAAATAAACTGTACAATAAAGTGACAACCAATATTGAATCGCATCAAATCGCCATTCACTTGGCATAAACAATCAGAACTTCCCCTATCACAAAACTATTTTCTCATTAAGATTTCAAAACACTTAAGTTTGTTTTAATCAAAATGATTTTTCCGGAAAATAAGTTTTAATGATATAATCATTTGTGGATTTGGGGTGTGGTTCATCACATTGTCTATTCTTAACCACTTGTAGCAGATCAAGTACAAATTAATGTCCTTGATTTACCACTTGCAAATATGCACCATCTATATCAATTGTAAAAATTACCACATGTAGAACACAATATCACTTGTAGAAATATTACGTCTACATCACCATTTTACCAATCAGAATGCCGATTCCTGCTTTGCACTTACCAACCTGAAAGCTCCGGCATAGTCATACAACCTGTAAACATCCAAACACTATCAAAAACTTTCAACCAAAAACTTCAAACATTAGAAAGATGCCGATTCCTGATCCACGATATAAACTTGGGATCTCCGGCAAGTCCTAAGACTTTTAAGGAAAACAAACTTCCACCCAAGTCTTATTTGACTTGGTGGCTTCCAATTCCTGTGCAGTAGGGTTGTAAGTTGCCTTTTTAGTTGCATAAAAATCTTTAACCCCCTTTACTTTCCCATCAAGCATTTTCTTGAAAATTTTCTTAACATTTTCATTGAATGTTTTTTCAATATTAAAATCTGAGCTTTCAACTTTATCAACCATTTGTTTAATCTCTTCCACACTCAGTGATTTAATGTCAGCATCATTCATCAAATCTTTGATCTCATCTTGTGACTCCTCTGATTTTGTGGAATCAGATTCATTGCCAGATTGTACATCTGATTTTTTAACAATCCATTTTTGATTGTCTTTTGCACTCTTTTTGTACAATCTTTTAGAATTTTCACCAACTTCATTCTTTGAATTTTCAAAATTTTTAAATTTTGTAGTTGATGAATCATTCTTTTCAACCACTTTTTCTTTAAGTTTTTCAGAGACTCCCTGTTTTTTGTTGACTTTGTTTGGACAATTGTGAGCAATGTGTCCAACCACTTGACATTGAAAACAAGTTCTAGTATCTCTGGTTTGAAAAACTCCAGTTGGATGAAAAACTCCAGTTCCTGTCCTTTTCCTTTCAGCAAGGAACTCTTGATTTGATTTTTTCAAAGATAAGCTATTTGACTCCTCTTCATAGCTTTTTCCTGCAACATATGTCATTTTTGATTTAAAATCTCTAACATATTTTTCATTTTTACGATTTTCAGGTGGAGTAAAACCAAGACCTTTCTTTTTGTAACTACAATTTTGATTTGTTTTCTTTTGAAAACTAGAATCAGAATTGTAATTCTTTTTTCCTTTTTTCTTGTTTAACCTTTGTTGAACTCTAGAAGTGTATTTTTTAGGTTTTTCAATAGATTTTATATCCTTAATTTCAGAAAAATTAATTTCCGTCATTTTGAAAACCTTTTTAATCATGTCGAAACGAACACTTCTAATCGGAAACTCTTTGTCAGAGTATAATTTGTCCGAATCATTTAAAGTATATGCAACTTCAAATGTTTCATCATCCAAATTTGCTTTTGATAACAAAAATTCTTTACTATAAGACCGTTTTTCCGACAACTTTGAACTTTTGACTGACGAACTTGAACACCCAGACTCAGATTTTGACTCAGACACTTCCTCAGTATCCAACACCTGATCGACCACCTTTTTGATTAATTCAGACTCATGATCAGTATCAGACGAGGTAAACGTGATATCAATGTTATCTGGTAAAACGTCAGTTGTCTCGGATTTTAACTTTATATTGACTGCTTTTTCGACTTGCTCCTCATTTGGTTTTCTAGGAGAATATCCTTCCCAGATAGGAGGCGGACACTTGTTGTATTTAACAGTCGATTTCTTACCAGTCTCATTCTTTTGCTTCTCATCCTGAAATGCTTCAAAACCTGCAACAGTAGGATAAACTCGATCAATGACATAATCAGAACAAGAATAACTCAGTAATAACCTTCTGATCCTTTCATTCTCAATCTTTTCTTTCTCCAACTCTTGCTTTAGATTAGCATTTTCTTCGATGTAATGGTTAATTGCCTTTTGCTTTGCCATTAATGTAGAATTCGTCATCGTTAAAGCTTTTTCTCTTTCAGAATTCGTTGTTTGAAGACCTGTCACTGTTCTGTTCAACACGCTATACGATTCTTTCACATAGCTGATGTCAGATAGTAACTTTTCTATCAGTTTTTCTCTATCAAACAAAATCACATCTTTTTCTTCACAGCTTTTGCAAGCTTCCAAACACTTCTTGCAAGGCTTTTCAACCTCAACAATCTTTTCAATCTCGATTGTTTTTACCACTTCAATCACCTTTTCTTCATCATTTACCTTCTCAATTTCAGTCACCTTTTCTTCAACAACTACTTCATCTTTCTCATTTTGTTGTTGTTCTTTTGCAGCTTGTTTCTCCTTCAGCTTCTTCATGCGATCTGCAAAATAAAAATGAAAACTTTCAGGAGAAAGATGTTTTTTAGCAATATTAATATGTTTCTCTTCTTCATCATCACTGCTACTCTCCATCGGTGTTTGATCAAACTCTACAGATTTTTCAGACTCAGCATCTGACACACCAGAATCAGATGGTGTTTGATAAAAAACAACTTCTTTTTCTGAAGTATCCTCATTTTGCATACTCTCATTTGTACTTAATGATTCAGAATCAGCACTTCCTGAACTTTCTTCAGATGTAATTGATTGATCTTTCACTTTTTCACCAATTGATCTCATCCAAGTAGCAAATAAATCTGGTTTTCTAACAATCTTTGCAATGAAAGCCTTAAAACCACCCTTTTCATCAGCAAACATATCCCAACTGAAACCTTCAGGTAATTGTTCATCATTTTGATCCACTAAACATGCTGTGCTGTTAGAAGATATGTAGTTGCTCCAGTTGAAATTTACCAAACATCCTTTCTTTGAATCTTCAATTTTTCTACCATGAGCCGTCTGTGAGTCTTGTGTCTGACCAACTTGCTGATAAATGGCTTTCCGGTAGTAGTCATCTTTTCCAAAAGGATTTTGAGCACCACTAACTTCTCTGTTCTTGCACTCTCGCTTAAAATGACCTTTTTCCCTGCACCTGAAACAAGTAACTTTAGATTTATCAAATCCTAAAGTAGAAACACAAGCATCAAGAAAATCATTTCTCCCGGTAATTGTTTTGAACTTCTCAGCACGTCTAAGAACACTTGCAAGACACCATTTGATATCCATTAGTTCCATCTCTTCAGTATCAATCTGGTCATAATCTTCTTTGGTAAGCATAGGATTTCCAATTCGACCAGCCACTAAACCTTCATATGAGATAAGCACGGAACCAAGTAATGCCATATGATCTTTCGCAATGTCTTCAGAAAAACTTTGACCTTCTGGAAGATTTAGAGCTATGTTGCATTGAATCACACAACCATTTCCCATCTTTGTGCTTTGAGACTGAAAGCTTTCTGATGAAATCTTTGGATTGACACTTGGATATGATGAGAATCCACTGCTGCTTTTGTTTGAGCTTTGATCAATTTTTTCTGTAGTATCCCCAACACTGTATGCAGTCTGAATTTTCGGACTTTTCTCAGCTTCTGAAATCGGAACACTACCCTTGTAATACATCTTTACATCTTGTTGACCACTTGGATTATTCATCCTTGCAATCTTTTGCTGTTCCAAATCCTGACTTTCAATCTTTTCAATGAACTGAGAGATCGACAACCTATCATAAACTCCGGTATTCTTCAATATCATCAAATAAGTTCCCCACTCTTTCTGAGGTAATGCATCAGCAAGTTTATCCACCCATTCATCATTTTCCTTTTTAATGTGCATCATTGACATTGTTCTCACTAAGTGACAATATCGTTCAATGAGTTTCTTTGTATCTTCTCCGGGTAAACTTGTGAACAAATCAAATTCCTTTTTAAGCAATGCCTTCTTGCTTTTAATCATACTCGTACTGCCTTCAACCTTAATTTTTAGAGCATCCCATATTGATTGTGATGTTTTGTCATGTTGAAGTAGTATGAAAATGTCTTCTTTGATGGCCTGTTGAAGTAAACTGATCATCATCTTTTCAGCTCGGTATATTTCCCGTTCTTCTTTACTAAAATCTGAAAGCTGTTTTTCAGTCTGCATTTCGGTTTGTGGTGGAGTATACTTTGTCAGAATACATTCCCATGATCTTAGATGATTTGCTTGCACCCAGTTTTCGAATCTATCTTTCCATCCATAGTATTCCTCAATTCCCATAAGCTTCGGGGGTTTCTGAGTAGTCCCCATTTCGTTTTCAGAATTCATGTTCTGAGCAATGGAAGATGAACTAGACGATGTTGCAAAAGCGTTGTGGAAATCGTTGTCCATGTTTTAATCACTTTCAAGCGAACTGGTCAAGTGAACAATCTTTGAAGCGAAATGATCAAGCTGATTGAAGCGAAATCCTTGAAGCGAAATGATTCAAGCGAAACTTTCAATTTAACACTTTCTGAAGCGAAAACCTTTGAAGCGATCCTGAATGAAGCGAACACCTTAAAGCGAAAATCTTGAAGCGAAAACGAACTCTGTTTGAAGCGAAATGTTAAGTGTCGCTTGGAGTTTCAAGCGAAATCGTCCAATAAAACTTCGTTCTTCAAGCGAAATCCATTCGAAGGTCGATTTTGATCACTTTTAGGTCGAATTTGGCTGTGAAACTTTCAAGGGTTTGTTATCTAGTACTTTTAAACAATCCGTGAGAAATTGAATTGATTTTGACCGTGAAAAGTTTCTGAACTGTTAAAAGAAGATGTAGAAGTAAGAAAACAAGATGAATTTCGGCTGATTTTTGCAGAACTCCTCCTCCTGAGCTCTGATACCAATTGTAAGGACCGGGTTCGCGACCTAAACGAGTCGGTTCAGAGGAATTCTATCAAATACAGGTGCGGAAAACAAGTATTTGACTATTAAACAGCTGAATCTTCACTTTAATACTGATTATATTGATATTTGAACACAAATACAATCAGTTCTCACACCGGCAGCACTTCGGTATGGAATTTCAGAATTGATACTTATGATTTCGCTTGACACTGAACACCTATATATAGACTTTGAGATTTCGCTTCAGCATCACTCAAGCGAAATCTGATATGATGATTTCGCTTGAGGTTTCAAGCGAAAACTCAAATACATTACACACTTTCAAGCGAAATCTTCTAACTCTCTCTCATTTTCTCATTCTACGAGCCCTGATCTATTCTATCTAAAGTAAGACTCGATACAAGACGAAGTCGACAGATGTAGTGCACCAACAGCTTCTTGGGGTGTAACATGTTACCTTATTAAAAACACACTTAAACTTATTCTTTATGCAATGCACAAAACAATCCTTATACATGAATACTATGTTATGATACTTGATGCCTACGTAGACCATACTTATGTGATATGTTTTAGTCATTAGCTTTCACGAGCCTCCATTTGACATGTATAGCGCTATAGGAGTAACGCACCGCCCCCTTTAAACTTGGGTCATGTTGAATTAACTAAACTTTCTTGCGTAAACAGAGGATTGGCTAGAAATATTGCATGCCATGTTAGGTTGATCTCGTATAAACTAAGTTGCCATGTGGATTCGTTTTTAAACTTTTATACTTATACCTATTCATAAACTTGTATACTCGCCTTTGATTTTGCATTGAACTTTATTTTTAACATGTTACAGGATGAAGATGATGATGCTATGAAACAAAGTAGCGTTGATGCCTAGATACACATATAGACGTTTAGGTTTAAATGTTGTATCAATTTTGCTTATGTTGTTATGTATTTCTTTTGAACTTGTTGTTATTTGGGTTTATGTAATGTTGACAATTTGAAGTTATGAAATAAAATGGGAATTATTTAATTATCGTCACATAAGGGATATGAAGTCTCTTGCAATCTTCACACTTATTCTCATCCCGATGATTCCGCCATTGGTTGGGGTGTGACAGATTGGTATCAGAGCCATAACGATACTGAATTAGGTAGAATTGCCATGTTCGACCTAGTCTATAGTAGAAACCATATTTTTGACCATTCTTGATACTTGCTTAAAACGTTATTCTTCCTTCTTTGCTCCTTTCTCTTCTTTTGGTCTTAATACTTACATTATGTCTTTCCTAAGACAATTTACACAATACACTTGAAGACACTCTTTATGCAAAAGAGACGAGTTACCAAAATAGGCGTGAAACCCACAATTTGGTAACAACTCTCATTCCGCTTATTCTTATTTTTGCACGAAATTTCGCCATTTAGCTAGGAGTGAAATCCACATCTAAATGGTAAATTTCCAATTCAAACTCTAGTGGACCCTCGTCAAAGTGTTGAAATTATATTTTGACCCGACGAGTACTAACCACATTAGGGTACGAAATCGTCGAGTTAGGGGTGAAACCCGTACCTTGTCGATTAAGTCCCATTCCTTGATTTTCGTTCTCGCCAAAGTTTCGATTGTTTCAATCGATTAGAGACGTGTAGTAACTGGAAGGGTAAGATACCGTTAATCGCTTCTCGATGAGAGTATCTTACCTATAGGCCAAAGCACGTTTCTCTAATTTGAAAGGGCTTTCGATTCACTTTGGAATAGTCAACGTTTCTTTACCCGAAACAATCCTATGTTTTATGAGCCTCTCTTTTATGTAATTCAATTTATATGTGATTTTATACTTGTACCTCGTTCGTTTCAAAACCGTTACACAATTCGCACATCTCGCGCAATAAAAAACAATAATAATCCTCGCGAACAAACTAAATTTATACTCTTTATACGCATTCTTATGTGTTTATACTTGTGACTACGTGTTGAAACTTCACACCTGTTTGAATTATACATGATACATGGTGCATACATGCTTATACATGCAAAACTTATTTTCCATTTATGATCGAGTCTCATCCTTTCCTTCTCTTTCGATCTTTTAGATGTCGTCTAGCGGTTCCAAGAAAATCAAGTCAAAGAAGGGTTCGACTTCCCCCACCATGTCACAAAAGGGTTGCATGAAATTCATGGCCAAGCAAATGGCTAAGGTCCTACCCGACATTTTTAGCAAGATTCAGTCAAACACCGATTCGCCGCATGGCTCTGTCGACTTAAAGGCAGACAAACCCAAATCAACCTTCCAGTTCAAGAAATTCATTGCTTGTAAACCCTTAGAGTTTACTGGCAAAAATGGCGCTACCGCCATGATGAACTGGTTTGATGCAATCGAGCTTACCTTCCTGCAAAGTGGCTGCCCTGATGAACTAAGAACTTTGAACGCAACAGGGGTGTTTCATGAAAAGGCACTCGAATGGTGGACGACAGAACGTAACAAGAGGGAAAACGAGGTTGCACATGCTATGCTTTGGGGCAATTTCAAACAGCTTATGAGAGACCACTTCTGTCCTCCTCACGAACTCCAAAAATTGGAGAACGAATTTTGGAACATTACTCATAAGGGGAGCGACATGGATGGCCTGATTACGCGCTTTAAACAACTCAGTGTCCTCTATCCTGGACAAGTTGAGACCGTCCCCAAGACCATAGCCAAATTCCTTCGTTGTGTTGCACCTTCCCTGACAAACCACCTTGCCTCTGCTAATCCCCAAACCATCGAAGATGCTTTTCTTATAGCCACCGAACTTAACAACAACTGCGTTCTTCATGGAACCTTTGACAAGGTTTCAACAAAGAATGCACGCCAAGCTACAATCGACACTGCTACTGATGAGCCCTTACCCTCCCAATCGTCCAAGAAAAACCAAGGCAAGAAGCGGAAGGCTTCAAGCCAAAATTGTGCGGTCGTCACTCCGCCAAACCCACAACCCTTACAAGCCTTAGCCGCCGTTGCACCCGCAAACACCGAACCACCAAAACAAGGTTATGTTGGAACCCATCCCAAATGTACCACCTGTCTGTTTCATCATCCAACCAACGTACCCTGTCGCAAATGTGCCAACTGCCAGAGGTATGGTCATTTTGTTAACCGATGCCGAAACTTCCCGCAAGCTCCAAATGCTCCTGTGCGAGCATGTTTCAAGTGTGGCGATCCCAATCATCTCGCCAATGTCTGTCCCCAGCGTTATCAACCTCCACAACAACAGCAGCAACAGCAGCAGTGACCGCCACAGCAGCAACAACAGGCTCAACAACCCGCTCGAGGCCGAGCCTTTCTTCTCACTACTGCCCAAGCTCAAAACACGAATGATGTCATTACTGGTACGTTCCTTGTGAACCATATTTATGCTTCTTGTCTGTAACAACTCTCACTAAAATTAATACTTAGTAGGTTAATTATCTATTAAGAAAACCTTAATTGAGAAACCCAAGTAATTCTGCACTAACCCTAAAATTTTCAAAACATTTAGAATCAGGATTAGGGCCCCTAAAACTTAAGGGGGGTAAACCCTAAGTTGATAGTTATCTCTAAAATGCGTTGTACAAACTGAGAATTCACGAACTATCAACTCAACAGGCCTATACTAGTGACAAGGCTACTCTAGGCTAGGGTGTTACCACTGGCGAGTCGCGACAGAATCAGTGTCACCTGTCGCGACACGCGGGGGGTGCAAAATTAGGGTATAAATACAGGGCATTGGGACTTGAATTCTGTCTTTGAAACGACGTAAATTCGCTTTACGTAGACTGAGTTATCACAGAAACAGTTCACTAAACACACACTAATCACGAAGTGCTGCCACAATCAGGGTAATAACTCGATCGCTATTACGATTCAACGTCTGATCGATTATAACTATCCAACGATTGTTTAAGTGCCGCTCAAATTGAGTTTATACTTTATTAATTCATCGTGATTTCGACTTGAATGTTTGAGTACTGCTCGAATTCGGACTATACTCTGTCATTCGTTGTGAATCCGCTGAATTGTTAAGTATTGCACTAATAACTCGTTGTGAGGGTTTAATCTCGTGAATTGTCGTAACTGCTGTATTAGTTACTAACCTGTTATGTGTGCATTGTTATTTAAAATTAGGTTAATCAAGGCTAATCGGTAGGCTTATATTCTGCTCGTTAAAATCTACAATGTGAGTCATTCTCTTTTTATCAAATTGCTTTATAAATTCTTAAAATATTTTCAAAGTTATAATTACAGTGATTAAGTTTATGTAATCACCAAATTACAGCCGGTATTTGGGGTATTGTGCACAGTATTGCTGTTTTATCACTTTAGGTGGGCGAACCAAAATTTAGTGATAACCGTCATTCATTGGGGCAGCCAATGGTGATATGACCACAGTCACCGAAAAGAGTCGAGTGACAAATACTGTGGGTAGTTGGTTTGATATCAGAAACATTGTAATATCTTAATACTGTGAATTATACCAAACGAGTCATTTTAGTAAAACTGAATGATTCACTCAGTATTTCCCTGCTGACAAAACCTTTTTCAAACATGTTTCAGGTAATCTGTTGTGAGCAAAGGAAAAGTGCTATGGAGCACTACCAGCTTAGAAAAGTGGCTCAATGTAAATAAATAAAGAAACATGTTTTAAGAAATAAAGATTTCCCAGCGAAATCACTTTTTTGTAAATTATGGGAATTATCCCTATATTATATATAAACGAGCAGTTTTAATATTAATCGATCCTGTTTAAAAAGACTTCCGCTGTCACTAAATTAGATACCATCAAAGTTCCTGCCTCGCGGCTCTGGACCGGGTCAAACCGGGGCCAAGGGTCGTGACAGGAAAAGGTGGTATCAGAGCCACTGATTTAAGCTTACTATTGATTTTAGCCTATTAAAATAATTGAGAGATACTTAGGAAATTTAATTGCCATTCTGTGAAAATATGTTTTATTAACTGATTAATTGTTGAGTTACAGTATGGGTAAACACAAGATTTCTGCTATCTACCACAAATTAAATACTGCACCCACAGAGAAAGGAACCTCTTCCTCCAAACACACAGCAGATCTGGAGGAAGGGATTTTTGTCCGTAAAGCAAATTATGAAAATCCTCTTACCCAAGATAAAAGAAATTTGATTCTTAGAAAGGGAAAGGAGAAAATAAAGAAAACCCAAGTCAAGAAAGTGAGGTTTAATTCAGAAATCCAGGAATTAGGCAATAGGTCACCTTGGGAAGACACATTAGATGAAAAATGGGCAAACCTTTATATGCTAGCTACCGTAGCAGAGAATGCAAACCTCTAAAATATCAATCAGCCTGGTCTAGTAGAAAATTAATCTCCAGTAAATAAATAAAGTATAGTGTGTTCTCTTTCCTGTAGTCTTTTGTACAAATCAGTATGCAATAAACTTTAATGTTTATTTGTAAAACTTTGTTCCAAAGTTTTAACTTAGCATTTTTGTGCATTTTGCATATATGCTATCCAGCATGAGTGAGATATCGGAAGCATTTCAGAATCTCAACCTCTACCCAGTACCAATTGAAGTCTCCCACGACTTTACTGGTTATATTGCTGACATAGAGCAACCTCTGGAATTCCAAACTCCACCGCTGGAAAAAGCAAAACTTAAAAAGAAAAGAAGATATGTAGGATGGAGGAAAGTGCGCAGGAGAAAGCCAGTTATTAGGAAACTCCCCAAAATAGAAAACCCTATAGACAAAGGAAAAGGAATCGAAATCGGAGAAAGTTCTAATCCAGCAGAGATAGAAATCAGGAAAGATTCTAAACAAAAAGGAATAGAAATTGGAGAGAGTTCTAGACAAACTGAAGAAATCACATTTCAAGATGAAATAGACCGTCTACTAGCAAATTGTGATGTCATTAGCCCTATCCATAATAATCTATATCCTTACATAGAAACCCAACTTCCTGTGAATCTGGAACCAGCTATTCCAGACCCACTAATCCACACTCGACCTTTAGGCCAAATGGAAGAATGGTGGACAAATGACTGGCAATTTGAAAATATCATCAACAGTCCTTATTCTTTCCTTCCACAGTTTGATCCAGAACCTATCCCCAATCCTCCAATGAGCAACGAAAACTTAGCCGAACTCCGTCAGTTCGGTGAAGAGCTGATAGGTACAGGGAATAGGATCCGGGAAATGGGGGAACAAATTTCCTGGAAGTACGACGAAAGGGAGCGTCGCTACTAAACTGCTAGTTGACCAAAGAATAGTGGGGTTGGGAAGAATGTCTGTATAATAATAATAATAATAATAATAATAATAATAATAATAATAGTTAAATATAATTCTGTAAAATGGGAAATAAAACATTGTAAGATAAACAGTGTGTATGGATGCCTATATATATATAAAGCAAAATAGAAGTCGAAACATCGACGATTTTGGATATATATATATCTGTGTTGTAAGATTTTATGTGCTTCTGTGTAATTGTTTTATTTACAATCATTTGATACTAATAGTTATATTTTTAATAATTATCAGATGGAAAACGCTAATAATGAACCAGTTAATGAGATTAATCAATCTGAGCAAAACGCAGGGGATCAATATATGACTAGGCAGGATATAGAAAATATTGTTGCTCAAGGGATAGCCAATGCTATTCCAGCATTCGTTGCTGCTATTAAAAATCCAATAGAACCGCAACAAATCGTTCCTAGTAAACGTACTCAGGAAGATAATTTTAGTCATAGTGTAAATGGAGGCGGCAATCATGACGATAATAATCCACGACAGGCTCCACCTCCTAAGAAAATGAAAGCCGCAACACCTGGTTGCACTTTCAAAGAATTTCTTGCTTGCAAACCTGCTGAATTTGCAGGTAACGAAGGAGCAACTGCAGTACTACGTTGGTTAGAGAAAACCGAAGCAGTAATTGCAATAAGTAAGTGTTCCGAAGAAGATCAGGTTATGTATGCATCAAATTTATTCAAAGAAGGGGCACTAGAATGGTGGAACACCGTATTACAATCAAAAGGAAGAAGAATGGCTTATGCTATGAACTGGGAAGAATTTAAAATTCTTGTAGAAAGGAAATATTGTCCTGAATATGAAAAGGAACAAATGGCAAATAAGTTCCTAAACCATCGTATGGTAGGAGTAGAGTGTCGCGGTTATACTTCAACATTCTTTGAATATGCTAGAGTGGTACCAACACTGGCTTCGCCAGAACCGGTACTCATTTCCCGTTACATTTGGGGATTAGTTAGTGAAATTCGTAACATCGTTAAAGCTGCGAGACCTCGCATTATTGACGATGCTGTGGAACTAGCTAATACCCTAACTGATGAACTAGTGCGAACAAGAGAAGAAGATCGAAAGAAGGAATTAGCTCAAAAGATTACCCAAGGATTCCGTGTGGGTAATGATAATAATAGGTTCAAGAAAAGAGGAAGGAGACAATCTGCACAACCGCCTTTTTGTAGCAATTGCAAAAAGAATCATTTTGGAAAATGCAATGTAAATTGCAACTTCTGCAAAATGGCAGGACATCGTGAAGAAAATTGCAAAAAGAAAACCATAGTCTGCTATAGCTGTGGAGAAATCGGACATTACAAAACAGAATGTCCTAAATTAATTAAAACCGCAGACAATAAAGGCAAACCAGCTGATGGAACAACAAAGAAGAATGCCCGAGCATTTCAGCTAACCACTCAGGAAGCCGAATTAATTCCCGACGTTATAGCTGGTACATTCTTGGTCCACAACGTTTATGCAAAAGTATTATTTGACTCTGGTGCAAACCAAAGTTTTATCAATACTTCATTTTGCCAAGCCCTTAACTTACCCTTAACCACTCTTAGGCAAATTTTTACAGTCGAAACGACAGACGGAAATTCTGTTAACATAAATAAGGTTTTGCAAGAAGGAAAAATAGAACTGTTAGGCCATAAGTTTTCTGCAAACCTGCTACCTATGAAGTTAGCCGGGTTCGATGTAGTGTTAGGAATGGATTGGTTGATAGCCAACCATGCTCGAATCCTTTGTGATAAGAATTCCATAGAAATTCAATCACCTACCGGAGAAGTGATTAGGATCACCGGAGATAAACCACGTAAGCCCATGAAGTTCATATCAGTAATGAAAGTTGCTAATTATGAACGAAAACAAGGAATAGTATATATGATTTCAGTAATCATAAGTACTAAGGGTAAAGATCTTAAGGAAATACCAATAGTCTCAGAATACCCAGATGTATTTCCAGAAGAATTACCTGGGTTACCACCTGATAGAGAAGTAGAGTTTAGGATTCATCTAATTCCAGGAACTACACCGATAGCCAAGGCACCTTATCGGTTAGCACCTACAGAAATGTTAGAACTGAAAAAGCAGTTAGATGAATTACTAAGTAAAGGATTCATACAACCTAGTTCATCCCCTTGGGGAGCACCAGTGTTGTTTGTGAAAAAGAAAGATGGATCAATGAGAATGTGTATCGATTATAGAGAATTAAATAAAGTTACAATTAAGAATCGATACCCATTACCTAGGATTGACGATCTTTTTGATCAACTTCAAGGTGCTAGATATTTTTCTAAGATAGACTTAAGATCCGGATATCACCAGTTGAAAGTACAAGAAGAAGACATACCTAAAACTGCTTTCAGAACTAGGTATGGCCATTATGAGTTTACAGTCATGCCCTTTGGACTAACAAATGCCCCAGCAGCATTTATGGACATGATGAATCGGATCTGTAAGCCATACTTGGATAAATTTGTAATCGTATTCATCGACGATATACTTATTTATTCCAAGAGTCAGGAAGAACATTGCAAGCACTTGCATTCACTCTTAACTTTGTTAAGAAAAGAAAAGCTTTATGCCAAATTCTCGAAGTGTGAATTTTGGTTAAAGGAAGTGCAATTCCTAGGACATATGGTGAATCACGAAGGCATTCATGTAGATCCTACTAAAATAGAAGCAATCATCAAATGGAAGGTCCCACAAACAGCTATGGAAATTAGAAGTTTTCTAGGCTTAGTCGGATACTACAGACGATTCATTAAAGATTTCTCTAAGATAGCTGTACCTTTGACTAAGTTAACCTGTAAAGCCGCTAAGTTTGAATGGGGACATAGGCAAGAAGAAGCTTTTAAGATTTTAAAACACCGTTTGACGAATGCTCCAATTTTAGCATTACCCGAAGGAACAGAAGATTTTGAAGTATATTGTGATGCTTCAAAATTAGGATTTGGATGTGTATTGATGCAACGCAAGAAGGTAATTGCGTATGCCTCCCGGCAATTGAAAAAGCACGAGGAAAATTATATGACTCATGACTTAGAATTAGGAGCCATAATTTTTGCCCTTAAAATATAGAGACATTATCTGTATGGAAGTAAGTTTACTGTTTATACAGATCATAAAAGTTTAAGGTATATATTTGGGCAGAAAGAGTTAAATATGAGGCAAAGAAGATGGATGGAAGTTTTAAGCGATTACGACTGTGATATTCAATATCACGAAGGAAAGGCAAACGTAGTTGCAGATGCCTTAAGTCGTAAGTATCATGAAAAGCAACGACGAGCTCGTGCTCTTAGATTAAATCTACAAGTAGATTTAATGGAACAATTAAAGAAAGTTCAGGAAACAGCAATCAAAGACGATGCTGAAGGAATGAAAGGTTATATAAAGGAACTAGAGCAAGGAAATGATGGAATTTGGAGATTCCACAAGAAACGAATTTAGGTACCTAAGCAAGGAGAATTAAGAAATAAGATTTTAGAGGAAGCCCATAAATCTAGGTATACTATGCATCCAGGAAACAATAAGATGTACCAAGATTTAAGAAAGAATTCCTGGTGGATAGGAATGAAGAAAGATATAGCAAGATATGTTTCTAAGTGTCTTACTTGTTCACAAGTTAAGGCAGAACACCAGAAACCTTCAGGACTACTACAACAATTGGAAATGCCGGTGTGGAAATGGGAACTTATAACAATGGATTTTGTTACTAAGTTGCCTAAAACAAGAAAAGGTAATGATGCGATTTGGGTAATTGTGGATCGATTAACCAAATCAGCACATTTTCTACCAATGAAGGAAACCTTTAGCATGGAAAGGTTAGCCAAGTTGTACGTAGACGAAGTGGTATCGTTACATGGAGTCCCACTCTCCATTGTATCAGATAGGGATAGTCGTTTCACTTCTCATTTTTGGAAAAGTTTCCAGCAAGCTATGGGAACTCGACTAAATTTGAGTACGGCATATCATCCTCAAACAGATGGGCAAAGTGAAAGAACCATCCAAACTCTAGAAGACATGCTTCGAGCATGTGTAATAGATTTTAGTGGAAATTGGGATGATCATTTACCCTTAATTGAATTCTCCTATAATAATAATTACCATTCATGTATTGAAACTGCTCCATTTGAAGCACTATATGGACGTAAGTGCAGAACTCCAGTTTGTTGGGCAGAAATAGGAGAAAGTCAATTATCAGGTCCAGAAATTGTACAAGAAACTACTGACAAAATAACTCAAATAAAGGAAAGACTGAAAACAGCCCGAGATCGTCAGAAGAGCTATGCAGATAATCGCCGCAAGCCGTTAGAATTTCAATTCGGAGACAAAGTACTATTAAAAGTTTCTCCTTGGAAAGGAGTTGTTCAATTCGGTAAGAAAGGAAAGCTAAGTCCCAGGTACGTAGGACCATTTTCAGTGATCCAACGTATAGGACCAGTTGCTTATCGTTTACAACTACCAGAAGAATTAGCTGGAGTACATGATGTATTTCATGTATCCAATCTCAAGAAATGCTTATCAGATGAATAACTGGTAGTACCTCTTCAAGATATTGAGGTAAACGAAGAGCTGAAATTTGTTGAGAAACCTCTTCAAATTGAGGATCGAAAGATTAAGTTTCTCAAACATAAACGACTAGTTTTAGTCAAAGTCAGATGGAATTCAAAGAGAGGACCAGAATACACTTGGGAGCTGGAATCAGAAATGAAGCGAAAGTATCCTCATTTATTCCAGTAAATCTCGAGGACGAGATTTTTCTTAAGGTGGGGAGGATGTAACAACTCTCACTAAAATTAATACTTAGTAGGTTAATTATCTATTAAGAAAACCTTAATTGAGAAACCCAAGTAATTCTGCACTAACCCTAAAATTTTCAAAACATTTAGAATCAGGATTAGGGCCCCTAAGACTTAAGGGGGGTAAACCCTAAGTTGATAGTTATCTCTAAAATGCGTTGTACAAACTGAGAATTCACGAACTATCAACTCAACAGGCCTATACTAGTGACAAGGCTACTCTAGGCTAGGGTGTTACCACAGGCGAGTCGCGACAGAATCAGTGTCACCTGTCGCGACACGCGGGGGGGGGGGTGCAAAATTAGGGTATAAATACAGGGCATTGGGACTTGAATTCTGTCTTTGAAACGACGTAAATTCGCTTTACGTAGACTGAGTTATCACAGAAACAGTTCACTAAACACACACTAATCACGAAGTGCTGCCACAATCAGGGTAATAACTCGATCGCTATTACGATTCAACGTCTGATCGATTATAACTATCCAACGATTGTTTAAGTGCCGCTCAAATTGAGTTTATACTTTATTAATTCATCGTGATTTCGACTTGAATGTTTGAGTACTGCTTGAATTCGGACTATACTCTGTCATTCGTTGTGAATCCGCTGAATTGTTAAGTATTGCACTAATAACTCGTTGTGAGGGTTTAATCTCGTGAATTGTCGTAACTGCTGTATTAGTTACTAACCTGTTATGTGTGCATTGTTATTTAAAATTAGGTTAATCAAGGCTAATCAGTAGGCTTATATTCTGCTCGTTAAAATCTACAATGTGAGTCATTCTCTTTTTATCAAATTGCTTTATAAATTCTTAAAATATTTTCAAAGTTATAATTACAGTGATTAAGTTTATGTAATCACCAAATTACAGCCGGTATGTGGGGTATTGTGCACAGTATTGCTGTTTTATCACTTTAGGTGGGCGAACCAAAATTTAGTGATAACCGTCATTCATTGGGGCAGCCAATGGTGATATGACCACAGTCACCGAAAAGAGTCGAGTGACAAATACTGTGGGTAGTTGGTTTGATATCAGAAACATTGTAATATCTTAATACTGTGAATTATACCAAACGAGTCATTTTAGTAAAACTGAATGATTCACTCAGTATTTCCCTGCTGACAAAACATTTTTCAAACATGTTTCAGGTAATCTGTTGTGAGCAAAGGAAAAGTGCTATGGAGCACTACCAGCTTAGAAAAGTGGCTCAATGTAAATAAATAAAGAAACATGTTTTAAGAAATAAAGATTTCCCAGCGAAATCACTTTTTTGTAAATTATGGGAATTATCCCTATATTATATATAAACGAGCAGTTTTAATATTAATCGATCCTGTTTAAAAAGACTTCCGCTGTCACTAAATTAGATACCATCAAAGTTCCTGCCTCGCGGCTCTGGACCGGGTCAAACCGGGGCCAAGGGTCGTGACATTGTCTATTTGATACTGGCGCCGATAAAAGTTTTGTGTCGTTAGAATTCGAATCTTTGCTTAAGTGTAAATGCTCCAAGTTGCCAAAATCTTTCGCTGTCGAGGTCGCTAATGGTAAAACCGTCGATGTCGATTCTGTTCTCTCCAATTGTTCGTTGATCCTTAACGATCATACGTTTTCAATCAATCTCGTACCTATGCAAATGGGTAGTTTCGACGTCATAGTAGGTATGGACTGGCTTAGGCGAGTTCGTGCTGAAGTTGTCTGTTCTGAGAAGTTTATTCGTCTACCTCTTCCAAACGGTGATTCCCTACACGTCTATGGCGAAAAGCCTTCTCGAGGCCTTAAGCTTATGTCGTGTATTCAAGCAAACAAATGCTTGCGCAAGGGTACCTTCGACTTTCTCGCCCACATTGTGGATAAGAGGGACAAAGGCCCAAGCATAAACGACGTTCCCGTTGTACGTGACTTCCCTGATGTGTTTCCCGACGATCTTCCTGGACCACCTCCTGCTCGTGCTGTCGACTTTCGAATCGATTTAGTGCCTCGCGCAACGCCTGTCGCTAAATCTCCTTACCGTTTAGCACCCTCCGAGATGCAAGAACTCTCGAGTCAACTCCAAGAGCTTCTTGATAAAGGCTTTATACGCCCTTGTACTTCTCCTTGGGGCGCTCCCGTTTTGTTCATTAAAAAGAAAGATGGGTCATTCTGAATGTGTATTGACTATCGTGAGCTCAACAAGCTTACTATCAAGAACCGATACCCTCTTCCGTGCATCGATGATCTCTTCGAGCAGTTGCATGGTGCGACCTGCTTTTCAAAAATCGATCTTCATTCTGGGTATCATCAACTTCGAGTTCTCGAAGAAGATGTGCCGAAGACCGCCTTTCGTACACGTTATGGTCATTACGAATTCGTGGTCATGCCCTACGCGCCTTCTGTATTCATGGATTTGATGAACCGCGTGTGCAAAGCGTACTTGGACCGTTTCGTGATTGTTTTCATCGACAATATTCTCATCTATTCCAAGACACAAGAAGAGCATAAACGACACTTGCGTCTTATCCTCGAACTTCTTCGTGCTGAACATCTATACGCCAAATTCTCCAAGTGTGAATTTTGGTTAAAAGAGGTTCAATTCCTTGGTCATACTGTCAACGAACTTGGTATTCACATTGACCCTGCTAAAATCGAAGCTGTAAAGAATTGGATCACACCTAAATCTCCGTCCGAAATTCGTTCGTTTCTTGGTCTTGCTGGTTACTATCATCGCTTTATCTCCAACTTTTCGAAAATCGCCGTCCCTTTGACCTCCTTGACTCAAAAAGAGAAACCTTTTGTTTGGGGTCCTGAGCAAGAGGAGTCTTTTCAAACGCTCAAGGACATGCTATGCAATGCTCCTATCCTCACACTTCCTGATGGGAACGATGACTTCGTCGTTTATTGCGATGCTTCCCGCCTTGGCCTTGGTTGTGTGCTTATGCAACGAGACAAGGTCATCGCTTATGCGTCAAGGCAACTCAAGATACATGAGAAAAACTATACTACTCACGACCTTGAACTTGGCGCAGTTGTTTTTGCGTTGAAGATTTGGCGACACTACCTTTATGGTACTAAGTGTTTGGTCTTCACCGACCATAGGAGCCTTCAACACATCTTTGACCAAAAAGAACTGAACATGCGTCAACGTCGTTGGGTGGAACTATTAAACGACTACGACTGCGAAATCAAATACCACCCAGGTAAAGCGAATGTAGTAGCGGACGCCCTTAGTCGTAAAACTCATGTCAAAAGTATCCGTTGTTTCCAACTCATCCACGATCTTCAGAATCGCATACGTGACGCTCAATATTCATCTGTTAACGAGGGTAACCTCTACAACGAGATGCAATGTGGTGCTGAAAAGAGTCTCGTATCCAAACCTGATGGTATTTTATACTATCTTAATCGTATCTGGATTCCTAATCGTGATAACCTTCAAAAGTTCCTGATGAAGGAGGCACATAATAAAAAGTATTCTATTCACCCTGGTGCCGACAAGATGTACCATGATATGCGTACATCCTATTGGTGGCCTGGAATGAAGAAAGATATAGCCACTTTCGTCTCGAAATGTCTCACTTGTTCGAAGGTGAAAGCCGAACATCAACGCCCCTCTGGCTTGCTCGAACAACCAAGGATTCCTATCTGGAAATGGGAGAGCATTGCCATGGATTTCATTACTAAGCTTCCATGCACTTCTTCTGGTCATGATAGTATTTGGGTGATCGTAGACCGATTGACCAAATCAGCTCACTTCCTCCCCATTCGTGAAGATTTCAAAGTCGAGAAATTGGCTAAAATCTACACTGATGAGATCATCTGTCGCCATGGTATTCCCGTTGACATCATTTCCGATCGTGACGCTCGTTTTACGTCTCGCCTTTGGCAAACTTTTCAATCTGCTATGGGTACTGAACTTAACCTTAGCACTGCGTTCCATCCTCAGACAGACGGTCAAACCGAGCGTACTATCCAAACTTTAGAGGATATGCTTCGTTCGTGCGTAATAGATTTTGGTGGCAACTGGGATACACACTTGCCTTTGGTCGAATTCTCGTACAATAACAGTTATCACACGAGTATTAAAATGGCACCCTTCGAATCATTGTATGGTCGCAAGTGTCGTTCGCCTATTTGTTGGCACGAGATTGGTGACGCTCATTTCACTAGTCCCGAGCTCATACAAGAGACGACGGACAAGATTTTACAGGTTCGAGACAACTTATTGAAAGCCAGGAACCGACTAAAGAGCTACGCCGATAAGGGTCGCAAACCCATGGAATTCGAGACAGGTGACTATGTACTTCTCAAGGTATCCCCATGGAAAGGCGTGGTTCGATTTGGCAAGAAAGGGAAACTCTCACCTCGCTACGTTTGTCCTTTCAGAATTCTCGAAAGGATTGGCAAGGTTGCGTATAGACTGGACCTGCCTGAAGAACTCAACAATATACACCCTATCTTCCACGTATCCAACTTGAAGAAGTGCCTAGCTGACGAAGGACTACACGTTCCTCTCGAAGACTTGCAAGTCAACAAAAATCTTCACTTTGTGGAAAAACCGGTCGAAATCATGGACCGAGGAGCCAAGCGATTGAGGCGCAGTCGAATACCTATTGTCAAGGTTCGATGGGAAGGAAAGCATGGCGCTGAATTTACTTGGGAACTCGAGAGTGATATGAAGACGAAGTATCCACATCTTTTCCCTAAGTCATCCTCAATTTCGGGACGAAATTCCCCAAAGGAAGGGAGACTGTAACGCCCTGCTTATTTGTACTTTCCATTTTTAGCAGGTCTTGTTCGTGTTTCTATTTTTTTTTTGGAAACCTTGTGCTCTTGTAATCGTTCTTTCTTTGAAATCGTTGTAAACTCGAGACTTGAATCATGAATGAAAATTTGCATTTCTTTAAATACGTGTTATACATACTTCATACATAGTTATACATTTGATGGTGAAACAATTTGATACCTACTCGTGATGCTTACAAACGTACGTTGAATTCATAAATACGTGACATTCATACTTGATACCGTGATTAATTACGAGTCTTATACTTAGTGTTATTCTTTTGATGCTTGAGATACACTTGATACATGCTATATATGCTAAAATACCCTAAAAGGGTCATAAAACACGTAAACTATATCATTGGGACATGTTGCAAGTCAGTAAAACAAAAAAATAAAATTTTTGTTGTCTGCCAATGGCTTACGGACCGTAAGCCACCACCCTTACGGTCCGTATGGAAGTCTGGGCGGGCAGAAAACACAACAGCTTCATTCCTCCGCGATTTTGCACGAAATCCCATGTTTCTTTCTCCGCCAATCAGCTCTAAACCTCCATTAAACACCTCCAATCAACCCTAAACTCATCCCCTATAAATACCCATCTCCTCCAAACCATTCTACACTTTCAACACTCTCAAATCTCTCCAAAATCACTCTCAAGTTCTTGCAAAATTCTGAAATTCGGACAGATTCATACCTCCATACAAAAGTGAGCATAACTTGCTCAAAACTCAACCAAATTACTTGATTCTTCTTCCTACTTGCTTGGATAATCATTGGGTTCGATTCCTTGATTTCTCCTTGGAGAAATCAGACCTGGAAACGCCCTGAAATTGTCCATAAACTTTCTGTTTTGTTTCAAACTTTCTTAAACTCTTGAATACTTCAAACAAGCTTGTGTTCTTATGCTTCTAGTCCATAATATGATTAGTAAAGCTCAACCAAGATTGTTTTACACTTAATATGAGTGTCTAAACACTCTAAACTTTCTGTTTTAATCGAGCTATTAGCTTGCAAGTGGTGTCAAGTCTTGAACTTGAAGATGGTGTGACTACTTGGCTAGCCTAGGCTAACCTACATACAAGTCCACACATCACTTGATGTTTTGCTTAGATTAGTTATATTATTTCTTGTACATATCTATGAGGTTCCTAAATGGAAGGTTCGTCCTCCTACCTCTTACATGACCTATATGTTAACATATCATTCGAGGTACCAAAGTGGAGTATTTCACCTCCCACCTCCTACTTGACTTATATGACACCAAGAGGTACCAAAGTGGAAGGTTTAACCTCCCGCCTCCTACATGACTAAATATATTATTATGTATATGATATGACTATAAATATCCTTAAACCGAACCCTTGATAGTGGTTAAACAAATCATCTACCAAGTTACTAAGTTTATCACTATGTGTATAGTTCCTTGTCACGATTCTAATAGGTCTTGAACCTATGAAATCACATACAATCCTTAGGGATTTCCATAGTGTCAAGACAAGTGCTAATGCCATAGTGAATATTTTCATAATATTTACTTTGTCATTTCTTTGAATCTTAAGTCCGAATATTCCATCTTCCTTCCAAATTACTCATACACCTTGACTTTCCTCTTGTAGGATAACTTGGTGTTTCCCCCATCAACCAACTCTTCACGGATTCAAGTAGGAAAGCTTGCAAAACCGTGAGTATACTCGCAACCCCCTTTTTATGTTTACCACTTCTTGGGGTGTAACATGTTACCTTATTAAAAACACACTTAAACTTATTCTTTATGCAATGCACAAAACAATCCTTATACATGAATACTATGTTATGATACTTGATGCCTACGTGGACCATACTTATGTGATATGTTTTAGTCATTAGCTTTCACGAGCCTCCATTTGACATGTATAGCGCTATAGGAGTAACGCACCGCCCCCTTTAAACTTGGGTCATGTTGAATTAACTAAACTTTCTTGCGTAAACAGAGGATTGGCTAGAAATATTGCATGCCATGTTAGGTTGATCTCGTATAAACTAAGTTGCCATGTGGATTCGTTTTTAAACTTTTATACTTATACCTATTCATAAACTTGTATACTCGCCTTTACTTTTGCATTGAACTTTATTTTTAACATGTTACAAGATGAAGATGATGATGCTATGAAACAAAGTAGCGTTGATGCCTAGATACACATATAGACGTTTAGGTTTAAATGTTGTATCAATTTTGCTTATGTTGTTATGTATTTCTTTTGAACTTGTTGTTATTTGGGTTTATGTAATGTTGACAATTTGAAGTTATGAAGTCTCTTGCAATCTTCACACTTCGTCTCATCCCGATGTTTCCGCCATTGGTTGGGGTGTGACAGATTGGTATCAGAGCCATAACTATACTGAATTAGGTAGAATTGCCATGTTCGACCTAGTCTATAGTAGAAACCATATTTTTGACCATTCTTGATACTTGCTTAAAACGTTATTCTTCCATCTTTGCTCCTTTCTCTTCTTTTGGTCTTAATACTTACATTATGTCTTTCCTAAGACAATTTACACAATACACTTGAAGACTTGAAGACACTCTTTATGCAAAAGAGACGAGTTACCAAAATAGGCGTGAACCCCACAATTTGGTAACGACTCTCATTCCGCTTATTCTTATTTTTGCACGAAATTTCGCCATTTAGCTAGGAGTGAAATCCACATCTAAATGGTAAATTTCCAATTCAAACTCTAGTGGACCCTCGTCAAAGTGTTGAAATTATATTTTGACCCGACGAGTACTAACCACATTAGGGTACGAAATCGTCGAGTTAGGGGTGAAACCCGCACCTTGTCGATTAAGTCCCATTCCTTGATTTTCGTTCTCGCCAAAGTTTTGATTGTTTCAATCGATTAGAGACGTGTAGTAACTGGAAGGGTAAGATACCGTTAATCGCTTCTCGACGAGAGTATCTTACCTATAGGCCAAAGCACGTTTCTCTAATTTGAAAGGGCTTTCGATTCACTTTGGAATAGTCGACGTTTCTCTACCCGAAACAATCCTATGTTTTATATGTGATTTTATACTTGTACCTCGTTCGTTTCAAAACCGTTACACAATTCGCACGTCTCGCGCAATCAAAAACAATAATAATGCTCGCGAACAAACTAAATTTATACTCTTTATACGCATTCTTATGTGTTTATACTTGTGACTATGTGTTGAAACTTTACACCTGTTTGAATTATACATGATACATGGTGCATACATGCTTATACATGCAAAACTTATTTTCAATTTATGATCGAGTCTCATCCTTTCCTTCTCTTTCGATCTTTTAGATGTCGTCTAGCGGTTCCAAGAAAATCAAGTCAAAGAAGGGTTCGACTTCCACCACCATGTCACAAAAGGGTTGCATGAAATTCATGGCCAAGCAAATGGCTAAGGTCCTACCCGACATTTTTAGCAAGATTCAGTCAAACACCGATTCGCCGCATGGCTCTGTCGACTCAAAGGCAGACAAACCCAAATCAACCTTCCAGTTCAAGCAATTCATGGCTTGTAAACCCTTAGAGTTTATTGGCAAAAATGGCACTACCGCCATGATGAACTGGTTTGATGCAATCGAGCTTACCTTCCTGCAAAGTGGCTGCCCTGATGAACTAAGAACTTTGAACGCAACTGGGGTGTTTCGTGAAAAGGCACTCGAATGGTGGACGACAGAACGTAACAAGAGGGGAAACGAGGTTGCACATGCTATGCCTTGGGGCGATTTCAAACAGCTTCTGAGAGACCACTTCTGCCCTCCTCACGAACTCCAAAAATTGGAGAACGAATTTTGGAACCTTACTCAGAAAGGGAGCGACATGGATGGCCTGATTACGCGCTTTAAACAACTAAATGTCCTCTGTCCTGGACAAGTTGAGACCGTCCCCAACACCATAGCCAAATTCGTTCGTTGTGTTGCACCTTCCCTGACAAACCACCTTGCCTCTGCTAATCCCCAAACCATCGAAGATGCTTTTCTTATAGCCACCGAACTTAACAACAATTGCGTTCTTCATGGAACCTTTGACAAGGTTTCAACAAAGAATGCACGCCAAGCTACAATCGACACTGCTATTGATGAGCCCTTACCCTCCCAATCGTCCAAGAAAAACCAAGGCAAGAAGCGGAAGGCTTCAAGCCAAAATTGTGCGGTCGTCACTCCGCCAAACCCACAACCCTTACAAGCCTTAGCCGCCGTTGCACCCGCAAACACCGAACCACCAAAACAAGGTTATGTTGGAACCCATCCCAAATGTACCACCTGTCTGTTTCATCATCCTACCAACGTACCCTGTCGCAAATGTGCCAACTGCCAGAGGTATGGTCATTTTGCTAACCAATGCCGAAACTTCCCGCAAGCTCCAAATGCTCCTGTGCGAGCATGTTTCAAGTGTGGCGATCCCAATCATCTCGCCAATGTCTGTCCCCAGCGTTATCAACGTCCACAACAACAGCTACAACAGCAGCAGCGACCGCCACAGCAGCAACAACAGGCTCAACAACCCGCTCGAGGCCGAGCCTTTCTTCTCACTACTGCCCAAGCTCAAAACGCGAATGATGTCATTACTGGTACGTTCCTTGTGAACCATATTTATGCTTCTTGTGTATTTGATATTGACGCCGATAAAAGTTTTGTGTCGTTAGAATTCGAATCTTTGCTTAAGTGTAAACGCTCCAAGTTGCCAAAATCTTTAGCTGTCGAGGTCGCTAATGGTAAAACCGTCGCTGTCGATTCCGTTCTCTCCAATTGTTCGTTGATCCTTAACGATCATACGTTTTCAATCAATCTCATACCTATGCAAATGGGTAGTTTCGACGTCATAGTAGGTATGGACTGGCTTAGGCGAGTTCGTGCTGAAGTTGTCTGTTCTGAGAAGTTTATTCGTCTACCTCTTCCAAACGGTGATTCCCTACACGTCTATGGCGAAAAGCCTTCTCAAGGCCTTAAGCTTATGTCGTGTATTCAAGCAAACAAATGCTTGCGCAAGGGTACCTACGCCTTTCTCGCCCACATTGTGGAAAAGAGGGACAAAGGCCCAAGCATAAGGGACATTCCCGTTGTACGTGACTTCCCTGATGTGTTTCCCGACGATCTTCCTGGACCACTTCCTGCTCGTGCTATCGACTTTTGAATCGATTTAGTGCCTGGCGCAACGCCTGTCGCTAAATCTCCTTACCGTTTAGCACCCTCCGAGATGCAAGAACTCTTGAGTCAACTCCAAGAGCTTCTTGATAAAGGCTTTATACGCCCTAGTACTTCTCCTTGGGGCGCTCCCGTTTTGTTCGTTAAAAAGAAAAATGGGTCATTCCAAATGTGTATTGACTATCGTGAGCTCAACAAGCTTACTATCAAGAACCGATACCCTCTTCCGTGCATCGATGATCTCTTCGACCAGTTGCAAGGCGCGACCTGCTTTTCGAAAATCGATCTTCGTTCTGGGTATCATCAACTTCGAGTTCTTTAAGAAGATGTGCCTAAGACCGCCTTTCGTACACGTTATGGTCATTACGAATTCGTGGTCATGCCCTTTGGTTTGACCAACGCGCCTACACACACGACATTTTTTTTTTGAATTTTTTTTACAAATGTGTTTATAATACACACATCTACGTTTATGAAAAAAAAATTTGGTCCACCTCGCCCCGTACGGTGTAGTTCTCACGGTTTTTACAACTCGAGGTGGTTCTCATTTTAGCGGTCCCCTATATATATATATATATATCAAGGTTTAACGTATATTTTGGGAAAATAATCATGTAATTAATGATTACATATACATCAGAAATACGGGTTTGTTAAAAACTTTTACAATTTAAGTGATATACACAATGTGATTTAATTCGCCGTTTAGAATAACGACAAAACAACGTTGCGGAAGCTTTGTTTAATGTGTGTTCGGTTCTTGCTCGACGCTTGATCTTCATCCGGGACTCTCGACATTCACCTGTGATCAAAACCAACTTAAAGGTCAGTTTTGATAATTAAATAGTTAATACGACGAGGAAATTAGGAAAATCCAACATTTATATCTTGATCCCAAAACAATAACTCAATTCTGACCTCCACCGTAACTTACGGTGGCACCGTAAGTTACGGTGGCCCCTGTATTAACATTTCCCTACCGTACTTCAGTAGGCCAGCACCGTAACCCAAATCAGCTCCACCGTAACTTACGGTGGCACCGTAAGTTACGGTGGCCCCTACATCATTCCTTTCCTTTTTGCCGCTTTTTGACACGAAAACTTTCGTATCTTTCAATCCGCTTGTCCGTTTGACCTACCGTTTCTTCCTACGTGATTGTAATTTGATTCCCCACCTTATGATGTTAAAATCCAACATCCGATTTAACAAAAATTCAGACTTTTAAGTCTTCGGCTTATTGCCCTTTTTACCAAATTTTGACCCATTCAATTCTTATCAAACAAACATGTTTATTTGCTCTCTAAACTCATGAAATTCATAAATTCCACATCCCCTATCATATTAATCTCAAATCACGGGTTTCTTACATAATAGAAACCCGTTCACGTTCAAATTCGTATTTTGACCCGTTAAGGGTATTTAAGCACCTTCTAACTTAAAATCGCCTTCGATTGTTTCTAACATTACATTACCACCTTTCTTATCATATAATTTTCCACCACAACTGTAATTATGGTGGGTATACTTTAGTAATCTATATAAATCGAGTTTTAGCCCCCCCCCCCTCAACACATTATTTTACGACCAAAAACTCAAATAGAGCCATTTGACTAACGTGTTACATCTTTCAACTTCTATACTCGTTCTAAGTATCTATCTAATCATAAAACTCGTTTCCAAACAACCTTTAAGGGTTGTTTGTTCAATTTAGCCTACGTGGGCGTTTTGGTCAATTTTAGTCCTTCTTTTACTACAAGGAACTTTTAAATACTTGATTGACCCAAAATCCGACCTTTTAATATTCTGATTAGAAACCATTATTCCTCTAAAATACCATGATTATAACATAAATCATTCGGTTTACCTTTAAGATAACCGAATTATCAAATTTTGACCTTGTTTAACTCTTAGAGAACCTCAAGTTCTAAGTTATGAGTTGAACCATTTTACATACCTGACTCGGATCATTATATTGACCCATTTCGATACCTTGCCTTAGTAGCCGCTAAGCGATAGCGATGTACGAATCCATTTGATATTTATTCCTATAAGCAAGTACTTGACAAACCATTAGTCAATATTGTCAAAGGGTGATAATTTCACCGTTTGACCCATTTATTTACCTAGTGATCTTCGTCACTTCAACTAAATATAAATTTCATGTATTATGCTAATTTAAAGTCTACTAGCGAAAATACGAAATCAAACATAACGTAACAAGATCGTAGTTATGTACCTTTTAAGCGTCCTTTTTCAAACGCGTATTTCCGCCGGCTTGTCCACTTGACGATCCGGATTCTTCGCCTAAAGAGTTCAATTCACAATCCGTTTAGAACCCTTTTTATAAGTCTTAACGCACAATTTTCCATATCCATCAAACATGCGTTTTTGTCCGATTTTCAACTTTCAAGCCTTCTTTGGGGCATTTTTAACAAACACTTAACATGCAGAATTTTATATCTTTTATATTCTAATTCATGGCTTGTCACTTAGCCTAGATTAACAAACATTGAGCTATCACATATAGAATTAAACATCATATTTTTTCAGAATTCAGTTTCTATGAATCAACTTGCACTAGAATAGTCTTCTAAACCCTAGTGTTCATCATTTTCTCACAAAACCCATGACCCACCTTCAATGTGTTCATGAGATTTCCTGAATTTAGACATTATTTCACATGTTGTTGTCTAGGTTTTACTCCTAGACACTATATCATCCCTATTCTATCCACATAGCAAACATGCAACATCTAATTTCAGATTTCCCAAATTCATGAGAATTTCAATAAGAGAATTTTCATCTAATTTTGCATACCTTGTAATCCTCTTGCAATGAAGATCACTAATCCTAGCTCGGATTTCGTTTTGGATCAGATTTGAACCTTCAATTGATGAGTTTTGTGGATGTTAGGGTTTTGGAGAACCTGGTCGCCCTTTTCCTGCCTTGATCGAACCAGACATCCAAATGGGGGTGTTTGGTTTTGATTTTAATTAAAACTAATAATATAAGTTTCAATTTTAACAACATAGGCCCCTCCACTTTTGTTAATCATATAGTTTGGTTGTTTTAACCATATTTGTTCTATTATGTCAAGACGTCAACTAAATAGGTTAATATTCCTAGTTACTTGGTGGGTCCCGGGAGTTATAACCCGTTTTTATTTTAAGTCCCGTTAACTCGGGCTCTTATAGACTCAATTTCTTTAAAACTTTGATTCGTTTGTATTTAATATTAGGATTTCTTATTTAAATCCAAATATTTACCGGGTTATTTTTACTACTAACGGTACTTTACCCGTCCTTTAGTATTAACGGAGTTTGATTACCAAACCCGTTTTCGGGGTGTTACAAGTCTACCCCCCTTAGAGAGGTTTCGTCCTCGAAACCTTTTCTTACATAATTCATTGAGTTTAAACTCAATGTATTTGATCCGAGGAATCTTTTAAACATTACTTACACTTTTAACCAATTATTAGTACTACCAGATAAGTATGGTAACATATTTTTGGTCACTAATTGTCTACGTATCTCATAAGACATAGTGCAACTTGAAATAACGTAATCTCGTTATTTCCACTAGCTTAGTTAACTTAGCGATATCCATCGCTTTCGTATACTATAGAATTCTTTATGAATCCATTACTTTGACCCATTTAAAGGTCTTTAGTGAAATCTTTCACTTTTAGCAACAAATTCTTTTGTTTTCAAATTTATTTATTCGGTTCAGTTATACCGAATCTACCGCTTACAAGGCAAACCAAATTTCTTGATTTGAATTGCTGACCTTAACCGGTCTCATTAACTAAACTTATTAGTCCAGTTACTTTTACTGCTCGCTTAGTTATAACGTGATTCTACCTCACATTGCATTTCTTGACCACGATCGTGTCACATTATGTTTAATTCATATCAACCTTTCATTTTCGAAAACATCACTTTTTCGAATATATCATCTTGCACCTATTAGTGTCAAGACTTGTATCCTTCATGCTTACTATTTAAATTCCTATCAGGATTTATATTTGTAAAAACGTTATTTCTTACTAAAACTGAATTTTTAGTTTAACGTTTTTCTCTTTAACTATGTCAATTACTCATATCAAGGAAATTGACAACCCATAATTTATTGTTTTCCGTTCTCATTTTACGCGGGGAATCGTAACAAGTTCCCTCACCTTACACTATTGACCCGTAGGTTCCTTCACTTAACCTCGTAGGCTATTTCCTTAAGCTTTAACCTCATTAAGGTGAGGCCCTTATGATCCCTTTGTTTCAACTCATGACACGTGGGTCATTTTGGCCCCGTAGACCTTCACACTAATTAATATCCCGTAGGTTATGATGATCCCGTAGATCATCTTTTATTCTAGTCTTTATTCAAATGTGTATACGTTTATATACACATATGGCGTTAAGACACCCCTTTTTATGTTTAGAATTATTCACTTTTACTTTTTGGATTTCGTTTGACCTTGACCGTAGTCTAAGGCTACATTGTTTTCTTTCGAATTATTTTTATATATTTTTTTTGACTTCTTGACTTCTCACGTCATTTATGCGTCGGTTTATCTTATGCTCCCCATTATCCAGTTTACATATATTCATATTTGATTATGTCCCTTTACCGGGCTCATTATTCTTTTGCCTTTGACGCTACCTCTATCCCGCTTGCGTTTACTCATGCCGTTCGGCATGACATTATATTCGACCCGTTCAACTTTAAATAGTTGAACAGGATTTATTCAAAATTTCAATTTACATTATCTTGTCGTCTTTTAGTTATGACTCAAAACCCGACTCTTTTAACTTTCCATCCGAGTCCCCGTCTCTCAGTCTACGCATGCGTTTAATTCTTACCCATCAACCGGGTGTTTTACCGAAATCATTATTATTGCAACCCTTACGGTATGCATTATGACTTCGTTTCGTTTTTATATTCCTACTTTGTTCTCAAATTTGGCGTTTTACAAAATCGGCCCGTTAAGAGTCATATTTGCATTCTCCGGGTTCGAGTGTAAGCACACCCCTCCCAATTGCATACCTTAATCATTTTACATTAATCCTTGCCCCTTCACTTGGGCTCATCATCCTAATGTGATACGCTTCCGTCACCCGGCTGTGCGTTTACATTATTATCAAATATTTTGCTCCTTTGATTCATTTGGGTACTTTTTAAGTTAGTCCCATTCAACCCACCCTTAATACATCGGACATAAATGTGTCCATCATAAGAAGTTCATGGTACCACGTGTTCACTACTTACTTAGCCAGAGTAAGCGATCAACACTTGGTATACATGACCTTTTTATAATTTTCACATTACACCCCATGTAAGTAATGCCTCTATTTGTTTTTCTTGGAAACAATATCCCGGATAGGTTTTTCTATTCAGGTTTTTCCAAGTTTTCAATCTACATATGAAATTTTCAATTTCTATATATTTGTTGCATATTACTTATTTATGCAATAATTTAAAACGTGCACCTGATAATGCTTGCTCTATCAGGCTCTCCTTTTTCAGTTAACCTTGTTTGTGATCGCTATGCGATTTAGATCCTTGGTGAGTATGCTTTGCTTGTCATACATCGGACCGTTTCATCCTCATATCCGTAATTTGTCCAACTCTCGTCATCTTCAGATGCGAGTGTCCTTCAATTAAAATATTCACAAAAGTTAGTAGTGTCGTCATCAATAATCGCCCGTATTATAATACAAAGCTTTTCCACTATACGTGTCAACACACGTAATTCCATTGACTATATCTATCCTTTATCGATTTGATTGATGTATCGTGTATTACACGATAACCCTATGTGTTGTTCTTCAACACTTTAATCATACTCAATCATTACTATATACATGTACTTACCGGATTTGCGATCAAACCTCGAACCGAACACCAATCTTTATTAAGAGCATAAGGTTTAAGTCCAAGCATAGTTTTCCCACCATACTTGAATCTCTTAAACCAAGGCTCTGATACCAACTTGTAACACCCGTTCTTATAAATCAAGGTTTAACGTATATTTTGGGAAAATAATCATGTAATTAATGATTACATATACATCGGAAATACGGGTTTGTTAAAAACTTTTACAATTTAAGTGATATACACAATGTGATTTAATTCGCCGTTTAGAATAACGACAAAACAACGTTGCGGAAGCTTTGTTTAATGTGTGTTCGGTTCTTGCTCGACGCTTGATCTTCATCCGGGACTCTCGACATTCACCTGTGATCAAAACCAACTTAAAGGTCAGTTTTGATAATTAAATAGTTAATACGACGAGGAAATTAGGAAAATCCAACATTGATATCTTGATCCCAAAACAATAACTCAATTCTGACCTCCACCGTAAGCTTTGATTCGTTTATATCTTTTATATTCTAATTCATGGCTTGTCACTTAGCCTAGATTAACAAACATTGAGCTATCACATATAGAATTAAACATCATATTTTTTCAGAATTCAGTTTCTATGAATCAACTTGCACTAGAATAGTCTTCTAAACCCTAGTGTTCATCATTTTCTCACAAAACCCATGAACCACCTTCAATGTGTTCATGAGATTTCCTGAATTTAGACATTATTTCACATGTTGTTGTCTAGGTTTTACTCCTAGACACTATATCATCCCTATTCTATCCACATAGCAAACATGCAACATCTAATTTCAGATTTCCCAAATTCATGAGAATTTCAATAAGAGAATTTTCATCTAATTTTGCATACCTTGTAATCCTCTTGCAATGAAGATCACTAATCCTAGCTCGGATTTCGTTTTGGATCAGATTTGAACCTTCAATTGATGAGTTTTGTGGATGTTAGGGTTTTGGAGAACCTGATCGCCCTTCTCCTGCCTTGATCGAACCAGACATCCAAATGGGGGTGTTTGGTTTTGATTTTAATTAAAACTAATAATATAAGTTTCAATTTTAACAACATAGGCCCCTCCACTTTTGTTAATCATATAGTTTGGTTGTTTTAACCATATTTGTTCTATTATGTCAAGACATCAACTAACTAGGTTAATATTCCTAGTTACTTGGTGGGTCCCGGGAGTTATAACCCGTTTTTATTTTAAGTCCCGTTAACTCGGGCTCTTATAGACTCAATTTCCTTAAAACTTTGATTCGTTTGTATTTAATATTATGATTTCTTAAAACTTTGGTGGTTCATAGAAAGAGAAAGTTCAGACAGAGAGAGATAGACATATAGCTTAAAGATGAGGTTTGTATTGATTTTGAATTTGAATTGAGACAACAGAATTGAGATAGAGAGATAGAGGAGGAGAGAGAACTCAGATTGGGGTTGTTTATTTGCTTAAATATATATTAAATATAATAGTAAAATTACTAATATGCCCTCATGTGTAAGGTACATGCTATATTTAATTTAAAATTTTAACCTAGTTAGTGTTAAAAAATGTATGGTGTAATGAGTTTTACAAAAAAAGACTGTGACTGTAATTATTAAAGTTAAAAGACATTCACTGCAATCCGATACAAACATAAAGTACGAAAAAAGTAATTTACCTATTTATTTATTTATTTTACTAAGATTTGGAATCATTAACGAACAGGAACAAACTATAGGGCGGCAGTTGCATTTGATAAGTAGGCCGGTGGGAGTCCACATATAAATTTATACACACAATACTATTGCTTTTCCGACTCTAACAAGTCATGATAACATAAGGTTTTGCATTTATAAGCCCCTGAAAAACTCGCTATCGGTTTTTACTTAAACATCAAATGAATTATATATCAAGTTCACGTGTCTAATTTTTTTACATATCTAGACTTTTAAACTTGTGCCAATGGTTTCAATTTAGTTTTGAAATGAAGATAATAACATATCACCAGGGCTGCTGGTCCTATAGTGTGTAAAGGTAAGGCAGTCGCTTAGGGGCCCCATTTTCAAGGGGCTTCCATATTTCTTTAAGGTTTGATTGTTTACCGTTGAAGAGACATCGATTTTTTTACATATATATATATATATATATATATATATATATAGGGAGGGGCTCATGCGAGAACCACCCTTATTGTGAGAACCTTGAGAACCAATGTGAACACAACCTAAAATAACTAAAAAAACCTAAAAAAAACCTAACCCCCACCCCCCAAAAACCTAAACCCCCCCCCCCCCCCAAGCTAAATGCTAAAAACTAAACCCCCCAAAAACCTAAAAAAATCTTTAAAAAATCTTAAAAAATCAAAAAAAAAAATTTGTGTGATTTTTAGCTATTTTTAGGCATTTTTTGTGTGTTCACATTGGTTCTCGCGGTTCTCACAATAAGAGGTGGTTCTCGCATGATCTTCTCCCTATATATATATATATATAGGGTGGGAGTTGGCTACAAAGTCCATTTTTCCTACAAAGTGTTGGAAGTGTTCTAAGGGTGACATGTGACATTTAGAGATTTTATATTAAAGGGCATAAAGGTAATTGAATAATTAACTTATTTATGGAAGATTTATTTCTTAAACAAAATAAGGAGATTTTTAAGGAAACATCACATCTTTTAAGAATTTAAAATTGTCAGTTACTTATACAGAACAAATTAACATGACATGCGATCACTCATGAACAAATTCTTGATGTTGTGTTTTAGTAGTTATTGGTTTATTCATGTTGTGTTTTATCAGTTACAAGTGTAAACAACGTACATTTCTGTATAACACACTGGTATAAATAGTTTAGATTATGTATAATACACTAGTATAAATAACTTACATTCCATATAACACACCAGTATAAACAACTTACATTCCATATAACACACCATTATAAACAACTTAAATTTCGTACAACACCAGTATAAACAGCTTCGATCGCCAGTATAACACACTAGTATAAACAACTTAGATTCCGTATAACACACCAGTATAAACAACTCTGATCACCAGTATAACACACTAGTATAAACAACTGTGATTCCGTATAACACACCAGTATAAACAGCTTCGATCTCCAGTATAACACACCACTATAAACAACTTAGATTATGTATAACACACCATTATAAAAGCTTGCATTCCGTATAACACACTAGTATAAACAGATTAGATTGCAAAAAAAAAAAAACGTATGAACATTTTTTTGGACTAGATTATAGTGTTATTGTTCTCCATTGTTTGAATGTTCTTGAATCATGTTGATGTCTAGATCCATGATTTTAGAGATTGGTGGTTAATTAATGAAGAAATGGCTAGAATAAAGGAAGTGATGATAGTTTCTTTATTTAAAACATGATTAATGACTACAATGTCGGCATCGCCTATTAAATGAATCAATAATTAAAACACAAATATTACAAAAATGCCACCCAACTAATCTCAACCATTGATCAAACACATCCAATGGCACAAAATAGTTCCTACACTTTGTAGAAAAAACACACTTTGTACAGGAACCTCACCATATATATATATATATATATATATATATAGGGGAATGATGTATAGAAAACTTATTTGTGCTAAGAAAACCTAGGAAACCCAATCTATAACCATTGATCAAGATCATCCAATGGCTCATAAATTTTGAAGCCTTTTTTAATTAAGTTAAATAGAATGATGAGGTCAACAAAAGTACTTGAAGGGCATATAGGTAAAATCAACTATAATATTAGTACATTATATATATTATATTAATAGTGATTTGACATGTATGAAAGGAGATGAAAGGAGGCACACGAATATCAATGCGAAGTAATCAAAACCCTAACCTCATTTCAAACATTTCAAAAGTCTCAACCCAAATTCATCTCTTTCTCTCTAAAAAACATTCGATCTTCCCAAAACCCACCGGAGAAGAAAATGGGCACCGGGGAATATAATCTGACCGGAGAAGAAAGTCTCGCCGGAGAAGAATAAAAAGGTGCTACGGTGAATCGCAAAACAAAATAAAAAAAAGGTGCGACGGTGAATCGAAATCCCTAGATATGAGATCAACATTTCAGTTGTTATCGTTCAGTAAAAGTCGCTGGAAATGGAAGAAAGCTAGAACCAAGTGCAGAAGCAAGTAAGTTTCATTCGGTTTTTTATCAGTAGGTGTTTTGATCGGTGATGAGTTTTGTTTTTTTTCCAATCGGTAGGTGTTTTGATCGGATAAATGTTGGGTTTTCTTTTCTTTTTTCCGATCGATCGGTGTTTTGGTCCAATCGGTGTGTGATTTGATCAATGTGATTTTTGTTTTAAATGAGACTAGAAAGTGTTAATGTTGGTTTTTATGATTTTTTTTCCAATCGGTGGGGTGTTTTTTTGGTAGAAATTGTCTCTGGTTAATGTTGGTTTTAATGTTGGTTGAATCAGACTAGGAAGTGTTAGTTATTTTGAGTAGAAACTGTCTCGGGTTATTATTATTTTTTTTGGCTTGCAAACTTGCTAACTGCATGTTAAAACTATTGATTTGTAACAATAATTTGGTGGTTCGGCCGTGTATGGGATTGATTTGTAACAATAATTTGGTGGTTCGGCCGTGTATGGGTAGGTTAAAGTTACGTGGCGGGAACATCAGCGAGTTCAAGAGGTAGGTGTTTTATCGAAACTAGGTAACACGTGTTAAACCTACCTTGTTTTTATCGAAAACAAATTAGGTAAACCTGTCTTATTAGGGTTCGATGTGTTAAACATCTGTAAACATATTATCGTAACATGTGTTAAACCCGTCTTATTTTTATCAAATTAGGTAACATGTGTTAAACCTGTCTTATATTTTTATCAAAAACATATTAGGTAAACCTCTGCTATTAGGGTACAAGTCTAAGGGCTCAAAAGCATATAAATATATTAGCGTAACATGTGTTAAACCTGTCTGATATTAGGGTACAAGTCAACGGACTCAAAAGCATATAAACATATTAGCGTAACATGTGTTAACCCTTCTTATTAAGGTACCATGTGTTAAACCTCCCTGATTAGGTAAACATATTAGTGTAACATGTGTTAAACATGTCTCATTTTTATCAAATGATGTAACATGTGTTAAACCTGTCTTATTACTATGTGTTAAACCTCCCCTATTAGGTAAACATGTTAGTGTAACATGTGTTACACCTGTCTTATTTTTATCAAATTATGTAACATGTGTTAAACCTGTATTATTTTTATCAGATTAGTTAACAAGTGTTAAGCTCTCATATTTTTTCCAAGTTATCTAACAAATGTTAAACTTGTCTTATTTTTATAAAAATAGGTAACATATGTTAAACCTGACTTTATTTTATCAAAAACATATTAGGTAACCTGTTTTATTTTTATGAAATTAAATAACATGTGTTAAACCTATTTTATTTGCAGCAACAAGACGATGAAGCGAAAGAAAGAGAACAAGATCGCAAACTGGTAAGATACCGAAAAAGCGAAAGAAAGTAGACGAAGAAACAGACGATGAATGGGATGAAAAAAGAGAAGAAGCTGAAGGGGAGGTCATGTATGGGATGAGGAAAAAGTCGAAGCGTGATAATTGGCCAGGGATTAGAACGAGATCATCACCAATCCAACTGGCCCGATGCATTAACGTGTTGTCGTTCGTACAAAGAATGGCAGTAAAAGAAATGGGATTTGGTTTTTGTAACTATCGTAGTCACCATTAATTTTGTTTATTTTAAATTATGGCCATAACCCAAAATACAATATGACCATTCTGGTCTTCTCTGTAATATGTTGTAACTATCGTAGACACCGCGAATTTTGTTTATTTTAAACAGTTATGGTGGGAAATGTATTTGGTTACCACTTATCAGTTAACATGTGTTATTAGTTACCAATTGTAAGAAAAGTAGTAGACGAGCATTGGGTGGTGAACATAATGTTTCAATTGTAACATGTGTTACTCATTAACAAGTGTAACGTGTGTTACACATAATGAAGTAGAAAACAAGGTACATACCTTTACTGTTACTTGAAAACAATAAGCAATTGTAACATGTGTTACACATCTTACGTAAGTATATGCAGTACATGGTGGAACATGTAAGTAACATGTGTTACATACGATGTAGTGAATAAAAAACAAGGCACATATATGGTGAATAACATACGTATAGATGTAACACGAGTATATGCACCACAAAGGCATACGCATGTTACATGTGTGTATGAAACACACTTGGTATATATAAAACACGTAGTATATGTAACGTGTATACATCCAAACATGCTAGTACATGTGATTTGTAACACACGTTACAAAAGTATATGCAACACATGGGCATCATTGTCATCTAATATGATCGAAGTAATCGAATAAAAGCAGTGTGTCACACAAGTAATACATGATGGTTTGATTGGTTACCGAATTGGTTACAGGGGTGCACCCTTTTAAAAAAAACAAAAATAGGTCATTAAACATAAAAAGTGGTAAAGGTAACATATAAAAGTGGTACCATACACAAGAATATACACATCTAGTAAAACAAGTTAAGGGCAATCATGCCATTGTCAAATTACAACCAAAATACATGTTGAAACACAAGCGGGATATTGTTTATGTTTCACATGAAACGTACATATGTTAAACTAAGTAACGAAGAACATACTGAGCTTCACCAATCAACTTCCAAAAAGTAGCTTACCTAAACAAAAACAACAATTGGAAAATGCGTGTTACACACGTAACACATGTTACAACTACCTATTGTTTTGAAGTAACAATGAAAAAAGATATCTTTACTGTTACTTCAAAACAATAAGCAATTGTAACATGTGTTACACATATTAGGAAAGATTGTAATATAAGAGCTACATGTGTAACACATGTTACAACTGCCTATTGTTTTGAAGTAACAATGAAGGAATCTTTTTTCACAACATTATGCTGGTACATGTAAGAATGCCTATTGCTACTTCAAAACAATAGATAATTCTAACATCTTTAACACATCTTAGAAGGCCCACATGTAAAGGTGTAAGAAATGTAAAAAAATGCAGATCTGTAACACATGTTACAAATGCTTATTGTTTTGAAGTAACAGTAAAGATATCTTTCTTCACAACCATTTATCTTAATAGTTAGATGTGTAACACATGTAACACGCCTAACGTTTGTTAGGAGACATTGTAAGACAAGAGCTACATGTGTAACACATGTTACGACTGCCTAATGTTTTGAAATAAGAATAAAGGAATCTTTTTAAAATGTCTATTGTTACTTCAAAACAATGAACAATTTTAACATGTGTAACACATCTTAGAGGGTGGGCGGTTAGCACAAAATCATGTTACATGTCGAGAGTAACACATGTAACAAGTGTCAGAACTCAAAATAAGATGCATATTCTTATTCGAACGCTTAACATTATCCAGATACATGTCACAATGCCTGTTGTTATTTGAAAAAGATAGACAATTTTAAGATGTGTAACACATGTTACAACTACCTATTGTTTTGAAGTAACAATGAAAAAAGATATCTTTAATGTTACTTCAAAACAATAAGCAATTGTAGCATGTGTTACACATATTAGGAAAGATTGTAATATAAGAGCTACATGTGTAACACATGTTACAACTGTCTATTCTTATTTGGAAAACCTTGTCATAAGGGCTACATTTTGTAACAAATGTTACGTGTGTAATGTGTACGTGTTACATTGATCAATGCATATGAGACTTGTAAACAATGCATATTTTTTTAAATACAATCGTAAAAGTTATTTTTATTGCAGTGCTAACACTTTTATTGGAGTGCTAGCACATGTTACAATGTTACGAATGAATATTTTTCAAAAATATTTATGGTTTCATGCTACCAAAAAGGTTAAAGATAACCTTCATGAACATCAGGTCCGGTTAGCGGGAATTTCCCTCTGTTGTTAGCTTGTGCGCGTAGCAGTGATTCCTCGTCATACTCATCACTCCACATATCTGAAAATCGAGTTTGCACCGGTAATTAGAAAAACAAGAATAAGGTATTTTTTTTTAGAAGAAAGCTTTTAAATCTAAATGTTAAAACCTTCTTCATTTGGTGAAAACATCTGAAAGTGAGACTGTTGAAGTTCTACCTCTGGCTGCATGTTCTCATCTCTAATATGTCCAACACCTGATTATACAATAAATCATAAACTTGTATAGTAATGGGTTTCAAACACCAACAAAACAAAAAGAAAATACAAATTGGTTGCTTCGGTGTGCAAGATATTAAAAAATGTGAAAAAACTTCAAATAAGTTAAACAAAAGGATCCAAAATAAATCATCTAATCCGCAACACCAACAAACATGTAAATGGCAGGGTGTTCATGATTGACTCATAAAAAATGAAGAACAGGAACCAAAAGAAGATGATTACCCATAAAAGAAGATGAATGACTCCTAAAAAAAGAAGAACAAGAACAAAAAAAATATGACTGTCTTCTAAAAAAACAGAGAACAAATTTTTGATTCATTCACATACCTGAAGAACCTGATGCCTGCTGGAAGTAAACCGCCGGTGATTCATCGCCGATGAAGTTGTTCCGGAATACACGGCTAGGAGAATAAGCATGAAAATCGGCCATGAAAGATGGAAGAAAGCAATGGAGTTAGGGGTTTTAAAGAAAAAAAGAATGGAGGATGAAGAAGGAAGAAAGAAATGGAAGTTCTGTATATATTTTTTGGTTTAAAATAGTGATGAGTTGATGGGTAATAAATGTGACTTGATGGGATGGGGAAGAGGGTGAAGTGATGGCTTGAACAAATGACCAATTTGCCCTTTTAACATATGTTTTAAAGATATGATGTGGATCAATCTTGTCCACACAATTCAGGTTTCCCAAGTTTTCTAGATTAAATGGGTTTTCCATAGATACTTACATTATATATATATATATATATATATATTGGGAAGGATCCACTAAAAAGTGGATTTTGCCTAAGTAGCCTAAGAATGATTGTGATGATGACATGTGGCACTCCTAATAAGTAGGAATGAAGACATTTTGGTCCTTATAAATATGAGTTAAAATGACATGTGTCACCCCTTTTGTTTTTTAAAACTACAACAAAAAAAATCTAGTACAAGAAAATTTAACACAAAAAATCTAGTACAAAAAAATATAGCACAAAAAATGTAGTACAAAAATATATAGCACAAAAAAATCTAGTACAAAAAAATATAGCACAAAAAAATTCAGGAAAAAATGTAGTACAAAAAAATCCAGCACAAAAAATTGAGAAAAAAAAATTAACACAAAAAAATTCAGCACAAAAAATTTAGCACAAAAATATAGTACAAAAATCCAGCACAAAAAATGTTATACAAAATAGAAATACAACACATTTTAGTGGGTTTTTTTAGTCTTCATATTTTATATAGCAATATGGTACTCAAATTAAATATAAAAAGACGCTCGATTTTACTGTGAAATTTTTATGAAAAAATAACGTTGTATTAAAAAGTTATGAGCGTTTAAAAAACAGGGGTGGAATATGCATGTGTCTTGCATGTGGAGAGAGAAAGTCCATAAATAGGATTTTCCCAAGATACCCTTGCACTCCTCCTTTCTCCTACACTTTCATCTTAACCATTTATTTAAAAAATGAATGGTTAAGATTCATTCTCATCCTACTTAGGCAAAATAAACTTTTTATTTGATCTTATCCCATATATATATATATAGGATCCTGTAAAAAGTGTTCAAAGTATGAGAATTGTATAATAACACTATATATAATACTTGAGAAGTGTATTATGGGGTAAGATCAAATAAAAAGTCAATTTTCCCTAAGTAGGATGAGAAGGAATCTTAACCATTCATTTTTCAAATCAATGGTTAAGATAAAGGGTAGGAGAAACGAGGAGTGCAAGGGTATCTTGGGAAAATCCTATTTATGAACTTTCTCTCTCCACATGCAAGGCACATACATATTACACCCCCATTTTTTAAACGTTTATAACTTTTTTATACGACATCATTTTTTCATAAAAATTTCACCGTAAAATCGAGCGTCTTTTTATCTTTAATTTGAGTACCATATTGCTATATAAAATATGAAGACTAAAAAAACCCACTTAAATGTGTTGTATTTCTATGTTGTATAACATTTTTTTGTGCTGAATTTTTGTACTATATTTTTGTGCTAAATTTTTTGTGCTTAATTTTTTTGTCTTAATTTTTTTTCCACATTTTTTTGGTGCTGGATTTTTTTGTACTATATTGTTTTGCTTAAATTTTTCCGTGCTATATTTTTTTGTACTATATTTTTTTGTACTACATCTTTTGTGCTAGATTTTTTTGTACTAGTTTTTTTGTGCTAGATTTTTTGTACTAGATTTTTTTGTTGTAGTTTTAAAAAACAAAAAGGGTGTCACATGTCATTTTCACTCATATTTATAAGGACCAAAATGCCATTCATTCCTACTTATTAGGAGTGCCACATGTCATCATCACAATCTTTCTTAGGCTACTTAGGCAAAATCCACTTTTTAGTGGATCATTCCCCAGTGTATTATAACACTATATATAATACTATATAACACCATATAAACACCGTATAACAATATGTAACACCATATAATACCATATAACACTATGTAACACTATATATCATTATATAACAAATATAACACTATAGGTTGTCTGATAGCATGTCTATGATAGATGTATAGTGTTATATTTGTTATATAATAATATATAGTGTTACATAGTGTTATATGGTATTATATGGTGTTACATATTGTTATACAGTGTTTATATGGTGTTATATAGTATTATATATAGTGTTATAATACATTTCTCACACTTTAGGCCATTTTTACACTATCCTTACCTTATATATATATATATATATAGGGTAAGGTTCATGCGAGAACCACCCTTATTGCGAGAACCGCGATAACCAATGTGAACACAACCTAAAATAGCTAAAAAACCTAACCCCCACCCCCAAAAAACCTAACCCCCCCAACCCCCAAGCTAAATGCTAAAAACTAAAACCCTAAAAAAAACCTAACCCCCACTCCCACCCAAGCTAAAATGCTAAAAACTAAACCCCCCAAAAAACCTAAAAAAATCAAAAGAAAATATAATTTTTTTTTAATATTTTATGTTAAAATCGCTACTTTTAGTATAAAAAAAAAACAAAATTTTTAAATTTTTTTTTGCTTCGAAAAGTAGCGATTTTTTTATAAAAAAATATTAAAAAAATTTTTTTGTGTGATTTTTAGTTATTTTTAGGCATTTTTGGTTGTGTTCACATTGGTTCTCGCGGTTCTCGTAATAAGAGGTGGTTCCTAACGGATCTTTGTCCTATATATATATATATAGGGAGCCGCTAGAATGAGAACCACCTCCAGTTATGAGAACCATGAGAACCACTTTCAACCAATCATAATATGACAACTCAAAGGGTACTATGGTCATTTACCCCAAATGTCATTTCTCAACCCTCTCTCCTCCATTTATTGATGTAAGTACATCTCTCCTCCATTTATTAATCTCTGTACCTCTCTCCTCCATTTTATTTGTTGAATCTGGGTTTTGTTTTGTGAGTGATGGTGGTGGATTCAGGGGCGGTGGTGCGACAGTGGTGGTGGTGGATTCAGGGGCGGTGGTGCGTCGGATGGTGACTGATACACCCATGTTTTCAATGATACCCTTGTCCATTTCTCAACACTCACATAAATGTTTGACGACGACGGGGGGGGGGGGGGGGGTGTTGTGGTGGGTTTCACGGAGACGGTGGCGAAGGGTTGGTTGTGGTGGTGGGTACCACCGTCTGGTGGTGGCGTGCAACTGCGGCAAAGAAATTAGGGGGGGGTTGTAGTGGTGGTCGTTTGTGCGACTTGGTGGGAGTTGGGCAGAGGCGGACCTCTGACCGGTCACCCACACCCCTGAAGCAACCTGAAGTCAGACACCATGTTTTGGGGTTTCCTTTGATTTGATTTTGGGTATGTACATCATTTTGTTATTGTTGATGGGGTTTCCTTTGATTTGATTTTTGGGTATCTACATCATGTTTGGTTGTTATTGTTACTGGGTTTTTGTTGGGTTTGAATCTGGGTTTTTGTTGATGAACTGGGTGCTTTTTTGATGAACTGGGTTTTTGTTGGTTTTGAATCTTGTGGTTTGAATCTGGTTTGTTCTTGTTTGATCAGTGACTGTGGGGTTGATATGTTTTTGGATTGGATGGCGATGATGCAAAAAAAAAAAAAAAAACTAGATTTTGATGACGATGGCGCGGCAAGGACGGCGGAGGGTAGGTTTTTGAACCTGCAACCCCACTTTGCAGCCTTTTTGATTATCGGAAAATCTGAGCCAAATCACGTTTTTTTTCGAGATACACTTTGTTTTGATGTTGTTTCAAAAAAAAAAAATTGAGGCGTCGATGACGATAACAACCTATCTGAGACTCCTACCGAGTTTGCGATTTCTGGGTGCATTTGTTTTGCGATTTATGGGTGCGTTCGTTTTAACGTAAAACGTAAAAACGTAAAAAGTTTTACGCAAAACGTAAAAAGTTTTTACGTAAAAATTTCATGTAAAACGTAAAACATAAAAATTTTAATTTTTTAACATAAAAAGTAAAACGTAAAAAGTTTTACGTAAAGTATTTTGTTTGTTGGGTTTTTTTTAGGCGTCGATGATGAAAACAATATATCCGAGACGCTTCACCGAGTTTGCGATTTCTGGGTGCGTTCGTTTTTGCCTAAAAAAGTTTTTGTAAAAAAAAAAAAAACCGTAAACTTTTTGACGTAAACCGTAAACTTTTAAACGTAAAAAGTAAAAAGTTTTAGGTGAAACGTAATTTTTTTTTACTAAAACGTAATTTTTTTTAACTAAAACGTAAAAACCGGGGGCGTAAAACGTAAAAAACCGGGGGGGGGGGCGTAAAACGTTAACGTAAAAAACCGGGGCGTAAAACGTAAAAAACCGACGCGTAAACGTAAAAAACCGACGCGTAAAACGTAAAAAACCGACGCGTAAAACGTAAAAAAACGGGGCGCAAAACATAAAAAACCGACGCGTAAGACGTAAAAAACCGACGCGTAAAACGTAAAAAACCGACACGTAAAACGTAAAAAACCGACGCGTAAAACGTAAAAAAACGGGGCGTAAAACGGGACGGCTTGTAAAAAAACGGGACGGCAGAAAACGGGACGGCTAAAACGGGACGGCAAAAAACGGGACGGCTAAAACGGGATGGCAAAAAACGTAAAACGTAAAAATTTTAACGTAAAACGTAAAAAGTAAAAAGTTTTAACGTAAAACGTAAAAATTTTAACTTAAAACGTAAAAATTTTAACGTAAAACTTAAAATGTAAAAAGTCTAAAAAGGTTAACGTAAAACGTAAAAAGTGCAAAAACGGCGCGTAAAACCGGGAATAAAAAACCGCACTTAAAAACCCGGTCGCAAAAAAACGACATGAAAAAACGCGGCGTAGAAAAACGGCGCGTAAAACGAGCCGTATAAACGGCGCGTAAAAACGGGACATAAAAACGGGACGTAAAAAATGGGGTGCAAAAAACAGGACGGCTTGTAAAAAATGTGACGTAAAAAACGGTGCGGAAAAAAACGAGACGGCTTGTAAAAAAACGGGACGGCTAAAACGGGACGGCAAAAAACGGGACGGCAAAAAAACGGGACGGCTAAAACGGGACGGCTTGTAAAAAAACGTGACGCTAAAAACGGCGCGGCAAAAAACGTGACGTAAATAATGGGGCGAAAAAAACGGGACGTAAAAAATGGGGTGCAAAAAACGGGACGGCTTGTAAAAAACGTGACGTAAAAACGGCGCGGCAAAAAACGGGACGGCTTGTAAAAAAACGGGACGGCTAAAACGGGACGGCAAAAAACGGGACGGCAAAAAACGGGACGGCTAAAACGGGACGACAAAAAACGGGACGGCTTGTAAAAAAACGTGACGCTAAAACGGCGCGCTAAAACGGGACGGCTTGTAAAAAACGTGACGTAAAAAACGGCGCGGCAAAAAACGGCGCCTAAAACCGGGACTAAAAACGGCACTTAAAAACTACGGTCGCAAAATCGGCGTGAAAAAACGGAGCGTAAAACGGGTCGTAAAAAAACGCGCGTAAAAAACGAGTGGTATAAAAACGCGCATAAATTTTTTTTATATAAAAAATTTGATTTTCAAAATTTTTGTTTAATAAAGAAATCTTTTTAAAAAATAAAAAGTAATATAATAAAACAAAAAGTAATTAAAAAATAATAAAGTGAAAAAGACAAAAAAGAGTTATTTTACCAATCTACCCTTTTTGATTAAAATATAAAAAACATAATAAGACAAATTTTATTTAATATTAGTTTTTGTTACTTTTAGGGGCTGTTTGGTAGCCTCTGAATGGTCATTAAGAGGCTACCTCTTAATGGAACCATTAAAAATTTTATCAATGAGAAGGTAGAAGAATGTGACATGTGATGATTTATGATTCAGAGGTTACCTCTTAACCATTCAGACTTGAGGTTACCTCTTATTCATTCAGAGGTTTTAAACCATTAAGAGGTAGCATCTGAATGGTCATTAAGAGGCTATCAAACAGCCCCTTAATCTCATCCATCTATCAAGTTGATCTAAAGGCTATAAAGTGGTTCTCATGGTTCTCATAACTGGAGGTGGTTCTCATTTTAGCGATCCCCTATATATATATATATATATAATATAGGATTAGGTTCAATAGTGAACACTAGTGTATCTTGCGAACTGAGTGAACTAATCCTGGCCATACACGTATATATATAAAACTTGAAAAGGGCCCCAACATTTTAGTTTGCTTGGGCTTCAAAAAACGTTGGACCGACCCTGCATAACACGGATTACAAAAACATGTATATTTCCCCATATAATTTGTTTTCGAACTACAAATTTTTATAGGTTAAGGCTTGCTAGAAACTAACAAAGGACAAACATTACACAAAACGAAGCGGGTTTTGTAACCACTCCAGCCAACTAACATTAATTTTCCTGTTTCTATTCACCATCCACATAAAAGAAAAGTTAGGAATTGAATCAAAGATGATTCCTTTCCGCCGATCCTTTGTAACACCTCGAAAATTTCGGGTTCAATAATAAAACGACACGTGTCATGTCAGACAAAACGCGTTGTAAACCCGGATTTAATAAAGATGATTCAGCAGGATTTAAAGTGACGTCATGTTAAACTGTTACCTCTGAACGACCTTATTTATAAATCCCAAGACCCGATTAAATGTTATACACATCTTTTATACCCTCAATACAGAATTTTGTCTACAATAATGAATCTTGGAAAGCATGATTTGATCCCAAGAAGAAAAAGAATGATAAACCGTTGTTTTCGGGACTTGTAAGTTCATTCTATTGCAACAAAGGTTCATGGTGGGGTAATGTACAGGAGTAGACACTTATTAGAGGCCCCTCCATGTAAAAGAATGGCTAAAAATCGTGCAAGTGGATTACATGTTCGAAACACCAACAAACAACAAGGAATCAGCCTCTGGGAAGAGGTAGCGCACCGCTACAAGTGTAGCGTAACGGTGCGCTACCACGTTAAGTCAACTGGCCACATATTGCGGGCTAGCGCACCGCTACATATGTAGCGTAACGGTGCGCTAGCTGATGCCCAGCATCAGAAAACGGGCTGCAACCTGTTTCTCGCGATTATGACCGATTTAACTGGTTTTTATCATTATTTAAAGACCCCTAAACGACCCTAGAGCACTAGGACACTTGTTGAATGACTGTGGTCAGCTCTAGAGTTGGTTGTCAACCAATTGTGGTGAGCCATTGCACTATAAAAGGAACCCAAGATCACAACATTCTTCACACTTGCATTTGATCTTTGGAGCATCCTGGAGCTAAGGAACTCTCCCTTCTGATCAAAATTCGTGCATTGGACTATTGTAAGTCTCCTAGTTCTTATTTGGTTGTGTTTAGCTTAGTTAATTAGCTAAAAGTCAAACCGTCGTAATTACGGTTTGACTTCGAGATTAGTCACTAATGACTCAGTCTTATCTCGAATTAAAAGTAGTTTTAGAATGGTATTTATGTGGGTAATAAAACCCCAAAAGGGTTTCCCCTGATCACCATCCTAAGCAGGTCAAATGTCGGGTCAAACATTTACTTAAAAAGTTAACATATTGCTTAAAATGTCATTTATGCATAATTAGCTATCTAGAACATTTGTAACCTGTTTGAACATTGTTATAACTTAGAAATAAGTGTAAGAACATGTCCCAACATGTTCAACCCGACTATTTCCTGTTTAGACCCGGTTCGGAACCGAAAGTCACATAGTTTGACTTTTCGGTTGACTTTCAGTTCTGACCCGTTTGGGCATATTTTAGAAGTGCCTCAGAGCTTAAATTGGATTAGGATACATTTTAGAACAACCCTCTGTGATCATACACCTTGGTTCACTAGTTATCCAATTATTATGCAAGTTTCCGTTAAATGCTCATACGTGGACCGTTATGCCCTTATTACCTTAAATCATGATTTATGAAAATGTAAAAGTGTAGAAACCTTAGTTACTGATATAAAGACTTGTTTGCAAGGTTTGACATCAGTTTGACTTGTAGATTAAGAGTTATGCTCATTGTCGCTAAAATTAAGGCTTTATGTTAACAACATGGCGTAATTAGCGTAAAGCCTAGTTAAACATACATTTTGATATCAAATCTTTTACCCACTGATGTTATATATTATTTTGGGATTTTTAAAGATTTTTATTAATTTTAGGTCGAGCATAACTAGTAGTCGTAGGCTTAATCCGGTAATTGTCGGTTTTGCCCTTACGGGCCATAAAATGAGTTTTACACATCTAAACGATTCCAAACCTTTTGCTACTGATTAATTATGATAAATAAATTATATTAAGCCTTCTGGAAATATAAAAATATCAGATTTAGGTATAGAACCCGGAAATGGCCTTTAATCGCCATAATTAGCATTTTTGGCGCATAGTATGTCTTAGAATCACATTGGACATACCCGGGTCGATACCTACTGATATATGAGGCAAATTATGATAATTTAACAGTAAGCAAAGGTTGATAAACTCAGACTTCGTTTTTGAGCTTTTCGGTTTATGTGAAATTACCAAAATACCCCTACGGGGCATAGTTTGGTTAAATATGATAAATTTCACATATATGCCTTAGCCTACTGTTATAACCCATCAAAATGAGTATGTTTGCTGTTTACATCAGACCTGTAACTCAGTTGAACATATAAACGCTTTTACAAACTTTAAAATGACCAAACTACCCCTACGGGGAATAGTTTGTGTTTAAATTAGTTCGGGGCATAACGAAAGACATCCTACTGATGTTACAACATAATTGAAGCATATTAACTTAGGAAACCTGTATATGGCTCTTACGGATACCCGTTCCGCATACTACGCGTTTGGCTCGGTTTATGTAACAAGTTTACATAAATTAGCCGAAACGGGTCAAACCTTATCGGTTTTATCTCAAAATCCAGAGTGTGACTAATAAACCCATATTAAACAAGTCTTCAGACTTGTCGGGTCTGAATCACATTCTATCCGGTCTTCGCTTAATCGTGCGTACGAACCGTATCTTTGAAACTAGCCGGTCTAAGCTTAAGCATAATTAAAGACCCGCTAGGATTCTAATAGGTTATATTTAACCTTCGTTCCAGATTAGGAGAAACAGTAAAAGCTACCTGCTATTTGATTATTGTGACTATACTTTGCATCAAGGTAAATACTTTTAACTTATTTTCCCTATACGGGCTTGGGTTACGGTACATAGCGTACCGCTTGATCGAGCATCAAATCTTCCACGCTTAGTGGTTAATTGAATAATTTGATCGGCTCGTTTTAAACAGATGTGTTTACTTTACAGCCTTTGGGGGGTTAATGACCATGTCCCGGATATCCTCGGCATTATCTTACGAGATAGCCACGACCTGAGCACGGGGTGTAGGCGTACTCCCGTGTATAACTCACTTAAAGTGGTGTGTCTATTGATCTTTAACCCGGAATACGTTCCGGGCTACTGAACGCATAAGTAACATGTAAATCGTTCACAAGATTATAATATTAAATAATTCTCCCAAGTTAATAAAAATGTTTATGCCATGTGCATCCAAACCAATTTTCAATCATTTATAAAATGAGTCAGTTGAATGTATTTACCAGTGTAAACTGACGTATTTTCCCAAAAAGATTAAATGCAGGTACTAGGCGAAATAGGCTGGGATTCTCCTAAGCATCATTAGAAGTCTCGCAAACTTAAGATGCCGAAGTCTGTTGAACCATAAACAATGTTTTTAATTCGATCCTACTGTGGATAAACACCGGATAATTTGTGACTTTGTTTACAATAAATAAATTCGGTTGTATCTTATTTTAAATTTGCTTCCGCTGTGCATTATTATATTGTGTTGTTTGACTATTACGTTGCCAACCATGACGTCACGATACTCCCCCACCGGGCCCACCGGTGACACGTGGAAATCGGGGTGTGACATCCTTTCACTCAAACACCGTTTCCGCCGATCCTTGTAGCAACATATAATACTTTCAAATATTCTTATTCCTTTTCATTGACCCATTAAGTATCCAATATACGGTATTATTCATAATATCCACCATCATTGATTTCTTTCCAAGTCAATGGTTGATATTAGGCCATCCGTAGTCATAACGCCCTTTTGTGGGCGTTATGCGACACGTGGCGCGCCACGTCAGCGTGTGGGCGTTATGGGGCCTTATGCATTTAAGCCCGTAGTCATAAAGCCCCTACCCATCATTACCTATTTAATCATTTTCAGTTTTATTAATTATTTATAAAAAAGTTTGCTTGTTTCTGATTGGTCCAATTTTGAAAAGCATCTCCATACCGCCCCCACTCCCGCGCGATAATTATAGCGCTGCCCCCAATTTTCTGAAACATGGCGCCCGGCGTTTTGGTGTTCCGGGGCGTTTTCCGGTCATGGCGCCGGGCATACCGCCCACTACGTATGCTCTTACAACCCAAATGACACCCTTGAACCAAGTCTTCGATGTAATCATTGAGCTAAGTCGTTACCTAAAACCGAGTGATGCTCCTTTGTGTGACACTTTTTTTAGCAAGGCAGATGATCATACAATAGAGTCCATATATTTTACCGAGAAAACATGCTCTATTTCTTTGAAGTAATCCTATTTAACATAAACGTACACGCTCAGCTCTAGCTTTGACTCAGATTTTTACCAGTCCTTCAAAAAAATGCACATTTTCTCTCTAACACTACAAAATCCTTAAAATTCATTATATTAATTCCTCATAATCACCACTTTTTTCATTTAAACGGTTTTAATCTTAATACTAAATGAAGTTATTTACAAAAGTTTTAGGTGCTGTTTGTTTTTTGGCCAGAAGTACTTCTGGCCACTTATGTCTGCGCGACGCAGACGCGCGCAGACGTTTGATGTCTGCAGCTTGTTTGTTTTCTCGCAGACCTTTCATTAAAAAAGGTCTGCGAGACCTCTTCTTGGAGCAGACATGGACCCAAGTCTTCTTGGAACCTCTTCACCACGCAGACCTCTTCACCTCCAAATCTGCCACCACCATCTCCACCTCCACCTCCACCTCCAACCTCTGCCACCACCATCTCCACCACCACCTCCGCTGCTCCAGCCCCAAATCGACATCACAAACAAAACCCCCAAATCTGCTCCACCTCCACCTCCACTCCGCCACCACCTCTGCTCCACCTCCACTCCGCCACCACCTCCGACATCATCATCAACATCACAAACAAAACCCCCAAATCGACAACCCTCATCATCATCAACATCGATTTGTGGAAAAAACCCTAAATCGAAAACCCTCATCATCATCATCATCGTCATCTGGAACGAAGAGAGAGAGAGAGAGATCATAGAGAGAGAAGGGGCGGCGGTGGTGGTGGGTTTTGATGGCGGTGGTCGATCTGCATCATCATCATCGATCTGTGGTGACGGTGGTGGCTGTGGTGCAGTGGTGACGGTGGTGAAGTGGTGGCGGTGGCGGTGGTGAAGTGAAAGCAGAGAGATGTCTGGTGTGTGTTGTGTGTGAAGAGGTTTATGTATAAAAAAAAAACAAACCCTCTTCTTCTTGCAGACTGCAGACCTTTGGTCCACCTCTTCTCCTGCAGATGCCTGCAGATGTGGTCCGCAGACTGCAGACCTTTTCCTACAGAAAAAACAAACAAAACCTTAATTAACTTATTATAATAAATCAATATTTTTTAGTAATTGATATTAAAAAATGGTGTAAAAGAAATATAAATTTATATATTATTATATAAACTAAAGTATTGTATAAAAGAAATAAAATTGGTGTAAAATATATAAATTAATGTTTCAAAATTAAAACATTGCTTACTTTTGGTACATCAGCCAATTACTACAAGTAAAATGATTTAGAACTAAAAGAAATGTAATGTACAACTCGTTAAATTACATGATCTACAAGTGAATAATGCATTAGAGAGAGTTAAAAAAAAGAGAGCTTTTAAAAACTTTATTTTTCTGGACATATTGCTTCGTTTTACATCAAAAAGAAACTAACCTATTTAATAATGGTCATAAGTGGGTTTTAATATTATAGCAAGTAGGCTTTGGCCCGTCCATGAAAGGCCCATTAACTTGGAAAAATATTTAAGGAACATATTAAAGGATGATATTATTTTAAAATTTTAATGGAGAAAATTAACAAAATAGCCTTGACTTTTATGTATCATAGCTAGGGCTGTTCAAATTGCTCGGCGCTCGACGCTCGTTCGATGCTCGCTCGTAAATTGTTCGGAATTTGCTCGTTCGATTCAGCTCGATTAAAAAAATGCTCGGTTCGGATTGGTTCGGTTTGTAAACGAACCGAGCACGAGCAAAGGTCCGCTCAGTTCGGTTCGGCTCGGTTAGCTCGATTTATTTTTTAATATATATATATATATACACATATATATTTGTGTTTGTGTGTGTATCATTCTTAATGAAATGACTAGAGACCAATATTAACAATGTTTGGTCCAAGATCCAAATAGAGTTCATTTAAGTAACTAGAATTGAAATCCAATACCAATAGTCCATTATCCAATACTTAAATGTCCATTTGAGTAATTGAGTCAAAATTTCAAATACTAAAATGTGAAGTATCGATCAATACTCAAGTCTCAACCCGCCATTTGATTCAGAAGAGCAAGACCCTATTCAAAACCCCTCATAAGCCATCGTTATTCGATTTGTCCATCGCCACTCGTCAAGACGCCAACTCGCCAGGGTTTTGCTTCAATCGATTCATTCAATTTCAAACCTCCGATACAACAGGGTACGTTTCAATCGGTCGACGATTTATTTTCTCGCTTAGTTAATCTTGATAGAACTAGTTGATTGTTTTTGTATTCCTTGTTATTTGTTAAATTTTTACCTGTGTTCTATTGGACGAAACATCAGGAACAAAAATTGCACTTTATTCTAATAACTAGCACTCTCGGCGTCACTTTCCTTTTTTATTCTGCGACGCTCGATACTCGTTCGATGTTCGTTCGAAAAATGCTCGGATCGAAAGACGCTCGCTCGACTTTGGCTCGATTGAAAAAACGCTCGGTTCAGTTCGGATCGGTTTGTAAACGAACCGAACACGAGCAAAGGTCTGATCGGTTCGGCTCGTGAACAGCCCTAATCATAGCGCGGCATGTGTCTTTTACTTATTAGATTGGATTCTTTGGAGCCAAAGATTTTATCATTTTGTCAAAACTAATTTATTTTAGCGCAGCAACAAGTGTCTTTTACTGCAATAGTTTGGATTCTTTTGAGCCAAAGATTCTATCATTTTGTTACAACTAATTCATTCTGGTGCAATAATGCCACGCAAGGCCCCCCACGAATTAAAAAAAAAAAAAACTACTTTTGTTAACTTATAAAATCAAAGTGGCAGAACATATTTTAATCAAGGGTCAAATCCGCCAATAATTAGTGAATTTTCCTCTTCCCATTGGTGGAAATTACTGGAATAAAAAAATTCAATGTTTATTTTCATGATTTCAAAACGTCAAGATTATTTTGTTAATTTCCTCTGTCAAAGTAGGTATTGTAGTGATTTCACCAAATATTACCATGACAATGCATTATATCACTTCAGTTTTTCAAATATTATTTCGGTGAAAAAACTTTTTCAAGTATCATCTCGGTAAAAAAGCTTTCGTACACTGTTCATACATTTTAGTACAGTCTTTCAATTTTAGTCTTAGGCCATCCATACACGCAAACAAAACCACCTCTTATCCTTGACACACTGTCGCAACAGGGTTGTTGTCATCCGCCTGGTGGTCGCATCGCAGCTATTCTTAGGATTGCTACCAGTGGCGGACCTAGAACTTATTTGTTGGGGGTGCAGATGAGATGTTCAATCATATTTTCAAGGGGTGCGGTCGGGTTTTTTGCCTAAAACATACACTAAATTTTTTTTTTCCAAGGGGTGCAGCCGCCCACCCTGGCCAAAGGGTAGGTCCACCCCTGATTGCTACTATAAAATCTACTTATAGATTTGGCCTTCCAGTTCCATCTGCTCTTAAGAGTGTGATTGGTCCCTTATTTCATTAAAAAATATATATGTTATTGATCACAATAACTACCTCAAATAAACTTTTTAATAAGTAACATATACAGAACTTTTTAACAAGTAAAGGAGGACAACAACATCTAGTATAAGCATCTTAATATTAGTCTTTCCATAGATTTACATATATAAGATACACTCAAATAAACATCATTAAACCTCTTGCAAACAATAAAGACTCCTACATTGACATTCTTGATCAATACATATGTATCCTTATTCAGTTTTAAGACCACAAACATAGAAAACTTTATACAAACTTCAATTTTCACCATTGAAAAAGCATGTGAAACTAAAGTCAAACTTGGGTCAAAGACAGTACCTCCTCCTCTTGTTAGGAAGCATTGTTCTTGGGGAGTAATCAAGTGACATTGACCCTTTTTCTATAACAGAAGTAAGCGCTTCACGAACCGATCTAAGTAGATTTTCATCCGCAGTGAAATCGAAAATAATTTTCATATGGTCTCCAAGAGTTGACAATTCTGCTCTCTCAATGTTCACTTTGAGTTCAACAAGAGCTCGTTTTATATCGGTGAGGAGCTCCGGCCGGTGCTTGCAAGAGACAGATGCGTGGAAAGTCAAACTACCGTTGACTGCAGCGTTGTCAGATTTTTCAATCTTGACTTCATCGACATCTTTTGGCATGACTAAACCTAAACTGGCTTGGGTTGCATTTATTTGAAGTTGTTTTACTTGGTGGATAACTTCAGCGAGTAATGTGGCTTTATCCATCTGTTAAATTATCATAAAATTTCAGTATCCTTTCTAAACGAATGCGTAATTTGACTTTAGAGTCAAGCAGACTAAGGTTTAACTTCAGAATTGAATGTTAAAACAGTCAACATATTTGAGCCTGTAGGAAAAAAGGGACCCTATGATTATCAGGTTAAATAGGTTATATTTCATCTATGATATTGAAGGTAACAAAACTCATCAGATTTTGTTCAAAGTGAAATAGTTTTGACCTTAAAAGTCAACATATACCTCATTTCCAAAACTGAATATTTATTCATTCTTTGACCTAATGCACCTTTTTAAAACTTTAATGCTAACTAACTTCATGAAAACTGACCATATATTTTATCACAGAACCTATATGTATACAAGATTATGTCAATATGTCATTGACATTCAAATATAATAACCTAAAGAAAGCCACCCTTCCAGAACAAGTGTCATGTAGTAAGTAACCCCTGGTAGTTATCAACTCAAATTTTATAACTATAAATATTAAAAAAATGGAGTTGTTATAATAATCACAAGACAAAAATAGTAAAAGATATCCATATGTTTATAAAAGGAGATTAACATATAGCAATAATTCGCCGCCATTAAATGTTTAATGTGATATGACACCGACACATTTGTAAGCTAAGGAGCAAGTCATAAGGATGACAAACACATTGAAAATGATAGGTAAGTAGTTCTAATTAACAAATAGGCTTTACAATTAACTTTAAGTTCTTGGTTCTTAGTTTTTATGCTAGATCCAATTACTTAGGAATCCTATATTCCTATCTTCACAAAAAAGTCAACCTTGATCTCCAATAGCTGTTAAAGAGTCCAACTCAAAACTACAAAAAATAAGTTGACTTTTATCTTTTAGAAGAATATAACTTGTTTAGCAACCAAATTCTTCAAAAAAAAAAAAAAAAAAAAAAAATTCAATCATTTATTGTGCCCATATGTATTTGATCAAATTATTGAATTAAACCAAACTACTATTATTGATATTCTAAAAATGGCTAAACTTCATGTAATCAAAGAACCCAAATGCCAAGAAGTAGCACATTGTAACCAAATCAAATATATGACATAACTTTCTCTACCTCTTTGCAATATATACTCTATTAAATAACGAGTTTTTCCGCAAAGATCAAACTATGACCAAATAAGTAACAAATTTAAGGCCAAAACAAACACAAACATAAAATACATAGCAGAAACATTTAACTACAAAAAGATTCAAATGGTGTTAAGTCAACATTAACGATCAAATTACGAACAAACCTTATCGGTGCAGGGTACAAGACCGCGAAGGGTGTCAAGATGAGCATTAATCCTTTCTCTTCTCCTTCTTTCTGCCTCACTATGACTCTTTAAAGCAGCCAAAGCTTTCTCATCAGACAATAATCCACTTCTCTTCCCTTCCACTTTACTTAGAGCCTTTACAAGCTCTCCTTTCTCATCATCCAACACCAGAGACTGAGAAGATTTCATTAACAACCCATCATCATTTCCACAATCCCCACTAAACCCACCTAAGTCCATCAATGATCCATCATCCCACATGGATCCCAAGTTTGAAAACTCATGATTCCAGTTATAAAAATCCATCCTTGCAAATACCCTTTACAAGTTACAACTATATATATATTCTTGTACTAAGTGTGTGTGTGTGTGTGTGTGTGAGCAATACAGAAAACTTAAGCAACAGAAAGATGGTGATCAATGTTCTAAGGGTCGAGACCGGGCGGACGGATGGTGGGTGCAAAATAAAAAGAAACCATAAATCTAATGAGTTTAACAATCAAGAGAGAAGCAGATGACTTTGATTCTGATTCTAGTTTTGAGTTTGTGTTCATATTTTCTCCCATTAGTTGGTAAAAGACAAGATGGTTTGATTATAAAGAGGATCTTATTGAGAAAACATCCACATTTTCTTCTTGATGGTCTTGAATTTGAGCATTTCGATGAGTTGAATTGAATCGAGTTTCAGTTGAGGAAACCAATGATGATGAATATAGAAAGATATGCAAAGGTGGATTCAAGAATCTAAAGTTGGAAGATGTGTTTGTGTGTGTTGGGAAAGAGACAAAGGTGACAGATGGGATTGATATGATTTCTTCAGGAAAGTTGGAGGTGAAGCACACAAATCTTTTTTTGCTTCTTCGGCTTTATATGATGTGTTGTTTATAAAAGATGCCTCTCAAGTCAATAGCCGCCCAAGTTGGTTACTAACAGACATTTCTACCTGCTTAGATGTAAGCTGAGAGCATGTCATACTAAAGTTTAAAACATTGTTTTATTTTTTATTGGTTTCATGTTGAGATGATGGTGTATAGACACTTGGACAGATCGTGTATTTATATAGGAAAAAATGTCAAATGGTATGTCACAAAGAGGTTTTATTGTTGTTCTACTTGTCTAGGAATTTATTTATGCCTCCTAGGAAACTAGTTCTCAAGTTTGAATTTTGATTGCACACTATTGAATTTTAAAGGTCATTACAATTGTTTAAATGTAAGGTGTGAAAGGATCCAACGTTTTGTGAGTTTGACATAAGCCGGCGGCTGCTCAGCATTCCGCAGTCAAGTCTCACGTTAGTTTTTTCGCCTCTTCTTGTCACACCCTCAAATTCCACCTGCGGAGTACAACCGCGAGGCGTGTGACTGCCCAGGATCAAACCACAAAGCACATTGAACATTTAATGTAAATAAAATAAAACCATCACCAATGTGATTAGTGACATAACGTTTAAGTCTAAAACATAATAAGTTTGAAATAAGTACAAAGCATAGTTAGTTTAAAGTAGAATTCAACTGTTTAGCGGAAGCATGAAGTTCATAAATAGTTTAAAACATAAATTCCAAAGTAGGAATCCGACATCGGATTCTAGACGACCACCACAACGCTCCAAGCAGACTCCAGCGCAGCGTCTACGGACCTGCAAGCATACAGTAGCGTGTCAACATAAAGTTGGCGAGTTCATGGTTTTCGAAAAAGGTTTTTCTTGTTTTATCCAAAAACATCTTTTTATGAAGTTACCATGTTATCAAAACATGCCATGGGGAGCTACCCCATATGAACCAATAAACTGTGCAGTATTGAAACTTTGACGTAATTGTTATTTTGCCCTTTTGGTCAATGTCTACCATCATTGACCAAATTCCCAGATAAAAGTACACGCCCATCCTCTTCCTAGGCACGGTGTGAGGTTGTCAAACCTAATAGCGCTATCAACTAATATCTCGTTCGCCCAACCGGTGATTAATCGGTATAAGTGAAAAAGGGACTTTCATGGTAGAGTTTCGTTTAGTATGAAGTTCCCAAGCCATTCGGAATGCATGCTTTATGAGTATCATTAAATTATCATACCATCGGGAATACATGCTTATAGTTTAGTGTGAACTCACCTTTGGTTGCTCGGTAGATAGTATAATTACCCTAAGCTTGGTCAACCACGTCCTATTATGATTACCAATATTAGGACCGTATTCAAGTAATCACGTATGTGATACAGGTATTTTATAAGTAGTGTACCGGTAAACATGTATCATTCATCATTATATACTATATACAAGTATTTTTGTATCATATCAGTAACACTTGTACACAAGATAAAGTGCACAATGGGTAGTGTGCGGTTCACAAAGGTTTGGGCCTCTATACAACATACGGCCGACTAAGACAAGGTCCAAACAAAGTAGTGTGCGGTCCGAACTAAGGTGTGTGACCTATATAGGCATTGGGCTATAATAGTGTGTGGCCTACTAATTAAGCCCAATATAATAAACCGTGCGGCCCTCACTGGAGTGTGCGGCCTGCCTGGCAAGTGTGCGGTCATACAACAGAGAGTTTTACATCAAGCAGTGACCAGTTGTACATATGTGATGTGTGTTTCTAAGGAGTGTGCGAGTTCAAAAAGTATACGGTCAGGCATAGCTGGGTTGTACCCAATGCCTTATCATTTGAACATGTTGCTTATGCGGACTTGAAGGTGTGCGACCCTGCATCAGGTCTTTGTACGTTGTGCATCAGGGGTTGTACACTTAGGAGTGTGCGACCCCTGAGTGTACGGTGTGCAGACTGTGTGTGTCACTTATGTAGTTAAAGTTGTACGTTTACGCAAACATAATTCAATGTACAAAAATCATTCCTCAGATTCAAACAAGTAGAAATCAAAACTTTTTATGACATTTCTTGTGAACCTCATATTATCATATCATCAAACAACTCAACATTCATGGATTCATTTCGGATAATCAATCAGATCAACAAAGTTTACAACTTTCACAACCTTCCACTTAAAATCTAACATATGCAGGTTCATATAACAGTTATCATTTAATCATCCGATTACCACATTCTCTAACATGAATCTATACAAACCATTCATCACTTTTCACCATATGGTTTCATTTTTGAAGGTATACCTAGAATCCCTTAATCTTTTAAACATATTCATCAATCAACAACATCATCAAATCATTCCTAAAGGAAATTATGAGCATACTATAACATTTCTAACATCATCCGAAAACAATCATTCAAATGTTTTGCAAATATCATAGTATACAACAACATACAAAAGTTCAAATCTTTTTAACTCATTCATACTTCAACAATAACATCTTTAGAACACATCTTTCCTCAAATGACAAATCATCACATAATATTACATATTTCATAATTTTGAACAACATTTCCTAAGAACTCATCTACATCTCGTTTTTGCAAGAATTATAAAGGTGCATACTAATCTGGAAATAAAGGAATAAGAAGAAGGAGATGAGTGTGCGAGCTAAGGGTGAAGGTGAAATTCAAACAGTTTGTTGTTGATGCTCGAATCTTCCAAAGATATAAAAGAGGATGGAAATGTTTGCTGAATTTGGAAATCTTCTAAAAGGGAATAGAGAGAGGGAATGTTTGCAGAATGATGGGGTTGCCGTCACAAATGATAGGAAAGGTTCATAGGGTTTAGGATACCTTGTGTATTTATACCCTCATCAAAAGATTCCGCACATTCATGATTCCTTATGTGGCTGGGTGTGTGAGTCAGCTAGGGCTTTTGTGGGCTAGGGGAAATGGGCTTGGGTGAAAACAGGTGTGCGGTCCATCAGGGAAATGGACTATTCAGAAGCCCATACAAGAGAATTGTGCGACTAGGATTTGAGTGTGCGGTTTGGTTTAACAATAATAATAACTTTTTAAACATCCATGTTCACATACCATATATTTACAAATAGTCAAATAATCCAATCACACCTTCATTTTAATATTAATTCTTTAAAAAGTTACAAACAATTATACGTGTGACGAAACATGAAGGAAACGCAGAACAAGGTGAAACGTACGAGTTGTCACATTATCCCCATGTTAACGGAAATTTCATCCCGAAATTTAGCGTACATATATTGGACAACTAAGTGTTTTTACGGGGTGTCACACTTCTCCTTAACTGATTCTCCTTTTTCACACTCGTTTATTTAGGTTTTAGAATTTGTAAGGATTGGATATCTCTTTGAATCGTGTTGAGATCACTTTCAGATTAAATTATTTCATTGGTGGTCACAAAAGTTCAATTTGATAATTTAAAGATAAATACAAGGATTCTATTAAAACCATTACAACTCTTTTTGAAATAATATAATTATTGGCGCTTATAATTGTTGTCAATTACTCAATTACACCAGTGCAAAAATGCTCAACATTAACTGGGTTACTCTTAATCGCCAACTTGCTATTGACGCACAAGTTGTTGTTGATGTCCGGTAGTTACCATTGATGACAAACTTACGCCACTAATGAAAAAGTTGTCAAATGGCATGTCACAAAGAGGTTTTAATGTTGTCTACTTGCCTAGAAATTTATGCCTATTACTACACAAGGTCTCATGTTTGTTTTTTGTTTAAATGCTATTAAATTTTTAAAGGTCTAGTGTTAAAATGTAAGGTGTGAGTTTTACATTGGTTGATTGTCTGGTTCGATTTTTCACGCTCGTCATTATAGGTTTTAGAATTTGTAGAGATTGGATGTCTCTTTGAATCATGTTGATATATTTCATTGGCGGTCACAGAAATTCAATCAGATAATTCAAAGAGAAATACTATGATTTTGTTTAAACGTTACAACTCTTTGTGTGACAACCTGCACCTTTGAGGTTAGCACCTTTTGTTTGCGCGTCTATAATTTATATTTTGTTGCATGTTGCTTTTATAAGTCATGCGTGGAAATTAATTTATTTTATCGACACCAATACATTTTTGTTACGTACACCAATACATTTTTATTACGTACGCGTTTAACAGAAACCCGGAACGCACGTTCACTCGCGCCCACACTCACTCGTTTCCTTTTTATTTCTTCGGTCCAAACGAGCCCAACCCAACTCGCTGCCCTTTACCCGTTCCCTTTGTGCGCAGCCAAAGCCAACTGACCCAAACCGTCACCTCCTATTTCCCCCTCTCTTTAATTATGGCCCATTAAGACCCGACCCAAACCTCTTGTGTTATCGTGTTATCGGCTCCAAGATAAACCGCCCAAACCTTATGTTATTAAGGTTACGTGAACTGCATGTTAGGCACAACTTGTTTTCTAAAAACCCTAAACCTACAATCGTGCTTCTGCCTCTCTCCCTCTCTCGCTACTGTTGCCGAAGAACGAGTCAAATACTTCAAGAAGTTCGATCTCTAGGTATGTGATTAAAGTCATAAAACTTATTTTATGTCGCAAAGAGCTGAAAACAAAAAGTTGTTTGACGTTTATAGCCGACTTCAGTTGGCTGTAAATGCGTCAAAACATAACGAAAATGCGATTTTCTGAAGTCTAAAATGAACCTTTCGGAAGTACGATTCAAACAGTGTTGGTTTCACAATTTTTGGACCTCGGTTAGTCAGCCAAAATATTTAATTCGTCTCAGTGTCAAAGCAACAATTTTCTGGAGAATTTGTGTGTTGTGTTTTACGTCATATCTTGGTGAATATTTGGAATTAGGTTATGAAATTTATACAATAGATGGTGATGCGTGTGTGGTGGTATATAGATTTTATATATATTTTAAGCCCTTTTTACACATTAGTCAAGTTTTAAATTTATAAAACACGATATTTTACTAACACCAAACACACATATGGGCAAGTGCACCCATTGTGAGAGTAGTATAGTGTTGGTAAGATACCGAGGTCGTCCAAGGACACAAGAGCTTTTAGTACCGGTTTATCCTCAACGTCTAATCAAATCAAAATTTTAGAAAAAGGTTTTAAACTAAGAAAAATAAAAACTAACTAAAATGCTGAAAATAAAATAAAAATAAAAACAGATAGACAAGATGAATCACTTGGCTCCGACTCGTGTTTAGTGTAACCTTTGATTATTTCCGCACTTTTGCATTTTTTAAGAGATTATCTTAGTTATTGTAGTAGGCCCCTCTTTTGAAGGTGACGTTACCCTCAACCCAGTAGTTTGAGTCAGCAATGATACAATCCTAAAGGGTCGGATTATTGAAAGATAATTAATTAAGTTATTAATGCATATTATGGTAGGCCCCTCTTTTGAAGGTGACGTTACCCTCGGCTAAGTAGTCTGAGTCAGCAGGGATACAGTCCTAAGTAGCCGGGTTAAAGTATTAATAGTAGTTTACATATGAGGGGATCAAAGAGTTTGGACCCCCGCCATCCAATACCGTTAAGTATTGAAGGAGGTCCTACTAAATTTGACCCAGGTCCTTGCAGGATCTATACACTGAACAAGGCAAGACTTTTACCAAACCGTTCCCTTAACCCCCGACCAGGTAGCCAACATACCTCCATATAGACCGTGGAGATATGAATGGTGAAAATCTTTTATTTTATATAGACAGTAAAATAATGCCAAGACACCACGGACAAACGATAAAGAAAACTCACCTTCAACATAAGAAACTAGTTATTAAAGTCATTAATACATAACCAAGTAAAAAGTGCGAAAAGATTAAAAATAAAAAGTATTACACTAGACACTTTGTCTTCACCAAGTGATGTAAGAGACTTAGGCAAACATGGCCTTGTTTGTCAAGAACTCTTACGATCAATCTTGGATCCCGAGACGACTCACACACTCTATGATGGACAATGGATGATGGTGGTGGATGATGGTGTTATGGTGGTGGTGGGTGAAGTGTGAGAGAGGTGGTGTGCCAAGGGATGGTTTGAGCTTGAGCCAAGCACTCCTATTTATAGGCTGAACAGAAGCTCGGGCACGGCCCCGTGTCCATCCTCTTCTCTGTCTTCATTAATTGCTCTTGTCTGTATTAGTTGACCACGGCCCCGTGTCCGCTGGGCACGACCCCGTGTGCAGAAGCATATCTGTACTATCAAGATTTGCCTGGATTCTGCGAATCTTATAGTTGACCACGACCCCGTGGTGGGCGATGGAAGCTTCTACAACTTTGTCTTTTATGCTGAGACTTGGGCACGCCCCCGTGCTCATTGAGCACGGGGCGTGTTCAGCCTTCTGTTCTCTTGTTTTGCTTGGGAAGATGCTGTCGTGGGGTCGGGCATGTCACGTTTTGTTCCTTTTCTTGTATTTATGTTAGATTTAGCTGCCTTTTTGCTTCTTTTGTTAATTTGAGCTCATTTAATCCTGAAAATATAAAAGGAAGACAAAAGCACACTTTTTACAACATTAGTACTAAAAAGGGTTAGTTTTATGCCACAATTGATGTAATTTATATGTTGCATTTTGCACACATCAAATACCCCCACACTTGAATCTTTGCTTGTCCTCAAGCAAAACTCTTTATAATGTGGTTTTACACTCCCAAATAGAATGGGTAGAAGAGAAGGTTTTTGGGCTTGTCATAGAGTGTCGGGATTTCCAAGATTCTTTATTTAGTTTTATTTTTATTTATTTATAATCCTATTCGTCATGATTTATTTAAAACTTTTCATAAGATAAATTACTTATTAGGGCATAACATGCTTCTTTAAAATTCCATTTATATACAAGTTCACATACCTCACGGGGGATCACTCAACACTCGGCCGAAGATGTATTTTAGTGAATCACTCGAGAGCGACATGGAACTTACTCCTACCATAGGCTTGCCAAGCAATCAATGTTTGGTCCCAAATCCAACTAGAGCCCATTTAATTATAGAATTGCAGTCTTATACAAATAGTCCATTGTCTAATTGTAACACCCCGTGTTTCGGAAGTCAAGGTCAAAGTCAAGATTGAAGTCAAAGGGAGACAAGATTGCTAATTGCGATTTGTCACTCCTTGCTCAATTCCTGTTTTGACTTCTTTGACTGTAGATAGTCTATTTTATGTTTTACGTTAGTTGTATTATGTGGAGTACTTATTAATAATCGAGGTTTATTCGATATTTATCGCATGTTTTATCGCTATCGCAATCGCACTCGCAACTCGAATTACGCGTTCTGGATTTTGTTCTATGTGTGTGTGTGCCTCATGTGTTACTTATGCATGTTTATTTATGTTTATGTGTGGTGATTAATCGAAAATGCAATCGAAACTCAATCACAATCGAATCGCAAACGCAAGTCAATTAAGGATGATTGTATGTTGAGATAGTAGTTGGGATTAAAAGTAATTTGTCTAGGAAACTCTATCGCATCGCAACGCTCGCATTCGCAAACGAAACGGCAGAACTCGTCGCACCGAACACTCGAACCAAGTGGCTAATCGACCAAGTGACCAGCTGATCGATCACCCGTTCGATCGAGCTGCCGCTCGACCGGCCAGCCGTTCAATCCGGCTGCCACTCGATCGACCAGCCCTTTCCACTTTGGGAAACCCTATAAATACCCCACTTGTTACTAGTTTTGGTAAGTGACATCTCTCTGTTCGAACCAGCCGCACTCAAGCTTCTTTTCTCCGATTTCTCTCAAATCTTGTAAGTTTTCAACCTAAATCTTGTACTCTCTTAATCCACACGCACTCCTACACCTTTCTATATTTTGAATCTTAACTTTTAACTGTGAAATCACTAGATTTGAGGTGTTCTAGGATGATGTCATCATGGTGTTCTTGAGAACTTCATGTTTTGGCCTCAATCCACCAAGAACAACTTAGATCTGAACGATTTCCACACAAATAAACAAGGAACTTTCATGGATCTGAACATAATCAAGGTGAAAAAGGATTGAAAGATGGTTTCCAACTTTCTTTCAACTCTTTTACACTCAATGCACTCAAAACCGATAGAATCGGAGCTTGTTCTAACCTTCTACTCTTGCTTGTTGATGTGTTGGTTCAAGATCTGGATTCTATCCACGAGATTACCGATTTCCGGTTAAACATGGAACACCGTCTCGAGCAGTTAACTAGTCGGATTTGGGTGATTCCTGTCCGATCAGGAGTACCAAGTATTGACGAGGTTTCTGTTGCTTAACACGTTATCAAAACATCTCAATAAATCGACAAACTATCAAAATGACCAAGGAAAAAGACGCCCGGGACACCAGAACGGAGTGCTACCCGATCGGACTGCTGTCCGATCGGATTGTCACCCGATCGACTTGCACCCTGGCCCCACACTCAACTTCTATTTCCAAACTTTGAGGGATGAACATTGAACGAAGTGCTGCCAGATCGGCTTACCACCCGATCGGACTACCACTCGACCATGTAATGATCATACTTCCATGCTTAAACAATTTCCAACAGGTTCAAAGCACAAGGGTTGCCACCCGATCGGATTGCCATCCGATCGAGTGACCGTCCTGCTGTGAATTTGTTCACAATTGAGGAGACTCACCAATCGGATTGCTGTCTGATCGGACTACCGTCCGATCGACCGACATGAAAGGTAGAGGTACTTCTCTGTTTTCAAAATGCTACAACAAAAACTTCAAAAGACAAGCCATCATACACAAACACATCCTCCCCAAAGGAAGTAACAATCCACTCGAAAGGTCACCCGATCGACTGGCTATTCGATCGGACTACCCTCCGATCGAACTGCTGTCCGACCCACTTACAACCTGCATCATTTTACGCGTCACTTATCATTATGATATCGTTCTGATCAGGCTAACCCTACTCTCTAGCGCTCCCTTCAATCCGCCAATCGCTGTGACTATACCTGATCCCTTTTACTTTACGCACTTTTAGGTGTTACATACGTTACTTATTCTAAATCACATCAAACACACTACGCAATACTTTAATCGCTAACCAATTACCGCATGTTATACGTGACTTAATGAATGCTTGTTTGTTATGTTTACACATGGAATGCTGTCTACCTGCCTTAGCAACGATAGTACTATTTGTTTGGACTCAACACCTGTTCACTCAGGGGTTGTTAAGGACAATTTGTTACATAGCTCACAGTGGTGAGTGTGTATTACGAACAACCTTGGGTAGTCAACTCGCAGTCATTGGTATCAATAGGTTCATGTCGATAACTAACATGCCTCATTTTACACTGTGTACGTGCTGGTTATGCGTAACAATTTCAAACTCTATTATATCTATTAAACTTGTATGCTCACCTTTACACTATGTGTATTGACTTTTACTTTAACGTATGTGACAGGTGCTTAGGATGCTTATTTGCTTAGCTTGCTGTGAAATCGAGGCTAGGAAAGACCTAGATCAATAAACAATTGTCTGTAATAAAAATCTGAGTTGTCGGAACAGAACTATTTGACTAGATCTTGCCTGTAATAATTATGTTATCTTTTATGACATGGTATGGGACATGTTGCTTTAAATAATTGGTAATTATAGTTGTTATGGAAACTTCTGGACAATCTGTTTCGCTTAGTGCCACGCCCCGATGTTTCCGACATCGGTTGGGGTGTGACAGATTGGTATCAGAGCCATAACTATAGGGAATTAGGCAAGACTCGACCTAGTCCGGGTCGATGTCTTAGAAATGACCTAGTCTATAGTTAGGAACCAACAGACCGACTTTTGCATATCCTGTAGGGAATATGTACGAGCTTACGGCTATTTCTCGCTATTCTTGCCTACGCTACACTATCACTGCACTTTAGTTTTCGAAAATAAACAAGCGATTAGGCCGAGATTAGGTGTGAAAACCGCAAACTCTTGACTAAATTTCTTGTTTGCCCCTCATTTTCATCTATAAAAACAAGAATTTGTGTTGAATCAGGAGTGAAATCCATACTTTGACGCATAATCCTCTTTTATTTTATCAAAACAGGAACGAAGTTGTTAAGTCAGGGGTGAAACCCTAACCTTGACGACTTCTTCCAACCTTTACTTGGTTTTACAAAACTCTCACCAAAGTCTCGATGGACTCCAAGGACTTGAAGTCACGATATGACTGGAAGGATGCGTGCCGATCGCCCAGATTCGAGGCAAAATCACAGTCCTGAAGGTCAAAGTGTGTACAACAAGTCCTTGTGAATAGTCGAATCACTTTGGGTAGTCAATGTCTATCGAGCCCGAGACAATCTATTCTCGATTTTTATGTGTTTCGATTCAGAGCCCGCAACTGCTGACTCTGATACTCGTCGATTTTATGTGTTATGTGTGTATTTACCTGTTATATGTTTTAATTTTTGGAGATTTATTCGATTTTCACTATCGCTTGATCGACACACACTACTCGCACTGCTTATCTACCTCAAAACGCTGATAAATCGCTACTACATGAGGAACGACTTTACGCCATGTTGATTGCTATGTTATTCGCTTATGCTATACTACTCGATATGTTAATCCCAATTGCTATACTCGAACGCTCGCGAACCCTGAATAATAGGTTTCTGTATTCTGATTGCCTCTTGAGATTATGTGCTTATGTGCTTCTGTGATTCTTTGCCTTACGTGCTTATGTGCTTCTGTGTTTATGTGAATCTGTGATTATGTGCCTATGTGTTTATGTGATACATGTTTCACTGTGTTCCTGAGCTTTAGTAATATTAGACGTGTGAGGTGAGAATCGATTATACTATGTCTGAGACCCAAGACGATGTCTGTTGCAGACAATGTCAACTGGACCATCATCTGGACCCCGTCACCCACGAATCACTCGCCAAGAACAGAGAGACAAACGCCTTGCTGTTCTCATCGCTAAGCAAGTAGCAAATGTGGTTCCTCAGATCGTGAGTGAAATATACAAGAATGTGAGCAAATCATCCGAGGAGTCCAGAACCGAAGCTCCTAAAGCTACTCCCAAGACTGCTTTTAGCTTCAAGCAGTTCAAAGCCTGTGGTCCAAAGGAATTTACTGGTGAGGATGGCCCAACGGCTATGTTTCAATGGTTTGATCCCGTTGAAGTCACTCTGCGCCAGAGTGGATGTCCTGAAAATCTCCGTACTCTAAACGCTATCGGCGTCTTCCAGTCCCGCGCACTAAACTGGTGGACGGCCGAGAGAAACAAACGTTGAAATGACGCAGCCTATGAGCTGACGTAGGAAGAGCTGAAGGCCATTATGATGGATGAATTCTGCCCTCCCCATGAATGCCAAAAGCTGGAGGACGAATTCTGGCATATCAAGCAGAAGGATGGAGAGAACGTAGCTCTGACTGCTCGGTTTAAGCAGCTCAGTATTATCTGTCCCGATCAAGTGAAGACGCCCGAGATGATAATCAAGAAGTACATTCGAGCTCTGCCAGATTTTGTTGCAGATTTTGTGCATGCCGCAAAGCCAACAACAATCGAAGAAACTTACTTGCTTGCCGCTGAAATCAATGACAAGCGAGTAAAAGCTGGTCTTTGGGATAAAGCTTCAAAGAACCTGCACCAAGCTATCACCGTCGCACCATCCGCTGAAACCGCCACTGCCCAGTAATCGAAAATCTCACGCCGCAAGAAGAAGAACAACAACAGCAGCTCCAGCAACAAGAACTGTGATGTCACTACCACTGCTGCTCCACTTCAAGCCGTACCGGCTCAGCAGCAATCTCAGCACCGACCAGCACCAGTTATTTATGCACCACCTGCAAAGCGTGCATACACTGGTCCCCACCCTGCCTGCCCGACATGCACCTATCATCACCTGGTGGGTATCGCCTGCCGTTTTTTGCGTGCACTGCAACATGTACGACCACTTTACCGCCAGTTGCCGTACTGGTCCCCGACAAGCACCAGCTCAAGCCACTGCTCATCAAGCTCTGCTTCCAGCTCCTCAAGGCCAACAAGCGGCTCAGGCACCCGCGGACAACGTCAGAGTCTGCTTCGCGTGTGGTGATCCCAACCACTTCGCGAACATATGCCTGAACAGGGTTGTGAAACAAGAGCCTCAGCAGCAGCAACAACCTCAGCAACAACAACAAGCCGCACGCGCCAGAACATTCAACATCAATGTGCGCCAAGCCCAGGCTGACAACAACGTGGTCAAAGGTACGTTCCTTGTGAATGGTATTTATGCTTCGTGTTTGTTTGATACTAGAGTCGATAACTGCTTTGTGTCATTTGAATTCGAGAAGCTCCTTAGTCGTAAGCGCTCTCAACTCCCCTCGACGTTCGATGTCGAAGTCGCCACCGGAAGAATTGTCGTTGTAAATTCTGTTCTTCGTGATTGTACTCTTGAGCTCAACAATCACATCTTCCCAATCGACCTTATCCCGATGCAACTCGGAAGTTTTGACGTCATAGTAGGCATGGACTTTCTTCGTAAAAACCATGCTGAAGTTGTGTGCTTTGATAAGATGATCTGATTCTCGCTCGCGAATGGTGATGTATTGTGTTTTTATGGCGAAACTACTTCGAAGGGCCTCAAGCTCATGTCATGTGTCCAAGCTAGCAAGTATCTTCTACAGAGCCTTCTTGGAAAACATTGTAGTAGCAGAGAAGGAAAAGAAAGGTAATCCTGGTGTGAACGATGTTCCTGTTGTGCGCGAATTTCCGAATGTATTTCCTGATGATCTTCCCGGACTACCGCCAAGTCGTGATATCGACTTTCGTATCGACCTCATTCCTGGAGCAAACCCCGTTGCCAAAGCTTCTTACCGACTCGCTCCATCCGAAATGTGCGAACTCTCGAGTCAACTTCAGGAACTACTTGATTAAGGCTTCATTCACCCGAGCACCTCTCCATGGGGCGCACCAGTCCTTTTCATCAAAAAGAAGGATGGGTCGTTTCGGATGTGCATCGACTATCGGGAGTTGAATAAGTTGACAATCAAGAATCGCTATCCCCTGCCCCGCATCGACGATTTGTTTGATCAGCTACAAGGTGCCACGTATTTCTCCAAGATCGATCTACGCTCAGGCTATCATCAGTTACGCATTCAAGAGGAAGATATACCCAAAACCGCCTTTCGCACTCGATACAGACACTATGAGTTCGTTGTTATGCCTTTTGGTTTAACCAACGCACCCGCGGTTTTCATGGATCTGATGAATCGCGTGTGTAAACCTTATCTCGACCGCTTCGTCATCGTGTTCATCGATGATGTCTTGATCTATTCCAAGTCGAAAGCCGAACACGCGCAACATCTACGTTTGGTTCTCGAGCTACTCCAAGGAAATCGACTCTATGCCAAGTTCTCCAAGTGCGAATTTTGGCTGGAGGAGGTTCAATTCCTCGGTCACATTGTTAATAGTCAAGGTATTCACGTCGATCCGGCGAAGATTGAAGCAGTTATGAGTTGGATTACACCTAAGAACCCGTCTGAAGTCCGTTCTTTTCTAGGACTAGCGGGCTATTATCGCCGATTCATCGAAGGATTCTCAAAGACTGTTGTGTCGCTTACCGCTCTCACACACAAAGACAAGCCTTTTGTTTGGGGAACTGAACAAGAGTCTGCTTTCCAAACCCTCAAGCACATGCCCTGCAATGCTCCTGTTCTCACCTTACCCGCCGGAAACGATGACTTCATTGTCTACTGTGATGCCTCGAACCTTGGTCTTGGTTGTGTCCTCATGCAACGAGACAAGGTCATTGCTTACGCATCTCGTCAGCTCAAAATCCACGAGAAGAACTATACAACCCATGATCTCGAGCTAGGCGCAGTTGTTTTTGCGTTAAAGATTTGGCGACACTACCTGTATAGTACCAAGTGTATGATCTTCAACGATCATAGGAGCCTACAACATATCTTTGACCAGAAGGAACTTAATATGCATCAACGCCGATGGGTAGAACTTCTCAACGATTATGACTGTGAGATTCTTTATCATACTGGCCAAGCAAATGTCATAGCCGACGCTCTCAGCAGACGGAGCTATCTATTCAGCATTCGTCATACCCAAGCCCAATACGATCTCGAAACCCTTATCCGCGAAGCCCAGCATGCCTGTTTTAATGAGCGTACTTTGAAGAAGGAAAGAATCTACCACAATGGAGCCCAACTTGTGAATAAGTCGAATGGGATATTCCACTTTCTGGACCGAATTTGGATCCCTAAATAGACCAAGTTGCGACAGATATTGATGGACGAAGCCCACAAATCCCGGTATTCTATTCATCCTGGTGCCGACAAAATGTACCAGGACCTTCGCTACAAGTACTGGTGGCCGGGTATGAAAAGGGATATTGCTCTCTACGTTGGGAAGTGCCTGACTTGCTCGAAAGTCAAGGCTGAACACCAAAAACCCTCTGGCTTACTAGAACAACCCCCGATCCCTATGTGGAAGTGGGAGAGTATAGCTATGGACTTCATAACGAAACTCCCGCGCACGCCATCAGGTCACGACAGCATTTGGGTTGTCATTGACCGTTTGACCAAATCAGCTCATTTCCTGCCAATACGGGAGGACTACAAGGTAGAACGATTAGCCCGAATCTACACCAACGAGATCATTTTTCGACATGGGACGCCTCGCGATATCTTCTCTGACCGTGATGCTCGGTTTACCTCGCGACTGTGGGAAACATTTCAAGCGGCTCTTGGTACTACGCTTAATCTAAGTACCGCATTCCACCCTCAAACCGACGGTCAGACTGAGAGAACGATCCGTACTCTTGAAGATATGCTCCGTTCGTGTGTCATAGATTTTGGTGGTAATTGGGATGCTTACCTGCTGTCACGGCCCCCGTCCTGGTTTAACTCGGTCCAAGAGCCTCGGGACAGAAACCCGTGGTATTTATTAATTGAGTTTGACAGCGGAAGATTTACAGGATCTTTTAAACTTTAAAATGCCTGACTATTTTATTCCATAATTTGGGATAAACCTCGTAATTTACAATAGAGGAATTTTACTAGGAAATTCCCTGTTTTACAAAACATGTTTATTCATTTTATTGAGCCACATATTCAAGCTTGTTAGTACTCCGTAGCACGTTTTTCTTGATTCACAGCAGGTCACCTGAAACATGTTTTAAAATATTTTATCAGCGGGGAAATACTGGCGAGTCATTCAAGTTAAACAAAATGACACATTAGTTATAAATTACAGCATAAGAGCGATTACAATGGCTTCTATCTTATTTTTGTTGGTGCAGTTGTCTGTCGACTTCATCTTCGTTCGAGTCTTAGATCAGAACTGACAGACCATGGCACGTTTTACGAGAAAACAGCAAAATTAGGGTTAAAGCTAATTTCGCATGGAATTACAAAGGGTAATTCCGCATGGAATTAACAATCTAATTTCGCATGAATGGTGATCTCGTGTGAGAGCTTAATTCTGCTTGTAAAGGTAATTTCATTTGAGATATGTTCAAACGAAATTAACCAGTCTATATATAGTGGCTAGGTCTTGTCATTTAAAACGGGATTAGAGAAGGTGTTCCGGTGAGCCAAAGTGCTGCCGAAGTGTCTACTGAGTTGTAAACCGTGTGTTTTCAATAAAATAGACAGTTAATAGTATTTCTGGTGTCATACAAGCTAAACGAAGACCGAATCAATGAATTCCGCCTCTGATTCTGTCTGAGACCTCTTCTGATCGACTCATTTGATTGGCAAACCGATCCTACATGTGGTATCAGAGCTCAGGAGGAAGAGTTCTTACTGTTTAGCTCGTTTTCGCTGGAAAATTCTGATTTCTACACCTTCTTTTACAAATTAATCAAGATTTAACGATTGAAATGGACTGATTTTCATGTATTGTGTGCGAAACAGTGTTTTAACAAAGTCTTAAGAAAATTGGACCATAATTCAATCTAAAACTGATAAAATTTGTATTTCCGTTTGAAATTCTGTTCGAACATGATGACATCAGATTAATTTTGCGTGAAATTACACCTTAATCTCACACGGAATTAACTCATTTGAGTAATCTCGTTTGAAAATTCAGATAATTCCGCACGGAATTAGTAATTCTGCTTGAAATTTTCGAACGAAATCATATTTCCGTTTGAAAGTGATAATTTCGCTTGAACTTGGTCCCTAATTCCACACGAAATTAGATTTCGTTTGGACAGTTCAAACGAAATTAGGTAATCTCGTTTGAACTGCTAATTTCGTTTGAATCTTAATTCCACTTGAAGTCGTCTTGCAGGTTAATTTCGCTTGGGATAATTTCGTTTGAAGTTATTTCTCGTGAACTTGTTATTTCGTTTGAAAGGCTGAATTTGAGAAACTTGGTTTGAAGTATGGATAAGATGTTTGATGAAAAGGACAATTATTATTTTGAAAGATTAAATGATTGGCATCGAGGGTTTATAGATGATAGTTATAGAAATGTGAAGAAGGATGGTTGGGAGAAAAGGTTTAAATACTTTGTGTTTAAAAAATGAAAAATTGGATGATCTAGCAAACCGATATACAGTCTTAATTGAACATTTGAAAAAACATAAGATAAGAGTGTCAGATACTGAAAAAGTATCAAAGTTTGCTGATGCATTACCAGTAGAGTGGGATGAATTTTTGGAAAATCTAAAAAAATATTCTAGTTTTTCCAAGTTATATCTAAAAGAGTTTATCAACAAACTTAAAAATTATGAGTATGAAAGTGAAAAGAAAAAGAAAGAGTTGATAAATGAAATGGAAAAGAATTTAATGAAAATGGGTTTGAATGTGATTCTTGAAATGAAAAAAGAATTAGTGTATGTCTTGCTGCAAAAAGTAATTTGATATACGATAACAAGAGGGGTTGTTACATTGATGAGAATGCGAATCCTCTTGATTTTGTTAAATTTTTTTGTGCAGGAACATACAAGATAGAGAAAAAGGAAATTCTAAAGAAAGAAGAATCTGTGAAGCCTGTAGCTGTGAGTACTGAACCAGTGTTAAAGAAAGAGGTTGTAGAAGATGCACCTGTCTTTGATCACTCATCAGGAGAAGAAAGTGATGATGAGAAGGTTCAAGTTGAGAAGAAACAGGTTGAAAACATTTCAGCTTTGAAGATTGAGAAGAAAGCTGATGATAAACAGATTCTTGAAATATAGTTAATTTGTGAAAATTTGAAATCTGATAATGACAAACTCTTGGAGAATGTAGAGCGTTTGACATTAGAAAACAAAAATTTTAAAAAAATCATAAAATATTTTGAAAAATCAAATAAAAAATTTAGAAAATGAAAAATTAAAACTTGAAAAAGATTTTCAAAATCAAATAAAGATTTTAGAAGACGAGAAAGAAATTTTTGGTAAAAACAACATTGAAAAACAAATTGAAATAAATTCTCATCTTCAGAAAATCATTCGGCTTGAAAATGAAGCTGAAATTGCTCGGAATAAAATTGATGAGCTTGAAAAGAAATTGAAAGGTTTTGTGAATTCATCAGTTGTACCAGATTATCCTTGTCCAAAACCGATCAATTCTGTTCCAATAAGTGACAATGTCACAAATTTTGATAAAGTCAAAATTGAAGATTGTGATGAGAAAACTGATGATGAAGTTGAAAAAAGAAAAATATTTTTGAAATTAAATGAAATGTTTCAAGAAACTGTTTTACATTCTACTGAGAAAGGTGAATGCTCAACGCAAAAACTTGTAAAGAAGAATGTGGAACAAAAACAAAAGGATAAAAAGCCAAAAAAAAATTCAAAAAGAAAATAAAAGCTCATCAGTTCAATCATCCAATCGTGATAAAAAACCACAAAAATTGGAAAATCAAAACTCAAAAAATGTTGGTAATAAGTGGTGCAGGTTTGACCACAGTGCTTAAAAGCCAAATCCAGCAAACAAGAGGAGAAATGATTATTACCAAGCCAAACAGTGCTATGATCTGAATGTTTGGACTGAAGGTGGTGATTGGTACGATAACAGAGTGTGTTACACTTGTGGTGTGAGAAGACACATTGCTGTTAACTGCCAAAGTTGGAGTTATGAGACGAGAAGATGCTATAACTGCAAAATCAAAGCACACATTGCCAGAGACTGCCCAATGAGATCAAAGGAAAGATCGAGGGCTGATTCTCAGAAATTGGCAAAGAAACCAGTCAATGTCAAGCCCAAAGAACAGAAAGTGGAAGAAAAGAAAGTAAAGCTTTCACAGGGGCAGAAAGACAGACTGAGGAATAAGAGGAAGAAAGCGAGAGAATATCTCGAAAGGATTTTGTCCTGGGATACAAAAGGAAAATCAGATAGCAGTTCTGATAAATTGTCTTGCTCGCCAAAGAATGACAAATCAAGCAAAACGAATTCATCAGATACAAATCTGAGGACGAAAGAGGGAATGAAGAGAGATAAAGGGGTTAATCAAGAGATTAACAAACAAAAGAAAGTGAAATCTTCACTTTCTGGCAATGAGTTTGTTTCTTCGGGAACAAAGGAGCCACGTTTTGGCGATGAATCTGACTCATCAAAGTCAGACAAGCCATGTTCAGGTGATGAATCTGGTTTGGTAAAGCCAGAAGAGCCGTGTGTTGAAGTAAAAAGTGGTGATTCCGGTTTGACAATGAATGATGAAAATTTTCCATCATTATCAAATGGAATTTCAAAAGCTCCCAAGGACCGTCAGGCTTGGGTGAATCTGTTTAAATGAAAAACCTGACTTGCCGGAGCTTCCAAGTTGGTAAGTGTGGAGCAGGAATCGGCATCTTTCTTGAGAAATTCACTTCGGTGATATTTCGACTTACAAGTGGTAAATCAGGGACATTAAGTTGTACTTGATTTTCTACAAGTGGTATTGCTCAGAAAATCAGGAAATGTTAAATCATACAAGTGGTTAAAGAAAACAAGGTGATGAATGATCCCCATGTTTGAGAAATGACTCACAAAACTTATTTTCCGGAAAAACCATTTTGATTAAAACAAACTTAAGTGTTTTGAAATCACTATGGGAAAATGTTTTGTTGTCAGGGGGAGTTCTGATTGTTTATGCCAAATGAATGGAGAATTGAAGTAATTCTCATCATTTTGTCAGTTTATCTTGTACTGTTTGTTTTCAAATTTTCTTAGAAAATCAAAATTGAAACATATTTTGATTTTAGGGGGAGAAAAATTTTAAAAAAAATTAGAAAATTTGAAAATGCCAAAAACATTGAAAAATTCAAAATGAGTTTTGTTGTGAAAAAGATGAAATGATAGTAGATCAGTTGGACTGTCACAACATGCTAAAGAAATGGAAAGATAAAATGTGATAAACGGTCTCACTAAAGATGTGACGATAGGCTCAGCTAGACTAGTAGATTTGCGATAACGATACAAACTTAAATGAAAAAGCCTAGTTCTAGTGGGAAACACGGTTGAAAGCATAGTACTTAGTTTTGTCCTTCTTGATTGTGTGCCTACTCAGTAATCGCTGATTGTCGAAAGACATAAAACTGGTTAAGTTTGTGAATTTTCACAACTTTGCTAAAAAGTCACTGTGATTGTGCATTTCATTTTGCAAAGATTTAAACTTGTTTTATTTATTTATTTTGTTTAAGCATTGGACATCCTCTGCGTATACGTGAGTATCGACCTGGATGTTATTGCCTAAACGTTCTGCTTTATTTTCTTTGGTGTTTCGTTTAAGCTTTGGATCACCTTTGCGTATACGGAAGTATCGACCTGGTGGTTAAAGCCTAAACAACTTCAACTTGATTTTTTATTTTCTTATTTTGTTTAAACATTGGACTTTCTCTGCGTATATGGAAGTATCGACCTGATTGTTAATGTTTAAACATTCTGCTTTATTTTCGCACATATCACAGTTGATGAAAGTTTAAAGGCATTACTTGAGTTTGTGTATTGCATGATGAGGCGATATGCTGAGATCGTGGGGTCCATAAGAACTTAGTGCAAAATTAATATACCTTAACGTATCAGTAAGCATTTCGAACGTTTTTAGATTGAGTTTAAGTGGACAACAATATCGTCAATCTATGTGAATTGTTTAAAACTGAAAATGTTTAAAGCTTAACGGTGCTAGTGATTGGTCACATAAACTGATATGATCCTCTTACACAAGCTCACAAAAAATAGTGTCTGTAAATATTTCTTTATTGCATTTCATTTCATTAAAAAATCCAAAAAGATTTTCGACAACTGATGTTGAAGAGCTGATTTTCAAAATTCCAAGTGCTGAACATGATGAACAGGGTTGGGAGTGTATGCTTAAATGAAGAAATTTGTTTTGAGAAAGAAAGATAGATTAGTTAATCAAGGTCATTAATTTGAACTTGATGTAACTATTATGATTGAATGATTTCTACCAGTAAGTTTTTCTTATTGATTTAAGTAAAAACTTATGTTTTGGTGAGAAAATGTGTGCAGGAAAGGTTTCAGAACCTGTAGTGGTTTTAAAACAGAGTAAAAGCCAGGATACAGTCTCAAGGCGATAGCTAATTCCAGACAGCGATCCCAGCATGATGAAAGGGGGATACTGACGAGGTTAGAGCCAAAGAGATAGATCTTGGAACATCATTTAAGAAGACCGATCAAGATTGAAGAGTCGTCATGTTGAAGACTCTCACTGAAGATTCCGTCAACATTCAAGGGGGAGTCTGTTGGTGCAGTTGTCTGTCGACTTCATCTTCGTTCGAGTCTTAGATCAGAACTGACAGACCATGGCACGTTTTACGAGAAAACAGCAAAATTAGGGTTAAAGCTAATTTCGCACGAAATTACCAAGGGTAATTCCGCATGGAATTAACAATCAAATTTCGCATGAATGGTGATCTCGTGTGAGAGCCTAGTTCCTCTTGTAAAGGTAATTTCGTTTGAGACATGTTCAAACGAAATTAACCAGTCTATATATAGTGGCTAGGTCTTGTCATTTAAAACGGGATTAGAGAAGGTGTTCCGGTGAGCCAAAGTGCTGCCGAAGTGTCTACTGAGTTGTAAGCCGTGTGTTTTTAATAAAATAGACAGTTAATAGTATTTCTGGTGTCATACAAGCTAAACAAAGACCGAATCAATGAATTCCGCCTCTGATTCTGTCCGAGACCTCTTCTGATCGACTCATTTGATTGGCAAACCGATCCTACAATTTTTATCTGGCGCCGTGTCACCTCCTGGTGACGATGGTCATACCACTATTGGGTCCTTTCACCCAAGTAGTGATGATTATCACTGTTAGAATTTATTAGCCTAACTGTGAGAAATTAGTAATGTGCACAATACCCCACTAGCCAGTGATTCAAGACAACCATGACTTAATCCCTATAATTATAACTTTTAAAAATGATTTGGAGTATTGTAAAACATTATTGATAAAAAGAGAATGACTCACATGGCAGATTTAAACAGGCAGAGTTTAGCCTACTGAATAGCCTTGTAACCTAATTTAAACAATAATGCACACGAACTAGGTCAGTAACTAATACAGCATTTACGATAACTCACGAGATTAAAACCCTCACAACGAATGACAAAGTGCAATACTTAAACATCCATCGAATTCACGACAAATGACAAAGTATAGCCCTAATTTGGGCAGCACTTAAACATCCATCGGATAGTTTCAATCGATCGGACATCGAATCGTAGCAGCGATCGAGTTAATACCCTGTATCGTAGCAGCGCCTTGCTATCTTAAATTTCGAATTTTAGCAGTGAGACTTCGTTTTTGAGAATTGTTTTCGACACCAGTTAACTGCTCATGGCCAAATCTATTTATAGCTGATTTTTGGGTTTTACGCGGCCCGTGTAAACCACCCTTAACACTTACGCGGCCCGCGAGGGCCATCTATGCGTATACTAGGGCTACAGTGTCATCGGTAGGCATGCCACGTGTGTGACACGTGGACCTGAACGCTTATCCGGTCAACCACACTTTGACGCGGCCCGCGTAAGCTTCTCTTATGGCTTACGCGGCCTACCTGAGAACCAAAAACATTGTTTTCTTGGTTTTTCATGCACAGTAAGATTTCAGGGGTTCGGGTTTTTACTTACGGGTTGTTTTGGGACATTTTTGAAGGTCCTTACATCCTCCCTACCTTATTTAAAATCTCTTCCTCGAGATTTATTGAAATAAGTGAGGATACTTCCGCTTCATCTCCGTTTCCAGCTCCCAGGTATATTCGGGTCCTCTTTTTGAATCCCATTTGACTTTGACAAGTACTAGTCTTTTGTGTTTGAGAAACTTGACTTTTATGTCTTCTATTTGTAGTGGTTTCTCCACGAACTTCAACTTTTCATTTACCTCTATGTCTTGGAGAGGTACTACCAAGGATTCCTCAGATAAACACTTCTTGAGGTTGGATACATGAAATACATCATGTACTCCAGCTAGCTCCTTTGGTAGTTGTAAACGATAAGCAACTGGTCCTATTCATTGAATTACTGGGAATGGTCCTACGTATCTTGGACTTAGATTTCCTTTCTTACCGAACCAAATTACTGCTTTCCAATGAGAAACTTTCAATAGTACCTTGTCTCCAACTTGAAATTCTAGCGGCTTGCGTCTATTGTCTGCATAACTCTTCTGGCGATCCCGAGCCGTCTTTAGTCTTTCCTTGATTTGAGTGATCTTGTCGGTAGTTTCTTGCACAATTTCAGGACCTGATAATTGACTTTCTCCTATTTCTGTCCAACAAACTAGAGTTCTACACTTACGTCCATACAGTGCTTCGAACGGGGCAACTTCAATGCTTGAATGATAACTATTATTATAGGAGAATTCGATTAAGGGTAGGTGGTCATCCCAGTTTCTACCAAAATCTATCACACATGCCCTAAGCATGTCTTCCAGGGTTTGGATCGTCCTTTCACTTTGTCCGTCTGTTTGAGGGTGATATGCCGTACTTAAATTTAATCGGGTTCCCATTGCTTCCTGGAAGCTTGTCCAGAAGTGGGAAGTGAAACGACTATCCCTATCTGATACAATGGAGAGTGGGACTCCATGTAAGGATACTACTTCATCTACATACAACTTTGCCAACCTTTCCATGCTAAAGTTTTCTTTCATGGGTAGTGTTTTGGTCAAAAATTACCGAAGCAATTAAGTGATCAAATCAGTTAAGTGAGGTAGTGTGCTAAAAAGTGTGTCGAAAATATGCTGGTTAAGTTGTTTGGAAAAACAGTATTCAGGATACGGCTCAGGATATTGAGCTGTATCTACGATCAAACAATGAGCAAAAAATAAAGGGGGTGACACGAGATATACGAGGAAAGCCCTTGATCAATCTAGATCGCTGGCATAAAACCTCGGGAGCTGACAATCGCAGTTGCCTTGTTCTTCTTATTGATTTAAACTTCAGGATATTGTGCAGGATATTGACCAGATCGCTAAGTGTTACAATGCTTTTGTGCGAAAGTGAAAATTGCTAGAGAACAAGTGTAAGAGTTTAGTGAGTGTTGATATGATGTCCTATTCGATCTGATATACCCACCTATTTATAGTAACGAATTACAAACGAAAATTCCTATAAATATGGGATGCTCCGAATATTCCATTGTAAACGTTGTAGACCGAGTAATGCGGCTTCAACGTCTTTATTTGAACGACTTGGACCGAGTCTTCCGCGGAATGAGTCCTTGTGAACGTTGCTAGCTTCTATCCCGCTTACCTGCACACAATCTGTTAGTGATCCTGAGGATACCATTCAGGATGTTACCAACATCCTGAATCAGCATCCCGGATGTGAACAAATATCATATAACCAAGATATAACCCAAGATATTTCTCAGGATATGGGCTCAGAATTTCACCCATAACAATTGTCCCCAAAAATGTTACCGTTTAGTATCCTGCCACTAACGGTTACATTTTTCACAGAGATCGAGGCAATTAAGAGATAAGACCAATGATGTGACCGTTTGCAACTTACCCAGCCTATATTTACTCATTGCACCCTATATCTTCTCATCCTCATCTCTTTTTTAATCACTACCGATAAGGAAAAAGGTAAACATTCTCTCTCTAATCTTCATCTTCATCCTCCTTTTCCGGTAAAAAATTCAAGCGATCAAATGCCGAGACATACAAGATCCAGTTCTGGTGATTCGGCTCCCACATTCATCCAGCAGAATCTTCTCCAAGAACCGGAGAAAGAGATTTGTTCTTTTGATAGTGCCCACTTGTCGGCTTTGAAATCCTCCGGTATCTTTCCGAAAGGAACAGTATTCCGGCCGTTCGACCGGGAAATCCGGTCGGATATGGTCTCCAATGAGTGGTTGTGCTTTAGTGCCTTTCCCCTCACCTTAGGGTTATAGTTCCCCTTTCCAGACTTCATCACCGAATTCTTCAAGATTACAAAAATCTCTTTCAGTCAAACAATGCCAATGCTTTGGCGTGTCCTGTCCGTTCTTGACCAGATCAAGAAAAACCATATCCCTGATCTTTCTGTTCATGATCTCCCCTAGCTTACCGGCTTAGATGCCATGGATCATGTAGATTTTTGTTTTATTCCACCTCCGGCGACCCGCTGATACTTCGTGCCACCAGGAATGAGGATAATTGGCAATCTAAGTTCTTCTTTGTAAAAAGAGACTCAATCCCTGGTGGAACGGAATATCTGGTGAAATGGTTGAAAAAGGGTAGGATTTAGGGTTTAAGGATGATCCTGCCTCTTATCCTGTTCCATATCCTGAACTGATTAACTTTCTTTTCTCTGTTGTGCACGCAGCTGATTTCAGGAAGATTGCACCTCCCCTTGCTGATTCAAAGAAAAGGATTGACGCCATCAGACTCCTTCCAGAGGCTGAAAGAAGTCCTCTTTCTAGTGCAAACATGTCTGGTAAGGATCCTGCAAAATATCCTGTACACACATGTCTTTATTTGATATACTTAGGAGAAATTTCACTCCCTGTATGCAGACTCCAGCAAGGTTCCAGTCTACCTAGACCTTGATGAACTTGACAGCTATCCTACCCCAGTCATGGTCAAGAAAGAGACCCCTGCAACCACCAGCTCCAAGCCGCTCCCGGCTCCTAAGGCTAATCCGAGGACTCGTGCTTCCATAGCAAAAAAGAGGAAAGGTCCTGAAGTCAGTGCTCCAGGTACAGAAGGGTTCTCCTACGATGAACTCAGCTTTTCTGACTCCTTAGAGCCAATGACATCCTTCCTCAACAAGGTAATATTCTGCTACATATCCTACACATATATCCTGATAGGATATCCTGATAGGATATCCCTGGTTAATATATTCTAACTCATACCTGAACTTGATGTGCAGGGCCTCCAGCATTTGCTCCACCTGTACAACGATGCCTGTGGTACTGCTGCACTCCATGAAGCCAGGATCAAACAACTTGAAAGCACCGTTGCTGACCAAGGTGCCATTGCTGAAGCAAAGACCCGGCACTATGAGGGCATGCTGAAGAAGGTCACCCAAGATGCTGAGCTCAAACTTGTCACCGTCCAAATGGATCACGAACAGGCCATGGTTTCTTTCCAGGAAGGAATCAAAGCCTCTACTATCATCTCCCTGCTACAAGCTCGCATCAAGATGGCCTACGAGGCCAAGGAGACAGGCCTTGTATGCCCATCCTGGCCGGTTGAATCCTGGGTGGCCAAGCTGAAGGAGCTTGGAGGCAAAGCTGTGCCACTCCCTGCTGAAGCCGGGGAATCCTCTAAGACAGCAGAGGTGGTAGACAAGGCTGGAGATAAGAAGGATGCTGGAGAGGATGCTGGGACAGATGCTGGTGAGGATGCTGCTCAGGATGCTGAAGCTGGAAAGGCAGAGAAGGTTGGAGAAGATGCCGCTGTGTGAGGGCATTCAGGTGGGCAATGATGGATATATGTGCCAAGGCCGGAGCCCACCTTTTTAAATTTGAATGTTGGTCTGTAATCCCCAAAACAATTTACTTTTTCCGCACTTTACTTTTCTGCACCTGAACAATTTACATTTCCTGCATGCTTTTTGAACAATACAACAGTTGGAGGTGGATGGGTCTCGGTTTGAGATGAGACCTTCAACTGTTGGGTAAATATGTTTAAAGACTAATTGTGCTTTTGGTGGATGGATCTCGGTTTGAGATGAAACCAAAAGCACAAACTTTTGCTATGTTAATAATATAACTTCTCTTTTGGCCTTACTATTGTTGTTATTAGTGTACAAATTTCACTTATGAAAACTGTTTTGTTTGAACATTCTTGGGAATATTATGGGAACACATTCTGAAAATATCCTGACAAGTATCCTAAAAGATATCCTGGTCGGGATATTGTCATATAACTTAGAAAACTTAAGTCATTTGAAAAAAGGAAAGATCATACCAAAGACTCTTAGAGAGTCAATTCCAATCTTCCACCTTAGGAATGTCCCCAGTGCATACTTACAAACTTGGATCCATCCTTTGAATAGTATAACGTATGTCCCCTGTGTACGACACAGAAATGCAAATGTATTCACACTTTGGCTTGAATAAATTCCGAACACCCCGAGGCAAAACCCTTGATATCCTAGAATGAATCCTTAACATACTGGGGATAAACCCTTAATATCCTGGGGATAAACCCTGATATCCTGGGGTAAACCCTTAATTTCATGCGCTACAGGCGAGAGTGTATAAACTCCAAATCTTAGAAAGGTGAAAACCTTTAAACCTTACAGAGTATGAAAATACCCTTTCGTGAGAGAGGGTGATCAATCCTCATATACCTTCAGGATCCAGGATATAGCCAACAGTAACGAAATTGTCAGCCACTTTTACATGAACTGGTCCCGCTACCTTGAACTATACCTAGATAACTTACGCTCCAGGCGAGGTGTTTAAACCCAATTCGAAAGAAAGGTGAATACCTTTAAACCTTTGAAGGGATCAGGATCCCTTAAACATGAGAGAGGGGGCCAATCCTCCAATCTTTCGATTTATCTTGAGTGCATATCCTGGGGCTATATCCTGAAACATATGCTGCAAAACAACTGTAAACTAAGGTGGGTGTTAGCTTGGCTAACACCCCTCCGATGCTTAAGTCAGTATTGGGTTCAAGATAATAAACAAATATATTTAAAAGAGATAGAATACATACCCTTTTGAGATAGAAATTAAATTCTATTCTTACTTGAAATAGAGCTTTAAGTGGATTGCATTCCAGGATCTCGGTAGCATATCCCCTTCCATATTCTTGAGTCTATATGCTCCTTTCCCTGCTTCTGACTCAACTTCATATGGTCCTTCCCATTTTGGAGCTAGCTTGCCATCGGCAGGATTAGTGGTATTTTGAAAAACCTTTCTTAGCACCCAATCACCAACTCGAAATCTCCTAGTCCTTATATTCTCGTTATATGCTATGGATATTCTTTGTTGATATGCTGCCATCCTTAGCCTTGCTGCATCTCTTTTTTCATCTATAGTATCCAGATCTCGACATAAGGCTTCAGGATTCTGTTCAGGATCCTGAATGATAGATCTTGCAGTAGGTATCGCTATTTCCGTTGGAATCACTGCTTCTGCTGCAAATACCAAGGAAAATGGGGTTTGGCCGGTTGCATTCTTTACCGTTGTCCTATCAGCCCACAATACAAAGGGTAATTCTTCTGCCCATCTTCCTTTTTTGGCTCCAAGTCTCTTCTTTAAGTTATTGACAATTATCTTGTTCGAGGATTCAGCTTGTCCATTCTCTTGAGGATGTACCGGAGTAGACGTGATCATTTTGATTCCCCAACTCTTGCAAAAGTCAGTAGTCCGCTTGCTTATAAACTGGGACCCATTATCACAAATGATTTCAGTTGGTACCCCAAACCTGGTCAGGATATTCCTCTTTATGAAGGATACTACTTCTTGGTCTCTAACTTGAACAAATGCTTCAGCTTCAACCCACTTAGAGAAATAATCCATCATTGCTAGCATAAAGACTTTTCCTCCCGGAGCTTTTGGTAACTTCCCTACTATATCCATCCCCCATTTCATGAATGGCCAAGGGGAAGCTACAGGATATAGTGGTTCAGCTGGTTGATGTAGTATGTTACTATTCCTTTGACATGCATCTCACCTTCGAGCATATTCTGCAGCATCTTTCCTCATCGTTGGCCAATAATATCCTGTCCTTAATACTTTCGAGAACAATGATCTGCCCCCAGTGTGGTTACCACAATCCCCTTCATGTATATCCTGAAGTACTTCTTTGGCTTCAGGATCCTCCAAGCACCTCAAATACGGTCCTGCAAGAGATTTCTTGTATAAAACATTATTTATAATAGTGAATCGTGATACCTTCATCCTAAATGCCTTAGGATTTTCATCTCCGGGGATGTGTCCTTCCTTGAGATATCTCATGATTGGAGCCGTCCGGGATTTAGGATCCTTTTCAGGATACTCTACTCCAGGATCCTGAATACCCGCTACTTCTTTATCCTGAGGATTCGTTGCAGGATACAAGATATGTAGTATTGGTATTTGGGTCCCTTCTGGTATCCTGATCGATGATCCCAGATTTGCTAAGGCATCTGCTTCAGCATTATCCTCCCTTGGTACCTGTTCAAGTGTAAAAACATCGAATTATCCTGCTAATTTTTTGAGAATATCGAGGTATTCGATTAATTTCTCACCCTTAACTGCATAGGATCCATTAAAATGGTTAGTAATTAACAAGGAGTCAACACATACTTGCAAATTCTTGATACTCATATTCTTAGCCAACTCTAATCCTGCAATTAAAGCCTCATACTCTGCTTCATTATTAGTAGCAGGGAATTCACACCTAATAGCCTGGGGTAATATGTCCCCCTGTGGCGATTTTAGTAGTATTCCCGATCCTACTCCTCTTACATTAGATGCACCATCAGTATATAACGTCCAGGATCCTGAGGATTCTCCTAACTGTTGGGCTTCTAAGTCTACCTCATCCTGAATGTCACTACTGAAATCAGCCACAAAGTCAGCTAAAGCCTGAGACTTTATGGCATTTCTAGGTTCATATACTAAATCATAAGCACTCAACTTTACTGACCATTTGGCCATCCTGCCTGACATCTCTGGTTTCCTAAGCACATTTTTGACAGGATAATTTGTTTTAACATGAATCCTATGTGTCTCAAAGTAATGCCTAAGCTTCGTTGATGCCATAACTAATGCTAGTATCAATTTTTCTAAATGAGAATACCTAGTTTCAGCATTTAACAAACTTTTACTAACATAATAAACAGGATATTGCTGACCTTCATGATCCTTTATAAGGACGGCACTTACAGCATTCCCTGATACTGCGAGGTATAGGGATAGTGGTTCACCATTCTCAGGCTTCATCAGTAGAGGTGCAGTTGAAAGATATTGCTTCAAATCCTGCAGGGCTGCTTCATGCTTCTCACCCCATTCGAATTTCTTGTTCTTCTTCAGGATATCATAAAACTCTTTGCATTTCTCTGAGGATCTTGAAATAAATCTGTTTAATGCTGCCACTCGCCCTGTTAATCGTTGAACATCCTTCATATTTGAGGGTGATTTAATATCCAAGATGGCTTTAATCTGCTCCGGGCTCGCCTCTATTCCTCTTTTGGTCACCATATATCCTAAAAATTTTCCTGCCCCCACTCCGAAATGACACTTAGCAGGATTTAGCTTCATGTTATATTGATCCAAGATATCAAATGCTCCTTTAATATCCTGGAGGTGATCCTAAGCTTTCCTTGATTTTACCACCATATCGTCAATGTATACCTCCATGGTGTCCCCCAGCTTGTCTTTGAACATCATGTTTACCAATCTCTGGTATGTTGCACCTGCATTTTTCAAACCAAAAGGCATAGCCGTATAATAATAAATACCTGTTGGTGTCATGAAGGCAGTTTCCTCCTGGTCAGAAGGCTCCATTTGAATCTGCTGAAATCCTGAGGATGCATCCATGAAGGTCAACATTTCATGCCCGGCAGTAGCATCCACCATTGCATCAATGTGAGGAAGAGGAAATGGGTCTTTAGGACAAGCCTTGTTCAAGTCTGTATAGTCTACACAGACTCTCCATTTCCCATTTTTCTTCTGTACCACGACTACGTTTGCTAGCCATCTTGGAAACTTGACTTCTCTGATCATCCTGGACTTCAACAATCTTTCAACTTCCTCTTGGATAATCGTATTCCGCTCAGGAGCAAATTTCCTTCTTTTTTGCTGAACAGGCTTGAATGATCTGTCAATTCCAAGCTTGTGAGTGATAATGTCTTTGGATATACCTGTCATATCCTCATGCTTCCATGCAAACGTTGACATCCTGCATTTCAAAAAGTTAGTTAACTGCTCTTCAATATCCTGAGGGATATTGGTTCCTATGAGCACCGAGATATCAGGATTATCCTGATCCAGGATAATTTTCTTCACTTCCTGCTCCGAATCCTCCATGATATCCTGGGCCCGCATCTTTAATTGCTATGCTGCACTAGGCCTGGTTGAGGATTTCATCGAGGATGAGTAGCATTCTTTCGCCTCTTGCTGATCACTATCAACCTTGACAACTCCCCAAGGGGTAGGGATCTTGATGCATTGGTGATATGTTGATGGCACAGCCTTCATATCGTGAATCCATGGTCTTCCCAGTATGATGTTATAACAGGATAGAAAATCCATCACACAGAAACGTTGTATCGAGTTGACTCCTTCAACATTTACTGGTAACTTTATCTCTCCCACTGTGTTCCTAGCCTCTCCACTGAACCCAACAAGCACAGTGGAGTTTGAAGTAATATCCATCGGAGATACATTCATTCTCTTCAGAGTCTCTAGTTGGATTATGTTGACGGAGCTGCCATTATCAACCAATATCCTGCGTACAAAATGGTTAGCCACATATAATGTTATTACCAGAGCATCATGATGAAGATCCTGGAAAGTATCCCTGTCATCAGCATCAAATGCGATCACTTTGTTAGTTGTGAGGGTAGTCATCCTGAAAGGTTTGTCTCCCCTTTCGGCCTTAGCTTCTTTTGCATGTCTCTTCGCCGCCGAATACGAAGTCTCACAAATGTCGGATCCTCCCGAAATAAAGTTGATTATCTTGGCATCTGTGGGAGGTGACGCTGCTCGCTCAGGATCCTTCTCAGTATCCTGACTCTTATTCTTCTTTCTCCCTAAGAGATCTTTCAAATATCCCTTGCTTAGAAGATAGCTTATTTCTTTCCTTAGAGCGATGCAATCCTCAGTTACATGTCCGAAATCTTCGTGGAAGGCACACCATTTTGACTTATCTTTCCAATCGGCTTTTTGTTGATTTTTTCGAGGCCACCTAGCCTTGTCTCCTAAACCCTGCATGGCATACATCAATTCAGGAATGTTAACAGAAAAGCAATATTCAGATAACTCAGGATATTCTTCAGGATTCTCGTCTTCGATAGCATTCACTTTCTTGTTTTCTCTTCTACCATATGGCTTGGGGCGATATGGCTTAAATGAGGATTCTGACTTCCTGTTAGTTGACTCATAGGTGTTGGATGAGTTCATCCTCTCTTGCATCTTTCGGTCATCCTCCAATCGAATATATCTTAGGGCCCTGTTTCGAGCTTCATCCAAGTTCCTGCATGGGTTCATTACAAGGTCTTGGTAAAATTGAGAATCTTTTTGCAGCCCCATCTTGAAAGCTTGCACAGCTGTTGCAATATCAAGATGCGGAATGTCTAAGGATTCGCGGCTGAATTTGTTCACATAATCCCTTAGGGATTCTTGAGGCCTCTGTGTTATCCTGTAGAGGTCACTTGTTAGTTTTTCAAAGCTTCTACTACAAGAAAACTGACTATTAAATAAATTGACTAGGTGAGCAAAAGATGTAATTGAATGAGGAGGAACATTCAGGAGCCATTTCAAGGCTGATCCTGTTAAGGTAGAACCAAAACCCTTGCACAAGCATGCTTCCTTGAGTTCCGGAGGGATAGGGTTAATCTCCATTCTTTCCCTATACTGGGCAATATGCTCTTCAGGATCCGTTGTTCCATCATAAAGCTTCATGTTGGGGGTTTGAAATCTCTTTGGAATCTCAGCATCACAGATAGGATATGCAAAGCGAGATATCCTATGGCTGTCTTGGGACACTTCCGGGATTGGCTGGACCACTCCAGGTACACTGGATATCATGTCCTTCAACTTCTGAAGCTCCCTAGTAAATGCTGATGTTACACCTGTATCCTGCAGAGATCCACTATTGTTAGCAGCATGAGTATTGTTATTATTTGACACGTTACCCGTAAGAGGATTCTGCCCATATCCTGAAGCATATCCTGAACTCCTCATGGTCGACATCCTGACCGAGGAGGGTACTTTAGGAGTATGATTCTGAGGAAGGCTGGGCACAATATTCCCCCTATTATCCTCAGTGTACACAGCTAAACTGAAGTTCAAAGTTCTGGGTTGTAGTGGAGTGACGATATCCTCAGCAGATCTGCTCGAGCCAGACTTCAGGAGTTGTATTTCCCTCAACAGCATTTGGTTTGTTTCCTGTTGCTGCCTCATTTGTTCCTGTACACTTCCAAATAAGGTTAGAATTTCATCATTAGAAGCTAAAATGGGAGCAGATCCCTGAATACTCCGAGTAGGGATAATATCCTGAGGCTGTGAAGAAGATTGCATCCTTGGAGGAGGTGGTGGAAGCACCGGACCAGTAGTAGCAGAAGTTGTAGCAGACGCAGTGGAGGAGCTCATGTTTGATCTTGAGGCCATTGTAAACAATGTGCCAAAAAGTTTTGAAAACAGAAAACCGATAAACGATTTCACAAAGATTTTTAGTAAAGAGAGCACCACTTGCCCCACAGTGGGCGCCAAATTGTTTTGGTCAAAAATTACCGAAGCAATTAAGTGATCAAATTAGTTAAGTGAGGTAGTGTGCTAAAAAGTGTGTCGAAAATATGCTGGTTAAGTTGTTTGGAAAAACAGTATTCAGGATACAGCTCAGGATATTGAGCTGTATCTACGATCAAAGAATGAGCAAAAAATAAAGGGGGTGACACGAGATATACGAGGAAAGCCCTTGATCAATCTAGATCGCCGACATAAAACCTCGGGAGCTGACAATCGCAGCTGCCTTGTTCTTCTTATTGCTTTAAACTTCAGGATACAGTGCAGGATATTGACCAGATCGCTAAGTGTTACAATGCTTTTGTGCGAAAGTGAAAATTGCTAGAGAACAAGTGTAAGAGTGTAGTGAGTGTTGATATGATGTCCTATTCGATCTGATATACCCACCTATTTATAGTAACGAATTACAAACGAAAATTCCTATAAATATGGGATGCTCCGAATATTCCATTGTAAACGTTGTAGACCGAGTAATGCGGCTTCAACATCTTTATTTGAACGACTTGGACCGAGTCTTCCGCGGAATGAGTCCTTGTGAACGTTGCTAGCTTCTATCCCGCTTACCTGCACATAATCTGTTAGTGATCCTGAGGATACCATTCAGGATGTTACCATAATCCTGAATCAGCATCCCGGATGTGAACAAATATCATATAACCAGGATATAACCCAAGATATTTCTCAGGATATGGGCTCAGAATTTCACCCATAACAGGTAGAAAATGAGCTGATTTGGTTAATCGATCCACAATTACCCAAATCGCATTATTACCTTTTCTGGTTTTGGGCAACCTAGTAACAAAGTCCATGGTTATTAGTCCCCATTTCCAAACAGGCATTTCTAATTGTTGTAGTAGACCTGAGGGTTTCCGGTGTTCTGCCTTAACTTGTGAACACGTAAGACACTTAGAAACATAACTAGCTATATCCTTTTTCATTCTTATCCACCAGAAGTTATTCCTTAAATCTTGGTACATCTTATTGTTACCAGGATGCATGGTATACCTAGATTTATGGGCTTCCTCTAAAATTTTATTTCTTAAGTTTCCTTGTTTAGGTACCCAAATTCTTCTTTTGTGGAATCTCCAAATTCCATCACTTCCTTGCTCTAGTTCCTTTATTCTTCCTTTCATCCCTTCAGCATCATCTTTGATTGCTGTTTCTTGAATGCTTTTCAGTTGTTCCATTAAGTCTAATTGTAAACTTAATCTAAGAGCATGAACTCGTCGTTGTTTCTCATGATACTTACGACTTAAGGCATCTGCAACTACGTTTGCTTTTCCTTCATGATATTGAATATCACAGTCGTAGTCACTTAAGATCTCCATCCATCTTCTTTGCCTCATGTTCAATTCTTTTTGCCCAAATATGTATCTTAAACTCTTATGATCTGTATAGACAGTAAACTTACTTCCATACAGATAATGTCTCCAAATCTTAAGGGCAAAAATTATGGCTCATAATTCTAAATCATGAGTCGTATAGTTTTCCTCGTGCTTTTTCAATTGCCTTGAAGCATACGCAATTACCTTCTTGCGTTGCATTAACACACATCCTAATCCTAGTTTTGAAGCATCACAGTATACTTCAAAATCTTCTGTCCCTTCTGGTAAGGCAAGAATTGGGGTGTTGGTTAACCTTTGTTTTAAAATCTTAAAAGCTTATTCTTGCTTAGGTCCCCATTCAAACTTAACTGCTTTACATGTTAGCTTAGTTAATGGTACAACTATCTTAGAGAAATCCTTAATAAAGCGCCTATAGTATCCAGCTAAGCCTAGAAAACTTCTAACTTCTGTAGCTGATTGCGGGACTTTCCATTTGGTGATTCCTTCTATCTTAGCAGGATCTACGTGAATGCCTTCGTGATTCACCATGTGACCTAAAAATTGCACTTCTTGCAGCCAAAATTCACACTTCGAGAATTTGGCGTAAAGTTTTTCCTTTCTTAACAAAGTTAAGAGTGCATGTAGGTGCTGACAATGCTCCTCCTGGCTTTTGGAATAAATAAGTATATCGTCGATAAAAATAATTACAAATTTATCCAAGTACGGTTTACAGATCCTATTCATCATGTCCATAAATGTTGCAGGAGCATTTGTTAACCCAAAGGGCATGACTGTAAACTCGTAGTGACCATACCTAGTTCTGAAAGCAGTTTTAGGTATGTCTTCTTCTTGTACCTTCAATTGATGATATCCGGAGCGTAAGTCTATCTTAGAAAAGTATCTAGCTCCTTGAAGTTGATCGAAAAGATCATCAATCCTAGGTAATGGATATCGATTCTTAATTGTAACCTTATTTAATTCCCTATAATCGATACACATTCTCATCGAACCATCTTTCTTCTTTACAAACAACACTGGTGCTCCCCACGGGGATGAACTAGGTTGTATGAATCCTTTACTTAATAATTCATCTAACTGCTTTTTCAGTTATAACATTTCAGTGGGTGCTAACCGATAAGGTGCCTTGGCTGTCGGTGTAGTTCCAGGAATTAGAGGAATTCTAAATTCTACTTCCCTATCGGGTGGTAATCCAGGTAGTTCTTCTGGGAATACATTCGGGTATTCTGATACTACTGGAATATCTTTAAGTTCCTTACCCTTAGTGTTAATGATTACCGAAATCATATACACTATTTCTTGTTTTCTTGAATAACTGGTCACTTTCATTATTGAAACGAATTTTAGTGGTTTACGTGGCTTATCTCCTGTAATCACCACTAATTCTCCTGTGGGTGTATGAATTTCTATGGAATTTTTAGCATAGATAATTCGAGCATGGTTGGCTACTAACCAATCCATTCCTAACACAATATCAAATCCGGCTAAATTCATAGGTAACAGGTTTGCAGAAAATTTATGGCCTAAGAGTTCTATCTTTCCTTCTAGCAAAAACCTTGTCTATGTTAACAGAATTCCCATTTGCCGTTTCGACTGTAAAAATCTGCCTAAGGTTGGTTAAGGGTACGTTAAGAGCTTGGCAGAATGAAGTATTTATAAAACTTTGGTTTGCACCAGAGTCGAATAATACTTTGGCATAAATGTCATGAACTAGGAACGTACCAGCTATTACGTCAGGGATTAGCTCTGCTTCCTGAGTAGTTAACTGGAAGGCTCTTGCGTTTTTCTTGGTAGTTCCTTCTGCAGGTTTGGTTTTTTTGTCAGCTGGTTTGACCAATTTGGGACAGTCTGGCCTAACATGTCCAGCTTCTCCACAGTTGTAGCAGATTGTTGATTTCTTCCTCCTGCAATCTTCCTCTTGATGCCCCGGAATTTTACAGAAGTTGCAATACCCTTTGCATCTTTCAAAATGCTTTCTTTTGCAGGTATTGCAAAATGGAACAGTGGAAGATTGCCTTATTCTCCTTTTCTTGAAATTACTACTGTTACCCACACGGAACCCTTGGGTAATCTTTTGGGCCACTTCCTTCTTCCGGTTTTCTTCTCTTGTGCATACCAGCCCTCAGTTAGAGTGTTAGCTAATTCCACCGCATCGTCAATAGTGTGTGGTCTCGCAGCTTTAACGATATCACGGATTTCGCCAATCAATCCCCAAATGTAGCGGGAAATAAGTACCGGTTCTGGCGAAGCCAGGGTTGGTACCACTCTCGCATACTTGAAGAATGTCGAAGTATACCCTCGACAGTCTACATCCACCATCCGGTGGTTCAAGAATTTATTTTCCATTTTCTCCTTTTCATATTCAGGGCAGAATTTTCTTTCCACCAGCCGCTTAAATTCTTCCCAGCTTATGGCATAGGCCACATCGCTTCCCTTGGCTTGTAGTACGGTATTCCACCATTCTAGCGCCCCTTCTTTAAAAAGATGTGATGCATACATGACTCTGTCTTCCTCAGCACATTTACTTATTTTAATTACTGCTTTGGTTTTTTCCAACCAACGCAGTGCAGCAGTCACCCCTTCATTGCCTGCAAATTCAGTCGGTTTACAGGCAAGAAATTCCTTGTAAGTGCAACCAGGCATTGCAGCTTTCATTCTTTTGAGAGTTGGGGCTTGCAATACATCATTATTATTATTAATGTTTCTGCCTCCATTTATGCTATTACTAAAGTTGTCTTCATGAGTACGTTTACTAGGAATAATTTGTTGTGGTTCAACTGGAATTCGAGTAGCAGCAAGGATTGCTGGAATAGCATTGGCTATTCCCTGAGCAACGATATTCTCGATATCTTGCCTATTCAAAAATTGATCCTCATGGTTTTGTTCAGATTGGTTAACTTCATGAACAGGTTCATTACCAGCGTTTTCCATCTGGTAATTAATATATATAAGTGATTAGCAGAAAATAATTAACAACCAAACATAACAAAATAATCGCACATAATCACATCAACACGTATAGCCAAAATTGTCAATTCTTCGACGTTCGACGTTCGATATTTTATATATTATAATAGGCATCCGTACACATTGGTTATCTTACAAAAGTTTTATTTTTAAGTTATTTCACATAATTATATTATTATTATTATTATTATTATTATTATTTTGTTATTATACAACCACAACTACATCATCCCTGTTAGCTGGCATCTCAGAAACGACGCTCCCTCTCGTCGTATTTCCAAGATTTCCTCTCTCCTACTTCCCGGATTCTATTTCCCGCGTCCATTAGTTCCTCGCCATAGTGGCGGAGTTCTGCCAAGTTTTCGGAGCTCATAGGTGGGTGTAGTGGAGGCTCCGGGTCAAACTGGGGGAAAGGGTATTAGGGTTATTTAGGAGATTCTGAAACTGCCAGTCGGTGGTCCACCACTCTTCTAGTTCTGCTGGTAGAGGTTGGGAGTGGATAATAGGATCTGGGATATCAGGCTCTAGATCAACTGGAAGTTGTGCTTCCGCTGGGTAATTAAAGAGGTTTTCACTGGCAGGTCCAATGAGGTCACTAAGTGCCAGTTTATGATCCAGCTCCTCCCAATATGACATTTCCTGGTCTTGCCTGAACTTTCTCCGATCTCTATTCCCTTGCCTTTATCTTTGGGATCCTCTGTCTTTATAACTTTCCGTGTCGCTGGTTTCTTCCTACGCACTCGCCTCCATCCTACAAGTCTTCTTCTTTTCTTTGGTTTGGGTTTCTCAGAAGGCTGGGCTTGAAATTCCATAGGTTCATCAACCTCGGCACAATAACCGGTAAAGTCTTTGGAAACCTCCACATTAACAGGATAGAGATTGAGATTCTGAAGAGCTTCAGATAACTCATTCATGCTGTTTAGCAGATATGAAGAAACACACAAAATTCTAGGTTAAACTTTTGTAAATTGAATTTTCACAAAGTCACAGAATGGTAATCAGAAAAATTAAGTATTAATAAATATTTATACAAACAGATTGATTAAAACAAAATATTGCGATTTATATATATATATATTACAAAGTACAACTGAAATTCGAAATATACTAGTGGTTATGCATCCATAAATTATTTTAGTCTATCTTTTCTTAGTAAGTTGTTTATCTAATGGGTAAGTTTCTTTAAAGTTTCTGGCTTATGGATAATATGGGTGCTATTACTAGGTCAGGGTGCTGGCAGTTTAACTAAATTAAAAGTTAACATTTACTGCTGTAGTGGCTAACATATAGAGATTTGCTCATTGTTCGTCTAATTCATCTTCTCATTGTGGGTTATTGCCTACTTCCTGAGTTTCCTTATTAATCACCACTCCTTTTGGTTGTGACTTCTTTATTTTCTCTTGACTTTTTCTAATAATCCAACTTCTTTTATTAGGGGTAAGTGGTTTCTCAAACTGTGCCTTACGAATAAATATTCCTTCCTCAGTATCTGCTGAGTCTCTTGAGGAATTTGGTTGAAATGAGGTTCCCTTATCTTTTGGTGAACTATCTAATTGACGATAGATGTCCGAAATTCTTTGCTTAACCATACTGTAATTAACAAATAGTCAAATAACAAAGCACATAATCACAGGATGGTAATCAGGAAAATTAAATATTTCTAAATACTTAATTGGCTTAAATCAGTGGCTCTGATACCACCTTTTCTGTCACGGCCCCCGTCCCGGTTTTACTCGGTCCAGGAGCCTTGGGACAGAAACCCGTGGTATTTATTAATTGAGTTTGACAGCGGAAGATTTACTGGATCTTTTAAACTTTAAAATGCCCGATTATTTTATTCCATAATTTGGGATAAACCCCGTAATTTACAATAGAGGATTTTTACTAGGAAATTCCCTGTTTTACAAAACATGTTTATTCATTTTATTGAGCCACCTATTCAAGCTTGTTAGTGCTCCGTAGCACGTTTTTATTAATTCACAGCAGGTCGCCTGAAACATGTTTTAAAATATTTTATCAGCGGGGAAATACTGGCGAGTCATTCAAGTTAAACAAAATGACACATTAGTTATAAATCACAGCATAAGAGCGATTACAATGGCATCTATCTTATTTTTATCTGGCACCGTGTCACCTCCTGGTGACGATGGTCATACCACTATTGGGTCCTTTCACCCAAGTAGTGATGATTATCACTGTTAGGATTTATTAGCCTAACTGTGAGAAATTAGTAATGTGCACAATACCCCACTAGCCAGTGATTCAAGATAACTATGACTTAATCCCTGTAATTATAACTTTTAAAAATGATTTGGAGTATTGTAAAACATTATTGATAAAAAGAGAATGACTCACATTGCAGATTTAAACGGGCAGAGTTTAGCCTACTGAATAGCTTTGCAACCTAATTTAAACAATAATGCACACGAACTAGGTCAGTAACTAATACAGCATTTACGATAACTCACGAGATTAAAACCCTCACAACGAATGACAAAGTGCAATACTTAAACATCCATCGAATTCACGACAAATGACAAAGTATAGCCCTAATTTGGGCAGCACTTAAACATCCATAGGATAGTTTCAATCGATCGGACATCGAATCGTAGCATCGATCGAGTTAATACCCTGTATCGTAGCAGCGCCTTGCTATCTTAAATTTCGAATTTGAGCAGTGAGACTTCGTTTTTGAGAATTGTTTTCGACACCAGTGAACTGCTCATGGCCAAATCTATTTATAGCTGATTTTTGGGTTTTACGCGGCCCGCGTAAACCACCCTTAACACTTACGCGGCCCGCGAGGGCCATCTATGCGTAGACTAGGGCTACGGTGTCATCAGTAGGCATGCCACGTGTGTGACACGTGGACCTGAACGCTTATCCGGTCAACCACACTTTGACGTGGCCCGCGTAAGCTTCTCTTATGGCTTACGCGGCCCGCCTGAGAACCAAAAACCTTGTTTTCATGGTTTTTCATGCACAGTAAGATTTCAGGGGTCCCGGTTTTTACTTACGGGTTGTTTTGGGACATTTTTGAAGGTCATTATACCTGCCTTTAGTCGAATTTTCGTATAATAACAGTTATAATTCCAGCATTCAAATGGCATCGTTTGAGGCTTTATACGGAAGAAAATGTCGATCGCCTATTGTATAGCACGAGATCGGACACTTGGAATTTACCGGTCCTGAGCTATTACAGGAAACGACTGACAAAATCCTCCAAATTTGAGACAATCTGCTGAAAGCTCGGAGTCGACAGAAAAGTAACGCCAATAGACGACGCAAGCCCCTTGAATTTGACGTTGGCGACTACGTACTCCTAAAGGTATCACCTTGGAAGGGTGTGGTCAGATTCGGCAAGAAAGGGAAACTAGCGCCTCGATATGTTTGACCTTTTAAGATTCTGGAAAGGATCAGAAATGTCACACCCTGACTTTTGCGGAAGCGTGATTATGGTGTGACTTTCTTAATATCATTGCATTCAATCATAACATCAACTATATGATAAAAACCATAGTTTGTCATCCATTAAATAAGTTTGAAACATAATAACATGGTTTTGAAATGTAGACTTCAATTTCAAATTTTACAAACCGTACAAATTGTTTATGAGTTCATTAAAGACTCTTCAAAAGATATTGAATAACACCAAGGTTTGGAAGACGTGTCTCGTCCAGGAATAAGACACACTAACCAAACTCAAAGACCATGACATCTTTATTCTTAACGCAGCATAAAAACTTCCAACGCCCGCCAGATCCACTTTTAAATTCCCTATAATACATGTAGTTTGAAAACATCAACAAAAGTTGAGCGAGTTCAGGCGTTCGTTTGAGTGTATGTATAAACCTTTGAAATCGTTGTGAGTATGTATGTAAGTTTATAAGTCCCGGTATGAAAGCAACAAGAAAACAGATCAATTAATGTGTAGCTAATACATTAATATACGTGACATGGTGCAGGAAGACTCAAACCTAGCAGACTTTGTACCGGGCTTCCGGCTGGAAGACATAGTCACCTCATGGCCCATTCGGCGGACTCATGGATGGGGCTCGCAACACCCAAATAGATCTATCACTCATGCCCCTCGGTCCTACAAGAGGATTGATGGCCTCAAGTATACGCCTACCCATTCACATGATCTATGGTTCTTTCCTAGGCTAACCATACCAATTGTATTGTAAGTAAACCTTTTGTAGCATGTATTTCACCCCCAATAAACAAAACAGTTTAAAGAAAAGGGGGACATGAACTCACTGTTTTGCGTTCCTTGAATTCGCCTGTAACTCAAAGTGTCCTCTGGTGTACACGACTACCTACAATGTACTATGGTCTTATTAGACGAGCGGTCGTGCCTTGACTTAGTATTAATTAGTGCCTTTGAGTTACGTTTCCAAGTGTCTTCATCATTATTCCAAGTTATATAATGATTCGTTAAAATAATAAATATTTTAACTTAAATTACATTTATTGAATTTTTTGGAATAATTGTTAAACAATATTTTGTAACGATACTTCTCAAGTATTTATATTCGTATTTCCTTCCCAAGGATGGGGGTATCTCATACATGTGTATTCGTATTCTTGTATTTGAAATTTCCGAAATAATATATTTCCAAGTCTCACTTTAGAAAATATATTTGTAAACTCATTTTGTCCCAAAAATAATGTATTGTCCAGAAAATATATATTTTTTCCAAAAATCATATATCTTCTAAATATACTTGGAAAATATATTTTTATTTCCAAAAATAATATATTTCTCCTTATCCAAAAATATGATACAACTTTGTAGTATTTACAAAAATCATATTTTCGTTTCTTGTACCTAAAATAATATTTACCAAAAATATATATGTAACGGTATTTTCTGGAATATTTTATAAGTTACGTTCTTGTGTCCGGTTTCACGATATTATGTGTGTAACTTATATGTTTATTCCTTGTCATTTTTGGTATTATCTTGAATAGTAAATTTCATGGTACTTTGTTAAGTTATATTATTTTACCCTAAAATAATATAACTATTTCATCGAGTACACAAATAATCACACAAGTGTCTTAATATTTATATATACTTTAAATATATATTCACCCGTTTTTATTTATAAAACCAACCTCCAATACTTGTATTTTGTTACAAAGTCTATGGCAAAGTTTATATTGAAAACCATAGTTAAACACACTTGTAAATATTTGTTTAGAAAATATTTTTCTAAGTGTTTACATTTTTAGAAAATTTTGCCATAGTTTCCCCTAAAAACGGAGGTGTCCATGCTATTAAAGCATATCATTTTCTTTTCAAAAATCATCCCAACGATCAATAATCAAACTTTAAACAACTTACACTTCTCAAGTGCAAAAACTATACAATTTATATAACAACATGAACTTGAACTTTTATTAAAACTTGTAGTAACTTGGTATGGTGTTTAGTAGGTTTAGTTACCCCTTAAAGTGCGTTTATTACTTTACAAATCTCATTCTCAATGAAACTAGGTGTTTACAACTTGTAAACATATTCTACAAAAATGTTTATTTATAACATCTTCTTGTTTCTCTAGTATTTCTACACTTGTTTTTCTACTAAAAATAGTGTAGATATAAGTAAAAACCATGATCTTCCAAAAATCAGATTTTGAACTTGGTTTTCTTGGAAAATCATTCATAAATCTTAGATTCATAAAATTACTAGCTCACTTTATTTATTATTTTTCAAGAAATCATTTTATTTTCAAGTTCATGCTCATGCATGAGGATGATCTTCTTGTGTTAGCACATAACCATCCTTTATCTTGCTAGATCATGTGTTTAATCACAATCTAGCAAGCTCCTTATGATGATCAACATCATAATCTCAAATAAACAACAACAAGTATCATACATATACTTAAACAACATTATTTCATCCCTATATCATCATATGTAAGCTTTATGTTCATGATTCATGTTTAAGTCTTTTAGGGTTCTTGTGATTTATAACATAACACATCTTTTAACAAATCAAAATTAGAAGTAAAAACTAATAACAAGAAGCCTACAACTAGCTCAAAGGCTAGGGAAGAACACAAGAGAATGAAGGTGACAAAGATGGATGATAAAAGCAAGTGATGAAGGTTCTTCAAGTTCTACAAGCTTCAAACTTCCTTGATCATCTTCTAACACTTTGAAATGAGCTTGGAATGGATGAATGGTGGATGAAAATGGTGGTGGTGGTGGCGGCACTACCTAGGCCGAGAGGGAGAGGAGAGAGTGAGAGAGATGGAGTGTGGTGTTGTGAATGAAATGATCTTGTATCTTGCTACCATACTTATAATCATCATCTCTCAATATCTTGTCCAAACAATCAAGCAAGATCTAAATAAAATAAGAAATAAAATCTAGGAGTAAGGTGGTGATCTTGGTGGGGTCATTATGACCGTAAATTCCAAGGGGGGGGGGGGTAAATGTAATTTTTGAATGGTAAATTAGATAATAGTTGGAGGTTAAGTGTAAAGTCTAGTGTTTTAAGTGTATGACACATTATATAGTGTGTTAGGGTGTTCAGGGATCATAACTAGTACAAAAATAATTAAACAATGCTTCTAGCAATATTTTGGTGTTCCGGGTAATGTCCGGTTGTTCGGTTAGATACCGGTTCGTTAAAGTGTCAAGCCATTCTGTTTAATGATCTTTATGTTACTTTTTATGAAACTTTTAATTCCCGACCCTTAGGAAAGCATACAGGACCATTTTGCCATATTTTTGCATGTTACTAGCTCATTAAATTGCTGAATTTTGCTGAAATATGCAGAATTCTGCACTTTATGTGGGTTTTAGGCACTTTCCGGCACTTAAACTATCACCTAGTGACGCAGTTTTATGGTCCTTACTTCCCTACACACTATGCTAGTGTAGTACCTTGTCTTTGGCCCATACTGGGCCTCAAAACACTGTCTGTCTATGTACCGAACATCGTTAGCATTTTCTGAGTTATCCGCTAACTGTGCTAGCTGTGCTTTGTGCATCGTTTATGTCACTTAAGTTTGTATGTAAAAATGATGTGACAGCATGAAATGTGATGCACATGTAAATATGATGCAGAAATCAGAACGCAATTCAAGTCATAAATTGTAAATCAGTACAGTCATTAGGCACTAACCATAGTTAATTAATTGTACGGATGCATGCAAATTTGACAGTTGTCACATTCTCCCCCTGTTAAGAAAATTTCGTCCTCGAAATTTGTACCACCTTATCTTCTTAGGGTTACATTATGCGTGTATGTATATGAATAATATTGAGGTAGGTAATCACAAAATCGAATCAAACCTTATTCACATCAGATGAATCCAAGAATATATTACAACAACACGAATTCAATGGTTAAAAGATATGTGCTTTTAGCATTTGATGTAAAAGGACACGAGATGTATAGATGTGGAATCTAGTGTTACTTAGTTAACAGGGGTGCAATAAAGGAGTTTCGACCGATGGATTCTCAAACAATCGGTCACAATGAGCAAACAAGTTTTCACAAACCATAGCATCCGCTATATGATTTCAAAATCAACAACTCCAATGTGATAGTAACATGAAAATGATCTGTCAACTTCCGAATAGATGAATGGTAAGGTTTAGTGTGTTGACATTCTTGAATTGCGAAAATACGTCGAATGAAATACAAGCGAATCTGGTGTATCATTGTCTTAATTCGTAGTTGCATTAGGAATGTTTAAATGATAGGTCAAACAAAAGTATGCGTAGTTTCATGTGAAACGGTTGACCATGATTAGCACAAGCTACAAGTTTGTAATGACGCCACAAGGTGTCGTAATGACATAATTCAATAATAGTGGTGACCGAACGAGTTCACCGTGTTTGAAGTCACATGAAAGGGTACTAAGACAAGTCTGAAGATTTGATTTACACAATGTCCTAGAGTTTTCAGTTGGATACGGAACATCAAAAAGCCACTGTTTTTTATCGAGGATGAAAAGTATTAAGTACCGTAAGGCATTCGATTGACTATGAAATAATCGTTAAAAGGTTCATTGTGAAATGAAATGAATCTATGTACCATTGCCTTAACACACAATTGTGTTGAGACCGCATTAATTGTGATAACCAAAACGGATTTAGAACAAATAATTAGACAACTAAATCCGTGTATAGGGTGCGTAACCATATTAGCGCAAGCTTCAATTATGTGAAAGTATCATCGCAAGGTATTGAGACCAACAAACGATTTAGTGGAGCCATAGACCAACCAAGTCTACTACGACTCGATATGAAAGAATCTTTGCAAAAATACTTGAATATGATGCTCTCAATACATCATATGACGTCTTAAACTGAATATGCGAAATGGATAAGTTCAAGCAATTGAACTTGGTTTTAGCGTAATCCGACAATAAACGTATGTATCAACATTGGAATCTCAGCATGGTTACGAAGATAAACCATGAGTGTAACTTGAAAGAAGAGAAGTCTCAAGAAAGTGTGTTGACTTGGTAACAAAAGAGCCAACAATTATAATAAGGTAGGTCATTCGAATCATAAATCAGTAATATTTGAATTCCAATGAAGCGTTTATTCGAAACGAAACCACATGCGTAGCAAATGGTGCATGTGTGACATATAAGTTTCCGAGTACTGAAGCAATGAGTATTTACTAAAATGCAGAAATGACCAAGTATCGAAGCAAATGTGTGTGTTCGCTCTCAGCGAAGAAAATTAACGCGATGCAACTACCATTAAGGGGAGTAGAGACGCAAACATCTACTTGCTAGAAGCAAAAGTAAAGATTTCAACAAAAGAATTTAAGTACTTTCTGTTTGGTTAACTGAAATGGAATATATGTCAGGATAATGGTGTTTGCTTGGGTTAAAAGATGAGGTTCCTAAGTATCAACCTTTACGAGTTTGGACCTGGGTTCCCATAGATCCTAAGTACATGTTTTCTAGATTCTCAAAGTTTCGTATTCTGTGTAAAACTGTTTTGTGTATTGTGTAGGAAACACCATTTTTGTGTATGTTTAAAAACAAGTTATTGTCCCACAATTTCCCCGGTATACTTTCTTCCTAAATTCACAGTTAATGACACTCGATCATCATTCAGTCGTGTAATAGTAGTTGGATCCTCACAGTTAGTTAAATAATTGTTAACCCTCTGCAAGAGTTACCGACTCTTGTTGGTTAGCTCGTTCAGCTCCTGGTAGTATGAAAGCTATCGTCCTTCTTATTGATGAGCAGAACTGGGGTTACCCAAAGCGGGAAACTTGGTCTGTTATCTTCCTTCTCTATCAGCTACTGAAGCTACACTGACAATCCTTGCATCTCCGAAGGTGTAAGTCGCTAAGGTGCATTAACTGCAGGTACGGTGCCTGGAATTAAATCGATGAGAAATTCGACTTGTCGTTGAGGAGATGATTCTGGAAAGTTTTCGGGGAAGACTTCAAGATATTTCCTTATCACAGGGATATCTTCGAGTTTTGGTTCTTCGGCTCCCTTGTCCACGACATGAGCCAATAAAACAACACATCCTTTACGCAACAATTTTCGTGTCTTCAAGCAATTAGTATTCTGTAGAGGCGTATCCTGCTTCGTGAGTCACGATCGTTCCTTCGTTCGCCATCGGGATGCGGATATCAATCTCCGCTCGATCACTCGTCAATTAATCCATCCAGGTTACCTTGTCGAAGCTTCCCAACTCAACTGGCAGTAGATCAGGCGTAAATTCACGCTCTCCGGGTTCTATCTTGCCGATTCCAATTACTTCGTTGACTTCCACTAGCTTCCCATTAGCCAGTTCTATCGAGTACGGGTTATCTAACTTACTTGCTACCAAACCAAGTACACTCTCTAACTCTAGAGATGCGAAGTCAAAGTTTGTAAGTAGCACAGATGCATAATGTTGACTATTATGGAACATATGGATAACCTTGTTTAGATTCTGGCGTGCTTCCCTAGCTCCGCTATTGAGCTTTCACCCTTGTGCTTGATTCTTCTTAGGGCAGTATTTTCTGAAATGCTTTTTGCTCCCACAGTTAAGGCAACCTTGAGCACATTTTTGTTTGTAACTCGTTATGCCTTGATAGTTGTCATTGTTTCCTCCATGATTCTTGCTACCATCCTGGCCTCTATTTCTAGGTTCAGTACCTTGCCTACAAGTCTCCTTGGGATGCCCCCTCTTGCCACAGTTATCACATTTTCCATATTTACATCGCCCGACATGGTAACGTAGACAATTGTCGCACTTAGGTAGGATACCTATGTAGTCTTTTCCCTTTTTGGCCTTGTTCTTGCTATTCACCCGAGTACCCTTTTTTAAGTTTGCAAACTTCCTCTTGTTATCTCCAAATGGCTCTACAGGAGTCTCCTCTTTCTCTTCCGAAGTGGAAAATTTCCCTAGTCTATCCGCTTCTTCAGTGAGTGCCACACTTAAGTCGATAGCATCGGTGATCATCGAGGGTTTCGATGTTGTCACCAGGCTTAGAATCTGAGGTGCCAATCCCCCAATGGAAGCGTTCGATTCTCTTAAACTCTGGTTCCACCAGACGCGAAGCAACTTGTGATAAATCGTGAAATCTCTGCACATACTCAGCTATCTTGGAACCTTCCATTTTCAAGTTCCATAGTTCAGTCTCCAACTTCTGGACTTCCGCCCTCGAGCAATATCTCTTACGCATCAGTTCTTTCAGTTCGTCCCACGTCAAAGCATACCCAACAGTCTCGCCCATTGTCTGAACCTGGAGGTTCCACCATGACAGAGCCCCATCTAGAAATAGTCCAGCTATGTACGTGACCTGATGTTCTGGGGCGCATTTACTTAATCGCAAAACATAATCTGTCTTCTCAACCCAACACACAAAAGCTATGGCACCCCCAGTGCCATCGAATTCTTGGGGTTTGTGGTTCAAGAACTACTTGTAGGTGCAGCCGTTGGGTGGGTTATTTCCTGAGGTACCTCCACCGCGTTCGGAGCGAAGGGCCTCGTGCTGTGCAATGGCCTGTGTGATGCGCTCTTGTAGTTCTGTCGCTGTCGCTGGCAGAGGGCTGTTGGTATCGATGTTCCCTTGTATCGACATCTTCTAAGAAGAAGATCGGTTAGGTCAGGTTTTATTTGTTGCATATAGTTGTTTAGAGGTCATATGTACATACACATAATAGATTATCATATCAACCCATCAAGCAATAGCATAATCATAGCATAACCAAGTAATTTGGGAATTATGTTTAATGAGAGCATAGCAAGCAAGCACGCAACATTATAATTATAGCACACACATATAGATCAACAACGTGCTTAACGAACACATAACGACTGAGCTTTCATTGGTTATTGGCCACAAAGTATTGTCGCATGTTTAATGATGATTGGGCTCTCATTATTCTCCGACCATAATTTCCTTGTCTTACAAAATGTATCACATCAAAAGGAACACAGGGTCACCCTACCCTTGTCCAATAAGTATATTAGTGTATCAAAATTACGTAGTCAGAAATGGTCTCCAAAAGTTTCCATAATCCCGGCTTATCATTAGTGTCTTCACCTAAATGTAATGCAATTCGTATAATCCAGAAACCAACTATACTGGTGACTGAGGTGGAGGAGGAAAGAAAAGTAAACTGCTAACATGCGTGAACTCCTCCTCGAGCTTGCATATACTTCAAAGTAATTAACTGATCTGCCGCTCGACAGTAAAGAAACGAGCGCCAAAAACCTGGGAAAGGTGTAATAGCAGCAGGTGAGAGCGCAAAAGGGATCTTTGATAAATGTGGAGGATCAAAGTATACTGGCAACATGCAGAGTGGAGGACGTGGTGTCAGCTCAAGCTCCAACATTCTGCGATTCATATCCTCAAACTGTAGCTGATGTTATAGGAGCAATTCATCCCGTGTGTAGCCTCCATAATGTAAGGGTTTAATATCAGCATAGTGTATGATAGGAACCATCGATATGGCTCGTCCAGCGGTGTAGAGGTGAAAGTAGCAAACGGTGGGGCCTGTGAGGTCAGGGAAAATGCTGCTGTAGCAAAAGGATCGTCATACGGGTGCTGACCTGGAGTACCTTTCAGGGGTGCGGGTATGTCCTGAAAGAGAGCGATAGGCATGCCGGTGCAATGGACGTCGGTATCCATAGGCGCAACATCAGCGGGTGAAGGTGCAGGAACAAACGTCTAGACCAATAAGGAGATCATCAGGTGCAGGTACTGGGTCAGGTATAAGGGGTGCAATGTCTGGTAGATCAAAATAAACAGGGTTATGATCAAGCAAGGGTGCAGATCCAGTAGGTGCCATATCAAGCTGACCAAAAAGGTACAGAAGCTGTCTCAGAAGCAGGGTCTGGGTCGGGGTCGTGTAAAGGTGTGGCATCTCGAGCAGGTGATGGTGCAGCAGTTATAGCGGCGTCGTTGTCTGAGTTAGTAGTAAAAGGCTGCAATCCAGTCGTCTGTAAGGCTGCAGATGTCACAGACTCAAAGGAGTCTGAAATCGAGTGTATACTAGGATAGCTTGATAACAGGGGCCTCAAGAAGTGAAATTAGTAACAACGTTCTCGTCTAACTTTCCATCATCATGGGCGTCATCAGGGGGACCATCAATAAACATGTCAACGTCATCATCAACTACTCGTCGAGTAGCCCACCTTCGAAAGGAATGTCCACGGGAGACGCATTATCGAGGATCGGGGACATGGTGTGCTCACTGTCGGGATGACTGGTGATGAGGTGGTCATGGACTGAAACTAGGATGACAAAAGATCCTCATCAAGGAAGCCATCAGCAAGGGTAAATCGTCACTAAAGTCTGGTAGCTCGAACAGTTGAAAGTCGTCCTCGCCCTTGGTCAGCATGTCAGGGCCACTCTCAGTGCCTGACGTGAACATCTCCAGTGCAGGTGCAATCTTATTATCTGGGGCGGTGGCCATAGGGTTATCAATGTCTGATAACTCGCTTTCTAAATAAAGTAACATGTGTGCCGGTACATAATAGTCATAGCATGTATATCCATAGTAATCACTAACAATTAGTGTATGCAAACAAGGGTAACTTATCATGTAATCATGTATTCACATTATTCTTCATGAAACTTTCTATCCTTCCTAGTCTCCCAGACTAACCCACCTAGTCTCCCAGACTAAACCAACCAGTCCCCCAGACTAAACACCCAGTCTCCCAGACTAAACACCCAGTCTCCCAGACTAAACTACCTAGTCTCTTAGACTAAAACACCCAGCCTCTCAGACTGAACCACCCAGTCTCTCAGACTGAAACACCCAGTCTCTCAGACTGAAACACCCAGCCTCTCAGACTGAACCACCTAGTCTCTCAGACTAAAACACCTAGTCTCTCATACTGAACCACCCAGTCTCTCAGACTGAAACACCCAGTCTCTCAGACTGAAACACCCAGCCTCTCAGACTGAACCACCTAGTCTCTCAGACTAAAACACCCAGTCTCTCAGACTGAACCACCCAGTCTCTCAGACTGAAACACCCAGTCTCTCAGACTAAACCACCCAGTCTCTCAGACTAAAACACCTAGTCTCTCAGACTGAACATCCAGTCTCTCAGAATGAACTCCCTAGTCTCTTAGACTAAACTTCCCAGTTTCCCAAACTGAATTACCCAGCCTCTCAGGCTAACCTCCCAGTCTCTCAGACTGAACTACCCAGTTAGTCTCTCAGACCAAATCCCTAGTCTCTCAGACTGCACTACCCAGCTAGTCTTTCAGACTAACTCCCCAGTCTCTCAGACTTAATTACCTAGCTAGTCTCTCAGACCAACTTCCCAGTCTCTCAGACTGAAATATAATTGAATTCATTGAAATGTATTTTGTGTCTTTTATTTGTAAAAATGTTTATTTCCTGGATCTGGGTGTTTCGTGTATGCAATGAAAACATGTTCGTAAAAACGTTTTCGTGAGAGCCCTAATAATCGTAGTCTAGACTCGAGAAAGAATCCTAGTTCGCTACGATTGAAGCTCTGATACCAAGCTGTCACACCCTGACTTTTGCGGAAGCGTGATTATGATGTGACTTTCTTAATATCATTGCATTCAATCATAATATCAACTATATGATAAAAACCATAGGTTTATCATCCATTAAATAAGTTTGAAACGTAACAACATGGTTTTGAAAGGTAGACTTCAATTTCAAATTTTACAAACCGTACAAATTGTTTATGAGTTCATTAAAGACTCTTCAAAAGATATTGAATAACACCAAGGTTTGGAAGACGTTTCTCGTCCAGGAATAAGACACACTAACCAAACTCAAAGACCATGGATGACATCTTTATTCTTAACGCAACATAAAAACTACCAACGCCCGCCAGATCCACTTATAAATTCCCTGAAATACATGTACTTTGAAAACATCAACAAAAGTTGAGCGAGTTCATGCGTTCGTTTGACTGTATGTATAAACCTTTGAAATCGTTGTAAGTATGTATGTAAGTTTATAAGTCCCGGTATGAAAGCAACAAGGAAACATATCAATTAATGTGTAGCTAATACATTAATATACGTGACATGGTGCAGGAAGACTCAAACCTAGCAGACTTTGTACCGGGCTTCCGGCTGTAAGACATAGTCACCTCATGGCCCATTCGGCGGACTCATGGATGGGGCTCGCAACAGCCAAATAGATCTATCACTCATGCCCCTCGGTCCTACAAGAGGATTGATGGCCTCAAGTATACGCCTACCCATTCACATGATCTATGGTTCTTTCCTAGGCTAACCATACCAATTATATTGAAAACCATAGTTAAACACACTTGTAAATATTTGTTTAGAAAATATTTTTCTAAGTGTTTACATTTTTTGAAAATTTTGCCATAGTTTCCCCTAAAAACGGAGGTGTCCATGCTATTAAAGCATATCATTTTCTTTTCAAAAATCATCCCAACAATCAATAATCAAACTTTAAACAACTTACACTTCTCAAGTGCAAAAACTATACAATTTATATAACAACATGAACTTGAACTTTTATTAAAACTTGTAGTAACTTGGTAGGGTGTTTAGTAGGTTTAGTTACCCCTTAAAGTGCGTTTATTACTTTACAAATCTCATTCTCAATGAAACTAGGTGTTTACAACTTGTAAACATATTCTACAAAAATGTTTATTTATAACATCTTCTTGTTTCTCTAGTATTTCTACACTTGTTTTTCCACTAAAAATAGTGTAGATATAAGTAAAAACCATGATCTTCCAAAAATCATATTTTGAACTTGGTTTTCTTGGAAAATCATTCATAAATCTTAGATTCATAAAATTACTAGCTCACATTATTTATTATTTTTCAAGAAATCATTTTAGTTTCAAGTTCATGCTCATGCATGAGGATGATCTTCTTATGTTAGCACATAACCATCCTTTATCTTGCTAGATCATGTGTTTAATCACAATCTAGCAAGCTCCTTATGATGATCAACATCATAATCTCAAATAAACAACAAGTATCATACATATACTTAAACAACATTATTTCATCCCTATATCATCATATGTAAGCTTTATGTTCATGATTCATGTTTAAGTCTTTTAGGGTTCTTGTGATTTATAACATAACACATCTTTTAACAAATCAAAATTAGAAGTAAAAACTAATAACAAGAAGCCTACAACTAGCTCAAAGGCTAGGGAAGAACACAAGAGAATGAAGGTGACAAAGATGGATGATAAAAGCAAGTGATGAAGGTTCTTCAAGTTCTACAAGCTTCAAACTTCCTTGATCATCTTCTAACACTTTGAAATGAGCTTGGAATGGATGAATGGTGGTGGTGGTGGCGGCACTACCTAGGCCGAGAGGGAGAGGAGAGAGTGAGAGAGATGGAGTGTGGTGTTGTGAATGAAATGATCTTGTATCTTGCTACCATACTTATAATCATCATCTCTCAATATCTTGTCCAAACAATCAATCAAGATCCAAATAAAATAAAAAATAAAATCTAGGAGTAAGGTGGTGATCTTGGTGGGGTCCTTGTGACCGTAAATTCCAAGGGGGGGGGGGTAAATGTAATTTTTGAATGGTAAATTAGATAATAGTTGGAGGTTAAGTGTAAAGTCTAGTGTTTTAAGTGTATGACACATTATATAGTGTGTTAGGGTGTTCGGGGATCAAAACTAGTCCAAAAATAATTAAACAATGCTTCTAGCAATATTTTGGTGTTTCGGGTAATGTCCGGTTGTTCGGTTAGATAACGGTTCGTTAAAGTGTCAAGACATTCCGTTTAATGATCTTTATGTTACTTTTTATGACACTTTTAATTCCCGACACTTAGGAAAGCATACATGACCATTTTGCCATATTTTTGCATGTTACTAGCTCATTAAATTGTTGAATTTTGCTTAAATATGCAGAATTCTGCACTTTATGTGGGTTTTAGGCACTTTCCGGCACTTAAACTATCACCTAGTGACGCAGTTTTATGGTCCTTACTTCCCTACACACCATGCTAGTGTAGTACCTTGTCTCTGGCCCATACTTGGTCTCAAAACACTGTCTGTCTATGTACCGAACATCGTCAGCATTTTCTTAGTTATCCGCTAACTATGCTAGCTGTGCTTTGTGCATCGTTTATGTCACTAAAGTTTGTATGTAAAAATGATGTGACAGCATGAAATGTGATGCACATGTAAATAGTATGCAGAAATTAGAACGCAATTCAAGTCATAAATTGTAAATCAGCACAGTCATTAGGCACTAATCATAGTTAATTAATTATACGGATGCATGCAAATTTGACAGTTGTCACAGGAAAAGTCGCCTACAGACTCGAACTACTGGAGGAACTTAGTAACGTTCACCCGACTTTTCATGTTTCAAACCTCCAAAAGTGTCTGGCTGAACATGATTTAATTGTACCTCTTGATGACCTTCAAATAAATGAAACACTACATTTCGTGGAGAAGCCTGTCGAAATCATGGATCGCCAAACCAAGCAGCTCAGACGCTCGTGCATTCCTATTGTGAAAGTCCGATGGGAAGGCAAACAAGGCGCAGAGTTCACTTGGGAACTCGAAAGTGACATGAAGGTGAAGTACCCGCAGTTGTTTATTACGGCTTCGGCCTAATTTCGGGACGAAAATCCCTCAACTAGGGGAGGCTGTAACACCCCGTGTTTCGGAAGTCAAGGTCAAAGTCAAGATTGAAGTCAAAGGGAGACAAGATTGCAAATTGCGATCTATCACTCCTTTCTCAATTCCTGTTTTGACTTCTTTGACTGTAGATAGTCTATTTTATGTTTTACGTTAGTTGTATTATGTGGAGTACTTATTAATAATCGAGGTTTATTCGATATTTATAGCATGTTTTATCGCTTTATCGCTATCGCACTCGCAACTCGAATTACGCGTTCTGGATTTTGTTCTATGTGTGTGTGTGCCTTATGTGTTACTTGTGCATGTTTAATTATGTTTATGTGTGGTGATTAATCGAAAGCGCAATCGAAACTCAATCGCAATCGAATCGCAAACGCTAAACGTAAGTCAATTAAGGATGATTGTATGTTGATATAGTAGTTGGGATTAAAAGTAATTTGATTAGGAAACTCTATCGCATCGCAAAGCTCGCATTCGCAAACGAAACAGCAGAACTCGTCGCACCGAACACTCGAACAAAGTGGCTAATCGACCAAGTGACCAGCCGATCGACTAGCCGTTTGATCGAGCTGCCGCTCGACCTGCCAGCCGTTCGATCCGGCTGCCACTCGATCGACCAGCCCTTTCCACTTTGGGAAACCCTATAAATACCCCACTTGTTACTACTTTTGGTAAGTGACATCTCTCTGTTCGAACCAGCCGCACTCAAGCTTCTTTTCTCCGATTTCTCTCAAATCTTGTAAGTTTTCAACCTAAATCTTGTACTCTATTAATCCACACGCACTCCTACACCTTTCTATCTTTTGAATCTTAACTTTTAACCGTGAAATCACTAGATTTGAGGTGTTTTAGGATGATGTCATCATGGTGTTCTTGAGAACTTCATGTTTTGGCCTCAATCCACCAAGAACAACTTAGATCTGAACGATTTCCACACAAATAAACAAGGATCTTTCATGGATCTGAACATAATCAAGGTGAAAAAGGATTGAGAGATGGTTTCCAACTTTCTTTCAACTCTTTTACACTCAATGCACTCAAAACCGATAGAATCGGAGCTTGTTCTAACCTTCTACTCTTGCTTGTTGATGTGTTGGTTCAAGATCTGGATTCTATCCACGAGATTACCGATTTCAGGTTAAACATGGAACACCGACTCGAACAGTTAACTGGTCGGATTTGGGTGATTCCTGTCCGATCAGGAGTACCAAGTATTGACGAGGTTTCTGTTGCTTAACACGTTATCAAAACATCTTGATAAATCGACAAACTATCAAAATGACCAAGGAAGAAGACGACCGGGACACCAGAACGGAGTGCCGCCCGGTCGGACTGCTGTCCGATCGGATTGTCACCTGATCGGGTTGTCACCCGATCGACTTGCACCCTGGCCCCACACTCAACTTCTATTTCCAAACTTTGAGGGATGAACATTGAACGAAGTGCTGCTCGATCGGACTACCACTCGACCATGTAATGATCAGACTTCCATGCTTAAACAATTTCCAACAGGTTCAAAGCACAAAGGGTTGCCATCCGATCGAGTGACCGTCCTACTATGAATTTGTTCTCAATTGAGGAGACTCACCAATCGGATTGCTGTCCGATCGGACTACCATCCGATCGACCGACCTGAAAGGTAGAGGTACTTCTCTGTTTTCAAAATGCTACAACAAAAACTTCAAAAGACAAGCCATCATACACAAACAAATCCTCCCCAAAGGAAGTAACAATCCACTCGAAAGGTCACCCGATCGGATGACCATCCGAGCGGACTGTCACCCGAACGACCGGCTATTCGATCGGACTACCCTCCGATCGAACTGCTGTCCGACCCACTTACAACCTGCATCGTTTTACGCGTCACTTATCATTATGATATCGTTCTGATCAGGCTAACCCTACTCTCTAGCGTTCCCTTCAATCCACCAATCGCTGTGAGTATACTCGATCCCTTTTACTTTACGCACTTTTGGATGTTACATACGTTACTTATTCTAAATCACATCAAACACACTACACAATACTTTAATCGCTAACCAATTACCGCATGTTATACGTGACTTAATGAATGCTTGTTTGTTATGTTTACACATGGAATGTTGTCTACCTGCCTTAGCAACGATAGTATTATTTGTTTGGACTCAACACCTGTTCACTCAGGGGTTGTTAAGGACAAATTGTTACATGGCTCACAGTGGTGAGTGTGTATTACGAACTGCCTTGGGCAGTCAACTCCCAGTCATTGGTATCGATAGGTTCATGTCGATAACTAACATGCCTCATTTTACACTGTGTACGTGCTGGTTATGCGTAACAATTTCGAATTCTATTATATCTATTAAACTTGTATGCTCACATTTACACTATGTGTATTGACTTTTACTTTGACGTATGTGACAGGTGCTTAGGAAGCTTATTTGCTTAGCTTGGTGTGAAATCGAGGCTAGGAAAGACCTAGATCAATAAACAATTGTCTGTAATAAAAATCTGAGTTGTCGGAACAGAACAATTTGACTAGATCTTGCATGTAATAATTATGTTATCTTTTATGACATGGTATGGGACATGTTGCTTTAAATAATTGGTAATTATATTTGTTATGGAAACTTCTGGACAATCTGTTTCGCTCAGTGCCACGCCCCGATGTTTCCGCCATCGGTTGGGGTGTGACACTAATAATCCAGAGTAATTGAGTCAAATTGTCAAAATACCGAAATGGCGAAATGGTGAAGCGTTGATGGATACTCAAGTGCCAACCTGCTGTTCAATTCAGAAGTACATAATCCTAAATAAAACCTCCCATTAACCATCATTATTCAAATTATTCGTCGCTAAGGTACCAACTCCCTAAGGTTTTGCTTTAATCGGTTCATTCGATTTCAGACTTCTCATAGATCAAAGGTCTGCTTCAATCGATCGACGATTCATCTTTCCGCTCAGATGTTCTCGGGAGAACCAGTTGAGTATTTTTTCTATTCCTTGTTACTTCGTAAATTTATACTTGTGTTCCAATTGTTGAGGTCGATAGTTACTATTAACGACAAACTTACCACTAATGACAAAGTTACCACTCACGACTGAGTTGCAACTAATCTTAACTATCACTAATGATGAGTGGCAACTTAATACTTCAGTTCCCACTGACTTCCATTTTCATAACTTTTCATCGGTCTTGCAAATTTGAAGCAACTTTTCATCAGCCAGGGTGATCCGATCAAAGGGCGCTGCCTTGGAGACTCCATCAGGGGTATTAGTGTATTACCCTTTAGACCCATGTGGGTGTTGCCCTAGACCTCACCATGGTGGCAGTGCTCTCATCGAATCCCTCATATGGTCTAGGCACCTCAAGAAGGAAAAGAAACGGGACATCATTTTTGGAATATTTTCGTAATTTTACTATGGATGATGAAACACAAGTCTCTCTAAGTGTCTTATGAAGTTGTGATTGTACTTTTAAGGACTACAATTATGTAGAATCCTTACAAAGAAGTTTGAATTCTTTTACTGTTTCAGATATTCTTTCATAAAAGCTTATTCCTAAAAGGTCTATTTAGTTAAGTAAATAAAATAAAATAGTATGTAGTATAAAACTAGCTAAGACCACCCGTAGTGGGGTTTTTTAGCGTTTTTCCAAAAAAAGTCCCCCCACGCCCCTTACCCGCCCCTTGGGCGTTTTTTTCAAAATTTTTGTCCTGGGCGTTCTTTTTTCCACGCCTTCCTTCAATTTTTTTTGGTCAATGACGCACACCTTCCCAATTTTTTGGCCAATAGCATTTTTTATGGATTTTATTCTTATTTTTATTTAATTCTATTAGAATTTAATGACCTACAAGATTTCAAGTCCCACTACACCCTTTTAACATAATGTCCCACAATACCCTATTACTGACTCGACTGCTACATGGATATTATTTGTGTCTTCCACTACGTCAAAATAAATTCAAACCATAGAATAGGTATAATAAGTTTTATTTTATTTGAAAAATATGTTAGTAATAAACAATATTATATAAATATTTATAACATACTTGTTTGTTTTTTTTTTTTAATTTTATATGAGTCTTTTAGTAGAAATCCATTAAAACTAGTATTATGACTCGCGGGTGATGCGTCGCGGGCCCGTTGCAAACATCGAATGGATTGGTGCAGACGTTATGTAATGCGTGGTGTTTCAACATATCCGATCTAACTAAATGTAACCTATAAGCATTGCGGTTGGATAAAAAAGTAAAGTAAATGGAATTTGTATTGTATAAAAGAAACGGAATCGAACCGGATTGATTCGTTTAGTGGGGTTCCATCTAACCACTACACTGCCCTTACATTTGCATCAAAACTTAGCGGCGTCAAAATCTGTAGTTATTCGTACGTCAAAACGTAGACCAGCTGAAAACACACATAAAAATAAGCATCAAAACGTATTGCATTTGATCCGATTCGTTTCTAATTTTTTTACCTCGAAACATGAATTTATGTTGTTTGCGTTGAAACGTGAATTTATACGGACATGTACATAAAAATAAGCATATGAGTAAATAGCATTTTTTTAACTTACGTTAAAGCATAGACCAACTGAAAACGTACATAAAAATAAGCATGGAAACGTATTATATTTGACCGATTCATTTTTAAAACTTTAGGTCGAAACGTGAATTTACATCGCTTACGTCTTATTGTGAAAATGGCATTTGATAGTCCTTTTAACATTACCTTATTTATCAATTAGTTAAACTATAAGATATGTATCTTAAATATTTTTTTTGTATGTAATAAAATATTTTACGTAATATTAAGAAAAAAATCCTATCAAATTATTTGTCTTAATCAAAGTTTGAATTATCTGTTCGTACTATAAGTGAATTTCTATTTTTATATTTTCTTCCGGTCATTATTACTTTTGAATGATATGTCTTTTTCGGGAGCCAGAGGAAATGCGTCTCAGGTACATCAATTAGTAGGTATGAGAGGATTAATGTCGGATAACTAAGGGAATAATCTTGTTTGGTTCGGTAATGGAATCAATAGCTTGCCCGAACAGGACCCTAGCTTTATTGCGAGCCAAAAATCTTGATCAATTTCCCTTCCATAGGGATCGTTGTGGCATGAACTCATTTCTGCCTTTCCTCACCCCCGCCCTACCTTGTAACGGAGACTAATGGGTTGAAGGCGGTGAGGCATGGTCAGAGTGTAGGTTCGAATCCTGCCACCTTTCTTGTGGATCATCCTGAAACCACAGGATAATGGGAATAACAAAGCATCAATTTTGAAATGAGCACGTCAATATATGAATTGTTTCATTATTCGTTATTTCCGGGTCTTTTCGTTGCATTCACTTACAACAAGAAAGAACCACCAGTGTTTGGTGCAGCACCTGCATTTTGGTGCATTCTTCTTTCTTTCCTTGGTCTTCCGTTCCGTCATATTCCTAATAACTTATCCAATGACAACGAATTAACCGCAAGTGCACCTTTCTTTTATCAAATCTCAGGGACATGGTCTAATCATGAGGGTAGTATTTTATCATGGTGTCGGATCCTAAGTTTTTATGGATTCCTTGTTAACAGGATTTATCACTACTTTAGCTACTTTAGCGGCCTGGCCCGTTACTCAGGATTCTCGATTATTCCATTTCTTGATGTTAGCAATGTACAGTGGTCAAATAGGATCATTTTCTTCTCGGGACCTTTTACTATTTTTCATCATGTGGGAATTAGAATTAATTCCAGTTTATCTACTTCTATCCATGTGGGGAGGAAAGAAACGTCTCTACTCAGCCACAAAATTTATTTTGTACACGGCGGGGGGTTCCATTTTTCTCTTAATGGGAGTTCTGGGTGTCGGTTTATATGGTTCGAATGAACCAGCATTAAATTTTGATCTAAGTAGTAAGCCCACCCCAAGATGAGTGCTCTCCTATTCCAACTTCCCCAGAGCCTCCGGTAGCACAGCCGAGACAGCGACGGGTTCTCTGCCCCTGTGGGGATGGAGCGACAGAAGTTTTGAGAATTCAAGAGAAGGTCACGGCGTGAAAGTAGGACTCGGCGAGAATACTCTTGACAGGTGGGCATGGAAGCTATCTGCTATGCTATTAGAGGATTTATACCGTAAACACACAACTTCCACCCTGTTGGCTGTAGTTTTAGCTTGTATATGTGAAAAATGAATAAGAAAAGAAAGGATATTTAAAAAAGAATGAAAATAAGATATTTTTCTGCACAAAACAGGGAAAGAGAATGAACTAGAACAAAGCAGATTTTTTCATTCCAGCACTACAAGCATTTTGTTACATGGGAGTACATCCAATAGGAAGCTTACACACACATAGACCAGCCAAACAACTAAACACAATGGTCCTTGCTGAGTAAATAGCTCTACGAACGAATGGATTAGATCGACTTGGAAAATGGAAAGATTTGTACAAGTTATACGTTTCGTCACCACTTTGTGGAAAAGCCTTAGGTATGAATATGTTAGATACCTGTGACTCGATTGCTGAAATAGTATCTCTCCCCCAAAAAGCGCTCAGTGATAAAGGAGGTAGGGGTGCAGAGACAGCCAGGAGGTTTGCCTAGAAGCAGCCACCCTTGAAAGAGTGCGTAATAGCTCACTGATCGAGCGCTCTTGCGCCGAAGATGAACGGGGCTAAGCGATATGCCGAAGCTGTGGGATGTAAAAATACATCGGTAGGGGAGCGTTCCGCCTTAGAGTGAAGCACCCGCGCGAGCGGTAAGCCAACTTTTATAAATAAATATTTTTTTTTTATAAAAATGTGTTTTTTATTAACAAGATTCGTTTTAATAAAATTTATATGGGGATGTTCACAAAATTATTTTAAGAAATACTGTGTATTTAGTTTTTCTTATAAGATTAATTATAAAAAGTTATTTGAGTAATTAAATTGATATGGGTAATTAGTAGTTAATAAAAAAATGATCCACCAATCATGTTTGGGCAAGTGGATATGGTGAAGGGAATTCTTATGGGGTATGGAGACGGGTCACCAAAAGGTTAGCTGGGTTGCGTGGGATATTGTGTCGGAGCCAAAGGATTTGGGCGGAATTGGTATTGGGTCATTAAAAAAGGCAAATATCGCCATGTTAGCGAAATGGTGGTGGCACTTTAAGTTAGAAAAAGACAATACTTGGCGAAAGGTTATTTGGAGCATACACAAAAATGCGAGATCTTGGTCATTCATTCCGGCAAAACCAACGATTCCGGGCCTATGGAAACAAGTCGTGAGAGTAGAAAAAGACCTTGCAGATTTTGGTGTGAATTTATCAAGCTTCTTTATGGCTACAGTGGGCAATGGGGAAGAAGTATCATTCTGGAAAGAATTTTGGCATTTTGAGGGGATCCTAAGCACTAAATATCCAGCCTTATTTGCTCTTGAACAGGTGAAAAACGTGAAACTTGCGGACCGGATCACAGAGACTGGTGGTACAGTGTCCCTTCAGTTCTGCTGGACGCGAGTACCATCGACTGCTGATGAAATCTCAGAGCTGAACAGGTTAACTGTTTCGCTCAGCTCTTTATCGCTTTCGAACTCAGCGGACAGTTGGTCTTGGACGTTGGAGGAGTCGGGCGTTTTTTCAGTACGAAGTTTGCGAAATAGTTTAAAGACTAGTAGCAACCAAGGCCCTAATGATCATCATATATGGAATAGTTGGTCGCCATTAAAGGTTAACTTTCTCACATGGAGGGTATTTCTGGATAGGCTTCCGACAAAGGATATGCTCGTGAGAAGAAATATTTCGGTTCAGTCGCTTTCTTGTGTTTTCTGCGACCAGTATGAAGAGTCCACGGACCACATTTTTGCTTTATGTTCTCTAGTGCATCAGGTTTGGGATTATGTGCTTCAATGGTGTCGAATCCCTCCGACGTTCTTCTTTGGGGCGAAAGATGTGTTAAATATGCACACGGAAATGCGAGGATCTAGAAAGTGGAAGAAGGCGGTATACACGATCACCCAAACGGGTATTTGGAAGGATGCCTCGATTTAACTTTCAATGGTAAGAGTGCAAATGTGGATAGGTTGGTTGAAGAAATAAAGATTATGTCTTTTTTATGGTTAAAGAATCGGGCGAAGATCGGTGCGTTGACCTGGGAGAAATGGAGAGTTTTTGATATCTCTTGTATAGGAATATGATGTATTGTTCCTCTGTTTCTTTCTGTTGTTTGTGTGGATGTTCTCGGTGGGCTAATTAACCGTTAGCCTCTTCTATATATATATATAATGTTTTGTTGGCCGTTCAAAAAAAAAAAAAAACAACAAACACATTTCCAAAAAATAACATTTTTCAACTTAAACCTCAAACACTCACATTCAAAGAGTTCAAAATAGAAGCCAACTCCCACATAGACCTAATATTCCACCGTGGCAACTGCGAGGGTTCCGGTTCACCAACCAACGGCGTCACAACGCCGCTGTACGGGTTCGGCGGAGACGGCGGCGGCTCCTCCTCTTCCTCATCCTCCTCCTCCTCCTCCACTTCCCGGCGAGCCCTCCGCCGTGGCTTGTGCCTCCGTACAACCGCCACCGCCGCTTCCGCTAGCGCAGCTTCGTAGATTCGAGCGGCGGATCGTGCAGTACACGCTCGTGACGGTCGTTCTCTCCTCGCCACCACGTTGCCGCCGTTCGCGTTGTTGTTGTCTCCGGCGAGTTGGATCGGATTATTATCGTGTTCGTCGGACATGATTGGGGGATCTTGAAGTAGGTAGGTTGAAGAGTGTTGTTATGTACACATTAACAATCAATTGTTTGTTTCTGATGCTGATTTGTGATGTGATTTTGAGTGTGGGAACATTAGGGTTTTGAAAATGGGGAAATTGATTGAAATTAGTTGAAATTGAGGTGATTTTGGGTGTCGAATTTGTGTTTAAGAGAGAGAAAGTGACGAGATTGAAGTGAATCGGAATGAGAAATTGGGGGAATTTGTTTGAAATTCGAGGGTTTGATGAAGATTAGGGCAAAATAGTGAGTACGGGGAACAAATTGAACAGAGAAACGACGACGTTGTAATGAGTTGAGGCATGTTTACTTCGGAATTATAGGACAAAATGGTAATTTCGAGTGCTTTGTCGGTGGCTGTAGCCACCGACTTTGTACTTTAAGACTATAGGTAAATTTTACATTTCGAATTAGCTCTTTATTAAATACACCCCCAGGCGGTTAATTTATATATTTTTTGGGGTTGAGTTTTGAATGAGATTTTTTTATTATTGAGTTTTGAAATCGTTAATAATCAGTTTTGAGTGTTTGGGTAAAAAAATTTAAATATTGATTATTTGCGTTTAAAAAGTTACAAAACGTAGTTTTCCAAAAGCAGCTCCCCCCCCCCCCCCCCTACTGCAACAAAACTCAGTTTTCCAAAAATTGATTATTTGCGTTTAGAAAAGGATTTTCACTTGTTCATTTTTTTAAATTTATATATGGTTGCAAAATTCGCTAGGCGCTCCCTAGTTGGTCGATCGGGGAGTTGAGAGTACTCGGCATAGGCGGAGAGTACTCGGGGAGTACTCGGACATGTTAAATTATAAAGAAATTAGTTTTTGAAAATTAAATATATGTCTAATAACATAAATTTACTAATATTTATAACAAAATACGTAAAAATGATATTAATTATTTAATATGATAGTCATATAAATTATGTTTTATTATTTTTTAAGTCAAACGCGGCCCGAATTGACTTACTATATCCGATTTTGGCCGAGTTTGAATGCATTTGATTGATTCCGAGTAATTAGGCGCAGTTAGAGAAAGTCGTCTCGGCAGCCTACCTTGTAGCGACTACTCGGGGAGTACTCGGCCTTGGAAACCTTGTTTTACAACCATGAATATATATTTGTCAAACACTCAAATAGTTGATTATCTGATTATTGTGATATGAATCAACATAATCAAATCCAAACACTATCTTTCAATATCACGTTTTGTTACAGTTAAATATCTGATTCTGATTATTCAAAACGCGTAATCTATTTTCAAAACTCAACCCCAAACACCCCTAAATATGTTTTGTTGTTTCCAACTTTCCCTCATTGTGTATATTGCAAAATTCATTTCAGAGCCGTTAAGTTTGAACCGAATTGTAGTTATTCAAGTTTGAACCGAATTGTAATTATTCAGTCCTGTTAAGAGGTGCCTCTTCGACCTTAAAATACAATTTGTTAAAGAATTTCTTTTAAATCCGTTCAGAAAAGAAAAGAAGTTAACTTTTAAGATACTTTATATTACACTCGTACACATTAAATTAGTTTTTTTAAAGGGTTATTAGATTTTAATAATCTTAAGTTTCACCAGTTGGCCGATAATAATCCAAACTTTAAAATTTCTCTCCAATAATCCCAACTTGTAAAAGTTTGACCGCCATTGATCCTTTTCAAACATATAAGAATTTGGTCTCCTCAATAGATTCAATTACAACTAGAGACTCCTTAATTGATTTAAGTGCACATATGTTAGAAAATGATCAATGACGGCTAAACTTTTACAAGTTAGGATTATTGAAGGGAAATTTTAAAGTTAGAATTATTATCAACCAACTGGTGAAACTTAGGATTATTAAAATCCAATAACCCTTTTTTAAATAATGAATTAATTAAGATTACAATAGCGATCATACTAGATAAACTATAGTAAACTTTAGATATAGTTTAGCTTATTGCGAATAAAAGTTATGTACATATTATATTGTGTTAGATATATTAGATATAGTATGATTAAATAAAAAGTTAATTTTATCTAAGTAGGATGAGAAAAAATCTTAACTTTTTTTTAATAAATGGCTAGGATAAAAGTGTACCAAAAACTATATGTGTAAGGGAATTTTGTAATAACATATTTGTTAACTTTGTGTCTCCACATGTAAGACACATTCATAACTTTTTTATACGTCATTATTTTTTTTTAAATTGCATCATAAAATCGAGTATTTTTTATCTTTAATTTGAGCATTATATTGCTATATAAAATATGATATCTAAAAAACCCAAAAAAATTGTGAAAGATTGTATAACATTTTTGTGCTAGATTTTTTATGTTGAATTTTATTACAAGATTTTTTTTTGCTGTATTTTTGTTGAATTTCTTGTACTGAATTTTTTGTGCTAATTTTTTAGAAGATTTTTTTTTTTGTATTGTATTTTGAGAAAACAAAAGGGTGGAAGTTTGTGTTTTAGGTCCAAAATACCCTTCCATCCTACATATAAGGAGTGTCACATGTCATTTTCATAATCTTTTTTAGGTTACTTAGACAAAACCCACTTTTTAGTTGATCCTTCCCGTATAACATTTATTTTGTTTATGTAAGATGAGCATGATCAAATAAAAAGTTAATTTGCCTAAGTAGAATAAGAAAGAATCTTAAGCTTTCATTTTTTAAATCAATGGTTAAGATGGAAATATAGAATAAAAGATGAGTGTAAGAGTATATTTGTTGATATTCTTAAAGCATATGCATATTTCCCCCTATTTTTTAAACGCTCGTAACTTTTTTTATACGACATTATTTTTTTTTAAATTACACCATACTGCTATATAAAATATGAGATCTAAAAAAATCTAAAAAATTGTCTTAGATTTCTATGTTATATAATATTTGTATGCTGCATTTTTACTACTACATTTGTGCTTGTTTTCTGTGTTGAATTTTTTGTACTAGAATTTTTTTTTTTTTTTTGTGCTATATTTTTGTTGTGCTGGATTTTTTTTGCTAATGTTTTAAAAAATATCATCAAATTGCTTCTTCTAATATTAATATTATATATAAATATTTTCATTATAGTATATATTATGAACATATATATTTTTGGTTTGTATGAATATTTTTGGATCCTTCAAATATTTTAGATTTTCGCAATTAATGAATAACAAAATATTCTGAGTTAGTAAGGTCATGGGGTGTACTCTAACATCTAGAGTGTTAACAATGACATGGCATGTTAACTAACATTGCAAATCACTCCCTCCTTGTGTTAAAGTGCATTAAATGAGTTATGTGTTAACATCTTAACCCAATGTTAAGAGATTAAATTAATTATTATTTTCCTTTCTATACAAAACCCGATGTTAAAGTGCATTAAATGAGTTATGTGTTAACATGTTAAACCATTTCCTTAGAGTTAGACAAAGTGAAATGAGGAAAAAAAGTTGATGTGTCACTTAGGTGGAGTTAAGTTAAGTTAAAGTATATCCAAAGGCCTAATAGTGCAGTTAATAAAAAATATATTTTTGCAAATTCTCCGAGACAATTCATATATAACTTTTATTTCAAAATACTGATGTTAATTTAGTTATGTAAATGTTGTTATTTACATATTTGCAACAATTTCAATACGTAAGCTTCACATAATTTCCTGGATAAGTATAACATAATTTTTTTTTATTTAGAATTTTGTATCCAAAAGTTTTTTTTATCTACGTAACAACTTTCAATTTCAATAAGATTATATATTTATGATTTTCTCATGGATTAATCACAATCTCAATTCACTTTTTTTTCTTAATTCATAATCTTGTGATTTTTAGTTTATTTATCTATATAAATATATAATCTTATTTATCATAATATCTTCTATATATATAACGGTTATGCATCATAACCATTTTAGCTTAAGATATAGAAAAAAAATCACTTAAATAAATATATAATCTTATTTATCATCATAATTAAATGTATATCTTATAAATTCTAATTTTCATAAGATTATACATTCATGTAAAAATATTAACTAAAAGTAATAATTATTTAGGGGTCTAAAGCACTTAGATAAGAATTTTATTTTAATTATTATGTTCATGATTAATCGTTTTAAAATTATTAACGGTCTAGAATTTCATGGAATAAGCATGAAAATACACTTATGGATTTTGATGACGGGGGTAGCCCAAATCTCAATAAAATGACTAATATACATAATAGCTTAAAAGGTTAAAAGGTTGAGAGGTTCAATACGCGCAAACTCAGGAGAACAGTAAAAAGGACAAGCACAGTTTCCGGTCACATCAACGCTTAACGTCTGAACCATTTCTGCACAGACAGAACATGTGCACAGAGAACACCCTTTTGTCCGCAGGTCTAAACCCTTCAACCCCCAAATGGGCAAGTCCCTCACTGTAGCCACGGATCACTGGTCAAAGGCTTCCTCTTGTAGAAGATTCTTTCCCTATAAATAACAGCCTCTTGCCATCCATTCCAGCCATTCCAGATCAACTCAGATCACCCTTGATCTCTGATCTTACTTCTCCTCTCTAGAACTTGCTCCATGCTTGTTCTATTCTCGGCTCACTACAATATTATCTCACTTAACATAGACCTTCTGGGTTGAACCCTTCAATCCAGAATTCAAAGTGAATAATAACAAAGTGATCCGCCTCCACGTGCTACAAACGTGGGGGGACCCCACGACCTGCGTTAGGCTAATCGAAACCTTGAACCCTTTTACCCCGGAGATATCGCTACTATCTCTGGTCTATTATTTGTTGCATCAACAGATTTGAATATGTAATTTAAATCACTATGTTTTGAAGTATGTCATTAAAATAATTTAGTTATGTAAATTTGTGTACACCTTATTATAAATCCGTATATTACACGGGGTTTATAATCTCTAGTATGGATCATAAAGTATAACACAGCTTTTATGGAGTTCTAAAATTAGAAAAGAAGAAATTTGACTGAAAGAAAAGAAGCCATCTACAATTAAATCATACATAACAGTCGTGCGGCTGTTCGTATCCTCAAAGATCCATGCACACCAAATGTAATTTATACCTTTTAAAAGCTTACTATTTGTTCAATACTCAATAGTCATATTTATATTAAATATATATTTGAATTTCTGTACATAGATTAACAATCAGATACAAACAGAATGGTGTTTAACAAAACTGACTAAATATGTGTTATATATTAAAAACACATCAATATCTATAAGTCATTAATGTTTAGGCTTTAATGATGATAAATGATATTTAAAATGCATCAGGAAAACTAAGTGACAAATACATCTTCATATGCCAAATGATATCTAGATCAAGTACTGGAAGATTTGCATTTCTCTTGAGAGATGCAGGTTCAACTCTCATTTGGTGCAGAGTGAGGCACTGGTGGGCAATGATAGGAGACCCAGGGAAACCTGGGTTAGATCCTTGAGCCAAACGGGTTTTACTGGTAATTTCATTGTCGTGCCTACGGACGGGTGGGTTACTGGGTTTTCCCCAGAATTGATGGTGGACTCGAGTTACTCTCGGAGTACTCCGTTTGTGCAGTGGGTACCCCGAAAATGCTCGGGATTAATTATGTTGGCCGTTAAAAAAAATAGCTATAGGTTTCATCCATAAATTGACCAACTAACTAAAATATACATGACGAGACCCTTTTGAGTAGACAAGATTGATTCTGGTCCTTTTGTATAAAATTTGGCTTGTTAAATAGGTCATGTTGATGGGTCGTCGGTCGAACCTAACATGAATCTAAAAAAATCACATGAGCCGGAAATCCGTGTCAAAGTCATGAACCCAAATATGACACATGTATTTACGGATTGGCACAAACACACCTGACCTCTTTAACCCGAAGAGGTTTATTTCATTTTTTACATATTAATACTTTAAAGTTCTAAATTTACGAATATATTTTTTTATCTATTTTAAGCAATTATGTTTAAGCTATGCAAATAAAGATAACCAAATAGTTTAACCTTTATACGATACAAATTAAAAAAAAAAAATAATAATAAATGCAAGGATATTAAATGGATCAACCCATGAACCCTTCATGTTGACACGTACACACCCCGTTTACTTATACGTATTTGCGGGTTTGACCTAAACTGAGCTTCGGTTTAGACTAAAAAAGATATATCATGATAAGTCTCGAGTTGAAATGTGTACACAAAACAATGTTGTACACTTTACGTGATTGTTCAACCGAAAACATGGTTTGTTTATTTCATACAACTCAAAACTACCCCATTAAATTAACATGTCAAATCAATGTAAAACACAACTATATTAATAAACAAGATACATTCATCAACCCAAAACCTAACTATGTTAATGTCCTGTTTTAGACGTGTAAATAATTACCTTCCTAGTTGTCATGGAGTTGTATCCCTATTCATTCATTCTTGAATTTTCACCGCATTCACATGAAAGTGTGCCTGGGAAAGGACTAGGAAAATAAAATAAAATAAAATAAAATTTTATGTCATCTCGCCAGTGACCCAGAAATTATTTGTTGGGGGGTGCGGATGAGTGGTTCAAGCATATTTTCAGGGGGTGCGGTCGGGTTTTTTACCTATTAAATACACTATTTTTTTTTTCAAGGGGTACGCCCGCCCACCAACCCTGGGCTTCACCTAGGTCCGCCCCTGCATCTCACAGTGGTATCAGTTTATAGTTTATGGTTGAATGGCCTCACGCCACATGAAGTTAACTAAAACAGCAACGAACCAAATTAGGTCTTTTATCATTGATGACGGGGGTAGCCCAAGGCTAAATAAAATGACTAAATATGTAAACGCTCAAAGGGTTAAACGGTTCAATGGTTGAAAAGCTATGAGATGGGGAAAAGCAATACGGAAACAGTGGTCAGTCACATCCAGGGATTGCTTCACCAACCCACAGCCGCAAAAGCAAAGCAGGTCTGCAAAACACATGCTATTATCCAGGGGTCAAAAGGCTTCAACCCCCAAAAGGGTAAGCCCCTCGCTGCAAGCAAGGACACTAGTCAAATGAATGCCTCTTTGGGAGATGTCTTCTCCTATATAATCGACACTTCATTAACTGAGTTGGGACATTCTGGGCCAGGCCTGTTTCCTTAAACTCTGGTCATTCACGTTGAGTATTTGCTTTATGCAAGTCACTCACTTTCACATCCAACACACACATTCCGTTTGCTCCCACATCCGAATCTGAGTATACTTCAGAGAAGGATCTTCAGCAAACAACAATAATAAACTAGTGAACCTCCTTCCACGTCTTACAAACATGGGGGGACCCCACGACCTGCGTTAGGCAAAGTTGAACCCTTCAACCCTTTTGCCTAACCAGCATAGCTACCATCCTTGGTCTCTTATTTGTTGCATCAACAAGTTGGCGCCCACCGTGGGGCTACGCCGCTATTTCTCCTAAAAAAGACCTAGTAGTGTAGCTCTCCTCACTTAAAATCACCATGTCTGAAAGTGGATCCCCGGGTGAAGTAAATCAGATTCCAAACACCTCTACCCCAGGTAGTAGCCAAGCTCATGTGGCTATACCAACTTCTTTCTCAACTCCGGGGAGCACACCCGAGTTCCTCACCTTCAACACACCAACTCCGTCCAGATCCAGAGTTCCTTCTCCCAATGTCGGTGTCTCTGACACCCCGCCGCGTGTTGAACTCACCCCCGAGGGGGTTGCCAACAATTTCCTGGAATTGAGGTCTCTCCTCAACCAGCATGTGAATAGAGAGAGAGAAAAGGGGGTGAGAATCCGACTAGATTATGACGAGCCAGAACCGACGTTGTCTCCCGGACCACCTCCCCTTCCTTTCACAACTAGAAATGAGGCTGGTCCCAGTAATGCTCCAAACCCTCACCCATATCTATCCACGATGAAAAATCCCACAGTGCATCCCATCTTCTCTTCCCAACCAATTACTAGTGGTGCTCCTTTGGGACATGAGCTAACCCTTGACCAGCTCCTACAGTCCCCAGTAACGAGCTTCCCAGCATCTACGACAACCACATAGGAGCAAGCCCTGTCCGTGCTCCCCTTGGCACAAAGTGCTATTATGAGTACTCCCTTTGGAGTAAGCTGCTCAGTTGCACCCGGAAGCCTTCAAGGCTTCAATCTCATGCCCTCAATGATGACCTAGATGATGGCCAACTTCCCGTGGCAACACTTTATTAATCAGGTGCTAGCCACTCAGGGAAACAACGGCAATGGCAATAATATGGGTGCAGGGGCTGAAGAAGACTGGGCCAAACCATATAAGCCAAGTAACTTTTCATGCTTCTCACAGCAAATAGCTGATTATGATTTCCAAGCAAGGATCAAGATGCCTCCTCACATCAAAACATACGATGGGACTGAAGATCCCGAGGACCATCTTCAGATCTTTACCGGTGCAGCAAGGATAGAGAAATGGTCAAACGCTGAATGTTGCCTAATGTTCATGCAAACCCTTGTTGGATCAGCCCGAATCTGGTTCAACGACTTGCCTGCTCGAAGCGTTCGAAGCTTTGACGACCTCAGCAAGGGTTTTCTGGCCAATTTCTCCCAACAAAGGCGATATGTTAAAGACGCAACCGTAATCTTCCAAATAAAACAACGTGATTACGAAAGTCTCCGAGCGTTCATTGAACGATACAAGAAGGAAGGTTTGACTTATGTAGGGGCAGACGAAAATATGAGAGTGGCTGGTTTCATGAATGCCATCACCTCCAAATATCTCACAAGAGATTTTAACAAATCCTTGCCCAAGACCTTGGAAGAAGCCCTCGAGAGGGCTGAAGCCCACATTCGGGGAGAGGAGGCAGTAGACATTAAAGAACAAAGGAAAAGGGGGTCCAGCTGGCGAAGCAATAGTCCAGCTAGAAAAAGGGGAAACTTTAACTCCTATGACAAGCGGTCAAAGGGTTCAGACCCTCGAAGGTTTGAAGGCCGGAACCCTTCAAGCAGGGAGAAAGGCATAAGTTTCACACCCCTCACGAAGACCCCTCAAGAAATCCTCGCGACGGAAGAAGTCAAGCAAAACTTTCGGCCTCCTAGACCTCTCCCCAAAAGCAGAAAAAATGAGAACTCCACACAATATTGTGAATTTCATGAAGAAAAAGGTCACCACACCAACGATTGCTTCCAGCTCAAGAAAAGAATTGAAGAAGGTGTTAAGTCCGGAGAACTTGCTCATTTGGTAAAGGGAGTCCGGGACAAAATGGCTGAAGGGAAAGGCAAGGAAGTCAATATGGTGGATTTTGATGGAAGGGTTCCTCATAAAAGACAGCGGTTGGAAGCTTGGGAGCTTCAGTGTGTCTGTTTCCCCCCAACGGAGAAAGACCCTCTTTCTAGCCCTCTTGTGGTAGAGGCTACCGTGGGAACGTTGCAAACACACAGGGCATACATAGACACTAGGGCAGCTACTGAAATCATGTTTGAAAAATTCTTCAACCGATTGAGTAATGAAGAACGTTCAAGGCTTCAACCCTCTGGAACATCCATAAAAGGTATTGCTGATATACCCCTCAAGCCTTTAGGGCAACTGACACTTAATGTTCGTTTCAGTGAAGGTTTGAAAGAAAGAACCCAACCACTCACCTTTGTGGTTATTAACATCCCCTCAAGTTACGATGTGATCATTGGAAGGCCCGGGCAATGTGCATTCTACATGGCCGTGTCTATTGGCCATGGCACAGTCAAATTTCCCATCGAAAGGGGTATAGCAACCCTTCAACCCTCGCAAGAAGCATACCTAGTTGAAGGTGAAAGTTCCAAAAGTGAAGAAGACAAGCAAAGGCTAATCATAAATCCTAAGTACCCTGAACAGAGAATAAGGGTCAATCCAAGCCTTTCACAAGAAACCCTTTCGTACCTCGAGAACTGCTAACACATTACAGCGATGTCTTCGCTTGGTGTCCAGAAGATATGACAGGGATCCCTCGGGACATTGCCGAGCACGAGTTAAGGATACCACCGGATGTCAAGCCTGTGGTCCAAAAGAAAAGAAGCCTGGCACCCGAGAGGAGTCTGGCAGCCTGCCAAGAGGTTGAAAAGCTTGTATCAGTCGGCATTCTCCGAGAAGTCAAGTACCAATCATGGGTTGCAAACCCGGTTATGGTCAAAAAAACCCGACAACTCTTGGAGGATGTGCATAGATTTCAAGGATCTTAACAAGGCTTGTCCTAAGGATTGCTATCCACTACCGGAAATTGATCTCAAGGTTGACTCCCTCACCGGATACTCGTTCAAATGCTTTCTCGACGCATACAAAGGTTACCACCAAATCCTCATGAAGGAAGAGGATGAGGAAAAAACAGCCTTTCACACGGACAAAGGGATCTTTTGTTATCAAAAGATGCCTTTTGGCCTCAAAAATGCCGGTGCAACCTACCAACGTCTTGTTGACAAAGCTTTTGGTAGCCAAATTGGTAAGAACATGGAGGCATATGTCGATGACTTGGTAATTAAAAGCAAGACGGAATATCAAATGCTTGACGACATTCAAGAAACTTTCAAGAATCTCAGAAAGGTTAACATGAAGCTTAATCCGGAAAAATGCTCATTTGGATTCGAAGAAGGAAAGTTCTTGGGTCACATTGTTGGAAAACAAAGCATCAAAGCTAACCCAAACAAAGTGAAAGCCGTCCTCGAAACCAAACCACCAAAAACCAGGAAAGAAGTCGAAAGTTTAAACGGGAAGCTTGCAGCCTTGAAGCGTTTTACCTCCAAGCTGGCTGAAAGGTCTCTACCCTTCTACAAAACGCTTAAGAATTGCTCTGATAAGAAGAACTTTAAATGGACCGATGAGGCTGAAGGAGCCTTCAACCAGATGAAACAACATCTTGCTTCCTTACCAGACATCGCAGCTCCTGAAACGAGGGAACCAATTTCAGTCTATCTACCAATTGCTGAAGAGGCCATAAGTGCAGTCCTCATCATCGAACGGGACAAGGCTCAGGTACCTGTCTATTTCTTCAGTAAAACTCTAAAATTGGCTGAAACCAAATACCCCCCCCCCCCTTGAAAAGCTTGCCTTGGGCCTAGTCCAAACAGCTAGAAGGCTTCGAAGGTATTTCCAAGCACATCCTATACAAGTGGTCACTGACCAACCTATTAAGAATGTGCTTGAGAAACCAGAAAATTCGGGAAGACTGGCCAAATGGGCAGTGGAACTAGGTGAACATAACATCACCTACGTCCCACGAAAGGCTATCAAAGCCCAAGTCTTGGCCGATTTCATCGTGGAAATCCCGAACCAAGCAATCACTGAAGTAAACACTACCACCACTGAACCTTCCAACCCTGAAGCCTGGAAGCTTTTTACCGATGGGGCTTCAAGTGTTGAAGGATCAGGGGCAGGACTAATTTTGATCAACCCAGAAGGGTTGGAATTCACATATGCTCTCCGTTTTGATTTTCAGACCACCAATAACGAGGCTGAATATGAGGCACTAATAGTTGGCCTAAGGCTGGCTAAAGAAATGAAGGTTGAAAAGCTTGAAGTGTTCACATATTCGTTGCTGGTCTCAAGCCAAGTGAATGATAGCTACATAGCTAAAGAGCCCAACATGAAAAAATACAGAGAAAAATCCAAGGAACTGATGAGTACCTTCCAAACATGCAACATCAAACAGATCCCCAGATCTCAAAACAAAAAGGCTGATGCCCTAAGTAAGCTTGCATCTCTCACTTTCGCCCACCTTACCAAGAAGGTGCTGGTAGAAGTGTTGAAGGCTCCATCAATCGATGAATTGGAAGTTCAAGATGTAGTTACCGAAGAAGATCCAAACTGGATGACTCCCATCAAAAAGTTCCTTAAAAATGGTGAATTGCCCAATGATCAAGTAGAAGCTAAAAGGGTTGAGATCAAGGCAAGGCAGTACGTACTACAAGGAGAAACCCTTTACAAAAACGGTTACCTTGCTCCCTTGCTAAGATGTGTTGGTCCTGAGCAAAGTAAGTACTTGATCAAAGAAATTCACGAAGGCATATGTGGATCTCACTTTAGAGCTAGGTCGGTGGTTGCAAAGCTCATGAACCTTGGGTATTTCTGGCCATCAATGCATCGTGATACAGCTGAACAGTTAAGGAAATGTGATGCTTTCCATATTCATGCACCAATCCCAAAAAGTCCCAAACATGACTTGGTCCCAATAACCTCGGCATGGCCATTCCATAAATGGGGAATGGACATTGTTGGTCCATTTCCCCCAAGCAAGGGAGGAGTAAAATTCTTGCTGGTGGCAATAGATTATTTCACCAAATGGCCCGAGGTCAAACCACTTGCTAAGATCACGGGAAAACAGGTCATTGACTTTGTTTGGGAGAATATCATTTGCCGTTACGGATTGCCGGGAGTACTTGTCACTGATAACGGGAGGCAATTTGCTGAGAAGCCTTTCAGTGTTTGGTGTAAGGAATACAAGATCAACCAGGTTTTTAGCTCAGTGGCTTATCCGCAATCAAACGGTCAGGTTGAAAGGACGAATATAAGCATAGTGGAAGGTATCAAAACAAGATTGGGAAGATACGAAAGCAACTGGCTCGAAGAATTTCCTAGTGTCCTATGGGCAATTAGAACAACCGAAAAAACAAGCCACAAGAAAACACCCTATAGCTTAGTATTTGGGTCCGAGGCCGTGATCCCCGCTGAGATAGGAGTTGTAACCCAACGAATTGTCAACATGGATCCCGAAACAAACCAAAAAGAGACCATGTTGAATTTACAACTCCTAGAGGAAGCACGAGATCAAGCCGCAATCCAAGAGGCCAAATACAAGCAACAAATGGAAGCCTACTACAACAAGAAAGTCAAGAATGAACGATTCAAGCCAGGAGACCTGGTCCTTAGAAACAATGAAGCTAGCAAAAAGGAAAATCAAGGAAAGCTTGGCCCAAAATGGGAGGGTCCATATACCATCCTCGAAGCACACAAAGGCGGATCCTACAAGCTAGCAAATTCAGAAGGCAAAAGGCTTCCAAGGCATTGGAATGGCAAAACCCTGAAAAGGTTCCATGTTTAGACAGGATAGTTGGGTTTGTATCAAATTGTATTTCGAACAACACCATGAATACCTTTTGTAAAAAGCAAGTATTGCTTGAATGAATGAAGTTATTTTATCAAACTTGTCTTTCTATCCTTAGATCAGGTTGAGAACCTCGCAAAAAACTCCATGGCAAGGGCCATGTAAGGGGATGAGCTCCCAGGCCACATCGCTCAATAGGTTCAAAGGTTGAATGAACCTATATAAGGGGTGAGTTCCTAAATCAATACAACTCCATGAGACTTGTCAAGAAAAAATAAAGTTGTCTCATAGACAGGTTTGAACAGCCTACACCAAATGTTCCCTAAGACTTAAAATATAATCAACAAACAGGCTTATAAAGTCAAGTACAAGGAAATGATAAAAAGGATAGGTGCCATGTCTTCTTGTTAAAAATACCAAGGCTAAGTGTCTGCAGCGCTGAACCCTTTAAGGTATAAAAAAACATAAGGGTAGCACAAACTCGACAAAGGCAAAGTTACAAAAAGACAAAGAAAATCTAAAAGAACAATACAACTTAGACAAAAAACTATAAAGATACAAACCAAGTCAGACCACAAGGCTAAGAAGCCTTCAAGGCTTCAAGCAACCCGGGTAACAACTCAAAGCCTCCAAGACTTCAACCTACTAACAGATAGTCAAAAGGCTTGACAGGTTAAAGCCAAACAAACTGCCTTAACAAAAAAGGCACAAGTATAAAAACATAACACAAGGAAAATAGTTAAACATCATGCCATATCAAAGTAAGCCCTAAAAGACTTTCAAACACAAGTTAGGCAAGTCCTAGTAACTTGCAAACTTAACTATTGTTCAAACGGCCATACAGGCCTCAAACACAACCAACAGGAACCTTAAGGGTTCCTGAAAACCTAATATTGTTCAAGTTAACATTACAAACCATAAATTGTTTTTAGTGCTAAGAAAGCTACGAATTAAGCATCGGCAGAAGACTTGGACACCCCGGAACCTTCACCTTTGGCCCTTTTTGCTTTCTTCTGCTTCTTAGCCTTTACACCTTCATCACCACATACCGCTGAAGCCTCCAAGCTTGCATCCTTTGGAGCATCCGGTTGACCAGAAAGGGTGTCATCACTATCTCCCGAGTAGGATCTCTTCCTTGAAAGAGAACCTAAGATTTCAGCACAGACCTTTTCATTTAGGCCCTCCAGCTTCAAGTCCTGCAACACAGCAAGAGGCTTACCAAAACAACCAGAAACTTGATGGATGTAAGGATAGGTCAGCTTCTCCATTTGCTCAACGGAGCCTTTGAAAACATCAGAAGCCTCGGGACGAAACAAAGGTGACTTCTCCAAAGGATGGCCGGATTCATGAAGCTTATAACCAGCAATGAGGCCTTGGTGTTTCCCCAGGTTGAGCAGCTTAGTATAAACTTCACCAAGGGCAGAATTGAACTCCTTGGAATGTAGAAGGTAAGTAACAACCTGCTGGAAACCTTGTTCAATCAACCACTGATTGTCAGCAGTAGAACGAGCAACTGAAGCTTTCAACCCCTCCTTCTCCTTACCAAAAGCCTGTTGTTGAACAAATAAAGCTTCCCGATCAGCCTTAAGCTTCAACCTATAAGCCTTAAAGCTCTTTTTAAATCACTCATCTCAATCTCATGCATCTTTTTCAAATCACTAACCTTCTTGTCCCACGCTGCTTCTTTCTCGGCAAAACTAGCTATCTCCTTTTTCATCGCGGCCATGGAGGATTTCATTTTATCCTTCTTCTTGGAGAATTCTTCATATTCCTGCATTCTTTGACGAAAACGAGCAATCCCTTGAGGAAGCATAGAAGCAAGGTTGCAAGTGCTCAAAATCATGCGGGATAACATCAAGTCATCATCCATCCCAGCAATAGTCTTGTGAACTGAAGGAGGAGCAATGTGACTCAGAACATCTTCACAAACAGCAGCATCTTTAAAACTGTCATCATTCTTCACCGACCAATTAGGCACATAAACCTCTTCTGGATCCAACCCTTCAACGTCCCTGCTTGAAGAACCCTGAACAGGGGTAGCAACAACCTTTTTGCCGGAAACCTTTTTACCATGAACAACCAATTCTTTCTCCTTCTCAACACCCGCCTCACCACCTTGGTCTTCCGAAACTTCAATATCATCACTCAAATCCACTGGCTCAGTAGAAGTAGATTGAGGACCAGCTTTCAACAACCGACGGGAAGATCGACGGGTTGAAGACTTGGGAGCATGGGACTTAGAAAAACCCTTGACATTGGCTGCACTAACATAACCCGAACCCTCAAACCTTTGCTCAACAGTTCTAACCACAACATTCTCACCAGGAACAGACGGAGCATCCCCAAATACAACATCAGAAGTGTCGTCACTCTTAATAAAATCCAAAGCAGACATGACTGCAAAGAACAAAACAAAAGCACATAAGTAATAAGTCAAGAAAAATGCAAAAGGGCAAAAAAGGAAAATGCATACCCATGCCACTCCTCATAAGAACCGGATCCCGATCATCATTCCCCCAGATTTTACTAACCCCTAAAAGAACTAGTAAATGTTCAGGAAAGGGACGAACCCTCGAAGGGCATTCCCGGATGGCTTTAAGAAAAACATCATTCAATTCAGACTCGGAGGGCTCCGGATCATTAAGAACGGCATCCGGTTGCCTCCACACCATCTTGAATGGGACAATAGCATCGGAAACCCAGAAAAAGCGATCCTTCCAATCCCCAAGCGTTGTAACCGTCGACGAAATAAGGCAGGAATCAACTTTGGATGTTTCAAAGGTAAACCAATCGCCATTCTTAGCCAAACGAAAAAACCGGCGAAAAAGTAACAAGGAGGGATCATATCCAAGGGCACGGCACAAAACCTCAAAATGCAAAACCCTAGCCATACCCTTCGGATGAACTTGCCCAAAAGAAACCCGATAATACTCCAACAAGTTCAAAACAAAAAACGAAAAGGGATAACGAAGATTCGAAAACTCAAAATGACGGCAGTAAAGGGCAATCGAACCAGGGGTCGGTTTATCAATAGGAACATCACAAGCAGGAGCAGTTGGGTTAAACTTTCTATCAATACCATATTCCATACAAAATAAGTCTACCTCCTCTTGTGTTAACCGGGAAAAGGATTTTGCTAAATCCTTACGAGCACCCATTTTTGATAAAATGAAGAATATAAGATGCAAAGGAAACCGAAACTAACCTTAGAAGAGGAAGGAAATGGCAGAGAAAAACTTGATGGAATTATGCAGAAAATGAATATGATATGCAAATATAAAATAAAATAACTTAAAAATAGGGGGTAATAATGGCAAACAGTAACTTCTGCAAAACCGCCACCCTATGAACTGCCATACATCAATCAAATCAACTGTTAGTTATTTAAAATTCAAATATTAACTGCCAACAACCTTTCAAGCCTTCAAGCAACGAACCCTTGAAACCTTTAGGCAATAAAATACACGCATAAAAGTCAGAAGTCTTTGAGCTCATTACCCAAAAACATCTGACTTGGGGGGCTGATGACGGGGGTAGCCCAAGGCTAAATAAAATGACTAAATATGTAAACGCTCAAAGGGTTAAACGGTTCAATGGTTGAAAAGCTATGAGATGGGGAAAAGCAATACGGAAACAGTGGCCAGTCACATCCAGGGATTGCTTCACCAACCCACAGCCGCAAAAGCAAAGCAGGTCTGCAAAACACACGTTATTATCCAGGGGTCAAAAGGCTTTAACCCCCAAAAGGGTAAGCCCCTCGCTGCAAGCAAGGACACTAGTCAAATGAATGCCTCTTTGGGAGATGTCTTCTCCTATATAATCGACACTTCATTAACTGAGTTGGGACATTCTGGGCCAGGCCTGTTTCCTTAAACTCTGGTCATTCACGTTGAGTATTTGCTTTATGCAAGTCACTCACTTTCACATCCAACACACACATTCCGTTTGTTCCCACATCCGAATCTGAGTATACTTCAGAGAAGGATCTTCAGCAAACAACAATAATAAACTAGTGAACCTCCTTCCACGTCTTGCAAACGTGAGGGGACCCCACGACCTGTGTTAGGCAAAGTTGAACCCTTCAACCATTTTGCCTAACCAGCATAGCTACCATCCTTGGTCTCTTATTTGTTGAATCAACAATCATACTTTTAGTTAACCGGTAATTCTACAAAATAAAGGGCCTTCAGTGATGAATAGATCCTTCGAAAGTATCTTGGTGAAAGTGGGACCCTTTGATAATCCATTGGAAAACATGGACACATAAATAAGTTACCAACAATTTATTGACATATATTGCGCAAGGATCACCAGTAGGGAATATTATCGACAAATTATTGATATAATATGATGGGCACTTCATATGTCAATATTAAAAGATTTCACCGGATGTTTCATTTATGATATTTCACAAACAGATGACCGACTTAATATATTTGTCATGTGTTAGTGAGTTGTTTAAGGTTATAGAAAGACATATTAGGTTATAACAAGTTATTTTGGTGTAGGGCCGGCTCCAGTGCTCCACAGGCTTGGTAACCTAGGCACGGACCTAGGGCCACAAAAATATTAGAGCCAGGGCCGGTTATAAGGGTGTGCAGAGTGTGCTTGAGAACAGGGCCCAAATAATTAAAGGGCCCAAATTTTTTTATGTTTTCTTTATATATATTAGCCCAAGCCCCAATTTTTTTACAGGCCCTTTTGTCAAAACCTGATTATATGCCCAAACCTACAAGATTTCTGATCAAAGATTCAAAGACCAAAGTCATCGATCAAAGTTCAATCCTCAAACGCTAGGGCTGCAGACCTGCGAATCAAGACATCCGCAGTCGCAGATCAAAGTCATCGATCAAAGGACCGGACAAGACATCGGACATCCGCAGTCGCCAGTCGCAGACCTGCGAATAGCGATTCAGATTCAGGACATCGGAGACGGCCCTGGCTGCACCTGCCCTGCGAATCGCGATTCAGGTATTTGAATGTTTTATGTTTGTTGTTTATACACCTAAAAGTTGGTGTTTATACAATATAGAATAGGCCAATAGGGGTAAGTGCATTTAAATATGATTATATGGAATCTAATCATTTTTGTTTAGCAAAGTATCAATTGCCATTAAAGGTACTTGGCATAGGTGGATTATATATTATGATGCATATATTATTATTTATTAAAAGCTTAATAAAAATATATGGATTTTTGAAAGGAAAAGGATCAAAGTGGAGTTTTGGTCTCTTTCATTTGTTTGGTAGGCCTTGTCTAGTAATCATTATTATTAATGTTAGTGATTGTAGAAGAATTCTTTCATTTGTTTGGTAGGCCTGGTCTCTTTCATTTCTGTTTGACTACTCCATTCAGATTAAGTGATTAACGAATAACGAACATTGAAATAACATTCAGGTTAATGATGTTACTGTTCAACAGATTTCACTTTCAGATTCAGATAATCAGATTTCAGAATTCAGTAACTGTTGTTTCGAGTCTGATTTCTAGTTTAAATGTTTAATGTTGTTTATTTAGATAATTAGATTGATTAAACGGTTATGAATAATGAATGATTGAATGATTTCTAGTTTACTATTGTTTATGTAGAAATTATGCCTCCCGTTCCTAAATACAAACACCTATCCGGCCATCAAAAACGTAAGAGGAAGAAGCTAGAGGAAGAGAAATATTAGATACTATGGATTACAAGGAGTTGATCGAGAGCTTTGCTTCAAAAAACGCTAGGAGAACCACACTGTTTGCTTAGCAAGTAAGTTCGATACTTTGATCATTTTTGCTATACTATTTTTGTTAATTTGTTTTATCTATTTCATAACAATTATCGTAGTATTATGAATTTTTAGTTATATAAGTGAATGATTGATGGGTTTATGTTATATGAAGATTTGCGAATAGGGCCCAAATTTTTTATCTCGAACAGGGCCAAATTTTTTTTTGGGATTTTCGGAGACGGCCCTGATTAGAGCCTCCAATTTTTTAGAAGCGCTACAGTGGTGACGGTGATCTAACTTGCAACATGTGGTGTGTCAACAACCAGGACAGTGCACAAATCGGAAGGTGGCAGTGGCTACGTAGGTTCCTGCGAGAAGAAAGAAGACTGATATGGTGGTGATCAGGGGCGGACCCACATAGAACGGGTCGGGGTCTCCGGACCCAAATGTTTTTAAAAAAATTGGTAGATTCGGTATATCAAACTTTATATGGGCCCCATAAATATAATTAGGTGGACACCATATAAAAAAAAGGAACGTTAGTGTAGTGGCAAATCCCCCTCTTTACCAACAAGCGGTCATGGGTTCAATCTTTGTATAGCTTCTTTTTTCTGTTTTTTTTAATCTAATTTAAACCTCGTTCTGACCCGACCCGAAAACTTTAACGTTTTGTTATGGAAATTTTGAACACCGAAAAAAAATGAACCCCATTTGAAAAAAATCATGGGTCCGCCACTGGTGGTGATGGTACCAGAAGTGTGTGTGAAGCTTATGAGACTTGATTGTTTATAAACATTTTGCCGTTGGTTATCATTTATGAAAACAAGTGGCGTTGATTTTTTTTTAACGGCCAACAAACTCAATCCTGAGCACTCTTGGGGCACCCACCGGACAAACGGAGTACTCCGAGAGTAACCCGAGTCCACCACCAATTCCGGGGAAAACCCGGTAACCCACCCGCCCGTAGGCACGACAGTGAAATTACCGGTAAAACCCGTTTGGCTCAAAGATCCAACCCAGGTTTCCCTGGGTCTCCTATCATTGCCCACCAGTGCCTCACTCTGCACCAAGTGAGAGTCGAACCTGCATCTCTCAAGAGAAATGCAAGTCCTTCACCACTTGATCTAGAGATCATTGACAAGTGGCGTTGATTTAATCCACCAATTTTTAATCTTGTTACCGGTTACGAAGATGGAAAGGGTAACGGCGGTTTTTATCGAAAAAATGGGGAATACAGAGAGACATTCAGTTCAAGAATTCTTTTATTTTTTTGAACGGCCAACATAATAAACGTCGGATACTTCGTACGCGGCACCCAATGGCTGAAAGGTTACCCGCGGCGGCCTCTATTCCGCACGCACGAAGCCCCTAGCCCACCAAGCCACCAGTTCCGGGGAAAACCCCCGACCCTACAGCCGTCCGAAGGCACGAAACAGTACAGGACCGGTAAAACCCGGTCAAGATCAGGAATCGAACTGGTGACCTTTCGGCCAACGGTCTTCCATCACTTCCTATGACCGCTGAGCTATAAGCCCGGGTCTAAGTTCAAAAATTCTAATGGCTTTAATACACGTTTTCAATTACGCCCCTTGGATATTAGGCAATATATTATTTATTAAATACCAATAATACCAAGAATGTACGTACTTAGAGTCTTTAAATTGTTGTGGAATTATTATAGTGCCAATATCATATCCTTTATATAGTAAATGAAAGTTATTGAGGTCAGTTGTATATTCAGTTTTTTTTTTTTAACTTAACAAACACAAGTTATTCGATAAAAATCAAGTTAAACGGAAATTAAATGAGTTAAATGCATATATAAAGAATACTTTTATCTGTTCTAATAATATCGATACAAGTACTAATGTTGTTCTGTCAAAATTGGTTTGGTTCGTCACAGTACTAACCCCCATATAGCTTCAGTACAAAAAAAGATATTATATTTTGATTAAAACCATGTTTTCAACAAAATTTATGCTAGAACAAAGTTGCGTACTTAGGTGTCGTAAAAAAGTGGACTAACACAAGTTATTTGAAACACCCCACATCTTGGTCTCAACTGTTAGATTTACGCATCGGTAGATAGTCTTTAAATCGTAAAACTTCGTAAAATGGCAGTGGAAACTTAAATACAAGTTAACAAAGTCAATTACAAAAGTAAGCAACTGTCTTAACTGGCGAAAACGATAACAAAAGGGGGATATCTGTCGTCCAGTGGGAGCGTTCGTCACGTGCTAAAAAATCAACATGTTTAATTAATATGATGTGCATACTAAAAGTCAGCAACGTTGAGTGAGTACTTGTTTGATAAGAAAACTATAAACTTTAGTAAACATTAAACACATTAAGCATTTAAGACACATTAGTAATCACATAATTTTACATCATATAGTAAACACAACACTTTATCATAAACTATAACATGCATGTTATTCTATACGTAGTTGTATAACCACCAGCACGACACAAAGGCACTACGTACCCCTCTATCATTTGGTCACAGGGTTAACATCAAACACCTTATGCAACCAAAACGTTAACTTTAGATGTTGTTTGACACTTAGGTGTTAACTTTAGACGTGGTAAGTCTCCTTTAGCCTTTAACTATGCAAATGCATACCATGAACACTTTATACTTTAACATTTTAGTACTTTAAAACTTTACACTTAACAAACTTTATCACACTCTGTGTCATTTAAAAAAAACATAATATTTTGCTCAGACAAATGGTAAGTCTCGTAGTGATGACCCTTTTCGAACCCTCAGACAAATGAGTCAAATCCAAGCAAAGGTTCACATGTGAAATGGTCAACTATATTATTACGGTTACTATATCACTTTGCGAGTACTCTAAGTACTTGAGTATTCTACAACATTTGTGCATTCTCTAGGTATGCACAACCTTTGCTATGACTTTGTGCATACTGGGGTTTGCACACATTATGCTTTTGCTAGAACTATAGGGGCTCGCAAGCTATTAAGAGTGTGTTCTAGGCTTCAACAATTCTCATGCGCATACTATTGGTACTTGCAAACTTTCCCAAGTGTGAACTAGTTTGCTAGAACCCCTGTCTACACGCTATGGTCATAACGTGTACCATTAGCACATACCCAGAGTACTCGCAAACTCTAAGGTGCGAATGCTTACTAGTTTCTTCCCCAAAACCCTAGATCGGGTTGTAATGGCGGATGTGATGCTAGTAACATGTACACATCAACTTCTGAACTTTATGAATCCTCATGACTTAAAAGGGATGTATGTGAAGTCCCCAAGCAAAATCATGTTTAAAAAACACCACCTTTAAGTCAAAACTCATACCTTTGCACTCTTTGAAGTGAGGTTCTAACTAAATCAACTTTAGGTCCCTTCTTTTATTGTTAATCATCTGGATGATCAATGTGAATGGCCCAGTTGCAAGCTAAACCATGGCATGCCACTCTACATTTAGGGTTCAAGCCTAAAAATGATGATTATTTTAACCAATATTGTAGGGTGGATCTCAAAAGATATGAAAGATCTCCCTCAAAGTCGTACATTCAACTTTCATTGAATAAGGATTTTCGCAAAAATCTATATGTATCTATGAGATCGAGTAAGGAATTCAGTTTACTCACTTTAAATGGAGCATCTGTTTCCCTTTGTTCCTACTAGGACTGGAAATCTTGTATTTTACATGATTGAGTCATTGGGTTTCCGAAATAGTCGAGGTACAAGAGGTGCTTCAAATCATTGCTATTTCATTCAGACCTGTTCTAAAAAGTCGAGGTATGTCGAATTGTTTGTTGAGACAGACAATTTAGGAAAAACCTTTGAAAATTTTTCAATGTTGAACCTTGGACATATAAGAGTTCTGAGTAGAATCTCTTTAGAAAGAAGATCTTCGTCTTATGGTAGCCTGCTTCAGTCCTTAAACTTTCGTTATTGGGTTAGCCATAATGACTCTAGTGATTCACATGGCATCAATAATGATACAAGTCTTGGATAAGAATGTACAACACAATAGAACGCCCTTGTTGACGATCCTTTATTCTGATAGCATCTTGAATTCCTCGAAACGATGTGATCTCACATCGGGTAAATCCTTAACCCTCCCCCTTACACACACTCTCTCTCTCTAAATAGGAAACCTTGTCTTGCAAGAACGAGGGAAATACAGTTTCCCTTTCCTTTTTATGTGTTTGACAATTCACCAATTTTCCCTTCACGGGCTTTTCCATGGTTCCCTTTTAAATCATGGCTTTAAGTCCAAATAAATTCTGTTTCTATTATTTTCAAACGATATCAAATTTAGGGGATGTCACATTTGGTCCCTCAGTTTTTTTCGTTTGGTTGTTACTTAATACTATGTTTGATGGTCACATTTGGTCTCTCAGTTTTTTTGCGCTCTCAACTTTCTAATATGTGTCGATATAAATTCGACTTCGTCGACGTTCTACTTTACGTGAGTCACTTAGTGTTATAAATTCATATTTCTATTTTATATCTTTTCCTTGTTTTGGTTGTCGTTCAATTGTTACATAACATGGTTTGATGCCCCACCCACCCACACACACACCATGGCCCGCTGGTAGCATGATTTTACACACCCTGCACTACAACACGGAGTTTTACTCGTTGAATATTAAAAACCTCTTGAAGTTCTTTAGCGTAGATTTAATGAAACTTGAGGGGGTATATATCGTCAAATAGTAAAAGAGGTAAAAAAAAGTATCAGCCAAATTATACAAAAAAGTACTATTATAATTTACTGTATCAAAATATACTCTATCTTGATTAAAACTATGTTTTTGGCAAAATTCTATCGAAACAACATAGCTGCGTATTCAAGTTTTGTTAAAAAATTATCGAACACAAATTAGTAGTGAAAAATCAAATCAAATAAAATTAAATAGGTTAAAGACTTAGATTATTTTTAGAATACGAAGTGAATATAAAAGTATAATGAAATTGAAATTAACATAAAAAAAACTTGAAGGTCTTTATTGCAGAATAAACGAAATTTTAAGGATGGTATATGGTAAAAAATTTGATGGTCAACTTTTAAAGAGGTAAAAAGTGATTGTGAAAGTCTAAAATAACATAAAGTTACTATATATCTGTTCTTGGAATGCAAATTTGATTAATGAGTATAATTATAATTATAATATGAATTGGTTAACATAATTAGTTAACAATGATTCTAAGTTGATCATAAATACTTTCAAAATGTTCTCAAACAATTTGATGTGGAAGGTTATAAAATTTGAGTTAAGTTCACATATAAAGTGTCTTATCGTACAAAACGTATGACAGACATGAAAAAGCAAAAAAAAAAAATTGGAATTTTCATAATTATTTACTCGTAGAGTAATTATCAAAATTACTCTACAAATGGTCCTGTAGAGTAGTTTTATAAAATGTTTTTGTAGGGTAATTTTGATCTTGTAGAGTAATTTTGTAGAGTATCATAATTACTCTACAAATGATCTTGTATGGTAATTTTGATCTTGTAACGTAATTTTGTAGAGTAACATAATTACTCTACAAATGATTTTGTAGAGTAATTTTGAATTGTATGTTGTTTGATAAACTTGCAGAGTAATTTTGATACGAGTGAATTGCAAGTTTTGTCCTTTATCTTTATGCCCAATTGCAGGCCCTGTCCTTTATATTTAAAATTGACGAGTTTTGTACTTAATGTTTTAAATTCCTGCATGTTATGTCCTTTAACCCTAACCTAGTTAAATTTTTCTGTTAACTCAAATTACATAAGGGCATTTTAGTCTTTTTACATTTTTATTTAAAATTAATTTTACAAATTAAACAAAGATTAATATAGTATATACGTATATTGTATGTATATATCAACCAAACACTCTCTCTGCTCCTTCAATTTCTCTGCACCACCACCACACCACAACCTCCTTCCACTGCCACTCTTCCTCACTCTACCTCTCTCTCTCTCTACACTAAAAGGCCACCACAACCACCCCCACCTACCACCACTAGATTGCACCACCCACCATCACTTATGTTCCGATGATGAAGACAGGAGACAAGAAGCGGATGACTTTGCGGTAAAGGAACACCGATGGCGGAGACCATGGTGATCGAACAGGTTAGTGACGGGTTAGGGTTCCAACGAAGGAGAAAAAGGCAGCGGCTAGGGTTTGAAATGGATGTACCTGAAGTGGTCTAATAAGGTCTGAATCGTGCGGTTTCTTAAAACCCCCAAATAAAATCATCGTCAGAAACTAGTGTTTGATTTATGTTTAGGGGTTTTGTTGGTGGTGATGGTCTTCATCAAGGCACTACAAAAATAATGAGCATCTGAGACTGAAAAATCAGTCTGGGATACATCCGAATCAGTCCCTAATGTTAATTAGGGACTGATTTGTCAGTCCCTGGCCAGTGACGGATACCTAGTCCTAAATAGTGGTTTAAGTAACTGAATATCAGTCCCAATTGCATGACACCAACATGAACAAAGATTTAGTATCCAATACATATAATTTCAGTCCTAAACATACCACGCAGTACCACGTCATTTCAGTCCCTGATACAATTTATTGGGACTAAAAATCAGTCTATAATGCTATGATATTTTAGTCGCTAAAGCAATTTTTAGGGACTGAAAATCAGTTCTTTAAACTATACCTTTTTTGTCCCAAATACATTTCATTAGATTTGGAATTCTAAATGTTTTAGAAATTGGAAATTAGTCTCTGATACGTCACTTCAGTCTCAAAATATGTTTCATTTAGAGCCCAGAAATTAGTCTTTGATAACTTTTTTTAGTCTCCGCTATGTTTATTTATAGACTCAAATTTACTCTTTGATATATCTCTTTAGTGACTAAAAAGTAGTCCCCGATACAAATTTTATGCATCTAAAAATGTACAATTTATCCAAAAAAATTACAATTCTTGTGTATCTAAAAATGTACTTAAACAGAAAAAATTCAATAGAAATATCCAATTGTTAATCATTACAAAATACAAGTATAAATAATGAAATCCAAATCTGCAACTATGGAAAGTGCATATGTTGTTGGTGTTGGTGTTAGTTCCAAACTCCATGTGATGGAGATGATTGTTCTATATCTTGCTTAATAGCACCAGCATTTGAAGAAATGTTACTCTTGTGTACTCCATTTGTATCAGATTGTTTTCCAGTGGTAAAGGTAGACTGATTGGTTTACCATAAACCTGAGCATGATAAAACAAAAAAAAATTGCTTAAATTCATGTTCTAATATCTATCATTAAGAAGAAAAAAAGACAAAGATAAACAAGTAGAAAATTTAGGTTCTCCACCGTTGCTTTCATGTACAACATAAAAGATACCTAGAAGAAGCAAAAGAATATTATTTCAATAATGGTTTCATCAAAATGTTCAAATTGATTGCATACCTATTTCCTCGACGGTTAAACTGGAATGTGTTGAGGCCTTGTTAGTTATATAGGTGAGTTCTACTGATCAAGATAGTTACAAAGCAAACCCCCCCCCCCCCCCCACCCCACACACACACCTAGGAATATTGATTCACAAGCATCGTGATATATTATGAAGGGGATATAATGCTATCTATGCAAATAACTCTAGCCTCAACAAATATATTGGCTACCTCTACTAGAAATAGCAAGAAATGTATTCCGTTGAAAATCTTCACAAATCACAGAATATTAATGAACCATGAATCGATGAACCAAAAAAACAAAATCAGATTTTCATAATCAATTATTCAAAAATTACATTCAGAATTTCGTAATCGCAACAAAAAATCCGTGGTACTTACCACCGAAGAACCAAAGAAACAGAATAACAGATGATGGGTGATGAGTGATGAAAAATCGAGTATATTTTGAGCGTAGAACAAATGTTGAAGGACCGAAATCAATGGGAGTAGTGGTATTTGGAGTCGGTTCTAGATGGGAGGAATTTTAGAAGCGAAATGGGAAAAGAGCGGTAATATTTTGGGGGTTGATTTGGTGGAATTTGGAAAGGGGGGAAATTTCAAATTTGATAATTTCATGAAATAAATTTGATAATTTCAAGAAATATATTTGAATTCGTTTGGGAAGGGTGAACGTGAGGGATGATAAAAAAAAACCATTTCCCTTTATTTTAGTTTTTAACAAACTAAAAAATGTAAATAAAATTTCAAATATTTAGATAACAATTGTATAAAGTAAAAATAAAACTTATGTAAGATGTACGAGAAAATTATATTTAATGAGTCACATTGACTTTTATGAGTCATGATATATCTTTTTTGAGCAAGATAAGCCTCGGTACGTCATATTTGGTCTGCACGGTTATATTATCTAGATGAACCATTTTTAAGTTATGGGTTGTAATAGTCATAATATGTCATAATGAGTTGGAATAAGCCTGTTTACAAGCCGAATTGAGCCAAGCTAGGACAAGCTCGAGTTAGACTTGATTATAAACCGAGCTGAATATCTAGGCTCAAGCTCAACTTGGTAATTAGCCAAGTTGGCTTGGCTCGGCTTTGTTATACTTGAATTTAAATAACCCTACGACCTAAGGTACATAAAATTCAATCCAAAACTGATATAATTCGAGATTGAAAACTAGTCTCTAATTCTTTTTTAACAAAAATATTTGGAGACTAAATATTAGTTTCGAATAAGGTCATTTACATAATGTTTTGAGACTGATTTTTAGCCTCAAATAATTTCCTTAAAATGGTATAGTTCGAGCAAAACATTCGGGGACTGATAAATCAGTCCTTGATCTTGTCCTACACAAAAGCATTTAAAATTGAATATCAGTCCTTGAAACTATCTACTTTGGGCACATTAAGAACTAATTTGTAGTCTTAATATGTTCCTTCCATATTAGAGACTTAAAATCAGTCGAAAACAAGCTTACATCTAAAACCTTATATTGCTTAGATGTATTTGCGACTGAAATTTAGTCTCAGATAAGGTGTTAAAATATTAGCGACCGACTTCCAGTCACTAACATTAGTCTCACAGAAATCAGTCCCCAATATTATCTGTGACTGATAAATCAGTCCCAGATAGTATGTATTGGTGACTGATATATCAGTCACCGATACTTTAGTCTTTGATGGTCACTATTTTTGTAGTGAGGGTCGTCGAAAGTTTCACTTCAATGGGTAACAGTAGTGTGTATAGATTCTTATCTTTGATTTTGCAGCTTTAGATTTTGTTTCACAACTTCTGTCTTCCACTTCGCTTTCTTTGATGTTGTATAGAAGTGTCTTAGATCTGTGTGATTATTGATTAATAACTTGGTGGTAGTGGTGGATCCTTTTGTGATTAATAGTTGAAATGGGGTGTGAATTGTTGCAGGTTGTTGAAGAGAAATTAGGGTTTTGAAATGGGATTGTTTTGGGGAAGAAGATGGTGAAAAGACAATTTTACCCTCATATGCATTGCACATGACCAGATTTGACAGAAAAATCTAACTGGGTTAGGGCTAAAGGACAAAATGTGTATGATTTGAAAACATAAAGTACAAAACTCGTCAATTTTAAACGTAAAGGACAGCGCCTGCAAATGGTTATAAAGATAAAGGACAATCCTTGCAATTCACTCTTTTGATACACTTGTAGAGTAATTTTGATAATTTCCACACAAGATTAAAATTACTCTACAAGATATACTTGTAGAGTAATTTTGATAATTACCCTACAAAATCAAAATTGATCTACAAGAACATTTTACAAAAAAACTCTACAAGATCAAAATTAATTTACAGGATCATTTGTAGAGTAATTTTGATAATTACTAATAATTACAAAAATGACACCGCGTTTTTTCAGCAAAACCGTTACGTACATAATTACCCTACAAAATCAAAATTGCTCTATAAGAACATTTTACAAAAAACTCTACAAAATCAAAATTACTTTACATGATCATTTGTAGAGTAATTTTGATAATTACTAATAATCACAAAAATGTCACCGCGTTTTTTCAGCAAAACCGTTACATTTTGCACGTTATAGTTATTTGTATTTGATCTTTTGTCTATAAAACTTAACTCAAGATTTTCATGACAAACCGGTCAGTTTAGCTTGAAAATAAAAATGTTATAAAATTGATGTTTAAAGTTACTCAAAATGACATGAACATGACATAGATGTAATTTATGAAACAGTAAATTTAAAAGTGAATTGGTCGTGTGGAATTTGGCGATAAACCCTCAAGTTAGACAGTAAATCCAACTTATGTTTGAAATTAAGTTAAATAAATGTTCAAGGTGATATTATGGTAAGCAATATGATTAAAGAAAGCTAGCTCGGCCTAAATTTCTTGTATGACTTATTTTGTTAGACAAGTAGAAGGCATTATGCCATTATCCTTCTACGTAAATCATGGTCTCATAACTGCTTGATGGTCATAGCGAGCATTTTTTGTGCTGCATTGTTATACGTGGTTGGTACCTTAACAAAGCATGCGTGGTGCTCTGACCAACCATGCTCAATGTCTAAACAAGCATGTCCTTAGCCAGTGGCGGACCCAGGATTTTTTTCATGGGGGTGCGGAATTTTTTTTTAAATCTTAGGCGTCTAGATATATACATAAAAAAACCGGTTCGGGTCGGGTCGGGTCATGTAAAAAAAGAACATCAAACTTAAATTTATATAATCATCAAAAACAAGTCAAACATTGTTACAAACATATTTAAAAAGTCGCCCTACGGGTTTTCATTTTTTTAAATCTATCCAAAACATCATCTAGAGGTACTTTCTTAAGCAAGTCTTTCTCTATATAACATATACAACTATCACTTAAATTCTCATCGCCAATCCGATTACGCAAGTCGGTCTTCACATTCTTCATTGCCGAAAAACATCTTTCAACGGTTGCGGTTGCGACGGGTAATACGAGAACAAGCTTCAATAAACGATATACCAATGTAAAAGTTACGTGAATATTTGTTGAAACCAGTGGCGGACCCAGGATTTTTTTCATGGGGGTGCGGAATTTTTTTTTAAATCTTAGGCGTCTAGATATATACATAAAAAAACCGGTTCGGGTCGGGTCGGGTCATGTAAAAAAAGAACATCAAACTTAAATTTATATAATCATCAAAAACAAGTCAAACATTGTTACAAACATATTTAAAAAGTCGCCCTACGGGTTTTCATTTTTTGAAATCTATCCAAAACATCATCTAGAGGTACTTTCTTAAGCAAGTCTTTCTCTATATAACATATACAACTATCACTTAAATTCTCATCGCCAATCCGATTACGCAAGTCGGTCTTCACATTCTTCATTGCCGAAAAACATCTTTCAACGGTTGCGGTTGCGACGGGTAATACGAGAACAAGCTTCAATAAACGATATACCAATGTAAAAGTTACGTGAATATTTGTTGAAACCATTAACCTTACAAGACTTGACAAACCATCCAAGTTGGCGAATTGTTTATCTTTTTTCACAAAATCAATGTAGTTTCCGAGTTGAACCGGAAGCCTTCGTTTTTCGGCTTCATCAAAATCATATGGATACTTTCCGGCTAACTTTAGTATATTTGGAATGTCAAACGCACTAAAATTATCACACGGACTCAAACAACTCATACAAAGAAGTAGTTCCGATGTTACCTCGTTAAAACGGTTCCCAAATTCTTGAATTTGCAAATCTAGAACCGCATTAAAGCAATCATACTCGTAATAGTGCCGATTTGAGATGTTCGTTTTTCTTCTTGGCCATCTTGGGTTAATATATTCATCATCTAAATTTTTAAGTACCTCTTGAGCATAACAATGTTTAATGTCCGCTTGAATTTTAGGACTAGTCATTTGGTTATTCGCTGGTGCATTCTCTAAGATAACCTTACCAAGCTCTTCATTCATTTCACCCATTAGTTCTAAAAGCTCTAAGAAATTTCCTTTATTTAATGAATCTTTTGACTCATCATGACCACGAAACGCCAAACCACCATTCAACAACCTTTTTCCAAGCAAAGTAGAAGCACTTAATCTAAGTTTGTAATCGCGTTTCTCCTTAGGGGTCCTTTTGTCCCATTGTGTGTTTACCGCTTGCTTTTCGTTAAGTAAATCGGCACACTTTTGGAAACATTTGTTGTGGGCGCTATTAACTAACCCAACATGTTTTGTAAGTACCTCATGTACTTTTTTCCAATTGTTATACCCGTTCAAAACAAATGTGTCTCTATGATCACCAAATTCGGACCTAAACAAGTAACAACATAAGCAAAACACACGATCCGATTTTATACTATACTCTAACCATCCCTTGTATCCCTTTCGGTCATACCATTCTTGTTTGAATTTTCTCGACTCTTTACCTTGAAACGTTGATGTTGGATATTGAATACCCGTTGGTTGACATGGTCCTCTTAGTAGGTATGCCCTTCTAATATCATCTCGTTGATTCACGTTGTATGATGCTATCGCCTTGCGATCATGAGGATCCGAGGGAAGATCATTCACATCAACAAAATCGGAAGATGATCCGATTTCATCCGCTTTCCTCTTGTTGAGAAATCGCGCCATAACATCTTTACTCATTGTGCCTATCACATACAATGATACAAAATAAACAATCTTTTATATAAAGTAAACAATCTTTTATATAAATTCTAACAATCCACTAGTAAGTAGTAATTTCAATTCTTTAATATTTAATCAATAATGTTAGAATCCACTAACTTTTTCAACCGAGCCTTTATTTAATCAATAATGTTAGAATTCACTAACTTTTTCAATTCTTTAATATCATCTTGTTGTTGAACCAATCCACTAACCAACCGACTGCCTTTATTATTGTACAACAGCAGGCAGCAGCAACCTAACATCCTTATCAACAACACAACAACGAACAACCCTATCATTCAAAACCCTTATCAAAATTCAAAACTCTTGAAGAATAAAATCAAGGATTCGTTCGTACCTCTGGTCGGCTAGTCTGCAGATTCAAAGGCTGATCGATCGAAGCCTGTTGCAGGTTGAATGGTGGTTGATCTTCTGTTTCTTCTCTTGGTCGCTGCAGCAAGGGGAGGGCGGGAGATGAAAGGGCGATTGGCTTTTTTATTTGGGTAATTGGGTTATGTTTTGTGAATTGATTTGTTATTTGGGTTGGATAATTGGGCTTGATTTTGGGTTATAGGAATAAGTTTTATTGTGGGCTAACTTGTTTACAATTTTTTTTTTATATAAATTCTAGCATTTTTTTCCAAGGGGTGCGGTCAGAATTTTCCAAGGGGTGCGGTCGAAATTTTTCAAGGGGTGCGATCGGGATTTTTCGCGAAAAATAACACTAAATTTTTTTTTTTCAAGGGGTGCGGCCGCCCACCCACGGGTCTATGTAGGTCCGCCCCTGTCCTTAGCTATGCATGCAATATATGGCTCAATGTGAAATTTATGATGTATGTACAAATCATAATTGTATTTACCATTTATAAACTAATTAAACATCACTCGATATCATTATTACATACAAATGTTCAACTCTAAGATAGGCAGAAGCCAAATTATCTATACTATATAATAAAAGAAATCAATGAAAGGACAAATGTCATTTATTGGAGTCATCTATTTTTTATTTTTTTCTCTCTATCCTACTTAATTATAATAATTAATATTAATTAAAAGATAATTAAAAATTAAGTTTAATATAAATTTAAACAATCCGTATAGGAGATAATATAATATTTTGAAATATTTATTAGATTTCAAAATTATTTATCCTAAAATTAACAAAAGACATACGCAAAATATAAATTAATATAATGTAAATGGTTTATTTATTTTATTAAACTAAAGTAGTTAAAGGTTGAACCTATTTCAAAAATGTTTATAAGGGGTAAACAAAAACATTAATCAACGTTTATTGGTTCTATACTTTTATTTTCGTGTTCAACTCTCAACTCAAATACGGTATTCACTATGTTTACATGACTTTTATAAGAACCATCACCGCAATCACCACATCCATCATATATCGAGTATATCCGTTAGTTTTTTTAAATTACATTTATTCAACCCATGTATTATACGGGGTTCTAATCTAGTATGATATATAACAAAGATGGTCTATATGCAGGTTCATTGTTTTGGATTCTCAAGTAGAATTTTAGTTTCAAACACTTTTCAATAAAATAATTTATACCATGACAACCTTTTTTATCGGGTTTGGTCGATTTAATAATAAAATTGGTTTGCATTAATCAATATATAGTCGAATATTGCATAACTAAAAAAAACAATATAAAAATATAGCTATTTATAGGGAAATATAACCGTTTTTAGTTTTAAAAATTTAATAATTATATATGTAAATTCAATAAATATACTTAGAGAAAGTGTAAAATACGAGAGTGGTTATCGTGCGAAGCGTACACGAGTAGGAGATTTCGCCGCGTATAATTCCTTATTTTTTTGTAATATGCGTTAACAACCCATGCGTAATTTTGAGTTTAACATGCGTAATTTTCATGTTCGTAGGCATCCGGGTTTTGATTTTTTATAACGTGCATAATTATGCAAATAACGTGAGTGATTAGGGTTTAACCCAACCCAAGCATAATTATGCAATATCGTGCGTAATTATGTCAAGTTAATTACTATTGTGGTACTGCGTTCAATTGAAGGCCTAAGGTAGGTCAGATATGCGGTTGAGATACTCGTGTACGCTTCACATGATAAACACTCTTGTACGTTATATACTTATAAAATAGAATTTCGTAAAAAGTTAATATTTTAAAGTGTAAATATACAATCAATCAATTATACTGAGTATAATCCCACTCATAGCCTAGCTATTGGTAAGGTCTGCGAATGGTGAGAAATAAGCAAGCATTACCTCTATCCCGAGAGATAGAGAAACTGCTTCCAGTAAGACCCCTAGCTCCAAATCATGTCCAGGAAAAAGAGTCAAATAAAAATAGAAAAAACATATAACCACATAAAATCATATCCAGGCAAAAGAGTCAAAGAAAAACGGAAAAAACATACAACCACATAAATAGTACTAAATATATTCTTACTAAACTAACAAAAAAGCGGTGGAAACATATAATAGGAACAAATTATATACTATAAATTTGTAACAATTTTTGGCATTGTTGTTTGTACTAAGTGCATTAAAGTTTGTATGATGGTTTTAAGAAACCATAGTAAATAATAAATAAGCAACACTTTTGTTTTTTATAGAGTTGTGCTCTTAGCATGAAGTGTTTAAAAAAAATTGATTTTTCACTTTGATGCCCCATACTTTCGTCGTTTTACAAGTTTTTCGTTTTATGTTTCGTTCTATATTTTGCAAGTTAACACGGGGGTTCAATGTTTTTTCGTCAATTTTTTCCCGTTTGACAGACATATCGCAACACGTCTGTTTTTCCCTGTTTGGCAAGTTCGTCGCAACGCGCGGGTCCTAGACCATCTTAGTTATTTTCTATGTTTTACGTTTCGGTCTAATTTCTTCACATTAACACGCCGCAACGGGCGTACGTGGTTCAAAGATTTTACTTTGCTTTTCTTTTGGTGTTATTTTTTTTTTCTTTTTAATTTATTTTGCTTTTACGAGCTTTTCTGGTGTTGGTGGTCACCGAACGTTGTATAGCATATGTGCAACTTGGCATGGTTTTACGCCCCCGCCACAACGCAGGATAGTTTAATACTAGTTACACTTCAAATAGACACACATGCCAACTGTAATATTCCAAGGCCACCAAAATAGACTAAAGAAGCTAAGCTCCTAAATCGAGAAACTAATACAAAACCGTGTCATCCTCCTAAAAGTCCTTAACCTTAATCTTACGTCTCCGCGAACTCATATCCTCGACCATGTCCCCAAAGAGGTGTAAGTCTAACAAATCATTTCTAACTCGCTCTTCCCAAGTCAATTTCGGCCTGCCTCTACTCCTCCTCCCCCCCTCCACAGTAGAAGTTTCTACTGATCTAACTGTAGCCGTTTGTCTCCTCCTAACATAACCAAACCATCTCAACCTCCCCTCCCTAACCATATCTAAAATACTAGCCACTCCCAATATTTCCCTTAAACCTCATTTCTTATCATATCCAACCTAGTGTGCCCACACATCCACCTTGGCATCCTCAAATCTGCTACCTCCTGCTAACGCGCTTGTGCCTTCTTGAAGGCCCAACAACATGTTCCGTATAACATAGAAAGTCTAACTGCAACCCTATAAATTTTCCCCTTTAATTTCGCTGAAAACCTCTTATCGCACAATACCCTAGCGGCTGCTATCCACCTACACAATCCAGCCTGAACTCGATGAGCTACGTCGCTATCTTTCTCCCCATCATTTTGTACAAAAGATCCTAGATTCTTGAATTTAGTTACCTCCGGAACCACTTGCCCCTCAATGGAGATTTGAGTATCCTAGTCGCATGCATCACTAAAATCACTGTAAAGATACTCAGTCTTAGAATGACTAATCCTTAAATCGTTACCCTCTAAAGCTACTCGCCACTGCTCTAACCTTGCATTCAAGATTTCTTTACTCTTCGCCACTAACACAATATCATCGTCAAAAAGCAAGCACCACGAAATTGTCTCCTAGATAAACTTATAACTATTAATTTTTAATATATAAGTATAAGTATGTACATTAAAAATGTTATACTACCCAATCTGCCCCTAACACCTTATGGCCCACCATACCTTGTTTAAGGTCGTTCCACAATCACGAACTGCCGATGACAAAAATACTACAATAGATATGAAGACCCTCAGATGCTACATAGGCGTCAAAAACAGGGTAAACGTCTCTACCGAGGATGCTCTTTGTTAGATGACAAACAATAGTTAGAATGTCGATCAAGAGTCGGCTCTATGCTTTATTATAAAAAAAGTGATTTAGTGTAAAATTTTGAAAGAAGCCATATTGCATTACTAGATTCTTTGGTTGCAAAGTTTGCGTTGAGAGAGTCTTAGTCATTTTTCGGCTTATTTTTTCATTTCCTCGTATATTTTTTAATAAAAGATAATTCACATGATATATATTTTCATTAGTTTATTTTATTATCCTTGCCTTTCTGATTTTATTATAATATTTGAGTCCAAGTCGATTCCAAGAGGTGTATTTTTTGGGGGGCAAATAATGCTCAACCTTAATTTGAGTTTCAACTACTTGACTTTAAGCTTAGAAGCAATGATTTTTATAGTGTTCGATCTCCTAATCCAACTTTTCTTGTCATACTTTATTGGGTAGACTTTGTATTAAACCTATATTATTTATTGTTCCTTGCCTATATTCAAAAGCAAAGATAAATAATAGATGTTTTTAATGCGTCTACTTCAAACAAACAAAAAAAAAAACTATTGATTTACACATATATATTCACATTCGATTCTTACTCTCCAAAACTCCATCAGCTTTCACTCTCAAATTTTCTGTTAGAATTGTGTTATTTTGTGTGCTTTATACATCGTATATAAAAAAATATGCTAGAATATTAAGAAAAAAAATATTTTCTTTAAAAAGGCTCCAATTTTTAAATCCTATATTTTGACGCTTAAAAAGGTTCAGCTGAACTTGAATACATTTTATATAACTTTTTCTCAAGTGATTGAAATTTATAAGAATACACTTTATCTGCTTTACCTTATTTTATTATTTATAACTTATAATTAGTAATTAGGTTACTTGTCCATTTTTCCTGATTTAGTTAATACATGAATAAGTCCAGATTCAACTGATACAATAATTGCATATATTAAATGCATTCCTTTTGTCAAAAGTTGTTAAAGACATATCACATATGTTAAAATTAATTCTGGTGCTTAAAAGTTAAAACACATGGAAGGTTTGAGATTACAAAATAGCATTTTGGAGTTATTATTTTAAAATATGCACTGTTAAGCCATGCAGTTACATTGATTTTTTTTAACGGCAAGGAACAACGTGCCAACCATTGTGACACCGGGCGTTGTGGCCAAAGTCGACTACTCGACCACCGCCAGCCCCTTGGCTTTCTCAGATGCATGGAAACCTAACCTCCACCCGCCTGAAAACACGACAATAGAATAATCGGTAAAACCTCGCCTCCCATCAAAGACGATCCGACACCACCCGTATTCGCCCTTCACCTGGATGCCACAGAAAATAATGATAAGAGTGAGAGTCGAACCTGGGTCACAAGGAACACCAAGTTTTTTTCCCAACCACTTCATCAACTACCTCATTGGCCATGCACTTACATTGATTAGAACGAATTATTGTACTTTAGCTTGAAATTAAATATTCACTTAAAAGATTATTATAATCTAATTACGAATTTAGAGTAAATAAAATAAAATGTGTCATATATATATAAAAACTTAATTATGAATTTGATCTTAAAACATTATAAAATGTAAAATCATTCTTATTTCTTTAATTAGTTTTTACTCGTACAGACTATAATCAAAATGGATGTATGTTATATAGCTCTTGATCTAGTATGAAAAGATCGGGTTTTCGAAAACTCATTCTGTTTGAAATTTTCAGTGAGAATCTATATAGAAGATATATAATTTCTTAGTGAAAACTTATATCGGAATCCACTGAAAAATATTCTTGGATCTGCAACCGATATAGCTATGTTAAATTTAAAATGAATAAATTTATTTTATCATATTTTCAAGTTCTTAATAAAATTAAAAACAAAATAAATAATAAAAAATACATTAGCTAGCCATTTTTATATTCATTTATATCACTATATACTCCCTCTCCACACACGCACGGGTCGCACCCCTCAACATATGTGTGGAGGTGCACCATGGTTCGTGACCCCATCCAAATTAAAGCAAAGCAAACAATTCTTACTATAAATTTCTCTAAACACTATAAAGCAAACGAAACAATTTATTACCATCAATTTCTCTATAAATCTATTAAAAAATGGAAATTTTCTTTCATTTACATGTACTCAAAATCGGGTTAAAACGCGTAGAAAATGCTTTAGATCAAACCCGGCGGACCTAGCACTTTACTAAGGGTAGCCCCTGCTACCTCTTCACGTTCGGTACCGGAAACGATTTGCTCATCCCTAAAGCTAGGGTGCTTTGGGTTACAAGACTGCCATGCATTTTTTAAAACACTTATAATAATCTAGAGATGGTGAATATGTTATTGCTATTATGTTGACTAGTTTTAGATATATATCCGCTAACAAGATCTAGCTTAGAAGGTGTAACATTACGATCATTAAGTAAAATGTAATGAGATTAAGAGATATCAACTAATAAATACGAGAATGGTTCAGGTGAATGGGCCTTCAACCAAAATTCTTCACTGAAGTCGTATAGAAAACCTTTACAATATTCTATCTAGTCTTGTTATGGATCGCTATTCTTCTTTCAAATGAAGGTGGATATCAATATATCATATTTACAACTTTCTCTAATGTGGAGATTACAAATAGAATTGAAGGGGTATGGTCCTAAAAAGCCGCGCAGACCAATCAGGGCGCGCACATGACCATACTCCTAATACATCAATCTGACAAATCTATAGACCCCGCGCGGAATGCATAGGCACAACCTAAGCCGCGCGCGAGACCCAAGCAAAGTTGAAGCTCAGATTCTACACTTGGCTTCTGGAATGAAAGCCCTCGATCCATAGACCTTGCGCCGACTGATTGGATACACACCAGAGGCCGCGCGAGGGTAGCGGCGCAAGTTCATTCCAGGAAGCACGAAAGGTACGAGTGGCAGAGAAGTAAGCCAATCAGCATCTAACAGGCTGTATCCTATCGTGTTTCACAATTAACAATCGTGCAGGAGACAAAAAGTACACAAAGACGCCTACGTGGCACTAGTCAGGGGGCAGCGACAACTGCTCCATGATCTCCACTCATCTGCTGATGTCAGAGAGAAAACAAGGACGACAACCCAGACACGTGGCTCCAATCAAGGTGCGCCAGCACCAACGATCTTCTAGAAACACTAACGGTCGTCATAGAAGAGACAAAAAGGATATTCCTTGTTGTCGACTCCAGGCCCAAAGCCCATCAGCTCATCTCCTTCTACACTACTCCGGCTATAAATAGGGACCTTCATGTACAGGTTAAACTATTCTGCTCTTTACTTTCTCACTCTTAACACACACTTATTTCCTCAAAGCAAGTACTTATTCTCACGCCGAAGAGTGGTTAAGAGGGAAACCCCCATATTCCCCTTTTAACGAGCTTAACGGGGTGTTGATTGTTTTGCAGGAAGGATCTTGGCTTTAGCTCAGGAAGGATTAAGAAGATTAACCTTTATGGTCGAAACATAAACCAAACTAATAAACCTAAAATTAGTTACGTATTTCTTCAAGACTCTTCAAAAGGAACACTAATACAAATAATTATCACTAAGCTACAACTCACAACAAAAGTGTTTGAAAGAATACTATAATAAGAACACTCAAAACAATTCCTTTTGTGTTTCTATATTGATCTTGATAGTAAACTGGGAGTTTAAATCAAGTTAGAGAGTGTATCTGACTAGGTTTATACTTTGCATGATGTTAAGTGTATTAAGGTTGCTTTGCTAAAAAAAGAGATTTTTCTTATGTTGAGAACTTCAGCTTAGGCTAGAGGGTATGGGGCGTCAACCCCCTTCCACCTGAGCACAAAAAAAAAAAAAAAAAAAAAAAAAAAAACAATAGCGCCCCCACCTTCCATGCCGTAGGCGCGATCCATGGGGTGCTATTGAAGGCAAGTGATTACAATAGTGAGAATGACCGATGAACTTGTGGGCCCCACTTCAATATTAAACCTTAAAACCAAAAGGAGGGGGGGGGGGGGGTATTGGGGGCTTTAAACACATACCGTGAGCTTTATTCGTAAAAGGCAATGTAGCCTCTTATCCTACGTGTCGATGATGTGTCACAATGGAGCCCTTAGGGGGTCCATTCCGTAAGTCTTTGCCTTAAGGTAGTTTCATCCGAAGTGGCTTTGAATATTAGATTGGATATGTAATGTCTATAAATTGGCTTATGAATATTTATGACCTGGAACTTAATTGCTTGTAAGGGTAAGCGGGGCACCTTCGGTGACCCCATGCGGGGACTCCTTTCACCGTGCGGGTACACCGCCACCAACAAAGGTTTACCGCGCGGTGATGGCTTGGCTCGGTAAGTAGTCACCGCTTGAGAGAGAGGAGAGAGAGAGAGAGAGGGTGATTGGTTGTTAATGAGGGTCCATCCTTTTTCCACCAATCATATTTTTTTCTTCTTTTTTTATAAAAAATAATTGTGTGAGTGGAGTGCCGCCATCAAATTGAGGGTGTGGGGGGAGTTAACGTGGCGCGTGCTGATTGGCCGTGCGTAAGATAGGGGACTCCCCTAAGAGAGGAGTGCCCCTCTCACCCTAATAGTATTCTCTCCATTGTACTCATTGTCAAATAACTTGTTAAGAGCATTTATTTATTTTACCAAAAGTAGACCCTAAGCAGCTAGAATCAATGACATCTATTTATGTACTACGTTAACAAGTATATCGGTGCCTCTGTGTGTGTGGTGGGGGTTGTCTACAGCATGTAATTATGGCATTCATAATGTGTCACAAACCATGAAATTGTGATTAGATCATGACGTCTCATAAGATACAACATGTTACGTAGTTGATGGTACGTGTGAAAGCATCATTTCCAGGGGCGGACCTACCCACAGTTGTGGGTGGGCGGATGCACCCCTTGAAAAAAAAAATTAGTGTATATTTTGGGCAAAAAACCCGACCACACCCCTTAAAAATATAATTGAACGCCTCATCCTCACACCTAGCAAATAATTACTGGGTCCGCCACTGATCATTCACCATTGGTCTATGAGTTCCCCACCTAAATGCACATGCGTGCAAATGTGCAATATTAACTAATTAAATCTGCTGCCATCACCACTTTGGTGGGGTGGTAGAGGCTTTGTGCCTCTTTGGGAGAGACCAGGGTTCAAATCCTGGCATGGGGTGAAATTGATGTAATTTAGGAGTGTTTATGTAATCTTTGTCGTTCAAAAAAAAAACTAATTAAATCTGCTCACTTGCTATTTTTGCTTGTTTATCACATCACCAGTTTGAGATACTTAAGTCATGATCGTGTGCCGTTTACTCAGGTTAAAATCGAATATGTTTATTAACTAGTTGGTGCCCCGCCCGCGTTGCGGGGCGATGACCGAATAATGAGCGAGTGTTAGTCAGCTCATTGACACGAAAAACAATTAAATCGAGTCAACCAATTAAAACAAAACACTTTTATAGTTTTGATAAAAAAAAACTAAAACAATGGCAGTATTGTAATTTTTAACTGATGGAAAGTTGTATTTTTTGACTGGGGTAAAATCGTTATTTGACAAAAGCTAAAGTAATGGCAGTACTGTAAATTTGAACATGGGGCAAAATTGTAAATTTGAATAGGGGCAAATTCGTAATTTTAACTTGGGGTGACAACGTAATATAAATTTGAACTAAAGGCACAATCATAATTTTAAGCTTGAGGCAAAAGCACAATTTTATTTTGAATCGAGGGAAAAATCGTAATGTTGAGCTGGGGGCAAAAACATAATTTTATTTTGAAGTGGGGAAAAACGTAATTTTGAATTGAGCGCGAAATCACAATTTTTAAACGGGGAAAAATCACATTTTTTACCAGAGGGCAAAATCGTAATTTTTAAGTGGGGGCAAAAACAAAAATTTATTTTGAACTGGGGGCGAAAAGGTAAATCTGAGCTGAGGGCAAAACCACAATTTTATTTTGAATGGAGGGAAAAATTGTAATTTTGAGCTGGGGATAAAAGCGTAATTTTATTTTGAGCTGGGTGCAAAACCGTAATTTTGGAGAGGGACAAAAACGTGATTTTAGAATGGGTATAAAATAATAAACTGGTTGGTCCAATGGAAGAGTGCCAGGCAAAGTCGTAATTTTGAATTGATGGCAAGATCGTATTTTTGAGATGGGGACAAAAAACGTAATTTTATTTTGAGCTGGGGAAAAAAAGTAATTTTATTTTGAGCTAGAGGCAAAAACGTAATTTTAAAATGAATATAAAACAAAAATATTGTTGGTCCAATGAGGGAGTGCCACACAGCTGTGTGGCACTATTCCCCCAAGTTGTTTTTGTATACGTAGGGTAATTAGATTTTTTTTTTAATATTATAGTTTTATTACTTTTTTAAAATTACGTAGTTAAAGTTTTATTACTGTTTTTAAAATTTACTTGGTTAAAAGCTTAGTTATGATTATTCCATTTATTCGGTTACATTTATTAACTTTTTATTATCTGTATAAACGTATCTTAAATTTTGCTTATTGGTTACCGCCCAAAAATCATCTGAATAAACTTACACACGTTTTTTTGAGCTATATAGCTCAAAAAAATGATTTTTTTGAGTTGGTTTAAACTATAGCTCAAAAAAATATGTTTTTTTGTGCTAGCATAACAACCTGCTGAAAAAAAAAATGATTTTTTTAGCTCGGCTAAATGATAGCTCAAAAAAATATGTTTTTTGTGCGATCATAACAACCTAGCTCAAATAAAGGGTTTTATTATATTTCATAATAAAAAAACACTCTACGATTACTATTAATAATTATTAGATTTTCTTCCCATCCCTTTAATTATTTTTCTCTCTGCAAACCCTAGCCTAAGCCCTGTTTCTTCAATTCAATTCATTCTTCATTCTATTCAAACATTACTTTAGTAACAAGTATATATCATATATATTCTTCTATATATATATACATATATTTAATTGTTTGATCAATATGTATTAATTAATTATTTGTTGTTATTTGATTGTAGATAATTGAATTATTCTAGCTTTTATTCTTCATTATATCAAATCAAGAGGTTAAAGGTATGAACTTTTGTTTCTTGTTGATGTATTTTATTTTTTATGCATAATATGTATGTATACATGTATATATGATATTTATACATATGCCGTCGATGTAGATGTATATAATATTCATATATATATATATATATATATGAATATACATGCATTGATAATAACCTTTTAGAGCTTACCGGTCTAAAATTTATCTAATAGAGATAAATTTTAGATTGTCCCCGTTTGGGACTGCTTTTTAAATATTCTATCTCATTAGGATGTGTATATATTTTAGCCTGTTAACTATTAAGAAAAATTCGGCAGCGTTTTCCCCACTCCTTCGGGTTTGTGGTTCATCCACATACTTGGGGAGTTAAGGGGAAATGCTGTCGTTTTTTTCTTAAATAGTTAACACGTTAAAATATATACATTTGAGATAGAATATTTAAAAAGTGGGTTAGGATCCACCACCCTAGAGTACTATATTAACAACATGTACATGTTTAATTGCATATTACTTATTAGATTATTTTAATTTTCAGATGGAAGACAGAGAATATTGGATGTACCATAGTTTGCCTACTTCTGAAATATATACAAAAGACGTTTCTACTTTTCTTAAGGTTGCTGAAGTTAATCGGAGGAATGTTGGCTCTAAAGATATTTGGTGTCCTTGTAGGATTTGTAAAACCTTTCAAAAATATGAAAATATTAGAGATATAGAGTATCATTTGATTGCAAATGGTTTTATGCCTAGTTACACTTGTTGGACAAAGCATGGCGAATCACGAATTGATGGTGCCACGACATCGGTTAATTTAGAGAATGTGGAACATGATGATTTCTTATACGGTGACAATTTAAACGAGGAAAATTTATACGATGACAATTTAAATAATGACAGTCTACATGATAACAATTTAGATGACATGTTTAATGATTTGGAGAATGATGATATTGACGATGATGATAGAGTAAAATTACAACATCTATTTGAAGATGCACAAAAACCATTATATAATGGTTGTGAGATTTCTAAACTTGAAGCTGTTCTGATGTTGTTTAACTTGAAAGCAAAAAACAGATGGAGTGATACAAGTTTCACAGATTTATTAGTAGTTTTGCATGACATGCTTCCAAATAGTAATGTGTTACCAATTTCGTTTTACCAAGCAAAAAAAATGATGAATCCCATGGGATTGGAAGTTGAAAGAATCCATGCATGTCCGAATGATTGCATCTTGTATAGAAATGAGTATGCGAATAGTCATGAATGTGTCAACTGTGGTGAATCAAGGTACGCGAGAAAAAGAAAAACCGGTGAATATGATAATGATGTGAAGAAAAATGGACCACCGGCTAAAGTAATGTGGTATCTTCCTATTATACCGAGACTAAAACGATTATTTTTCAAACGAGAAAGAAGCAAAATTATTACGCTAGCATTCAGATGAGCGTATAAAGGATGGAAAATTAAGACATGTGGCGGATTCTCCACAATGGAGAAATATTAATAGAAAATATCCAGAATTTGGTAATGAGGTTAGGAATATAAGGTTTGGGCTTAGCTCCGATGGATTCAATCCTTTTGGAAACGCTAGTAGTGGTCATAGTACGTGGCCGGTTCTTCTTTGCATCTACAATCTTCCACCATGGTTATGCATGAAACGAAAATATATAATGATGTCGTTGTTGATTCAAGGTCCGAAACAACCCGGTAATAACATCGATGTTTATATGTCCCCGTTGATTGATGACCTAAAAACTCTATGGGAATCTGGTGTAAATGTGTATGATGCTTATAAGAAGGAATATTTTGACTTGCGTGCCATGATTTTTTGCACCATAAGTGATTTCCCGGCATATGCTAATTTATCTGGATATAGCACGAAAGGTAAGAAAGCTTGTCCTGTTTGTGAAGATGAGACAACTTCAATATGGTTGAATCATTGCAGAAAAACAGTATACATGGGACACCGAAGATTCCTTCCAACTGGTCACAGTTTTCGAAACAACACAAAGGACTTTAATGGAAGTACCGAGACCAGACGGAAATCGAAGAACTTTGATGCATTTTCACGAGTTAAAAATCTAAGTACCGTTTTGGGAAAAAGAACTCGTACTACTCGTGTTGAGAAAGTAACTAATTGGAAAAAAGGTCAATCTTTTGGGACTTACCATACTGGAGGCATTTACAAGTTCGACATTGCCTAGATGTTATGCATATCGAGAAAAATGTATGTGATAGCTTGCTAGGCTTATTGTTAGACATTCCCGGAAAAACTAAAGATGGTGTCAATGCCCGTAAAGACATGGAAGAAATGAGAATACGTAAAGAGCTTGCCCCTGTTGAAAAAGGTAATCGTATTTAAAGGATGGGCTCCTAATACAATCATATGATTCTCACATATTTGACAAATGAAAGAAAATAATGTATGTTTTGTTAAATTGTAGCTTTTGAACACAGAGACAACTCCCCAAAACCAAGACTTGACACAACAATTGGAGGACGTCACATGTTATGAGCCACGGGTTAGTGGTTTGGTTACTTTGGTCCGGGTAATATATATTTTATATTAATTTTATTTTATATTGCAACAATTTCGTTTGTTGTAGTTTGAGCAACCTGATGAACTAAATCAAACTCAACATTATCATATTGATCTGACTACTATAGAAAATTTTGATAACGAGGTAATCAACAACTCAAATTCTCATTATATATATATAAAACAATGCACAAATAATTAGTTTTTCAATTAATGTAGTTTGTTTCTGGCGCATTTTTTCCCGATCAACATGATGTACACATGTCCGAACGACTCGATGCGATGGTAATCAACAACTCAAACATGTTATATGTGTGTGTATGTGTGTATATATACTCTTAAAAGCGTTTGTTTAATTATGTAGTTTGATGAAGAACCTCCCGCTCTAAAGTTGTCAAAGGCTGAACAAAAAATTCAAAATGCCTTGTTGAAGATAGAAAATGAGCGGCCTGAAAATATTAAGTTATGGGCTGCACGATTAAAGGATCTCTTTAATGGAAAGATGAGCATTGAGATTAATGTGCCTAAGGAGATGTACCCCAAGACTTCGTTTGATATCGAAGTTGAATCCATCGAATATGAGGGGATGTTACAGTTTTTGGCGAACGGGTTGCTTGAGGCTAGCTTTTTACATTGGTGTCAAATGTAAGTTTTCTCTTATTATTTTTATTTCGTACAATAAATTTATTTTTTAACACAGCTGGATTTTTAACCTTGTAATTTTTTTCTTGTTTGATATCAGATATTTGCATAACACAATATTTTATAAATTTGCTCCAGAAGACCCTAAAGTTGCCTACTTCAATATCCACAAAATAACTGGAAAAGAGTGCGAGGAAAATTTTGCAAGTGTAAAAGAACACTTGTTAAGTGTCTACAAACTTAAAAAGGGCACAAAATATTTTCTTGCATCCTTTTTTTATAGGTAATATATATGTTATTGTTTTTTAGTGTATCCAAGTTAATTTTCTTTATTTTATTACACTACTTTATACCTTTCTTTTTTCTAGCGCCCATTGGGTTTTGTTTATCGTTTCTCCCAAGGAACGAAGTGTTTGGATTTTGGATACGATTTCGGTTAAGGCCAACAAGGATAAAGATGATTATCCTCTTTCGAGAGCAATAGAATCTTCTTTTGGAAGTGGACTTACATGGACCATGGTTCAAGTATGTTATCAGTATTATTAACTCTTATGTTATACAATTAAGTGATTATTTTAGTAATTGATTTTTTCTTTTAAATTTAATGCAGTGTAAGCAACAAGACGGGTCTTGGGAGTGTGGGTTCATGGTGATTTGGTTTATGGTCCAGTTTGTTTTAAAGAAGCGATTTCGTTTTCCAAACAATGTAAGTATTACTTTTAGAATTTACCTATCTTGACTTTAGTATGTTGGGGTTATCGATCCGAGTTTAAGGTTGTATTATTCAGGTTTTATGTTTATTTTTGGTGTTTCGGGTTAACTAATATATGATATTTGATTTCTTTTTAGATTTGGACCGAGACAACAAGCGTAACACAAGAGGAAATCGACATGTTGGTTGAAAACATCATGACGCGGTTTTTTAAGTGTAAGAGTGTAGGTTGGTTGAATACACCATGATGGGTTAGGTTAGTGTAGTTATTTGAACTACTTTGGAAGATGAGTTAGGTTAGTGTAGTTATTTGAACAACTTTGGAAGTTATTATGTTTAGAACAACTTTTGTAAACTTTGGAAGTTATTATGTAATCAAGAGGTTCTATGATGTTTGCCGAGTTTTGATTGTTTTAGTTTTGATTGTTTTAGTTCTGGGTGTGTATCCATTATCTACTATTTTGAGCCAACATTTTTTATTTAGTCATTATTTTCGGTATATTACAGCCATGGTTGCAAAAGCCGCTAGGCGCTCCTTAGTCGGATTCGGGAGTACTCGGGAAGTACTCGGCCTAGGCGGAGATTACTCGGGGAGTAATTGGCCTAGTTGAACAGTACTCGTGCCTCGGCAACCTACCTTGTAGCGAGTACTCGAGTAGTACTCGGAGCCTAGGCGGGACTTTTACAATCATGATTACAGCAGCCATAGCAGCCATTATTTTGAGCTCTCCTTACCCATTATTTTGAGCTAACATAGCCATTATTTTGAGCTAACATATAGCATTATTTTGAGCTCTCCTATTATTTTAATTATTTTAATTGATAACATAATTATTTTTTCTGGGCGGTTAAACCACCGCTCAAAAACACAAAATCACAAATTATTGGCCTGTTTTTTTGGGCGGAATTTGTATTAATTTGTATTATTTTGAGCGGGTTTTTAACCGCTGAAATTAATTAAACATTTTTTCCTGCGACATTTGTTTAGGCGGTCACAAAACCGCTTATAATCTTCATTTTCACCGCCTAAACAAATCATTTTTGTAGTAGTGAATGTATTTTGATGGACAAAAATATAAATTCATATACTATGTTAAGACAAATTAACAGAAGTCACTAATTCAACTACCATTTTGATAGATTCAAATTTAATGAAGTAGAACTGCTAATTAATTATCTGCTAATGTGGGCTTAGGCCACTTATTGCGTAGAAGCATATGCCTCTTAGGTTGGGTGATATTGAGCGTTATTGTTCATCCACTTCAGCATTTTTTAATCAATAGTACCCTCACACCATACCATGGGTGCTATTGTGAGGGCGCTATTAAATGCTCGCCAAGGCTATAACAAGGGATAAAGGAGGTGTAACACCCCGTGTTCGGAAGTCAAAGTCAAGATTGAAGTCAAAGGAAGAAAAGATTGCTAATTGCGATCTGTCTCTCCTTGCTCAATTACTGTTTTGATTTCTTTGACTTTTAATTAGTCTATTTTATTATCGCGTTGATAGTATTATGTGGAGTATCTACTAATAATCGCATATTAATCGCTATTAATCGCATGTTTTATCGCGTTATCGCTATCGCAATCGCACTCGCAATTCGAATTACGCATTTTGGTTATTGTTATACGTGTGTGTGCCTTATGTGTTACTTGTGCATGTTTATTTATGTTATGGATGGTAATCAATCGAAACGCAATCGAACTCAATCGCAATCGAATCGCAAACACTAAACGGATACGAAATAAGGATGCTTGTATGTTGATATAGTAGTTGGGATTAAAAGTAATTTGACTAGGAAACTTTATTACATCGCAACGCTCGCAATCGCAATCGAAACGACAAGATTCGTCGCACCGAACACACGAATCAGATGGCTGACCTACCAGGAGACCGGCCGATCGAACAGCCGCTCGATCGATCGACCAGCTGTTCGATCGGACTGCCTAACCGATCGACCAGCTCCTTTCCACTTTGGGTAACCCTATAAATACCCCTTGTCACCATCACACTTTCCACTTTTGGCAACTGACGTCCGACCAGCGCTCTAACCTTGCTTTTTCTCCGATTTCTCGCAATTTCAGTAAGATCTCGTCCTAAATCCTGTACTTCCTTAATCTACACGCACTCCTACACCTTTCTATCTTTTGAATCTTAACTTTTAACCGTGAAATCATCAAGATTCAAGGTGTTCTAGGATGACGTCATCATGTGTTCATGGGAACTTCATGTTTTGGCCTCAATCCACCAAGAACAACTTAGATCTAACTAATTTTCACATAAACAAACAAAGATCTTTCATAAGATCTGAACATATTCACAATGAAAAGGATTGAAAGATGGTTTTCCAACTTTCTTTCAACTCTTTTACACTCAATGCATAAAAAACCGATAGAATCGGAGCTTGTGCCGACTTACTACTCATTCTTGTGGTTGTGATGGTTCAAGATCTGGATTCTATCCATGAGATTACCGATTTCGGGATTAAACATGGAACACCGTCTCGAACAGTTAACCGACCGGATTTGGATGATTCCTGTCCGATCAGGCTACCAAGTCGTGACGAGGTTTCTGTTGTCTAATGCGTTATCAAAACATCTCGATAAAACGAAAAACTATCAAAACAACCAAGTATAAAACGAACGGAACGACCAGGACAGAATGCCGTCTGATCGGACTGTCGTCCGAACGAGTTGTCACCCGTTCGATCTACACCTTGGTCCCACGATTAACTTTGTTTTTGAAACCCTGAAGAATGAACATTGAACGAAGAGCTGACCGATCGGGTTACCATTCGATCGGATTACCACTCGACCATGTAATTTTCTGACTTCAACACTTAAACAATTTTCAACAGGTTCAATACACGAGGGATGCCACCCGATCGAACAACTGTCCGATCGAGTGACAACCTGCTGTGAACTTGTTCTCACTAAAAGTGTCCAACCTATCGGACAGTCGCCCGATCGAACGGTCGTTCGATCAATCGACCTGAAAGGCAGAGATACTTCAATGTTTTCAAAATGCTACAACGAAAACTTCAAAAGTCAAGCCATCATACACAAACACATCCTTCCTAAAGGAAGTAACAATCCACTCGAACGGCCATCCGATCGGATGACCATCCGAGCGGACTATCACCCGAATGATCGGTTGTCCAATCGGACTACCATCCGATCGAACTGCTGATCGACCCCACTATCACTTGTTCCGTTTTACGCGTCGCTCATCGTTATGCAATCAATCTGTTTAGGCTAACCCTACTCTCTAGGGCTCCCTTCAATCCATCAATCGCTGTGAGTATACTCGATCCCTTTTTGCTTTACGCACTTTTGGGTGTTACATACGTTACTTATACAAAATCACATCGAACACACTACGCAATACTTTAAACGCTAACCGTTATCGCATGTATACGTGACTTAATGAATGCTTGTTTGTTATGTTTACACATGGAATGTTGTCTACCTACCTTAGCAACGGTAGTACTATTAGTTTGGACTCAGCACCCGTTCACTCGGGGGTTGTTAAGGACAATTACCTACATGGCTCACAGTGGTGAGTATGTATCGCGAACTGCCTTGGGCAGTCAATCCGCAGTCATTGGTATCGATAGGTTTATGTCGATAACTAACATGCCTCATTTCACTCTGTGTACGTGCTGGTTATGCGTAACGATTTCGAACTCTATATGCTATTATCAAACTTGTATGCTCACCTTTACACTATGTGTATTGACTTTTACTTTAACGTATGTGACAGGTGCTTAAGTTGCTAGGATGCTTTATCTTGCGGTGATGAAATTGAGGCTAGGGAAGGTCTAGAAACCAATAAACAATTGTCTGTAATAAAAATCTAAGTTGTCGGAACAGAACAATTTGACTAGATCTTTTCTGTAATAATTATGTTATCTTTTAAGACATGGTATGGGACATGTTGTTTAATTAATTGGTAATGATAGTTGTTATGGAAACTTCTAGACAATCTGTTTCGCTCAGTGCCATGCCCCGATGTTTCCGCCATCGGTTGGGGTGTGACAGATTGGTATCAGAGCCATAACTATAGGGAATTAGGCAAGACTCGAGCTAGTCCGGGTCGATGTCTTAGAGACCTAGTCTATAGTTAGGTACTAACAGACCAACTTGTACATATCCTGTAAGGGGTTTGTACAAGCTTACTTGCTGTTTCTCGCTATTCTCACCTATGCTACACTATCGCTGCACTCGAAATTTTCAAAAACGAATAAGCGATTAAGTCGAGATTAGGTGTGAAAACCGCAAACTCTCGACCAAATTGCTTATTCAGCCCACATTTTTATCTATAAACACGAGACTTTGCGTTGAACCAGGAGTGAAATCCATACTTTGGCGCATAGTTCTCTTTTATTTTATCAAAATAGGAACGAAGTTGTTAAGCCAGGGGTGAAACCCTAACCTTGACGACTTGTTCCGACCTCTACTTGGTTTTACAAAACTCTCACCAAGGTCTCGACGGACTCCAACGACATGAAGTCACAATAAGACTAAAAGGATGCGTGCCAAGCCCAAGATTCGAGGCGAAAGCACAATCCTAAAGGTCAAAGTGTGTACAACAAGTCCTTGAGAATAGTCGAATCACTTTGGATAGTCAATGTCTAATAGCCGCAGACAATCTAATCCTCGATTTTTATATGTTTTGATTCTGAGCCCGCAACTTGTAACAATCCTCAAATAAACCGACACTCTCATAATATTTCAGACACCCCAGTATATTTTAAAATGTCCCAATATGTCTTTAATTACACCCCGTATGTGAAAACCGAGCCCGAAATACAGTATAGCATTAAAAATAAAATAAAAATCTGATTTTTAAGTTCAGGCGGGCCGCGTAAAGGATCCTTAACCCTTACGCGAGCCGCGTCAACTTATTGAGCAGGCGGGCTCCGGTGTCGCCACGTGTGTGTGTGCGTGTTGGACCTACCCCATGACCCGGACACCCTATGCCCTACCCGGGCTAGTACGCGGGCCGCGTAAGCCCCGCTTATATGTTACGCGGGCCGCGTGAGACCCAGAATCAAGCACTATATAAGGAGGCCTCGGGCTTCAATAGCAAATCGTTCATTTTCTTTTCTGTATCTCGAATTCTCTCAATAGTAGGCATAATTCCCGAGTATAATACCCCCTAATTAGCGAGGTTCTGCTCCGTTGTAAGTATTATAACACCAGTTTCGTAATAGATACGCTTCCCGATTGATTTAGGGTTCCGTAACAACTGTCGTGGTTCTGCCCGACGTAGTTGTTGGAATACCATCTCGGGGAGGGTATCATCAATATTTTCAAAGGGTTATGATACTAACCTATATACATTTGTGTAAATTATAGATTATAACCAGGAAACCCTTACGCGAAGTCTAAGATAGCAATGTGAGTTTATCCTCTTTTTGTTAACCTTTTTGTAATATTTTACAAAACCTTAAATGTTTTACAATGCGATTAAGCGGTGATTGAGTCTTTGTAGTTCTTCAATTACTGCCGGTATGTTGGGGTTTTGTATACAAAATTTACTACACTGTGAGTAGTAAGTCGGGATGACAACACGTTACCATTGGACGAAGAGTTAGCCAATGTGTAATATGACCCACAAGTCAAGATTGACAGTACTGAATGAGTAATTGTGTAGAAATAAACAATGTGATCGCTCTCAATACTGTTTTAATTAATAAAATGTTTCTTGATTAAACTGGGATTCACTCACCAGTATTTCCCACTGACAAATGTTTTTAAAACGCGTTTCAGGTAACACAATGTGACAGCCAATTAATAAAAAGCCAGCTGGAGAGCACTGAAGGCTTGGGAAAAATGTGGCTATAAAAGTTACCTAAAAGACGATGTTTTAAATTCAATAAAATAGGGTTTATCCCTATAAACGTATTGTAATAAGAAACTTGGGGTTTACCCATGTGATTATTAATATCCAAGAAGGTGGTTTTACTCTGATAAACATTTCCTAACTACGGTCCTGATGTAATTTCCGCTGCCAAATTAACCAACTGATACCACCGAAATTCTGAGTTCGCGTCCGCCCGTTCCCGGGACAGATAAGGGATCGGGGGTTGCTACAGAAGGTGGTATCAGAGCCTAGCCACTGGTCTAAGCCAAAGAAGCGTTCTGCTAACACTTAAAATCTTAATTTTGTGTTAGGAAATAATTTATGTGATTATGTGTTTTGTGTTCTTTGACTATTTGTTAGTTTACAGTATGAGTGATCAAGGACCCTCAGACATGTGTCGTCAGTTGTCTGATTCACCTAGGAGTGAAGGTACCTCTTCACAGCCTGCCCTTTCTGGGTATTCTGCTGATCAGGAAGAAGGGATGTTTGCCTTTAAAGCTCAGTTAGAAGAGTCATTCCCTCATAAGAAAAGAGGATGGTTTAGTAAGGAAGCATTTGCGCATAGGAAAAGAATGTGAAAGTTGCAACAGCAAAGAGCATTAGCAGCCGTTAAGCGAAAGACAGATGCCCATACACAGGATATGCTTAATAGAAGCCTAGCCAATTTACATATCCTAGCTACAACTGCTGCTGACCCAAGTCTGGAACAACTAGTAGCCCCAGAACCCTTACTTTTGATTCCCACTCAACCAATGGAAGTAGAAATGCATGAATTTAACCCTGAGGAGATACCTAGGATACCAGCCCCTAATCCTCTAGATCCAAATTATGATCCATGGTTTGATGATCTTAGGGATTATGTGCCACGCTATCACTTAAACGAAGAAACCTTGCCGAACTTAGCAGCATATCCAGGTTTGGACCCACTAGATCCCTATTTTGACAATGATGAATACATTAGGGAGATTTTGGAGAATCCATACCCTCAGGAGAATCCAGTACCTCGGTACCCAGAGCCAATACCAGTACCTGCACCCCCAATGAGTGCAGAGAATTTGCAAGAACTTCGAAATTTTGGAGAAGAAATCATAGAAAGCAGCGAGAGGATGAGGTATGTAGGAGAGCAACTCGTATGGAAATACGATGAGCGCCAGATGGATTTCAGGGGAAATCCATATCCCTGAAAGAGATGATGAAGTTGGTAACAATAATAAAATAAATAAAATATGTGTAATAATAATAAATCTATCGTAGTATAGACCACTCTGTGGTTAACGAGGCATAGTAGTATTGTAATTTTTTTTATTTATGTTTTAGTGTGTATTTGACGCATACTATATAGAAAAGAGTAAAGTCACAATGCATGACGTTTTTGACCAATATGTGTATTATGTGGTTGTTACTTAAACTATTTATGTATTTTATTAATGACTGGTAAATGTTTAAAATTCAGATGACCGACGAAGGAAATCAAGGAAATCTGAATAATGATAACCAGAGTAACATTAACGTGGTTAATGAGAATCCAAGCATCAATAACAATGGAAACCAAATGGATAATAGTGCCGTTCAACACATAGTGGCACAAGGAATTATAGATGCAATGCCATTTATTATTCAAACGATTCAAGAAGCGAATAATAAAAGTAAGCATAGCAGTAAGCGACCAATTGAACCAGAACACAGCGTGAACAATGGACCCGTACTTCAAGTGCCCATTCCCAAAAGAAGAAGAACCGTGTCTTACGGTTGTTCTAACAAGGAATTCTGGTCCTGCAAACCAATGGAATTCTCGTGCAATGAAGGGGCCATTGCAACCTTACGCTGGATAGAGAAAACTGAGGCAGTCTTAAGAATAAGCATGTGTGCTGAAGAAGATAAGATATTGTTTGCTTCTAATCTGTTTAAGAATTCAGCACTACAATGGTGGAACACTATCCTCCAATCAAGAGGAAGTGATAAAACTTACAATATGGAATGGGAAGAATTTAAAGACAAGGTAGAAAGGAAATTCTACCCACCCAATGAGAAGGAACAGATAGCAAACAAATTCCTAAACCTTAGGATCACTGGTGTGGATAGTAAGGGATACACTAAATTATTCTTCGAATATGCTAGAATAGTGCCAACTCTTGCTTCACCTGAACCAGTATTGATCTCCCGTTAGTCAAGGCATCTAGACCTCAAACTATAGAAGAAGCTGTAGAACTAGAAAATACCTTGACTGATGAATTAGTTCGTACCCAAGAAGAGGATCAAAGGAGGAACCTAACCCAGAAGCTCACACAAGAATTTCGTTCTGGAAATTTTAATCGTGGGAAAAATATAGGTTCTACCTCTACACCTTACTGTAAGAATTGCAAAAGAAAGCATTCAGGAAGATGCTCCATATACTGTAACTTTTGCAAAATATCGGGACACAAGGAAGAAGATTGCAGGAAGAAAGCTAACAATAGGATATGTTACAACTACGGAGAACAAGGTTATATCAAGCCTAACTGTCCAAAATTGGCTCCAGCTACAAACAACAAGAATTCTAAAAATGCTAGAGCATTTGTTCTGACTGCAGATGAAGCCAAGATGATTCCAGATGTCATAGCTGGTACGTTTTTAGTTAATGATGTTTTTGCTAAAGTATTATTTGACTCTGGTGCAAACCAAAGTTTTATTAATACATCATTTTGCAAATTTCTAAATCATTCATTAACTAAACTACCACAAGAATGCTTAGTAGAGACAGCTAATGGAGAAACCGTTAGGATTTCTGAAATCTTGCAGGGAGCAAGCATAGAAATTTTAAATCAGAAGTTTATTGCAAACCTTTATCCCATGAATCTGGCAGGATTCGATGTTGTTCTAGGAATGGATTGGTTAATAGCCAATAAAGCCAGTATTTTATGTGATCAAAAGTCAATTCAAGTAAATTCACCAAAAGGTAAAACGATCACAATTAAAGGAGATAAAGCATCTAAATCCACAAAATTTATCTCTATAATAAAAACTGCAAGTTATATAAGGAAATGTTCTATAGTGTATTTGATTTCCATAATCACTAACACTAAAGGAAAGGATTTAAAAGATATTCCAGTAGTATCTCAGTTTTCAGATGTATTTCCAGAAGAATTGCCAGGGCAACCTCCAGATAGAGAAGTTGAATTCAGAATCCATTTAATACCAGGAACAGCACCGATTGCCAAAGCACCTTACCGTTTGGCACTTGCAGAAATGCAAGAATTAAAGAAAAAATTAGAAGAATTATTAGAGAAAGAATTTATACAACCAAGTTCATCGCCATGGGGAGCGCCGATACTGTTTGTTAAAAAGAAGGACAGATCAATGCGTATGTGCATTGACTACCGTGAATTAAACAAGGTCACGATTAAGAATCGGTACCCATTACCAAGAATCGATGATCTGTTCGATCAACTACAAGGAGCTCGATTTTTCTGTAAAATCGATTTAAGGTGAGGATATCATCAATTAAAGGTACAGGAAGAGGATATTCCTAAGACCGCATTTAGAACAAGGTATGGCCATTATGAATTTACTTTCATGCCATTTGGTTTAACCAATGCCCCAGCTGCATTTATGGACATGATGAACCGAATATGTAAGCCATATTTGGATAAATTCATAATTGTTTTCATAGATGATATTCTCATTTACTCTAAGAATAAGGAAGATCATGCAAAGCATTTGGACGCACTTTTAAGTTTATTAAGAAAGGAAAAGCTTTATGCTAAGTTTTCTAAGTGCGAATTTTGGTTAGAACAGGTACAGTTTCTTGGACACCTAGTCAATCATGAAGGAATTCATGTGGATCCAACATGCGATTACTAAATGGAAAACCCCTGAGTCACCAATCGAGGTTAGAAGTTTCCTAGGATTGGCCGGTTATTATAGAAGATATATTCAAGATTTTTCTAGAATAGCCATTCCCTTAACTAAGCTAACCTGTAAATCTGTTAAATTTGAATGGGGATTAAAACAAGAAGAAGCCTTTAGAATCCTTAAGCATAAATTAGCCCATACACCCATACTAGCATTACCAGAAGGAACTGAAGATTTTGTAGTCTATTGTGACGCTTCTAAATTAGGTTATGGATGTGTATTAATGCAACGTCAAAAGGTTATAGCTTACGCATCTAGACAACTTAAGAATCATGAAGAGAATTATTCAACCCATGATTTAGAATTAGGAGCTATAATTTTTGCTCTTAAGATTTGGAGACATTACCTTTATGGTAGTAAGTTTACCATATTCACTGATCATAAGAGTTTAAGGTATGTTTTCAAACAAAAGGAGTTGAATATGAGACAAAGACGCTGGATGGAGATGCTTAGTGATTATGATTATGATATCTAGTATCATGAAGGAAAAGCAAATGTAGTGGCAGATGCTTTAAGCCGAAAGTATCATGAAAAGCCAAAAAGGGTACGTTCTCTTAAATTAAATCTGCAAGTAGATTTAAATGATCAAATTAGAGAAGCCCAAGAATCAGTAATCAAGGATGATACTGAAAAATTGAAAGGTGTGATTAAGGAATTAAAACAAGGAACAAATGGAATTTGGAGATTTCATGAAAAGAGAATATGGATACCTAAATTAGGAAACCTACGTCATCGTATATTAGAAGAAGCCCATAAATCCAAATATACGATGCATCCAGGAAATGATAAGATGTATCAAGATTTAAGAAAGAATTTCTGGTGGATAGGAATGAAAAAGGATATAGCAGCTTATGTTTCTAAATGTTTAACCTGTTCACAAGTCAAAGCTGAACACCAGAAACCCTCAGGATTTCTACAACAATTAGAAATGCCAGTATGGAAATGGGAATTGATAACAATGGATTTTGTTACTAAATTACCCAAAACAAAGAAAGGAAATGATACAATCTGGGTGATTGTAGATAGGCTAACCAAGTCAACTCATTTCCTACCAATGAAGGAAACTTTCAGCATGGAACAACTAGCTAAATTATATGTAAATGAAATTGTTTCTTTACATGGAATTCCTTTATCAATTGTTTCTGATAGGGATAGCTGATTTACCTCTCATTTTTGGTCAAGTTTCCAAAAGGCCATGGGAACCAAGTTAAATCTGAGCACAGCTTATCATCCTCAAACAGATTAACAAAGTGAAAGAACAATTCAGACAATGGAGGACATGCTTAGAGCTTGTGTAATTGATTTCGGAGGTAATTGGGACGATCACTTAACTTTAATAGAATTTTCATATAATAACAGTTATCACACAAGTATCAATGCTGCACCATTCGAAGCACTTTATGGACGAAAGTGCCGAACCCCAGTCAGTTGGGCAGAAATTGGGGAAAAGCAACTATCTGGACCTGAGATAGTGCAAGAAGCAGCCGACAAGATCATTCAAGTCAAGGAACGACTAAAAACAGCACGTGATCGACAAAAGAGCTATGCTGATAACCGACGCAAGCCATTGGAATTTCAAGTAGGAGATAAAGTATTGTTGAAAGTCTCTCCTTGGAAAGGAGTGGTAAGATTCATCAAAAGAGGGAAGCTAAGTCCCAGGTATATTGGACCTTTTAAGATTATTAGAAGAATAGGACATGTAGCCTATCAGCTACAACTGCCAGAGGAAATGGCAGAAATACATGATGTGTTTCATGTATCTAATCTCAAGAAATGCTTAGCTGATGAATCGCTAATGATACCTCTTAAGGATATAGAGGTAAATGAACAACTCAAGTTTGTAGAAAGACCTATACAGATTGAAGACATGAAAGTCAAGAATCTCAAACATAAGAGACTAGTTCTGGTCAAAGTGAAGTGGGACTCCCAAAGAGGACCTGAGTACACATGGGAGCTTGAATCTGAAATGCAAAAGAAATATCCGCACTTGTTCCAGTAGATCTCGAGGACGAGCTCTAAAACAAGGTGGGGAGGATGTAACAATCCTCAAATAAACCAACACTCTCATAATATTTCCGACACCCCAGTATATTTTAAAATGTCCCAATATGTCTTTAATTACACCCCATATGTGAAAACCGAGCCCGAAATACAGTATAGCATTAAAAATAAAATAAAAATCTGATTTTAAGTTCAGGCGGGCCGCGTAAAGGATCCTTAACCCTTACTCGGGCCGCGTCAACTTATTGAGCAGGCGGGCTCCGGTGTCGCCACGTGTGTGTGTGCGTGTTGGACCTACCCCATGACCCGGACACCCTATGCCCTACCCGGGCTAGTACGCGGGCCGCGTAAGCGCCGCTTATATGTTACGCGGGCCGTGTGAGACCCAGAATCAAGTACTATATAAGGAGGCATCGGGCTTCAATAGCAAATCGTTCATTTTCTTTTCTGTATCTCGAATTCTCTCAATAGTAGGCATAATTCCCGAGTATAGTACCCCCTAATTAGCGAGGTTCTGCTCCGTTGTAAGTATTATAACCCCAGTTTCGTAATAGATACGCTGCCCGATTGATTTAGGGTTCCGTAACAACTGTTGTGGTTCTGCCCGACGTAGTTGTTGGAATACCGTCTCGTGGAGGGTATCATCAATATTTTCAAAGGGTAATGATACTAACCTATATACATTTGTGTAAATTATAGATTATTCCCAGGAAACCATTACGCGAAGTCTAAGATAGCAATGTGAGTTTATCCTCTTTTTGTTAACCTTTTTGTAATATTTTACAAAACCTTAAATGTTTTACAATGCGATTAAGCGGTGATTGAGTCTTTGTAGTTCTTCAATTACTGCCGGTATGTTGGGGTTTTGTACACAAAATTTACTACACTGTGAGTAGTAAGTCGGGATGACAACACGTTACCATTGGACGAAGAGTTAGCCAATGTGTAATATGACCCACAAGTCAGGATTGACAGTACTGAATGAGTAATTGTGTAGAAATAAACAATGTGATCGCTCTCAATACTGTTTTAATTAATAAAATGTTTCTTGATTAAACTGGGATTCACTCACCAGTATTTCCCACTGACAAATGTTTTTAAAACGCGTTTCAGGTAACACAATGTGACAGCCAATTAGTAAAAAGCCAGCTGGAGAGCACTGAAGGCTTGGGAAAAATGTGGCTATAAAAGTTACCTAAAAGACGATGTTTTAAATTCAATAAAATAGGGTTTATCCCTAAAAACGTATTGTAATAAGAAACTTGGGTTTTACCCATGTGATTATTAATATCCAAGAAGGTGGTTTTACTCTGATAAACATTTCCTAACTACGGTCCTGATGTAATTTCCGCTGCCAAATTAACCAACTGATACCACCGAAATTCTGAGTTCGCGTCCGCCCGTTCCCGGGACAGATAAGGGATCGGGGGTTGTGACACAACTGCTGACTCTGATGATTCATCGATTTTATGTGTTTATATGTGTTTTTACCTGCTTACGTGTTTAATTTTTCGGATTTATTCGATTTTCGCTTTCACTTTGATCGACACGCATGACTCGCATTGCATTTCTATCTCAATACGCTAACAAATCGTTACCATTCATGGGACGACTTTACACCACGCTATTTACTATACTACACGTCTATGCTATGCTACTCGCTATGTTATTCGTGATCGCTATTCTCGAACTCTTGCGAACTTTAAATGATAGGATCCTGTATTCTGAGGTAGTCAGAATGCTCTACGTGTCTCTATATGCATCCTGTGATTTCATGCGTATGTGCTTCTGTGCTTCTGTGCCCTACGTGTTTATGTGCTTATGTGTTTATGTGCTTATGTGAATCTGTGATTATGTGCCTACGTGTTTATGTGATACATGTTTCATTGTGTTCCTGAGCTTTAGTAGTATTATACGTGAGAGGTGAGATTCGATTATGACGTGTCTGAGACCAATGACGATGTAGGTTGCAGACAATGTCAACTGGACCATCATCTGAGGAGTCCAGAACCGAACCTCCTAAAGTTGTGCCTTAAATCGTGAGTGAAATTTACGAGAATGTCAGCAAATCATCTGAGGAGTCCAGAACCGAACCTCCTAAAGTTGCTACCAACTGCTTTCAGCTTCAAGCAGTTCAAGGCTTGCGGTCCAAAGGAATTCACTGGAGAAGATGGGCCAACGGCTATATTTCAATGGTTCGACTCCATCGAAGTCACTCTGCGCCAGAGTGGATGTCCGAAAAATCTCCGCACTCTAAACGCTACCGACGTCTTCCAGTCCCACATGTTAGACTGGTAGACGACCGAGAGAAACAAACGCGGAAATGATGCAACCTATGAGCTGACATGGGAAGAGTTGAAGGCCATCATGATGGATGAGTTCTGCCCTCCCCATGAACGCCAAAAGCTGGAGGACGAATTCTGGAACATTAAGCAAAAGGAAGGTGACAACGCTGCCCTGACTGCTCGCTTTAAGTAGCTCAGCATCATCTGTCCGGATCAAGTGAAGAAGCCCGACATGGCGATCAAGAAGTACATCCGAGCTCTACCCGATTGTGTTGCAGATTTTGTGCATGCCGCAAAGACAGCAACGATCGAAGAAACCTACTTGCTTGCCGCTGAAATCAACGACAAGTGAGTAAAAGCTGGTTTTTGGGATAAAACTTCGAAGAACCTGCACCAAGTCACCGCCGCACCAACCGCTGAAACCGCCGCCGCACAACCGTCAAAGTCTTCACGCCGCAAGAAGAAGAAAAACAACAGCAGCTCCAGCAACAAGAACTGTGCTGCCACCACCACTGCTGCTCCACTTCAAGTCGTACCGGCTCAGTAGCTGTCTCAGCACCGATCAGCCCCAGCAATCTATGCACCGCCTGCAAAGCGCACATACACAGGCCCCCACCCTGCCTGCCCAACATGCACATATCATCACCCGGTGGGTCTTGCCTGCCGTTTCTGCGCTCACCACAATATGTACGACCACTTCACTGCTAGCTGCCGTACTGGTCCCCGTCAAGCGCCAACTCAAGCCATTGCTCATCAAGCTCTGCTCCCAGCCCCACAAGGCCAACAAGCGGCTCAGGCACCCGCGGTCAACGCCCGAGTCTGCTTCACATGTGGTGATCCCAACGACTTTGCGAACATGTACCCGAACCGGGTTGTGAAGCAAGAGCCTCAGCAACACCAGCAGCAACGGCCTCAGCAGCAGCAACAAGCCGCACGCGCCAGAACTTTCAACATAAATGTGCGCCAAGCCCAGGCTGACAACAACGTGGTCAATGGTACGTTCCATGTGAATGGTATTTATGCATCGTGTTTGTTTGATACTGGAGCCGATTATTTCTTTGTGTCGTTTGAATTCGAGAAGCTCCTTAGTCGTAAGCGCTCCCATCTCCCCTCGACGTTCGATGTTGAAGTCGCTACCGGAAGAACTGTCGCCGTTAATTCTGTTCTTCGTGATTGTACTCTTGAGCTCAACAATCACATATTCCCAATCGACCTTATTCCGATGCATCTCGGAAGTTTTGACGTCATAGTAGGCATGGACTTTTTTCGCGAAAACCATGCTGAAGTTGTGTACTTCGATAAGATGATTCGATTCTCACTCGCGAATGGTGATCTATTGTGTGTCTATGGTGAAACTGCTTCGAAAGGTCTCAAGCTCATGTCATGTGTCCAAGCTAGCAAGTATCTCCACAAGGAATACAGAGCTTTCTTGGCTAACATTGTAGTAGCGGAGAAGGAAAAGAAAGGAAAGACAGAAGTGAAAGACGTTCCTGTGGTTCGTGAATTTCCTAATGTGTTCCCTAACGATCTTCCCGGCCTACCGCCAAGTCGTGATATCGACTTTCGTATCGACCTCATTCCTGGAGCCAACCCTGTTGCCAAAGCTCCTTACCGACTCGCACCTTCCGAAATGCGTGAACTCTCGAGTCAGCTTCAGGAATTACTTGAGAAAGGCTTCATTCGCCCGAGCACCTCTCCTTGGGGTGCGCCAGTCCTTTTCGTCAAAAAGAAGGATGAGTCATTCAGGATGTGCATCGACTACCGGGAATTGAATAAGCTAACTATCAAGAACCGCTATCCCCTGCCTCGCATTGATGATTTGTTTGACCAGCTACAAGGTGCTACGTGTTTCTCGAAGATCGATCTACACGCAGGCTACCACCAACTACGCATACAAGAGGATGATATACCCAAAACCGCGTTTCGCACCCGTTATGGCCATTATGAATTCGTTGTTATGCCTTTTGGTTTAACCAACGCACCCGCGGTTTTCATGGATCTGATGAATCGCGTGTGTAAACCATATCTCGACCGTTTCGTCATTATGTTCATCGACGAGGTCTTGATCTATTCCAAGTCGAAGGTCGAACACGCGCAACATCTACGTTTGGTTCTCGAGCTACTCCAGGGGAACCGACTCTATGCCAAGTTCTCCAAGTGTGAATTTTGGCTGGAGGAGGTTCAGTTCCTGGGACACATAGTAAATAGTCAAGGTATTCACGTCGATCCCGCAAAGATTAAAGCCGTTAAGAGTTGGATTACACCCAAGAACCCTTCTGAAGTCCGTTCTTTCCTCGGATTGGCGGGCTATTATCGACGCTTTATCGAAGGATTCTCAAAGATCGCTGTGTTGCTTACCGCCCTGATGCATAAGGACAAGCCTTTTGTTTGGGTAACCGAACAAGAGTCTGCCTTCCAAACCCTCAAGCACATGCTTTGCAATGCTCATGTTCTCACTCTACTAGACAGAAACGACGACTTCATTGTCTATTGTGATGCTTCCAACCTTGGTCTTGGTTGTGTTCTCATGCAACGGGACAAGGTTATAGCATACGCATCTCGTCAGGTCAAAATCCACGAGAAGAACTATATAACCAATGATCTCGAGCTAGGCGCGGTTGTTTTTGCGTTAAAGATTTGGCGACACTACCTGTATGGTACCAAGTGTACGATCTTCACCGATCATAGGAGCCTACAACATATCTTTAATGAGAAAGAACTTAATATGCGTCAACGCCGATGGGTAGAACTTCTCAACGATTACGACTGTGAGATTCGCTATCACCCAGGCAAAGCAAACGCACTCAGCAGACGGAGCTATCTACTCAGCATTCGTGATGTCCAAGCCCAATACGAGCTCGAGACCCTCATCCGCATAGCCGAGCATGCTTGTTTTAATGAACGCACTTTAAAGAAGGAAAGAATCTACCACGATGGAGCTCAACTGGTGAATAAGTCGAATGGGATATTCCACTTTCTGGACCGAATTTGGATCCCCAAGAGAACCAATTTACGACAGACTCTGATGGACGAAGCCCACAAATCTCGGTATTCTATTCATCCCAGTGTCGACAAAATGTACCAGGACCTTCGCTACAAGTACTGGTGGCCTGGCATGAAAAGGGATATCGCTCTCTACGTTGGAAAGTGCCTGAGTTGCTCGAAGGTCAAGGCTGAACATCAAAGACCCTCTGGCTTGCTCGAACAACCCCCGATCCCTATGTGGAAGTGGGAGAGTATAGCTATGGACTTCATAACCAAGCTCCCGCGCGCGTCATCAGGTCACGACAGCATCTGGGTTGTTGTTGACCGTTTGACCAAATCAGCTCACTTTTTGCCAATACAGGAAGACTACAAGGTAGAACGATTAGCCCGAATCTACACCAATGAGATCATTTGTCGACATGGGACGCCTCGCGACGTCATCTCTGACTGTGATGCTCTGTTTACCTCGCGACTATGGGAAACATTTCAAGCGGCTCTCGGTACTACGCTTAACCTAAGTACTGCATTCCACCCTCAAACCGACAGTCAGACTGAAAGAACGATCTGTACTCTTGAAGACATGCTCCGTTCATGTGTCATAGATTTCGGTGGTAATTGGGATGCATACCTGCCGTTAGTCGAATTCTCGTACAACAACAGTTATCATTCCAGCATTCAAATGGCACCATTCGAGACTTTATACGGAAGAAAATGTCGATCGCCTATTGTATGGCACGAGATCGGTCACTCGCAATTAACCAGTCCAGAGCTATTGCAAGAAACGACTGACAAAGTCCTCCAAATCCGAGACAACTTGTTGAAAGCTCGAAGTCGTCAAAAAAGTTACGCCGATAGACGACGCAAGCCCCTTGAATTTGATGTTGGCGACTACATACTCCTAAAGGTATCACCTTGGAAGGGTGTAGTCAGATTCAGCAAGAAAGGGAAACTAGCGCCTCGATATGTTGGACCTTTTAAGATTCTGGAAAGGATCGGAAAAGTCGCCTACAGACTCGAACTACCGGAGGAACTTAGTAATGTCCACCCGACTTTTCATGTGTCAAACCTCCGAAAGTGCCTAGCTGAGCATGATTTAATTGTACCTCTCGATGACCTCCAAGTAAACGATACACTACACTTCGTGGAGAAGCCTGTCGAAATCATGGATCGCCAAACCAAGCAGCTCAGACGCTCGCGCATTCCTATTGTGAAAGTCCGATGGGAAGGCAAATGTCGCAACCCCCGATCCCTGATTCCCGAGAACGGGCGGCCGCGAGCCAGTTTCGGTGGTATTGTGGTATTAGTCTAATTTGGCAGCGGAAATTTTCATCAGGACCGTAGTTAGGAAATATTTAATCAGAGTAAAATACCACTCTTTTTATAACTTTAAATAAATGAGATAAAACCCAAGTTCATAGTACACACATTTTCATAGGAATATATCCTATTTTATTTAATAAAAACATCTATTTTATTTTAGGTAACTTCATTGCCACTTTTACAAGCCTTCAGTGCTGTCCAGCTGGCTTCTATTTGGCTTTCACATTTTGTTACCTGAAACGCGTTTTAAAAACATTTGTCAGTGGGAAATACTGGTGAGTGAATCCCAGTTTAATCAAGTTTAAATAAAAAGTCACAGTGCACAGTATTGAGGGTGCATCCGCAATTACATTTGTTTCCAAGTTATATCAATTACCACCACACGGTAATGTCGTTCCGACTTATGGTCATGTTACTCCTTTACCAGGTGGTAACAAATTTTGTATACAAAACCCCAAATTTACCGACTGTAATTATATTCTTACAAATACTCAATAACTGTTATTCGCATGGAAAGATATTTAAGGTTTTGTAAAACAGTTCACAAAAAGGTTTACAAAAAGTGGATCAACTCACATTGCTGTTATAGGGTTTTCAGTAAGGATTTCCTGGGAATAATCTATAATTTACACAAAAGCACACGTGTTAGTACAATAACCCAATTTAACATTAGCAATACCCTCCCCGAGACGGTATTCCAACGATTACGTCGGGCAGAACCACGACATCCGTTACGGAACCCTAGATCAATCGGGCAGAGTATCTAATACGTCTCCAGGGGTTATAATACTTACAATGGAGCAGAACTTCGCTATTTAGGGGGATATAATACCCGCGTATAATAAGCCTACTATAGAAATTGAGATTGAGAAATTGAGAATGAGCGAGTTCGACTTGAGATCCGATGCTATCTATTTATCGGTGCTGAATTCAACTTTTAGGCGGGCCGCGTAAGGTAAGGCGAAGCCTTACGCGGCCTGCGTCAACACCTGGTCAACCTATAGCTTATCCGGCTCATCCTATAGACCCGCCACGATGTCGACACGTGTCAGCTCAGGGTGTCTCCGCGTTGTTGATCTCTCGCGGCCCGCGTTAACTTAAACGGGGTCTTACGCGGCCCGCTTGAACTAAAGAAACTTAAAAGAATCCGGTATCCACTTTGATACCGCCCGCGTAAACGGTTGGGGTGGGTCTACGCGGCCCGCCTCAGCCCTAGATTTAAACTTTTATTTATTTTAATTACTATTTTATATATTTCGGGTTCGGTTTTCACATACGGGTTGTATTTAAAAACATAAAGGAACATTTAAAATATACTAGGGTGTCGGAAATATTCAAGAGTGTCGGTTTTATTGAGGGTTGTTACAGCAAACGAGGCGCAGAGTTCACTTGGGAACTCGAAAGCAACATGAAGGCGAAGTATCCGCAGTTGTTTGTTACGGCTTCGGCCTAATTTTGTGACGAAATTCCCTCAACTAGGGGAGGCTGTAACACCCAGTGTTCGGAAGTCAAAGTCAAAGTCAAGATTGAAGTCAAAGGAAGAAAAGATTGCTAATTGCGACCTGTCTCTCCTTGCTCAATTCCTGTTTTGACTTCTTTGACTTTTAATTAGTCTATTTTATTATCGCGTTGATTGTATTATGTGGAGTATCTACTAATAATCGCATATTAATCGCTATTAATCGCATGTTTTTATCGCGTTATCGCCCTCGCAATCGCCCTCGCAATTCGAATTACGTATTTTGGTTATTGTTATACGTGTGTGTGTTCCTTATGTGTTACTTGTGCATGTTTATTTATGTTATGGATGGTAATCAATCGAAACGCAATCGAACTCAATCGCAATCGAATCGCAAACGCTAAACGAATACGAAATAAGGATACTTGTATGTTGATATAGTAGTTGGGATTAAAAGTAATTTGACTAGGAAATTTTATTACATCGCAACGCTCGTAATCGCAATCGAAACGACAAGATTCGTCGCACCGAACACCCGAATCAGATCGCCGATCGACCAGGAGACCGGCCGATCGAACAGCCGCTCGATCGATCGACCAGCTGTTCGATCGGACTGCCTAACCGATCGACCAGCTCCTTTCCACTTTGGGTAACCCTATAAATACCGCTTGTCACCATCACACTTTCCACTTTTGGCAACTGATGTCCGACCAGCGCTCTAACCTGGCTTTTTCTCCGATTTCTCGCAATTCCGGTAAGATCTCGTCCTAAATCTTGTACTTCCTTAATCTACACGCACTCCTACACCTTTCTATCTTTTGAATCTTAACTTTTAACCGTGAAATCATCAAGATTCAAGGTGTTCTAGGATGATGTCATCATGTGTTCTTGAGAACTTCATGTTTTGGCCTCAATCCACCAAGAACAACTTAGATCTAACTGATTTCCACATAAACAAACAAAGATCTTTCAAAAGATCTGAACATATTCACAATGAAAAGGATTGAAAGATGGTTTTCCAACTTTCTTTCAACTCTTTTACACTCTATGCATACAAAACTGATAGAATCGGAGCTTGTGCCGACTTACTACTCATTCTTGTGGTTGTGATGGTTCAAGATCTGGATTCTATCCATGAGATTACCGATTTCGGGATTAAACATGGAACACCGTCTCGAACAGTTAACCGGCCGGATTTGGGTGATTCCTGTCCGATCAGGCTACCAAGTCGTGACGAGGTTTCTGTTGTCTAATGCGTTATCAAAACATCTCAATAAAACGACAAACTATCAAAACAACCAAGTATAAAACGAACGGAACGACCAGGACGGAATGCCGTCCGATCGGACTGTCGTCCGAACGAGTTGTCACCCGTTCGATCTACACCTTGGTCCCACGATTAACTTTGTTTTTGAAATCCCGAAGAATGAACATTGAACGAAGGGCTGACCGATCGGGTTACCATTCTATCGGATTACCACTCGACGATGTAATGTTCTGACTTCAACACTTAAACAATTTTCAACAGGTTCAATACACGAGGGATGTCACCCGATCGAACATCTGTCCGATCGAGTGACAACCTGCTGTGAACTTTTTCTCACTAAAAGTGTCCAACCTATCGGACAGTCGCCCGATCGAACGGTCGTTCGATCGATCGACCTGAAAGGCAGATATACTTCAATGTTTTCGAACACACTACGCAATACTTTAAACGCTAACCGTTATCGCATGTATACGTGACTTAATGAATGCTTGTTTGTTATGTTTACACATGGAATGCTGTCTACCTACCTTAGCAACGGTAGTACTATTAGTTTGGACTCAGAACCCGTTCACTCGGGGGTTGTTAAGGACAATTACCTACATGGCTCACAGTGGTGAGTATGTATCGTGAACTGCCTTGGGCAGTCAACCCGCTGTCATTGGTATCGATAGGTTTATGTCGATAACTAACATGCCTCATTTCACTCTGTGTACGTGCTGGTTATGCGTAACGATTTCGAACTCTATATGCTATTATCAAACTTGTATGCTCACCTTTACACTATGTGTATTGACTTTTACTTTAACGTATGTGACATGTGCTTAAGTTGCTAGGATGCTTTATCTTGCGGTGATGAAATTGAGGCTAGGGAAGGTCTAGAAACCAATAAACAATTGTCTGTAATAAAAATCTGAGTTGTCGGAACAGAACAATTTGACTAGATCTTTTCTGTAATAATTATGTTATCTTTTAAGACATGGTATGGGACATGTTGTTTAATTAATTGGTAATGATAGTTGTTATGGAAACTTCTGGATAATCTGTTTCGATCAGTGCCATGCCCCGATGTTTCCGCCATCGGTTGGGGTGTGACAGGAGGTTACGCGGGACCAAATCAATTCAATATTAATAAAAGGGGATGCTATTGATAGGGGAAGGGCTTTATCTCATTTCTTGAATGTTAAAGGGGGAAACTATTGGTTGATGTGGCATAATGTGGATGAGGTTACATAATTAAGCCCTTAGGTGATGCATTACATACCCTCCAGCCTAGAGGTGAGGTCTGGTTTAAACCTGGGCAAGGATGATTAATATAGAATTATTAGAGTAGTAAAGTAGAGAGAACGTTGCCATCCAAAAAAATAATATCTAAGTTTATTATTATTATTATTATTGTTGTTGTTGTTGTTGTTGTTGTTGAAGTACAAACCTTTGGAATAAAAAGGTAATTTCGACTCGATATGGATGATATTAATACGCAAAATATTAAGATGGTATGATATATTGGGTTATAAAGTAAAAGTTTAAAATTTTAAACATGAAATACTTAGACACAATATATTAAGACGATATGATATATTTGTTATAAAGTAAAAGTTTCTACATTCTAACGTAAAGACCGATCATCTCCTTCCCTTCAATGTAGCAGTTGTTTAATCTCCTAATAAGTGACATCTTCATCTTATTTTTATTCATTTTTTAAACTTTATTATTGTAGTGAAATTAACCACTCTGCTGTGTCGCATGGGTTCTCTCTCGTAGTTAACTAATTGGTTAGGGATCATAAATATTAATATTAAGTGAAGATAAATAGTAGTTATATACTTATATCAATGCATCTAACGGTCAAACATAATTTTTTATTTTAAACGGCAACCAACTCTTTATATAAATAAAGAATTCAGCAAGAAGCTGGGGAATACAAGGAAACAAACAGAACTAAAGAAAACATTTACAATAAGCAAAGGACACCAAAGGCAATCCAATTCTCCCAAGTTGGTATTGTTTTTTTTTCCTTGTTGGAAAGCCGGATGAAGGAATCCTCTTTAATCAGGTCAACAGTTTTCCGAACTGAAATGCCCTCCCCTTCAAACACCTTCTTATTGCGAACGTTCCAGAGGAACTCTGTGTTCTAAGTTTTAAAAATAGACATGTTTTATTGTTCTCTATAATTTTACATACTTAAGGATCAATGCATAAGAAGAGTTTAATTCACTAATAGAAAATTTAAAAATTTTCACACCATTTTTCACAGGAAATGCGTTACAAATCACGATTTTCTACGAAGTTGTAACAAAATGTATATGTAGGAAAACCTCTCGTAGGAAACTGGTTTCTTACGCATTTTCCTACCCATTTCTGATAGAAAAGGATTGTCACAAATTGCTACACATTTCTTACAACTTTTCTTAACAACAATTAATATTAGTATTATTAACATAATTATCTAATTAATATTATTTTTTAGATAGCGACTAATTTTTAACAGAAGTTAATTTTTAATTTTTGCTACACAATTGTCAGGAAATTTAATTTTTATATTTTTTCAGAGTTTATGACAAATTTCCGACCACCTGTTTATTTTGTTCTTTAATTTTACTACGCATTTCTGACGTATTTGTAATAAATAAAATGAAAAAAGAAAAGGTTTTTGGCGATGGATTTTATGTCACAAACCCGTCACTAAAAATACGCTTTATTTAAAGAAAATGTTTTTTCTAGTTTTATTCTATTTAAAAAAACATCCACGATTGGATACAAAAGCAAATAAAACTAAAAACTATACAAATTCAATAACATTAATCATAAATTGATACAAATTTACAAACAAAAAATGTATAAAATCTACAAGCATAAAGAAAACAAAATTACATATACATCGAAAGCAACAAAGAATGAGATACGAACATGATTTTTGTAAAGTCATTTCATAAGATAACAATTTAAAGCCATACAATCAAATCAAACCAAATCAGCATACTATACAATTGTACATCCTTGGCGCTTCAAAGCATAAATGGCATCCATCGCGTATTAATTTTCCGGTGAGCATGTTCAGTATATTTGACGGCATCGCGAATAACGTCATCAAGAACGATCTTCAAAAAACATGTGTCTCTTCGTAGATAAGCCCTTACATGCCTTACGCCACATCGCGGGTCTCTTGATACCGTGGATTATGTTCCGGAAAACTTTCCGATGATGCTTTGCTCCACCTCGACATTTGCCTCTCTCTAAAAATGATTTTTATTTTTAAGTTTTGTCACTGTGTGTATGTGTCTAGGTATAAAGATTTTGTGTTTCTGAAAGTGTATTTTTATCCGTTGATTTAAAAGGATCTGTGTCGCAACCCCAGACCCCTGCCTTGGGAGGCGGGCGGCCGCGGCCTACTCAGAGATGGTGGTATCGGTGTTTATCGTTATTTGGCAGCGGAGTTTTCATCAGGATCGTAGTTAGGAAATATTTTATCAGAGTAAACACCACATTTTATATTAATAAACATAATGGGATAAAACCCATGTTTTCATTACAAACATGTTTATAGGGATAAACCCTAATTTATTGAATAAAACATCTTTCTTTATTAGGTAACTTTTATAGCCACATTTTTCCAAGCCTTCAGTGCTCTCCAACTGGCTTTTATTTGGCTTTCACATTTTGTTACCAAAAAAGTTTTAAAAACATTTGTCAGTGGGAAATACTGATGAGTGAATCCCAGTTTAATTAAAACAAGTTTTATCATTCACAGTATTGAGGGCGGTCGCGCAATTACATTTGTTTATTTTTCTACTTTAATTACCACCCACGGTACTGTCAACCTGACTTGTGGTCATGTTACTACTCACAGTGTAGTACCAAATTTTGTATACAAAACCCCAACATACCGACGATAATTGTAGAAGTACAAATACTCAATTACTGGCAATATAAGGTAAAGCATTGAGGTTTTGTAAAAACAGTTTGCAAAAAGGTTTGCACAAAAAGGAGATTACTCACATTGCTAGTTTAGACTTTTCCTGGTGGATTCTTGGTTATAATCTAATAAATTAAACAATGCACACGCTTTAGTATAATAAACCAATATTTATATTAGTTATACCCTCCTCGAGACAGAACTCCAACGACTACGTCGGGCAGAACCTCGACAGCCGTTACGGAGCACTAGATCAATCGGGCAGCGTATCTAATGTCACACCCCAACCGATGGCGGAAACATCAGGATGAGACGAAGTGCGTAGATTGTAAGAGACTTCATAACACTATGTGACAATATTAATTTAATTCAAATTTCATTTCAAGACTAATTGTCACACAAGATTCAAATAAAAATAACAACATTGTTTCAAATTGTAACATAACAACAAAAGATAGATTAATCTAGGTGTGTATCTAGTCCACCCTAAATCTTGTTTCATCTTGTAACATCACTTCATCAATTAACCTGCAACATGTATTAAAATAGAGTTCAATGCAAAAGCAAAGGCGAGTATACAAGTTTTGTTACATAGCATAAATAGAATAAAAAGTGCTCATATCCAACATGATTCATAATATGTGAGTACTAGTATGCAAATATGGCGTACAATATGTTCAAACCCGATAATACAACGCGTTAAAAGAGCCTAATCCCAAGAGTTTAGCAGGTGGTAACATGTTTAACTTAACAATACCCCAAGTCTAACGGGCGGTGCGTTAATCCTATAGCGCTATAATTGTTAAGGGAGGCTAGCAAAGTTAATGAGCATATAACGTCCAAGTAGTTTACATAGCATACGAGAATAACAAGTATCACATAAAGTTTCATGTTAAGCATGGATAGAGTATGTTTAAAACAGTTTAAGTATCAATTTGTATGTTATACATGTTGCATCCCAAAATGGTAAAGGGTAAAAGGGATCGAGTATACTCACGGTTTTTGCAAGCTTTCCTACTTGAAATCCCGCGAGTGGTTTTTGATGGATGGATTAGTTTGGAGCACCTAGTCCTTCTACACGAGGAAAACATAGGTGTGTGAGTTTGGGGAAATCGGAAGATTATAGATTCGGAGTCTAAAATGTATGGAAAATAACATAAGTGAAAATAATCATCTTGTACACATAACTCTTGTTCTTGACACTATTAAAACTCAAAAGAGTTTGTATGATTTCATGGATTCAAAGGTCCATTAGAGTCGTAGCAAGGGCATGGTCATAGATGATGTAACATATTATTGACAAGTAACTATTAAGTTATTATCAAGTTTAGTTACTTAGGTATACATATGGAATAATTAGATAATATATAGATTACAAGATCCTATGGTTCAAGCATGAGGTAGGAGATTAATGTCTCCATTTAGGTACCTCTAAGTTTCATGGAAATCATGTAGGAGGTAGGAAGAACAAGCTTCCATTTTGGCACCTCTTAAGTGTTCACCACTACACTTGATGTAAAAACAACCAAGGAGGGTCATGAACTTACAAAGATAATGAAATACCACAATTAATCTATGAGAAAGCATCAAGAAGTGAGTGGATTTTTATGAAAGATAGCCCAAGCTAGTCTAACAATCACACTTACAATCAAGCTTCAAGCTTGAACACTTCTTGTGGGTAAAACCCTACTAAAATAGAATGTTTGTGAGGTTTTAACCTCTGATTTAACATGTCTCAACCTTGTTTTTAAGCCTAACTAACCATAGATGAGGTTATAAGCATTAGGACATAGGTTTGAGATGAGAAAACTCAAGTTTGGTTAAGTTTAACAAAGATTACATGAAAACAAAAACAATCAGTGGACTTTGGAGCCTTTTTGCCGGAGTTCCAGGGACTTATTTACTGTGAAATACCCAAGGAATCGAAGCTAAGGAAAATCCAATCACATAGGAAAAAGAATGAGCAAAACGGATAAGAAACGAGTGAGTTATGCTCACTTTTGTGAAGATGCAACAATCTGCTCGAACCTTCTAAATTAGCATGAATTTGGGACTGATTTGGAGGTTTGAGAGTGTTTAGAAAAGTGAAAATAGCTTGGATTAGGATTGGTATTTATAGGGAAAAAGTTAGGTTAAGTTTAGGTGAGTATTTAATGCCAAAATCGTGTTTAAAACTCAAAAAAATGTCAAAATCGCGCTCAAACAGACATGCTGGAGGGTCTGTTCGCGCTGATCAGGCCTGAGTGAGGGAGTGTTTAAGAATTAAATGTGCTGAATAGAAACCATGTGAAGGCAGTGGTGGAGTGGTGTGCGCGTGTGTGTTTAAGCCGGGTGACCCGGGTTCGAGTCTTGGCATCCGCTTTTTAATGTTTTGATTTTTTAAACAGTTTCAATAATTGCAGAATCAGTCCCTGAAGTTTAGTCTGCTGAATTTGCACTAACGGCCCCTGTGGTTTAACTAACTAACCAAGTTATATGGTTTTTAAAAAGGAAACTAACTTTTAAACTAAGTTATATAATTTTTTAACCAATTAGTTTATTTAAGTAATTGCTTAAGTAATTTAACTTGGTTTACTAACTAGGTTATTTTCTAACTTCAAAATCTAACGGGACTAGCTAGATTATTATAAAAAAAATAAACTTTTAAATAACAAAATTAATTATTTTAATTAATTTAATTAGTTTAAACTTGAATAATGACCATATATATAACGAATAAAAATCTTTAAACAATTATTCATTTCACGAAACTTTCGAGTTTCACTGTTTTACGAGTTTCAACTAGTTTAACAAATCGAGAGTCTAGGATAATATATCGTTCAAATGTGAAAATTGCACATAAGTCTAACACAAACATGAATAAAATAGCTTCGTTTTCATTATGATCAATAGTCTCGAATTACAAATGAAACGAATGCAGATTACAAAGAGAGTACAAGTATCTAAATATGGAAAGTACAACATGACTTGCTAAAACAAGAAGTTTGAAAATGCGGAGCGTTACAGTCTCCCCTCCTTTAGGGAATTTCGTCCCGAAATTTAGGAAGAAGTTGTGAAAAGATGCGGGTACTTCGTCTTCATGTCACTTTTGAGTTCCCAAGTAAATTCAGCGCCACGTTTTCCTTCCCATCGAACCTTGACGATAGGAATTTTACTGCGCCTCAATAACTTGACTCCTTGATCCATGATTTCGACGGGTTTTTCCACGAAGTGCATGGTTTCGTTGACTTGAAGATCTTCGAGAGGAACTTGGAGTCCTTCTTCAGCGAGACATTTCTTTATATTTGAGACGTGAAATGTTGGATGAACGTTGTTAAGTTCTTGAGGTAAGTCGAGTCGATAAGCCACCTTACCAATCCTTTCGAGTATCTTGAAAGGGCCAACATAGCGAGGGGCAAGTTTTCCCTTTTTACCAAAATGAACCACTCCTTTCCAAGGAGACACCTTGAGTAGAACATGGTCCCCAACGTTAAATTCCATTTGTTTGCATCCCTTGTCAGCATAGCTCTTTTGACGACTTCAAGCCTTGAGTAGGTTATCACGGATTTGGAGAATCTTATACGTTGCTTCTTGTATGATTTCAGGGCCAGTAAATTGTTTGTCAGCTTAAAGGAGATCGGCATTTGCGACCATACAATGCCTCGAATGGAGCCATTTGAATACTGGAGTGGTAGCTATTGTTGTACGAGAACTCGATCAAAGGTAAATGCACATCCCAACTACCACCAAAGTCGATGACACAAGAACGGAGACATGTCCTCTAGGGTTTGGATAGTACGTTCCGTCTGTCCATCCGTTTGGGGATGAAAGGCCGTACTGAGATTCAAATGAGTACCCATAGCGGACTGGAAAGTTTGGCAGAGACGCGAAGTAAATCGACCATCATGATCAGAAATGATGTCGAGAGGTATACCATGACGGCGTATGACTTCGTCAGTATAGATGCGAGCAAGTCGTTCAACCTTGAAATCTTCGCGAATAGGGATGAATTGAGCGGACTTGGTTAAACGATCGATAATTACCCAAATACTATCGTGACCAGAAGGTGTACGAGGGAGTTTAGTTATGAAGTCCATTGCAATGCTATCCTATTTCCAAACGGGGATTTCAGGTTGTTCGAGTAGACCAGAAGGTCGTTGGTGCTCGCCTTTAACCTTCGAATAGGTAAGACACTTAGAAATGTATAAGGCAATGTCTCTCTTCATATCAGGCCACCAATAGGACGTACGTAGATTATGGTACATCTTGTCAGAACCAGGATGAATTGAGTACTTGGATTTGTGTGCCTCGTTCATAATGAGATCACGAAGATTGTCGCGATCTGGTACCCAGATGCGATCACGACAGTAGAGCAGACCATCAGATTTTGAAGTGAGTAGGTCTTCAGTAGCTCCACGTATTTCTATAGACATGGAACCTTCATTGATAGACGAGTATTGCGCTTCACGAATGCAATTGTGAAGATCGCTCGAGATATGAAAACAACGAATATAATCTACATGAGTCTTACGACTAAGTGCATTGGCCACGACATTCGCTTTACCAGGGTGGTAGCGAATCTCGCAGTCATAGTCGTTAAGTAATTCCACCCAACGTCGCTGACGCATATTAAGCTCTTTTTGGTCAAAGATGTGTTGTAGGCTCTTATGGTCAGTGAAAACCACACACTTTGTACCGTATAGGTAGTGTCGCCAAATCTTTAACGCAAAAACAACTGCGCCAAGCTCGAGGTCGTGGGCAGTATAATTTTTCTCATGTATTTTGAGTTGACGAGAGGCATAAGCGATGACCTTGCCTCGCTGCATGAGAACACAGCCAAGACCACGGTTTGAGGCATCACAATACACTACGAAATCATCATTCGCATCAGGTAGAGCGAGAATAGGAGCGTTGCAAAGCAAATCTTTAAGGGTCTGAAAAGATTCCTCTTTCTCAGGACCCCAAGCAAAAGGTTTCTCTTTTTGAGTCAACGAAGTGAGAGGAACGACGATCTTTGAAAAGTTCGAGATGAATTGGCGGTAATAACCCGCCAATCCTAAGAAGGAACGGATTTCGGAAGGAGATTTAGGTGCGGTCCAATTCTTCACGGCCTCAATTTTTGAAGGGTCAACGTGGATTCCTTTTTCACTAACAACGTGTCCAAGGAATTGGACTTCTTTAATCCAGAACTCGCACTTAGAGAACTTAGCGTATAAGCGTTCAATACGTAAGAGCTCGAGTATAAGACGAAGATGACGTTCATGATCGGCTTGAGATTTAGAATAAATGAGAATATCATCAATGAAGACGATCACAAAGCGATCCAAGTAGGGCTTACAAACACGATTCATAAGATCCATGAACACAGTGGGTGCGTTGGTCAAGCAAAAGGTATAACCACGAACTCGTAGTGCCCATAGCGAGTGCGAAAAGCGGTTTTGGGGATGTCCTCATCGAGAACACGAAGTTGGTGATAACCAGAACGAAGATCGATCTTGGAGAAACAGGTAGTGCCTTGAAGTTGCTCAAAGAGATCGTCGATACGCGGAAGAGTGTAACGATTTTTTACGGTGAGTTTGTTAAGCTCACGATAGTCGATGCACATGCGGAAAGAGCCATCCTTCTTTTTGACGAAGAGCACAGGAGCACCCCAAGGTGAGGTACTTGGATGAATGAAACCCTTATCGAGGAGTTCTTGAAGTTGCGTAGATAATTCCTGCATCTCAGAAGGTGCAAGACGATAAGGAGCTTTGGCAACAGGAGTCGCACCAGGTACGAGGTCAAAACGAAAGTCAATAGAACGAGGTGGAGGAGGACCAGGTAAATCTTCAGGAAAGACGTCAGGGAAGTCGCGCACCACTGGAACATCACTTATACTCTTTCCCTTGCCCTTTTCTTCCACAACGTGGGCTAAAAAGGCAAAGTACTGTTTGCGTAAGTATTTGTTCGCCTGTGTGCAGGACATCAACTTCAGTCCCTTTGAAGGTCGGTCTCCATAGACGTGCAAAACATCGCCAGATGGAAGGGGTAAACGAACGTATTTCTCGTGACAAGCGATTTCGGCATGGTTCTTTTGAAGCCAATCCATGCCTATGATGACGTCGAAACTACCCAGTTGCATGGGTATGGGGTCGATAGTAAAAACGTGCTCGTTAAGAGTAAGACGACAATCGAGGAGAATGGAATCGACTAAGATGGACTTGCCATTTGCGACTTCGACGGAAAACGACTTAGGTAGCTTAGAGCGCGTGCAATTTAACAATGATTCGAATTCTAAGGACACAAAGCTTTTGTCCGCACCAGTATCAAACAGTATCGAAGCATAAAGATGGTTAACAAGAAACGTACCGTTAACGACATCATTGTCGTTGCGCGCTTGATTTGCGTTCAGGTTGAAAGCGCGTCCACGAGGAGGTTGTTGCTGCTCTTGATTCCATTGTGGGCATTGAGGAGGAAGATGATTAGCATCCCCACATTTGAAACAAGCTCTAGCTGGTCTTGCGTTTTGAGGAGCTGGTGGAGCTTGTCATGCTTGCTGAGCTTGTGGCGCTTGTTGTTGTTGATAGCTGCGGAAAAACGCGGTATCGTGCCCATAACGGTTGCAATTGGTACAGCGGCGACACTTGGCATTGGGAGGATGGTGATAGTTACAAGTGGCACACTTGGGGTGAATCCCAGTGTACAACTTTTGGGTGTTATCAGGAGCAACAGGATTTGGTTTAACGGGTGGCACAATCGCGTTGCAAACAGGGTTCGATTGCTTTCGCTTCTTCCCCCTATTGCTAGTCGGCTGTTGGGTAATTTGGTTGGCTGGCTTGAATGAAACGGGGTTTGCGGCTTGCTTATCGCGAATGCGATTGTTGTTTAGAGAAGCGGCCAAATGGTAAACAGCTTCGATATTGTCGAGTTTGGCTGCCTCGATCGTATCGCGCATGCTAGAAGGTAACCCATTGATGTACTTCCTTATCTTGCGTTCGGTGGTCATAACGAGGTGAGGAACAATGAAGCTAAGTTGTTTGAAACGGGTAGTGTAGGCTAGGCTCTCATCTCCCACTTGTTTTAGTGCCCAAAATTCTTCCTCCAACCTTTGTTGCTCATGCGGAGGGCAAAATTCGTCCATCATCAGGGTCTTGACTTCTCCCCAGGGCAAAGCATAAGCCTCTTCGTTCGAACGGATGTTCCTTTCGTTCGTCCACCACTCGAGAGCTCGGGCTTGGAATACCCCAGTCGCACTACGCGTTTTGAGCTCTTCGGGGTACTCACTGTTGATGAACGTGACCTCCATGCCATCAAACCACTCGAGCATGGCAGTCACCCCATCATTTCCAGTGAATGGCTTGGGGTTGCACGACGAAAAGTGCTTGAAGTTAAACGAAACGGGCTTGCGTACTTCGACCTTAGAGTCGACGGAGGAGTTTGGAGTTTCGGAAGCTTGAATTTCGGTAACGACCTTTGGGACGATGCGCGCAATTTGATTGGCCATGAAGACCATCATCTTCTTCTTGGAACGAGACCTTGACTTCTTAGACGTTTTGGAGTGACGGGAAGACATCTAAGATTCAAAAGAACGAATAGGTGAGACTTTATCATAATGTTTGTTTAAGAAAATTGTTTTCATAAAATGATTTATATAGCATAAAGTGTCACATAGCATAAAGGGTTCAACTTGATTCACATAGCATAAAAGGTTTAAACGTCTCATATAGCATAATCATGAGTTTCACATAGCATAACATGAATAACTGAAAGCATCGTAAATTTAGTTTGTTCACGAGAGATTATTATTGTTTTTGATTGCGATAGACGTGCGAAATTAGTAAAAAGTTTGAAATGGATGAACATTCAAGTATAAAATCACATATAAATTGAGATACATAAAAGAGAGGCTCAATAAAACATTGGATTGTTTCGGGTAGAGAAACGTCGACTATTCCAAAGTGGGTCGAAAGTTCTTTCGAATAGGAGAAAACGTGCTTTGGCCTATAGGTAAGATACTCTCGTCGAGAAGCGATTAACGGCATCTTACCCTTCCAGTTACTACACGTCTCTAATCGATTGAATCAATCGGGACTTTGGCGAGATTGAAAATCAAGGAATGGGACTTAATCGACGAGATGCGGGTTTCACCCCTAACTTGACGATTTTGTACCCTAAATGTGGTTGGTACTCGTCGGGTCAAAATATAATTTCGACACTTTGACAAGGGTCCACTAGAGTTGAAATGGAAATTACCATTAAGTTGTGGATTTCACTCCTAGCTTAATGGTTTAATTTCGTGCAAAAATAGTTTAAGGTAGAATGAGAGTCATTTACCAAATTGTGGGTTTCACGCCTATTTTGGTAACGTCGTCTCGTTTATGTTACGAGTATTGTCAAAATCAAAAGTGCATTCATGTTAGCCTTAGGAAAGGCATATAAATTTAATCAAATAAGAAGTATTGCTAGGAAGCATGCAAGGTAGAGTACATAAGTTTTAAACAACAAATAAGAGACAAAGTTCCTAAAACTATAGACTAGGGCAAAGCATTCCTACTTTTTCCTAATTCCCTATAGTTATGGCTCTGATACCAATCTGTCACACCCCAACCGATGGCGGAAACATCGGGATGAGACGAAGTTCGTAGATTGTAAGAGACTTCATAACACTATGTGACAATATTAATTTAATTCAAATTTCATTTCAAGACTAATTGTCATACAAGATTCAAATAAAAATAACAACATTGTTTCAAATTGTAACATAACAACAAAAGATAGATTAATCTAGGTGTGTATCTAGTCCACCCTAAATCTTGTTACATCTTGTAACATCACTTCATCAATTAACCTGCAACATGTATTAAAATAGAGTTCAATTCAAAAGCAAAGGCGAGTATACAAGTTTTGTTACATAGCATAAATAGAATAAAAAGTGCTCATATCCAACATGATTCATAATATGTGAGTACTAGTATGCAAATATGGCGTACAATATGTTCAAACCCGAGAATACAACGCGTTAAAAGAGCCTAATCCCAAGAGTTTAGCGGGTGGTAACATGTTTAACTTAACAATACCCCAAGTCTAACGGGCGGTGCGTTAATCCTATAGCGCTATAATTGTTAAGGGAGGCTAGCAAAGTTAATGAGCATATAACGTCCAAGTAGTTTACATAGCATACAAGAATAACAAGTATCACATAAAGTTTCATGTTAAGCATGGATAGAGTATGTTTAAAACAGTTTAAGTATCAATTTGTATGGTATACATGTTGCATCCCAAAATGGTAAAGGGTAAAAGGGATCGAGTATACTCACGGTTTTTGCAAGCTTTCCTACTTGAAATCCCGCGAGTGGTTTTTGATGGATGGATTAGTTTGGAGCACCTAGTCCTTCTACATGAGGAAAACATAGGTGTGTGAGTTTGGGGAAATCGAAAGATTATAGATTCGGAGTCTAAAATGTATGGAAAATAACATAAGTGAAAATAAGCATCTTGTACACATAACTCTTGTTCTTGACACTATTAAAACTCAAAAGAGTTTGTATGATTTCATGGATTCAAAGGTCCATTAGAGTCGTAGCAAGGGCATGGTCATAGATGATGTAACATATTCTTGACAAGTAACTATTAAGTTATTATCAAGTTTAGTTACTTAGGTATACATATGGAATAATTAGATAATATATAGATTACAAGATCCTATGGTTCAAGCATGAGGTAGGAGATTAATGTCTCCATTTAGGTACCTCTAAGTATCATGGAAATCATGTAGGAGGTAGGAAGAACAAGCTTCCATTTAGGCACCTCTTAAGTGTTCACCACTACACTTGATGTAAAAACAACCAAGGAGGGTCATGAACTTACAAAGATAATGAAATACCACAATTAATCTATGAGAAAGCATCAAGAAGTGAGTGGATTTTTATGAAAGATAGCCCAAGCTAGTCTAACAATCACACTTACAATCAAGCTTCAAGCTTGAACACTTCTTGTGGGTAAAACCCTAACTAAAACAAAATGTTTGTGAGGTTTTAACCTCTGATTTAACATGTCTCAACCTTGTTTTTAAGCCTAACTAACCATAGATGAGGTTATAAGCATTAGGACATAGGTTTGAGATGAGAAAACTCAAGTTTGGTTAAGTTTAACAAAGATTACATGAAAACAAAAACAATCAGTGGACTTTGGAGCCTTTTTGCCGGAGTTCCAGGGACTTATTTACTGTGAAATACCCATGGAATCGAAGCTAAGGAAAATCCAAGCACATAGGAAAAAGAATGAGGCAAAACGGATAAGAAACGAGTGAGATATACTCACTTTTGTGAAGATGCAACAATCTGCTCGAACCTTCTGAATTAGCACGAATTTGGGACTGATTTGGAGGTTTGAGAGTGTTTAGAAAAGTGAAAATAGCTTGGATTAGGATTGGTATTTATAGGGAAAAAGTTAGGTTAAGTTTAGGTGAATATTTAATGCTAAAATCGTGTTTAAAAATCAAAAAAATGTCAAAATCGCGCTCAAACAGACCTGCTGGAGGGTCTGTTCGCGCTGATCAGGCTTGAGTGAGGGAGTGTTTAAGAATTAAATGTGCTGAATAGAAACCATGTGAAGGCAGTGGTGGAGTGGTGTGCGCGTGTGTGTTTAAGCCGGGTGACCCGGGTTCGAGTCTTGGCATCCGCTCTTTATTGTTTTGATTTTTTAAACAGTTTCAATAATTGCAGAATCAGTCCCTGAAGTTTAGTCTGGTGAATTTGCACTAACGGTCCCTGTGGTTTAACTAACTAACCAAGTTATATGGTTTTTAAAAAGGAAACTAACTTTTAAACTAACTAAGTTATATAATTTTTTAACCAATTAGTTTATTTAAGTAATTGCTTAAGTAATTTAACTTGGTTTACTAACTAGGTTATTTTCTAACTTCAAAATCTAACGGGACTAACTAGATTATTATAAAAAAATGAACTTTTAAATAACAAAATTAATTATTTTAATTAATTTAATTAGTTTAAACTTGAATAATGACCCTATTTATAACGAATAAAAATCTTTAAACAATTATTCATTTCACGAAACTTTCGAGTTTCACTATTTTACGAGTTTCAACTAGTTTAACGAATCGAGAGTCTAGGATAATTTATCGTTCAAATGTGAAAATTGCACATAAGTCTAACGCAAACATGATAAAATAGCTTCGTTTTCATTATGATCAATAGTCTCGAATTACAAATGAAACGAATGCAGATTACAAAGAGAGTACAAGTGTCTAAATATGGAAAGTACAACATGACTTGCTAAAACAAGAAGTTCGAAAATGCGGAGCGTTACATCTAATACGTAACTGGGGGTTATAATACTTACAACAAGGCAGAAATTCGTTAATTAGGGGGTATTATGCCCGATATAGTGTCTATTCTACAGAAATTTTGAGAGATTCACGAGATTTGAGCGACTGAAATGAACTACCGATGCTCCCAATTTATGGGAGCTGATTTTGGGTTTGTCGCGCCCCGCGTAAGCCGAAGGCTTAGCCTTCGCGGCCCGCGACGTAGACTATGTAGGCCCTAGCCTTGATTGGTCATACGCATAGACTCGACAAGATCTCGACACGTGGCAGCTCAGGGTGTCGCCCTGACCTTGAGCTGGCTCGCCCCGCGTAGCCCGAAGACAAGTTTTTCGCTGCCCGCGAGCGCCCTAATTTATTGTTTTTATTTGATTTTTTTATAAAATTAAAGGTATTAGGGACCGGTTCTCGTATACGGGATGTACTTTAAGGCGTATTGGGGTGTTTTAACTATTTTAGGGGTGTCGGAAATATTTTTAGGAGGGTTGTTATATCCTCCCCACCTTGTTTTAGAACTCGTCCTCGAGGTCTACTGGAACAGGGGTGGGTATTTCCTCCGCATTTCTGATTCAAGTTCCCAAGTGTACTCTTGTCCTCTCTTGGAATCCCATTTCACTTTGACTAGAACTAATCTCTTATGCTTGAGATTCTTGACTTTCTTGTCTTCAATCTGTAGAGGTTTTTCTACAAACTTAAGCTTTTCATTTACCTCTATCTCTTTAAGAGGTACCACTAACGATTCATCGGCTAAACACTTTTTGAGATTACATACATGAAATACATCATGTATTCCTGCCATTTCCTCAGGCAGTTGTAGCTGATGAGCTACATGTCCTATTCTTCTAATAATCTCAAAGGGTCCAATATACCTGGGGCTTAACTTTCCTCTCTTGGTGAATCTTACCACTCATTTCCAAGGAGAAACTTTTAATAACACCTTGTCTCCTACCTGAAACTCCAATGGCTTTCTCCTGTTATCAGCATAACTCTTTTGTCGATCGCATGCTGCTTTTAGTCTTTCCTTGACCTGAATAATCTTGTCTGTTGTCTGTTGTACTATTTCTGGTCCAGACAATTGCTTTTCTCCAATTTATGCCCAACAGACTAGAGTCCGGCACTTTCGTCCATAAAGTGCTTCGAATGGTGCAGCATTGATACTGGTATGATAGCTGTTATTGTAAGAAAATTCTATCAATGGTAAATGATTGTCCCAATTTCCTCCGAAATCAATTACACAAGCTCTAAGCATGTCTTCCATTGTCTGAAGCGTCCTTTCGCTTTGTCCATCTGTTTGAGGATGATGAGTGGTGCTTAGATTTAGTTTGGTTCCCATTGCTTTTTGGAAACTTGTCAAAAAATGAGAGGTAAAACAGCTATCTCTATCAGAAACAATTGATAAAGGAATTCCATGTAATTAAACTATTTCATTTACATATAACTTGGCTAACTGTTCCATACTGAAAGTTTCCTTCATCGGTAGGAAATGAGCAGATTTGGTTAATCTATCTACAATCACCTAGATTGTATCATTACCTTTTCGTGTCTTGGGTAATTTGGTAACAAAGTCCATTGTTATCAATTCCCATTTCCATACAGGCATTTCCAGTTGTTGCAACAAACCTGAGGGTTTCTGATGTTCAGCTTTGACCTGTGAACAGGTTATACACTTGGCGACATAAGCTGCTATATCCTTTTTCATTCCTATCCACCAGAAATTCTTTCTTAAGTGTTGATACATTTTATCACTTGCAGGATGTATCGTATACTTAGATTTTTGGGCTTCTTCTAATATTCGGTGTCATAGGTTTTCTAGTTTAGGTATCCACATTATTTTCTTATGGAATCTCCAAATTCCATCGGTTCCCTGTTCTAATTCCTTAATCATTCCTTTCAATTTCTCAGTATCGTCCTTGATTACTGATTCTTGTGTTTCTCTAATCTGGTCATTTAAATCTACTTGTAGATTTAATTTAAGATAGCGTACCCTTTTTGGCTTTTTGTGATACTTTCGACTTAAAGCATCAGCAACCACGTTAGCCTTTCTGTACAATCATAATCACTAAGAAATTCCATCCAACGTCTCTGTCTCATATTTAAATCTTTTTCCCAAAAATGTACCTTAAACTCTTATGATCAGTGAAGACAACAAATTTATTTCCATATAAATAGTGTCTCCAAATCTTAAGGGCAAAAATTATAGCTCCTAACACTAAATCATGTGTTGTATAATTTTCTTCATGATTCTTAAGTTGTCTAGAAGCATAGGCTATAACCTTTTAACGTTGCATTAAAACACATCCATAACCTAACTTAGAAGCGTCACAATAGACTTCAAAGTCTTCAGTTCCTTTTGGTAGCGCTAGTATGGGTGCGTTGGTTAATCTTTGCTTAAGAATTCTAAAGGCTTCCTCTTGTTTTGGTCCCCATTCAAACTTAACAGACTTACAGGTTAGCTTAGTTAAGGGAATGGCTATTCTAGAAAAATCTCGAATAAATCGTCTATAATAACCGGCCATTACTAGAAAACTTCTAACCTCGGTTGGTGATTCAGGGACTTTCCATTTAGTAATTGCCTCAATCTTTGTCCACATGAATTCCTTCATGGTTAACTAAATGTCCAAGAAACTGTACCTCTTGTAACCAAAATTCGCATTTTGAAAATTTAGCATAAAGCTTTTATTTTCTTAGTAAATTTAAAAGCGTATGTAGATGCTCTGCATGTTCCTCTTTACTCTTAGAGTAAATTAGAATATCATCTATAAAGACAATTATGAATTTATCCAAATATGGCTTACATATTCGGTTCATCATGTCCATAAATGTGGCTGGGGCATTGGTTAGACCAAATGACATGACAGTAAATTCATAATGGCCATACCTCGTTCTAAAAGCGGTCTTAGGAATGTCCTCTTCCTGTAACTTTAATTGATGATATCCTGAGTGTAAATCGATCTTTGAGAAAAATCGAGCTCCTTGTAATTGATCAAATAGATCATCGATTCTCGGTAATGGGTACCGATTTTTAATTGTGACCTTATTCAATTCACGGTAATCAATGCACATACGCATTGATCCGTCTTTCTTTTTGACAAACAAAATCGGTGCTCCCCACGGCGATGAACTTGGCTGTATGAATCCTTTCTCCAACAGTTCGTCTAACTGTTTCTTTAGCTCTTGTATTTCTGCAGGTGCCAAACGGTAAGGTGCTTTGGTAATTGGACAGATGAATTCTGAACTCAACTTCCCTGTCTGGCGGTAGTCCTGGTAATTCTTCTGGAAAGACATCTGAAAATTGAGATACTACAGGGATATCTTTTAATTCCTTTCCTTTAGTGTTAATAATTATGGAAATCATATACACTATTGATCCCTTTCTTGCATAACTTGCTGTTTTCATCACATAGATGAATTTTGTGTGTCTAGTTGACTTATCTCCTTTAATTGTGATCTTTTTACCTCTGGGTGAATTTACTTGTATTGACTTTTGATCACATAGAATACTGGCTTTATTTGCTACTAACCAATCCATTCCTAATACAATGTCAAATCCTGCCAGATTCATTGGGTAAAGATTTGCAATAAACTTTTGATTTAACATTTCTATTCTTGCTCCCTGCAAGATTTCAGAAATCTTAATGGTTTCTCCATTTGATGTTTCTACCAAACATTCTTGTTGGAGTTTAGTTAATGGTTAGTTGAGAATTTTGCAAAATGAAGTATTAATAAAACTTTGGTTCGCAACAGAGTCAGATAATACTTTAGCAAAAACATCATTAACTAAAAACGTACCGGCAATCACGTTCGGAATCATTTTTGCTTCTTCAGCCGTTAGAACAAATGCCCTAGCATTCTTAGTAGTCTTGTTGTTCGTAGCTGGAGCTAGTTTTGGGCAGTTCGTCCTGATATGTCCTTTTTCTCCACAATTGAAACATACTCCATTGCTAGGTTTCTTCCTGTAGTCTTTTTCCTTATGCCCTGGTATCTTGCAGAAGTTGCAGTAGGTGGAGCATCTTCCTGAATGTTTTTTCTTACAGGCTTTACAGTAAGATGTAGAGGTAGAACCTATGTTTTCCCACGGTTGGAATATCCGTAGCGAAATTCCTAGGTAAGCCTTTGAGCTAGGTTCCTCCTCTGGTTTTCTTCTTGTGTACGTACTAATTCATCAGTCAAGGTATTAGCTAGTTCTACAGCTTCTTCTATGGTTGGTGGTCTAGCTGCCTTGCTACATGTCTAATTTCACCAATTAATCCCCAGATGTAACGATAGATTAATACTGGTTCTGGTGATGCTAGGGTTGGCACTATTCTAGCATATTCAAAGAATGTAGTAGTGTAACCCTTGCTGTCTACTCCAGTTATTCTAAGGTTTAAGAATTTGTTAGCTATCTGTTCCTTTTCATTAGGAGGACATAATTTCTTTCAACGATATTCTTAAACTCAATCCATTCCTTACTATAAACCCTATCACTTCCTCTAGCCTGGAGGATAGTGTTCCACCATTCTAGAGCTGCGTTTTTTAACAGATTGGAGGCAAACATGATTTTGTCTCCTTCTGCACACTTGCTTATCTTTAGGACTGCCTCAGTCTTTTCTAACCAGCGTAGAGCTGCAATGGCTCCTTCATTGCCAGAGAATTCTATGGGTTTGCAGGACCAGAATTCTTTGTAAGAACAACCATAGGACATTGTTCTTCTTCTTTTTGGAATTGGCAATCGAAGTAACTGTCCATTGTTCACGCTGTGACTGAGTTCAGTATGTGTTCGCTTAATTCCGCTATTTTCTACTTCCCTAACATTTCGAATGATAGCTGGCATAGCATCTCTAATTCCTTGGGTTACTATGTGTCGAATAGCACTGTTATTTATCTGATTATCATTATTCTAGTTTTCCCGATTTGCATCGTTAGCCATCTGAATTTTAAACATTTACCAAGTATTAATATTACGAAACAATATTGAATGCGAATAATCATATAACAACACATTGATCCAAAATCGTCGTCATTGCTATCTTTACTCTATTTTATATTATGCATCTATATCTATTACAAACCATAACTGGATATGAAAATACAATACTAGTATGCATCAGTAATTATAAGATTATCTATCCTAGTTTGGAAAAAAAAATTCAAACATACACACATATATATTTATATATTATTATTATTATTATTACTATTATTACTGATAGGGGTTCATCCAATATTGCATGTTGTGCTCGTCATATTTCCAGACGAGTCTTTCCCCTATCTGTCTCATCCTCTCACTTCTTTCTAAGATCTCCTCACCAAAGGTGCGGAGTTCCTGTATGTTCTCAGTACTCATGGGTGGGGCTGGAGCTGGTATCGGGTCCGGAAACTGGGGCATCGGTTCTTCCTAAGGGTATGGGTTCTCTAGAATCTCCTTGATATATTGGTCATTATCATAATAGGGGTCTAGAGGGTCAAGGTCTGGGTAGGGTCCTACTAGATCTTGCATGGGCTCCTCTATTGGGATTGGGTAACGTTGCTGGTAATCCCTGTGGTCATCAAACCACGGGTCATAGTCTGGGGGATGGGGTGCTGGTACTCTAGGGATTTCAACTAGGTCTAGGTCAGGTAGTGAGTTCTAGTCAGCTGGGTCAATATCTACTTCCATGGATTGGGTTGGGAACAACTGCAGTGGCTGTGGTGCTACGAGTTATTCTAGATTAGGGTCTACAGCTGTGGTTGCTAGTATGTGGAAGTTTGCCAGTCTCCTATTGATTATATCCTGTGTTTGAGCGTTCATTTCTCTATTCGCGACTGCTAAAGCTCGCTGCTGCTGAAGTTTTCCCATCCTCTTTCTACGCTCATGAGCTCCTCTGCTGAACCATCCTCTTCTCTTGGGATGGAATGGCTCTTCAGATTGTGCTTTAAACACGAAAATCTCTTCTTCGGTGTCAGCCGAATATCCCGATGGGGTAGGCTGCGAAGAGGTTCCTTCGTCCCTAGGAGAGTTGGATAGTTGACGGTAAGCGTTTGAAGGTCCTACTGTAAACTAACAAATTTTCAAATAACACAGAATAATAATCTACACGTATGCATATAGTTTCATTGATTATTTCCTAACAAAATTTATAATTTTAACGTCAGCAGAACACCTCTTTGGCTGAAATCAGTGGCTAAGCTCTGATACCACCTTCTGTCGCAACTCCCGACCCCTGTCTTGGGAGGCGGGCGGTCGCGGCCTACTCAGAGATGGTGGTATCGGTGTTTATTGTTATTTGGCAGTGGAATTTTCATCAGGATCGTAGTTAGGAAATATTTTATTAGACTGAACACCACATTTTATATTAATAAACATAATGGGATAAAACCCATGTTTTCATTACAAACATGTTTATAGGGATAAACCCTAATTTATTGAATAAAACATCTTTCTTTATTAGGTAACTTTTATAGCCACATTTTTCCAAGCCTTCAGTGCCCTCCAGCTGGCTTCTATTTGGCTTTCACATTTTGTTACTTGAAATGCGTTTTAAAAACATTTGTCAGTGGGATATACTGGTGAGTGAATCCCAGTTTAATCAAAACAGGTTTTATCATTCGCAGTATTGAGGGCGGTCGCGCAATTACATTTGTTTATTTTTCTACTTTAATTACCACCCACGGTACTGTCAACCTGACTTGTGGTCATGTTACTACTCACAGTGTAGTAACAAATTTTGTATACAAAACCCCAACATACAGACGATAATTGTAGAAGTACAAATACTCAATTACTGGCAATATAAGGTAAAGCATTGAGGTTTTGTAAAAACAGTTTGCAAAAAGGTTTGCACAAAAAGGAGATTACTCACATTGCTAGTTTAGACTTTTCCTGGTGGATTTCTGGTTATAATCTAATAAATTAAACAATGCACACGCGTTAGTATAATAACCCAATATTTACATTAGTTATACCCTCCCCGAGATAGAACTCCAACGACTACGTTGGGCAGAACCTCGACAGTCGTTACGGAGCACTAGATCAATCGGGCAGCGTATCTAATACGTAACCGGGGGTTATAATACTTACAACGAGGCAGAACTTCGTTAATTAGGGGGTATTATGCCCGATATAGTGTCTATTCTACAGAAATCGAGAGAGATTCACGAGATTTGAGCGACGGAAATGAACTGCCGATGCTCCCAATTTATAGGAGCTGATTTTGGGTTTGTCGCGCCCCGCGTAAGCCGAAGGCTTAGCCTTCGTGGCCCGCGACGTAGACTATGTAGGCCCTAGCCTTTATTGGTCATACGCATAGACTCGACACGATCTCGACACGTGGCAGCTCAGGGTGTTGCCCTGACCTTGAGTTGTCGCGCCCCGCATAGCCCGAAGACAAGTTCTTTGCAGCCCGCGAGTGCCCTAAATTCTTGTTTTTATTTCATTTTTTATAAAATTAAAGGTATATGAGACCGGTTCTCGTATACGGGATGTATTTTAAGGCGTATTGGGGTGTTTTATCTATTTTAGGGGTGTCGGAAATATTTTTAGGATGGTTGTTATAATCTGAGCAATGGAGCACCCTAGGATTGTGATCCATGTAATTCCTGATTAAACATTTTGATTGGCTCACATAGTTTGTGTTGATATTTGAAAGTGATTTATGTACCACATGCCTCAATCACATTTTGATTGGCTCAAATATGTTTTCAATTCAAGTTTAAATTTAGAAGGTTAAAGTATGGGTTGTTAGGCTATGTGTAAGGGTATTATTTAGGTGTGAAGGAGCTTGATAACACCCCAATTATGTCCTCTTGTGTGTTTTAAGGGCATGAAGAGGGACAGATATTTACAGTGTAATCCCAAATGGGGAGCAAATAAATTGGATAGTAATTATTGAAAGAGCATTAAGAGGTGTTAACCATTACAAATTTTTTGAATGGGCATTTATAATGTTGATGTAGCCGAAAATGTCCTTTAAGGGGCATTAACCATTATGCATAGTCTTATCTAAACAAAGAGATGCAAGCTCAAGTGTGAGGTAAGGATGTTCACGGTTCGGTTTCAAATCGTGAAACCGTTCAAATCGGTCATCTGTTAGGTTTTTTTTTTGTTTTCAATTTTTGTCAGACAGATTCATAGTTTAAAATCATTATGAACGGTTTGGTTTACAGTTCCTATCGTATAAAACCAGACCGGCCCGTATGACTTAATAATACATTTTATATTTATATTTTATATTAGGCTTAGTTAAAATAAAACTAAACTTAAATAGACTTAAGAAACCGTTGTTTGGCTTATGGTTTAACTAGACTCAATATGGATATTAAGACATGTATGTTCCATTATTGGTCGTTCTGATCCATTATGGCACAATATGGTTCATTAACACATACATGATCTACTGTTGGCCATTGTGATCTATTAAGACCCAATATAATCCATTAACAAATATATGATTACAGATGAGCTTGGTACCGAACGTACCGGTACCAAAAATCGCTAATATGGGTACTGGTACCGAAAATGTTCAATATGGTATTGTACAGTACCAGTACCGGTACCAAAAATGCCAAATAGTGGGTACCGAAAACAATTCGGTACGGATAATTCGGTAGTGCTCACATAGATATGAATACACACATGCGTAGGAAATTTCTGAGATCAACTAGAGCACTAACCTTGAACCGTCTAGAGCACTAACCTTGTAGCCGACGGTTCGATATTTCAACTAGAACACAAATTTTCGCCCAATGTGAGCCTAACTTCAAACGGTTTCATCTATGTGTTTGGATCGATCGATGAAAATGGAAGCTATATTTTATGAAAATTAGGTTTTTGGATCAGATGATAAAAAGACTGTTTTAAAAACCTCCTTTGGATTAGCTATTGTCTGTGGAAATATGGAACGATCGTTTGCTATTGTCTGGTATTGTATTATCATAGTAATTGCAACTTAAAACCGAGAATATAACCTCAAAATAATAGACATTTCACTTCTGACACTTTACACTTGCAAAAGCTTGAAAAAACCAAAACTTTTCAAGCAGGGATAAGCATTTGATACCGGGTACCGGTACCGAACCATGTACCCATCTTGGTTTAAAAAAGCGGGAAGCGCACAAAAACGACGAGGTCTAAAACCAAGGCGCAAAGCGCAAAAGCGGTGAGCTTTTCGTACACAAGGCGCAAAGTGATTATATAAATTATTTTATATATCCCATAAGTTTTTAGCATCCCCTACCTTTAATTTAGCTAAAATTAAGCTTTAAATATGTTTTAAAATGAAAAAACCAGAAATGTACAGCATAAAATGCCTATCGTACAACACTCAGCTGCACAGAAACACCCCGTGTACAAAAGGCGCGCGCCTCACCTGCGCCTCAGGTCAAATTTTAGGCTAAAAAGCGCGCCTCACCTGCGCCTTTTGTACACCCTGCACCTTATGTCACACAAAGCGATTTGGTTTGCGCCTTAGATCACCTTGCGCTTAAGGCGCGCTTTTTTAAACCAAGGTACCTATTTTCCCCGTTTTTGGGTACTGGTACGGTACCAGTATTTTTGCGGTAAACACTGGTAAATACCGGTCCCGTACAGGTACCGAACCGGTATATTCAGTACCAATGTTTGAGAATTTGTCTACCCGAGAAGCCTTCACAACAGTTCAAAATGCTCTCCTAGATAGTATACACAATATTGAAAATTCACAGGACTGTTTTAAAAATCTGTCTTTAAATTACAATATAGACAAGAGATAAACACTTATCTAGCAGCTCAAACATGCAAACACCATATTCACCGCATTTCGACCTGTTGTGACCCATCACCCAACCCGCCCCTTTGCCAGGTATACTTCTGCGAAACATTCAAAAAACATTAGAGAACAAAGTTTAACCTGCACGTTACAACGTAAGGTTGTAACGAATATCAAAGAGGCCAAGGTTCAGTAGAGTAATAATATCCCAAATTACACTTTGAATCAACGAATACGAAACCGCATTAGATACCTATATTATTACAATAATAACCATAAACTCAGAATACAATGATTCAGGAGGTTGTAGTTTTGTAGACAGCAATATCCAAATAGTATTCTGCAATGCCAACTGTCTTGTTCTAAAAAAATTATCCAAGCAGATTTGAGTTCACTTATTAATCCGCAAACGAAACATTAATTGAAAGATAAACATATGGATGTGTCAAGGTTTAAAAGTATTAATCCGCAAACGAAACATTAATTGAAAGATAAACATATGGATGTGTCAAGGTTTAAAAGTAAAGAATCGTGCCTCGAGGCGTTTTCCCTTCGCCTCATGAGGCGTATGCCTCGAGACGAAACGAGGCGTAAGCCCGAGCCGGAACTAAAAAGTAAATATAAATTATATATCTTATAAATAATTAAATACTAACTACTTCCATCATCATATTCATCAAAAACACACATTAAAAAGACATGGAATGCTTGAAACTGACATAAAAAGTCTAAAACATCAAAATCCCCTGAGGCGCAACTTTTCTTAAAATGTGAGATGCGATCCGATGCGTTTTGATCCCAAAAGCCGATGCGCAATGCGTGATGCGCGCACATCACGTATGCGAGGCGTTTGTTATTTAAAAAGATATTTATAGATATTATTTTAACTTTTTAACTTTAAACACTAAAAATTTTGGGATTAAAATAAATATATACAACAAAATAGCTCTAGTACCATGAAAGAAGTTCAATATAACCAAAATAAGCCTTGAACTCTTAAGTGTAGAAGTTCAATATAACCAAAATAAGCCTTGAACTCTTAAGTGTACAAGTAGTCAATGCAAAAGGTACAAGTAATCTATGTAGGAACTCATTTAAAAACTTCATCAACTCATTGTACAAGCTTGTTAAGCACATTCTACAAGCTCGTTGTACAATTTTACTCAATAGTAGTCGGTTTCAGAAAAATGCGCACATCAGGGCGCATCATGTGAGCGCGTTATGCGATTTAGGGTGCATCAGCCTCGCATCATGTAATAGCAGCGCATCACATCAGCGCATCACACATTATGTGCACATTTTAAAACCGAGTGAGGCGCACGTACAAAAAAAAACCCCGAGGCACCGCCTCATACTCAATTTTTGGGCGCCTCACCTCAAGGCGCATGCCTCGGCCGTGTTTTTTAAACTATGAGATGTGCATCTTTAAACATTATCGTAATTTAAGTAAATGAATGAAGTTAAGAAACTCGAAGGAAACATGATAAACTTCAATTGTACTCTAGCATTAGAATAATTGAAGAACGAAGTAAACCTTTATGTACCCGACTACCCGGAATAATAATAATAATAAAATAAACCATGGGAGATGCCACCATCACCATTGCTCAAGTTGAGTCTTGAACAAAACTAACCTACGTCTACGCAGATCTGAGCAAGCAACATTTGACCCAGTGATCACCAGTTTGAACAAACAAATTCAGGCACAACAATTACTTCAAACCTCAAGCTGACGAAGAAGAAAAAGAAACAGTACAAAGACGGCTTGGTTTAAAAAAACGCAAAGCGCGCAAAAAGTGATGAGGTCTAAAACCGAGGCGCAAATCGCAAAAGCGGCGGGATTTTTGTACCCAATGCGCAACGCAATTATGTAATTTTTTTTTATAAATTCTATAGGTTTTTAGCATTCCATATTAAGGATGAGCTTTTTTTTCCCAAATACCCGTACCCGTACGGATTTTAGGTATTCGATACATGTATCGGTAACTAGTTTTATTGATTTCGGTATTCGGTATTTTCAGTATCAAGACGGGTACAGGTAAAATAGGGTACTAATATCGAATTTTATATAGAACTTTAAAAGTTCTTTTATATTATGCGCTTTTCTTGCGCTTCCTGTTTAGGCGTGCCTCACCCTACGCAAGGCACCAGCCTCTAAGCCTTAGTGCACCTCATGCCTCAGTGCGAGTGCGCCTAAGGCACACGCGCACCTTTTGAAACCAAAAAAAGACGGAGCTTTTTACCTGAGAGAGACGAGATAAGGAAGAGTTGGGGATGGAAAGGTTGAATGTCTTCTCACCAACTGTAGCAACGAAACGCCGGACAATATATTCCTCAATGGTTGTCTGCCGGTGAAGGCGTTGAGTCGAGAAAACAGGATGCCCATTCTGACCCTTTGAACTTTCTTGGCCCATTCTGACCTGTTCATAGTCTTAGTAATTTTCACTTTTGCCCAATTGGACCTATTGAACTTCATATTTAACCGAAAACAACCAACGGCCTTAAATTAAAAGTCCAAGTGAATCCATCTTTTAGTCTTAGGGTCACTATTGCCCCTTCTATTATTAACAACAACTTCAGCAAAAATGTTATTTTGCTACTTTAGAGGAAGACCTAGTATTCTAGTAATAATAAAAAAAGAGAATCAACAAACATTCAGCAATATATTTACAACCCGCTAAATAAGACATAATGTGTAATAATCATCATTATATATAATCAACAGTACCTCCTTTATGTCATAAACATCATACTCTTTTGTGTCAAAACAGTGACAAAATTACCAGTCAACAAACATACAGGAAGCACATAAATAAATTATAGCTTCTTACTTGGCCATTGCAGCTTCTTGTTGGTGGTATTTTGTTATCCTTTCTGAGAGATGATTAATTGACTAAACCAAAAGTGACAAAAAACCATACTGTAGTTTTAAATCGATTGGAAGACATGAAGATCCAACAGTGCATTGTAGTACCCTTTCTCTATCTCCTCTTCTTTTACATCGTGAAGCAGCAGAGTTTCAACAACGAAATCTTCCCAATCAAGATCAAATTTCTTTCTCTTTCTCTTTCTCTTTCTTGAATTCGCCTGTAACAATCGGTCATCATTTTCATCAACACTTTTTGCAGCCAGTAACGGCCTTCTTATCTTCTCAATTCTAACTTTAGCAGCTTTTATCTTCTCTTTTCTCCTTTGTGTTTTCACACACCCGTTGACAAAAGATGGAGGCATAGCATTCAATCCGACGGCTTTTTCCAATATTTTATCGAGAAAAAGTTTCTTGCTTAACTCTGATTCTCCACTCCAATACTCCGTATCCACCGAAAAATCATACTTTTCACCACCTATCATATCGTCATCAGCTCTTTTCATTGACGTCTTCATGTTAGAATATTCTTCCAAATACTTCGAATAAATCGCGGATAAGCATTCAGGTGAAACCTTAAGCGTCTCCAAATCTTCAATTTCCCAACCGCCCGATTCATTTTGCCGAAAATCTTGATTTAAACAACTAGTCACTAAACAATCCAAATCCACACCAACATTCTCTACGTTTTTAATATCTTTTCCGGGATCACACATCGAATTCACCTCCATATACTGAATAACAAGCGGCGCACTCTTCATAACATTCTTAACATTAACATCCTCCCCCCACGGCAAATTCTCCCTCGCAACATCCACCAACCGTTTCAACAACTCTTTATACCTCAACCTACACGTCGCAACCGCCACATTCAACTGCCCAGCCAAATCCTCCAAACTAATCTCCACCTCATTAATCTCACAAACAAACACCATCACCGCCACCACCACCGGCACCGGCCTCCTCCCCGTCGTCACATACCACTTAATCATACACTGCACCAAAAAAATCCCCTGTTTCACCATCCTCACACTCACACCCTTCCCAACATCCTCCTTACAACTAACCCACTCTCTAAACACCCTCTCAAACAACCCCACAATATCGAAATCCGGCAACTTCAAATCCAAATGCTCGACTACCCGCGACACCATTCGACCCAATTCAAACACATCACACCCCACATTCTCACAAACACTAGTCAAAGGTAACAATTTGTTAGCTTTCCTCATAACAACATACACACAAGCCCCAACAAGCACATTAAACCAGTTGCCGGACCCGTATTCGTCTTCGGTTATTGTTTTAATCATAGTATTAATCTCATCAAACCTCTGTTCTAAATTAAGTCTTGATAATATATCTGTTATGACATTTTGGGCTAAATAAAGTTTGGTTTCATGGTAAGAATAGTCATACCCAGATCCTGATTTGCCTAATCGGACGTTTGTACCGACGAATCCGTCTGCGTTGAACGTTTGATGTTCGAAATTGTTGAAGTCTTGTACGACGCCGCATGAGGAGCATTCTTGGTTTCCGGTTACTGGGTCGACGATTAGGGTTTTGGACTTGCAGCTTTTGCAATAACTCATTGATTTGAAACTGATTTAGGTGTCAATTTTGCGATCAAAGGGTACCCTGTTTCACCCCTTTGATCGAACCGACTTCAGGGCCATAGGGTTTGGAAGCAAGTTGCTCAACTAGAGGTGTATGAATCGGGTTTTTTGAAAAACTTGTTCGGGTTTATATCCGAACCGGGTTGGTCAACTTTGATCAAACTTTGAGAAGGAACCGATTCGGGTTATAAACTGGTTTGGTTGAAATTTTTTTTAACCCTATTTAAATTGGTTTGGGTTGGGTAAAATTGGTACTCAAAACTGATATTTTGAAGGAAAAAAAGAAAACACTGAGTGGGTTGAAACTAGACCTGGCAAACGGGTCGGGTTGGGTTGGGTCATGGGTCAAAACGGGTTAGAGTCAAAACGGGTCAAATAAAGAAAGGGTTGTTTTGGTTCGGGTCAAAACGGGTTCGGGTCGGAACGGGTTCGGGTCGGAACGGGTTCGGGTTCCATTGTTCGATGATATGAAACTTTTTACCCTTTCAGAAAAAAAAAAACTTACATAATATCAAACACAACAACAAAGAAGCATAAGTAAGGTGGCTAAAGACTTTTGAGAAAAGCAAGGTTAGAAGATAAAAACCCCTAGACTTAGAGTGATAAGCACCGATATTTACAACATCGATACTCGTGACTGGGGGGTTGATGACGTAGGTACTTGAAGATCCCAGTCAACAAAACCAAGGTTAATAACAATCCTAAGAAAACAATAAAGAATGCTGAACATAAATTGAAAGTAAGAAGCTGAAAGTCGAAAGCTGGAAGCTCCCGACGAGAAGTTGATACACCAACGACCAGTGACATGGAGCTAAGGTTATTGTACAACCTTGGAACTTGAACCCAACAAGTAAAACTAATTAGACTTCTCCCTAAAGAAAATAAAGGTGTCCTTAAGACACACAAACCTGAAACTTACCTAAAGAGGCAATGCTAACCCTGCAAGCAACGTCAAGGGAGGATAAGTTTACCAAGACTAGAAGGTACCAGCTGGCACAAGGCTCCCTTAGACAGCAATCTGCCTATTAAAGGAGAGTCTTGTTCAGCCCAAAAGTAAGTTCACTTCTCTCATTCTCACTCTAAAATCTTATCCTTTCATTTCGCTTAGACTCTTAAGAACCATCCACTGAATCTCATGCCGGAGTCCAAACGCGGGAGGCCACCTCTCGCGTTGAGACTAACGGTGTTCTTTGATTGCAGATTTTGACCAATGAGCTACATTTTGGAGTTGATCCTGGACCTTCCCCCTGCCATACTCTTGTTGCTTTAACAGTTACATTACTTGGAAATTAAGCTGCATTGACCTAGTATATTTGTCCAATAAAATCAAACTGAATATATTTGTTATGCCAGCTTTCTTCACTTTTGAAATGAGTTGCTATTGTTTACTCATTAGTCTGTATAAGCTTCATTTAATAAAGTTAAGACTTCCATCAATATGCATATAGAGTGTTTCTTTTACAGTTTTACCTTGCCTATGAAAAGGATATACTGTTTGTGATGGGATTAAAGTCTCACTTTGATAAGTGATTTATTAAGTGACCTTGAATGATTTTCTTCTTTTTTATGCATTTCTGCAAGGTTTATTGCTGCAAGTATAGCAAGTGCCATTGTTTGAGTTGAATTAGTCTTAAGATTTATGGGGATTGTTTCTGTTTTATTTATATGACCAGGTTAGATGATAGTTCATACCAGTAAAAGATATGTCAGGAACTTAAGATTATAAACAGAAACGAACAGCAGGAATGTTTATTGCAATCAAGAATCAAAGTACAAATGATTTGGTCATCACAGATTGACTAATACAAATGAAGATGTCAACGTGATGATGTAAAAAGAACCCTAAGAACTCTTACGAATAACTTGCAAGAGAAAGGCGATACAAAGGGCGAAAATGAAAGAGCTGATATATGATAAAAGAGGACAATGATTGTCTGATGTCTTGACCAAAAGGCAGCAGCTGAATGTAAAGCACACGGAACCCTAAAGGGCATTCACCGACTTAGCAAAAAAGAACCCAATTGGGCCTTCACCGACACAGCCCACAGCAACAAGCAAAACAGGAAACAAGCCCAGCCCTTGAAACAAAATAAACCCAGTTATAGAAAAAGAAAAATAATAAACGGAAGAGTATTAAAACTGAAGTGTTAATATCTTTAACACCCCCCTCAGTTTTAATACTAAATAGATTAGAGAGAGCCAAACACTTACACATTTTGAGATGATCCGCTGGTTGTAATCCTTTTGTGAAAAGATCCGCATATTGATTTGAAGAGGAGACGCTAATTGTTTTAACCATACCAGAGGCGATTTTTTCACGAAGGAAGAACAGGTCGATTTCAAAGTGTTTGGTTCTGTCATGAAAGACAGGGTTTGCCGCTATGGACAACGCAGCAGTGTTATCGCATCTTAACTCAATCGGCAACATGACTTTAACCTGTAACTCTTGTAATATGTTGACCAGCCACATGATTTCACATAAGGCAGCACACATAGATCTGTATTCTGCTTCAGCAGAAGATCTAGATACTACGCTTTGTTTTTTGCTTTTCCAGGAGATCAAAGAGTTTCCTAAAAATATGCAGAATCCTGTAACTGACCTCCGGCTATCAATGCACTTAGCCCAATCAGAGTCGGCATAAGCAGATAATTCAAATTTATCACCCTTTTTAAACATTAAACCAGTGCCAGGAGCACCTTTCAAATACCTCAACAACTTGAATGCTATTTGAGAATGAGCCATAGTTGGCTTGTGCATATATTGAGAAAGAAAGTGAACAGCATAAGCTATGTCGGGTCTGGTATGAGATAAGTAAATCACTTTCCCAACCAGCCTTTGATAATCATTAACATTAACAAACTTATTTTCTTCCTTTTTACACAGATATGTAATAACATAGTTTGCTTCAATAGGACATGAAACAGGTTTACATCCACTCATACCAAACTCATTCAATAAATCCATACAATACTTTCTTTGAGTCAAACATATTCCTTCTTGAGTTTTAATGACTTCAATTCCAAGAAAGAACTTTAAAAGACCTAAATCTTTGATTTTAAACTCAGACTGTAATAGACTTTTCACATTTTCAATTTCTTGTTTGCTATTACCAGTTAGGATTATATCATCTACGTAAACTAACATAACAATAAACACATTTCCATCAGATTTTATGAACATGGAATAATCACATTTTGACTGATAAAAACCCATTTTCAAGAGAACGTTTACAAGCTTTTCATTCCACATTCGTGGAGCTTGCTTTAGACCATACAAAGATCTATTTAGTTTGTACACTTTATTAAGATGACCGTTATTCAGACCTTCTGGCATAGACATGTAAACTTCCTCTTTTAAATTTCCATAGAGAAACGCATTATTAACGTCAAGTTAATAAAGTGGCCAATCATTTTGAACAGACAAACTAACAATACATCTAATGGTAACCATTCTTACGACGGGAGAAAAGGTTTCATCAAAGTCTATTCCTTCCCTTTGGTTGAACCCTTTAGCTACTAGCCTAGCTTTGTACCTTTCAACTTCTCCATTGGACTTATATTTAACCCTAAAGATCCATTTGCAGCCTCTAGGTTTTCTCCCTTTAGGAAGATCAACAATAGACCAAGTATTATTCTTATGAAGAGCACTAAGCTCTTCATTCATGGCATTCACCCAATTACTATCCTTGATAGCTTCTTGGTATGAGTTGGGTTCAAGAATTTTATTGACATTTGACGCAAAACAAATATTATCAGAAGGTAAGTTGGCATAATTAACAACTCTCTCGTAACCGAATTTGACCTTTCCTTCTACCACATAATCACCAAATTTCTTAGGAATAGACACAGACCTAGTGGATTTTCTAGTAGTGGTATGAGTACCCTCAGGAAGGTTTGATTCTTCATTGCTATTACTAGACTCAACCCTCACAGGATTAGGTTCAGGTTCATACACTTGTTGATTGCCAGCCGTGCCATCACCAGAGGGTGGCTGCTGAGTATCAACAGGAGGTGTTGGTTGACTTGAACTACTGTGTTGCTGAGTCATAGTAGCTGAATCAGTTTCTACCTTCTCATCATCATCATCATCGGGTTTTATGTCACTTGAAGAATCATCATCATCATCATCATCATCGTACTCAGTATATCCCACCTATAGCAAAGCTAAGGTAGGGTCTGAGGAGGGTGGGATGTAGACAGCCTTACCTCTACCCCGTAGGAATAGAGAGGCTGCTTCCAATGAGACTCCCGGCTCGATTGTGGTTTTGCATCAAGCCTTGGACATAAGGCACATAACACTCAGCAATTGAGACAAACGCCAATTGGTGCATGCACCCCCTTGTCTTTCGGCTATCAACGCCACCACATGATGCCTGATTAACGATCCCCTCTTTTTAACGTTATTTTCACGAAATTAGTAAAATAACGTTAAAAATTAGTGCACTTTTGCTTTTGCCCCCCCGAGCGCCCACACATATATTACATTATATGAGCAGACCGCAAGCGGGGCCCCCCCGAGCGCCCACACATATATCACTTGAAGAATCATAAAGATCAAAAAAGTTTGAATTATTTAGAGATTCAGTGTTATCTAGATCAGATTTTGAAAACAGCTTAGTTTTATAGGGAAAAACATTTTCAAGAAAGCTGACATTCCTGGAGAAGGTAAATTTCTTTTGATCTAGACTCCAAATACTAGGATGCAAACGAGACAAGCGGCTCGCGAGCTACTCGAGATCGGCTTGAGAAAAAGCTCGAAACAAGCCGAGCCTTATCGAGCTCGAGCCGAGCTTTAGACTAAAATAAAAGCCCGTTTGTGTATTTTGCCCGACCTAGAGCCTGACATGTGAAGCTCGTCAGGCTCGTCGAGCCTTAGTGTAAACGAGCCGAGCCGAGCTTATTTAAACGTGTTTACAAGCCGACCCCGAACCTAAAAATAAGCTTATTTAGTAAACGAGCCCGAACTTCACATATCGAGCCTAAAAAGTCTATTATTTATATTTTTCTATTTAATATATTAATTAATAGATAATAAACGATCCGAGCCCGAGCTGAGCTTGAGCTTGAGGAAATACCAATGAGTCGAGCTCGAGCTCTCATAAGTTAATCGCGCTCGAGCCTGGTCGAGCTCGGGCTCGAATCGGCTCGTTTGCACCCCTACCGAATACTCATTAAACTGCAAATATATCCATTAGATTTCATTTTATATCCATTAACAAATCTTCACAAATTTCATGTGGTTAACTAATCTTTTGCCATTTACATTTAACAGCACAAACACAAATTTCATGTGGATAAACTGTACATTTAAGTTTTCCCCATAATTCATTTTTCTAACAAAACATGTTAGATAATAGTATTTGCTTTCGTAATCCTAGTGATACCTGTCGATGTGTATTGCGTGTTCTTCAATTGTTCGATTAACACGCAGAAAACATCAAGTTCAACTCTAATTTGGTACAGAAGAAGCAAAGATTAGGGTTTTGAACCTGTGTCCGATTCGATGTGAAGAAATCGTTGATGTAGACCGAGAGATTAACAAGCGAAGAAGGATTTCTTGAAGGAGAGGTTGAAGATTGAAGATGATGTATTGATGTTCATTGTTTAGTTCATCTGCTGTTTAATTGTTCATCTGTGGTTCGAACTTTTCAATCCAATGTTATGTTCCAACCCTAATGACCCGTTCCGTTTTAATTCGTCAACCCAATTGGACCCGTAAATGAAACATTTTATTTACTTTTAAAATAACCCGGATTGACCCTCTTAATTAATATTATTCACACAAATTTACGCATTGTCATTTATAAAATACTCAACATACTGACCCATATTATGCCATATGGGTCAGGATTACCCCCTCTAGGGTTGGGTAAATCGGTACTCAAAAAACTGATATTTTGAAGGAAAAATGAAAACAAATTGGGTGGGTTGAAACCGCTTTGGGTGACGTGAGAGGGAACTGGTATATAAACTAGCGGTGGCGTTCCGGTTGAAACTGATTTGGCTCAGACCATTTTGGTAGTGTAAATTGTGTCGGGTTACAAATAGGTTTTGAAATCCAAACAAGGTTCTTTTTGTCCATCTTTAGTTTTATAATCATAAATTCACATCTAACTAAATTTAATTCCCTTTTTAGGAAAACTCCACCTAACCTAAGAGTAAGGTTGGTGGGTGTGGTATAAAGTTCGTAGGGATGTTATCACGCTACATCAATGCCATGTCACATAGGAGGCTTTAAAACCCCTCCTTTTAACTTACATACAACGGTTTAAAGCCTTTTTTATTAAACAAAATACAAAAAAAATAAAGATAAAAAAATTTGATTGGTTGAAAAGAATGGGCCCCACCTGCACATGTCATTAGCGCTCGTTACTGAAATGAAGCCATCTCTATGGTGCCCCCTTTTGCCGCCCAGGGATGGCTATGTGGCGCTAAAGGGCACTAAAATTGCTGATTTGGCAAGGGGCGCTATACCACGCCCCTTGGCCTAACCATGTTTCCCAAATATTTAATGAAAGCAACAGTTAAAAGTTTAGTGACTATAAAGGTGTTAAGGATCTATATTGTAAACTTTTAATCTTTTAGTAAAAGAGTTAAGAGCCATTTACGTTCATGTGGTTTGTTCACTTTTTTTTTATCTCAGACTAAATTTTAAAATTGCATTATTTTTCTCCCTGACATTCTCGAAACGTGTCATTTCAGTCCAAACGGGTAAAATCATAATTGTTTGTAGATATAAGGATCGATATGATGTAGCGGAAAACTTGCAGGTCAAGAACAATTATGTGCACATTTGTTTATTGCATGTTATTGATTAAAGCTACTTTTATGGATGGGTGAACTTCGATCATGTGAGGGTTACTGATGACGTGTGTACTCGGAGATCTCAGTCAGCAAACAATGTTAATAACAATCGCAAGAAAAGAATAAAGAATGCTAAACATAAACTGAAAGTAAGAAGCTGAAAGTCGGAAGCTGGAAGCTCCCGACGAGAAGTTGATACAACAACGGCTTCCGAAACTTTTTCCCTTTACAACAACAGATATCTTCAGACGGGAAGCATCACCTGCTCCACCAGATGCTTCCAGAACTTCTTCCTTCACAAACTTCACCCCAGTAATAGAAGCAATCACACTAGCATCATCCTCATCACCACTATAAAAAAAGATAGGGTCAGAAGATTGAGGAGCAACGCTAGAAGAAGCAGTTCCTCTGGTGGACCTTCGGACCGAGGTAGGTAGCTTTAAGCAGAGGAGCCATCCATAATAGGCTGAAGGGGAACACTCTCCAAGTATCCAGCAGTTCGAACATGTTCGGTACGCCGAACTATGGATGGACCACCCTCATGAATCTCTTTTTGTTCAATCTCCACACCAAACGGATCACCCAAAAGAATATAATCCAAAGCACTCATCTCTGGGGAAAAAAAAACAAATGCAACAATAATGAAAACCTGGGCAATACATAAGGACACGAGGAACACAAAAATACATACCCTTCCGATCAACACAAAAGATTGGTTCTAAATCAGAATCAACCCAATCTTGACTAATACCCAAAACCACAAGAAGCTCCTCCGGATAAGCCCTTAGCTTTGTACGGTAAGCACGAAGCCAGAGGAGCAACCCCTGTTCAAGTTTATGTACCTCCGGCTCTTTTTCATTCAAACCTTCAAAAAATTTACGAGGGACAACGGTAAAGGGAAGTAACCGGTAAAAAATGAAAAACAACTGATTTTTCCAAACATATGTATGACTGACAGTGGTAGAAAGAATGGGAGCCTCACACTGAGTTTTCTCAATGGTGTACCAATCCCCTTTCCGGGCAAGATGAAAAACGACGGAACAACAGCAAATAGGGTTCATAACTCAGTGCACGACAAGGAATTTCAAAATGCATTATACGTGCAACACTAACAGGGGCTCATTGAATCAAAGAAAGACGATAGTATTTCAACACTTCTAAAATGAAGTTTATAAAATGGTACCGCAAATTTGGTTAATCGAGATTACAGGTATAGAATACCAAAAACCCCTTCGAACATTGATCAGCAGTCCTGTGCCCTGGAACTTCAGTCTCAAGGGAAGGATCAATACCATGATCCAAACAAAACTTATCAATTTCCGATCTAGTAAGTTTTGAAAATTGAACGAGCATATCATTCTTAATACAACCCATTTTGAAAAAGTAAACAAAGAAAGAAGCAACTTACCAAGTTTATAAGGAAGTTATAAAGTTCAAAAATTCAAATCCCCAACAAACGGACAGGTGGAGGGCAAAGATGTAACTACCAACAACAAGCAGGCTAGGCCAATTGAGAGCTCCCCTGCGGCGCTGTCCCATCAATCACCTTCGGGCCACCTGGGCACGCAAGTGGGTAAGTGGGCCTTAAATGAAAATGAGCAGATAATGAAATAGCAAAAACTTAAAATAAAATGTCAAGGGTAGACCAATACCTCCCAACGGGAAGCCTATGGTTACAGAATAAAAGCCTCATGTTTCTAGTTCCATTGTTCGATGATATGAAACTTTTTACTTTTTCAGAAAAAAAAACTTACATAATATCAAACACAACAACAAAGAAGCTAAGTAAGGTGGCTAAAGACTTTTGAGAAAAGCAAGGTTAGAAGATAAAAACCCCTAGACTTAGAGTGATAAGCACCGATATTTACAACATTGATACTCGTGACTGGGGGGCTGATGACGTAGGTACTTGAAGATCCCAGTCAGCAAAACCAAGGTTAATAACAATCCTAAGAAAACAATAAAGAATGCTGAACATAAATTGAAAGTAAGAAGCTGAAAGTCGAAAGCTGGAAGCTCCCGACGAGAAGTTGATACACCAACGACCAGTGACATGGAGCTAAGGTTATTGTACAACCTTGGAACTTGAACCCAACAAGTAAAACTGATTAGACTTCTCCCTAAAGAAAATAAAGGTGTCCTTAAGACACACAAACCTGAAACTTACCTAAAGAGGCAATGCTAACCCTGCAAGCAACGTCAAGGGAAGATAAGTTTACCAAGACTAGAAGGTACCAGCTGGCACAAGGCTCCCTTAGACAGCAATCTGCCTATTAAAGGAGAGTCTTGTTCAGCCCAAAAGTAAGTTCACTTCTCTCATTCTCACTCTAAAATCTTATCCTTTCATTTCGCTTAGACTCTTAAGAACCATCCACTGAATCTCATGCCGGAGTCCAAACGCGGGAGGCCACCTCTCGCGTTGAGACTAACGGTGTTCTTTGATTGCAGATTTTGACCAATGAGCTACATTTTGGAGTTGATCCTGGACCTTCCCCCTGCCATACTCTTGTTGCTTTAACAGTTACATTACTTGGAAATTAAGCTGCATTGACCTAGTATATTTGTCCAATAAAATCAAACTGAATATATTTGTTATGCCAGCTTTCTTCACTTTTGAAATGAGTTGCTATTGTTTACTCATTAGTCTGTATAAGCTTCATTTAATAAAGTTAAGACTTCCATCAATATGCATATAGAGTGTTTCTTTTACAGTTTTACCTTGCCTATGAAAAGGATATACTGTTTGTGATGGGATTAAAGTCTCACTTTGATAAGTGATTTATTAAGTGACCTTGAATGATTTTCTTCTTTTTTATGCATTTCTGCAAGGTTTATTGCTGCAAGTATAGCAAGTGCCATTGTTTGAGTTGAATTAGTCTTAAGATTTATGGGGATTGTTTCTGTTTTATTTATATGACCAGGTTAGATGATAGTTCATACCAGTAAAAGATATGTCAGGAACTTAAGATTATAAACAGAAACGAACAGCAGGAATGTTTATTGCAATCAAGAATCAAAGTACAAATGATTTGGTCATCACAGATTGACTAATACAAATGAAGATGTCAACGTGATGATGTAAAAAGAACCCTAAGAACTCTTACGAATAACTTGCAAGAGAAAGGCGATACAAAGGGCGAAAATGAAAGAGCTGATATATGATAAAAGAGGACAATGATTGTCTGATGTCTTGACCAAAAGGCAGCAGCTGAATGTAAAGCACACGGAACCCTAAAGGGCATTCACCGACTTAGCAAAAAAGAACCCAATTGGGCCTTCACCGACACAGCCCACAGCAACAAGCAAAACAGGAAACAAGCCCAGCCCTTGAAACAAAATAAACCCAGTTATAGAAAAAGAAAAATAATAAACGGAAGAGTATTAAAACTGAAGTGTTAATATCTTTAACACCCCCCTCAGTTTTAATACTAAATAGATTAGAGAGAGCCAAACACTTACACATTTTGAGATGATCCGCTGGTTGTAATCCTTTTGTGAAAAGATCCGCATATTGATTTGAAGAGGAGACGCTAATTGTTTTAACCATACCAGAGGCGATTTTTTCACGAAGGAAGAACAGGTCGATTTCAAAGTGTTTGGTTCTGTCATGAAAGACAGGGTTTGCCGCTATGGACAACGCAGCAGTGTTATCGCATCTTAACTCAATCGGCAACATGACTTTAACCTGTAACTCTTGTAATATGTTGACCAGCCACATGATTTCACATAAGGCAGCACACATAGATCTGTATTCTGCTTCAGCAGAAGATCTAGATACTACGCTTTGTTTTTTGCTTTTCCAGGAGATCAAAGAGTTTCCTAAAAATATGCAGAATCCTGTAACTGACCTCCGGCTATCAATGCACTTAGCCCAATCAGAGTCGGCATAAGCAGATAATTCAAATTTATCACCCTTTTTAAACATTAAACCAGTGCCAGGAGCACCTTTCAAATACCTCAACAACTTGAATGCTATTTGAGAATGAGCCATAGTTGGCTTGTGCATATATTGAGAAATAAAATGAACAGCATAAGCTATGTCGGGTCTGGTATGAGATAAGTAAATCACTTTCCCAACCAGCCTTTGATAATCATTAACATTAACAAACTTATTTTCTTCCTTTTTACACAGATTTGTAATAACATAGTTTGCTTCAATAGGACATGAAACAGGTTTACATCCACTCATACCAAACTCATTCAATAAATCCATACAATACTTTCTTTGAGTCAAACATATTCCTTCTTGAGTTTTAATGACTTCAATTCCAAGAAAGAACTTTAAAAGACCTAAATCTTTGATTTTAAACTCAGACTGTAATAGACTTTTCACATTTTCAATTTCTTGTTTGCTATTACCAGTTAGGATTATATCATCTACGTAAACTAACATAACAATAAACACATTTCCATCAGATTTTATGAACATGGAATAATCACATTTTGACTGATAAAAACCCATTTTCAAGAGAACGTTTACAAGCTTTTCATTCCACATTCGTGGAGCTTGCTTTAGACCATACAAAGATCTATTTAGTTTGCACACTTTATTAAGATGACCGTTATTCAGACCTTCTGGCATAGACATGTAAACTTCCTCTTTTAAATTTCCATAGAGAAACGCATTATTAACGTCAAGTTGATAAAGTGGCCAATCATTTTGAACAGACAAACTAACAATACATCTAATGGTAACCATTCTTACGACGGGAGAAAAGGTTTCATCAAAGTCTATTCCTTCCCTTTGGTTGAACCCTTTAGCTACTAGCCTAGCTTTGTACCTTTTAACTTCTCCATTGGACTTATATTTAACCCTAGAGATCCATTTGCAGCCTCTAGGTTTTCTCCCTTTAGGAAGATCAACAATAGACCAAGTATTATTCTTATGAAGAGCACTAAGCTCTTCCTTCATGGCATTCACCCAATTACTATCCTTGATAGCTTCTTGGTATGAGTTGGGTTCAAGAATTTTATTGACATTTGACGCAAAACAAATATTATCAGAAGGTAAGTTGGCATAATTAACAACTCTCTCGTAACCTATTTTTGACCTTTCCTTCTACCACATAATCACCAAATTTCTTAGGAATAGACACAGACCTAGTGGATTTTCTAGTAGTGGTATGAGTACCCTCAGGAAGGTTTGATTCTTCATTGCTATTACTAGACTCAACCCTCACAGGATTAGGTTCAGGTTCATACACTTGTTGATTGCCAGCCGTGCCATCACCTGAGGGTGCCTGCTGAGTATCAACAGGAGGTGTTGGTTCACTTGAACTACTGTGTTGCTGAGTCATAGTAGCTGAATCAGTTTCTACCTTCTCATCATCGGGATTTGTGTCACTTGAAGAATCATAAAGATCAAAAAAGTTTGAATTATTTAGAGATTCAGTGTTATCTAGATCAGATTTTGAAAACAGCTTAGTTTTATAGGGAAAAACATTTTCAAGAAAGCTGACATTCCTGGAGAAGGTAAATTTCTTTTGATCTAGACTCCAAACTTTGTAACCCTTTTTTTAAATTTGAATACCCCATAAAAATACATTTTTCATCTTTTTCATCAAGTTTATCAGGATTATTTAAAACAGTGAAAAAACATAAGCACCCAAAGATCTTCAAGTGACTAAGAGAAGGTTCAAATCCAAAAAGTAACTCATAAGGCGTTTTACCGTTTAACACAGAAGAGGGTGTCCTGTTAATTAAGTACGAAGCAGTGAGAACACATTCAGACCAGAATTTTAAAGGTACACCTGACTGAAACAATAGAGCTCTAACAACATTGAGTAAGTGTCTGTGCTTCCTCTCAACAACACCATTTTGTTGAGGAGTGTAAGCACAAGATGTTTGGTGAAAGATTCCATGTGACTTAACAAAGTAGGACATTTGAGAATTAACAAATTCAGTTCCATTGTCACTCCTAAAAATTTTAATATTTACTTCAAATTGAGTTTTCACTAGGTTATAAAAATTTTGAATATTTTCAAAAACTTCAACTTTAGATTTCATCAAATATACCCAAACGGCCCTAGAGTAATCATCCACAATAGTGAGAAAGTATTTGAATCCTTCTATGCTTGGGACCTTATAAGGACCCCAAACATCTAAGTGAATTAAGTCACCTACTTTAGAAGTTTTGTGTTCACTTAAAGGAAAAGGGACTCTGTGTTGTTTTGCTTTATGACAAACTTCACAAGGATCAATATTAGCTTTATCAGATTTAAGATTTAAAATGTTTAAGGCTTGATCAGCAGGATGACCAAGTCTTGAGTGCCAGAGCTTTATGGTTTCAACTTTATTAAAACAGGCAAACACAAAATTGAAAGAATTACCACAGAAATAAAGACCATCAGTTTGTCTACCAGTCACCAGGGTTTTCTTTAAGTACAAATCCTGAATATAACAAGTATCTTCATAAAAAACAACCCTAAGTTGATTGTCCTTGGCTAATTTATGCACAGATATTAAGTTGACACAATATTCAGGGATCACAAAGACATCTCTTAAGATAACAGAGTTGGATAATTTGTAGCACCCTATAGTAGTGACTTTGGCATCAGTACCATTAGGGTGTTTCACAGTTATGTTGTAATCAGAAACATCAACTTTATTAAACATGTTTTCACTAGACATGATCATGTGCTGATTAGCACCAGAGTCAATAATCCAGCTCATATTATTTTGTGACCAAGTTTTACTATTAAAACAATAAAATCTTTTGTAATAATTTAAAGATGAGATCACACTATGACATTTACCTCCAACATTTGTCTTAGGCCCATCATCAGTCTTTTTCTCATTAAGCAGGTCTAGAAGTTTAGTTAACTGTTCTGAGGTAAGAGAATTTAAAGAATCGCTAACAGATTTGTCACTAACAGAATTATTCACAGAATTATTAGATTTAGACCACTGATTATTGGTTTGACTAGATTTAGATCTATAATTTGGAGGATACCCATGAAGCTCAAAGCATTTATCAATAACATGACCAACCTTGTTACAATGAGTGCATTTCAAGTTGGGATTAGGACCTTTGTTAAACCTTTTTTTGTTATCACTAAACTGATTTGCTTTAGCAACAAAACCAACATTAGGTACTTTAGAACCACTGTTTGAACCCCTATGTGACTCTTCCCTAGATATAATTGATAAAGCAGTTTTAATAGAAGGAAGAGGATCCCTGGTTAATAGATTAGTTCTAACAGGTTGGTATACATCATCTAATCCCATCAAGAATTGCATAAGTTTTATTAACTGACTGAACTCATTGAACTTGGTAGAAGCATTACATGTGCAAGATGGTAATTGAAGCATAGCATCAAATTGTTTCCACATAGTATTTATCCTATGATAATATTCAGACACACTAGAACCATTTTGACTAACAGAATTAATTTTCTGATATAACCCAAACACAACAGAACCATTAACCTTATCATATGTCTCCTTTAGATCATTCCAAACTTCAGAAGCGAGTTTGGAATAAACTTGACCAACATACAATTCATCAGAAACAGAATTTAGAATCCATGTTAAAACAATAGAGTTGCATCTTTCCCATTGACTAGCTAAGACATCATTAGACTCAGATTTAACGCAAGTTCCATCAACAAATCCTAATTTGTTCTTAGACATTAAAGCAAGTTTTATAGCATTTGACCATACCACATAATTCTCAGTGCCTTTTAACTTGAAATTAACAATAGACAGATTGCTAGAATCACTAGCATGCAGATACAAGGGATCACTAGCATCTAGTTTGCTTATTAAGGTACCAGAAGACTCCGTTTTGTCAGTCATGGTCACACAGAAAACAGACAAAACCTGGAACAGAATCAGACAACAAAAAAACAACCAGACAACTATCAAGCAAACAGAAAAGCTAACAAATAATCAGAGAATAATACTGAGAACACTTAACAGATAAACAGAGAACAGGAACCACACGAATCACAGACAAAAAACAACAAATAGATACTAATAAAAAACGTATGGCGAAGCTACACCAGTGTTCCAGATCGTTGGTTCATCACTCAAGGTGCCAACGCAGGTCTTAGTGTAGGAGCCACCGAAGTTTATAGACGCAAAAAAGAACAATCTCACCGAGAGGGGTTCCCAAGTTAGGGTTCGCCGAATAATAATCACAGCCTATAACCTTCACTTAGGGTTATATGACTGTGAGCAAAGAAAATCCAGAGACAGCACCACTGATGATTCTCGAACAACAGGAGCCTTGATCGAAGATACCAAAACCTGGTATCACAACTGTCAGACCCTTGAACGCATGAGAACGAACAAACACCAAACCGTAGATCCGGTTTTGCAACCCCCAGATCTGATCCAGATCTTGCCGATTTACAACCCTAGTTAACAAACTTCAGTAATACGCAGCGGAAGAGAATCAGAGCACCAAATCAACCTTGGAGCTCTGATACCATGTCAGAAACTTAAGATTATAAACAGAAACGAACAACAGGAATGTTTATTGCAATCAAGAATCAAAGTACAAATGATTTGGTCATCACAGATTGACTAATACAAATGAAGATGTCAACGTGATGTTGTAAAAAGAACCCTAAGAACTCTTACAAATAACTTGCAAGAGAAAGGCGATACAAAGGGCGAAAATGAAAGAGCTGATATATGATAAAAGTGGACAATCATTGTCTGATGTCTTGACCAAAAGGTAGCAGCTGAATATAAAGCACACGGAACCCTAAAGGGCCTTCACCGACTTAGCAAAAAAGAACCCAATTGGGCCTTCACCGACACAGCCCACAGCAGCAAGCAAAACAGGAAACAAGCCCAGTCCTTGAATCAAAATAAACCTAGTTATAGAAAAAGAAAAATAATAAACTGAAGAGTATTAAAACTGAAGTGTTAATATCTTTAACAAGATAAAAAAAACAACTCAAAAAATTTATTATAGAAAAGACGGATAATGTTACCGCTATAGAAAAGACAAAAGATAGCATTACAGAAAAGACAAATTAACTTCTATAAAAAATTACTAGAAGTGGATATTTGAATAAAAGGTAATAAGACAAAATAGCTAGCAGTTAAGATTGTAAACGAAAGAAAGAGAAAAAAAGAATACCAAAAAGTTATTTAGTCGAATAGAGATAGAGACGGGGAATGGGATGTAGGAGGTTTTCAAAAGATGAATAAAATTTTGGGAAATGTGATTTTTGGTTAAATTGTAGGGATGGAGATGATAAAACCAATGTGAATGCTTTTAGTGTTGTTGTTGCTGTCCATTTACATGTTAAGGTTGTTGATTTTGCTGCATGATCTACTTACTGGCATTGTTATAAATGTGGTGTTAGTGATGATCAATTTTCCGGTTTAGGTATCGGTGTTAAGGTTTTTATATGGCTGCAATTCTAGTTGAAGAACCATGAACTGAACAAGTCCCACTAGCACACCGCCTACCCCTGCCATCCTTACTGATCTCTATTCCATCGTCACCTACCCTTACAAGGATGGCATTGTTCACTGGTCAACAACTAACCAAGCCAACAACACTAAAACCTAAAGGAATATTGGATTTTAATAATCCCCACTAGTCGGCGTTGGTCGCCAAAAGTCCCAAAACCAGGAAGCCATACTGATCAACCTGATGAAGAGGGAGCAACTTACGATGCTCTCACTAATGGCTTTCCCTCTTCAAATTCGTAATCTCCTGATTGAAGCTCAGTTAAGAGATGGATGATGTGATGCGTGCCACACCTCTTGGTAACTAAACCCATGTCACCCATGCGCAACCATGTCATGCTCCATGTGGGTCACTACTTGCTTCCCTTTTCATTATGTTGCACCAATTTCCTTGTTAGTTTTACAATAACTCAAGAGTAGTGGGTTAGGTAGTTTTTGTTCGTGGTTAAGCCTTTAAAAGGGCAATCATTGTTACGGTTTCAATTATGTGAAGAAATGAATCTTTGTAATTCTTCTGATCTTCTCTAATCATCATTCTATTTTTCTCAATTGAATTGGCACACGTCATGATGTAGTGTGGTGGTCGAAGATGATTGCTTTTATGGTTGCGTGGAACACTTTTGGGAAGGGGGAGGAGAGATTAGAGACAAGGCAATTGAGAGGGGAGTAAAAATCTATGGTGGTGTAGGAAACAAGGTTATCTCGTAAATTTGTTTTTCTTGTTAACAACTACAAGTGAAGTTTAGAGCTTGCTATTTAGAAATTTGTACACTTGTAATCAATCTGATTCAAATATTTAAAATATACTTCGGAAATCAATCAAGCTATATCATAGGGAGTCCGATTAGAAAGCTAGTATAACTCGGTTGTACAAGCATGCCATCCATATACAAAGTAGAGACACAAATTTCCAATTTGAATACTCCTTAAAATAGACACTACTATCATAAGATCTTTTTTTTTATTAAACTCTGGATCTACCATGTAATCATCAAAACGTTTGCCCCACTATCTAGGGGATTGTTTCAAATCGTACAGTGACTTCTTTAGTAGACACACCTTATTCTCTTGACCCTCCACCTCAAAACCAACTAATTGCTTCTTGTAAATCCTTTCTTATAAATTGCTATAAATAAAGGTTGTCTTTACATCTGGTTAGGGCTGTAAACGAACCAAACGAACACGAACAAGGCATTGTTCGTGTTCGTTCATTAAGGAAATAAATGTGTTCACGAACAGTTCATGAACACTTACCGAACGAGATTTTATGTTCGTGTTCGTTCATTAAGGAAATTGTAACATCCCGAAAACGGGTTTGGTAATCAAACCACGTTAATACTAAAGGACGGGTAAAATACCGTTAGTGGTAAAATTTAACCCAGTAAATATTAGGACTTAAATAAATAAACCTAATATTAATTAAATAGGAAAATAAATACTTTGAGAAAACAAAGTTTATAAAAAGCCCAAAATTAACGGGACATAAAACATAACGGGTTATAATTTCCCGAACCCATTAAAGTAACTAGGAATAATTAACCTAGTTAGTAGCATATAATTAAGTGACTAACGGTGAGTTGTAGCTTCATTTGATCAAAATAAAACATGAGGGACTAATATTGCCAAGTGGGAAACTTGTTTTATTAAAACAAGAGTTAAACACCAAAACACACACTTAGAGTGTGTGTTATGGTCGAAATATCCACAGGAGCCAGGGAGCTCAAACCCTAACATTCACTAACCTCACAAATTGAAGGATCAAACCAAGTCCAAACCGAAAATCGAGCATAGATTAATGATCCCTATTGCAAGGAGATCCTAAGGTATGTAAAATTCGACAAAAATTCTCTACTTGAAATTCTCATGAATTTAGAGAACTTGAAATCTGATGATGCATGTATGAATTGTAGATGAATTAGGAACATTAAAATGTCTAGGAGTAAACCCTAGACAAGTACATGTTGAAATTATGCTAAATTCTAGTGAAATCCATGGTCACCATTGTAGGTGACTAGTGGGTTATGTAGAACTTGATAAACACTAGGATATTTGGGGTTGTTCTAGTGTAATTTGACATATGCGAAGTTATTTAAGAACTTTAAAGTCAAATATTTGTGTTAAATAGTTTGAATGATGAAAATTCGGGTTATATGACAAGTCATGAGCTTGTCAATGAATTATTTATAGGATATACCCATAAGGTGTTCGATGTAATGCCTAAGTGAAATTGGGTATCTACTAGTTCGTAGATAGAACTTGGTTTGGATAAGTATTTGGATAAATGCCTAATAACATGACAAAACGGGTTTCACTTATAAAGGGAAAACCTGTAGATTTTGTGAGATAAAGAAATATAGTGTCTTCGATAATCAAGAGCTAGGCTAACTTAGTGTTAACAATAGCATGAACTCGAGTTAAAAGATTCGTTAGAACGACGGCTTAAAGGAACGCCCACCGGGTAAATTGAAAATGCCTAAACTAGCTAATGAACATGAATGTGCATTTTATATATTAAGGGATGTTTGACTTTCAAAAGTCAAACTGACCTATAATACGATAAATGGTAAATTTTGATATGAAATGCGTAAGGTGGAATAATCGTATTAAATTATGATTAAACTAACCACCTTGAAAACGATGATGATAGTTTGACGCGTAACAAGCTAGGTGAAAGCTTGGAGGAGGGAGTGGGTTAAACGGAGCAAGTAAGGAAAGAAGAGCGTGGCGTGGATGCGAGGTAAGTGTAATTTACACACTTATGTAGGATACTCATTTATTCGATATGTTGTAAACGTGATAACGATAATATTGGAAATATGGATTTTCGTTAAGATTACCTAGTAGTGTAATCCAATAATGAGGGAAAAAGGGCAAAATTGAAAATTTGTCAAGTGTCGACTAATGTAAATTAAGGTTAAAAGGATACCCATGGCGTAAGCCGAAATGGGTTGAATTTGTAAGAAAAGAGTTTAAAAGAAAAAGGGTATGATAATAAAATCCGGGATGGGATAGATGTATGAATTTGAAATAAAAACGATGTTTTTGATTAAATAGATAACGTTGGGCATATAGTCCAAACGGGTCGAATGGTGGTGATAACACCATTTGAGAATATCGACTAATGTGGTTGTCAAGTCTTATGTTAACAGGACCGATTAGCAGATCGGATAATTGCATCACCATTGATTGTGTGATAATGAAAACGAGGTATAAATCGGGTCTACTTGTTGATCCGGGCCAGGTACGCATAATTATATTGTAGATAAAAGTGCTATTTTAGTCGAATAATTGGAGAGAGAGTCCTTCGCCGTAAAAGGACCAAAATTGACCAAAACGCCCTTGTAGGCTAAATTGAACAAACAACCCTTAGAGGTTGTTTGGAAATGAGTTTCATGGTTAAGTAAATACTTAGAATAAGTGTAGAACTTGAAAGATGTAATACGTTAGTCAAATAGCTCTATTTGAGTCTTTGCCGTAAAATGGTAATCCGAAGGGGTAAAACTTGGAATATATTGATATCCACATTAAATCCAACACACATATAGTTGTGATGGAAGATTACTAGATAAGAAATGTAGTATTACAATGCTAGAAAGGAATGAAAGTGATTATAAGCTTAAAAGTGCCTAAATACCCTTAATGGGTCAAAATAAGCATTTAAGCGTAAACAGGATTTTATCATGTAAGAAAACCCATGATCTGAGATTAATTTGATAGGAGATATTGAAATAATGAATTTCATGAGTTTAAAGGTCAAATGAATATGTTGGTGTGATAAAATTATGAACGGGTCAATATTTGGTAAAAAGGGTAGTAAGCCGAAGACTTAAAAGTTTGAAATTATGTTAATCCGGATGTCGGATTTTAACTCCATAAGATGGAGAATTAAATTACGGACGCGTAGGAAAAAGAATCGGGTAAAACGGATTAAAAACGAGAGAGTTATGCTCGTTTCCGTAAAATCGGTTTATGTTGGGAATGTACAACAGCTGTTAAGCAACAGTCTGTGAAAACAGGGGCTAGGCGTCACGCGACGGCCCTAGGCGTCACACGACGCCCCCTGTTCCGGAAAAAAATTATTTTGTTGTTGTTTGACCCATGTAACTTGTTTATACTGATTATTTAACTATCAAAACTAACTTTTAAGTTGGTTTTGATCATAGGTGTTCGCCAAGAGTGCCCGGATGAAGATCAAGCTCGATAAGGAACCGAATACGATAAAGTACAAGCTTCCTCACGGCGTTTCGTCGTATCTTTTAAACAACGAACTTATTTATATTATGTTGAAAACTTTTAAGTTGTAAAAGTTTTAGATTACTAGTATTTTCTAAGGATACTTAATCGTAATTACATGTTTATTTTCGTTATTTATACAAAAACCTTTAAAATAATAACAAGGGTGTTACAAGTTGGTAATCAGAGCTCATGGTTAAAAAGTAAAGTGTGTTCGGTTCGAGGTTTGATCGCAAATCCGGTAAGTACATGTATGTTAATAGTTTAGTATGCTAAAGTGTTGTAAATAACACATAGGGCTATCGTGTGATACACGTTACCCCAATTAAAATGATAGATATAGTTGACGAAAATACGCGCGTTGACGCGTATAGTAGAAAAAGCCTTGTATTATAATACGGGCGATTATTGAAGTTGACATTACTAACTCTTGTGGGTGTTTTAATTGAAGGACACTCGCGTCTGAAGATGACGAGAGTTGAACGAATTATGGATATGATGATGGAACGGTCCGAGGTATGACAAGAAGAGCATACTCATTAAATCGAGTAACGATCGCAAATAAGTAATGGCAAGGAAAGCCCGTTAGGGCAAGCATTACCAGGTGCACATTTTAAATTTAATTGCACAAATAGTAATATGCAACAAATATGTAGAAATTGAAAGTTGCATATGCAGATTAAAAACTTGGAAAAACCCGAATAGAAAATGTATTCGGGATATTGTTTCCAAGAGGCATTACTTACATAGGGCGTGATGTGAAAACTATAAAAAGGTCATGCGTGTCATGCGTTAATTGCTTACTCTGGCCAAGTAAGTAGTGGCATATGATTCCATGAACTTCTTATAGCGGACACATTTACATCCGATGTAGTAAGGGCAGGGTGAATGGGACTAACTAAAAAGGTACCCAAATGAGTCAAACAAGTAAGATGTTTGATAATAAACGTAAACGTAAGTTGGATGACAGGGAGCGTATTACGTTAGAATAACGAGCCCAAGAGAAGGGACAAAGATTAAAGTATATGAAAATACAGACCAACTAATGAGAATGCTAAGGCATAAAGGTAAAGTTTGACTGTCATAAGTGATGAAATTCACACAGACAAGTCAAAGGGGTAGAATAAAGGAATAAAAGACTTGACTAAATAAAAGCAATGGATTTCGCTAAAACGATCAAATAAATTAAGATGATGTCTAAAACCATATAAGAATGGTTACTTGATGATAACTTCGGTAAAGATACCCGATAGATGGGTAGGATTTTGAAAGCATGCGTAAACCAAGAGACGGGTACGCGAAATAGAAAGTCAAAGGACTCGGATTAAGAGTCATGACTAAAATACGATGAGAACTTGCAAACCAAAATTTTGATAACTACGTTCAACTATTCTAAAGTTGAACGGGTTGAATAAAGAATGAAGTTTGACGTTCATGAGTAATGAAATCTCACGAGAATAAGTCAAATGGGATAAATAAAGTATAAAAACTTGGTACTGCAAGTAAGCGCAACCGAACAATGGAAGCGCGAAATAATAAAGAACCCGGGTAACGGGTCGTAAAGAAGTATAATTAAGAACCGGAGAAACGGTGAGCGTAGAACAAACCGACGCGTAAATGACGTAAAGAGTCATAAAGTCGGAAGATTAGTCCAAGAGTAAACGAACGAAGCTTTAGACTATGGTCAAGGCCAACTAAAGTTCAAAAGCAAAAATAAACGATTCCAAACATAATGAGAGATGCTTTGAAGCTATATATGTATATATACATTTGAATATAGACATGCGTAAAGAATGATCTACGGGATCAACATAACCTTTGGGGTTACAATGGAAAGGTCTACGAGACTAAAACGACCCACGGGTCACGACTAGAAAGAAATAGATTATAAGGACCTCGCCTTAAAGAGGTGAAAGTCTAATAAAATAGCCTATAAGGCAAGGTGATAAAACCTACGGGTTAATTAGACAAAGCGAGGGAATAAATTGAGAATCCCCGCATAAAACAAAGACTGTAAAAGAATAAATTTTGGACTGTCAATATCCCGGTATGGATAATTGACAAAAGTTAAAGAGAAGATGCTAAACTAAAACTTCAGTTTTGATAAGAAATACCGTTTTTATAAATATAAATTCTAATAGGAATTTAAATAGTAAGCATAAAAGATACAAGTCTTGACACTGATAGGCGCAAGATGATATATTCGAAAAGAGATATTTTCGAAAAATGAAAGGTTGATATAAATTAAACATGATGTGACACGAACACGGTCAAGAAATGCAATGTGAAGTAGAATCACATTATAACCAAGCGAGTGGTAAAAATTAACTGGACTAATAAGTCTAGTTAGTGAGACCGGTTAAGGTCATTTAAATAAATTTGGTCGCTTGTAAGCGGTGGATTCGGTATAACTGAATCGAATAAAAGAAATTGAAAACAAAAGAAATGGTTGCTAAAAGTGAAAGATTTCACTAAAGACCTTTAAACGGGTCAAAGTAACGGATTCATAAAAAGTTTGATAATATATAAAAGCGATGAATATCGCTAAGTTAACTAAACTAGTAGAAATAACAAAATTACGTTATTTTAAGTTGCATATGCCGTATGAGATACGTAGATGAATAGTAACCAAAAAGGATATTATCATACTTTTCGGGCAATGCCAACAATTGGTTAAAAATATGACCAATGCTCAATTGATTATCGAGATTAAATGCATGGAGTTAAACTCGATAAATCATGTAAGAAAAAAAGGTTTCGAGGACGAAACCTCTTTAAGGGGGGTAGACTTGTAACATCCCGAAAACGGGTTTGGTAATCAAACCACGTTAATACTAAAGGACGGGTAAAATACCGTTAGTGGTAAAATTTAACCCGGTAAATATTAGGACTTAAATAAATAAACCTAATATTAATTAAATAGGAAAATAAATACTTTGAGAAAACAAAGTATATAAAAAGCCCAAAATTAACGGGACATAAAACATAACGGGTTATAATTTCCCGAACCCGTTAAAGTAACTAGGAATAATTAACCTAGTTAGTAACATATAATTAAGTGACTAACGGTGAGTTGTAGCTTCATTTGATCAAAATAAAACATGAGGGACTAATATTGCCAAGTGGGAAACTTGTTTTATTAAAACAAGAGTTAAACACCAAAACACACACTTAGAGTGTGTGTTCTGGTCAAAATATCCACAGGAGCCAGGGAGTTCAAACCCTAACATTCACTAACCTCACAAATTGAAGGATCAAACCAAGTCCAAACCGAAAATCGAGCATAGATTAATGATCCCCATTGCAAGGAGATCCTAAGGTATGTAAAATTCGACAAAAATTCTCTACTTGAAATTCTCATGAATTTAGAGAACTTGAAATCTGATGATGCATGTATGAATTGTAGATGAATTAGGAACATTAAAATGTCTAGGAGTAAACCCTAGACAAGTACATGTTGAAATTATGCTAAATTCTAGTGAAATCCATGGTCACCATTGTAGGTGACTAGTGGGTTATGTAGAACTTGATAAACACTAGGATATTTGGGGTTGTTCTAGTGTAATTTGACATATGCGAAGTTATTTCAGAACTTTAAAGGCAAATATTTGTGTTAAATAGTTTGAATGATGAAAATTCGGGTTATATGACAAGTCATGAGCTTGTCAATGAATTATTTACAGGATATGCCCAGAAGGTGTTCAATGTAATGCCTAAGTGAAATTGGGTATCTACTAGTTCGTAGATAGAACTTGGTTTGGATAAGTATTTGGATAAATGCCTAATAACATGACAAAACGGGTTTCACTTATAAAGGGAAAACCTGTAGATTTTGTGAGATAAAGAAATATAGTGTCTTCGATAATCAAGAGCTAGGCTAACTTAGTGTTAACAATAGCATGAACTCGAGTTAAAAGATTCGTTAGAACGACGGCTTAAAGGAACGCCCACCGGGTAAATTGAAAATGCCTAAACTAGCTAATGAACATGAATGTGCATTTTATATATTAAGGGATGTTTGACTTTCAAAAGTCAAACTGACCTATAATACGATAAATGGTAAATTTTGATATGAAATGCGTAAGGTGGAATAATCGTATTAAATTATGATTAAACTAACCACCTTGAAAACGATGATGATAGTTTGACGCGTAACAAGCTAGGTGAAAGCTTGGAGGAGGGAGTGGGTTAAACGGAGCAAGTAAGGAAAGAAGAGCGTGGCGTGGATGCGAGGTAAGTGTAATTTACACACTTATGTAGGATACTCATTTATTCGATATGTTGTAAACGTGATAACGATAATATTGGAAATATGGATTTTCGTTAAGATTACCTAGTAGTGTAATCCAATAATGAGGGAAAAAGGGCAAAATTGAAAATTTGTCAAGTGTCGACTAATGTAAATTAAGGTTAAAAGGATACCCATGGCGTAAGCCGAAATGGGTTGAATTTGTAAGAAAAGAGTTTAAAAGAAAAAGGGTATGATAATAAAATCCGGGATGGGATAGATGTATGAATTTGAAATAAAAACGATGTTTTTGATTAAATAGATAACGTTGGGCATATAGTCCAAACGGGTCGAATGGTGGTGATAACACCATTTGAGAATATCGACTAATGTGGTTGTCAAGTCTTATGTTAACAGGACCGATTAGCAGATCGGATAATTGCATCACCATTGATTGTGTGATAATGAAAACGAGGTATAAATCGGGTCTACTTGTTGATCCGGGCCAGGTACGCATAATTATATTGTAGATAAAAGTGCTATTTTAGTCGAATAATTGGAGAGAGAGTCCTTCGCCGTAAAAGGACCAAAATTGACCAAAACGCCCTTGTAGGCTAAATTGAACAAACAACCCTTAGAGGTTGTTTGGAAATGAGTTTCATGGTTAAGTAAATACTTAGAATAAGTGTAGAACTTGAAAGATGTAATACGTTAGTCAAATAGCTCTATTTGAGTCTTTGCCGTAAAATGGTAATCCGAAGGGGTAAAACTTGGAATATATTGATATCCACATTAAATCCAACACACATATAGTTGTGATGGAAGATTACTAGATAAGAAATGTAGTATTACAATGCTAGAAAGGAATGAAAGTGATTATAAGCTTAAAAGTGCCTAAATACCCTTAATGGGTCAAAATAAGCATTTAAGCGTAAACAGGATTTTATCATGTAAGAAAACCCATGATCTGAGATTAATTTGATAGGAGATATTGAAATAATGAATTTCATGAGTTTAAAGGTCAAATGAATATGTTGGTGTGATAAAATTATGAACGGGTCAATATTTGGTAAAAAGGGTAGTAAGCCGAAGACTTAAAAGTTTGAAATTATGTTAATCCGGATGTCGGATTTTAACTCCATAAGATGGAGAATTAAATTACGGACGCGTAGGAAAAAGAATCGGGTAAAACGGATTAAAAACGAGAGAGTTATGCTCGTTTCCGTAAAATCGGTTTATGTTGGGAATGTACAACAGCTGTTAAGCAACAGTCTGTGAAAACAGGGGCTAGGCGTCACGCGACGGCCCTAGGCGTCACACGACGCCCCCTGTTCCGGAAAAAAATTATTTTGTTGTTGTTTGACCCATGTAACTTGTTTATACTGATTATTTAACTATCAAAACTAACTTTTAAGTTGGTTTTGATCATAGGTGTTCGCCAAGAGTGCCCGGATGAAGATCAAGCTCGATAAGGAACCGAATACGATAAAGTACAAGCTTCCTCACGGCGTTTCGTCGTATCTTTTAAACAACGAACTTATTTATATTATGTTGAAAACTTTTAAGTTGTAAAAGTTTTAGATTACTAGTATTTTCTAAGGATACTTAATCGTAATTACATGTTTATTTTCGTTATTTATACAAAAACCTTTAAAATAATAACAAGGGTGTTACAAGTTGGTAATCAGAGCTCATGGTTAAAAAGTAAAGTGTGTTCGGTTCGAGGTTTGATCGCAAATCCGGTAAGTACATGTATGTTAATAGTTTAGTATGCTAAAGTGTTGTAAATAACACATAGGGCTATCGTGTGATACACGTTACCCCAATTAAAATGATAGATATAGTTGACGAAAATACGCGCGTTGACGCGTATAGTAGAAAAAGCCTTGTATTATAATACGGGCGATTATTGAAGTTGACATTACTAACTCTTGTGGGTGTTTTAATTGAAGGACACTCGCGTCTGAAGATGACGAGAGTTGAACGAATTATGGATATGATGATGGAACGGTCCGAGGTATGACAAGAAGAGCATACTCATTAAATCGAGTAACGATCGCAAATAAGTAATGGCAAGGAAAGCCCGTTAGGGCAAGCATTACCAGGTGCACATTTTAAATTTAATTGCACAAATAGTAATATGCAACAAATATGTAGAAATTGAAAGTTGCATATGCAGATTAAAAACTTGGAAAAACCCGAATAGAAAATGTATTCGGGATATTGTTTCCAAGAGGCATTACTTACATAGGGCGTGATGTGAAAACTATAAAAAGGTCATGCGTGTCATGCGTTAATTGCTTACTCTGGCCAAGTAAGTAGTGGCATATGATTCCATGAACTTCTTATAGCGGACACATTTACATCCGATGTAGTAAGGGCAGGGTGAATGGGACTAACTAAAAAGGTACCCAAATGAGTCAAACAAGTAAGATGTTTGATAATAAACGTAAACGTAAGTTGGATGACAGGGAGCGTATTACGTTAGAATAACGAGCCCAAGAGAAGGGACAAAGATTAAAGTATATGAAAATACAGACCAACTAATGAGAATGCTAAGGCATAAAGGTAAAGTTTGACTGTCATAAGTGATGAAATTCACACAGACAAGTCAAAGGGGTAGAATAAAGGAATAAAAGACTTGACTAAATAAAAGCAATGGATTTCGCTAAAACGATCAAATAAATTAAGATGATGTCTAAAACCATATAAGAATGGTTACTTGATGATAACTTCGGTAAAGATACCCGATAGATGGGTAGGATTTTGAAAGCATGCGTAAACCAAGAGACGGGTACGCGAAATAGAAAGTCAAAGGACTCGGATTAAGAGTCATGACTAAAATACGATGAGAACTTGCAAACCAAAATTTTGATAACTACGTTCAACTATTCTAAAGTTGAACGGGTTGAATAAAGAATGAAGTTTGACGTTCATGAGTAATGAAATCTCACGAGAATAAGTCAAATGGGATAAATAAAGTATAAAAACTTGGTACTGCAAGTAAGCGCAACCGAACAATGGAAGCGCGAAATAATAAAGAACCCGGGTAACGGGTCGTAAAGAAGTATAATTAAGAACCGGAGAAACGGTGAGCGTAGAACAAACCGACGCGTAAATGACGTAAAGAGTCATAAAGTCGGAAGATTAGTCCAAGAGTAAACGAACGAAGCTTTAGACTATGGTCAAGGCCAACTAAAGTTCAAAAGCAAAAATAAACGATTCCAAACATAATGAGAGATGCTTTGAAGCTATATATGTATATATACATTTGAATATAGACATGCGTAAAGAATGATCTACGGGATCAACATAACCTTTGGGGTTACAATGGAAAGGTCTACGAGACTAAAACGACCCACGGGTCACGACTAGAAAGAAATAGATTATAAGGACCTCGCCTTAAAGAGGTGAAAGTCTAATAAAATAGCCTATAAGGCAAGGTGATAAAACCTACGGGTTAATTAGACAAAGCGAGGGAATAAATTGAGAATCCCCGCATAAAACAAAGACTGTAAAAGAATAAATTTTGGACTGTCAATATCCCGGTATGGATAATTGACAAAAGTTAAAGAGAAGATGCTAAACTAAAACTTCAGTTTTGATAAGAAATACCGTTTTTATAAATATAAATTCTAATAGGAATTTAAATAGTAAGCATAAAAGATACAAGTCTTGACACTGATAGGCGCAAGATGATATATTCGAAAAGAGATATTTTCGAAAAATGAAAGGTTGATATAAATTAAACATGATGTGACACGAACACGGTCAAGAAATGCAATGTGAAGTAGAATCACATTATAACCAAGCGAGTGGTAAAAATTAACTGGACTAATAAGTCTAGTTAGTGAGACCGGTTAAGGTCATTTAAATAAATTTGGTCGCTTGTAAGCGGTGGATTCGGTATAACTGAATCGAATAAAAGAAATTGAAAACAAAAGAAATGGTTGCTAAAAGTGAAAGATTTCACTAAAGACCTTTAAACGGGTCAAAGTAACGGATTCATAAAAAGTTTGATAATATATAAAAGCGATGAATATCGCTAAGTTAACTAAACTAGTAGAAATAACAAAATTACGTTATTTTAAGTTGCATATGCCGTATGAGATACGTAGATGAATAGTAACCAAAAAGGATATTATCATACTTTTCGGGCAATGCCAACAATTGGTTAAAAATATGACCAATGCTCAATTGATTATCGAGATTAAATGCATGGAGTTAAACTCGATAAATCATGTAAGAAAAAAAGGTTTCGAGGACGAAACCTCTTTAAGGGGGGTAGACTTGTAACATCCCGAAAACGGGTTTGGTAATCAAACCACGTTAATACTAAAGGACGGGTAAAATACCGTTAGTGGTAAAATTTAACCCGGTAAATATTAGGACTTAAATAAATAAACCTAATATTAATTAAATAGGAAAATAAATACTTTGAGAAAACAAAGTATATAAAAAGCCCAAAATTAACGGGACATAAAACATAACGGGTTATAATTTCCCGAACCCGTTAAAGTAACTAGGAATAATTAACCTAGTTAGTAACATATAATTAAGTGACTAACGGTGAGTTGTAGCTTCATTTGATCAAAATAAAACATGAGGGACTAATATTGCCAAGTGGGAAACTTGTTTTATTAAAACAAGAGTTAAACACCAAAACACACACTTAGAGTGTGTGTTCTGGTCAAAATATCCACAGGAGCCAGGGAGTTCAAACCCTAACATTCACTAACCTCACAAATTGAAGGATCAAACCAAGTCCAAACCGAAAATCGAGCATAGATTAATGATCCCCATTGCAAGGAGATCCTAAGGTATGTAAAATTCGACAAAAATTCTCTACTTGAAATTCTCATGAATTTAGAGAACTTGAAATCTGATGATGCATGTATGAATTGTAGATGAATTAGGAACATTAAAATGTCTAGGAGTAAACCCTAGACAAGTACATGTTGAAATTATGCTAAATTCTAGTGAAATCCATGGTCACCATTGTAGGTGACTAGTGGGTTATGTAGAACTTGATAAACACTAGGATATTTGGGGTTGTTCTAGTGTAATTTGACATATGCGAAGTTATTTCAGAACTTTAAAGGCAAATATTTGTGTTAAATAGTTTGAATGATGAAAATTCGGGTTATATGACAAGTCATGAGCTTGTCAATGAATTATTTACAGGATATGCCCAGAAGGTGTTCAATGTAATGCCTAAGTGAAATTGGGTATCTACTAGTTCGTAGATAGAACTTGGTTTGGATAAGTATTTGGATAAATGTCTAATAACATGACAAAACGGGTTTCACTTATAAAGGGAAAACCTGTAGATTTTGTGAGATAAAGAAATATAGTGTCTTCGATAATCAAGAGCTAGGCTAACTTAGTGTTAACAATAGCATGGACTCGAGTTAAAAGATTCGTTAGAACGATGGCTTAAAGGAACGCCCACCAGGTAAATTGAAAATGCCTAAACTAGCTAATGTACATGAATGTGCATTTTATATATTAAGGGATGTTTGACTTTCAAAAGTCAAACTGACCTATAATACGATAAATGGTAAATTTTGATATGAAATGCGTAAGGTGGAATAATCGTATTAAATTATGATTAAACTAACCACCTTGAAAACGATGATGATAGTTTGACGCGTAACAAGCTAGGTGAAAGCTTGGAGGAGGGAGCGGGTCAAACGGAGTAAGTACGGAAAGAAGAGCGTGGCGTGGATGCGAGGTAAGTGTAATTTACACACTTATGTAGGATACTCGTTTATTCGATATGTTGTAAACGTGATAACGATAATATTGGAAATATGGATTTTCGTTAAGATTACCTAGTAGTTTAATTCAATAATGAGGGAAAAAGGGCAAAATTGGAAATTTGTCAAGTGTCGACTAATGTAAATTAAGGTTAAAAGGATACCCATGGCGTAAGCCGAAATGGGTTGAATTTGTAAGAAAAGAGTTTAAAACAAAAAGGGTATGATAATAAAATCCGGGATGGGATGGATGTATGAATTTGAAATAAAAAACGATGTTTTTGATTAAATAGATAACGTTGGGCATATAGTCCAAACGGGTCGAATGGTGGTGATAACACCATTTGACAATATCGACTAATGTGGTTGTCAAGTCTTATGTTAACAGGACCGATTAGCAGATCGGATAATTGCATCACCATTGATTGTGTGATAATGAAAACGAGGTATAAATCGGGTCTACTTGTTGATCCGGGCCAGGTATGCATAATTATATTGTAGATAAAAGTGCTATTTTGGTCGAATAATTGGAGAGAGAGTCCTTCGTCGTTAAAGGACCAAAATTGACCAAAACGCCCTTGTAGGCTAAATTGAACACACAACCCTTAGAGGTTGTTTGGAAATGAGTTTCATGGTTAAATAAATACTTAGAATAAGTGTAGAAGTTGAAAGATGTAATACGTTAGTCAAATAGCTCTATTTGAGTCTTTGCCGTAAAATGGTAATCCAAAGGGGTAAAACTCGGAATATATAGATATCCACATTAAATCCAACACACATATAGTTGTGATGGAAGATTACTAGATAAGAAATGTAGTATTACAATTCTAGAAAGGAATGAAATTGATTATAAGCTTAAAAGTGCCTAAATACCCTTAATGGGTCAAAATAAGCATTTAAGCGTAAACGGGATTTTATCATGTAAGAAAACCCGTGATCTGAGATTAATTTGATAGGAGATAATGAAATAATGAATTTTATGAGTTTAAAGGTCAAATGAATATGTTGGTGTGATAAAATTATGAACGGGTCAATATTTGGTAAAAAGGGTAGTAAGCCGAAGACTTAAAAGTCTGAAATTATGTTAATCCGGATATCGGATTTTAACTCCATAAGATGGAGAATTAAATTACGGACGCGTAGGAAAAAGAATCGGGTTAAACGGATTAAAAACGAGAGAGTTATGCTCGTTTCCGTGAAATCGGGTTATGCTGGGAATGTACAGCAGCTTTTAAGCAACAGTCTGTGAAAACAGGGGCTAGGCGTCACTCGACGGCCCTAGGCGTCACGCGACGCCCCCTGTTCCGGAAAAAAATTATTTTGTTGTTGTTTGACCCATGTAACTTGTTTATACTGATTATTTAACTATCAAAACTAACTTTTAAGTTGGTTTTGATCATAGGTGTTCGCCAAGAGTGCCCGGATGAAGATCAAGCTCGATAAGGAACCGAACACGATAAAGTACAAGCTTTCGCGCGGCGTTTCGTCGTATCTTTTAAACGACGAACTTATTTATATTATGTTGAAAACTTTTAAGTTGTAAAAGTTTTAGATTACTAGTATTTTCTAAGGATACTTAATCGTAATTACATGTTTATTTTCGTTATTTATACGAAAACCTTTAAAATAATAACAAGGGTGTTACAGAAATGAGCGTGTTCGCGAACTGTTCACGAACACAAATAAATTTGGCGAACTCGACGAAGGATAAAGATAGATGGCCTAGAGAGTAGCACTCGAACTTGAATCCTTTATTGTGGAACGGAGGTCGATTGTATTCGTGGATGTAAATAACGAGAAATGAAAGGGAAATGATGCATAAACAAGGTGAAAGTGGGTTTCCTAGTTTAATTGTTAGGGAAATAAAATAAATAAAAGTTTAATAATATATAAAAAGTACAAATAAAATATAAGAAAGTACAAAGATCTTCAATTAAAACACAAACATAGGAACATAAACGAACGCAAATCAATGAATGTTCACGAACACGTTCACGAACACCTTACCGAACGTTCACGAACACAATCAAACTAACGAGACCTCTGTTCATGTTCGTTCATTTAACTAATCAAACGAAATTTCTTGTTCATGTTCGTTCGTTTATTAAACGAACGAATATAAACGAACTTCCCGCCGAACGGTTTACGAACTGTTCGCTGAACGTTCGGTTCGTTTACAGCCCTACATCTGGTTATTATCTTTTAGATATTTATTACTATGATTATTATTGTTATGTCCCCAAAATACACAAAGTTACAACTAGGTACATCACAGATGAAAGAATTACAAGGAAGTACATGTTACACAAATGAAAGAATTACACGAAAGAAGCTAAATTGAGGCCAAGGTAGATTCTTCGTAAAAATAGCCGCCATCTGGAGCTTGGATGGAATAAATTTTGGGTGTAAATGACTAGCTCACAAATACATGTTACACAAATGCTTAGCCCGTTTATGAGAATCTGGATTTTATGTTAGAAAAAGAGCACTTTTGTTGTCACATAGAAGTGTCGGGCGATCGGGGGTAAGGCATGTAGCTCATGATTTAAATGGATGAGCCAAATAATCTCGACTGCATTGTTTGCCATGGCACGATACTTGAATTCATAGCTAGATCGAGAAACCGTTGGTTGTTTCTTCGCACTCCATGATACTAGGTTCCCTTCAAGAAAGAACGAGTAACCGTAGGTTGAACGACAGGTCTCTAGGCAGCGAGCCCAATCGGCATCGGAGTAGCCAAGGATAGTGGTAGATTTTGGTTTAGAAAAAGGTGTGATCGAATGCCATAATGCTCTTGACGTAGCACATAATCCTTTTTACACAGTTATAGAGAACCCATGTGGGAGTTTGAAGAAGCTGGCTAACTTGAATAACAACATATGAAATATCTGGTCTCGTGATTGTTAAATACAGTAAAGCACCAACCAGGGAACAATATTGAGTGGGATCTTTATATGGCTCTCCAAGAGTGGTAAGAGATTCATTAGCAACCAATAGGGTGTTGACAGGTTTCGAGTCAAGGAGTTGGCTTGATCTAGAATGTCAAAACATACTTAGATTGGGTTAAGAATACGTCGTTGTCTGTTTGAGTAACTTCCAAACCAAGAAAATAGTTAAGACCACCCAAATCCTTGATAGAAAACTCATTATTTAACCGTGTAATAAAGGTAGTCATAACACTTGTTTAGTTTCCTGTTAGGATGAGATCATCCACATATACAAGAAGATACATAACACATGGCCCTTGTTTGAAAATAAACAAAGACGTATCAGCTCGACTACAGGTAAAACCATTATGTAGAAGAAAGGAGTTGAGACTCTGAAACCAAGCATGCAACGCCTGCTTGAGACCATAGAGTGCCTTGTTTAGGTGGCAAACATGGTTTGGAAGTTTAGGGTCAACAAATCCAGGTGGCTTCTCTATGTATACAAGTTCATTTACGTGACCGTGTAAAAATGCATTGTTCACATCTAGTTGATGAAGCGACCAACCATTGATAATGACTCAAGATAGCACGACACGAATAGTAGAGGCTTTTACAATTGGGCTAAACGTGTGAGAATAGTCAAGACCTGGTATTTGAAAAAATCCTTGTGCGATAAGTTGGCCTTTATAATGATCAATGGAGTCATCCGAATGGTACTTGGTGTGAAACAACCATTTGGAACTAATCATGTTATGGTCTTTAGGTCGAGGCACTAAGGTCCATGTTTTGTTTTTTTAAAGAGCATGTAGTTCATTATTCATGGCCGCCAACCAATGAGGACTTTTAGTGGCAGACTTAACACCCCGGGGGTCAGTGGAACTAAATAAGATGGAGTAAAGAGCGTGGTGATGAGTGTGAGCAAGTTCGGCAAGATGTTTGGGTTTAAAATGCCAAGGGTAATCATAGGATGAGAAGGGGCTGGATGAGAGGGCGGGGCAATAGGTTTGATAATAGGGTGGCTGTTGGGTTCTGTCATTAATGGATTGGGTTTTACCACAAGACAATCAGGCAGAGGCATTGGGTCAAATGAAGAGTGGTAGACTGATGGGTTGTAGTCTCTAAGGGAGAAGAGTCAGTAGGTGTGAAACTAGTGTCAAAGTGTGTGGTCGAGTGAGATGGACCTTGGGCATCATCCAGAATGGTACTAGTGGGTTGCGGTGTATCATGGGATTCAGTACAGATACGACATATAGTTTTGTAACACCTCGTAAATTCATGTCCAATAATGTATTGACACGTGTCATGAGCTTTAAACGTGTAAAAGATTACTTTAGAGGGACTAAAGATGACAAACAAGGAAAGTATGTGAATAAAAGGGTTCAAAATGTCAACAATGGATAAATATACTTTACAATAACCCTACACGATGTTTATACCTTAAACGAATGAATTATGGATCATACGAAGCTAAATGTGGAAGAAAGTGAGAGATTATAAACTACAGGGGTTAGATGTGTCAACATGTTTAAAGTATACCTCTGAGTGACCTTTTAGCAAACCCGAAGATTTGTAACGATAAAATATACTCACAAGAATAAGTGATAAAAATTTCACAAGGTTTCGATAAAGCATGAGAAAGTTATGATAATATTCGTATACGAGGGGTTAAAAGCGTTAACGTTGAAATTTATGACTTTTCGGGTGATCATAAAGTTAACCGAGGACTTAACGAAGTTTGTATATGTTTGGAGCCCTTAAAAGTTAAGTTAGAGGGCCAAAAATGCAAGAAATAAAGTTAAAACAACGTTTACAAGGACCAGGGACCTACAGTGCAAAGTTTGGAAACTTGTAACCTGAGTCTGGGCTTCACACGGGGCGCGTAAGGCTTGCCCAGGACCTTACGCGGGCCGCCTGGGACTGCCAGCATCAGAAAATGTGGACAGCTGCCTGTTAAAGCTGTGTAACCGACTTATGGAGCTTGTTTTTGATACCAGGGGCTTGTTTGATGGTTTAGAAGGGCCTAGGGACACATGGGATGATCAGGAATCATCCCATAGACTTATTTGTCATGATCTTGATGAATCAAAATCCCTATATAAGGAGATCATTGTTGCAACATTTTGACACCCACTTGCAAACTTTCACAACTCACTTTCTGGAGGTTCCTGGAGCTCAAGACCCCTTCCTAGTGATCTTTAATCGTGCATAGGACCTTGGTAAGTGTTATTAACCTTCCTTAATTCAGTTTTACTTAGTTTATTAGCTTAAAGTCAAACCGTGGTAATTAAGGTTTGACTTCGTAATTAATCATAATTTGTACAGTCAAATTTCAAATTGAAAGTACCTATGAGTTGGTAATTATGTGGGTAATAAACCCTTAAAAGGGTACCCTCTGATTCCCACTATAACTAGGTCAATTGTCGGGTCAAAGTTAATTACGAAAAGTCAACAGAAAGCTTATTTTCAAATAAATGCATAATTAACAATGTTGAAGCTATGCAACCTGTTTTATCACTAATATAACTTGGTAATTAATGTAAGAACATGTCTAAACATGTTAAACCCGACAATTTTCAGTTTAGGCTCGGTTCGGAACCGAAAGTCGCATAATTTGACTTTTGCTTTGACTTTCAGTCTGACCCAATGTAGCATGTTTTAGAAATGCCTTAGAGCTTTATTAGGACCAGGTTACATGTTAGTATAACCCTCTGTGATTGTACAACTTGGTTCTTTAGTTATCCGATTCATATACATGTTTTCGTTAAATGCTTAAATATTTGACTATTATGCCCTTTTGACCTTAAAACGTGATTTTTGAAAATGTAAAAGTATAGAAACCCTAGTTACTGATTTATAAACTTGTCCCTAAAATTTGACATCAGTTGAGGTCTAGATTCGGAGTTATGCTCATTAGCGTAATTAGAAAGCTTTTTATTAATTAAACGGCGTAATTAACATATAGCCTATCTAAACCCAATTTTTGATACCAAAATTTTTACCTACTGATATAAAAATAATATTTTGGGATTTTTGAAGATTTTTATTTATTTTTAGGCTGAACATAACATAGGGTTCTAAGCTTAATTCGGTAGTTGTCGGTTTTGCCCTTTTGGGCTATAAAATGAGTTTTACAAATCCTTTTGATCCCAAACCTTTTGCTACTAATTTTATATGATAAATAAATTATTTTAAGCCTTCTGGAATAATAAAAATATCAGCTTTTCTTATAAAACCCGGAAATCGCTTAAAACCGTATTTTTTACGCGTTTTAAACGCATAGTATGTATTAAAACTATTTTAAATATACAAGACTTGATACCTACTGATATTTTTAGAAAATTTTTATACTTTAACAGTAAGAAAAAGTTTTAAACTCAGATTTCCAGTTTTGACCTTTTAAGCCTATGCGAAATTACCAAAATGCCCCTAAGGTGCATAGTTTGGTTATAAATGATAAATTTCACATATTTACAATACCCTACTGTTATGACTTATAAAAATAAGTAGTTTTACTGATTATATCAGACTTGTAACTCAGATTAATATTTAAACTCTTTTATAACCTTTAAAATGACCAAAATACCCATACGGGGCGTAATTTGAGTTTAAATCCGTTTTGGGCATAATAGAAGATATCTTACTGATGTCACAACATATTTAAGGCATATTAACTTAGGAAACTTGTATATGACTCTTTTGGTTACCCGTTACGCACTTTTCGCGTTCGGATCGGCGTATGTAACTAGTTTGCATATATTAGCCGAAACGGGTCAAACCATATCATTTTCATGTCAAAATCCAGAATGTGTTTAGTTTACCCATATTAAACAAGTATCCAAGCTTGTCGGGTCTAAACCACATTCTAATCCGGTCTTCGCTTAATCATGCGTTTTTGGACCGTATCCTCTTTTAAAACTAACCGGTCTAAGTTTAGGCTTAATTAAAGACCCGTTAGGATTCTAATAGGTTATTAAAAACCTTTGTTCCAGATTAGGAGCCGGTAAAAGCTATGTGCACTTGCTGTTTTTGATTTATACTTTGCTCAGGTAAATACTCTTAACTTATTTTCCCTATACGGGCTTGGGATACGGTATTATAATAATACCGCTTGGTCGGGTATGTAGTCATTTAAATCGGATTGTGATTAATGTATTTACATAACTCGTTTTATTCTTTATTATTTGGTGTATGGCATTTGGGGATTAAATGACCATGTCCCGGATATCCTTGGCATCATTCAAAGAAATGGCCACGACCTAAGCACGGGGTGTAGGCGTACACCTAACAGTTGCATTATGTAAAAACTGGTAATCCACTTAAAGGAATCAACCTTGTGGGTATTATACCTGTGGCGTGTCAGTTAATCTTGACCGGCTCTACCAACCGGCCCTAACGGACGACAAATAAGTAAAACTGTATACAAGATTATTTCTAATAATTGTCCCAAGTTATAAAAGAATTTTGTGCCATGTGCATTCAAATCAATTTTCTTAAACGTTTTCAAAATGAGTCAGTTAATTGTATTTACCAGTGTAAACTGACGTATTTTCCAAAAAGGCTAAGTGCAGGTACTAGACGAAATAGGCTGGCTACTCCTGGCATCATTAATTAAGTCTCGCAAGCTCTAGATGCTAAAGTCTGTTGAACAATGATCTTATTTATCTTTTGATCCGCCTGTGGATCCTTTACAGTCCGTTGTAATACTTGATATTACTATTTATTCGGTTTGTAATGTGATTCATCTCTTTTGCTTCCGCTGTGCATTTAAAATTGTGTTGTTTGACTATGATGATATCAACTACATCACGATACTCCCCACCGGGCCCACCGGTAATACATGGAAATATCGGGGTGTGACAAGTTTGTGCAGGTCCGGCGGTTTTAGTTAGGGTTGAGGACAAGGGTGGTATATACGAGGTAACAAAGTGATCCACCAAGAAAGTGTGTAACGGTTATTTGGACAGGCGATGAGCATTTCTTTTAAGCAAAAAGTAGAACTAATTCATCAAATTTGGCATGCCGCGTAATGTACACCCGAGAAGTAGATGGGTCAAGACAACGGTACCCCTTGTATTGAGAGTAATACCCCATAAAATGTAAGAAATACTTCGAGGTGCAAGTTTATGATTAGAATAATCGCGAACATAAGGAAAAACGCTAGAAACAAACACCCAAAAATTTGCATAAATCGGCTTTTGTGAGAAGAGAACCTCAAAGGGTGATATATCCTTTAAAATAGTTGAGGGAAGTCGATTAATAATATAGATAGCCGAGCTAAACGCCTCCACCCAATAAGATGGAGGCTCTTTTCCATTTAATAACATTGCAAAACCCGTTTCCACCACGTGTCGGTGTTTCCGTTCTACGCGACCATTTTGTTGCGGTGTATACGGACAAGATAAACGGTGAAAAGTGCCATTTTCTTCAACAAATTTTCGAACACGTTGATTTACAAATTATGTACCTCCATCACTTTGAAAGACTTTGATTTTTCTAGAAGTGTGTTTGCACAAACATCATGAATACGATAAAACATCATAAAAACCCAACTTTTTTAATAGGTAGAACCACGTGAACTTGGGGAAGTCATCAACAAATATAACATAATAGCGGTAATTATCAATCGAAGTCACCGGGGATGGACCGCACAAATCACAATGAACTAAATCCATCGGGTGCAAAGCACGTTTATCATTATTAATAAAAGCAAGTCTTATGTCCTTTAGATAACTGACAAGAAGAACATGAAACGGGTTACAGACAAACACCCCATTTTATTCAAAAGTAAAAGAGTATCAAAAGCCACATGGCCTAACCGAGAGTGCCAAAGTTCATAGGAAGCTTTAAAATGTGTCCGGGAATACGCAAAAAAAAAAAAAAAAAAACAGTAGGACCAGTGTGCAAAATGTATAATCCATCTTTACATCTCCAAGGCTAGAACCTGGTGTGTGGTGCGGTCCTGAATATGAAAATTAGGATATGAAGATAATACATCCAAGTCATTATTAGTGGTTATTTTTACTAACGGATAGAAGATTTTTTGTAATATTAGAACCACCAGAACATCACGCAACTTTATATTATTACCAACTGTAGTATTAGCTATATGTGAAAGAGGTAGAGCATTATCGTTTCCAAAGACGACCTGGGCATTTCCCAAGTGAGGAGAAGCATGTTTGAGGGAATCCGAGGAAGGAGTCATATGACCAGTGGCCCAATATCACTAACTCAATCAGGGCCTGACGAAGTGACATGACAATGAGAAAGAAAACCTTTGGCTACGTCATCAGCACAGTGGGTGGACTTTGAAACATATGAACCAAGATCAGGGTAAGAGTTCGCATAGTGACAGTCCTTGCGACACAATTGAGCGTGAGGAGGCTTGCGGTTCCGAGAGCGACTGCCGCGCCCACCGCCACGTGAAAAGCGACCACCGCCACCGCAACCCCATGATGGCGGGGTCTGATTCTACTAAGCCGTAATGGCAACTGATGGGGTTATCGAACCATGCAAAGACCTGATAAGTAGTTCATGGTTTTCAGCGAGTACAAGGAGATCACGAAATATCGGAGCAGACTTAGGGGCTGTTTGACAACTTCTGAATGGGTAAGTGTTGAAAATGTAAGAGGTCTGAACCATTAAAAACCAGTATAAGGCCAGGCGGGGTGGCAACAAGTTCAACGCGTTATAGGAATTTTCAACGCGTGAAAAACGAAATCTTCCACCGCCGCCTAAAAGTTCAACGCGTTATAGCACCACGGACTCAATTTTCGTTATTTTCTTCAAGGCGTTATTGTTTTGTTTTGTTTTGTGAGGGTAGTTGTTGGTTGGGGGGGAAATTGTTGGGTGTGGTGGTGAGTGATGACCACCCACACTAAAAAAGGTTGTGAGTGATGGAAAAATGGTTGCTGACATGGCGGAACATAATTGGATATTCTGAGTGATGAAATTTTATCACTAGTTACCACCCCCTCCCCTAATGCTTACAGTTCAGAGGCAAATATCTGACCAATTCAGAGAAGAGGCCTTAACCATTCAGACTCAGTATAATGCTTAACCATTCAGAGGCAAATGTCTGCTCGCAAAACAAAAACTCTGAACCATTAAGTGCTGAACCAGTAAGTGGTCTGAACCACTAAAAGCCACATGAAGAGCTAAACAAACAACCCATTAGATGTTCAAATAGCAGTGGAAAAAGTCTCAAATGAAGCCCTAAGACCACATAGAAACCAATGAAGTTTGTCATTCTCATCAACTGGTTGCCCTATAGCCTCTAACTGATCACAGAGGGCCTTGAATTTTTTGCCAAATTCAGTGACAGAAGCATTACCTTTTGATGTCAGGCAAAGTTGGTCATGCAAGTTTTGAACACGCTCAATAGATGTGTTACTATATGCCGAGAGTGAGGCATGGCGGATAATGATGGTTTTCTTGTTAGCGACCAGCCACAAAGAATATAGAGGGTTGGGGATAGTTTTGTCGTGTTGGACAACTTCCGACGGAGGCATAAGAGAGGAGCCATCGATGTGTGATTGAGGCTCTTCACTGATAAAATCGGGAGGATTTGATTTCTCAAAGAAAGGTAATTAGAGGCAGAAAGTTTAAATGATATCATGTGGAGAATGGTGTTGAGTGGAAGGGGTCCGTCAGAGCTTGAGGAAGCCATGGAAGCAGGGAAATTGACCGGGTGAGGGATGGAAAGAGAAGGGTTAAAGGTTGAGAAAAAGAACGATTGGGAGGAGAGAGAGGGTTAAATGAAAAGGCTTGATACCATATTACATTACGATTATTATTGTTGTCTCCCCAACGATTAGGGGAGCCCAAATATATAGAGATTTTTACATATTTCCCCTTCCTAAGAGACCTTATTACATATTTACCCAACCTTTAAAATCAATTACATATTTCCCCTTCCTAAACAATATCAATTACATATTTCCCCTCCCTAAACCATATATATTACATATTTATCCTTTTCACTAAAATCACTCTTATAAATTTACTATTTTACCCTTAATAAACTTGTTAACTCATTATTTACATACTGACAAAAAAAACCTTATTTTATCAACATCAACATTGTTCACAACAATAATTTAAGACCTTGTCATGAAATCCTTGATTTTAATCACAAAAGCATTTTGCTTAAAGTTTAAGATGATAGACGGAAGACTTCTAAAAGTTAAATTTTAAAGGCAAATAAAACAAAAAAAAAAGGTTTATAAAGCTTTATGAAACCTGCTCGACAATTTTATACAGAACTTGTGCATTCTTGTGCCGATTTCATAGCTTTATGAAACCTGCTCGACAATTTTATACAGAACTCATATCATTTTTTGAATTACGCGCCGGAACTGTTATATTTCTCTTTCGATCTTCCATCAAGTCATATAACGAAGTAAATTTAAGACCCTTTGTATCCCCACCATCCGATATCTTTACAGACTCTGGATGAGTTCACAGACTCCTCTCCGGTCACCGGATATGATGAACCAGAAGATTCAAAAGACGATATAGGAACTTGCTTCTGAATCTGATTCAGTCGATTGGCGTCGATTCTACCGCTTCTAAAACCCAATCCTGATTCAATCAATTGGTTTCTGATTTTGGTTGTCGTCGAAATCTACTTACATGTTTGCAGCAAAAAGGTCGTGATTCTTGCGAAGGTGTAGAGCGTCGTGATGTTTGCAGCGTTTATGCGAAGGTGAAGGAGAACCAGGGGTGTGTGAGTAGAGTTTTTGCGAAGGTGAAAACCAGGAGAATCCTAACAGTCCGTTGTAATTGATAGGAATTAAAAAGGGGTAATTGGGTAATTTCTTGTATAGAGGGGAAATATGTAATTAAAATATTTGATTGGGTAAATATGTAATAAGGTGTCTTAGGAAGGGGAAATATGTAAAAATCCCTATATATAATACACAAAGTTACAACTAGATACATTACAAATGAAAGAAGTACAAGGAATTGAAATACATGTTACATAACATCGATCGTTAGCCCCTTGACTTTTGAATGCAAAACAAACTTCACCCTGTTTTTTTTATTCTACATTGCATAACAATTTCTTTGTGCAATTAGGTTAAACGTAATATGAAAATTGTCTTTTTATACGTTTTGTTGCCTTATTTATTCTATAATCTTCATTTAGCGTATCGTTTAAGCAATACAACAAACCATCCTCCCTTAACGCATGTAATGCTTATGCACATCAATATTCACCGTTTGATATTTGGGCGAGTGGCTACTTACTTACTTCAAAATTTGCAATTAATGGTGTATAGGCATTATTGCCTAGTGGAGATGGATATGATCGGGTGGTTCCACTGGTGGCACGATGATACTCCAGTGGTCCGTCAGTGATCCAAATTTGCCGTTCAAAAAAAAAAATTTGCAATTAATGGTAGTCATTTGAACTTACATAACACTAACTTTTGTAAAACTCTTATTATTGTGCATTTAGCCATAACATGTAAAGGATGCATGCCTCCATTAAGGAATCGTGCACACTTTTATCTCTGGAGAATCCTCGAGCTGTTCTTGAGCTACCCGCGATCGGCTCGCTAAAAACACGAACCGAATCGTTCTCAAACAATCTCAAACGTGAACTTGAACCTAAAACTAAACTTGTTTAATAAATGAGCTCAAGGCTAAGGTCTAACTTTATATACCATGCTTCACTACCAAGCATTTTCTTATATAAATTTAATATACTTTTAAAAGAATATGTACAACAATACTTTTAAAAAATATGTACAACAAATACATTAAGAAAATGGTACTAACTGCAATTTGTTAGAAAATCTATAAAATACTTAATTTGAAAACATATGAAATAAAGTTTCTAAAATTTCAACGACCATCCAAACAATTTCTGGCTCATGACAACTCACTTTCACATCCGATTCGAACAAACGTTCAAGTTTCACAAGAAAACGTGTTTTTCGTATTTCTTTGTTTTTATATATTTGATAGCAGAAATGTACAATATTCCAAGTATATAGTTAATTTGTTGATGCAATGGCTAGTGTATATAAATTAATATTTTCTTTGTCATCGATTCTTTATAGTAATTAATTTATGTGGAACTTGTGTAAACAACGAGGAAAATTCTATAACAATTTCTATTTCTATTTTGTATTTGTATTATTTAATAAATGTGCAAAAAATAGTGACTAACTTATATCGTTTATTTTCACATAAATATACATTCTTAAGAAAACGTATATATAACATATATATCCACCAGACTATATATGCAAGCTATGGTCTGGATCCAATAAGTAATGGTTTGCAACAATTTGACAGCTATTTTAACAGAATCTAAAATGGTGATGCCAATGCATTTTCATCGGAGATGTAGTGAACTCTTTAACAAATTTGAAGCAATTTTTCTTGGAAATTTCCAGTTGATAGCGACATTTAAAAAACCATTTTCACCTGTTTTGTTACAAACAGATTATATACTAATATTCTAGATTTTGAGATATTTATCATTTTGTAAGTTTTCTATAATATATTTCTATTTTATTTATTGTGTCCCGTAGTTAAGGTATACGTAGTTTCGTATTAGGGGCGGGAGGGGGCGGCCGACCCCTCGTACTTTTCGCTCAGTAACGGAGAGTATGTAGTTTTCGTACACAAATTTTTGGGTATATACGTTTTCGACCCCCCAATTTTATAAAATTTTTTAGGTATATACGTTTTCGACCCCCAATCAGAAATCTCAAGCTTTGTGGCTGTTTCGTATAAAAAACTATTAAACCTTTTCCTGAGGAGAATATTCAAATATATGTCAAATAAAATTGACACCACATAAACTTGGGTCGCAAGTAACAAAACGTGTGCGGAGTTTTGGGCTTCATATAAATACAAAATCTACCTCCTCCCTCTCCATTCACCAAAATTACACTCCGACAATACAATCTGTGTTTATATCTCTCCAAGTCTCAAACATGATAGTAAGCATCTCTCTCTCTCTCTCCTTCATATGTGTGTGTAAGCATGAACCTAAGCATATAACATAGATGCAGTCCCACACATTACAAGCAAACATAAAATTCATACATGTAACGGTAATGATCGTATATGCATTGATGATCAAGTATATAATCTTCTAATTAATTCACACAATCTTCAGGAATATGTACAACTTTAAAAAGTAATATGTTTGAATCTTATTTGTTAGCATGTGTAGCGATATACAATGATATTAATGAGGAAATAACAAACGGTTCACCATGTTGGATGTGTTTTTGATGCATGTGCACTAAACGTATTTTAGTTTAATCTGAGGTGTGTAGTTGTGTTTCCATTGGCACCAAACCGGTAGCTTGCAAGCATTGTATAATTTATGCATTTCAATAACCAAGTGGTTTCTACGAAATAGATGCAGATTAGTTACTTAAGAACCAAGTCAACCATATATAAGATACATTATTATACTCCTTAAAGGAATATCTTTTAAGATCTTCCGTTTTTGGATGTTTATATTCAGAAACAGCTATCCTCGATCCACATGACTTCAAAAATGAACATTAGACATGCTCTAATTGTAAAGGGAACCATGAACTGAATGTAAGAATTATAAAAGACTGAGTGATCATTATTGAATGAGTAGGTTAGAATATATAGGAATTACGAGTAACCTTAGAAACCTAACTAAGCCCGTACTGAAAACTTAATTTGTACTTTTCAGATAGTGGAGATGATTGTGAACATGGACTGCCATGGCTGTGAACGCAAAATTAGAAGAGCCCTTCAAAACTTAGATGGTAGCATCTCTCTTCTCTCTATCTATATATATATACTCGAGGGAAGAATTAATAGACATAGTGTTCTTTTTTATTTTCAGGAGTGGAAAATATTGAAATAGACATGAACATGCAAAAGGTGACAGTGACTGGATGGGTTGATCAAGAAAAGGTTCTAAAGAAGATTAGAAGGACAGGAAAGAAAGCTGAGTTATGGCCTTTTCCAAACAACCCGGAGATGGTTGGGTATACACAGGAGTACGCGGACATGTACAGTTCCCACAGCGACCCATCTACATACTTCCACGAGCAGCAGCCACAGAACTACTATGAACCTCGGTATGATGATGGTTATGGCCGTCTGGAAATGCCTTACTCTTCAACCATTGTTGGTGAAAGGGCTAGCAATGCGTTTAGTGATGAAAATGTGAATGCTTGTTCAGTAATGTAAATATGTGTTAGAATCATTTGTAAAATGCTTATTTTATTTATTTCCTTTCAATCACTTCACTTTTATTCTTTAGGTGAAACACTTCTATTTGTCAATTTTCTTTTTGTAACCTGAATTACCTGAAACACCACTAACAGTTTTAACCAAAAGGACGGATCAGGTAAATCGTAGCGTGTGCTAGCCTTTCAAGAGGTTATGGTATATAGAAAACTAGGGGAAGCAGGATCTGAACTTTATGCATTTTTTAGAAGGAAATCAGGTGCTTAACACTATACCGCACCTAGCTTAAATGTCTTTGTGTATCATTGCACATCTCGTAAGATCTGAATGGCCAAATCATAACAAGTAGTTAGCTCCTAGTAAAATGAATGCTTGTTAACCTATTAAACTTCACAAATTTTGAATCCAATGGCTAGAAGCTTCATCACATTGTTCCTCTCATGGTCCATGCCTCTAATGTCCACGGGAAAGAAGTATTTAGTCATTGAGGTTGGTGAGATTTCAACCAACACATGAACTACCAACGTGCCAAAGATGTGATTGCTTGAATCATTAGCAATTGAATAAAAGACCTTTTGTAGATGTGATGTGAAGGATTACTAATGTTGTTTTTTGTTAACAAATTTTATAGCTATTTTGACCTAAATTACGTTTTTTTTAAATAAAACCATTGATATTTAATCGACACCAAACTATCTAACATTTAAAACACTCAATTAAACAAACTAATAACAACCATTTAAACAAACATTACAAATCCAAATAACCGAAAATAGAATATATACCATCAATTTTTACAATAATAACAAAAAATACAACTAATGTAAATATTATATCGTTTAAATGTTATACCGTTTTCAACATTTCACCGTTTCAAATATTATATTGTTTAAATATTAGGGATAATTGTATATTTCCCCTTATAAACACCCTTTAATTGTATATTTACCAAAGCCTAAATGAAAATTGCATATTTCCCATTCTCTATTAAATGACAAAATCACCCTTTACAAAATTGAAAGATCTTGCTTAGAAGAAAATCAGGTTCATAGTTATCATTCACGATTCACACCCACGATTCTTCAGTTTCTTCTACAGCGGCAATTCTAGCGGTGTCTTCCCTTCAGATTCCAGTGGCGGCGTGTCTCAAGATTTGAGGTTAGTTATTTGTTTTAATTCTCTTCGTTTAGTTACGAAACCACGCACATATGCTTAATGGATTCATATTTATTGGAATCATATTAAAACAACAATAGGATATCATGGAATCACACGCTTTCTGGTGCAACACAAGTCAAACGGAAGATGTATTCTATTAAACAAACTGAACGATATGATACTATTAAAGCAATAGTACAATGTTAATTATTAAAACTTGTGAAAATATATTCTATGAATTAGCTAATGGAATATGATAATATGGATGGAAGATATGATATGATATGATAAAGCTTGTGGTTGTTTTTTTAGGTGATTTCTTGGACTGTAATGAATTAAAGTTTTGGTATTTTGCTTTTTGTATACATGATTGTCACTCGTATTTTTTTATGATTGTTACTCTAGCTCGTGAGAAAAAATAATGAAAAAAAAAAATAACTTGGTAAAAGACGCAAGTAACGAAAAAGGACAAAAACTAGTAAAAAATGGGTAAATATGCAATTTTTTAAAGTTTAGTAAAATTAAGGGTAAAATAGTCATTATAAAATGTAATTTTAATAAAATCAATCAAAATGGATAAATTTGCAATTTCATTAGTTAATAGAGGAGAAATATGCAATTTTATTTTAGGCTTGGGTAAATATGCAATTTAACAGTTTTTTAAGGGGAAATATGAAAAAAAACCCTAAATATTATATACCATTTGAACATTATATTGTTTCCGTATTATATTTCAATGTCAAGGTTTTTACTATTCATTACGAAATATCGATGTAAGACAAACAATCATCAAGTAACCAAACCGAACAAGTGAAAACAAATTTAATATGACATATATAAGATAAGTTTGTACATCCATATCAAAATATAAACTACAACTGAATACTAGATACCAAAATATGAACATGCGGTTGGTTTATTCTCGCGGCTCCGAATTTGAATATGGATCTGGTTGCTGCTGATGATATGGTGTCGGAGGTGGTGGGAGCCGTATGACAGGTAACCCCTCTCTCTCGTCTATCATGCGCCTCCCGATCCAACCAACCCACCAAATGCATAACCCTGTCAAGGTCGGCTCGTAAACGCAGATCTGCTGCAGCTCCCAGGGCATGAAATGGAATAACGTGCTGTGGATACTTGGTAACCCTGGGGGGGGGGGTGGTGGCTATGACATCGCCGCTCCGTCAATATCCACCGAAGGCTTCTGCACGCCCCCCTGCATGCTCTGGCGGAGGATAGACTGGATCAAAGTTCTCTGGTAGCTCCCTCAGAACGGATAGTTGACCTGCACTGGTTTTAAACCGCTCGACGGGTAGGTCGAACCTCTTAATGAGTTTCATCCCCCACATCGTCTGAAAACCCATCCTCGTCGGCTTTATGGCCGGCAGTAAGTGTGAGTCCGCCTTTGGTAAATGACCCAATGAACAGGCAATACGCGTCGCCATACAAAAATCCGCGCTCCTTCCGGTGATTGGTGGAGGCGAAGTACTGGGTCAGACCGTATGCAAGTGAGCACGGCCTCCTGTACAGCAAGCAATAAAAGAAAAAGACATCGGTGCTCGTACACCACTCACGGCGCTGACCGCGAGCCGCAATAGAAGTGGAGATCAACTTATGTAGATACCTGCAGTTACTGTTAGCGAAATACGAAAATTAATATATAATAATAAGAATCACAATAATTACTATAATAAATGCACGTACCTATATAATGGGTCATCAACATGTGAAATACTCTCCTTGGCCCTGGCATGCTCCCAAGTATCTACCCCCACAACCACCTCCCAACTCTGTGTATAACCATCTGTAGCGACCTCGTCCTGTAAATATAAACCGCTATGAACCGCAAACTCTGCAAGCGTCATCACACGCCAAACACCAGCAAGCCGGCAAGAAACCTCGGGCGGAAGGGGAGGAGCCTGTGGCTGTGCAGGCGGCTGGTCGACCCGAGGAGTGTGAAATGTGAACGTCAATAAGAACTTGACCAACAGCTCTCTGTAGGACGGCATGTGCGATAATACAAATAGACGGTCCCACGATGAATCCACCAGAATGAAATAACGGGCTCTAGTCGTCTCACCAATGGCATCCAGTGCATCCCAATCGATCGTGGCATGCCCTCAAACGTGCATCCTCTTAAGCTTTTTGCAATGACGGGCGACATCGTTGTCGGGAGTAAACTCCAAGTACGTGTGACCGTGTAGTGGATCCACCGGCGGTGGCGGACGCTGCTGCGGACCCTACGGATGCGAAGCGTGGATATGGTCCTCTATCTCGTCCATAATCAATCTGAAAAAATACTGTAACATATAATAATACCAAAAATAATTATAATTATAATTATAATAATAACATTAATAATAATAATAATAACAATTTTAACAATAGTAATAAGAATTAACAATAATATTAATCAAAATAATATTAATAAAAAAATCATGCGTCGCCTATGCCTCGTCTAGGGGAAGACGAGGCGTCCTGTTCATTCCCAACTTCATTATCTTCAACCAAACCCATCTACGGTTCAAATGTATAATAAAGTGCAGTATACAAAAGTAGGGTCTGTTCATACAATTCTCCGTGTGTATATTTAGGGGTGTTGTGCAACAGTCGTCTTGGTGACCCCCTTATATACGAAGCATAGACAGATCATCATGGGTAAAATGGTAATTAACCATTTTACCATTGAGACACCCCTAGTCTAGGCTTAACTCATGGGTAAAATGGTAATTAACCATTTGAAAAATATTATGCTCAAATGGATAATTACCATTTCACCTTTGAGTTAAGCCTAAACTGTGGTGTCTCAAGGGTAAAATGGTAATGTCTAGACGTGTCGTCTAGGGCCAGACTTCCCTTCTAATAAAATTGGTGAATTACCATTTTACCTCTGAGACACCCCTAGTCTAGGTCTAACTCAGAGGTAAAATGGTAATTAACCATTTGAAAAGTTTCTGTTCAAATTGTTAATTACCATTTTACCTTTAGTTAGACTTTGTTTAACTCTGTCTAATCACTACAAATAACTTTGCGTATTTGAGATCAGTCGTCAAGATGTGTTCTTAACTCGTAAGTTAATTTTGCCTATAGTCAACTTCTAAGACTATAATCTCATTGGCCATCTGAATCTGTTTATAATATATGTCTTTGTAAGATACATGTATCATTTAATGCAAACACATCTCCATTATAAACTACGACCTTTGTGTCCTCCACTTAGTCGTCTGTTTGCAATGTTAGATTGGATTACAAAACCCTTATTGCCAAAATTTTATGGTCCAAATGCATGACACCCCCACATTTAAGTGTTTTTTAAACAACATTAGTGTCACACCCCGATATTTCAACATATTACCGGTGGGCCCGACGGGGAGTATCGTGACGTAGTTGATATCATCATAGTCAATATACACAATATAATAGCACAGCGAAAGGCATGGTGAATAAACTATTACAAACCATAATGTCTGAGTGTTCGTGTGAAAGAATATACAGACTGGAATGTAATAAGATCCACAGGCGGATCATAAATAAATACAACAAAACAAAATAACAGACTTCAGGTATCTATGGATTTGCAAGATCCTCTTATGACATCTAATAGCTCCAGCCTATTACGAGAGGTACCTGTCAAATCAGTCTTTAAGAAAATACGTCAGTTTACACTGGTAAATACAATTAACTGACTCTTTTGAAAATATTTATAAAAATTGATTTAAGTGCACATGGCACAAATCATTTATAACTTGGGACAATTATTTAAATATAATCTTATATACAGATTTACATGTTTGTCTTACAATTGGGGCCGGTTGGAAGCCAGTCATGATTAACCGACTCACCACTTATAGAACCCACAAAGGAGTTATCCCCAACATGTGGGTTTATATTTTAGCATTTGCATCTGTCAGGTGTATGCCTACACCCCGTGCATAGGTCGTGGCCATTTTCAAACGAAATGAGCCGAGGATATCCAGGATGTAGGATCGAGAAACGACCTATATGAGTCGATCAGAAGTGTTCTAGACCAAAACGAGAGGCGGAAACAGACGTTTCGGTTTTGAATCAGCTTGATTTACACTTAAAAGTAGTTTAACTATCTCTTGTATTGATATGAAAGTTTTACACGGTCTGGAGATACCTCGGCAGAGCTTCGCTACCGGAAATGCAAAAGTTACAAATGAAATGACAACATGACCTATTTATAGGGAGACCAGGTCGTCTGAGCTTCATACGAACTGGACAAACCCCAGTTCGTATGAAGTGACCACTTCGTTTGAACTTCCACTTCGTTTGAACATCCACTTCGTTTGAACATCCACTTCGTTTGAACATTCACTTCGTTTGAACATTCATGCGAACTTGACATCATTCTTGTTCAGATTCGCAACGAATTCAAGACTCGATATAAGATGAAGTCGACAGATGTGTGCACCAACAGACTCCCCCTCAGATGTTGACGAGTCTTAAGTGTCGAGTCTTCACAATCTTCAATCTTTATCAGTCTCTGGGCTTCACTCTTTCAATCAGCATCAACAGACTCCCCTTAACAATGTGCTGGCATTCCTTTAGTTCTTCAGCATCATCTGCTTCAGGATCGTAGTCTGACTTTCTTTGTCTTCAGAATCTGAAACCTGGCACTTCCTGCACATTCTTAACCCAGAAATAAGTTTTATGACTTTAACAAATTAAGTGCACCAACACTAATTCTCTTTGATAAACATGTGCACCAACAACAACTCTCCCTCTAACTACTTTCTTTATGATGAACCACTTGTTGATTGTCAAAACACATTTGCTGATTAAGACACACTCCCCCTCACAACAATGTCATCATGTTTAGCATTTGGAACTTTGAAAATTAGCTTTCCAACATCAGTTGTCGAAAATCTTTTTGACTTTTTCAAAAGTTTATGCTAAAACACACTCAAAATCTTTTTGAAATTTTTAATGTAAAGAAAATGCAGTAAAGAAATATTTACAGACACTATTTTTGTGAGTTTGTGAAAGAGGATCATATCAGTTTCTGAGACATATCAACAACACCGTTAAGCTTCATTTCATTTTAAGTTCTAAACAATTCACTTAGATTGTCAGTATACTGGTCCACTTAAATTCTCACACAAAGTTCAACTGTTTCGAGATACGGATTAATGTCTTAGATACTTAAACTCAATCGCGTGTTCCACCTCAGAATATACTCCCGTATCCAGATCCCAATAATCAGTCTTACAGGTAATTATGACACCAATGATATCTGTATATAAATTAGGTAATGCGAGGGCCGAGGGATCTCAGGTCGATACTTCCGTATACGCAGAGAGATATCAGCTTCGACTTTAAGGAATGTCCCCTTTAGAGGATCTTTTAGCTACAACAGCAGCGACTATCAATTTTATTGTTTCATCAGCATGCTGAGGGTTTATGCTATGTTTCAAGCATTTGCGAAAAGTATTATTCGAGGACTAGGTCAGAACTACCGTTCAGCAGAAGTCCCGGAATAATACCCCAGATATCACTGAGTATAAAGACCTAGTATATCAGATTATGAGACCTTTCAAACGAGATTTCGGGGGTTACCCATATATCTGAGAGATGTTTCCCCACGATATAAGCAAGTTTGAAATTTAGATTTATATCTCGTCACAATCTACTAAATGTGCAAAAACCTACTGGCACATCATCAGTGAGACCGTTTATCACATTTGACTTTCCAATTCTTTAGCATGTTGTGATCGTCCACTGATGTACTATCATTTCCTCTTATATGCAACAAAAACTCATATTTCATTTTATCATGTTTTTTTTTTCTTTTTCAAATTTTCAAATGTTTTTGTATTTTCTAAAATTTCTTACTCCCCCTAAAATGCAAACACATTTTAGGAAATTTGAAAACAAACTGTACAATAAAATGACAACCAATATCGAATCACCTCAATTCGCCATTCACTTGGCATAAACAATCAGAACTCCCCCTCACAACAAACCATTTTCTCATTAAGATTTCAGAACACTTAAGTTTGTTTTAATCAAAATGATTTTTCCAGAAAATAAGTTTGTTTTTACCACTTGTAAAGTTGGGGATGTGGTTCATCATTTTGTCTTCAACCACTTGTAGAAAATCAAGTACAAATTAATGTCCCTGATTTACCACTTGTATGAAAAATCCAACTAAGAAAGATAGATGCCGATTCCTGCTCCACGCTTACAAACCTGGGAGCTCCGGCAATTCACACTTATCCTGTAAAAATTAAACAATTTTAAAATTCAATCACAAAAACAATTATCAAGAAAGATGCCGATTCCTGATCCACGATTACAAACTTGGGATCTCCGGCGAAGTCCTAAGACTTCAAGGGAAACAAACTTCCATCCAAGTCTTCTCAGACTTGATGGCTTTCAATTCTTGCGCAGTGGGGTTGTAAGTTGCCTTTTTAGTTGCATAAAAATCTTTAACCCCCTTAACTTTCCCATTCAACATTTTTCCAAAAAATTTCTTAACAGTTCCATTGAATGTTTTCTCGACATCAAACTTAGTTTTCTCTGTGTAAAACTGATTTGAGATATCAACCTTACCAACTTTCTGTTTAATTTCTTCAAATTTCAGTGATGGAAACTCATCATCATTCACTGAAATTTTCATCTCACCTTGTGGCTCTTCTGGTTTTGTGAAACCAGATTCATCGCCGACTTTCTCATCATCTTTTTTAACAACCCACACTTGGTTGTCTTTTGCATTCTTTTTGTAAAAATTCTTTTTAGAACATTCACCAACCTCATAAGTTGAGTTTTCAAAAATTTTAAAATTTTCAATTGGTGGTTCAACATCAACAACTTTCTCTTTCAATTTCTGAGAAACTCCCTGTTTTGTTTTTGGCATTTTTCTGACAGCTCCATGCAATGTGACCAGTTTCATTGCACTTGTAACAGGTACGAGTCTCTCTTTGATAAAACATTTTAGTTCCATTCTTCTTCTTTTCAGCAAGAAACTCTTGATTTGACTGTCTCCAGAATGGTTTCTTCTGTTCCTCTTCTGCACTTCCACCTGACACAAATTCTGTTTTTGTTTTAGAATTTTTCAAATTTTTATGATTTTCTGGTGGAATAAATCCAAGACCTTTCTTTTTGTAGCTACGATTTTGGTTTTGTTTCTTTTGAAAACCAGAACCAGAATTGTAACCCTTTTTCTTGTTTTGACGTTTATGAACTCTTGAAGTGTACTTTTTAGGTTTTTCAGTAAGATTTAAATCTTTTATTTCAAAAATATTAATTTCTGTCATTTTGAAAACCTTTTTGATCATATCAAAACGAACACTTCTTATTGGAAACTCTTTGTCAGAGTATAATTTGTCAGAATCATTTAAAGTGTATGCAACTTCAAATGTTTCATCATCCAAATTTGCTTTTGATAATAAAAATTCTTTACTGTAAGACCGTTTAACCGACGACTTTTGACTGTTGACTGACGAATTTGACCCTCCAGACTCAGACTTTGACTCAGACTCCTCTTCAGTATCCAACACCTGATCGACCACCTTTTTGATTAACTCAGACTCATGATCAGTATCAGACGAAGTAAACGTGACATCAATGTTATCTGGTAAAACGTCAGTTGTGTCGGTTTTTAGCTTTATATTGACTGCTTTTTCAAGTTGCTCCTCGTTTGGTTTTCTAGGAGAATACCCTTCCCAAATTGGAGGCGGACACTTGTTATAGCTAACAGTCGGTTTCTTACCACTATCTTTCTTTTCCTTTGGCTTCTCGTCTTGAAAAACTTCCATACCTGCAACAGTTGGGTAAATACGATCAATGAGATAATCAGAACTAGAATAACTTTGTAATAAACGTCTAATTCTCTCATTCTCAATCTTCTCTGTCTCCAACTCTTGCTTCCATTTAGCACTCTCTTCGATGTAAAAGTTGATGGCTTTCTGTTTTGTCATCATCACAGCATTCATCATCGTAAGTGCTTGTTCTCTTTCTGAATTTGTCTTTTGGAGACTAGTTACTGTTTTGTTCAAAACATCATAAGATTCTTTCACATAATTGAGGTTGAACAATAACTGCTCTTTCTTCTTCTCATACTCAGCAATTATCTCATCTTTTGTTGCACATTCCTTGCAAGCTTCCAAACACTTCTCGCAAGGCTTTACAACTTCAACAATCTTCTCAATCTCAATTGTCTTTACCACTTCAACCATCTTTTCTTCTTCTTTCACTTTCTCAGTTTCAGTCACCTTTTCTCCAGCAACAACTTTAACTTCTTCAGTTTGAACAATTTCATTCTTTTCAACATCACTTTCAGTCTTCAAATCCTTATGTTCTTTTGCAGCTCGTTTCTCTTTCAACTTCTCCAAGCGATCTGCAAAATAGAAATGAAAACTTTCAGGAGAAAGATGAAATTTTGCAACATTTATATGTTTCTCTTCCTCATCATCACTGCTACTATCAACTGGTGACTGATCAAACTGTACAGATTTTTCAGAATCAGCATCTGATACACCAGAATCAGACGATGTTTGATCAAATACAACTTCTTTTTCTGAAGTAACATCATTTTGCACACTCTCATCTGCACTTAGTGAATCTTCATCAGCACGTTCTGAGCTTTCTTCAGATGTAACCGACTGTTCCTTCACACTTTTCACTGTCTCACCAATAGATTTCATCCATGTGGCGAACATGTCTGGTTCTCTAACAATCTTTGAAATGAAAGCTTTGAAATCACCCTTTTCATCAACAAACATATCCCAACTGAAACCTTCAGGTAGCCTCTCATCATCTTGATCGACTATGCATGCTTTGCTATCAGAAGATATATAGTTGCTCCAGTTGAAATCTACCAAACATCCTTTCTTTGAATTCTCAATCTTTCTACCATGAGCCGTTTGTGAGTCTTGTGACTGACCAACTTGCTGATAAATGGCTTTCCGGTAGTAGTCGTCTTTTCCAAATGGATTCTGAGCGCCACTAGCTTCCCTGTTCTTGCACTCCCGTTTGAAATGGCCTTTCTCCCTGCAACGAAAACAAGTAACTTTAGATTTATCAAAACCTAAAGTAGATACATGAGCATCAAGAAAGTCATTTCTCCCGGTAATCGTTTTGAATTTTTCAGCACGTCTAAGAACACTAGCAAGACACCATTTGATGTCCATCAGTTCCATCTCTTCTGCGTCTATTTGATCGTAATCCTCTTTGGTGAGCATGGGATTTCCGATTCGACCAGCCACTAAACCTTCATAAGATAACAATACGGAACCAAGTAGAGCCATGTGGTCTTTAGCAGTGTCTTCTGAAAAACTTTGACCTTCTGGAAGATTTAAAGCAATGTTGCATTGAATTACATAACCATTTCCTGTCTTTGTGTTTTGAGACTGAAAAATTTCTGATGAACTTTTTGGATTAACACTCGGATATAATGAGAAACCACTACTGCTTTTGTTTGAACTTTTATCAATCTTTTATGTAGAATCCCCAGCACTAAACGCAGTCTGGATTTTCGGACTTCTCTTAGCTTCTGGAATCGGAACACTACCTTTGTAGTACATCTTTACATCCTGTTGACCACTTGGACTGTTCATCCTCGCGATCTTTTGCTGTTCCAAATCTTGACCCTCAATCTTTTCGATAAACTCACCAATTGATAACCCATCATAAACCCCTGTGTTTTTCAGAATCATCAAATAAGTTCCCCACTCTTTTTGCGGCAACGTATCAGCTAATTTGTCTACCCACTCTTCAGACTCCTTTTTTATACTAAGCATTGACATAGATCGCACAAGGTGACAGTATCTTTCAATCAGCTTCTTTGTGTCTTCACCTGGTAGACTGCTGAACAGATCAAACTCTTTCTTTAACAGTGCCTTCTTGCTTTTAATCATTTTCTCGCTACCTTCAAATTTGACTTTAAGTGCATCGCAAATTGACTTTGTAGTTTTGTCATGCTGTAGCAGAATGAAAATGTCTTCTTTGATAGCTTGTTGAAGCAGACTGATCATCATCTTTTCAGCTCTATACATATCACGTTCTTCCTTACTAAATTCATGTATTTTTTATCAACTTTCAAATCAGTCTGTGGCAAAACATATTTCTTCAAAATACATTCCCAAGACCTAAGATGGTTAGCCTGAACCCAGTTTTCGAATCTATCTTTCCACCCGTAGTATTCTTCGATACTCATCAATTTCGGGGGCTTTTGGGTGGTTCCCGTCTCGTTTTCCAAATTCATGTTCTGAGCAATAGTAGATGGACCAGACGGTGTTGCAAATGCATTGTAGAACTCGGTATCCATGACTCGGAATCGAAGAATTTCTCAAACAATCTTTCACCCGAACTGATTCTCCTTGTAACACAATAATACCTGACAAACAAACAAACAAACAACAATCAGTTTATAGATTTATCAATTAACAGGATAAAACTGGTACTCGAACTGGTGAATATTCTGTTTGAACTGAAGGTTGACACACTGTGCGGACTGAAAGTTGACACACTGTGCGGACTGCAGAATGACAAACTGTGCGAACTGCTATGACCCAGATCCAATTTAACTGACCAGACTCTTTGAAACCTTTGAACTCCAAACTGTACGAAACTTTCAAGCGAGTCGATGACTTTAATACGCGACTTGATCACACAAAAACGACTTGACTAATCAATCGTACTGAACGAACCGTACTAATCACAAACTCCAAATCGGACAAAACACCAAAATACAAACCACGCGACCTGTAGATTCTATTCAGACAATTTGAACTAAAATATCACACGACTCGATCAACTAATGCATGTAAACTAATATGTCACAAACTATTTCAAAACACACTAAAAATGACAAATGTATTACTATTTTAATCGGTGAACATACTAAACAATCATATCTCATGTAAAATAATACGAAGTCAATATTCAATCTATGATCATGCCCAACAACTAACACATATTAAATGCTTATACACATTTCACTATATCACATGCAATCAGATGATTTGATTGGACCTTAAATTCCACTAACATGACAACTGTGAAGTTTACTTCAAACCTGATGCAAACACCCACTAAGCCGACAACCTTTTAAAGACTTGACATCCTTTTTTAATTAAAATCTGATTAGACCGACTTGATCAGATAACATGCAAAGCCAACAACTTCATTAAACCAATTCACATGCAAACCGACATAAACCACATGATCTCTTATTCCCGATGTACTGACACCTTGTTAGATGAATCACACAAAACTATGAACTTTCAAACGGACTATCAACCTTAAACGAACTGACTACCTTCGTATGAACTGAGATCTGCTGATTTCAAACGGACTAACAACCTCAGACGAACTGTGATTCAGACGACCTGAGATTTAAACGATCTAAGGTTCAAACGAGGTAAACTCAGACGGACTAACAACCTCAGACGAACTGTGATTCAGACGACCTGAGATTTAAACAATCTAAGGTTCAAACGAGGTAAACTCAGACGGACTAACAACCTCAGACAAACTGTGATTCAAAGTCTCAAATGAACTGAACCATTGTTCAAACGATCTGATGTTATTTTGCCAAATATGATCACGTTTTCGGTTGAATTAGAATCTGATAAGTTCAAGGATTGTTCTACTATGAATTCCGAACACAATGATGTATAATTTGTTTAATATCGTCCACTGAATCGCTGTAGATCTGAGTTTAAAGTTCTGTTCGTACGAGATGTATAATCTTTCAAACGAACTGACCAAATATTCGTAAAATTGATCAAGTTTTACTTTGTTTTAAGATCTGAAACTTTCACAAATTGATTAAAACACAGTTTCGCACGATATACTCCAACCTCAAGCCATTTTATCCAGTAAAACTCGTTTAATTTTTAAAAAATGTGAAGAATATGAGAAGAAGTCAGAATTTTATCCAGTAAAACTCGTTTAATTTTTTAAAAATTGATACCACGGTCGTATTAACCCCCAATGCTTATGTTATTAAACAAGACAGATTAAAACGGGTTATGTAAATTTATTAATCACAATCCGATTAAATGATTTCATACCCGACCAAGTGGTATTATTATAATACCATATCCCAAGCACGTATAAGGGAAAATAAGTTAAAAGTATTTACCTGATGCTAACAGTATAATCCTAAAGCTTTTGAAGGCACCTTCTACCGGAAGATATTTAATTTGTATAGAAGGTTTATTATCTATTAGGATGCTAACGGGTCTTTAATTTAGTCAAGGACTTAGACCGGCTAGCTAGAAGGAAACCTTACGGTTCTAAACGCTCGATTAAGCGGAGACCGGAATAGAATATGGTTTAGACCCGACAAGCTTGGATACTTGTATAATATGGGTAAACTAAACATATTCTGGAAATTGAGGATTTATTGATAAGGTTAAGCCCGTTTTGGCTATTTTATGTAAACTAGTTACATAAGCCGATCCGAACGCGTAAACGCGTAACGGGCAACCAAATAAATTATATACAGGTCTTAATCGTTATTATGCTCAAAATATGTTAATACATCAGTAAGATGTTAACATATATGCCCAAAAAGTGATTTAAACCAAAATAAATCCCATAAGGGCATTTTGGTAATTTTAATGCCCATAAAAGAGTTTAAATGTGAAACTGAGTTTCAGGTCTGATTTAATTAGTAAAAATATGTATTTTTATAAGTTATATTAGTAGGGTATTTTATATATGTGAAATTTATCTTATATAACCAAACTATGCACCGAAGGGGCATTTTGGTAATTTCACATAGGCTTTAAAGGTCAAAATAGACTTCTGAGTTTAAAAACTTTGGCTTACTGTTTAATTATATAAATTAACTAAAACATCAGTAAGTAATAAGTTTTATATGTCAAATATAGTTTTAACTCAAACTATGTGCTAAAAACGCTTAAAAAGTCGGTTTTAAGGGATATTCGGGTTAAAATGGGAAATCTGAGTTTTTGATTAGTTTATAAAGTTCAAAATATTTTATTTATCATATAAAATCAGTAGCAAAAAGTTTGGCATCGAAATGTTATGTAAAACTCATTTGATGCATGAAAAGGGTAAAACCGACAATTACCGAATTAAGCTATAACCCTATGTTATGCTCAGCCTAAAAATAAATAAAAATCTTCAAAAATCTCAAAATATTACTTTACATCAGTAGGTAAAAAGTTTGGTATCAAAAATTAGGTTTAGATAGGCTTTATGCTAATTACGCCATTTAATAAATAAAAAGCTTTCTAATTCCGCTATTGAGCATAACTCCTATTCTAGACCTCAAACTGATGTCAAATTTTTGGGATATGTCTAAATATCAGTAGCAAAGGTGTTAGTCCATTCACATTGCTAAGAATCTCAGTCGTGTGTAAAAAGGGTGTTTATGACATTATTAAAGCATAATTACGATCAAGTGCATATAATTCAAACCACTAGGCACCATGCAATATAACTCCAGAGGGTTATACTACTAAGTAATGTGGTCCTAATGGAAGCTTAAAGAATGGGAGAATTAAGCTTGAACTGGTCAGAACGGAAAGTCAAAGCAAAAGTCAAGCTTTTGCGACTTTCTGTTATAAACTGACCTTAGACTATAAATTGTCGGGTTAGGACTGATAAAACATGTTTTAATATTAATCACCAAGTCATTAGAATGTTAAAATATAATTTAGAACCTCTGATTTATTAATTTTAGTCATTTTCAAACATTCTGTCCAGTTTGACTTTTTGTCAAACTACTTTGACCCGACAATTGACCAGTCAAACGAGATAATTAGGAGGTGCCCTTTAGGGGTTAGTCACCTACCTTAATATGGTCCCATAACCACTTTCAATTTGATCAGTGGCTGGTCCATATGTAATTAAAACGAAAGTCAAACTTAATTTACGATAAGTTTGACTTTAGAGTAATTAAGCTAAATAAAAGAAGTAAACAAGTAATTAGAGGCTTACTAAAAGTCTTAGCTGTCTTTTCTACACTTCAAATTCTTCTCCTAGTGTTTGCAAGCTTCAGGAGTTGTAGATTAGTGAATTGTTGTAAGTGTGCATAAGAACTTAAGAACTAATGTTCTTATATACTACTTTGCATGCTCATGGATCATTCACATCTGTTATGGAACATCATAGGATCACCCCAGGTGTCCTACTTGATGAAATAAACCGACATATAGCCCCTAGAGTCGATACAATCTAGACTAAGGCGGTGTAACAGCTTAACCCGCACCTGGCATGATGTTTCTTATCTGGGCGTGCTGAGGCGGGCCGCGTAAGACTTAAGGGGGGTCTTACGCCGGCCGCGTGGACCGGTTTAACTGGCAAAACAAGTTTCAGGGTTGGCAGATTCTGTCCCTTGTTGTTTTTAACCGCTTTAACCTCTTTGTTGACATGAAGGGCCCTTGTAGTCAGTTTGTTGAAGCTCAAGGATGTATAGACTAATTTCGTTAGGCTAAGGTTCGTTAAATATCACTATGGAAGCAAGTTTCGTCAAGTTGACACTTATAGCCCAAAGTCTTGAAAAACATGCCTAACGATCTTGAAACCACGTGAAATTTATACCACTTATTCTTAAGAGTATATTTGAATGTTTCGAAGCCTCGATTTCGTTAAAAGGTCACTCAGAGGTCAGAATTGACATGTTGACACGTTTAACCCTTATAATTTAATAATCTTCCGATTATTTTCATAAACGGCTTCTTATATCCAATCAATCACTTGTTTCAGAATATAATCATCATGTATGGTCAATTAGAGGCACAAGTTTGGCATGTTGACACTTTTAGTCCCTATGGTTTCATAGTTTCACTGTTTGACAACTTTAATCCTTCAAACTCGATCTTTCACATATTTAGGGTTTAGGACACGTGTCTATACATAATTGGACACGTTTTTACGTGGTGTTACATCCTCACCCCCTTAAAAGAAATCTCGACCCCGAGATTTACTGGAATAAGTGAGGGTACTTCTGTCTCATAGTGGACTCGACCTCCCACGTATATTCGGGACCTCTACGAGCATCCCATTTGATCTTTACTATAGGTACATGCTTCCTTCAGAGCTTTTTAACCTGGCGATCCTCGATCGATATAGGTCTTTCAACAAATCTTAGGCTTTCATCAACCTGTACGTCTTTATGAGACATGGATAGCGATTCATCAGCTAGACACTTCTTGAGATTACAGATGTGGAACACATTATGGATTCCACTCAGCTCCTCAGGCAAGTTTAGCTTATAAGCTACACTGCCGACACATTCGATAATCTCGAACGGTCCAATATACCTAGGGCTCAACTTGCCCTTTTTACCAAAACGCATCACACCCTTCCAGGGTGATACTTTCAGTAAGACTTTATCGCCAACTTCAAACTTCAGACGTTTTCACCTCTTATCAGCATAACTCTTCTGCCTATCCCTGGCAGCTTTCAGGCGATCCCGAATCTGGACAATCTTGTCCGTCATTTCAAGGACTATGTCAGGTCCTGATAACTGAGCTTCTCCTACTTCTGCCCAACATACATGCATTCTGCATTTCCTACCATATAATGTCTCAAAAGGCGCAACCTGAATGCTAGTATGGTAGCTATTGTTATAGGAAAACTCGATCAATGGCAGGTGGTCATCCCAACTACCACCTAAATCAATAACACATGCACGAAGCATGTCTTCTAAAGTTTGAATTGTACGCTCACTCTGACCATCAGTCTGAGGATGATAAGCAGTTAGGGCTGTAAACGAACCGAACGTTCAGCGAACAGTTCGTGAACCGTTCGGCGGGAAGTTCGTTTATGTTCGTTCGTTTAATAAACGAACGAACATGAACAAGAAATTTCGTTCGATTAGTTAAATGAACTAACATGAACAGAGGTCTCGTCCGTTCGATTGTGTTCGTGAACGTTCGGTAAGGTGTTCGTGAACATTCGTTGATTTGCGTTCGTTTATGTTCATATATTTGTGTTTTAATTGAAGATCTTTGTACTTTCTTATATTTTATTTATACTTTTTATATTATTAAACTTTTATTTATTTTATTACCCCAACAATGAAACTAGGAAACTCACTTTCACCTTGTTTATGCATGATTTCCCTTTCATTTCTCATTATTTACATTGGAGAATACGATCGACCCCAGTTCCACAATAAGGGATTAAAGTTCGAGTGCTAATCTCTGGTCCATCTATCTTTATCCTTCGCCGCGTTCGCCAAATTTATTTGTGTTCGTTTATGTTCGTGAACCGTTCGCGAACACACTCATTTCCTTAATGAACGAACACGAACATAAAATCTCGTTCGGTAAGTGTTCATGAACCGTTCGTGAACACATTTATTTCCTTAATGAACGAACATGAACACGGGCTTGTTCGTGTTCGTTCGGTTCGTTTACAGCCCTATAAGCAGTACTAAAATTCAAACGCGTGCCCAAAGATTGTTGGAAACTTTTCCAAAAATGAGAGGTGTATCTAGTATCTCTATCAGAGATAATAGACACCGGTACACCATGAAGAGCTACAATTTTGTCTACGTACAACTGGGCTAACTTGTCGGAGCTATGGGTCTCCTTGATGGGCAAGAAATGTGCTAACTTAGTCAGTCTATCAACAATAACCCATATGGTATCATTTCCATGCTTTGTTTTAGGTAACTTGGTTATGAAATCCATGGTTACCATCTCCCACTTCCATGTAGGGAGTTCTGGTTGTTGTAAAAGACCTGATGGCTTTTGATGTTCAGCTTTAATCTGAGCACAAGTCAGGCACTTAGCTACATGTGTGGCAATAGATTTCTTCAAACCTATCCACCAATAATTAGTCTTCAAATCCTGATACATTTTGTCACCTCCAGGGTGAACTGAGTACTTGGAGTTGTGGGATTCCTGGAGGATTATATCTCGAAGTCCTCCCTGAATAGGAACCCAAATTCTTCCATTCATTACGAGGATTCCATCCTTCCCAGATGTTAGCTGCTCAGCAGTTACACCCAACTTTTCGTTTGGAAGGTTAACTTCCAAAATAGCATCTTTATGTGCAGCTAATAGTCTTTCATTTAGACTATTCTTTAACTCAATGCTCTTGGCATTGATCCTAATTGGTTTGACTCTTTCCTTTCGGCTTAGAGCATCAGCGACCACGTTCGCTTTACCTGAATGGTAGCGGATTTCACAATCATAGTCGTTTAAGGTTTCCATCCAACAGCACTGTCTCATATTGAGCTCTTTTTTGATTAAACAAGTGTTGGAGACTTTTGTGATCAGAAAAGATCACACATTTAGTTCCATAAAAATAATATCTCCATAACTTTAGTGCGAATACAACGGCACCCAATTCCAGATCGTGGGTGGTGTAATTCTTCTCATGCACTTTTAATTGTCGTAATGCATTGGTAATCACCTTGCCTCGCTGCACAAGCACACAACCCATACCGGTATGTGAAGCATCATAGTATACGACAAAATCTTCAATCCCATCAGGTAAGGTTAGCACCGGAGCATTGCTCAATTTCTGCTTAAGAATCTCAAAGGATTCTTGTTGTTTAGGACCCCAATCAAACTTAACATTCTTACGGGTCAAAGAAGTTAATGGTGCAGCTATTCTTGAGAAGTTTTCAATGAATCTTCTATAGTAACCTGCTAAACCCAGAAAGCTACGAATTTCAGTTGGAGTCTTGGGTGCTTCCCAATTCATTACGGCTTCTACCTTAGCGGGATCTACTTGGATACCTCGCTCACTAACAACATGTCCAAGAAATTGGACTTCGCGAAGCCAGAACTCGCATTTGGAGAATTTAGCATACAATTTCTCCTGTTGAAGCAATCCTAAGATACATCGAAGGTGCTTCTCATGATCAACTTGGCTACGAGAATAGATAAGTATGTCGTCTATAAAGACAATGACAAACTTATCTAAATATGGCTTGCAGACTCTATTCATGAGATCCATTAATGCTGCTGGCGCATTAGTGAGCCGAAAAGGCATCACTAAAAACTTGTAATGTCCATATCTCGTTCTGAAGGCCGTCTTAGGCACATCTTCAGTCCTAACTTTGAGTTGATGATACCCAGATGTAACAACCCGCACTTTTGTGCGTTGTTACTACTCGTTATACTCGTTACGCCTAGCACCAGAGATTCGGATCATAATGTAACCATATCGTATATATCGTTATTCGAAGGATAATCGCATATTTTCGAAGTATAATATCACTATACTACACTACTATCACACTAATACTCACGGAGGCATTGAGTGAGGACCTATTCTACCCTCCTCAGTGGCCGTGATGTGTCGAACGTAAACAATTAACGCTAACAAGGACCCTCGGGGGAGTGTTGTAGCTCCAGTCGTCATGACGATGATGACAATACGAGTAAACAGTACCCCGTCAGTCTTTGTGGCACTACACGAAATAACGTTCACGATGACATCAAGAAAGGACCTATATATACTACCCACCTTGATGGCCGTGCAACGTCGATAACAATCACATACCCGAATCGGAAACCGACTGTTAATTATCGAAACTTTGGATTATGGATACGTAAATACGACCCCTAGTGATATATATATATATATATAATAACAACAATATAATGATAATATAAACTAATTATGGACGTACGCGCTTCGAAAATTAATCAAAACGATCAAAAACGGAGAAGTCCAAGCGTCAGGATAGCTATCCGGACGGATGGACCATCCGGACGGATGGGCATGCGCACGGATGGCCATCCGCACGCATGGGCCATCCGCACGGATGGGCCATCCGCACGGATGGGCTATCCGGGCCTGATCTCTTTCCCTCTCCTCTGTTGCCTATAAATACCATGTCACATCACTTGAACAGTGATGTGACAGCTCCTGTTCAACCAAACGCGCACCAAGACCCTTTTCTCTCGATTTCCTCGCGATTCCGGTAAGATTTCAACCTAAAACTTGTACTTCTACAATCTACACACGATTCTACATCATTCTATCTTTCACAACTCAAATTCTAACCGTGAAATCTGCGGATTTGAGACGTTTTGAGGTGATGTCACCAAGAGTTCTTATGAACTTCAAGTTGGGGTCTCATTTCACTATAAACGACTCAGAACCGGGTGATTTCCACATATTTTTAATGACAAATCTCACCTAAATCTGTGCAATTTCGAGTTAACCATGAAGAACCACCATGAACGGCCAGATCTGCCGGAACGGGGTGATTCCCGGCCGTTAGAATGAGTCGGAATTGACGGAACTTCAAGGGTTAGTGCGAAATTACACTACCCTAGTAAAAACGAACGTTTTCCCTCCGTTAAACACTCGAAAACAGTGCGAAACAGACATGACAGCCCGCACGGACAACAGTTCAGTCCGCACGGATGACACAAGTCCGCACGGATGACATGTCAGTCCGCACGGATGACATGTCACCCGCACGGATGGGATGTCATCCGCACGCACCAGTCACCCGCACGGGTGGGATGTCATCCGCACGCACACTCCGTCCGCACGCACAGTCATCCGCACGCACACTCCGTCCGCACGCACAGTCACCCGCACGCACACTCTGTCCGCACGTACACTCATCCGCGCGCACACTCATACGCACGGACGACACATTATCCGCACGGATAACATGTCATCCGGACGGATGACTTGCCATCCGCACGGATGAGGCCCAATTCAACCAAATGTGTAACTTTTCAGGCTAATCTCGCGTAACCATATATCGTTTACTCTATTTCTTCAAGGAGCAATACAGACATACTCGCAACCGACTAAATCAAGTTGTAATCCCGCTAAATACGCACTGTGAGTATACTTGACCCCTTTTTAATCAAATTTGGGTGTAACATACGTTTCTAACAAATCGAACTTATCAAGCGAAATATTCTATCAATCAAATTATCACTTGCGAATAACTGTTATGCATAGATATACGTGATGCTAGTTGCATATGTGCTAGGGCTTATACTCGCGACGTCCCACCACGACTAGTATAGTACTATTGCGCCGGACGGGGTCTAGTTATGCCATCGTACATTCGAGCATCGAGGACTTAGTTGGTAGTATCAGTTTTGTGAGTATATATGTCGTGTATTACGTTTATGCATGTGAAAATTCGCAGCACTTTTAATCTATTATGCTATATTTATCAAACCTGTATACTCGCCAATACTTTTGTATTGACAAATATTTTAACGTATGTTGCAGGTTAGATCGCTGACTATATCAAATCAAGCTAGGAAGTCTAGAAACTCAACTAAAATCTAGGTTGTCGGATTTGCATTGTTCGAGAGGACAATAAATCTGTGATAACTTATGTGATTGTATTATTTGTTAGTATGGGATAACGAATGTATTAAATATTATCGCAATATAGTTGTTATGGATTCTCTTGAGCAATCTGATTCGCCTAGTGCCGCGCCCCGATGATTCCGCCATCGGTTGGGGTGTGACAGATTGGTATCAGAGCCATAACTATAGAGAATTAGGTCAGACTCGACCTAGTCCGGGTCGGCGTCTTAGAAATTGACCTAGACTATAGTCTAAGTACCAACAGGCCGACTCATACGAACCCGGTGGGGTTTGTATTGGGCTTACTTGATACTCTCGATCGAAATTGCTAAAAGATACAACTTTGTGTGAACCCCGCGTACTTCAACTTCACACGAAGAAGCCTTTCCTAAGGCTGAAATACTACTTAGCCTTTCCTAAGGCCGACACAATACACACGTTCTCGAAAATACTCGCATAACGAAACCGAGCGATCCAGTCGAGATCAGGTGTGAAAACCAAGAACTCTCGATGGGATTGCTCCCTCAGCGCATTTTTCTAGCACGAGAACCTTTCATCGAGTTAGGAGTGACATCCACATCTCGACAAAAGTCTCCATTTCTAAATCTAGTGGAACTCACGAAATTATTCGAAGAGCACAGCCACAATTAGGAACGAAACTGTTAAGCCAGGGGTGAAACCCGTACCTTAATAAGTCGTCCCATTCTCTATAAACTGGTTTTCAAAAGCTCTCACCAAGGACTCGGCTATCACGATAACTCGAGCCACGCGATGACTAGGAAGACGAATGCCATGAGCTGCATCTCAGTGGAAGCATGAAGTCCTCTAGGTCAACGCGCATGCTCGAACTTGTTAGATATAGTTGGGTTACCTTGGGTAGTCGACGCCTAAACACCCAAGGCACTCTATCATACGACCCGCCAATTTTACAATGATTGGAACTTATTTACGTTTTGAAACTTTACGCTTTATCGATTACTCGACTTAACGATTTTCACTCCCTACTTTATAAACACACAATTCGCACAGCCATCGCAATCTAAAACGAAATCCGAATGTTCGCAACAAAACTAATGCATAATCTATCGCATTCGCTCTCATTTTCTCACTTCAACGCGACCTCGCTTATTCTAAATCGACCTGTATGTGTATGAATACAAATCTCAGTTATATAAATACATAAATATATATACGTATAAACAAACAAGTCATCGTGTGAGAACTTAGGGATTTCGTGTTTCCTATGTGGCTCCTACGTGATTCGTATTACTACTATACTATCGCACCAAGTTTTGAACGCGCTCAATCGCAACGCAAAACTCGAAAATCATTATGATCGAATCTCACTCCAAGTCTCTTCCTGTCTAGATGCCTTTCCAACAACTCTACCTCGAGACGAGTAGCGAAGAGGAAAGCCGAACGAAGCGCCGAGAAGAGGATTGCTTCACTTGTGATTAAGGAAGTGAGTAAGCTTAGTTCTCAAATTGCCGCTCGAGTGCACACTCTCAGCCACTCTCGAGCTTCGGAAGACGTTAAGACAGGAGAGCCGCAATCTACTTTTCTCTACAAGCACTTCAAAGCCTGTGACCCGATGGAATTCACGGGTGAAGGAGGTGCGACTCAACTACTCCAGTGGTTCGATTCTATCGAAGTTACCCTTCGTCAAAGTGGGTGTCCCGATAGTCTCCGTACTACTTGCGCCACCGGAGTATTTCAATCGCGAGCACTCGACTGGTGGACCGCCGAACGTAACAAACGTGGGATCTCCGCAGCTTACGCTCTCTCGTGGAATGAGCTGAAAGAGCTCATTGAGAAAGAGTACTGCCCTCCTCACGAGATTCAGAAGCTGGAAAACGAATTTTGGGAAATCAAGCAAACCGAAGGTGACAATGCTAGCTACACCGCAAGGTTCAAACAGCTTAGCATAATCTGCCCAAGCCAAGTCAACACTCCGGGGAAGGCCATCGCGAAGTACATTCGTGGCTTGCCTGAGTGTGTGGGTGATTTTGTCGAAGCTGCAAGGCCTGCTACCATCGAAGAAACCTACCGCTTAGCCACAGAAATCAACAACAAACAACTCGTGGAGGGATTATTCTCAAAGAATCCTGTCAAGCAAGCTCATCAAGCAATCGCCAGTAATCCTTCAGGTTAACATGTTGACGAATCTTCTGATGAATCTACTGACGAATCTTCTGACCAATCTGCTGGCGATTCTTCTAATGAATCAGCTAACGATTCTTCTGACGGATCCGCTAACGATTCTTCGGACGGATCTACTGCCGATTTTTCTGACAAATCTGCCGATGGATCTTCCGACAAATCAGCCAAAGACTCCGCAAGCGAGTCTTCAGACGAATCCTCCAACGACGACATCTCTTCGCAAGACACCGACAAACCCAGCCGCAAGCGAAAGATTTCAAGCCCGAACTCATCAACGACCGAACTGCTGCTACCGGAACCACTTCGAACAGTTTCGATGTTCCCAAAACGAGCCTACACTGGATTTCATCCTCAGTGTTACTCGTGTACCTATCATCATCCAGTTGGGGCTGACTGTCGCTACTGCAATAACTGCAACCGTTACGGTCACTTCACTCGCAACTGCCGCATCAAACCGTGAACTTGAGTACAACAAGAACAGCTCCAGCAAAAGTCTTCAAGCATCAGACATCTAGCAAGCGTAGGATAAAGTTGTAATGAATACGACTCTCGACGTTAATTTCTAAGTTGTGAACCTACCCTCCTATTCGAAGTTACCACTATGTGTAACATCAACTCTCGTATTCGTTTGCTCTTCCGCTCTCTAATCGTCGCACTTAGACTAGATTCACACACATACTGTATACTATATACTATATCACGAAATAATGTGTTTTACCCTCACTACACTCTTAGAACGAGGTATGATAAACGTGCAAGGAACGAATAATCACGGGTGCACACGGGATTATTTGGTTCAGTGCACGGTGATCGTAGTGAATTCTAAAAGTGCCATAGCGTTTGACAAAAGGTGACACCAAAACACGGGATGAAAGTAGTAGGGGTCGGGCGAGGAATGCCTTACCATACTACCGAAGTTCCGTGAAGAGAGTGCCACGTGGAGTTGAACGTTATTAGACCTATTATACTATTGTGATTATTTTCAACACACTACACTCAATCGCAAGGCGTAACAAACCGTATCATCGCAAGACTTGTCGTAAGTCTGCAAACGCAATGCAATCGCCTCATCGATGGACTCTGGGGAGTCTACCTCGCAGGAAAATTGCATCATCGCAAGACTTGTCGTAAGTCTGCAAACGCAATGCAATCGCCTCATCGATGGACTCTGGGGAGTCCACCTCGCAGGAAAATTGCATCGACGCAAGACTGGTCGTAAGTATGTTGCAACGAATCTCAATCAAGCAAATAAACGCTCACGATATTGTTGAGTGAGGACCTATTCTACCCTCCTCGATAGCCGTGATGCGTCATCATGAAACGTTAAGCTTATTCGAAACAAGAATCGAACTCGACTAATCGCAATCGCTTACCTTGTGTATCTCGCCACCTCTATCGCTTATCACGTGAGCCTATATCATTTGCTATATATCAAACTATCGCTATCGCCTACCGTTATCTGTGATATTTGTGCTGAGTTAGAACGCATGACCTCGCCTCACGGGGGGAAGCTCATACGGTTAAAACAAGGTGTTTTAGCCATATCAGCGACCTTTCGTGGAAAAAGGCCATGTGGGGTCTAATGCTAGTCCTACTCTGTGGTGTTAATCAATCAAAACAAACCGCGTAAATCGAATCGCATATCTTCGTCGCTTGCAACGCAACGACCGATTATTGTAATTCGTTTATCATCATCATCATTACTAGTGTTATGATCGTATCATTCGTTTAATCACCTAATCGCCGATCACCTATCGTGTATAATCTACCGCTTATCGCTCACTTGGTGTTCATAGCAGTCTGTATGGTATTAAGTACACATGACACCGCTCCACGAGGCAAAGCTAACCTGGTTAAGCATGATGTTTCGCCATGTTAGCAAACCCCCGTGGAAACGTGCCATGTGGGTGTAATGTGGAATCAAATCGAAAACGCGCTACTCGCTTCTCGTTTATCAACTCGCTGGATTAATCTATTCGATCCTATCCTATGCTCGGTCCGACTTCTATCGATTGGGCCGAGTAAACGCAATTCTATCCGAGTCATAACAGCACGCCTGACACTGCCCCACGAAACGGAAATAATATGGGCAGAGCATGGTGGATACGCCGCTGGTACTTCCTATATATAAGTGTTTTGAACGTATTAACGAACTTTCGAGGGAAAGTGCCAAGTGGGGCTTGATGCTAAATCATTCTTTTCAAAAGGTTAAAACTAATTTTTATAAAACTTTTATTAAAACCATGGAACAAGTGAGATTCCTCACAATGTGGAGGTAACATCGAATCAGCTTAACTCCATATTCAAAAGGAGCTTCATGAGTTCAACTTTTCCTTAAAACCTTTTTCAAGATAAAAAACAAGACTTTCAAAGGGAACCCATATCATAGGAGAGTTTTCGTAACCTTTGTTTCATCTTTGAATTCCTTAAAATGTTAGAAACTTAAACTCCCTTTGCAACGTCGGTTAACATCGACTTTGTCGACCGTACGTTAAAAGGAAGATTTTCAAAGATTTTCATCCTAAATTCCTTTTTAATATCTAAGACGAACGCTTCTTGTAGCATTGGTTAACGATCGACTCAGCTAACTTTACGTCATGAGAAACCTTTCAAATTACAATCGCATCGAACTAACGAATTCTACACAAGACAAGGTACTTTGGAATGCCAACTCGTGGGATTTATACTTTCGTCTTTACATCGCCTTCTCGCTAATCGCAGTCGATCTCTCTTATTCGAAACGTTCCTGCTGTCAACTTACGGTCAAACCACTCGCTGTATCGCTACTTATACAAGATCAGCTCTTAGAAGTCTACCTATTGGATTAATTTCGGGACGAAATTTCCTAAAGTAGGGGAGACTGTAACAACCCGCACTTTTGTGCGTTGTTACTACTCGTTATACTCGTTACGCCTAGCACCAGAGATTCGGATCATAATGTAACCATATCGTATATATCGTTATTCGAAGGATAATCACATATTTTCGAAGTATAATATCACTATACTACACTACTATCACACTAACACTCACGAGGCATTGAGTGAGGACCTATTCTACCCTCCTCAGTGGCCGTGATGTGTCGAACATAAACAATTAACGCTAACAAGGACCCTCGGGGGAGTGTTGTAGCTCCAGTCGTCATGACGATGATGACCATACGAGTAAACGGTACCCCGTCAGTCTTTGTGGCACTACACGAAATAACGTTCACGATGACATCAAGAAAGGACCTATACTACCCACCTTGATGGCCGTGCAACGTCGATAACAATCACATACCCGAATCGGAAACCGACTGTTAATTATCGAAACTTTGGATTATGGATACGTAAATACGACCCCTAGTGATATATATATATATATATAATAATAACAATATAATGATAATATAAACTAATTATGGACGTACGTGCTTCGAAAATTAATCAAAACGATCAAAAACGGAGAAGTCCAAGCGTCAGGATAGCTATCCGGACGGATGGACCATCCAGACGGATGGGCATGCGCACGGATGGCCATCCGCACGCATGGGCCATCCGCACGGATGGGCTATCCGGGCCTGATCTCTTTCCCTCTCCTCTGTTGCCTATAAATACCATGTCACATCACTTGAACAGTGATGTGACAGCTCCTGCTCAACCAAACACGCACCAAGACCCTTTTCTCTCGATTTCCTCGCGATTCCGGTAAGATTTCAACCTAAAACTTGTACTTCTACAATCTACACTCGATTCTACATCATTCTATCTTTCACAACTCAAATTCTAACCGTGAAATCTGCGGATTTGAGACATTTTGAGGTGATGTCACCAAGAGTTCTTATGAACTTCAAGTTGGGGTCTCATTTCACTATAAACGACTCAGAACCGGGTGATTTCCACATATTTTTTATGACAAATCTCACCTAAATATGTGCGATTTCGAGTTAACCATGAAGAACCACCATGAACGGCCAGATCTGCCAGAACGGGGTGATTCCCGGCCGTTAGAATGAGTCGGAATTGACGGAACTTCAAGGGTTAGTGCGAAATTACACTACCCTAGTAAGAACGAACGTTTTCCCTCCGTTAAACACTCGAAAACAGTGCGAAACAGACATGACAGCCCGCACGGACAACAGTTCAGTCCGCACGGATGACATGTCACCCGCACGGATGGGATGTCATCCGCACGCATCAGTCACCCGCACGGGTGGGATGTCATCCGCACGCACACTCCGTCCGCACGCACAGTCATCCGCACGCACACTCCGTCCGCACGCACAGTCACCCGCACGCACACTCCGTCCGCACGTACACTCATCCGCGCGCACACTCATACGCACGGACGACACATTATCCGCACGGATGATGCCCAATTCAACCAGATGTGTAACTTTTCAGGCTAATCTCGCTTAACCATATATCGTTTACTCTATTTCTTCAAGGAGCAATACAGACATACTCGCAACCGACTAAATCAAGTTGTAATCCCGCTAAATACGCACTGTGAGTATACTTGACCCCTTTTTAATCAAATTTGGGTGTAACATACGTTTCTAACAAATCGAACTTATCAAGCGAAATATTCTATCAATCAAATTATCACTTGCGAATAACTGTTATGCATAGATATACGTGATGCTAGTTGCATATGTGCTAGGGCTTATACTCGCGACGTCCCACCACGACTAGTATAGTACTATTGCGCCGGACGGGGTCTAGTTATGCCATCGTACATTCGAGCATCGAGGACTTAGTTGGTAGTATCAGTTTTGTGAGTATATATGTTGTGTATTACGTTTATGCATATGGAAATTCGCAGCACTTTTAATCTATTATGCTATACTTATCAAACCTGTATACTCGCCAATACTTTTGTATTGACAAATATTTTAACGTATGTTGCAGGTTAGATCGCTGACTATATCAAATCAAGCTAGGAAGTCTAGAAACTCAACTAAAATCTAGGTTGTCGGATTTGCATTGTTCGAGAGGACAATAAATCTGTGATAACTTATGTGATTGTATTATTTGTTAGTATGGGATAACGAATGTATTAAATATTATCGCAATATAGTTGTTATGGATTCTCTTGAGCAATCTGATTCGCCTAGTGCCGCGCCCCGATGATTCCGCCATCGGTTGGGGTGTGACACCAGATTTCAAATCAATCTTAGAGAAGAAGCTCGCCCCTTGGAGCTGATCAAATAAGTCGTCTATCCTAGGTAAGGGATAACGATTCTTGATTGTCACTTTGTTTAGCTCACGATAATCAATGAATAGGCGCATTGATCCGTCCTTCTTTTTCACAAATAATCTTGGAGCTCCCCAAGGCGAAGAGCTGGGTTGTATAAAACATTTTTCCAGTAAGTCGTCTAATTGAGTCCTGAGCTCTTTCATTTCAGTATGTGTTAGACGATAAGGAGCTCGTGCAATAGGTGCAGCCCCTGGTAGGATGTCTATTCTGAACTCTACTTGCCTCTTAGGAGGTAGTCCAGGTAACTCATCAGGAAAGACCTCAGGATACTCGGAGATGACCGGGATATCTTCAATCTTAGGCTTCGGATCATTCACAGTCACCTGTGCCATATAGATAACACGTCCACTCTTTAAACACTGTGATACCTTGAGAATAGACAAGTTGTTGGGCAACCCGTAATATGTGTCTCCTTGAATAGTGACGAATTCACCCGAAGGGGTTTTGATAATAAATAGCTTTTTATCACAGGCAATTTGGGCTTGGTTATGCGATAACCAATCCATGCCCAAAACTATATCAAACCCAGCCAATTTTATTGGCAAGAGGGATAGCGGGATAGAATGATTCTTGATGGATATAAAGCAGCCATCAAGAAGAGACGAAGCTGTTTCTAAGGTACCGTCAGCAAGTTCTACCTCATATTTTATGTCTAGAGTCTTAATAGGCAAATTCAGTGTCTTACAAAACTTATGGTCTACAAAAGACTTATCAGCGCCTGAATCGAATAAGACTCTAGCATAATTATTATTAATGAGGAAGGTACCTGTTATGACGTTCTCGTCGTTCACCGCTTCCCTAGCATTCATTTGGAAAACCCTTGCATTGGTTTTCTTTGCCTCTTCGGGCTTCTTAGCATTCTTGGGGCAATTGGTTTTGATGTGCCCCTTTTCATTGCAACCGTAATAGGTTGCATCCTTAATGTTCCGGCATTCTACAGATTTGTGCCCTTTCTTTTTACAAATCCCACATGGTTTAGCTTGTGGGTCTTGGTTGCACTTTCCAAAGTGCCTCTTATTGCAGGTTTTGCATCTGGGCTTATCACTTGACTGCCCCTTCTTGAAATTAAAATTTACTTTGCTCTTCTTGTTAGACTGAGGGGACTTGTCCTCATCCCTCTTCCTCTTCCCATCATCGGTAGCTTTCTTTGCCCTACTTCTCACAATATCAAGAGTGAGAGACAAAGATAGATCCACAGCAGATCTATATGTCACTACAAGAAAACTGGGTTTTTAGTACGCGCAAAAGCGTCCTAAAATGCTATTTTATAGGACCTTTCATTTAATAGGACCAATGGTAAAAGCGTTTCATGTAAAGGGGTCGTAATAAGTCCCGGAACTAAAAAAGCGTCCTAACATCTCAAATAAGATTATGAAACCAATTTTATGGTCGCGTAATATGTCTTTGAACAACCAAAATAGTGTCCTAATAAAAACATATTAGGACACTTTTACGATGTTCTAACATGTGCTTACATTCTTTTAATCTTTTGATACACTTACAAGCGTCCTTAGAAATTAATTGATAGGACCCTTATGATGTGACATTATAACTAATTTAGTACCAAGAAAAGGGTCCTAATATACTAAATAAGATTATGAAACCAATTTTATGGTTGCATAATATGTCTATAGACAACTTAAATAACGTCCTAAAAAGAACATATTAGAACACTTTTACAATGTTCTAATTTATGATTACCTACTTTTAATCTTTTGATACACATACAAGCGTCCTTAAAAATTAATGTATAGGACCCTTACGATGTAACGTTATAGCTACTTTAATATCAAGAAAATGGTCCTAATATCCCAAATAAGATTATAAAACCAATTTTATAAACAGACCAACAACATATAACATCCTAATATTATTGTATAATATCAACTAATGAAAGAAATAAAACTTCATTATATTTCAAATAAGCATGTTCATAACAAAAACACTAACCATAAATAAGTTATAACATTATCTAACAAAAAGTCTTAACATTTAACAAAGAAATTAAAAGCAATTAAAGAAATAAGAAGCATAAAATCTTGAGTCATCATGCGTCCTCAATCCTCATGGACTACCTACAAATAAACCATCCATGTATAAGCATTAAGTTCCATGATATTAAAATTATTTGTATCACAAGTTTAATAAATACATACCGAGATGAATGGATAGGGCCATGCGATGGATGCACCAATGCATTCTAAATCAGTTCTATTCAGAAATTCATATTGTTGATTAAGTATAATGAAATACTAACATAAAAGATTAATTGCTTGATTTCAGCATCATGTTAAATAATGTGTGCAGATTGAGAATAATAAAATAAAAAAAATACCTCAAGCACACTGTGAGCCAGGTCACTATTTCCATCCACATAACCAATTGTGGTTTGTGATGAATCCCATTCCGGATCAACTTCATCTGAAACAAGCATGTAAGTTGCATAACATAAGATTTAACACTAGAAGAGATAAAGTAGAGGTGCAGTTTAATTAGAAAAATGAAATCATATGTTCAAGTCAATCGAACTAATGCAATTTAACAATAATTTAGCAATTAAAATAATCAAATGATAAATAGAACCTAACACTTCAACCTAATTTAAACATGTGACTGCTGTGAACCTATGACTACTGTGAAACTAGGATGTCAATTTATACATATACTAACTTGGGTTGTTGCTTACGATTTGGACCTGATCCGCTCATGATTTGGAGATGTCTGTCGTTGTTGTTTGCCATTCGTCTGATGCCCTTCCCATGTTTCGTCCGCCCTAGGGCCTTCAAATGGGCCAGCTGAATTATAGAAAGGGCATGCTTGAAAACTGATAGGTGCTTGCTGTAATTTTACAGGTTATCTGGGGCTTTTTAAACACATAATTACATATTTCAGTATAAAAAAGACTTTAAAACATGGTCATTATGCAAAATTAAGCATACCTTAGATAGCATAACCACAAAGAATAGGTCCAAGCCATGAAATAAGACAGTTATTTTTAGCAATAATATTGACAGATACCTGTTGAAAAAAAATAAAGAACTTTCAATACACAATGAAAACACTTTTCAAGATGCAAAAAATAAAACGTTGTCCACTGCATATGTGAAAAAAGAGAACATAAAAGTAATTAATGACTTCTTGAATTTGATATAGAGTTGTTTAGGGATGGAAGAAACCATATTAGGGACCAATTAACTTGCTTAATAAATTCTTAACATCAGTACAGGAGTTCTAAACATTATGAATATACATATTTGATTATAAAGTATAAAGAGCAATCATTTACCATCATCAAGTTTTGAGACAGATTGAACAATACAACATGTTCTTAATTCGTATATTAAAGACATTATAATACTTTTAATTTTCACCCTTTTGAATCTCCCCTTGCAAACAGGACATTCTTTTGCTCTCTAATCTACATATGATGATTGTATAACCACAAACAAAAAAAATTGATAAATACAACACCAACAAAACGGGTGACACTAGTATAAGGCCGTGGGGTATGGTGGGGCGAGGGTTTGTGGCATGGGTTGACACGTGGACTTCGAGGGGCACCGCTGGTCAGTCGCATATTGGGTCGGTATAGCGGGGCGTGGCTAGCCCGTGTGGGTTGGCCACGTGTTATAATTTTTTTTTCAATTATTATAAAAATACACACAAAATAAAAAAAAAATAAAAAAAAAAGCCTAGCCACCTATAGCCTAGCCAACCCAGCAAAGCAAATGAGAGCCGGCCACGGAAGACCACGCCTGGGCTGAAACCCCCGCCCAAGGGGCCACGCCGAAACCCAAGCCCACCTGGGGTGGTGACTTGGGCGTTTGTACCCAACCCACGCCCCAACTCCCGCCCCATACCCCATAGTCTAACATTTAAATTGTGGTAGCTTGCAAAGAAAATTAACAAATATAACATTTGAATACTCCACCTTGTGATAAATTCTAAAAATTGAAAAAAATAAGTAAATAAATAAAACTATTACACACAGCATTTCATCAAACATGTTGTGTGTAGATACCAAAAATAAAACTAACACATCTTTTCATGGATTTGTGACCACCATTAGTGCCCAATTTCAACCAACAAATTTGAAAGCTTAATTTGCAAGATAGAAAAACACATAAAAACAAACAAAAATAATAACTTACTGGTCTAGCAAAAAGAGATCAAACAGGAGCACAATTCAGACATAGTAAAGATAACAATGATAACAGGATAATATATTTAAATCAGATGCTTAAAAATGGAACAAGTCTTAGAACACGTACTAAATTATACCAATATGATTGTCGTAGATCTTTGGGAATTTTAATTGACGCGTAAATAGACGAATTTTTTCAGTGTTTTTGTGCATAACAGTACCCATGCCTCATTCTTGCCACTGCCTTCTTGGGAGAAAGATGAAGGGATCATGATTTGGAAGGATGAGGGGTGGGAAAACCGGGAACAGAAGGAATGTGGATCAGTTTTTATGTGGGGAACTAATTTAGGGTTTGTAGAGATGCGAGAATATAAATTTTAAGGAGGGAAATGAAATTTTAAAGCAAGAGAGAGGGAATAGAATTCATTTGGGTCAAATATAAAAAATATGCGCATAAACATGAACTAAGAGCATTCACATCCATTCCACCATATTTTCACCATAAATTACACTAAAAAAACACTATATTTTCTCTCTCCTTTTCAATTAAATAATATTTTTTATAGTTTTATTATTACATTTTCTCTCTCTTTCACTCACAACCACTTTCAAAATATATTAAAAAATTATAAGGGGTGAACAGTGTCCCCCAAATATACAAATGAACAGTAACATTTTCTCTCTCCTCCACTCACAACCACTTTTTATACTCTTTACATTACAAAAACTCCACACAAAGAATTTGATGGAATGGATGTGAATGCTCTAAAAAGGATAATAAGAATTACTAGAACATATAAAGCGTAATGCTAAATTATGGTTTTGTATTTTAGTCATACAAACCGAGTAAAAACTAAAATAAAATATAATAAATGTATAAGATACGTTGTCATAAAATATTATGGGGTCATAAGTTGGATCATATTATGTGGAAATGGGTTGTTAAGTATTGATTTAAATAAATTGTCTTGTAATGAGTAAAATCATGTTATAAAGTGTTAAAGAGTATGACGTGACTGAGTCAAATTATATATGTTTTAATAAGTTGTAACTCATAGTTAATGTCACAATGAGTCTTTTAGAATTATTCTAGATGTTAACATGAATGAGTTGTAGAATAATTATTCGAATGACGAGGAGGAAACAGGAGATCGCTAGTTTATATGAAGACACCGATACGATCTGCAAGGTGGCACTCAAGAAGCCGAGGCGGGAAAGAGTAAACATTTAAAAATCTCTTAAAATTTACACCGGCATACATTAAGTGCCACTAGATACCAAAATCAGTGACACAGAGGCTAAATGCCACTAAAAGTGTGTGCTAGGCAAATATGGCATACGTAAAGTGCCACTAAAAACTTAAATTAGTGGCACAAAGGCTAAATGCCATTAAAAATGGGTACCACTATATGGCTTTTTATTTGTAGTGCTAAAACCCTAGGTCAGCTGTTTGGCTGGGTTTATTTTCGTTTTTTACTTAGTGCAACGATTGATTCTGTTGGCCGGTAAAAAAAAAGGAAATCATTTAGGATTGAAATCGGAAGCGGGATTGGTTGGGAGGGAAATTTTTGGTGAAAATGAAACAAATTCATAGAAGAAAAATCAATTAGGGGGAGTTAAAATTGGAAGCCAGATCAAGCTTGGGGGAAACTTTTGGATGAAAATGTGAGAGCATTAAGATCCATTAAGACCTGCAATATGATCCATCAAGATATGTAAGATCAACTAGTGTCCATAAAGATCCATTAAGGCCCAATACGGTCTACTCAGACATATATGATCTACTATTGTTCATTGTGATCCATTAGGGCCCAATATGGTCCACTTAAACATGCATAATCTACCATTGTCCATTGTGATATATTAAGGCCTAACATGGCCCATTATGACATGTGTGATCTCCTATTGCCCATTGTGATCCATTAAGTACCAATATGGTCGATTAAGACATTTATGATCTACCATTGTCCTTTATTATCCATTAAGGCCCAACATGGTCCATTAAGACATGTGTGATATACTGTTATCCATTGTGACCCATTAAGAGCCAATATGGTCCATTAAAACAAGTATGATCTACTATTGTGCACTATGATCCATTCAGGCACAACATTGTCCAATAAGACATGTATGATCTAATATTGTCCATTATGATCCATTAAGGCCCAATATGGTTCATTAAAACATGTATGATCTACTATTATCCATCGTGCTCCATTAAGGCCTAATATGTTCCATTAAAACACGTATGATAAACTATTGTCCACTTTGATCCATTAAGGGACATATGGTCCATTAAGACATATACGATCCACTATTTGGCCGTTGTGAATTATTTAGGCCCAATAAGGTCCATTAACACATATATGATCTACTACTGTTTATCGTGACCCATTAAGGCCCAATATTGTCCATTAAGACTTGTACGATCTACTATTTGGCTGTTGTGAATTATTTAGGCCCCCTATGGTCGATTAACACATATATGATCTACTACTATTTATCGTGATCCATTAAGGCCCAATATTGTCCATTAAGACTTGTACGATCTACTATTGTGCATTGTGGTCGATTAACACATATATGATCCATTATATGTCTTTGTGATCCATTTACGCCTAATACGGTTCATTAAGACATGTATGATCCACTATTGGTCCTTGTGATCCACTAATGCCCAATTTGGTTCATTAAGACATGTATGATCCACTATTGGCCATTGTGATCCATTTAGGCCCAACATGGTCCATTAAGACATGTTTGACTACTATTCTCCATTATGATCCATAAAGGCCCAATATGGTCCATTAACACACATATATGACCCACTATTGGCCATTGTGATCCATTAAGGCCCAATATGGTCTATTAATACATATATGATTAGGGATGAGCTCAGTATCGATATAAAAATACCGCTACCAAAAATCGTCAACTATGGGTACAGGTACCAGTACTGAAAATGTTCGGTATGATACTCTTCGTTACCGGTATTTGAAAATTAAACTCGGTATAATATTGGTAACGTACCGAAAACGCCAAAAAGTGGGTACCGAAAATAATTCGGTTCGGGAAATTTGGCACTAGTACTAATTTTGCATGCATTAAAAACGTATATAAACGTAAATAATATGCATACTCTTACATATTATTTAGAAGAAAACACATATGGTTAGAATATATAATATTAATAATAGCATAAATTTTTAATATGTAGTAAGATTTTTTTTTTTGTTTTATAATATTAACTAATATAATTTTTCAAATGAGAATATTAATTGAAAGGGGAGTTTTGAATGAAATATTTTGGTGAGAAGTTTTAAAATGAAATATTTTTGGAGGGAAGTTATTTTGGGGGTAAGTTTAACTTTTAGGATGAATATTTTGGTGGAAAGTTTTAGGATGAAATATATTGGTGGTAAGTTTTTGGATTAAATATTTTGAGGGAAAATTTAAATTCTAGGATAAATATTTTGGTGGGAAGTTTTAAAATGAAATAATTTTTGGAATTTTTTTAATATGTTGTAAGTTTATAATCACACATTTTTTCATAACATTTGATAATATTTTGTCACACGAAAATAAACAAAGTGACAATGATGTGATAAATGTTATGTAAAGGCCCATGATTTTTTTTTTAATTTTAAGTGTAGATATTGTATAACCTTTGGTCACACAAAATAATATACATAACCATATGTATTAAATTTTAGCCACATTAGTAAATATCAAGTGACCTAATACGGTGTATTATAATAACACCATAATGATTAAGCGTCCTATAAAGGTTAATGTTATAAGACCCTAGTGTCAAGTGTCCTATTAAGTTATGTTATAATAGAACTCTAGCGAATAAGCGTCCTATAAAACTGATGTTTTATGACTCAAATATCAGGTATCCTATTACAGTGTATTATAATAACACCACAATGATTAAGCGTCCTATAAAGGTTAAACTTATAAGACCCAAGTGTCAAGTGTCTTTTTAAGTTATATTATAATAAAACTCTAGCGAATAAGCATCCTATAAAACTAATGTTTTATGACTCAAATATCAAGTGTCCTATTACGGTGCATTATAATAACACCACAATGATTAAGCGTCCTATAAAGTTTAAAGTTATAAGACCCAAGTGTCAAGTGTCCTATTAAGTTAAGTTCTAATATGACTTCGACTAAAAAGGGTCCTATAACACTGAACATTTATGACTTAACTACAACGTGTCCTACTAAGTTATGTTATAATAGGACCCCATATAATCAAGTGTCCTAATACAATACCACATAATGGGACACTAACAATTAAATGTCTTATAAAGTACTTTATTAGGATCTACATTTTAAGTGTCCTATTAAATTATATGATAATATGACCCAAAAAAATCATCCATCCTATTAAATAGGTTTTTAGGACATCAGTTTAGTAGAGTATATTATAAAAGGACCCCAAAAGTTCATTAGTCCTAATAAATAGTTTTTTAGGACCCTCTTTAACAAGCGTCCCTCAGAAAAGGTCCTAAAAAGCCATTTTTGTTGTAGTGTGTAGTAGGCTTAGAAGCCTTGACATTTCCTTTCACTTCGGGAGCTAAACCATCGATGAAACGCGCAATGCGTTTGGGTTCAGGAGTGACCAAATATGGTACCGGTCTTGACATTGAATTGAAGTTGGTCACATATGATCTACAATCTAAATCCTTCATTACTAAGGTGAGGAAGTCAGATTCAATCCTCTCAACTTCGTGTTGAGGGCAGTAAGTGTCTTTTACAAGATCTACGAACTTGTTCCACGAAAGGTTATATAGATGAACCTTTCCAGTGGACTGTACTAACGCTTTCCACCAAGTGAGGGCATCGCCCTTGAAAGATTGAGACACAAACATGACTATGTCTTCCTTAGCACATCCACTAATGTCAATCACAGTCTCCATCTCGTCTAACCATTTCATGCAATTGATTGCTCCCTTTTCTCCTATAAAATCCCTCGGTTTACAGGAGACAAAGTACTTATAGGTACAACCCTTGGTGTACCTGGGAGTCGGCTCGAGGACAACCTGCCTCTTTGGCTCGCTACCCTGATTAGATGAGTGCTGAGACTCACTTTTCTTATGAGTATGAGGTTGAGAATGGGATCTTGTATGAGTTTGAGACCGAACAATACTTGGCTCTTTAAATTTAGCATCCACAGCCTGAGCGACTGCGGCGGTTATCATTGCTTGCAGTTCGGCACCAGTGATATTAATCCTGGTGTTGTTTCCTTCTGTGGGATAACTGTTTGCTTCATCCGAGCCAGCTATTTTCGAATAGTATATTAAACAATAATGATATATTTAAATTATATGATGAATCATCATATTGATGACTAGACGGTCGTGGTATTAAACCATATGGATCATTTTAAGAAAATAATAATAATCAAGGAGATATAATTCTTTATAATTTATTACACAGGGGAATATAAATCACACTGTTAATGTCATGAAAACATATTCATATTGCACAAAGCTTGTCTCGAAGGACATTTAGATGGCACAAAGCCTTGTCACAAGGACGATTATAATCATTGATTTCCTTAAGGGTTGAACAAAGTTCATCGCCTTTTTGACAAGAAGTCTATAAATCAACACTTTCATTTTCATTATTACACCTTTTGCTTATAAGCATACATCTCTAATGGATGTTGTGGTGTATACATCATATTGATGTTTATTAGCCATGATTCATGTTTGATCATATAGGCTATAATAGTGACTTGGAAAGTCCAAGTACATTAGGAAGATTGTGGGGTTTCTCGTACCGCACAATTCAGGATTGTTAACATGTTTTCAGATGTTAACAGATAGATATTATCTTAAAAAGATTGTACCATCATAGCCATTTAGTATTTTGGCTAGGTTATACCTTTAAGAAATTTGTTGGCAGATCGAATAAATTTGAAATGATATAGCATGATGTAATGAAATACATTTTTAAAATAAAAAATAACTTCATTAAACCATGAAACGAGTACAACAATACCCTAAACGGGACTTAAAACAACATGAACTGCCCACGCAGGGGCTACGGAAACAAAAAGTAAGTCCACGCAGGGACTTGGTACATAAAACAACATAATGTCCTCGCATGGACTTATTGAAAGACAATACAACATGAAACAACAATTTCCTACTTCTTCTTGCCCTTAAGAAGGTTCATAAGACCTTTGACAAAACCATTGTGCCTTTCCTTAGTTTCATGGGCTTCATGTTCAACCCGGTCTAACCTCTGTAAGATCTCCTGAGTTTGTTCCTGATGGTGAGGAGGAGGTTGCTGGTATGGTGGGTATTTGTATCCCTGCACTGAGTATCCAGTTGGGTAAACTGGAGGGTAAGAAGAAGGATAAAGTGCATTGTACTGAGCAGCTGTAAGGTATGGGTCATGGTTTCCATAATCAGATGGGTATCCAGACGGATTGTACCCAGATGATCCTGCGTATGTCGGGATCGGGTTGTCAAAACCTAACGGTGGCTGCAGTGGTGCATGAGAAACTGGTGGAGGGTTGACTTCCGGCACCGTGTGTGAGGGTCCACCCATTTGGGGGTCCTCTGGGATAGGAGGGTAAGAACTTGAGCTATGAGGGGATGCGAATCGTGGTCCCCCACGGACATTCGAGCATTTCTCCTTCGCCTTGGCGGCTCGGGAGGCTGTTGAGGTGGTTCCTCAACTGGTAAAGGTGGTGGGGTGACAGCTTGAAGCTGTGGTTCAGCCAAAGGAGGTTGGACAGGAGAATCATGGTATGAAGGGGTAAAGAACCAATCATACTGAGCCATTCTCCCAGCATACGAATCAGGCCCTCGGTACTGTGATCCCTGATATGGTGAACCACTCGAGATGCTAATAGGGTGGTTCGGTGTTCCAGTTTGCATCTCAGGGTCCGGGTTGTCATCTATCTCCATTTCCTGAGAGAAATGATCCTCGGGTCCTAGTGGATTGAAACCCAGAAAGTCGTTGACGTAAGCATTGGGGTTAAACTGAGTTGGAGAGTAGGTAGAATCCGAATGATGAAAAGGATGAGAATTAAAGGAGTGGTGCGATTGGCTCGAGTGATGTGACCCCTGTGAATGATGGGAATGTTGGGGTTCAATAGGAATGGGTAATTCAAAGTATGGAGGGTTGATCGGTGAGGATCCAAGTGAGACAGAATGCCTTGCTGGTTCGAAGCTATGACTCCACTGGTCCTGAGAGTCGGAGCCAGAGAGTGAATCGGAAGGGGTACGTCGGTGGGAGGGTCCCGCGTGGCCAGACGGTCCTCCACGCATTGGTCCTTTGCCTTTGCCCCTAACTCGTGGTGGCATTTTCTCCAAGTGGTAACCTGTCAAAACAAGTAAATATAATATAAACAATAAAAAGGAAAGTTAAGAGTAAGATCCTAGGTCATTTGCCTAGACTCGAGAGTCTAAGAAATATGCTTATTGTGTCATTGAGATTAAACACAAACGGTTAGTGTTTAATTCACTCAATGTTGGCTCTGATACCAACCTGTCACACCCCGATATTTCCACATATTATCGGTGGGCCCGGCGGGGAGTATCGTGACGTAGTTGATATCATCATAGTCAATATACACAATATAATAGCACAGCGGAAGGCTTGGTGAATAAACTATTACAAACCATAATGTCTGAGTGTTCGTGTGAAAGAATATACAGACTGGAATGTAATAAGATCCACAGGCGGATCATAAATAAATACAACGAAACAAAATAACAGACTTCAGGTATCTATGGATTTGCAAGATCCTCTTATGACACCTAATAGCTCCAGCCCATTACGAGAGGTACCTGTCAAATTTGTCTTTAAGAAAATACGTCAGTTTACACTAGTAAATACAATTAACTGACTCTTTTGAAAACATTTATAAAAATTGATTTAAGTGCACATGGCACAAATCATTTATAACTTGGGACAATTATTTAAATATAATCTTGTATATAGATTTACATGTTTGTGATCTGCGTGAGTGTTATTAGTTTTTAATGTATATATTAAGCCCTTTTTTAACACTTTATAGCAAAGTTTTAAATTTATAAAACACGATATTTACTAACACTAAACACACATATGGGCAAGTGCACCCATCGTGAGCGTAGTATAGTGTTGGCAAGATACCGAGGTCGTTCAAGGACACAAGAGCTTTTAGTACCGGTTTATCCTCAACGTCTAATCAAATCAAAAGTTTAGAAAAATGTTTTAAACTAAAAAAAATAAAAACTAACTAAAATGCTGAAAATAAAAAAATAAAAGAAAAACAGATAGACAAGATGAATCACTTGGCTCCGACTCGTGTTTAGTGTAACCTTTGATTATTTCCGCACTTTTGCACTAATTAAGAGATTATCTTAGTTATTGTAGTAGGCCCCTCTTTCGAAGGTGACGTTACCCTCAACCCAGTAGTTTGAGTCAGCAAGGATACAATCCTAAAGGGTCGGATTATTGAAAGATAATTAATTAAGTTATTAATGCATATTATGGTAGGCCCCTCTTTTGAAGGTGACGTTACCCTCGGCTAAGTAGTCTGAGTCAGCAGGGATACAGTCCTAAGTAGCCGGGTTAAAGTATTAATAGTAGCTTACATATGAGGGGATCAAAGAGTTTGGACCCCCGCCATCCAATACCGTTAAGTATTGAAGGAGGTCCTACTAAATTTGACCCAGGTCCTTGCAGGATCGATACACTGAACAAGGCAAGACTCTTACCAAACCGTTCCCTTAACCCCCGACCAGGTAGCCAACATACCTCCATATAGACCGTGGAGATATGAATGGTGAAAATCTTTTATTTTATATAGACAGTAAAATAATGCCAAGACACCACAGACAAACGATAAGGAAAAATCACCTTCAACATAAGAAACTAGTTATTAAAGTTATTAATACATAACCAAGTAAAAAGTGCGAAAAGATTAAAAATAAAAAGTATTACACTAGACACTTTGTCTTCACCAAGTGATGTAAGAGACTTAGGCAAACATGGCCTTGATTGTCAAGAACTCTTACGATCAATCTTGGATCCCGAGACAACTCACACACTCTATGATGGACAATGGATGATGGTGTTGTGATGGTGGTGGGTGAAGTGTGAGAGAGGTTGTGTGCCAAGGGATGGTTTGCAAATGAGCCAACCACCCCTATTTAAAGCCTGAACAGCAGCTCGGGCACGGCCCCGTGTCCATCCTCTTCTCTGTCTTCATTAAATGCAGTTTGTCTGCATTAGTTGACCACGCCCCCGTGTGCAGAAGCATATATGTACTATCAAGATTTGCCTGGATTCTGCGAATCTTATAGTTGACCACGGCCCCGTGTCCGCTGAGCACGGCCCCGTGGTGGGCGCTTTGTCTTTTATGCTGGCACTTGGGCACGCCCCCGTGTTCACTGAGCACGGGGCGTGTTCAGCCTTCTGTTTTCTTGTTTTGCGTGGGAAGATGCTGTCGTGGGGTCGGGCACGTCTCTTTTGTTCCTTTTCTTGTATTTATGTTAGATTTAGCTGTCTTTTTGCTTCTTTTGTTAATTTGAGCTCATTTAATCCTGAAAATACAAAAGGAAGACAAAAGCACACTTTTTCCAACATTAGTACTAAAAAGGGTTCGTTTTATGCCACAATTGATGTAATTTATATGTTGCATTTTGCACACATCAAATACCCCCACACTTGAATCTTTGCTTGTCCTCAAGCAAAACTCTTTAAAATGTGGCTTTTCACTCCCAAATGGAATGGGTAGAAGAGAAGGTTTTTGGGCTTGTCATAGAGTGTCGGGATTTCCAAGATTCTTTATTAAGTTTTATTTTTATTTATTTACAATCTTATTCGTCATTATTTATTTAAAACTTTTCATAAGATAAATTACTTATTAGGGCATAACATGCCTCTTTAAAATTCTATTTATATACAACTTCACATACCTCACGGGGGATCACTCAACACTCGGCCGAAGATGTATTTTAGTGAATCACTCGAGAGCGGCATGAAACTTACTCCTACCATAGGCTTGCCAAGCAATCAATCCTCCTCCTTTTTAACTATATACCTTTGTAAATATTAAGAGGACTTTTGGGTGAAGGGTTAGACTTGGGTTAAAGGTAGGTGGTTGGGTTAGTCGTTATTAGAAAAAGGGCGAAAACGTAAAAAGCGTCGGTTTTCGTAAGACTTTTTATTTTTGCAATTTTTATTTTGATGAAGCCATAATTCAAACAAAGTTATTTTTGATGAACTTACTTGTTTATTTCTTTTGCTTTATCATCAACATTTTTTTTTGAAAGTCATACGAAAAACCGAGCTTGTCACTAAAAAAAAGGGTTAAAAATAAAAAGGTTTTGGTGGGTGAAAGGGTGTTTGATTTGGGTTAAGAAATGAAAAGGTTTAGGCTCAAAGGGGTTAACTAGGGGGATTTTGGTAGGTGGTAAAAAAAAGAAAAATAATGGTGTAGACATAAAAAGGGTTAGTCCTAATGCCTCCATCATTTACTTACTCGGGTTTAAGTTGGTAAGGACCGGGAATGTATCGTCGTGTCAAGTTCTAGAGTTGTAAGAACCAAACGGCTATTCACACAAGAAACGAAAAATGAACATTTAGCTTAAAGATATGTATTTGTATGCTCAATAAAGGCTCAAAACTCACTTTTGTGGGAATGGGTTTTTATGTGATCAAGTATATATAATTAAATTTTAACTAAGCTTGTCATGCCTTTTCATAATTTTCTTATGTTGGTTCTTTTTATCATGACGCTATCGGTTGTAAATTTGTAAAAATATAACCTTTTTAGAATTTGAAATTCCCAAGTTAAACCTAAACAAGTAAAAAAAATGAAAATTTTTGAAAAAAATTTGGGGTGATTAGCGGTTCCAATAGAGTTTTGTGTAAGGCTTGTAATTAGGACTTGCAAGATTCAAAGTTTTAGCATCCCCCCCCCCCCACACACTTAAATTACACATTGTCCTCAATGTGTCACAAAAATAAGTTTTTAGGTTGATTGAATGTGTAAAAGGTGTGAAAAAACAAAAAATTGTGTTACTGGGCGTCTGGACACGGCCCCGTGGTGTCCGGGCACGGCCCCGTGTTCAGGTGCCAGTAACAAAATTGAAAAAGAGAAACAGAAGCCTGGACATGGGGGCGTGTTGGGTGAATACGACCCGTGTCCAGTTTACCTGAACTGGGCATTTTCTGCAGACTGTGCAGCACGGGGCCGTGTTGGGCGGACACGGCCCGTGCTGAACTTGCTGTTAACGATGGAATTTTGTCGGATGGCCCTGTTTTCCTGCATGGGGTGCTGGTTCAAGTTTCCCTTGTTATCCTTTGCCATCCCGAGCGTGTTATATTTATTTTAACACCATCCAAACACCAAGTTAACTAAAACCATCATTCATTAAGTCATAGAGAGAATTACATAATAGTCCTAAAAGTTTAAAAACAAAGCAGAAAATAAAATTAAAGGGTCCTAAATTAGATAGGTCAAGTGATAAGTAAAATCATCTTGTAGAGCTCTACGAGTACAATAAGAACCAAAAATCCGGAAATGGTTTTCCGGAATCTAAAAGCTTTGTAGAACTCCGAGCCGAGGGGCGTTAAAGCCATTCTTCTATCTCTCTTGTGAGGAAGAAGGCGGCGTCATTCTCTTCAACATCTTGTGGAGGAGGAGTGACACCAACCGGAACCCCTTGTAGTACTTCCCGAGGGGGCTCCGGATGTATGGCGTACCATTCGGCCGGTATGATGACTTCAGGAACCACATTCCATGCCCTTTGGGTAATGATTGGAACCAAAGGAGGAGAAGCGAGAATGTTCAACCTTTGGTGCAAAAGGTTGACCTCTCGAAGACATCCCTTTAGGCCCACCGTCAAATGATTAATACGGTCAACCAAAGCCTCTTCCACTCCTGTCATCTCATCAAGGGCCTCTCTTAAGGCGTAAACGTAGTTTACAAGAGAATCTTCAACCGTTGATGATCTTCTCCCTTGTCGGTTGTTTCTGGAGTGTGATGAAGATGTTCCGCTAGTTCTGCTTGCCATTCTGAGAAAACATACCGAGAAGAGTTCAACTTTATGGAATCAGTACTTCGGACACGACCCCGTGTTCTACGAATACTGCCCGTGTTCAAATGTTTGTAGATTTTTTAGGACAAGGGATCATGGAGTTTTAAATTGTTTTTATGATGGTTAAAGCGTTTTTAAGCAGAAACAACTTAAAAATTGTTGTAGAACTTATTTTTAACAAGATCCCATGAACAAAAATCTAACAAACATCTCAATAAAGCTTGAAATTATGGAGATTTCAAGTTTTAATGGAAGCATGAAGGAAAATTGAAGAAGATGAAAGTGATAAAAGAGGAAAGGACAAGAAGGTTGTTGAGAAACTTCTTTTAGAAAATACCTAGGATGGTATGTGAGAATATTCCCCAAATCTCTGTCCCTTGAATGGTTCAAATGTGCATGATTCTTGGCTGCATTTATAGAAAACGATAGTACGCTGCACACGGCCCCGTGTCGGCTGGACACGGCCCCGTGTTCAGGGGGAATCCTGACACATTTTGTCCGTATTCTGACACGAAATCAGACGGGAATCTTTGAGTGGACACGGGGGCGTGTTGACCTGGACACGACCCCGTGTCTAGAGGCTGTCTTATGGAGTTTGTCTATGTTTAAGGAACTTTTCCGGATCGGGCGGTTCCTTACTGGATGAAACAACCCCAAAGTGCCTAAGATACCTTAATTGTTCTAGATTAAGACGAGAACGCAAGAGGTTGTCGGTGAGGGTGATTCCTATGCTATATGTAGGTGGACAAGTCCAACCCTTTTCCGGGCTCTCGTTAAAGAAGGTGTATGCCGAATCGCTCAGGTCTATGTATGCATCGAACGAAGTCGATGTGGAGTCCTTCACGGCACAATCGACACAGGGGCAACTATCGCTCAAGTCCTCACTAGAGTTAGAAGTATCGTCGGGAACAACGAAGTTGTTTGAATGCGATCCCAACACTTCTTCTTGGTTATCGTCTTGAGATAAATTATTGAAATCTATCCTAAGTTCTTTTAACCAATTAAGAATTACATCTTCTAACTGAAACAGTTCATCAAGAAGCATTTCTCCTAGAAAATTTGGTTGAGAGCATTCGAGGGAGAGATAGGGATTATTTTTACTTTCGTCCCACTTAAGGATACAGGGAAACGATGGGTCTATATAGTGGGGCTTATAATTTAGAAAATAACATTCTAATTCCTTATGGGAACCACCACATATTCGACACCACGTACCATAAGAGTGCCGAAAGTAAAAAATATCAGTATCACTCATATTTGTGTCAGAAATTACCAACCGTCGGGATCTCACTGTTCTGTTTTCAGTAACTGAATCTTGGGCACAGGGTGTGTTGGGTGGGTACGGCCCCGTGTTCAGCTTACTGTCTGACTTAAAACAGGATTGCTAGTTCCAATGATTGGGCACGGGGCGTGTTCAGCAGGCACGACCCGTGCTGAGTTCTGCAGAAGCTGAAAAATAAGAAAAATCCTAAAAAAATAGAAAAATAAGAAAAAACGATTAGGCCGTTGATTCCTAACTTTCTTAAAATCCTTGTGTCCCCGGCAACGGCGCCAAAAACTTGATGTGCATGAGTGTTATTAGTTTTTAATGTATATATTAAGCCCTTTTTTAACACTTTATAGCCAAGTTTTAAATTTATAAAACACGATATTTACTAACACTAAACACACATATGGGCGAGTGCACCCATTGTGAGCATAGTATAGTGTTGGCAAGATACCGAGGTCGTCCAAGGACAGAAGAGCTTTTAGTACCGGTTTATCCTCAACGTCTAATCAAATCAAAAGTTTAGAAAAGTGTTTTAAACTAAAAAAATAAAAATTAACTAAAATGCTGAAAATAAAAAAATAAAAGAAAAACAGATAGACAAGATGAATCACTTGGCTCCGACTCGTGTTTAGTGTAACCTTTGATTATTTCAGCACTTTTGCACTAATTAAGAGATTATCTTAGTTATTGTAGTAGGCCCCTCTTTCGAAGGTGATGTTACCCTCAACCCAGTAGTTTGAGTCAGCAAGGATACAATCCTAAAGGGTCGGATTATTGAAAGATAATTAATTAAGTTATTAATGCATATTATGGTAAGCCCCTCTTTTGAAGGTGACGTTACCCTCGGCTAAGTAGTCTGAGTCAGCAGGGATACAGTCCTAAGTAGCCGGGTTAAAGTATTAATAGTAGCTTACATATGAGGGGATCAAAGAGTTTGGACCCCCGCCATCCAATACCGTTAAGTATTAAAGGAGGTCCTACTAAATTTGACCCAGGTCCTTGCAGGATCTATACACTAAACAAGGCAAGACTCTTACCAAACCGTTCCCTTAACCCCCGAGCAGGTAGTCAACATACCTCCATATAGACCGTGGAGATATGAATGGTGAAAATATTTTATTTTATATAGACAGTAAAATAATGCCAAGACACCACGACAAACGATAAGGAAAAATCACCTTCAACATAAGAAACTAGTTATTAAAGTTATTAATACATAACCAACTAAAAAGTGCGAAAAGATTAAAAATAAAAAGTATTACACTAGACACTTTGTCTTCACCAAGTGATGTAAGAGACTTAGGCAAGCATGGCCTTGATTGTCAAGAACCCTTACGATCAATCTTGGATCCCGAGACGACTCACACACTCTATGATGGACAATGGATGATGGTGGTGGATGATGGTGTTGTCAAATCAGTCTTTAAGAAAATACGTCAGTTTACACTGGTAAATACAATTAACTGACTCTTTTGAAAACATTTATAAAAATTGATTTAAGTGCACATGGCACAAATCATTTATAACTTGGGACAATTATTTAAATATAATCTTGTATACAGATTTACATGTTTGTCTTACAATTGGGGCCGGTTGGAAGCCGGTCATGATTAACCGACTCACCACTTATAGAACCCACAAAGGAGTTATCCCCAACATGTGGGTTTATATTTTAGCATTTGCATCTGTCAGGTGTATGCCTACACCCCGTGCATAGGTCGTGGCCATTTTCAAATGAAGTGAGCCAAGGATATCCAGGACACGGTCGTATTAACCCCCAATGCTTATGTTATCAAACAAGACAGATTAGAACGGGTTATGTAAATTTATTAATCACAATCCGATTAAATGATTTCATACCCGACCAAGTGGTATTATTATAATACCATATCCCAAGCCCGTATAAGGGAAAATAAGTTAAAAGTATTTACCTGATGCTAGCAGTATAATCCTAAAGCTTTTAAAGGCACCTTCTACCGGAAGCTATTTAATCTGTATAAAAGGTTTATTATCTATTAGGATGCTAACGGGTCTTTAATTTAGTCAAGGACTTAGACCGGCTAGCTAGAAGGAAACCTTACGGTTCTAAACGCTCGATTAAGCGGAGACCGGAATAGAATATGGTTTAGACCCGACAAGCTTGGATACTTGTATAATATGGGTAAACTAAACATATTCTGGAAATTGAGGATTTATTGATAAGGTTAAGCCCGTTTCGACTATTTTATGTAAACTAGTTACATAAGCAGATCCGAACGCGTAAACGCGTAACGGGCAACCAAATAAATTATATACAGGTCTTAATCGTTATTATGCTTAAAATATTTTAATACATCAGTAAGATGTTAACATATATGCCCAAAAAGTGATTTAAACCAAAATAAATCCTATAAGGGCATTTTGGTAATTTTAATGTCCATAAAAGAGTTTAAATGTGAAACTGAGTTTCGGGTCTAATTTAATGAGTAAAAATATGTATTTTTATAAGTTATATCAGTAGGGTATTTTATATATGTGAAATTTATCTTATATAACCAAACTATGCACCGAAGGGGCATTTTCGTAATTTCACATAGGCTTTAAAGGTCAAAATAGACTTCTGAGTTTAAAAACTTTGGCTTAATGTTTAATTATATAAATTAACTAAAACATCAGTAAGTAATAAGTTTTATATGTCAAATATAGTTTTAACTCATACTATGTGCTAAAAACGCTTAAAAAGTCGGTTTTAAGGGATATTCAGGTTAAAATGGGAAATCTGAGTTTTTGATTAGTTTATAAAGTTCAAAATATTTTATTTATCATATAAAATCAGTAGCAAAAAGTTTGGCATCGAAATGTTATGTAAAACACATTTTATGCATGAAAAGGGTAAAACCGACAATTACCGAATTAAGCTATAACCCTATGTTATGCTCAGCCTAAAAATCTTTAAAAATCTCAAAATATTACTTTACATCAGTAGGTAAAAATTTTGGTATCAAAAATTAGGTTTAGATAGGCTTTATGCTAATTACGCAATTTAATAAATAAAAAGCTTTCTAATTACGCTATTGAGCATAACTCCTATTCTAGACCTCAAACTGATGTCAAATTTTCAGGACATGTCTAAATATCAGTAGCAAAGGTGTTAGTCCATTCACATTGCTAAAAATCTCAGTCTTGTGTAAAAAGGGGGTTTATGGCATTATTAAGCATAATTACGATCAAGTGCATATAATTCAAACCACTAGGCACCATGCAATATAACTACAGAGGGTTATACTAATAAGTAATGTGGTCCTAATGGAAGCTTAAAGCATGGGAGAATTAAGCTTGAACGGGTCAGAACTGAAAGTTAAAGCAAAAGTCAAGTTTTTGCGACTTTCGGTTATAAACTGACCTTAGACTATAAATTGCCGGGTTAGGACTGATAAAACATGTTTTAATATTAATTACCAAGTCATTAGAATGTTAAAATATAATTTAGAACCTCTGATTTATTAATTTTAGTCATTTTCATACATTCTGTCCAGTTTGACTTTTTGTCAAACTACTTTGACCCGACAATTGACCAGTCAAACGAGATAATTAGGAGGTGCCCTTTTAGGGGTTAGTCACCTACCTTAATATGGTCCCATAACCACTTTCAATTTGATCAGTGGCTGGTCCATATGTAATTAAAACGAAAGTCAAACTTAATTTACGATAAGTTTGACTTTAGAGTAATTAAGCTAAATAAAACAACTAAACAAGTATTTAGAGGCTTACTAAAAGTCCTAGCTGTCTTTTCTACACTTCAAATTCTTCTCCTAGTGTTTGCAAGCTCCAGGAGTTGTAGATTAGTGAATTGTTGCAAGTGTGCATAAGAACTCAAGAACTAATGTTCTTATATACTACTTTGCATGCTCATGGATCATTCACATCTGTTATGGAACATCATAGGATCACCCCAGGTGTCCTACTTGATGAAATAAACCGACATATAGCCCCTAGAGTCGATACAATCTAGACTAAGGCGGTGTAACTGCTTAACCCGCACCTGGCATGATGTTTCTGATCTGGGCGTGCTGAGGCGGGCCGCGTAAGACTTAAGGGGGGTCTTACGCGGGCCCCGTGGACCGGTTTAATTGGCAAAACAAGTTTCAGGGTTGGCAGATTCAGTCCCTTGTTGTTTTTAACCCTTTTTAACCTCTTTGTTGACATGTAGGGCCCTTGTAGTCAGTTTGTTGAAGCTCAAGGATGTATAGACTAATTTCGTTAGGCTAAGGTTCGTTAAATATCACTATGGACGCAAGTTTCGTCAAGTTGACACTTATAGCCCAAAGTCTTGAAAAACATGCCTAACAATCTTGAAACCACGTGAAATTTATACCACTTATTCTTAAGAGTATATTTGAATGTTTCGAAGCCTCGATTTCGTTAAAAGGTCACTCAGAGGTCAGAATCGACATGTTGACACGTTTAACCCTTATAATTTAATAATTTTCCGATTATTTTCATAAACGGCTTCTTATATCCAATCAATCACTCGTTTCAGAATATATTCATCATGTATGGTTATTTAGAGGCACAAGTTTGGCATGTTGACACTTTTAGTCCCTGTGGTTTCATAGTTTCACTATTTGACAACTTTAATCCCTCAAACTCGATCTTTCACATATTTAGGGTTTAGGACACGTGTCTATACATAATTGGACACGTTTTTTACCTGGTGCTACAATTAGCATCAGCCTAAACAGGTTCAAAACAACATTAACAACAAACAAAATCATTAACAGCAGGTTAAACAGGTTTTAAATCTCAACATGCAGTTTCCTTGTTTAGCTTACACTACAAGAAATTGGACCTTTAGTGACGATAAAAAAAGGCCTTTTGTAAATCTTTCCTTTTCAGTTTCCTTGGTTTGGGTTACTTTTAAAATTATATGGGTTGGTTTGGTTAAGATATTTTAAAATTATTTTTGGCTCAAAGCGGGTCGACAACATTAAATAAATGGGTCGATGTGGGTTAGTGTCTTAAAGGAACCGTTTCAACACGAACCGTTTCGACGTGAACCGTTTCAACTCGTACTGTTTCGACCCGAACCGTTTCGAAAGCAGTTTGGAGAGCGGTGTCGGTTTGGGCAGGTTGGGATCCTACGGGGTGGGATGAGTTGCAGCAGTTGCTGGATGCCACTGAAGAGCAGTCTTCCAGACTGCGTTCACAGGCCCTGTTGGCCATCATTTGCAAGGCGCGTAACGAGAGGGTTTTTAATCATCTCAGGTCGGCTGATCAGATAAAGGAAGACATTATCACCAGCCTATTTAGCTAGGTGGTTCACAGGTCAAAACACAAAGATTTGCAGTGCGAGGTGTAGGGGCGGATCTACATTGATTGATACGTGTTCACACGAACCCATGGCGTTTAGAAAATTTAATATAGATTATACATAAGAAACATGAATGAACCCATAAATATTATTGGAGATGAACCCATAAGTAAAAGCTATTCACAATTCAGCGGATAAGTCCGTTAGTTACCATACAGTGGATCCTGAGTTCTAGTCCCAACCGTGTCTTTTTTTGTGTAATGTTAATGGAATCTTGAATTACTTTTTTCTTTCTTATGTTCTTTCTGTCCTCTTTAGTTCTTTTCTTTCTCTCTGTTATCAGATTAATCAATTTAAGATTGTGTATTATTTTTCTTTTTCTTATTTAATGGAATCATGAGTTAAGTAAACTTTCAATTTATTAATTTCTTATTAGGCTAGAAATCATGAATATAATTATATGAACCCTGCTAATTTGCTAATGTTTAATTAAATGATTATGCATATATTGGATGACCTGTCCCGACTCGAACCAAACAGAACCGTGAATGGACCCAAAAATTTAGATGGCAGGTTACATAAAATTACGACTAAAAACAACGAACCCTATTGAGGCTATTTAGCTAGGTACAAAGGCCGTGTTGGCTATCATTTGCAAGGCGCGTTACACCAATTGTATAATAAGCTGCAAATAATGATATCTAGTTACACCACTCAAGTTGTTTTCACAGTGGACCCTTACATACATAAAGTCAAACACATACAATCCAACACTAATAAAGTCAACCCCCTTAAATCAAACCGAATTGATTTTAAAAACAAATTAACACATCAATCCAACCTCATTCAAAACAAATCATCTAAATAGTTAAAAGATAATTTGGTACTTATCAATTTCGTGACGCAAGTAACTGATTTTAAACCTATTGACCTTGTTCCTCAACCAATTTCTCCACCAATTTCTTGACGTGAGCTAGAAACCTGAATAATTTAAGTTTAGTAACCAGATTCCTCCACACACATGAACCATGAACGAAAAGAAGACATACAAAAACTTACCAAGTTGATGACTTGGACACCGGAGGTCGTTCTAGTTAGAGGGCATGTTCACTGGTTAACGGAGTGGAGAAGAAAGAGGGGTTCGCCGGTCGACGGGGTGGAGATGAAAGATGGGTTCACCGGTAGAAGGGGTGGAGAAGAAAGAGGGGTCTGTGGGGTTCGCCGGTCGACGGACATCTACATTCCCCGTAGGGTTTTGAGGCTCAATAGAGGGAACAAAGAAAACTCCATATGTTGTTTTGTTGTTTGGCAGAATAAAACAAAGAATGACAAAACCCTATTGAGGCTACTTTTAGTTGCAATAGATGTTGTTAAAAAAATATAATTAATTAAGTAAAACATGTTGGGACAACTGTTCGTCTCCATAGCTAGAAACAAAAAAAAATATAATTTTCCTTTTTATTTTTCTTACCGTATAGATTAAAAAAATGAAAAATACTTTTTTTCTCCCTCCAGACGACATTTAGTCGCTATTGAGTTTTCATAAAATTTTTACAAGTTTTCCAGGAGCGCCATAGTTCCCTCCATCCCGCTAAAAACCTATAGTAACTAAATTTAGTCGGGATAGGATATGAAAAACAAAAGTTTTTGAAACACTTGCAGGGACTAAATTTAGTCGTAGTAGGTGGCCTGTGGCGACGAAAATTCATCGCTAAAAGTGTAGTCGCTAAAACCCATTTTTCTTGTAGTGGACGATCTGTAGACATCAAACATTAAAGTGCTTTTATTTTCAACACTTTATAATACGGTGGAGGTATCCATACATCCCCCCAAAAGTATTTACACATCCCCTAACCCTAAATGCTCCTCATTGCCCAATACGCCTCAAACTGGCCCCATCAATACGCATCTCATTGCCGAATACGTTTGAAAATGGTCCCTACCATCTAATTAATGCCAATCATTGGGTGTCAGCCAATGATTACCCAATGATTGGTATGTAAGGAACTTTACTTTTATAGGATTTTTGTATAAGGAAGTTGTGAAATATTTATATAAGAAAATTAATATTTTTTTTTATAAAATGTTGTTCTAAAAAATTGTGTTAGCATTATAAAACTTCACATTTTTATGAAATGAATTGTGTATATTTTTAATAAAAAAATGTGCATATGTTTTTTTATCAAGTATTATTATTAAAAACTTCATATTTTTATGAAATTAATTGCGTATAATATAAAATGTCAAATTTTTATAAGTATTATTAAATGTCAATTTTTTTATAAAAAGAAGTGTATATATTATAACATTTTTTTTATTTATGAAGTATTATTATGTCTTTAATTGTCAAAATTTCTAAATGTCAATTTTTTATTAAACGACTTTTATTTAAAAATACAATTTAGCATTAGACTCAGCATTCCTGTTATTTAAAAATACAATTTACGCTACTGTCAACGTCAAAACACCGACTTTCGATATCTTGTTAATAAAAAATACAATTTAGCATTAGACTCGGCATTCGAAAATATATTGTAAAAATATAAAAAAAAACAAATTCAAGCATCACCACAACCACCACCCACCACGGCACCACCATAGTCCACCACCACCCTTAACCATCTCATCTATCTCCACAGCCGACCCACCACCACCACCACCACAACCCACCTACCACCACCACCACAACCCACCTACCACCACCACCACCACAGCCCACCCACCACCACCACCACAGCCCACCCACCACCACCACAGCCCACCCACCCACCACCACCACAGTCCACCCACCACCACCACCACCACAACCGACCCACCAGCACCACCACTACAGCCGACCCACCACCACCACCACAGCCTACCCACCACAACCCCAACACCACCACAAACGGCCAAAATAAAACCCCAAAAAAAACAAACCTTGAATATTCCGACAGTATAGAGCGATACGAGAGCGAAAACTATACGAGAGACGCGTGTGGTCCCCTTCCGGATTGTCATCGTGTGGTCCAGAACTCGGTCCAAAAAAAAACCGTTACATATGTACTTGTGACCAGCTTTGTTCGTTTTAACTATAAAAAGAAACTGAAGTTCAATGAGACACATATGGGTCGATGAGACGCGTATGGAAGTGGAGTGTCATAAATGTTCCTGTCAACTTTTCAGAAAAAGTAGACGTATACGGGTCTCATCGGGCTATACAAGGCGTATTGGCTGAAAAGTTTTTAGCCTCCGTACCCCAATACGCACGTATGGCTCTATAAGCGGCTTATTGAGTTGTTTTTTTAAAAAGCTTGTATAAGTTTCAGAAGTTGCAAATTCAGAAATATACACCATCTTCACAATCACAATAAATTTTCGTTAATGTTTATTTATAGGTTATAACAGAAAATTTATTTATTAAATTAATTAAAACAACAACAACAACAACAACAACAACAACAATAATAATAATAATAATAAATAATAATAATAATAATAATAATAAAGCATATGCACATATTGAATTGCTCATTGACCAATAATAATAATAATAATAATAATAATAATAATAATAAAGCATATGCACATAGTGAGATGCTCATTGACCAATAATAATAATAATAGTAATAATAATAACAATAACAATAATAATAATAATAATAATAATAATAATAATAATAATAATAATAAAGCATATGCACATATTGAGTTGCTCATTGACCAATAAGCCTTCTCTGGTGGACACATTATGAGTGTGTGATTGACCAATAAGCCTCCTCTGGTTGAACTATTCCACCTTTGATAAAAGTGGAAAGCACCAGGGGAGCCTTATTGGTCAATGAGACACTCATAATGTGTCCACCAAGGGAGGCTTATTGGTCATTGAGCACCTTATAGGAGTTGTATACGGGTCTCATTGCCCTATATGACTAATATGCTATTAATTTTTTTTTTAAATTGTGTGGTAATTAAGGGTTTTTATGTTATAAAACACCCTAGTTAATATTTTTTTTATAAAAATATTGTTGCATACACTATATTTCACGGATGTTACACCTTTGCCAAGTTAACAAATTCTTTTTCGTGAAGTTCTATTACTACCTAGTACCGCCCTACCCTGTGTAATACGAGACATGTACATTGTCACCCATTCCATAGCTTCTATACGTCGGTGAGTTATTTCAAAGTCCATTTCGTACCGGCATTGGGCAATCATCCCGTTAACTTAGCCATGATGAAATAGACACCTTCGACATAAGCGATCGATAAAATGGAATGGTTCGGGTAAACCTCCGGACCATCGAACAAACGGGTCTAGTTATATCATCGTTTTTTTAAATGTGCATATGTTTTTATTATTATTATTATTATTATTATTATTATTATTTAAAACTTCATATTTTATGAAATGAATTGTGCATATTTTATGAAATGAATTGTGGGGTAAGGATAGTGTAAAAAGGACCTAAAGTGTGAGAAGTGTAAGAAGTGTATTATAACACTATATATAATACTATATAACACCATATAAACACTGTATAACAATATGTAACACCATATAATACCATATAACACTATGTAACACTATATAACATTATATAACAAATATAACACTATACTTCTATCATAGACATGCTATCAGACAACCTATAGTGTTATATTTGTTATATAATGATATATAGTGTTACATAGTGTTATATGGTATTATATGGTATTACATATTGTTATACGGTGTTTATATGGTGTTATATAGTATTATATATAGTGTTATAATACACTTCTTACACTTTGAGCACTTTTTACTGGATCCTCTACCATGAATTGTGTGTATTATAAAATGTTAAATTTTTTATTTATCAATTTTTATAATAATAATTGATAAATAAAAAATTTGACATCTTATAATACACACAATTCATTTCATAAAATATGAAGTTTTAAATAATAATAATAATAATAATACTTAATAAAAAAACATATGCAGATTTAAAAAGAAAACGATGTTATAACTAGTCCCGGCAAACGGGTCGATATTATTATTATTATTATTATTATTATTTTTAAAATGTACAATTTTGTGAGTTTGAAAAATTTTGAATCAAATAAATCCCGTATGATTGGGTAAATAAACATTCTTGGTCGATAAGGGTCGTATGGGGTTACTTTCACGCTTTTTCAAACTGAATTCTCTGCCTGTCAGTAATTATACCTTAAATTCATCAAAAGTCATGTCGATAAGCCGCGCATAGCTGAATGAGAGGCGTATAGGATTTAATGCTCCAACTACCACAACCTTATACGCCTCTCATAGGGCAATGAGAGGCGTATCAAAACCCTTTTTTCTGACACATTTAATGCTTTCACACTCTATACTCCACTTATTGCCTTATACGCCACCTCTGGGGGGATGTGCACTTAAAAAGTGGGGATGTATCAATACCCTTGTAATATGTCCGAAATCTTCGCAACGATATCGTCCCATAGCATGGCTTGTATGCTAATAGCATTCGACACTTATAATAGTAGAAACAAGAAAATTAATTCCATCAGATCTAACTAATAACGCGTTACATCCATTTACTTAGGCATATTATATGTTATTGTTGTATTCTTTTCATCAAGCTCATATATATGAATCAATTTACCTTTTCAGAAAAAAAAAAAAAAAAAAAAAAAAAAAAAACTATGCATCCAAAGTTGTGAACTATGATAGAATATTAGTAAGCGTATATCAAGCTCACGAAACAAATAAACCAACAAACTCACCTACTCATATCCGACTCAGAAACTTAGAAGAGTGAGATGAAGACAAACCGTTACCTCTATCCAAATCCAAGACCATATCCCAATTAGACCCCTGACTCAAAACTCCTTTTCTATACAGTATAAAAATACTAGTTACAAGAAGTATATATTAGTAGCACTGGCCCAAGCTAAGAAAAAATCCAACGTTTTGAAGAACTGCTATAACCGATCATGTTCATAGAGCGATGCAAGTCTAACCAATCATGTTTAATCAAGCTCATAACTTAGTGTCATAAAAAACGATTATGTTCATAGAGCGATGCACGTCTAACCAATCCTGCTTAATCAAGCTCACAAATTAGTCATAAAAAAGTATAATGTAATCAAGTAAAAAGTACTATTGCTAGCAATAAATTAATTTTATGTATGTGCATTAAACAATTAAATTAAAGGAGAGCCATGTAACCTGCAATATAGCAATTTGCACGAACAACCTTCATTATGTATACATGTTACATAATATATACATGTGTGTGTTTTGATGGTTGTATGTATTAGATACTGCATCAGCAGGTCTGTTCTAGTTAGGCTAACCAGATCAATTGAATAAACACCTTCTACAACAGAACTAAAGTACAAAAAAGACTGTTTTACTATCAAAGGAAAGTATACTCATTCAAAGTAATTGTTTATTAGGCAATACTTACTTCATTAATATCTAGTAATTAATAAACAGTGGTCCTACAAATCCAGACAGATTAATTACTTTCCTAACACACAAATTCTAAATCAAAAGTCACTGGTGGAATTCCTCATCCTCTTCGCCGGAAAAAGATGCTGAAAACTACCATGTGCCGTCATGTGCCACTCCATCATCCCATCAAAGTGGACACCACTTGTTGAACCAGATTCATCATAATATGAAACCTCCGAGAACAAACTGTCACCAAGTAGGCCATGGCATGGCAGTTTCGCCTTCCGGCGACCAGCCCCTACCGGCACATTGCGAAGGGCGCCACCGGCTGTCCAGTACCTTTGACACCCTTTACAAAAGTGTCTAGGCTGGTTAACATTATAATTGTTAAAGTAACAAAACTTGGTCTCCATGCTTTTGCACCTAGGGCAAGGTATGATCTTGTCTGGCCTCTTGTGAACTAGGGTTTGATCATCATTATTATTATTACTATTATTATGCACCTCTGATTTGCTAACTGGATCTTCTTTTAATTCTCTTATCACTTGCACGTTGATCATCTTTCCAAATAGTTTGATACGTGTAGCATCATGTGTCCCTATATGAACATCCGCCATGCAGGCTTTAGAGAGAGAGAGAGAGATCTTGATGACCAACAAGCTACTAAAAGAAAGAGACACAGTAGTCTTTATGAATACAACTCTTGTGTTTGATGTTACATAAGAAAGAAAGTTGTTCTATTTGCTTGCAAGAGGCAGTTTGTGCATATATACAACAAGAGAGAGAGAGAGAGAGAGAGGAGAGATGAAAGCAAAAAGCAAGTGAAAGTGAATCTAAAGCACTGGAGTGGTTCGTGAACACTTTAAAGTTTAAACACATATTTGTATATGCTTTTTTCACCAAAAAGGAGAAAAAGAAAACCATTCCATATTTGGAGCAGCAAGAAAGCTAGAAAGTAGAAAAGGTGAGCTTTTTGATCCACACATGGGTCCGGGGACATCATCTTCTTGGTGAAGGCGTCTCACTGGTGGGGTCGTTTTGACAAAACACGTTGCGTACAAAATGTTATTGTATGTAAAGCATAAAAAAGATTATAAAGAGATAAAGATTAAACACCTTTTCACATGAAAAATTCTATTCCAAATCCACTTGCTTTATGACATTACTATTATTTTATGCGAAATACCTTTTCAAATAAAGTGAAAAGATCATTTATATATTTATATATACAATAGTAATGTTACTATTTTGATGAAAAAGATAATGACTTGCAATCATCTAAGAATCAAAAGGTTTATGCGGTTGAGGAAATTCACATTTTGTTTATTAATCCGTGCGATTCGGCATGGTTGGGTAATTGGTCTGGTTTCGAAGACAAATTCATGTCGAAACAAAAAAAGCTTCAACATACTCATCGGTATATTCGCATGTCCATTTTGAATAAAAATTCATATGAAAACATATAGGAAAAAAAATTGTCGCAAAAGTATGCTTGAAAACGTTAAAAAGAACTAAAGTAGATAACTTTAAAAAATTAAGAATAAAATAAAAAAAATATGGGGAATTGGTCTGTAATAATCACACCTAGACCTTATTGGCCATTAATAATCTCACCTCATAATATTCCCCCCACCAGTCCCACCTTTCACATATTTTTCCTACAATGGCCCCCCGTTAAAAAAACTTAACGAAGTTAAGTTTTTTTCCAAATTACAAACAGATTTTTTATGACTTTTGATCAGAACGATGATACGAGTCCATTGATGTAAAACTTACTTCGAAATGGCACTCCAAGTGACTTGATTTTGGTTAATTGGAAATTTAAACACCCGAATTGAAGCGTTGTTTTCATCGTTTGGAGCACTGTTTCGAGGAAAGTTTTACATCAATGGACTCGTATCGTCGTTCTAATCAAAAGCCCTAAAAAAATTGTTTTTGATTTGGAAAAAAGCTTAACTCCGTTAAGTTTTTTTAACGGGGGACCATTGTAGGAAAAATAGGTGAAAGGTGGGACTGGTGGGGGGAATATTCTGATGTGGGATTATTATTGGCCAATAAGGTCTAGGTGAGATTATTACAAGCCAATTTCCCAAAAAATAAATAACCATGCTAAACACATAAAATGGATTAAAACATTATCGAAGGAAAATTATTTAGAAGTTATAATATGATAAACTAAAGGAGATGATGTTGACTTTATATAAGTCAATTTCTATTTTGACTAGCTTTATAGTGTTTTTATAATTTTACCCCTCATGTTTTTAATTAGTTAGTTTGTAAATAAGTTGGTTAGTGAGCTGGTAATCTATTAGAGAGCTGATGATGTGTATATACATTAGGGCTTGTATTACTTGATCATTCAATAAAATTAATTCAATCCTCTCCGAATTACATGAGTTTCAAGTTCCCAAAGTAACTCCTATTCCTTTAAAATGTGACAATCAGGTTGCAATTTACATTGCTAAGAGTCCTGTTTTCCACGAGCGAACTATCGAGCTTGATTGTCATATTGTACGTGAAAAATTGCAAGAAGGCATGATTTCCTTATCTCATACTCGCTCGAATACTCAAGTTGCTGACATTTTTACTAAGAGTTTGGCTACACCACAACATCGCGATTTATTGCACAATGTTTCTGTACCACCAACTTGAGGGGGGATGTTGACTTTATATAAGTCAATTTCTATTTTGACTAGCTTTATAGTGTTTTTACTATTTTACCCCTCATGTATTTAATTATTTAGTTTGTTAAAAAGTTGGTTAGTGAGCTGGTAATCTGTTAGAGAGCTGATGATGTGTATATATATGAGGGCTTGTATTACTTGGTCATTCAATAAAATTGATTCAATCCTCTCCAAATTACAGATAATCTCACACCCTGTCTTAGCAGGTCAATATATGACCGATTGTATCAATCAAATACACAGCAGCTATTAAAATTTGATATTCACGGATGAATACTATTTCAATACATCATTCGTCATTAACATAATAATGTCTTTAACACACGAGATATTTATAAATCCTAAAAGTGAAATAACAAAATGGGAATACATAAAATTTCTGACTTCACTTACACCACTTAACCAAGCCTCCTAAAGACCATTAATGTGACCACTAAACTCTTATAATTTTATAAAAATACTACTAAAAACGCACGCAACATAAAGGCAGTGAGTTCATGATAAACTGGCACATATAAAAGTTTTGCGAGTGTCAGTGTATTACAAATATCATAGACACAAGTCAAATAAAATCCCATAGAGCGATCGCCAACACACTTGAATGTATGATAGCATATATAGTCACACACACAACCTTTCGGGACCAATCATGTGTTGAATCCAACTTTCATACGGTTATGGTACCGACTATACCCATATATGTTAGACAATTTAATGATATAATACAAATCAAAGTGACTCGTCATTTATAAAAGCGTTTGTATGTATTTTCACCCCAAAACATGTGAAAAAGGAGAAGTATTGTGAGAGACTCACCTTAGGTCACGATGGAAAAGGATTACAGCTTATTAATCAATTGCAACTTACTTTGTGATTCACATGCCCTAGTAATCGAGATTAATCGTAAAATTAATGCTAAATTTTCCCATAATACAAACTCTCTTTCTAAAAAGGAACTTTCGATGTTTCAGGAGTATTTATTTGGGTGCACTTGTGTTACCAAGCATATGTCACACCCCGAATTTCCACGTGTTACCGGTGGGCCCGGTAGGGGAGTATCGTGACGTGGTTGGCACATAATACTCAAACAACACAATATTTAAATGCACAGCGGAAGCAAAGTATAGATTCATTTCAACCAAACGATATTGTAATATTAAGTATCACAAGTAGTCGAATATAAATCCACAGGTAGATCAAAATAAAAGGAAACAGTGTTCAACAGTCTATGACACCCAAGCTTGCGAGACTTATTGTGGATGCTAGGAGACGAGCCAGCCTATTACGCGTAGTACCTGCACTTAACCTTTTTAAGAAAAATACGTCAGTTTACACTGGTAAATACAATCAACCGACTCATTTTGAAAAGAGTTTAAGAAAATGCATTTAAGGCACAAGGCACAAATAATATTTTATAACTTGGGATAATTATTTGAATATAATACCCGTAAAAGATTTACATGTTTCTTATGCGTTCAGTAGCCGGATCGAGCCGGGTGAAAGATCAATAGACACACCACATTATGTAAATGAGACACTGACAGGTGTACGCCTACACCTGTGTGCTAAGGTCGTGGCCATTTCGTAAAATGATGCCAGGGATATCCGGGACATGGTCATTAACCTCCCAAAGGCTTTAAGCAACAAAAAATTTTAAATGGTCATCTCGATAATACTTAACCCCCAAAACGATTAAGGTCGAAATGCCCAACCAAGCGGTATTTTATATACCGTACCCCAAGCCCGTATAGGGAAAATAAGTTAAGAGTATTTACCTGAGCAAGTATAAATCAAAATCAGCGAGTGCAAGTATCTTTTACCGGTTCTCCTAATCTGGAACGAAGGTTTATAATAACCTATTAGAATCCTAACGGGTCTTTAGTTAAGCTTAAGCTTAGACCGGTTAGTTTTAAAGATACGGTTCGTACGCACGATTAAGCGAAGACCGGATAGAATGTGATTTAGACCCGACAAGTTTGAAGACTTGCTTAATATGGGTATATTATACACATTCTGGATTTTGAGATAAAACCGATAAGGTTTGACCCGTTTCGGCTAATTTATGTAAACTAGTTACATAAACCGAACCGAACGCGTATGAAGCGTAACGGGTAACCATAAGAGTCCTAAATAGGTTTCCTAAGTTAACATGCCTTAAATATGTTGTGATATCAGTAGGATAGCTTCCGTTATGCCCAAAACGAGTTTAATCTCATATTAAGCCCCATAGGGGTAGTTTGGTCATTTTAAAGATTATAAAAGGAATTAATTTATCTTCTGTGATCCGTGTCTAATTAAATCAGTAAACTGGCTTAATTTATCAGGTCATATCAGTTGATGTTAAGTCCTTCGTGACAAAATGGTTTTAAACCCTTACTATGCGTTTAATACGCGTATAACGTCGTTTTAAGCGATTAACGGGTTAAAATAGGATTCTGAGTTTTCTGATCAATTTAACAGGTTCAAAATACTTCATTTATTATTTAAAATCAGTAGCAATTGGATTGGCATCAAAAGGATTTGTAAAACTCATTTTATGGCCGAAAAGGGTATATTCGGTATTTACCGAATCAAGGGACTAATCCTAGCTTATGATCAGTTTAAAAATAATTAAAAATCTTCAAAAATCCCAAAATATTATATTACATCAGTGGGTAAAAGGTTTGGTGCCAAAAATTGGGTTTAGATAGGCTTTACGCTAATGACGTCGTTTAATTGCTAAGAAACGTTCTAATTACGACATTAAGCATAACTCCTAATCTAGACCTCCAACTGATGTGAAAATTTACAGACATGTTTAATAATCAGTAACTAAGATTATTGTATTTTCACATTTCCAAAATTCTCGTTTTATGGTCATAAGGGCATTACGGTCAATATTTAGGCGATTAACGGAAACATCGGACAATTAAGGATTTATGTGGTATAAACGCAGAGGGTTATACCAACATGTAACTAGGTCCTAATGGAACTTTAAGGCATGTCTAAACCTATCTAAACCGGGTCAGAACTGAGGTCAAAGCAAAAGTCAAACTTTTGCGTCTTTCGGTTCCGAATCGGTTCAAAACAGAAAGTTGTCGAATCAAACAAGCGTAGACAAGTTTTTATACTTATTATCAGGTTATATGCACGCTAAAATATATTACACGCCTTCTGTATCGTTAATTTCATGATTAATGATTCTGTTGACTTTTTCGAAAGAAGTTTGACTCGACAAACAACCTAGTTAGGAATGGAATCAGTGGGTGCCCTTTTAAGGGTTTAAAGCCCACATGATTACCAACTTATAACAACTTTCGTTTCGACAAAACCCTGGACCGTTTGTGTTTTATCGTTAAGTCAAACCGTAGTTACGACGGTTTGACTTTTAAGCTATAAACTAATCCAAACTTGATTAAGAAGGGTTAAACATACTTACACAAGTCTTATGAACGATTTGGAAAGCTTGGAAGATGGTCTTGAGTTCCAGAAATGCTCAGAGATGAAGTATGGAATGAATGTTCAAAGTTGTCAACATTAGGAGCTTTATAAATTGATCCAAACTCCTTTGATTGTTGACAAATGAGTCTATAATTGATCAAGGATGAATACAAGTGCCCTCTACAGCCTAAATACCAGTATAGGGAAGCCCATGGTATGCCAAAATTCGATCTAAGTCGGTTAACAGACATGCAGGACATCTGTGCATGTTTTCTGATCAGACAAGGCAGTCGCGTAGCGCGACTGCCGGGGTTATTCATGCTCGCGCTACGCGAGCGTGTGGATGACCAGCTCACCAAGTTTTCATTAATTGCATTTTAGTCCCTGGTCCCCCGAAAGGTCGTTTTCACTTGGTTTTCTTGCATTCTAAGACTTTATAATTGACATATGGGGCTTTAAGGCTTATACCATCTTTGTCAAGTCCTCGGGTAACTTTGTGATCACCCGAAAAGCCCTAAATTTCAATGTTGACGGTTCTAACCCTCACACACGAATTTTATCATAACTTTCTCATACGGTAACGAAACTTGGTGAAATTTTTATGGTGCATTCTAGTGAGCATAATTAATCGCTACAAGGCTTCGGGTTTGCTAAAAGGTCACTCAGAGGTATAGCTTAGAATGTTGACACATTTAACCCCTGTAGTTTGTAATCTCTCACTTTCTTTCACAATTCGCTTCGTATGATCCATGACCCATTCGTTTAAGGTTATAAACATCATGTAGGGTTATTGTACAATATAATTATTCACTGTTGACATTCAAAACCCGTATATTCACATACTTTCCAGGTTTGTCAACTTTAGTCTTTCAAGAATACTCCTACACACGTTCAACTTATGACACGTGTCAACACCTTATAGGACGTGAATTTTCGAGGTGTTACATCCTCACCCCCTTAAAAGAAATCTCGACCTCGAGATTTACTGAAACAAATAAGGGTACTTTTCTTTCATCGTGGACTCAACCTCCCACGTATACTCGGGACCCCTACGGGCATCCCATTTGACCTTTACTATCGGTACATGCTTCCTTCGAAGCTTCTTAACCTGCCAATCCTCGATCGACAATGGTTTTTCCATAAATTTCAAGCTCTCGTCTATATGCACATCTGTATGGGGTATGACCAGTGATTCGTCAGCGAAACACTTCTTCAGATTACAGATGTGGAACACATTGTGTATACTACTAAGCTCTTCAGGTAAGTTCAACTTATAGGCAACTGACCCGACACGTTCGATAACCTCGAAAGGTCCTATGTATCTCGGGCTTAGCTTGCCTTTCTTACCAAATCGCATCACCCCCTTCCAGGGTGACACTTTAAGTAGGACTTTGTCACCTACTTCGAAGTGAAAATCCTTACGATTTGGATCAGCGTAACTCTTCTGCCTATCCCAGGAAGCTTTGAGATGGTCACGAATCTGGACAATCTTGTCCGTCGTTTCGAACACGATATCTGGTCCTGATAATTGGACTTCTCCAACTTCCGCCCAACACACGGGCGATCTACACTTTCTACCATATAAAGCCTCGAAAGGCGCAGCCTTTATGCTGGTGTGGTAGCTATTGTTGTTGGAGAATTCGATTAATGGTAAGTTCTTATCCCAACTACCACCCAAATCGATCGCACATGCCCGTAGCATGTCTTCCAACGTTTGAATAGTACGCTCACTCTGACCGTCTGTCTGAGGATGGTAAGCCGTACTAAAGTTCAAACGTGTGCCCAAAGATTGTTGGAAGCTTTTCCAAAAATGTGACGTGTATCTAGTATCTCGGTCAGAGATAATAGACACAGGTATGCCATGTAAAGCTACAATCTTATCCACGTACAGTTGGGCTAACATATCGGAGCTGTATGTCTCCTTAATGGGTAGGAAATGTGCTGACTTAGTCAGTCGGTCAACTATCACCCAGATGGTGTCATTTCCTTTCCTTGTCTTGGGTAACTTGGTGACAAAATCCATAGTCACCATTTCCCACTTCCACGTAGGAAGTTCAGGCTGTTGTAGCAAACCTGACGGCTTTTGATGTTCTGCCTTGACTTGCGCACACGTCAAGCATTTAGCTACATAGGTAGCTACAGACTTCTTCAAGCCTATCCACCAATAGTTTGCCCTTAGATCCTGGTACATTTTATCAGCTCCAGGATGAACGGAGTATTTGGAACTATGGGCTTCCTGGAGGATAACATCTCGAAGTCCCCCATAAACTGGAACCCATATACGTCCATTCAATCTTAGTATTCCGTCCTTGCTAAGTGTTAACTGCTCCTCAGTTATCCCTAGCTTTTCGTTAGGATAGTTAGCTTCCAACACAGCTTCCTTCTGTGCAGCTAACAACCTTTCAATCAAATTGTTCTTTATTTCCATGCGCTTGGCATTGATTCGGATAGGTTTCACCTTCTCCTTCCGACTCAAGGCATCGGCGACTACATTCGCCTTGCCGGGATGGTATCTTATTTCACAATCGTAATCATTCAGAGTTTCCATCCAACGGCGTTGCCTCATGTTCAAGTCCTTCTGGTTGAACAGATGTTGAAGGCTCTTGTGATCAGAATAGATCACACATTTGATTCCATATAAGTAGTGCCTCCACAGTTTTAGTACGAATACAACGGCACCCAATTCCAAGTCATGGGTGGTGTAATTCTTTTCGTGCACCTTTAACTGTCGTGAAGCATAGGCAATGACTTTTCCTTTCTGCATAAGCACACATCCCATCCCGGTGTGTGAAGCATCACAGTAAACTACAAACTCCTCTATTCCATCAGGCAATGTCAGTACTGGAGCATTGCTCAACCTTTGTTTCAGAATATCGAAGGATTCCTGTTGCCTAGGACCCCAGTCAAACTTAATCTTCTTACGCGTCAGCAAAGTCAGGGGTGCAGCAATCCTTGAGAAGTTTTCAATGAATCGCCAATAGTATCCTGCCAAACCTAGGAAGCTACGTATTTCTGTAGGCGTCTTTGGCTCATGCCAATTCATGACAGCTTCAACTTTAGCGGGATCTACTTGGATACCACGCTCACTAACAACATGTCCAAGAAATTGGACTTCCCGAAGCCAGAATTCACACTTCGAGAACTTGGCATAGAGCTTTTCTTTATGAAGTAGTTCCAGTATGCAGTGAAGATGCTTCTCATGGTCAGCTTGGTTCTTTGAGTAGATGAGAATGTCGTCGATGAAAACGATGACGAATTTATCTAAGTGCGGCTTGCAAACGCGATTCATGAGATCCATGAACGCGGCCGGTGCATTAGTGAGCCCAAAAGGCATCACTAGGAACTCGTAATGACCATAACGAGTCCTAAATGCTGTTTTGTGCACGTCTTCATCTCTAACCTTCAATTGATGGTAGCCTGACCTCAAGTCAATCTTAGAGAAGAAACTTGTCCCTTGAAGTTGATCGAACAGATCGTCGATTCTGGGCAAAGGATACTTATTCTTGATAGTAACCTTATTAAGCTCACGGTAGTCGATGCACAGACGCATCGATCCATCCTTCTTCTTGACAAATAAAACTGGTGCTCCCCAAGGAGACGAACTAGGTTTGATGAAACCTTTGGCTAGCAAATCATCTAGCTGCGTTCTCAATTCCTTCATCTCTGTTGGTGCCAACCTATAAGGCGCCCTTGCTACTGGTGCTGATCTAGGAATAATGTCAATTCTGAATTCTACTTGCCTATCTGGTGGCAAACCAGGTAGTTCTTCAGGAAATACTTCGGGGTATTCAGAAATGACGGGGATATCCCCAATCTTGGGCTTCGGCTCATCAATTATCACTTGTGCCATGTAGATGACACAACCCTTCTTCAAACACTTAGAGTCTTTGAGCATAGACATTTTCTCGGGCAGCCCATACTGGGTATCTCCCTGGATAGTAAGTGATTCACCAGACGGAGTCTTGATCACCACTTGCTTCTTATTGCAAATAATCTGGGCCTGGTTATGAGATAACTAGTCCATACCCAAAACTATGTCAAAACCGGCTAGTTTTAAAGGAAGTAGGGATAAAGGAAAAGAGTGGTTCTTAATGGATATGAAACACCCATCTAATAAGGTTGAGGCGGTTTCTAAAGTGCCATCTGCTAGTTCCACCTCATACTTCACACTTAAAGTCTTAACAGGTAATTTCAACAATTCACAAAACTTATTATCTACGAACGACTTATCAGCGTCTGAATCGAATAACACTCTCGCATAAATATCATTTACGAGAAAGGTACCTGTTATCACATTGTCGTCCTTGACTGCTTCCTTAGCATCCATCCTGAAGACCCTAGCATTGGTCTTCTTAGCCTCTTCAGGCTTCTTGGCATATTTTGGGCAATTGCTCTTGATGTGCCCCTTTTCATTGCAACCGTAGCAGGTCGCATCCTTTATCTTTTTGCAATCCAAGGTTTTGTGTTCCTTGGACTTGCACAAGCCACATGCAAAAGATTTCGATTGTGAATTTGAGTTTGATTCATACCTGCACTTTCCAAAGTGTTGTCTCTTGCAGATTTTGCATCTGGGTTTTTCACCCGATTGCTGACCATCCGTCCTAAATCCTGACCCCTTCCGGTGGTCATTGTTTCCCTTCTGCTTCTTGTCTGAACGTCGTGAGTTGTCATCCTCACGCTTCCTCTTTTCGGAATCGGTGTTCCTCTGCGATTTCAGCCTGACCGCATCCAAGGTAAGGGACAACGATATGTCCGCTACTGACCAAAAAGTAGTTGGTCTGGAGGCCTTCACTCTTGCTTTGATCTCCGGGGCCAAACCCCCAATGAATCGAGCTATACGTTTAGGCTCCGGAGTTACCAAATATGGAACCAACCTTGACAAGGTATTGAAGCTGGTAAGGTAGGCCTGACAGTCTAGGTTTTTCATGACCAGCGACAAGAAGTCAGATTCAATTTTCTCAACCTCGTGTTGAGGGCAGAAATTTTCCTTAATCAGCGTCATGAACTGTTCCCAGGTCATATTGTATAACGGAATTTTCCCCGTAGCTTGGATCAAAGATCTCCACCAAGCTAATGCTTCTCCCTTGAAAGACTGTGACACGAATTTCACAATATCCCTATCATTGCAACCACTGATATCCACAACCGTATCCATCTCGTCCATCCAAGTCATGCAATCTACTGCTCCTTTTTCCCCAGTAAAATCCCTGGGTTAGCACGATACGAAGTACTTATAGGAGCAACCCTTATTACGGGGTTCTTGATCCCGTACGACTCTTTGAGATGGAGCACTCCTCTGGTTTGATGAGTGGTGAGAATTACTGTTGTGGGCAGTGTGGGTCCTGGAGGGTGTTCTAGAGTGTGGTGCAGATTGGGTCCTTGCATGGGTACCACCGGATTCATGGATCTGTCTATCCATAGCTTGATTAACGGCATTATTTATCATTGCTTGTAATTCTGCACCCGCTACGTTTACTCGGGCATTATCATGCTCTCTCCCTGGGTGACTGTTGACCTCATTTGAGTCTGCCATGTAGCTTGAACTGTTACATATCGACATCAATTCATTGGTGAGTTTATTATAAAATTGTCTTTTATGGCAATTTATTAACCGTGGTAAACGTATACCATATATGGTTAATTTATTACTCACATAAATTTAGGATTTCTAATATAATTTATCCTAATTATAAAACAATAACAGTTTTATTAGCACATAAGGCCTAGTCACAGGGACAATTTAGATTATAAGCTATGATTTCAGAGAATCAAAGCATGAAGGTTTGAACAAAGTTCATTACCTTTATCAGACAGGGTCACAGACTAATACTGTCTTTTGTCTCATATGAAAATGAGAAGGGCCCGTAGGCATTCCATTACCAATGGATGGTAAAAAGAACTGATCATATTTATTAATGATTTAACCCATGATTCAGAGATCATTTAGTTGGGTTTGGAATCCTTGAAAAGATCCATATATAATAATAACACGTGTGTTTTTAATGAATCAAGTCTGCCAGGAGTGTTAACATGTTTTCAGATGTTAACAGGGTTTTGAATCTTTTTAACGGGTTTTACCATCTTGGCCAGGTCTTAAAATGACATGCAGGCTAGGTTGCACCTTTAAGATCCTAAATTAAAATAACATAGGCAGATAGATTTTAAAAGGAATGATTCCGATTTATTTATTTCATATATAATTTAATTATGCATAACATAGCAAAGATGAAATTTATAAACTTACATTCCATTAAAACTTAAAAGTAGTACATTTTGCCCTAAACGGGACTTTTCACATAACACTTGCCCACGCAGGAGCTATACAGATAATACATGTCCTCACAGGGACCGTTTACAAAAGTAAATGTCCACGCAGGGACTAATAGAGACAAGTCCACGTAGGGACTAAGTACAAAGGTAGATGTCCACGCAGGGACTACATACATACATAAATAAATGTCCACGTAGGGACTTGATTTAAACAAGGAAATACAATAATACATATTGGGATTTAACGATCCCGTTTCTTCTTTCCCTTCAGCAAATTTGCCAAGCCACTCATGAATCCCTCATTCTTCTTACGCTCTCTCTGGAGGTCTCGCTCAACCCTGCCCAGTCTTTGACGGAGATCCTCCTGCTCTGGTGGAGAAAACCGTGGTGGCTGGTACTGTGGCGGCGGCTGAGCAGGTACTTGATACCCTCGAGCTGGATGTCCTATTCCCCAAGGGGTTCCATATGGTCCCTCAGGGTTTTGGGCAAGGTAGTTTGCTGCCACTAGGTATGGGTCGGCCTCGGCATAGTTATAGTTATGGTATGTTGGCGATCTGTATAGGTTGTAAGCTGCCGGAGCAGTATAAGCAGGGATAGGGTGGCCAAAACCCGGTGATGGCGGTGCAATAGGTGCCGAATTCACCTCTGAAACTGGAACTGAAGGTCCATCCATTTGTGGGCCTTCATATATAGGCGGGTAGTGGCTGCCGCTAGAGTGTTGAGGGGTACTGAAATGAAACTCCCCTCCTCTTGATGACATCCGTGCGCCAGTCCTCCTACATCTTGGTGGTTCTGGAGGCTCTAGATGAGCTGGCGGCGGTGGAGGCGGTGGCGTGACTGCCTCGAAATGTGGATCCCCAGAGGGATCTTGCTACTGCTGTTGCGGCGGCTGGTGAGGCGATGAGTGGTAAGATGGTGTATAGTACCACTCACATCGTTCGAACCGTGCCAGGTGACTATTCGGACCTTGGTACGGTGTTCCGTGAAAAGACGAACCATCTGAGATCACAAAAGGATGGTTCAGGGTTCCGGTGGAAGCCTCGACGGGATCTGTGTCCTCGTCCATATCTTGATCACCAGAAAAGTGATCCTCCGGTCCTAGTGGGTTAAAGCCCACTTGTTCTGGTAGGTACTCTGCTGGGTTAAACTGGCCCTGAAAGACAGGAGTAGGGTCGCGGAAGGAATCTTGCGATGCGGATCGCTGTAACGGTATGTATGAAGGTTGCGGGTTGTTGGGCTCATTCTCGGACTGAGGCCCAAAGGAGTGATGATATGGAGGCGTTGAGCTATGTGACGTGGATTGTCTGGCAGGCTCCTCATAGATCCTCCAAGGTTCTCGCGGATCTATACTCCTTGTAGAAGAAGGAGTTCGCCGGCCTGAAGGCCCGGCCTCGTGGTCGTTAGGGCGCTGATCGGCGCCTTTCCTCGATCTCCTCGCCTGAATCTTGGCGGCATTGCTAAACCTGTTAATATAACAAAGGTAACGACAAGGAAAAATAAAGGACACAATTTAAATTAAAATAAAAACATTTTTGGATTATTCCTAAGTTCTTTGTCTAGACTCGAAGATTTAGGAATGTGCAATTGTGTAACTGAGATTAAACACAAAAGACTCGTGTTTAATTCACTCAGTGTTGGCTCTGATACCAACCTGTCACACCCCGAATTTCCACGTGTTACCGGTGGGCCCGGTAGGGGAGTATCGTGACGTGGTTGGCAACATAATAGTCAAACAACACAATATTTAAATGCACAGCGGAAGCAAAGTATAGATTCATTTCAACCAAATGATATTTTAATATTAAGTATCACAAGTAGTCGAATATAAATCCACAGGTAGATCAAAATAAAAGGAAACAGTGTTCAACAGTCTATGACACCCAAGCTTGCGAGACTTATTGTGGATGCTAGGAGACGAGCCAGCCTATTACGCATAGTACCTGCACTTAACCTTTTTAAGAAAAATACGTCAGTTTACACTGGTAAATACAATCAACCGACTCATTTTGAAAAGAGTTTAAGAAAATGCATTTAAGGCACAAGGCACAAATAATATTTTATAACTTGGGATAATTATTTGAATATAATACCCGTAAAAGATTTACATGTTTCTTATGCGTTCAGTAGCCGGATCGAGCCGAGTTAAAGATCAATAGACACACCACATTATGTAAATGAGACACTGACAGGTGTACGCCTACACCTGTGTGCTAAGGTCGTGGCCATTTCGTAAAATGATGCCAGGGATATCCGGGACATGGTCATTAACCTCCCAAAGGCTTTAAGCAACAAAACAATTTAAATGGTCATCTCGATAATACTTAACCCCCAAAACGATTAAGGTCGAAATGCCCAACCAAGCGGTATTTTATATACCGTACCCCAAGCCCGTATAGGGAAAATAAGTTAAGAGTATTTACCTGAGCAAGTATAAATCAAAATCAGCGAGTGCAAGTATCTTTTACCGGTTCTCCTAATCTGGAACGAAGGTTTATAATAACCTATTAGAATCCTAACGGGTCTTTAGTTAAGCTTAAGCTTAGACCGGTTAGTTTTAAAGATACGGTTCGTACGCACGATTAAGCGAAGACCGGATAGAATGTGATTTAGACCCGACAAGTTTGAAGACTTGCTTAATATGGGTATATTATACACATTCTGGATTTTGAGATAAAACCGATAAGGTTTGACCCGTTTCGGCTAATTTATGTAAACTAGTTACATAAACCGAACCGAACGCGTATGAAGCGTAACGGGTAACCATAAGAGTTCTAAACAGGTTTCCTAAGTTAACATGCCTTAAATATGTTGTGATATCAGTAGGATACCTTCCGTTATGCCCAAAACGAGTTTAATCTCATATTAAGCCCCGTAGGGGTATTTTGGTCATTTTAAAGATTATAAAAGGAATTAATTTATCTTCTGTGATCCGGGTCTGATTAAATCAGTAAACTGGCTTAATTTATCAGGTCATATCAGTTGGTGTTAAGTCCTTCGTGACAAAATGGTTTTAAACCCTTACTATGCGTTTAATACGCGTATAACGTCGTTTTAAGCGATTAACGGGTTAAAATAGGATTCTGAGTTTTCTGATCAATTTAAAAGGTTCAAAATACTTCATTTATTATTTAAAATCAGTAGCAATTGGATTGGCATCAAAAGGATTTGTAAAACTCATTTTATGGCCGAAAAGGGTATATTCGGTATTTACCGAATCAAGGCACTAATCCTAGCTTATGATCAGTTTAAAAATAATTAAAAATCTTCAAAAATCCCAAAATATTATATTACATCATTGGGTAAAAGGTTTGGTGCCAAAAATTGGGTTTAGATAGGCTTTACGCTAATGACGCCGTTTAATTACTAAGAAACGTTCTAATTACGTCATTAAGCATAACTCCTAATCTAGACCTCCAACTGATGTGAAAATTTACAGACATGTTTAATAATAAGTAACTAAGATTATTGTATTTTCACATTTCCAAAATTCTTGTTTTATGGTCATAAGGGCATTACGGTCAATATTTAGGCGATTAACGGAAACATCGGACAATTAAGGATTTATGTGGTATAAACGCAGAGGGTTATACCAACATGTAAATAGGTCCTAATGGAACTTTAAGGCATGTCTAAACCTATCTAAACCGGGTCAGAACTGAGGTCAAAGCAAAAGTCAAACTTTTGCGTCTTTCGATTCCGAATCGGTTCAAAACAGAAAGTTGTCGAATCAAACAAGCGTAGACAAGTTTTTATACTTATTATCAGGTTATATGCACGCTAAAATATATTACACGCCTTCTGTATCGTTAATTTCATGATTAATGATTCTGTTGACTTTTTCGAAAGAAGTTTGACTCGACAAACAACCTAGTTAGGAATGGAATCAGTGGGTGCCCTTTTAAGGGTTTAAAGCCCACATGATTACCAACTTATAACAACTTTCGTTTCGACAAAACCCTGGACCGTTTTTGTTTTATCGTTAAGTCAAACCGTAGTTACGATGGTTTGACTTTTAAGCTATAAACTAATCCAAACTTGATTAAGAAGGGTTAAACATACTTACACAAGTCTTATGAACGATTTGGAAAGCTTGGAAGATGGTCTTGAGTTCCAGAAATGCTCAGAGATGAAGTATGGAATGAATGTTCAAAGTTGTCAACATTAGGAGCTTTATAAATTGATCCAAACTCCTTTGATTGTTGAAAAATGAGTCTATAATTGATCAAGGATGAATACAAGTGCCCTCTACAGCCTAAATACCAGTATAGGGAAGCCCATGGTATGCCAAAATTCGATCCAAGTCGGTTAACAGACATGCAGGACATTTGTGCATGTTTTCTGATCAGACAAGGCAGTCGCGTAGCGCGACTGCCGGGGTTATTCATGCTCGCGCTACGCGAGCGTGTGGATGACCTGCTCACCAAGTTTTCATTAATTGCATTTTAGTCCCTGGTCCCCCGAAAGGTCTTTTTCACTTGGTTTTCTTGCATTCTAAGACTTTATAATTGACATATGGGGCTTTAAGGCTTATACCATCTTTGTCAAGTCCTCGGGTAACTTTGTGATCACCCGAAAAGCCCTAAATTTCAATGTTGACGGTTCTAACCCTCACACACGAATTTTATCATAACTTTCTCATACGGTAACGAAACTTGGTGAAATTTTTATGGTGCATTCTAGTGAGCATAATTAATCGTTACAAGGCTTCGGGTTTGCTAAAAGGTCACTCAGAGGTATAGCTTAACATGTTGACACATTTAACCCCTGTAGTTTGTAATCTCTCACTTTCTTTCACAATTCACTTCGTATGATCCATGACCCATTCGTTTAAGGTTATAAACATCATGTAGGGTTATTGTACAATATAATTATTCACTGTTGACATTCAAAACCCATATATTCACATACTTTCCAGGTTTGTCAACTTTAGTCTTTCAAGAATATTCCTACACACGTTCAACTTATGACACGTGTCAACACCTTATAGGACGTGAATTTTCGAGGTGTTACAGCATACCCGCTAGCTATACATCCAACGAACAAAAGTAACTTGTTCAAACCCTCAGAGAGTGTTTAGAATACGAGAGAGGAAAAGAGACTCCCAAAAGTGGACTTCTCTCTCTAGGGGAAAAGAATTTACCAAGAGGTGGAGTCCCCTTGGTCTTATTTTATAGATCCTGATTAAGTCTCAAATGAACCGTATGGCATGGCCTTATCGTCCGTATGGCTAGTACAATGGGCGGAAACCACGGTTGTTGATGGTTTCGCTCAAAGTCACATGGTTCGTGGTACGCTCTGGTACGGGAACATGGAACGGGATCGCAATTCGCTAGGTCCTTATATTCTGTACGAGGGGGTAGGCTTATTTTGGATCACTCTGGCGTGATGTACCATATAATGTGGAACGTTGTACCAGTTAATACCTAAATAACCTATATATACAACCTTAGAAGCACAAAATCTCTATAATACACTTAATGTACAACTAACCGATCTATAGGTACAACAAATATAACTCAATAAATAAAAAAAGAAAAAGAAACAAACATATTAGAAATAGTTTAGGGTTAACTTTACAAAAACCTATAACATAAGCAGGAACATGTAATTTTTGTTTAATCAAAAAAGAGGTTACAACTGTCTCTTTCATCTCCATCTCTCCTAATCGCTACTTCATCTCCATCTTCACATGGTGACTCTACTTCAAGCATCGTTATTCCATAACGAAATACATGAACCGCACCTACGTGTCCATTTGTCACACCCTGTCAAAGGCGGAAACATGAGGCGTGACATGAAAGGTTTTCACGGCATCCGCTTAGCAAACATCTAAATGGTTAAAAACATCACACGATACCAATCGTTTAGAAGGTTAACATACCGAATGTAACAAGTTCAAAGTTTAGACAACCCAATAAATAACTTGTTCTAAATGTGTCAAACATAAACTAAAGTTCACCAAGACTCAAGATTTGTCAAATATAACTCATACATAGATGAGAAATATGAAGAAAATCCCACAAAATGGTATCGCTTAGATGCATGCAAGTACGCCAAAAGGGCGTGAACCTCGTTCACTTACCTGAAAAACATTCTTAAAACATCAACTTTATGTTAGAGAGTTCACAAGGTTAGATGATACGAATGAAACCTTACTAGTACGCATAGTCCATAAAATACACGATGATCAAATCATAGTCTGGCTAGGATAACGACATATGTGTCAAAATAAGCTCGTAACCGAACCAACCAAACCATGACAAACAACATTTGCCTTGCTACATCGTACACTCATGACGATTTCTAACAATTTGACCACAATTGCACTCACAGGGTCCCAACCGACTAAGAGCAGGGATTGTCAATCCCAATAGATCTATTCAATTATTCTGCGGTTATAACAAACTAATGGTTACAAAATTCAAACCAATACAAGGACTTTCAGAGCTCCAACCAACAAATTATGCACACATGTGGATCCGATGGATTTCATGCCCAACAACCATACCCAGTAACCAAGCATGCATTTCCCCCAATTTAATAAACATTAAAATGAAAAACGGGCATGAAATCTCATCTAGAGCTCCGGGCAACAATACTAGCAGATAACAAACATCCGATAATGAAACCGACCTCCAAGTGTCTTAAACCATATAAGACACTAAGGCCTACTCATGTGTCTACCTAGCAATTTGTTTACTCAACTTCGTTAGACCGAATGAGATGTTAACATTTTAAATACAACGTTAAACTTAACGATCCGTTGAGGATTAATTATCCAAATGACAACCGTTAAATATATTAACACACACATGTAATAGCACATAACGTCACAAAACATTTGGATCCCATCCCGAAACCTCATTTAACAACCAGGGTCATCACACGACCAAACTGTTTAATAAATTTATATAACTAAAAAAATTAATATATATTTATTTCGTGGAATAACATTCCACAACTATAGTCACATAATTGGACACCAACAAGTATTATATTTATTCTCAAAGTACATCGAACATCTAACACTTACGATATATATATATAATACATATATTAGATACAAGATCACCCGTCAACTAGACATGTTAAAATATATGTCTACATATATATCCTAATATACAACACTTAACAACTTTTCATTTTCATGCAATCCATGAAACTCATGTAAAACTACTTATAATTCAACACTTGGTCAAATAATCTTTTTTCATCACTAAACATGAACATTCATTTATCAATCAACAATCATCCATAAATTTTCAATTTGCACTTAAACATACTAAACGATCAACTAGGCGATTTTCGAAAAATTAGTCCCAAAATTTATCTATATTTCAAGGTTTGAAAATATAGATTTTCTATCCAAATTACTTCCATATATATATATATATATATAAGGGAAGGCTAGACAGAAAACCCTTAAATTTTTAGAAAACTCTAGAAACTCAAATCTCCCCCCATTTTTACCCAACCTCCCGACATTTTTTTTTTTTGAAAAAAATAACACATGTAATATACATGTTTTAGAGTGTTTTGGGCAAAAACAAAAAAGCGCCGAAGGGATTTTTTTAAAAAAAATAAACAAATTTCAGCAATGTCCGGTTGCCTAACATGTGTGAGGCACAAAAGACAGAAATTGTTGAATTTTTTTTTTAAATTATCCCTTCGGCGCTTTTTTGATTTTTTTTGCCCAAAACTCTTGAAAACATGTATATTACATGAGTTATTTTTTTCAAAAAAAAATGTCGGGAGGTTGGGTTTTCTAGGGTTTTGTATATAGATAGGGTTTTCTATATAGCCTTGCCCTATATATATATATATATATATATATATAGGGGACCGCTAGAATGAGAACCACCTCGAGTTATGAGAACCGCGAGAACTACTTGATTCCGGGCGAGGTGGACCAAATTTTTTTTTTCAAAAACGTAGATGCATGTATTAGAAACACATTCGTAAAAAAAAAATTTTAAAAACCGCCGTGTGGGTTAGTTTTTTACACCGCAAAGTTGTGGTTTACGAGTTCCGTAAATTTACGGAACTCGTAAACCACAACTTTGGGGTGTAAAAAACTACCCACACGGCGGGTTTTTTTTAAATTTTTTTTTTTACGAATGTGTTTCTAATACATGCATCTACGTTTTTGAAAAAAAATTTTGGTCCACCTCGCCCCGTACGGTGTGGTTCTCGCGGTTCTCAAAACTCGAGGTGGTTCTCATTCTAGCGGTCCCCTATATATATATATACATATATATAGGGAGGAGATCATGCGAGAACCACCCTTATTGCGAGAACCGCGAGAACCAATGTGAACACAACCTAAAATAGCTAAAAAAAAACCTAAAAAAACCTAACCCCCCCCCCCACCCCAAGCTAAAAAATAAAAACTAAACCTCCAAAAAAATCTAAAAATCTAAAAAAAAAATTTTAATATTTTTTATGCTCAAATCGCTACTTTTAGTGGCCAAAAAATTTTTTTTTTTTTAAATTAATTAATTTTTTTTTTGCTTCGAAAAGTAGCGATTTTTATATAAATAATATTAAAAAAAAATTTGTGTGATTTTTAGCTATTTTTAGGCATCTTTGGTTGTGTTCACATTGGTTCACGCGATTCTCGCAATAAGAGGTGGTTCTCACATGATCTTCTCCCCATATATATATATATATATGGGTAGAATCTGGGAAAACGCCCTAGAGTGTGAAAACAGTGAGAACGGATCACCGCCATTGGATCAAAACAATCTACAGACTAAATTGAAGCGGTGATTTTTTTGTAAATATTAATGATTTTGGTAATGTTGCGAGGTTCATTAAGGGTAAACTAGTCTTTTTTACTTAATAAGACGAAACGTAAAAACGCCAGAAACGCCACTCGCTAACAATTAATGATAAAGCATCTGAAACGCAAGAGACTTTATCATACTGAAAAGAGCAAAACAAAATGCCAAAAACGTCTGAGGCTTTAATGCTTTACACTCAATGTGGAAAAACTCCCGCCCAAAATCACGCGCCTAAAACTCATTATAAAAATGAACTTAACATCCCTTTCATTGATCATACTCGATAAATAAAAACGTCATTCTCTACAAAACGCCAAACATCAGAATACTTTCAAGAAATCTACACAAAGGAAAAAATGGAAACTGTAGTTTCTTGAGATTTCAAAACTTCAATCAACATGTTCGTTATAATGTTCGACTCCAGAAGAAGGGTTATTGTGAAAATTGTAATCGCTATACTTAAGATACAAAGAATAACCCCCCAGCCGTCGCATACTTAAGATACAAAGAATAACAATCATCAAGGTTTTCGAGAATCATTTCTATCTTTGGCTTTAGATCGTCTCCAACGACGAGAATAATTCAATGTAGAAGCATTTTTCAGGCAAATCCTATCATTCGACGCAACACTCCAGTCTGAAAAACTGCAAAAAAATGCCATGAACACTAATGAGTGATAAATTAAACAGTAAAAAAAGCAAGATGATTCAATAACCTTGACACTGGAAAAATACACGTCATGCATAAAATAAAGCCAACATTATCATTTAATCATATATGATCTAAATGCAATTAATCGTTGATAATGTACAATCATATATGATCTAAAAAGTTAGAGTGATCAGAAATTAAATAAATTTTATATATAAATGAAAACACCATATATAAATGAAAACACCATAAATAAATAAATGAAAATGCCATTTGTTAAATCATTAGCGATTAAAAAAGAATTGTTGTTTAACGTCATTCCTTAATGAGTTCTTTGGATTGAAACACCATTAAACACATCAAATCGTGAATAAAAAATACAAAATAAACACCAAGGTTAATATAGAAGATATAAATACAAACATAAATGCCATCATAACACATACAATAAGCGAAAACGCCATCGCATTTACATAATTTTCTTGAACAGAAAACAAACACGAATAATAAAAAAAAGCCATCACTTTTCTGTTGTTGTTATTGAAATGCCATTAAACATATCAAAACGTGAATAAAAGAAACAAAATAAACGCCAATGCTAATTCGGATTTATATTAATACCAAAATAAAAACCATTATAACAGATATAATAAACAAAATGTCATAGCTTTTAAATGATTTGCTTGAACAACACAACACGAATTATAAAAATACGCCATCAAATTTACATGATTTGCTAGAACAGAATTCAAACAGATCACCCTATAACTCGCAATCTATATCAAACACCATAGATCTCATAAACTTGGAGAGGAGGTAAAGCTAACACGAAAATTTTGGAGTTTTGTTTCAAGAAGGAATAAAAACACGCTGACAAATAAGGGAATGTTCAAAAATTATTGTGGAATGACAATCGTACCCTCGCATATTATTTAGCACCATGGACACGTGTCGCCTTGTGATCCGTTCTCACTGTTTTCACACTTTCCACTGTTTTCTCCAGATCTCGTTTCTATATATATATATATATATATATATGTATTTATGTATGTATGTATGTACGTATGTATGTACGTACGTACGTACGTGCGTACGTGTGTGTGTGTGTGTGTCTGTATGTATGTATGTATGTATGTATGTATGTATGTATGTATGTATGTGTGTGTGTGTGTGTGTATGTGTGTGTGTGTATGTATGTATGTATGTATGTATGTAGGTATGTACGTACGTACGTACGTACGCATGTATGTAATTTCTCATATAATTTCCAAGACTTGGGTTTTTATATGAAATACTTGTATGTTTAGAAATCCATTGTTATGAAAATACCATTTTCATCCAGAAAAACTATAAAGTCTATAGCTGAACATCAACATAACCACAAGAACTTAGAATGATCATCCCATGATCATCCAACATAACAATCACCATACTTGGTGATTCTTATGTTAAAACGTAAACTTTAATCCTCCAAATTTACCATTTTTAACATGTTAAGTTATCTAACACCAAAAATCATCTTAACATACATCATTTAGCATATATATGCACTTATTATGATCTAAACATCAACATTTAAGATTCACCATCAAATATACTTGTCTTAGTGTTTACACATATTTTTCAAGATAATATCATCATCAATAAAATACCCACAACCCCACAGAATACTAGTTATACATACATATATATACTTCCATTTTAGTGTAAATAAACATATAGCAACATCCATCAAGTTACAAGATCATCACCTAAACAATAATCACCATACAAGCACTTTTATCACACTTAAACAACATGCACAATGAGCATGCTTACATACATCATCATTCATGGCACAACATACACACACATCATCCCAAATACTCCACTTTAACACAAGGTTAGTTTGTTTTTAACAAAAACTCATCAACATCTCACATGATGAACCTTTCTTGCAAAAAATAGACATTTTAACAAGATTAACAAGATGAGATCGAACATGTTACCACTAGTCTAGCTGGGGAAGATTTCCACACAATGGATGATGAATTTGGCTTGGGTTATGAGATCTAACTTCCTAGGTTAAGCTCCAAGATTCCTTAGATCTTAAAACAAGAAGGATACAAGCTTGATTTGGGTGAAATTGCTGAATGGAAGTAGATGTTGAGTGGTCCTCGGTCTTGACCGAATTCTAAAAAGAATATGGGAGTTCTTCTTCTATTGCATGTGTTAAATGAAGAAAAGAAGTAGGCTAAGTCTTTTAACATCAAAATATCTAAACTAATCATGCATTCCAAACTCGCACGTTTCAAAGCATGGCCTTTATCCATTTAAACACTCGACAAAAACCTGATGGATCATGGGACATGGGTGTTCGGGCAAAAAGGGTTTTGGGAAGGGGTTGGGTTGGTTAAACGTGGTATTAAAATATAAAATCATGTCTCCTGACAAGGATTTGTTAGTTAGGTTGCACTTCAATGAGTGTCTAGTTAATCAATTTCATGCAAATTTAGGTAAAATAACACTAGTCAAAACAATATCCCATAATTACACATAGTTTGGTGAGAAATTGTAAGTATAAATGTTAATTGGTGAAAAAAATTAACATTATATACGCGACAAAACCGGAAATTACGATATTAATATATCCGTATTATGTTTTTATATATTTTTGCACACCAAACATATAATAATGTCACTAATTCGATGTTCTAGGCATACTGGAACAATTTCAGCTTTAAAAAGTTTACTGGATAATCACCAACATTCGTTTTGGACAATTTTACTGTTACGTCATAAGACAATATCTGACGCTTATCAAATGCAAGCCTATGCATTTACCCGGACCTTGTTAGACTTTACGGACTCAATTAACATCGGTTAAGTCTAATTGCACATAACTAACACATAAATGTATGATTAGGATGTACGGATTAAACTGGAAATTTGTCGGAAATCACACCGTTTGTGGTCAACATGAGTCATTACAAACGCGGCTATTATCTTGTTGATGGCATTTACATGACTAGGTCTGTTTTGTAAAAGGTTTTTCATATCCAACAAACTACAAAGAGAAAACGCTCAAGAAGTTGCATGAATCGGCGAGAAACGGTGTTAAGCGAGCGTTTTGTGTTTTGAAAAGTAGTTGGGGTATATTGACTCAACTGGTATGTAACGAAGCAATCGGAAATAAGTAGCTTGGTGTACAAGTGTATCATATTGCACAATATGTTAATAAAGGATGACGGGAATGCAAAATCACCGGACTACATGATGGACCATCCAACTCATGTAGTCGTTTCGATGATATTATTTTGGAGTTGCTGGATGAAGACACTCACTTTTAACTACGATATGATCTAGTGTTTTGAAAACATTTCTGATTCCGATGAAGAGTACTTATAATTTTAATTTAGTTTTTATATTTAGGTTGTTTTTGTAATTTTAATTTGACTTTCTTAAGTGATTTTATGTATTTAAAAAAATTGTTGTTTAGTTTATTGTATTTTATATTTAAACTTTTTCTATAAAAAATCAAGCGATAGAAATGGTTGAAGTGATGAGTGATGCAAGTGATTTAGTGATAATATGATAAAATTCGATGAAATAAGGTGACACCTTGTGATTGACAAGTTTTTTTTTAGTGATGATGCCATGATGTAAATGGATGTTTCCTCCCCTAAATACGTGACCTGACCTACAATATCAGATAAAAATCCATACCTAATTTTTAAGTTGTTATATTAATAATAAAGACTTGTATAGCTGAGATCACTCCATGTTTCGAAACTACATGTACTATTGAAAAAACTTTGCTCTTGTAATTTCATTCTCATGTACGTACTGTTCAAAAAGATATATAACACCAAATTTTTTAGCATAAAATATAAGAAAAATTATTGAGTAAACTTCCTTTTTGTTCTCTGTAATTTGGTCATTTTAACGGTTTTGCTCCAATAGTTTAAAAATAGCCATTTTCCTCCCTGATTTTTCTAACTTATCTTTATTTTGCTCTCAGCCTCTAACTCCATCAGGGGGGAAACTGGCGACAAACTCGAAAGATTAGGGAGCAAACTGGCGACAAACTCGAAAGATCAGGGAGGAAAATTGCTATTTTTAAACTATTGGAGTAAAACCGTTAAAGTGACCAAACCACAGGAAGCAAAACGGAAGTTTACTCAAAATTATTAGAATACACACATTGATTTTCAAGTTAATAGAATAGACAAGACCATTTAGCCCTTGCTATAGTAGACAAAGAGCTAATTAAGAGACGCCAAACAGGAACGTTGGGCTTAAATAGCTGCCACATAAATTCATTATTAGTACAATGGGCTCCAAAATAAATAAATAATTAAGACACATGTAAAGCGAGGGTTAAATAGCCCACATATGAAAAAGCTTGGCTAAATAGCCGGCAAATTAAAAAAAATGGCCTAAATAGACCACAACTAATAACTGATGACTGAATCCTAGGAGTTAGACTTTAGCTTTCGTTTTACACGTGCCTCAATCTGATTGGCTATCCTGTGTACCTGTTATCTCACAATGAGATTTTTTTTAGGCTAAGCCCTAGCTGTTTTAGCCCGTGGATCCTATTTGACATCTCTTGATTAACTTTTTTTTATGTTTTTGTTTTATGTTAATTTGAAAGGTTTACTTGTGTATTCTAAATAAACTTGATTTTACTAGACTTGAAAAGGGACAAAAATAAACTTGATTTTACTAGACTTGAAAAGGGACAAATCATGCGGTGCCTTTTTAGAGAGGACTCCCATTGAATAACTCGCAAGTAGAGGCATAGCACAGATGAATTAATTTGATAAAGGGCTCACGTCACTCTCATGCTAGGTCAGATGAAAACTCAATTTTTTTTCTAGTTTTTTCAAAACATGGTGGGCTCACAACGAGGACGCTTGAGACTTATCTTGAGAGATTTTGAATTCTTGTCTGTCATCCAAAAATGGTCATCCAAAAATTACTTAAAGATGAAACGAATAGCTTGTGAGTTCTGTTCAGATTTATTTTATCCCTTTGGTAGGCCTAAAATCATGGACTGCTGTTATAATTAAATATGTTGGTTCATGTTTTTACAAGTAAAATAATTTCATTTTAGATTTTTGAAGTACTAACTACAAATGTAAATTTGGTATGCTAATTCTTTCTATCTTTAGTCTTGTAATCGAAATTGAAACCAACTTGACATATATTTGGCTTTAACAGTATAAATAGTATATGTATCTAGACACTTGTAAATGAACCGAGTGAGCACTAAGGAGGCTTGTTCTTGTTCGTTAATTTAACTTAAACTAAACAAACAAAAGAACAAGACCCTTACACGACCAACTTTTCTTGTTCGTGATCATTTGTTAAGAAAGAAAATGACTGTGTTCACGAATATAAATGAACATAAGCAAACACAAATAAACATTAATTAAAAATATATGGTAAAAGTGAATATCCGAACTAAATTTAAAATACTATTATTCCTGCTTCCAAATGGTCAATAATTTTGATATGAAGGTCAAATTAAATATATATGGGTATTAGTAATAAATAAATTTTCACAAAGATCTACACAAACATAATCGAAAGAACATAAATGAATGAATATAAACAAAAGTTAACGAACGAACATATATAAGCAGACATAAATGAACAAATATTAACGGACACTCATGAACGTAAATGAAAAAAACAGGCTATGTGTTCATATTCGTTTGCTTAAATAAATGAATAAAAATCGTGCTATGTTCGTTTGTTTATTAAATGGATTAATATAAACAAACTTTCCGTCAAACTGTCCACTGAAAGTTAAGTTAGTTTTTAGGCCTATATATAAAGTTGACGCATGACAGAAATACAATCAGTCACGTATCATGCGAGGCAAAACAAAAAAAAAAAAAAAACACAAAAAAGAAATATATACCATAATTAAAGAAGAAAAGATATATATTATAAGTCATCACATAGAGAGCTATCTTTTACAAGGAAACTATATATATTTTTACTACAATTTTAATAATATAATTATTTGCACGTAGCCATCGGGTCCTCTTAATATGTCGTTCCTCTCGTGTAAATCACGGAAACAAGATACACTTTGTTGTCTCACACATAAGATTTATTATGATAAAAACTTGTAGATAACGTTGGGAAATATTATATGGTCATGTGGGTAAAGGACCCATCGTAACCTTATCGGTTTTTTATTATAATGTTTGTTTTCATTATCCGTTGTTTGTAAAGAAGACCGAAATACAATAATTCCAATAAAATATCGTTCAAAAAAATAATAATAATTCCAATAGAATAAACTTATATATAACCTAACATAAACAAAAGTACTACACCAATAAAGGTCGAAAAATGAAACAAAATGCTAGCTAGAAGTGTAATATCCTAAATCATAATACTCAAGTCAAAGATCTATTGCCACGAAGCTATGATCCTGCACACTATAAGAAAACAAATTTAGTCGATTCGTAATAGTTAATGCATCATAAGAGGTATTTTTCGTCACATTAGCATCATAATGTCCATTTAAAAAATGAGTAATGGTTAACACCGCTTAATTCTTTTTCAAACATTACTTTTTGTTTTATTATCTATCCATCGAGCATTATACTAGAAACGTGACACCTCCTTCTTGCCCCTACAATGCCCAAAGGGACAGTATTAACGGTGTTAACAAGTTCCTTCACACCCCTATAATGCCCCGTTAGGCATGACCCTAGTAATAGACTACCATTATCAATTCATTGCTAAAGTGTTTGTGGATAACCCATAGTATTAAAGTCCCGTTGACTTTATCGGAACATATAACTCATAATTGTTAAATTACACTAATACATAACATGGGCTAGGGTAAAATAAAAGCTCCTATGAATTATAAAAACTTCGATAACTCGATCTTACAAAAGGGGGGTTTTTTTAATTGTTACCAAATGTCCTAAAAAATCAATTTTTTTTCAAAAAAAAAGAAAAATAGTTTCTAATGATTTACACTACCTGTAAAAAAACTCTTACAATGGGTGTAAACGATAATGTCAGCAGCTTTTTACAGTAACGTAAAAAGACTGAAAACGTCGCTTCAATATTTTTTACAGTTGTATTTGTAATATTTTAATATATGGGTAAACAAAAAATAGTGACAGAACTCACATGGAAAATCAGAGTTCTTTGAATTCTCACAAGTCAATAGGAATTTCTCTTCATCTTGATCCTACGTAACATAATATACAAATGAAGCTAATTTAATGCACAAACAATAAAAGATACAACATCATCGTAAACACTACTAATTAAGTTGAATGTGTATTGGATAAAAGTTTGTGTATATATTAATACTAGAATTACCACCTGCCGAATGCGGCGCGGATTCATTAGTTATATATCATGTTAGATGAAATGCAAATGTATCTCACATGACCACGAGCCTATGTGTAAAACCGAGAAAAGAATAACCAAGTCGATCTCTGACTTGCACGTTGCGACAGACCTATCAAACGGGAAAAATACACGCGCTGAGACAGACATGTTAAACAGGAAAAAAATAGATGAAAAAACGTTGAACCCCACACGCATGTTGCGGCGTGTTAACTCGAAAATTTGGAACGACACGTTAAACGAAGAACTTATGAAAGATGAAAAGTATATAAGAGACTAAAGTTGAAAGTAAAAGAAAAGTGTTGAGATTAAATTGCGAAAAATGAAAAGCTTTGGGTTGAAAGTAAAAAAAATTAAAGGGGTTAAATTGCAAAAGATGAAAACTTTTGAATTGGAAGTGAAAAATCAAATTAATCAAAAGGTTTAAAATACCAAAGATTGAAACTTTAGACTTAAATTGCCAAAGATTGAAACTTTAGAGTTAAAAAAGAAATCAATTTCAGATTATGAAAACAAAAGAGATAAATAGATTTAGTTAAATTGATTTTTGATATTATTATTATTATTATTATTATCATTATTATTATTATTATTTAATAAATTATTTAATAAAAGAGATAAATAAAAAATAAGGGTGAGAAATTACCAGAGAATGACACGTGTCCAAAAAAGATTTTTGTTTATTAGTATAGAAAGATTCATTGTACATATTTAATTTCCTTAGTATTCAATCTTCTTAGCCCGTCACGGAAGAGATTGTTGTAACTCTTTTATTATTAATATTAACTAGTGTTGGAGTCCGTTCTTCGTGGCGGGGATGTATGAGGGCGCTGGTAAAAATATATTTGATACATGATATATCAATGAGTTATTAAATCATACATGCTTTAATATTATTGACGGTAAAAATAAACAATCAACACGGTTAAGTAAACATGTCTAGAGTCAAAAGTTAATTTTAATTGTTGTAAGTTAATTAAATAATTAGTAAAACAAAACAAAAAGGACTAAACTAATAAAATTACAAAAGAACAAATATTGTTAAAAATTAATTGTATTAAACTTTAAGGGTTGTATGATAACTCTATTAAAGTTTGAGGTTGAAACGTAAATCGTTTATAAGAAAAAAAAAGAATTATTATTAAGCTTCCCTATGTTAAATCTATTAAAGTTTAGGCGTATAAATGTAAATTTCTTAATATAAAAAAAGGAATTATTAGAGTTCATATGTGGTATGATATGTATATTAAAATTCAGGTTAGAAATGTAATTTAACTGAAGATAAAAAAACAATAATATTTTAGACATATAAATGAATGTTATAAGATACAATAATTAAACTAAATCGGGTGCAAATGAAAATTTACACTAAATGACATAATTGAATAAAAGACAAAATATAATAATAATAATAATAATAATAATAATAATAATAATAATAATATAGAAGTTCTCTCTATTTGTAAAGATTCACATTTAGAATTGTTAGCATATAGAATCTTTATTTAAATGGAGAAAACTTCTATATTGTTTTATTTTATTATTATTATTATTATTATTATTATTATTATTATTATTATTATTTGTCTTTTAGACAATTATGTCATTTAGTGTAATTTTCATTTCCACCGATTTAGGTTAGTAACTGTATTTTTTTCTTTTACTTTGACCAAATTACTTTTACACCCCTAAACATTAATAAAATTAACATAAAGCTCCTAAGCCAACCGAACTCCTATCGTTTTTTTTTTTCGTTTACATTTATTTACCTTTCTTATTTATTGTATTGTTTCATTTTTTTTTTATCTTCAAAACCGAGTTACGACAAAAATAGCATAACACATTTAGATATTATTTTGTTTAATTTACAAATTTATTCATCAGTTGTAATGATGTGCAAAACATTCTGAATTTGCCCTTGTTATTAATAATAGAGATTTATCCCTCAGTTAATTTGAAGAGCTTGATTTCAATTCCTCACATGGTAACAACCTTTCATTTCTCTCTACGCATCCTTCCTCCTAAACCCTCATCTTCTACAATTTGTTCGTCATTTGCAGCTACCTTTGCTGCATCTCTTGATACTTCATCCACTATGAACACCTTATCTCATCTCACAAGCATCAAACTATTATCTACCTGGCGCAATCACATGATTCTCTTCTTTGCCCTACACAATATATCAGACCATATTTATGGGACTTTGACATGATGCGGTGTGCTTATAAAAGATGATTAATTTTAGGTTGGTTTATAAACTAGTTCAAGTTTTAAAATTTATAAAAACACGAGAAAAATACTATCATACTAGAAATCATGTTGGACAAGTGCATCCATCGTTGTCGTAATATAGTGATGGTAAGATACCAAGATTATCCAAGGATACAAGAGTTTTAGTACCGAGTCATCGATAACGTCTAATGAAGTCCAAAAGTCGGGTTTGTTAAAAAGGATAAATAAAAATATATAGAAAAGAAAATAAGTGGCTCAAGAACAAAATAAAAGGCCAGTAATCAATGATAGGAGAAAGAGTGTTTAGGATCAACTTACCTCTTAATGTCTTGCTAACTAGATTTGGTCATATGGTCGCAAGGGCTAAATTGTCATAATCCTAAAACACTCGAAGTTTCCGCTTTGAATCAGCAGGGAAATACCACCCGAGGTCGGGATATAGTATTAATTAATTAATTAGTTCAAGGGATGTACGTTAGTGTCTATTAGTCCGTCGGAGAGTCATCAATTCCCCTAAGGAAACTACTTATATATATATATATATATAGGACAAAGATCCGTTAGGAACCACCCTTTATTGCAAGAACCGCGAGAACCAATGTGAACACAATCAAAAATGCCTAAAAATAGCTAAAATCACACAAATTTTTTTTAATATTTTTTATAAAAAAATCGCTACTTTTCGTAGCAAAAAAAAAAAATTTTGGCTACTCAAAGTAGCGATTTTAATATAAAAAAATATTTAAAAAAAAATTAGATTTTTTTTTTATTTTTTTAGGTTTTTTTTGGGTTTAGTTTTTAGCATTTTAGCTTAGGGGGGGGGGGGGGGGGTTTAGGTTTTTTTTGGGGGGGGGGGGGGGTTAGGTTTTTTTGTAGGTTTTTTTAGCTATTTTAGGTTGTGTTCACATTGGTTCTCGCGGTTCTCGCAATATATATATATATATATATATATAGGGGAAGGTTCATTTGAGAAGAAATTTAATTTGAGAAGAAAAAGAAGAAAGGGCATATTAGTAAAATGATATTTCATTTTTAACTCTATGATTAATGTTTCTCTCTTTAATTAATTAGTCAACTAATCATTAGTTATCCTACATATAATCTATAAAACCTACACAAATCAAAATTTTCCTACATATAACCTACACATTATAGAATTTTATCCTACACAGTCGAAATTTATCCTACACACCTCGAAATATATCCGACACAACTCTAATTTACCCTACACAACTAGTAATTTATTCTACACTTTGAATTAAGTTGTTGTTTTTTTTAATTTGGAAAAAAATATATATTTTGAAAAGGAGTTACAAATTTAATTTAGCTAGTTATTAAAGGGGAAGAACACAAATTAATGATTTATGTAAGTTTACCAATATACCTTTATATTAAAATTAAATACAAATATTAAATGAAGTAAAATGAAGCATTCTTATTGGTTGAAAGTTCTTCTTTTTTCTTCTTACAAAACAATTCTTCTCATTTGAACTCTCCACTATATATATATATATATATATATATAGGGTAAGGTTCATGCGAGAACCACCCTTATTGCGAGAACCGCGAGAACCAATGTGAACACAAAATAAAATCTAAAAAAAATCATAAAAGCACTCAAAAAATTTTTTTCTAATATTTTTTAAAAAAAAAAATCGCTATATTTCGTTACCATAAAAAAAACTTTTTTTTTCGAGTAACAGTTATCCATGCACATATGCATATGTATCATTACTTCGAAAAATTCGGTAATACGTTATCAGGAATAGACAATTGCACTTTAATTTACAATACTATTAGTAATACACTACTTTTTACATTACCAATATTCAAAATGCACATGTGCATCATTAGGTATAACCATGATATAATGTGTTTTGGTACAAAAAGTTTGTGATTTTGAATGGAGAAGTAGGCCCATATACATGTTTTTTGGTTAGTTATATCTAGTGGTTGATGGTTTGGTTATAGTTATCAATTTATGATGTAATATGTTGATTGGATGGTATAAATGGTGTTTACATACATGTAATAAAGTGGAAATATTGTTAATGGTATTGTATTATGGATGGTAGGAGGTAATGGTATTGCATTATAGATGGTATGAGGTAATGGTAGTGTATTATGGATGGTATGATAGATGAAAGAGAAAGTGTATTCAAAGTAGTGTATCAAGTTTGATAATAGCATATAGAGTTAGAAATTCGTTTACGCATAACCAGCACGTACACATAGTGAAATGAGGCATGTTAGTTATCGACATAGATCCATCGATACCAATGACTGCGGGTTGACTGCCTGAGGCAGTTCACAATATATGATTACCACCGTAATCCACGCAAGTAATTGTCCTTAACAACCCCTGCGAACAGGTGCTGAGTCCAAACTATAGTACTATCATTGCTAAGGCAGGTAGACAGCATTCCATGTGTAATCATAACAAACAAGCATTCATAAGCCACGTATAACATGCATTAACGGTTAGCGTTCAAATAGTATTGAGTAGTATGTTTATTGTGATTTGAATATTCGTAACGTATGTAACACCCAAAAGTGCGTAAAGCAAAAAGGGATCGAGTATACTCACATCGATGATGGATTGAAGGGAGCGCTAGAGAGTAGGGTTAGCCTGATCAGAACGATAGCATAACGATAAGTGACGCGTAAAACGGTGCAAGGTGTAAGTGGCTCGGACAGTAGTTCGGTCGGATGGTAATCCGATCGGATGGTCCGGTCATGCGGATGACAATCCGTTCGGATGGTCATCTGGTCGGACGGTAGTCCGGGCGGATGATTGTTCGAGTGGATTGTTTCTTCCTTTGAGAAGGATGTGTTTGTGTATGATGGCTTGACCTTTGAAGTTTTTGTTGTAGTATTTTGAAAACATAGAAGTACCTCTACCTTTCAAGTCGGTCGATCGGACGGTCAGTCGTGCGGATGACAATCCGCTCGAATGGTTGTCCGTTCGGACGATGACTCGAGTGGCGGGGTTACTTAGTGAGAACAAATCCACAGCAGGTTGTCACTCGGTCGGACAGCAGTCCGGTCGGGTGGCATCCTTAGTGCATTGAACATGTTGAAAATTGTTTAAGTGTTAAAGTCCAAGTATGTAACAACCGTAAATTTATTTAGCGATTTCCGTAAATAATCACAGATTACTGAGTATTTATATTTAAACATTCATGCTCAAATACGGGTTTATTAAAACTTTTCTAAACTTGAAAGCAAAACAACATAATATAATTTAATTCATCGTTTTAGAATAACGACGAAACAACATTGCGGAAGCTTCATTTAACGTGTGTTCGGTTCTTTCTCGACGCTTGATCTTCATCCGGGGCTCTCGACATTCACCTGTGTTCAAAACCAACTTAAAAGTTAGTTTTGATAATTAAATAACTAGTACATCAAGGAAGATTGGGTCAAATAATCGAATTAAACAAGGAAATCAAGTAATTCAAACATTGATATCTTTGTTCCAGAAACAAAGACTTGAATCTGGCCTCCACCGTAACTTACGGTGGGCACCGTAACTTACGGTGGGCACCGTAAGTTACGGTGGCCCCTGTATCAGGCCCTCCCATTTTGCCGTTTTTGACACGAAAACTTTCGTATCTTTCAATACACTTGTCCGTTTGACCTATCGTTTCTTCCAACATGATTGTAATTTGATCCTTCATCATATGGAGTTAAAATCCAACATCCGGATTAACAAAATGTAAGACTTTTAAGTCTTCGGCTTATTACCCTTTTTACCAAATTTTGACCCGTTCGCGATTTTATCAAACAAACATGTTTACTTGATCTATAAACTCATGAGAATCATAATTTCAATATCTCCTATGAAATTAATCATAAATCATGGGTTTCTTACATAGTTAGAACCCGTTTACGCTCAAGTGCTTATTTTGACCCATTAAGGGTATTTAAACACTTTAAAGCTTAAAATCGCTTTCATTCATTTCTAGCATCATATTCCTACGTTTCTTATCAAGTAATCTTCCACCACAACTATACGTGTGGTGAATTAAATGTGGATATCTATATGTTCCTAGTTTTACCCCTCGGATTATTGTTTTACGTCAAAGACTTATATCAAGTCATTCGACCCAAGAATTTACATCTTTCACTATCTTTTCTTATTCTAAGCATTTCTTTAATCATAAAACTCGTTTCCGAACCCCTTTTAAGGTCGTTCATTCGAATTAGCCTATAAGGGCAATTTGGTCAATTTTCATCCTTCTTTTACTAAAAGGAACTTTTAAATACTTGTTTGACCCAAAATCCGACATTTTAACTATAATCTTGTTTATAAACCCATGTGCTTCTAAAACACTATAACCATAATTCAATTTATTCGGTTTACCTAAAAGATAACCGAATAACTATACTTTAACCATGTCTAACTCTTATAGAATCTCAAGTTCTACATGACGATTTGAATCATTATACATACCTGGCTCGGATCAATAAATTGACCCATTTCGATACCTTGCCTTAGTATCCGTTAAGCAATAACGATGTACGTATCCATTTGATATTTATTCCTATAAACATGTAACTCGACAAACCATTAGTCAATATTGTCAAAGGGTGATAATTTCACCTTTTGACCCGTTTATTTACCTAGTGATCCTCGTCACTTCAACTAAATGTAAATTTCATGTATTATGCTAATTTAAGGTCTACTAGCGAAAATACGAAATCAAGCATAACGTAACGAGATCGTAGTTACGTACCTTTTAAGCATCCTTTTCAAACGCGTATTTCCACCGGCTTGTCCACTTGACGATCCGGATTCCTCGCCTAAAGAGTTCAATTCGAAATTCGTTTAGAACCCTTTTTCAATCATGTATCGCATAATTTGCAAAATCATCACAATCATCCGTTTTAGCTTCAAATTTCAATTTCGAGCCTTCTTTGGGGCATTTTTCCAAACACTTGACGGGCAGAATTTTACATCTTTTATTTTCTAATTCATGGCTTGCTACTTAGCCTTGATTAACATCAATTGAGCTATTACTTTTAGAATTACACATCATATTTTCAGAAATCAGTTTCTATGCATCAATTTACACTAGATTAGCATTCTACACCCTAGTGTTCATCATTTTCTCACAAAACCCATGAATGACCTTCAATGTACTCATGAAATTTCCAGAATTTAGGCATGATTTCACATGTTATTGTCTAGGTTTCACTCCTAGACACTATATCATCCCTATTCTATCCAAATAGCAAACATGCAACATCAAATTTCAGATTTCCCAAATTCATGAGAATTTCAAACAGAGAATTAACATCAAATTTTACATACCTTATAACCCCCTTGCAATGGGGATCAATAATCTATGCTCGATTTTCGTTTTTAACTTGGTTTGAGCCTTCAATTTGTGAGATTAGTGAGTTGTTAGGGTTTTGAGAGTGGGGGTCGCCCTCCTCCTCCTGTTGATCGAAGCAGGCACCTAAATGGTGTGTTTGTTTTTTTATTAAACTTAATAATATAAGTTTAGATTTTAACAACATAGGCCCCTCTACTTTTATTTAGTTTATAACTTGATATTTTGTTATTTCATTTAATTACAAGACTTGTACTAGGTTATTTATTACCTAGTTACTTTATCTTGTTTTCAACCCGTTTTATTTTAAGTCCCGTTAAATCTCCGGCCTTTTATATACTTTGCTTTCTCAAAGTATTTCTCATCATTTTAATAAATATTAGATTTATTTATTTAAATCCTAAAATTTACCGGGTAAGTTTTACCACTAACTGTATTTTACCCGTCCTGTAGTATTAACGGAGTTTGATTACCAAACCCGTTTTAGGGGTGTTACAAAGTATCTCATGATCCGAAGAGTAATCCGGTCGGATGGTAGTCCGATCGGATAGCAATTCGTTCAATACTCAAACTTCAGATAAAGTTGGTTCAGTGTGGGACAAAAGGTGCAAGTCGCTCGGACAGCCGGCCACTCGGATGGCTCATCCGTTTCGGACAGTAGTCCGGTCGGATAACCCTCCGTCCCGGTTGTTCCGTTCGTCTTTCACTTGGCCGTTTTAATTGTTTGTCGTTTTATCGAGACGTTTTGACAACGTGTCAACCAACAGAACCCCATCTTGACCCAAGTGACCCGATCGACCAGGAATCACCCTAGATTGGCCAGTCAACCGGTTCTAGACGGTTGTTCTTGGTTAACCCGGAATCGGTGGTCTCGTTAGTAGAATCCAGATCTTGAGCTAGCACACACTAAGAATAAGTAGAAGACTAGAACAAGGTCTGATTCTATCGGTTTTTGAGAGCATTGAATGTAAAAGAGTTGAAAGAAAGTTAGAATCCATCTTTCAATCCTTTTTCACCATGAATGTGTCTAGATTTATGCAAGATCTTTGTTTATTTAGGACGAGATCTTACCGGAATCGAGTACCGGAATCGAGAGAAATCAAAGAAAAGGTGAGGAGCACGGGCTGTTCGGACGTCAGATGCCAAAAGTAGAAAGTTTGAGAGTGACATGGGGTATTTATAGGGTTACCCAAAGAGGAAAGAGTGGGTCGGTCGGATGGCATCTCGCCCGGATGATGATCTGGTCGGATGTCATCTTGGTCGGATGGCAACCTGACACCACAATCAAATGGCAGCCCGGTCTGATGACAATCCGGCCGGATGGCACTTGGTTCGGGTGTTCGGCTCGACAATTTTTGATATTTCGATTTCGATTGCGATCGATGCGAATGCGATAGAGTTTCCTATTCAAATTACTTTTAATCCCAACCATTCATATCTCGCACTAACTCTTCTCCACTAATTATCATAGTTCGATTTCGATTGCGATTCGAGTTTCGATTGACTACCACAAAATAAACATGCACAAGTAACACATAAGGCACACACACACGTATAACAATAACCAAAATGCATATTGTGAGTTGCGATTCGATCGCGATTCGATGTCGATTAGATTAGATTGATTTGGACTTTATCGCATTGTTACTTTCTATAGTTCACAGTCGTAAGTCGATTAAATAGCGAATAACATACGTCGATTATTGTGATTATTGACACTTACTCCACATAATACAACTAAAATAAACACATAAAAGAAATTCACTACAAGTCAAGTCACGCGAAATCGGTCGTTGACTTTGACCTTGACTTTGACTTCAGAAACACGGGGTGTTATAGCCTCCCCTTGTTTAGGGAATTTCGTCCCGAAATTAGGCCGAAGCCGTAACGAACAACTGCGGGTACTTCGCCTTCATGTCGCTTTCGAGTTCCCAAGTGAACTCTGCACCTCGTTTGCCTTCCCATCAGACTTTCACAATAGGAATGCGCGAGCGTCTGAGCTGCTTAGTTTGGCGATCCATGATTTCGACAGGCTTCTCCACGAAGTGTAGTGTTTCGTTTACTTGGAGGTCGTCGAGATGTACAATTAAATCATGCTCAGCCAGGCACTTTCGGAGGTTTGAGACATGGAAAGTCGGGTGGACGTTACTAAGTTCCTCTGGTAGTTCGAGTCTGTAGGCGACTTTTCCGATCCTTTCCAGAATCTTAAAAAGTCCAACATATCGAGGCGCTAGTTTCCCTTTCTTGCCGAATCTGACCACACCCTTCCAAGGTGATACCTTTAGGAGTACATAGTCGCCAACGTCAAATTCAAGGGGCTTGCGTCGTCTATCGGCGTAACTTTTCTGTCGACTTCGAGCTTTCAACAAGTTGTCTTGAATTTGGAGGACTTTATCAGTCGTTTCTTGCAATAGCTCAGGAACGGTTAATTGCGAGTGACCGATCTCGTGCCACACAATAGGCGATCGACATTTTCTTCCGTATAAGGCCTCGAATGGTGCCATTTGAATGCTGGAATGATAACTGTTGTTATACCGGGATTTGTGGGCTTCGTCCATCAGAATCTGTCGCAAATCGGTCCGTTTAGGGATCCAAATTCGGTCCAGAAAGTGGAATATCCCATTCGACTTGTTCATAAGTTGAGCTCCATCGTTGTAGATTCGTTCCTTCTTCAGAGTGCGTTCATTAAAACATGCATGGTGAGCTTCGCGGATGAGAGTTTCAAGATCATATTGGGTTTGGACGTTAGGAGTGCTAAGAAGATAGCTCCGTCTGCTGAGTGCGTCGGCAACAACATTTGCTTTGCCTGGGTGATAACAAATATCACAGTCGTAATCGTTGAGAAGTTCTACCCATCGGCGTTGATGCATATTAAGTTCCTTCTGATTAAAGATATGTTGTAGGCTCCTATGATCGGTGAAGATCGTACACTTGGAACCATACAGGTAGTGTGGCCAAATCTTTAACGCAAAAACAACTGCGCCTAGCTCGAGATCATGGGTTATATAGTTCTTCTCGTGGATTTTGAGCTGACGAGATGCGTAAGCTATAACCTTGTCTCGCTGCATAAGGACGCAACCAAGACCAAGGTTGGAAGCATCACAAAAGACAATGAAATCGTCGTTTCCGTCGGGCAATGTGAGAACAGGAGCATTGCAAAGCATGTGCTTGAGGGTTTGGAAAGCAGACTCTTGTTCAGTTCCCCAAACAAAAGGCTTGTCTTTGTGCGTGAGGGCGGTAAGCGGCACAGCGATCTTTGAGAATCCTTCGATAAATCGTCGATAATAGCCCGCTAGTCTGAGAAAAGAACGGACTTCAGAAGGGTTCTTAGGTGTAATCCAACTCTTAACTGCTTCAATCTTCGCAGGGTCGACGTGAATACCTTGACTATTAACAATGTGGCCCAGAAACTGAACCTCCTCCAACCAGAATTCACACTTGGAGAACTTGGCATAGAGTTGATTCCCTTGGAGTAGCTCGAGAACCAAACGTAGATGTTGCGCGTGTTCGGCTTTCGATCTGGAATAGATCAAGATATCGTCGATGAATACGGTGACGAAACGGTCGAGATACGGTTTACACACGCGATTCATCAGATCCATGAAAACCGCGGGTGCGTTGGTTAAACCAAAGGGCATAACAACGAATTCATAGTGGCCATAGAGAGTGCGAAACGCGGTTTTGGGTATATCTTCCTTTTGAATGCATAGCTGGTGATAGCTTGAGCGTAGATCGATCTTTGAGAAACACGTAGCACCTTGTAGTTGATCAAATAAATCATCAATACGAGGCAGGGGATAGCGGTTCTTGATAGTTAACTTATTCAATTCCCGATAGTCGATGCACATCCTGAACGACCCATCCTTCTTTTTGACGAAAAGGACTGGCGCGCCCCAAGGAGAGGTGCTCAGGCGAATGAAGCCTTTCTCAAGTAATCCCTGGAGTTGGTTCGATAGTTCACGCATTTCGGACGGTGCGAGGTGGTAAGGAGCTTTGGCAACCGGATTGGCTCCAGGAATGAGGTCGATACGAAAGTCGATATCACGACTTGGTGGTAGTCCTGGAAGATCATCAGGGAAAACGTTGGGAAATTCACGAACCACAGGAACGTCTTTCACCTCTGTCTTTTCTTTCTTTTCCTTCTCTGCTACTACAATGTTAGCCAAGAAAGCTCTGTATTCCTTGCGGAGATACTTGCTAGCTTGGACACAAGACATGAGTTTGAGACCTTTCGAAGCAGTTTCACCGTAGACGCACAATAGATCACCATTCGCGAGCGAGAATCGAATCATTTTATCGAAGCACACAACTTCAGCATGGTTTTCGCGAAGAAAGTCCATGCCTACTATGACATCAAAACTTCCGATTTGCATATAATAAGGTCGATTGGGAAGATGTGATTGTTGAGCTCAAGAGTACCATCACGAAGAACATAATTAACGGCGACAGTTCTTCCGGTAGCGACTTCAACATCGAACGTCGAGGGGAGATGGGAGCGTTTACGACTAAGTAGCTTCTCGAATTCGAACAACACAAAGCAATTATCGGCTCCAGTATCAAACAAACATGAAGCATAAATACCATTCACAAGGAACGTACCATTAACCACGTTGTTGTCAGCCTGGGCTTGGCGCACATTGATGTTGAAAGTTCGTGCGCGTGCTGCTTGTTGCTGTTGCTGCAGGTGTTGCTGTTGCTGCTGCTGAGGCTGCTGTTGCTGGGGCTCTTGCTTCACAACCCTGTTTGGGCACATGTTGGCGAAATGGTTAGGATCGCCACATGAGAAGCTGGCTCTGGCGTTGACCGCGGATGCCGGAGGAGCTTGTCGACCCTGAGGGGCGGTGAGTAGAGCTTGATGAGCAGGAGCTTGTCGAACACGGCAGTTGGTAGTGAAGTGGCCGTACATATTGCAATGAGCACAAAGACGGCAAGCGATGGTAGTCGGGTGGTGGTAGGTACAAGTAGGGCAAAGCGGGTGTGGCCCAGTGTATGCACGATTAGCAGGTGGTGCATTTGCCACAGGCGCCGCTACTTGACGCTGTTGGGCTGGTACAGCTTGTATCGGTGCAGCTGTGATCGCACAGTTCTTGTTGTTGGAGCTGTTCTTTCGCTTGTTCTTCCTCTTGTTGCTCGATGCGGTGGTGGTTTCAGTAGTTAGTGCAGCGATGGTAGCTTGATGCAGGTGATTTGAAGTTTTATCCCAGACACCAGCCTTGACCCGCTTGTCGTTGATTTCAGCGGCCAGTAGGTAAGTCTCTTCGATCGTCTTAGTCTTAGCCGCTTGCACAAAATATGCAACACAGTCAGGCAGGGCTCGGATATACTTCTTGATTGCCATGTCTGGAGTCTTGACTTGGTCAGGGCAGATGATGCTGAGCTGTTTGAAGCGAGCAGTGAGAGAAGCATTTTCACCTTCCTTCTGCTTTATGTGCCAGAATTCATCTTCTAACTTTTGGCGCTCATGAGGCGGGCAGAATTCTTACAGCATGACCTCCTTGAGTTCGTCCCACAACAGACCGTAGGCTGCATCGTTCCCTCGTTTGTTTCTCTCGGCCGTCCACCAGTCTAGTGCGCGGGACTGGAAGACGACGGTAGCATTTAGAGTGCGGAGATCGTCTGGGCAACCGCTCTGTCGTATAGTGACCTCAATGGAATCAAACCATTAGAACAACGCTGTAGGGCCTTCTTCGCCAGTGAATTCCTATGGCCCACAAGACTTGAACTGCTTGAAATTGAAGGCAGCCTTGGGGGTATCTTTAGGAATTTCGGTTCTCGACTCCTCAGATGATTTACTGACGTTCTCGTAGACATCACTCACGGCTTTTGCTACTTGTTTAGCGATGATAGCAGCAAGACGTTTGTCTCTCTTTTCTTGACGAGAAAGTGGTGTGTGACGGGATGATGGTCCAGTTGACATTGTCTGCAACAGACATCGTCATAGGTCTCAGACACATCATAGTCGAATCTCACCTCACACGTCTAACACTTACTAAAGCTTAGGAACACGCAATGTAACATGTATCACATAAATTCATTGGCACATAATCACAATTTCACATAAGCACAAAAGCACATAAGCACGTAGGCACGTAGAGCACAGAATCCACCAAAGCACATAATCATTTAATTGCAAGGGGCAGTCAGAATACAGAAACCTATCATTCAAAGTTTGCGAGCGTTCGAATATAGCGATTGCGTTTTAGTATATCGAGTAGTGTAGTATAAGCGTATAACGTAGCATGATGTCATCCACAATTCAGCAATTTGTTGGCGTTTTGAGATAGAAAGCAGTGCGAGTCGTGCGTGTCGATCGATGTGAAAGCAAAATTGAATAAATTTCCAAAATTTTAAACACATAAACAGGTAAATCCACATAAAACACATAAAATCAACGAATCATCAGAGTCGGCTATTGCGGGCTCAGAATCGAAACACGTAAAAATCGAGGAATAGATTGTCTGCGGCTATTAGACATCAACTACCCAAAGTGATTCGACTATTCACAAGGACTTGTTGTGCACATTTGACCTTTAGGGCAGTGCCTTTGCCTCGATTCTAGGGCATTGGGCAAGCATCCCGTTAGTCATATCGTGACTTCAGGTCGTTGGAGTCCATCGAGACTTTGGTGAGAGTTTTGTAAAATGGGCGGAACAAGTCGTCAAGGTTAGGGTTTCACCCATGGCTTAACAACTTCGCTCATGTTTTTGATAAAATAGAGGAGATTATTCATCAAAATACGGATTTAACTCCTGATTTGGCATAATTCTCCCCGTTTGTAGATAAAACGCGGGTTGATTAGGCAACTTTAGTCGATAGTTTGTGGTTTTCACACCTAATCTTGACTTAGTTTCTCCTTCATAGTTGAAAATTCGAGTGCAGTGGTAGTGTAGCATAAGCGAGAATAGCGAGAAACGGTAAGCTCATACATAATCCCTAACGGATATGCACAAGTCGGTCTATGGTTCCTAACTATAGACTAGGTCTCTAAGACATCGACTCGGACTAGGTCGAGTCTTGCCTAATTCCCTATAGTTATGGCTCTGATACCAATCTGTCACACCCTAACCGATGGCGGAAACATTGGGGCATGGCACTGAGCGAAACAGATTGTCCAGAAGTTTCCATAACAATTATCATTACCAATCAATTTAAAATAACATGTCCCATACCATGTCTCAAAAGGTAAACAAATTATTACAGAAAAAATCTAGGAAAATAGTTCTATTCCGACAACTCAGATTTTCAAATAGCGCAATTGTTTATCTGCTTCTAGAGACCCTTGATTTAATTTGTACAAACAACTATTTATTGGCCTCTAGAGCCTTATTCTAGCCTCGATTTCCTAGCAGATGTGCATCCTAATCACCTGTCACATACGTTAAAATAAAAGTCAATATATATAATGTAAAGGTGAGCATACAAGTCTGATAATAGCATATAGAATTTGAAATTCGTTTACGCATAACCAGCACGTACACGTAGTGAAAGGAGGCATGTTAGTTATCGACATAGATCCACCGATACCAATGACAGCGGGTTGACTGCCTGAGGCAGTTCGCAATACATGATTACCACCGTAATCCATGCAAGTAATTGTCCTTAACAACCCCTGCGAACAGGTGCTGAGTCCAAACTATAGTACTATCGTTGCTAAGACAGGTAGACAGCATTCCATGTGTAATCATAACCAACAAGCAATCATAAGCCAGGTATAACATGCATTAACGGTTAGCGTTCAAATAGTATTGAGTAGTGTGTTTATTGTGATTTGAATATTCGTAACGTATGTAACACCCAAAAGTGCGTAAAGCAAAAAGGGATTGAGTATACTCACAGCGATGATGGATTAAAGGGAGCGCTAGAGAGTAGGGTTAGCCTGATCAGAACGATAGCATAACGATAAGTGACGCGTAAAACGGTGTAAGGTGTAAGTGGCTCGGACAGTAGTTCGGTCGGATGGTAATCCGATCGGACGGTCCAGTCGTGCAGATGACAATCCGTTCGGATGGTCATCCGATCGGACGGTAGTCCGGTCGGATGACTGTTCGAGTGGATTGTTTCTTCCTTTGAGAAGGATGTGTTTGTGTATGATGGCTTGACCTTTGAAGTTTTCGTTGTAGTATTTTAAAAACATAGAAGTACCTCTACCTTTCAAGTCGGTCGATCAGACGGTCAGTCGTGCGGATGACAATTCGCTCGGATGGCTGTCCGGTCGGACGACGACTCGAGTGGCGGGGTTACTTAGTGAGAACAAATCCACAGCAGGTTGTCACACGGTCGGACAACAGTCCGGTCCGGTGGCATACTTAGTGCATTAAACATGTTGAAAATTGTTTAAGTGTTAAAGTCCAAGTATCTCATGATCCGAAGAGTAATCCGGTCGGATGGTAGTCCGATCGGATAGTAATTCGTTCAATACTCAAACTTCAGATAAAGTTGGTTAAGTGTGGGACCCAAGGTGCAAGTCGCTCAGAGAGCCGGCCGCTCGGATGGCTCATCCGTTCGGACTGTAGTCCGGTCGGATAGCACTCCGTCCCGGTTGTTCCGTTCGTCTTTCACTTAGCCGTTTTGATTGTTTGTCATTTTATCGAGACATTTTGACAACGTGTCAACCAACAGAACCCACCCATCTTGACCCAAGTGACCCGATCGACCAGGTATCACCCTAGATCGGCCAGTAAACCGGTTCGAGAACGTTGTTCTTGGTTAACCCGGAATCGGTGGTCTCATGAGTAGAATCCAGATCTTGAGCTAGCACACACTAAGAATAAGTAGAACACTAGAACAAGGTTAAATTCTATCGGTTTTTTAGTGCATTGAGTGTAAAAGAGTTGAAAGAAAGTTATAATCCATCTTTCAATCCTTTTTCACCATGAATGCGTCTAGATTTATGCAAGATCTTTGTTTATTTGTGTGGAAATCGGTTGGATCCAAGTTGTTCTTGGTGGATTGAAGCCAAAACATGAAGTTCATAAGAACACCATGATGACATCATCCTAGAACACCTCAAATCTAGTGATTTCACGGTTGAAAGTTAAGATTTAAAAGATAGAAAGGTGTAGGAGTGCGTGTAGATCAAGGATGTATAGATTTAGGACGAGATCTTACCGGAATCGAGAGAAATCGAAGTAAAGGTGAGGAGCACGGGCAGTTCGGACGTCAGATGCCAAAAGTAGAAAGTTTGAGAGTGACATGGGGTATTTATAGGGTTACCCAAAGAGGAAAGAGTGGGTCGGTCAAATGGCATCTCGCCCGGATGACGATCCGGTTGGATGTCATCTCGGTCGGATGGCAACCTGACACCACAATGAAATGGCACCCCGTCGGATGGCAATCCGGCCGGATGGCACTTGGTTCAGGTGTTCGGCGCGACGATTTTTGATATTTCGATTTCGATTGCGATCGATGCGAATGCGATAGAGTTTCCTATTCAAATTACTTTTAATCCCAACCATTCATATCTCACACTAACTCTTCTCCACTAATTATCATAGTTCGATTTCGATTGAGTTTGATTGCGATTCGAGTTTCGATTTACTACCACAAAATAAACATGCACAAGTAACACATAAGGCACACACACACGTATAACAATAACCAAAATGCATATTTTGAGTTGCGATTCGATCGCGATTCAATGTCCATTAGATTAGATTGATTTGGACTTTATCGCATTGTTACTTTCTATAGTTCACAGACGTAAGTCGATTAAATAGCGAATAACATACGCCGATTATTGTGATTATTGACACTTACTCCACATAATACAACTAAAATAAACACATAAAAGAAATTCACTATAAGTCAAGTCGCGCGAAATCGGTCGTTGACTTTGACCTTGACTTTGACTTTGACTTCAGAAACACGGGGGGTTACAAATGTGAACACAAACAAAAATACCTAAAAAAATCTAAAAACACAAAAATTAATATTTTTTAAATAAAAATCGCTATTTTTCGTCAATAAAAGATTAAAAAAATATTTTGAAGACTAAAACTAGCGATTTTTATTAAAAAAAATTGTTTGTTTTTTAGATTTTTTTATGTTTTTTGGAGGTTTAGCTTTATGGTATAGTTTTAGCATTTAGGTGGGGGGGGGGGGGGGTTAGGTTTTTTTAGGTTTTGGGTGGTATAAGAATTGATATGTAGGCATCATGATTTGAACTTGGGTATAATGTTTTGGGTTGTTTTGGCAAGAAAAACACCAAACATCACAATTTAAGAAACAATGCAATGAATTTTGGGCTTAAAACTTAAAATACCATGCCAAGAACGTTAAGTAGTGTGTTTTAAGTGTTAAACTGTGTCTTTTAGTTGTGTTTTAAATTTCACGCCCATAATACGATGCATTGTGTTTTAAATTATTATGTTTGGCGTTTTTCTTGCTAAAACAACCCAAAACATCATGGTTATGTCCAAAACATGATGCCTACATGTTAATTTATATGCTTTCTCACACTTCTCACGAAAGAGATTCCTGAAGGCTATAGCGAAAACCCACTTGAGTTATGTAAACTCAAGAAATCTTTGTAAAAAACCCATGTAAGTTAAACCAATTTCCCATTTAAACCGAATCAGATTTTATATGTGGTCTTGGTGTTCTGGGAGGGAAAAGATCATCTAGCTTATTATAATCAGTAGCTAATTCCCTTTGGTGAACTCTAAACCCTTTTTAGACTATTTCGGGGTGACATGCATACTTGATAAAGTGCATAAAGTAAAGCATAATTTCGAAAGCAAACAATATTATGAAAAGAAATAATTGGCTTCTTGCCGGAATGTTACCAGTGATGTTTTCAATTGCCCAACGAAATGTTTTAAAAGTTTAATGTTTAATTGAAACACAAACATGGCGTATGTAATGCTGTTAAAGGTAAAAGGATAAAGTCTTTCTAAGGCAATGTTACGTTACCAACGAACATTAATGACGTTTACTGACATGAGTATATGTTATGATGGGCGTTAGCAATAGCTAACGATATGAAGGGATGTTAATGACAGCTAACGGTATGAACGGATGTTGGTCACAACTAAGGATATGAAGAGACGTTAGTGATGGCTAACGATATGGACGGACGTTGGCGACGACTAACAATATGAACATGATATAAGGAAGTGCCTTCGTTGTTTGTCGATGGCTCTGTAGGAAAGTTACATATTAAACGACATTAGTGATGCTTAACGGTATGGAGTCATGATGATCACTCACGGGGTCAACGTTACCATAATGTTATATTAATTATGGAAATAGTCACTTAAAATGTTCACCTTCTTATGCATGGTAGCTATATGTTTGTTTTACTATTGCAAATCATTGTGATACGTATTTATTATGTTTTATGCAAAGTAGGTTATAATGAAATTTTTATATTTCATGTCAAAAAGTAAAAACTAAATTTATGAAAGTGCTGCACCAAAGTTATTCTGATAACACACTATCTAGTCTACACTTCTCATATCCTCTCTACAAGGTCTTACACCTTTTCATATTCTACAATCTAACGTGATTGAGAAAATGCATGTCGAGCTCTAGTCCTTGGATGCCTTAAGCAACTCTTTGTTTATTGATGGTCAAATGGTAGTTAGGGACAAAATATGAACATCCAAATTCGCCATATTTCATGTATGGTGGTGTAGAGCATCATCATTATACATGGCCTGTGTCTAGGGCCAGCTTGGAGGAGGGGTAGTCTGGGCGACCATCCGGGGTCCTAAATTAAAGAAATTAAAATATTGTGTTTGTAAGTAAAATTTTAAATAACATTGAGAATCTAGCATGATGGCAAGTTTGCACGCCCCTCACCTGTGAAATGTTTGTTCAATCCCTTGCATCACCATTACCGCGGGTTTTTTTTATTTCCCAAATTAATGAATCCAACTATTTGCCCAACAGATAACTTGTAAATACGAGTATCAAGTTGTAAATAGTTGTAAATACTCAAAGTTTATCTGAGTTTCTCGTGTCCTTGTGTGTTTGAGGAATTTTAAATACGAGTATCAAGTTTAATTATGAAAATTAAAGTTGTTTATAATGTTTAATTGCTTACAAATATCTCTTTTGATAGTTAGAACATGTTGTTTATGTTTAGTTATGATTATCTAAATTAACATAAAAAATAGGTATTGGTTTTTAAATATGAGTATCAATGTTTTGATAACTAATATTGTATATAACATTCAGTAGTTTAAAAATATCCATATGATATGATGATTAGAACATTTTGTTAATTTTTAATAATTATCTAGCCTAACTTAAAAATATCCATATATTGATTAGAACGTCTTGTTAATTTTATAATGATTATCTAGCCTAACGGAAAAATGGGTTATTGGTGTTTTTGATGAATTTTGATTTAAAGTAAAACTTTGTGTACGATGAATTGTTGGTGGAAAGTCATTATGATCAAGAGCCTGTATGGATTGGTGGTACCTCCCGCACATACTATTGAGTCGGCCGTAAATACTCTTAAATACTCGTATACCTCCAGCTTACATATATAAATCCTTTAAACCTTTCACCTCTATCAAAGAGAAAATACACCTTACCAGTATTACATCATGTCCTTGTCCTTTGAGGACATTTTAAAAAACTTGTTATATAGTTTTACTTTACAAATCCATAATGACTAGATATATCATAGCACAAAGTTAAACAACGTTGTTTTTCCTTAAACTATGGATAACTACATTTAAAAGTGATTCCTTGACTTCTCGGTGGTCAACTCAAAGATGGTCCAAACATGAACATCAAATATTTTTGTCGCAAAATTCCTACATATTTAATATATTTGCGACACATTTTCCAGGAAAAAAAAAACTTAATTTTGAGACAAACTTCCCATTTAATAGCAACATAACTAAAAAAAATCCTTGACTATTTCACTACGATCGTATTGTTCATAGTTAACGTAATCATGCTTACAAGGGGTATTGAAATTCGGAAATGGTCCATATGGATGCTCTTGACCGGACCTACGCTAGCTTTGTTATAGCTTGATGCAACTAACATATATCCGAATAATGAGTGTGCAAGACATGGAGATATTTTAAGATGGTGGCATTGATCCATGATCCCTAAAAGATGGATGATTGTTATGGTTAATGCTATTCCTTTTACTTTATATCATTATAGGCATCTTAAAAAAAACTGATCGTGAGTTTCTTGCAACCTTTTCGTTACCTTTGTCAATAGTGTTTGCTTGTTGACATGTTTGCTTTCACTAGTGAATCTTTTTTTTAGTCTTAAAAAAGGCAAAAAAAAAAAAAAAAAGATTAATATGTATATATTTTAGTTCATTTGATCAAATCAAATGAAACTAACATATATGATATATGTAAATTATAAAAGGTATTGCTTCATTAATTAGTCATTTCCGGCAACTTTTCTCATATAGAATTATCTTCACAAAAGGAGCATTTTCGATAGGGTCCTTTGTCATGATGCTTCATCGGTAGTTCTTCCTAGCATATATTTTGTAATTTTTTTTTATCTTTTTTACTTAATTATATAAGATTAAATATATTATTATTATTGTAATATTTAATCTTGTAGCCATTATAATCATTTATATTATCACTACTAGAAAACTGCTATTTTTCCTACCAAAATTTCCTATTCATTTCCTACGAACGAAAATGGCTACACATTTCCTACGAAATTCCGACGTATTAAAAAGGGTCTTAGTTTTGTGACAAAAAAAGCGACAAAAGAACGACAAATTGGTTTGCGTAGGAAAAGTGTAGGAAAATTCAGACCGATCTCCGACGGAATCCGTTTTCATTTTAACCATTAGTCGGAAATTCGTAGGAATTGTTATGCGTAGGAAAAGTGTAGGAAAATTCCGACCGATCTCCTACGGAATCCGTTTTCATTTTAATTATCGGTAGGAAATGCGTAGCAATCCAATTTATTATTAAAAAAAATTCATAATAAAATGAAATTACTGATATTAAAACATAAAGTTTTATTATTTATATCAATATATGTTATTTTTAAAATAAATTTATTTATATCCGTAGAAAAAGTGTAGGAAAATACCAACACAATTCCTACGAAATATGTTTCATTTCCTATCCGTAGGAAGTGTGTCAGAAATTATCGACAAATTGCTCACAAATTGCTCACGAAATATGTTTCATTTCCTATCCGTAGGTTTTTAATTAATATCCGTAGGAAATGTGTAGGAAAATATTGACTCAAATAGTATATATATAGAATTAAATCTAAGATATATCAGCTCCTGTATAGGAGGATAAACTGGTTAAGACACTTCGGTTATAACGTATAGGTCTCGAGTTTGATCCCAGGCACACACCGATCCAGGGGGAATTTCCCCTTTTTGGCCGATTTTTTTTCCCGTAGGAATTGTGTAAGAAAATTAAAATATATAAATATTATATAATAAATATAAATATAATTGTTTTAAGCACAAAATTTTAAAAAATAAATATTCCGTAGGAAATGCGTCGGAAAGTTAAGAAAATTAATTCCGTGAGAAATAAGTAGGAGAATTCTAACGAAACATTTGTGTGGGAAAGGAGTAGGAAATTCCGTAGGAAATGCGTCAGAAAAAAATTACCCACGAGCAAAATTCCCACAGCCCATTTTCGTGGGAAATCCGTGGGTAAACGCAGTTACCCACGGATTTCCTACGGAAATTGACGTGGGAAAAGTAGCAGTTTTCTAGTAGTGTATATAAGATCAAAATATATTAATAACCTATATATAAGGAGATTATTAGAAAGATAAAGGGTTAGACAATTACACAAACCTATTAACTCATAACATCAATCGGCTCTCTCTCCCAAAATCGAAACCTCCCTAGTTTTGGTTCATCACCATCATAATCTTACACCCTAAGGAGGAACCAGATCATCCTGACAAGAATGTCGAACTTAATGGCTGCATCTCTGCTGGCATGTCTGCTGTAACAGGTATGTTATTCATGTTTTCCATTATGTTTATATAGAACTGATCAACAAATTAATATAAATTAAACGCTTTATAGTTTTAGTTTTGGGTTGTTAGTAACCATGGATTGGCACTGGTTTTAGTTAAATGATTGTTGATCCAGTGTATATAATAGCTTCTTATCAATAAAAAGAGTCCAGAAAACCAATATAACATAATTTATTATAGATTATTTTAAAAATACAGCTTCAATTCTACCATAAATACTTTCGTAGTGATAATATATCGAACGACGCTATGCAACCAACGAATGCCATACATAATTTCATTGTAAATAATTTATAGTAATGCTTAGGGCTTATACCATTTGGTTGTTGTTGATTTTCTAAAGCATTTTTTTATATGGTGCATATGGGATTTAATATGCTAAATGATTTATAAATAACGTATTATGTTTAGTAAATCCATAGAGGTTACAGAAAGGATTAGTACAAAGTAAAAATTGTGATGAAGTAGTGGACTACTGATTTATAAAGATATTCATCATCTATTCATCTTCTAGAACCCTCATTGCTTCCTTTTGTTTTTTGAGTATTTGTGGTAACCTTTACTTCTTTTATTTATCAAGATGAATATATTTAAGAGTGGAACACAACTAAACATGTAAGCATAACATACGAGGTTAGGGGCTAGCCTCTCTGATGTTACTTAATTAGGCTAGATGGTATGAGGACCATCCCCACCCCATCTTGCCCCGGCGCCGCCTCTGCACACCATTTTCGCACCTCCGTCTGCAGACGTTCAAGCCGGGCCTCCCCTTTCTCACACACACACACACACACACACACACATATATATATATATATATAGAAACATGATCAGGAGAAAACGCTCAAAAGTGTGAGAATTGTGAGAACGCATCCTGGCGCAACACGTGTCACGTGGCATAGAGAAGGGCGGAGGGGCTTTTTTGTCCTATTATCTTCTCCTTTTCCAGTTCCGTTTTTCACAATATTGTTTTAATTTTGGCATTAACCAAATTCAATAATTAATGGCGTTTAATGGTTTCATGGTATTAACATTTTGGCGTTTATGACGATTTTCAAATCCTATGCCATTGGAACCCCAGGGGGGGTCAGGAAATCTATCTGGATGACGTTTTTTCAAGGCGTTTTAAACAAGATGGCCCATTGTTCTAATATTTTTATATACATTTTGGCGTTTGTGGTATCTTGGCGTTTTTACAATTGTAAAATTATATTACAAGCAGAGGGAAAAAATAGAAGCGAAGAAAATAAATTAAAAATCCTAATTGGATCTCTTTTCACAATCTTCACTGTCATCAGTCTCTCTCTTCTTTAATAGTACAAGAGTTGTCACCAAATATATGGTTTTTTATGTAAAACTTAACAAATTCATCGGTTTGATTATTTTTTGCCTGCTCATCTGTTGAAGTGACTTTTGTGGATGTTTGGGGACATAGATCTATGACATGTGGGTGGGTTTTTCGCTCTGATCTTCATCTTTATAATCATCCCACTCTTCAGTGTCATTGATCTCTTCTCCTCATCCAAGCCTTCTTCAAGAACAAAGAACACAAAATGACATATGACTGTCATCAGTATATTTTTCTTGAAGATTTGTCCGTCTCATGCAGCAAAATCTTACTGAGTTACTCCCCTCAGCTAACAATCTATTCAGTGAAACTTTACGAAGAACAATACTGAATATCCAAGAAAGCATATTAGCCATCTTTGATTTTTTTTTTTAATTTTTTGGTGTTTTACAGTGAGTGGTATTTAGTAGTATTTGGCGTTTGTTTTTTGTTTTTTGTTTTTTTTTTGTTTGATTAAAATGAAGTTGCTCAGAGTTATTATTTTATAGGATTTCTTTTGGCGATGTAGGTTAGGTGGTGCATTATTATAATAAACTATTCGTCGTTTCAGTTACTGTTTGTAATTATTGTTTCTGATAAGCTTTTATCTCTGATGTCTGTAACACATCCTGTCTTTCAAGTTTGGCGTTTTAGATTCTAATACAATAAATTTTCCGTCTCTTCATTTTTACTGTTTTTGTAGTTACTGTTTCTAGTTACATTTTCAAGTTTGGTTTTTAATTTTTTATGGGTTTTTTATAATACTTGTCCAAAGTAATTTTATTATAGCTTGGGAGTTTATGGGGCGTTTTATGGCATTATGGCGTTTTGACAAGCATTTTTCTGTGTGACGTTTTTATTATAAATGGCGTTGTTATTTATATAACAATCAAATGAAAAAGAAAATTAGAAAATAAAATACAAACAATTGATCTTCCAAATCTTCATTGTCAGCAGTCTCTTTCTTCTTTTAAAGCATCTTCACTGGTTGTTTCGACTTTCGTATGATTCATTTTAATTTTTATTCATCTTCAGCCTCTTTTTCTTGAAGATTTGTCCATCTCATGCAGCAAAATTTTATTGAGTTGCACCCTTGAGCTAACAATCCATTCGACGAAACTTTTTCCCGTAGAAGAATATAGAATTTCCAAGGAAAATTGTTTGATTTTTTAACTTTTTGGCGTTTTACCGAGAAAAAGATCGCCACTAAACAAAAGTACCTTAAACCTCTAAATTTAATAATGCTAAAATCAATAATGTTTTGTTGTATGAGATGGACAACATTGTTAATCATAAGTTAAGAAAGATGTCTAACAATGTTGTCCACCCCATGCAGCTAAACTTTATTGATAACAAACCTCAATAATGTTTTTGTATGTTTTGGCGTTATAAATTGGATGTGTTTCTAAGACGAGTGGTATATATTAGATATGGCGTTTGGGTTTTGGTTTGTTTTTTTATGGGAGGTCTGAGATGTTGTATATATAGGATGTTTTTAGCGGTTTTTTAGGCTGGATTTTATTATTATTAAGTTTGGCGTTTTATATCTAATGGCGTTTTAGATTAGGATGGTGTGTGGTATGTAGGATAAGGCGGGGAAACTAATGGCGTTTTATTCATGAGATGGCGTTTTGTATAGAGAAGTCAAAAGACCTTTTTACCCTTAATGAAGCGCACCACACTAATAAAAGTGATGTTATTTACGAAAACGCCACCGCGTCATCAAGTCCATAGATTGTTTTGATCTGACGATCCATAACTGTTCTCTCCGTTCTCACACTTTTCACCGTTTTCTCTAGATCCGTACCCTATATATATATATATAGGAGAAGGATCCGTTAGGAACCATCCTTAATTGCGATAACTAATGTGAACACAACCAAAAATATCTAAAAATCTAAAAGACACAAAAAAATTAATATTTTTTTTTATAAAAATCGCTACTTTTTGCTAATAAATTTTTTTTATACTAAAAGTAGCGATTTTAATAAAAAAAAATATTAAAAAAAATTTGTGTGTTTTTAGATTTTTTTAGGTTTTTTGGGGGTTTAGTTTTATAATTTAGTTTTTAGCATTTAGCTTGGGGAGGGGGGGGGGTGTTTAAGTTTTTAGGGGGTGGGGATTAGGTTTTTTTAGATTTTTTATTGTGTAGTGGATTTATTTTGTTGTGTTCACATTGGTTCTCATCATATATATATTTATTTTGTTAGGCTCATCCTCACACCCATCATACGTGACGAAGCATCCTTTTACGACTACTGATGCGTGTGAAGTGTTATATATATTAGGTGTATATTTTAAGCCCCTTTAACACTTATTTTTAGCCAAGTTTTAAATTTATAAAACACGATATTTTACTAACACTAAACACACATATGGGTAAGTGCACCCATCGTGAGCGTAGTATAGTGTGGTAAGATACCGAGGTCGTCCAAGGACACAAGAGCTTTTAGTACCGGTTTATCCTCAACGTCTAATCAAATCAAAAAGTTTAGAAAAAATGTTTTAAACTAAGAAAAATAAAAACTAACGAAAATGCTGAAAATAAAAATAAAAAGAAAAACAGATAGACAAGATGAATCACTTGGTTCCGACTCGTATCTAGTGTAACCTTTGATTATTTCCGCACTTTTGCACTATTTTAAGAGATTATCTTAGTTATTGTAGTAGGCCCCTCTTTTGAAGGTGACGTTACCCTCACCCAAGTAGTTTGAGTCAGCAAGGATACAATCCTAAAAGGGTGGATTATTGGAAGATAATTAATTAAGTTATTAATGCAAATTATGGTAGGCCCCTCTTTTGGAGGTGACGTTACCCTCGACTAAGTAGTCTGAGTCAGCAGGGATACAGTCCTAAATAGTCGGGTTATAGTATTAATAGTAGTTAACTTATGAGGGGATCAAAGAGTTTGGACCCCCGCCATCCAATACCGTTAAGTATTGAAGGAGGTCCTACTAAATTTGACCCAGGTCCATTGCAGGACCTCTAAACGCTGAACAATGGCAAGACCTTTACCAAACCGTTCCCTTAACCCCCGACCAGGTAGCCAACATACTTCCATATAGACCGTGGAGATATGAATGATGAAAATCTTTTATTTTATATAGACAGTAAAATAATGCCAAGACACCACGGACAAACGATAAGGAAAGATCACCTTCAACATAAGCAACTAGTTATTAAAGTCATTAATACAAAACCAAGTAAAAAGTGCAAAAGATTAGAAATAAAAAGTATTATACTAGACACTTTGTCTTCACCAAGTGATGTAAGAGACTTAGGAAAACATGGCCTTGATTGTCAAGAACTCTTACGATCAATCTTGGATCCCGAGACGACTCACACACTCTACGATGGACAATGGATGATGGTGTTATGGTGGTGGTGGGTAGTGGGTGAAGTGTGAGAGAGGTGGTGTGCCAAGGGATGGTTTGAGCTTGAGCCAAACACTTCTATTTATAGGCTGAACAGAAGCTTGGGCACGGCCCCGTGTCCACATCCTTCTCTTTCTTCATTTAATGCAGTTTTGTCTTTTTAGTTGACCTCGCCCCCGTGTCCGCTGAGCACGACCCCGTGGTGCAGAAGAATCTTTGTACTATGCAGATTTGCTGGATTGTGCGAATCTTATAGTTGACCACGGCCCCGTGTCCGCTGAGCACGGCCCCGTGGTGGGCAATAGAAGCTTCTACCACTTTGTCTTTTCTGCTGACACTTGGGCACGCCCCCGTGCTGGCTGAGCACGGGGCGTGTTCAGGCTTCTGATCTCTTGTTTTGCTTGGGAAGATGCTGTCGTGGGGTCTGGCATGTCACGTCTTGTTCCTTTTCTTGTATTTATGTTAGATTTTGATGTCTTTTTGCTTCTTTTGTTAATTTGAGCTCATTTAATCCTGAAAATACAAAAGGAAGACAAAAGCACACTTTTTTTCAACATTAGTACTAAAAAATTGTTAGTTTTATGCCTCATTTGATGAAATTTATATGTTGCATTTTTAACACATCAAATACCCCCACACTTGAATCTTTGCTTGTCCTCAAGCAAAACTCTTTAATATGTGGTTATTACACTCCCAAATGGAATGGTTAGAGAAGAAGGTTTTTGGGCTTTTCGTAGAGTGTCGGGATTTCCAAGATTCTTTATTTAATTTTATTTATTTACAATCCTATTCGTCATGATTTATTTAAAACTTTTCATAAGATAAATTACTTATTAGGGCATAACATGCCTCTTTAAAATTCTATTTATATACAAGTTCACATACCTCACGGGGATCACTCAACACTCGGCCGAAAATGTATTTTTGTGGATCACTCGAGAGCGGCATGGAACTTACTCCTACCATAGGCTTGCCAGGAAATCAATCCTCCTCCTTTTTAACTTATATACCTTTGTAAATATCAAGAGGACTTTGTGGGTGAAGGGTTAGGCTTGGGTTAAAGGTAGGTGGTTGGGTTGGTGGTTAGTGGTTAGTAGAAAAAAGGCGAAAAGCGTAACAAGTGTCGGTTTTCGTTAGACTTTCTATTTTTGTAATTTTTATTTTGATGAAGCTATTATTCAAACAAAGTTATTTTTGATGAACTTGTTTGTTTATTTTCTTTTGCTTCATCATTAACACAAAATTATATAATTTTTTTTTTTAAAAGTCATACGAAAAATCGAACTTGTTACTAAAACAAAGGGGTAAAAATGAAAAAGGTTTTGGTGGGTAAAAAGGTTGTTTGGTTTGGGTTATGAAATGAAAAGGTTTAGGCTCAAAGGGGCTAACTAGGGGGATTTTGGGTAGGTGGTAGAAAAAAAGAAAAATAATGGTGTAGAAATAAAAAGGGTTAGTCCTAATGCCTCCATCATTTACTTACTCGGGTTTAAGTTGGTAAGGACCGGGAATGTATCGTCATGGCAAGTTCTAGAGTCGTAAGAACCAAGCGGCTATTCACACAAGAAACGAAAAATGAGCATTTAGTTCTAATGATATGTAATTGTATGCTTAATAAAGGCTCAAAACTCACTTTTGTGGGAATGGGTTTTTATGTGATCAAGTATATATAATCAAATTTTAACTAAGCTTGTCATGCCTTTTCATAATTTTCTTATGTTGGTTCTTTTTATCACGACGCTATCGGTTGTAAATTCATAAAAATATAACCTTTTTAGAACTTGAAATTCCCGAGTTAAACCTAGACAAGAGAAAAAAAAATGAAAATTTTTGAAAAAATTTGGGGTGATTAGCGATTCCAATAGAGTTTTGTGTAAGGCTTGTATTTAGGACTTGTAAGATTCAAGGTTTTAACATCCCCCCCACACTTAAATTACACATTGTCCTCAATGTGTCCCAAAAATAAGTTTTTAGGTTGATTGAATGTGTAAAAAGGTGTGAAAAAGCAAAAAATTTTGTGTTACTGGTGACCTGGACACGACCCCGTGTTGGGTGGACACGACCACGTGCTCAGGTGCCAGTAACGAAAACTTACAGAAGGTGAACACGGGGGCGTGTTGGTTGGGCACGACCCCGTGTCTGTCAAGGTCTGCAGAATAAGTACAAACAGCAGGTTCAGGGGTGTGGGCACCACGACCCCGTGTGGACAGTCTGCAAAGTTGAAAAACAGGTTTCTTTCTTCGGTTTTCCTGCTCCGGCTTTAGTAGTACTAATGTTTAGCACTCTAAGCCTAGTATGTACCTGCTTAATCAATAAACATCCTACCATACCATAGCAAACATTCTACTTTTACCAACATTCAACATCCATGTCAAAGTTAAAAGAAAAATAAATGCAGAAAATAAAAGAAGTTAGGGAAAGTAAATTGTTCAACACTTGGCACGCATGCCATCAATTGTTCAAGATAAAGAAGGGTTAACCTGGGAAGTCATCAACCAGCCGCTTCCTCCTCCGCTCCTCCCGCCTATTCCATGGCATCGTCATCGTCATCATCATCATCATCATCCCCTCCATGGCGTGCAATGTGGTCTCGTATATATCCAACATCATCTTGGATATCGGATATATTTCTTTCGATAGCTCCGACCCGGTGGTACGTGTTGCTCGCCATGTTGTAAGTGTTCCTGGTGCACATAAGGTTTTCCTGCAACAAATCATGCAAACTTTGGAAATTAGGAAAACCGCCTCCTGAGGAGGATTGGCCCGGATCACCTTGGAGTTGGTATTGGTACTGATGATGTTGCGGAGCTTGGAGGACAAGTGCTTCTTGCGGGTTCCATGCATGACCTTGCATCCTTTGAAAGCTCACCGTCCCGTCTTCCGCCTCATAAATCAGGTTCATTGAGCGGCATATGTGTATATCCACCATACCCGACCATGGGCTCCTCTCAAATGACCTAGGTATATGGGCGAAGTGCCTAAAGAGACGGTACACCCATCCCCCAAAGAAGATAGGAGTCGGTGCACTAGCAAGGCGGTTATGATGCATGTTTCGGAGCATGAGTAACGGAACATCGAGCGGCCTGCGGTTGTGGATGCAGTGGAGGACAACCAAATCTCTTAACCCAACGACGCCACTACTATCATGCCTTTGGCTAAGAGAGTAGCCGAGGAGCCTATGGATGTATCTGTAGAGCGGATCCCTCAGCTTTGTACTCTTAGTGCTGCTCGGATTGTAGTACCCTTCACCAATCTGAGCCCAAATGGCTTGGCGTTCGTTTTCACCTATCTCTCTTATTCCTCCAGTATTTTCTTCGTTTCCCGCATCCTCTTCCGCATACAACCCGACAATCGACCCAAATTGTGCCATAGAGATCGAATACCTCGTTCCGCCACATCGGAATGATACCCCGTCATTGTCGAACGGGTCGCACCTCGAGTTGAATGTGAAGGTGCTATAGAACTCCAAAGTGCATTCGTGGACGGAACGGAGTCGAGTTGTTAAGGCGACTCTGAGTGGTCCTGTGACAATGTTGTTGAAACGGTCGATTTGATTCACCATTGTTAACAATTCCGTGCATGCTTGCCTCGGGTATTCCTCCGGCCTTGTTTGAAGTATCTCGTATCTAGCTCTAGCATCGAGCTCATTGGCGTTGAATCTTGTGAACTTCCTAGCCATCAGGTATGATGTTGGTTTCATTCTTCCATCGTTTGAAACGAAATCTCTTCCTCTTCATCCTCAATGAATCCTTGATAAAGTTTCAGCCGTTGGCCATTGACTTTGAATGGAGGCCCATTTCGAGATTTAATTTCTACTGCACCGTGTGGGAAAATATGGGTGACTGAAAAAGGTCCTGACCACCTAGACTTTAATTTACCAGGAAATAATCGAAGTCATGAATTAAACAAAAGAACTAGATCTCCTACCTGAAAGTCATTAGGTTTAATGTGTTTGTCATGCAATTTTTTCATTCTTTCCTTATAAATTTCAGAGTTTGAGTATGCATAATTCCTAAGCTCGTCTAATTCGTTTAATTGACAAAAACGATTTTTACCAGCAAATTCTAAATCTAAGTTTACATTTTTGATTGCCCAGTAGGCTTTGTGTGCGATTTCTACTGGCAAGTGACAACTTTTTCCATAGACTAGCTTATATGGGGTTGTACCTATTGTTGTTTTATAAGCAGTTCGAAAAGCCCATAAAGCATCATCTAATTTATCTGCCCATTCCTTTTTATTTAGCCCTACGGTTTTTTCGAGTATTCGTTTTAAACCTCTATTAGTCACTTCGGCTTGTCCGTTTGTTTGAGGGTGATATGCTGTTGAGACCCGGTGATAGACCCCATATCTTGTTAAAAAAATTTCGAGTTGATGGTTGCAAAAATGGGTACCTCTATCACTTATTAATGCTTTAGGTGTGCCAAAACGAGAGAATAATTTTTTTCAGAAATCTTACCACGACTCTTCCATCATTTGTTGGAAGTGCCTCGGCCTCGGCCCATTTAGACAAGTAGTCTACTGCCACAAGTATATATTTGTTTCCTTTCGATGGTGGGAAAGGTCCCATAAAGTCGAGTCCCCACACATAAAAAATTTCACAAACAAGAATGCCATTTTGTGGCATCTCGTTTTTGGAAGAAATATTACATGTTCTTTGGCAAGCATCACATGTTTTGACAAGACTTTGGGTGTCTTTGTAAATGGTTGGCCAATAAAATCCTGAATCGAATACCTTTCGTGCGGTACTAGCGGCACCATGATGCCCTCCGTATGGACCTTCATGACAATGGCGGAGAATTCTTCGTGCTTCGCTACCATGTACGCATCGTCGGACGAGTTGGTCGGCACACATTTTGAAAAGATAGGGATCTTCCCAAAAATAGTGTTTCACATTGGCAAAGAACTTTTTTCTTTGATGATGTGGCCACCCTTTTGCGACTATACCGCTAGCTAGGTAGTTAGCATAGTCGGCGTACCATGGTTCCTCCTTATATTCCACCATTTCCAGGGACTCAGTTGGAAATTTTTCGTTGATTTGATCGTCCCTGGTCGCCTCCAAAGCTGGGTCTTCTAAGCTCGAAAGATGATATGCTGCGGTATTTTCTGCTCCTCTTTTGTCTCTGATTTCAATGTCAAATTCTTGGAGGAGTAGAATCCACCGAATCAAACGTGGTTTTGCGTCCTGCTTCTTGAAGAGATATCGAATGGCTGCATGATCTGTATAGACTATAGTTTTAGAAAGAACAAGATAAGAACGAAATTTATCAAAAGCAAATACCACAGCTAGTAATTCTTTTTCAGTTGTTGTGTAATTTTCTTGTGCATCATTAAGTGTTTTACTAGCATAATAAATTGGGTGGAAATGCTTTTCTTTTCTTTGTCCCAAGACAGCTCCAACTGCAAAGTCACTAGCATCACACATGATTTCGAAAGGAAATTTCCAATCAGGCGCTATCATGATAGGTGCATTGAGTAACATTTCCTTTAAGGTTAGAAATGCTTGGTTGCAGTCCTTGTCAAAGATAAAAGGAGCATCTTTTTCAAGTAATTTCGTTAGAGGCCTTGAGATTTTAGAAAAGTCTTTGATAAACCGTCTATAGAATCCGGCATGCCCTAGGAAACTTCTGATAGCTCTTACGGAGGATGGAGGTGGTAATCTAGAAATGGTGTCTATTTTGGCTCGATCCACCTCCATTCCTTCGCTTGAGATCTTGTGACCGAGTACTATTCCCTTTGTTACCATGAAATGGCATTTTTCCCAATTAAGGGCGAGGTTAGTTTCCTCACATCGGGATAGCATTCGTTCAAGGTTATCGAGGCATTGGTCGTATGAATCCCCAAAGATAGAAAAGTCGTCCATGAAGACTTCCATTGTCTTTTCTATCATGTCATGGAAAATGGCTACCATGCAACGTTGGAATGTTGCGGGGGCATTACATAGACCAAACGGCATGCGTCGATAAGCAAAAGTTCCATAGGGACATGTGAAAGTTGTCTTTTCTTGGTCTTCGGGTGCTATCGGGATTTGAAAGTAACCTGAAAAACCATCCAAGAAACAATAAAATTTATGACCGGATAATCTTTCTAACATTTGATCAATGAAGGGTAAAGGAAAGTGATCTTTTCTTGTTGCTTCATTTAATCGTCTATAATCTATACAAACTCTCCATCCTGTGACGGTTCTTGTTGGTATTAATTCATTCTTTTCGTTAGTTATTACCGTCATACCTCCTTTCTTTGGAACTACTTGGACGGGACTTACCCAAGGACTATCGGAGATAGGATAGATAAGTCCGGCGTCAAGTAACTTGATGACCTCGTTTTTAACCACTTCTTGAACATTTGGATTCACTCGACGTTGTGGTTGTATGACCGATTTGTAGTCATCATTCATCAAAATTTTGTGTGAGCACATAGAAGGACTAATTCCTTTTATGTCTACAAGTTTCCAAGCTATTGCATTTTTATGTTTTTTCAAAAGACTAATTAATTTTTCTTTTTCCAAGCTATCTAATTTAGACGAAATAATTACAGGTAAATTACCCTCTTTGTCTAGAAAAGCATATTCCAAACCTTTTGGAAGTTCTTTGAGCTCAAGTGGTGGGTCGTTAGGAGACTCCTTATTTGGTTGCTCATTTCGATCAAGAACTTTAAAAGTTTGTTCTATGGCGACCTCTTCTTCAACAAAGTGGTCAATCTCTTCACTTGTATCGGGTGGTTCATCTTCATCTTCAATTAGGGGGTCATTATTGCCGAATGGATATTTCATTGACCATTCGAGATCGTCACTTCTTTTAAATGCCCCTAATTGAAGAGGTAGATTGTTGAACTTCCGGTTTTTCAAAGCTTCGTGAGTTTTTACAAATGGTCGTCCCAACATTAGAGGAGCGTCATCGAGGATGACAAAGTCGGTCGGGATTACCATTTGATTTGTTTGAACCAATACATCCTTAACTATACCGATTGATTTTATTACCTTCCGATTAGATAGAAAAATGGGTATTTGAAGTGGAGAAAAATCACTAATACTTAATTTTTCGAAAATGTAATTAGGCATTATGTTAACACAAAGATCTTTATCGATTGTGACATTACTAATAAATGAATTTTGAAAGAAACATGGAACCGGTGTAATGTTAATTTCAAATGGGTCTTCTTTTATTAGCGAAGTTTGATCATTAGTTAACTTAACACTTACCGTTTCGTCAATTTTTGTGTTAGTGTTTAACTCTTTTAAAAACTTAGCATGAGTGGATACTAAACAATGATTTTCAAAAGAAGGTGACTAGAGATTAATTTCTTCAAAATTAGACTCTTCTTGAATTTTACCTTTGTCGGACTCACCTTTTTCGTTGTTTAACTCATGTGTAGGTTTTTCACTTATTTGTTCTTCCATTTTTACACTTTCAGTTATCTCTTCTTTTTTTTAATTCTTCTCTTGCGCGGGACTCCTCTTCCCTTGCGCGAGATTCTCTTATACAGCGATCGATAACTCTTATGTGTTCTAATATCCTATCGGTTACTTCGGTTATAGAAAAAGAATCGGGATTTTCAAAGCTTGAATCCGGTTGTTCGACCCTTTATTCCTCATAATACTCATGTGAAGTAGACGGTTCGCACCATTGTTCTTCATTATAAGCATATGATGGATAAGGTTCGTAATTTTGTTCTTCATAATACTCATATGAGGTGGGTTGTTCACGCCATGGTTCCTCATAATAAGTATACGAAGGTGGTGGCTCATATCTTGGTTCCTCAAAGTATGAGTACGAAGGCTCATACCTTGGTTCATCAAAATATGAGTATGAGGGAGGAGGTTCATACCTTTGGTCTTCATAGGATGTGTATGAAGTCGATGGCTCGTACCTGGGCTCCTTATAGTAGGTGTATGAATTGGATGGTTGATATGAGTGACTATTTTGCACTGAGTGTGTGTTACGACAATTAGTGCAATAATTACCCCTATAATCATCCTCCTCATAGGTGTAGTTGTAACCTCCTGAGTATTGATCCATAAGAATCACTCAGCAGACCACAACCAAGTCTCGAGATCAGAAAACAAAAATAAAAACGGAAAAAGAGGCTGGACACGACCCCGTGTTGAGTGGACACGGCCCCGTGTTCAGGAACTGTATCTGGGCGTTTTAATTAAATTTACTGATTCCGTTGAGCACGGGGCGTGTTCAGTGAACACGGCCCGTGTTCAAGCTACTGTTACTGGGTGTTTTTATGAAAATGTGCAGCACGGCCCCGTGTTCAGTGAACACGGCCCCGTGTACAGGTTACTGTAAATGCAAATCTAAACTAAAATGCAGAAAAAGTGTGCGCGTTTTGAAAAGGTTTTGAAAAACTGATTAGGCCGTCGATTTTAAGCTTTCTTTAAATCCTTGTGTCCCCGGCAACGGCGCCAAAAACTTGATGCGTAGTCGAGTGTTATATATATTAGGTGTATATTTTAAGCCCCTTTAACACTTATTTTTAGCCAAGTTTTAAATTTATAAAACACGATATTTTACTAACACTAAACACACATATGGGTAAGTGCACCCATCGTGAGCGTAGTATAGTGTTGGTAAGATACCGAGGTCGTCCAAGGACACAAGAGCTTTTAGTACCGGTTTATCCTCAACGTCTAATCAAATAAAAAAGTTTAGAAAAAATGTTTTAAACTAAGAAAAATAAAAACTAACGAAAATGCTGAAAATAAAAATAAAAAGAAAAACAGATAGACAAGATGAATCACTTGGTTCCAACTCGTATCTAGTGTAACCTTTGATTATTTCCGCACTTTTGCACTATTTTAAGAGATTATCTTAGTTATTGTAGTAGGCCCCCTCTTTTGAAGGTGACGTTACCCTCACCCCAGTAGTTTGAGTCAGCAAGGATACAATCCTAAAAGGGTGGATTATTGGAAGATAATTAATTAAGTTATTAATGCAAATTATGGTAGGCCCCTCTTTTGGAGGTGACGTTACCCTCGACTAAGTAGTCTAAGTCAGTAGGGATACAGTCCTAAATAGCCGGGTTATAGTATTAATAGTAGTTAACTTATAAGGGGATCAAAGAGTTTGGACCCCCGCCATCCAATACCGTTAAGTATTGAAGGAGGTCCTACTAAATTTGACCCAGGTCCATTGCAGGACCTCTAAACGCTGAACAATGGCAAGGCCTTTACCAAACCGTTCCCTTAACCCCCGACCAGGTAGCCAACATACCTCCATATAGACCGTGGAGATATGAATGGTGAAAATCTTTTATTTTATATAAATAGTAAAATAACACCAAGACACCACGGACAAACGATAAGGAAAGATCACCTTCAACATAAGCAACTAGTTATTAAAGTCATTAATACAAAACCAAGTAAAAAGTGCAAAATATTAGAAATAAAAAGTATTATACTAGACACTTTGTCTTCACCAAGTGATGTAAGAGACTTAGGCAAACATGGCCTTGATTGTCAAGAACTCTTACGATCAATCTTGGATCCCGAGACGACTCACACACTCTACGATGGACAATGGATGATGGTGGTGGATGATGGTGTTATGGTGGGTGGTGGGTGAAGTGTGAGAGAGGTGGTGTGCCAAGGGATGGTTTGAGCTTGAGCCAAGCACTTCTATTTATAGGCTGAACAGAAGCTCGGGCACGGCCCCGTGTCCAGTGGGCATGGCCCCGTGTCCACATCTTTCTCTTTCTTCATTTAATGCAGTTTTGTCTTTTTAGTTGACCACGCCCCCGTGTCCGCTGAGCACGACCCCGTGGTGCAGAAGAATCTTTGTACTATGCAGATTTGCTGGATTGTACGAATCTTATAGTTGACCACGGCCCCGTGTCCGCTGAGCACGGCCCCGTGGTGGGCAATAGAAGCTTCTACCACTTTGTCTTTTCTGCTGACACTTAGGCACGCCCCCAGCTGGCTGAGCACGGGGCGTGTTCAGGCTTCTGATCTCTTGTTTTGCTTGGGAAGATGCTGTCGTGGGGTCGGGCATGTCACGTCTTGTTCCTTTTCTTGTATTTATGTTAGATTTTGATGTCTTTTTGCTTCTTTTGTTAATTTGAGCTCATTTAATCCTGAAAATACAAAAGGAAGACAAAAGCACACTTTTTTTCAACATTAGTACTAAAAAAGGGTTAGTTTTATGCCTCATTTGATGAAATTTATATGTTGCATTTTTAACACATCAACTACCCTCTCCTAGAGATGGGTATATCCGGTTCTTTTTAAGAACCGGAACCGGTTCCAAACCGTACCCGGTTCTTGAATGAGTGTCAATGGAACCAGTTCTTGGTGTAACCGGTTCCAGTTCCTACGCGGGTTTTAACCATTAAAACTAGAACCGAGTGTAACCGATTCCAGGTAGGGTTGGAACCGGTTCTTGGTGTAACCGGTTCCAGTTCCTTCCCGGGTTTTAACCATTAAAAATACTGTAGGAACCAGTTTCCTACCCGGGTTTTGAACCGGAAAACTCACATTAAACCCGAATCGACCCGAGGAAAGATGCGTGGAGGGTTTGAGAATTGATTTTCGTTTTCTTTTATTTGATTTTGATAACTCGTTTCGTTAATCTTTTATGTGTTATCAAATTACGAACCTGATAAACTCATCAAATGGCTTTCTTCTTAGTTGTAGTTTTCTTGTGTTCTTCTGTATTTGCTCTGTATCGCCATATCTCACCTCAAACACAACTTGCAGAGGTCAACTCTGGCTACCGAAAAAAGCTACAACGTATGTAATTTCACTCTTTTGTATTCATCCCAACGTCTCTACCGTCACGCTGATGCTGGTTTTGATCCGGATAGAAACCGGGTATGAATCGGGTACAAACCTACGGGTAGGAACCGGGTCCGGGTAGGAACCAACGAGTTTTTTGAACCCGGAACCGGTTCTTCTATAAGACGGGTAGGAACTGGAACCGGTTATTATGCCCATCTCTACCCTCTCCGAGACTGAGTAGCCTTATATTCTTTGTATTTTTTTTTAGTAAATTGCCAAAATCGTCCCTGAGGTTTAGGCATTTGTCAGTTTCATCCAAAAATTTTTTTTTTTTTTACCATATTGCTCTTCATTTTTAGGCTAATTTGTCATTTTTATCCTAACGTCTAACTTTTTTTGTCAGAATCGTCCCTAAAGTTTGGAATTTCTTGCCATTTTCCTCAATAAATTTGCCAAAAAAATAACCCAAATTAGACATTTGAATGAAAATGACAAAAAAATCTTAAAGGTGAAGGGTAATATGATACAAAAAAATTGTCTTGAATGCAACTGGCAAATATGGTCAAACGTAGGGACGATTTTGACAATTTAATTTTTTTTTTTTTTTTCTCAAAATCAGGGCGAACCAACGTTTATTACAAGGTAAGTCCCGTGATATAGGAAACTAATATTTTTTTAGCTTGATTAAAAGGAAGACGTATTTTACTATCAGGCGACTGACAGACAAGCTTTAGTTTCAAACCAAAATCATAACAGAATTAAATTAAATAAAAGCCCAACTACAAATTACCCAGCCCACTATAACGGATTTTTATACTATGCTCAGCATTTTCTTTAGCCCACAGAAGAAGCCATCATCAAAATTCAAAATGAAGCAGGATTAGAGGTGTAAAAGAAACTGGTTTTTGGGCCTGCCAAACCAATTCAGAGCCCGATCAAAAGCCCAGAACAACCGGTTTTGGCCAACCCGGTTAGGGCCCCAACCCTAACCGGCGGTTTGCTTGGCATCAATTTGCGATTTCTTGGGTCAATCGGTTTATGAAAAGAATCGATTTGGGATGAAAAAATTGCTGAAATTCCGTTTAAGAGTTACAAAAAAAAAAAAAAAAAACAAATAAGAATTTGTCAAACCGGTTTTGAAAAATTGGCAAACAAGCTACAAAAAAAAAAAAAAAAAAAAAAAAAAAAAAAAAAAAAAAAAAAAAAACCTTTATTAAATGCTCAAAAACGCTTATTTACCCCCAAAAAACCCCTCAAATGGCTGGATCAAGTATACAATCTTCTGTTGGTTGTGGTGCAAAAGCAAGTGACTCAGTCACGGTGGTTCAAGTTATTCCTACAAACAGGAACAAGAATACTTGGTGCAACTTTGAATTATGTGAAATGTCGAGCGGTCCGAACAAGACTCGCTGGAAGTTTGTGGGTTTTTTTTTTTTATTTATTTTTTTTTTGTGCAAAAGATGCAAACTCATCTTTGAGAAAACACATTGCCTTGAAATGTACGTTTATGCTTCGATTATGCAAACTCAGTTGTTTTTTTTTTCAAAAGATGCAAACACAACGTTATATTCGGAATTATAATAAAGTGTAAACAACGTCAATTTACCAAAAAAAAGTAAAAATAAATGTGACGTATCTTTGGTGAAATGTACGTTTTTGCTTCGATTATGTGTACATTACCATTCACAACCCGGTTTTGAAAAAAAAATATATCTAGACATATATAAAAATATGCAAGTCACAACGACATGTTAAAACGTCGTATCCGGAAAATTTAAAAAAACAACACAAAATTTGTCCAAAATTAATCATAATAATAAAACAATATCAAAATTATATATTACCACTCATAGTCCGGTTTTGAAAAAATATATATCATGTCACCATCATCATCGTACTCAGTAAATCTCACCAATAGCAAAGCAAATGTAGGGTCTGAGAAGGGTAAGATGTAGACAGCCTTACCTCTACCCCGTAGGAATAGAGAGGCTGTTAACTGCTTCCAGTGAGACCCCCGGCTCGATAGTAGTTTTGCATCAAGCCTTGGACATAAGGAACATAACACTCAGTAATCTGGACAAACACCGATTAGTGCATGTACCCTTTTGTCTTTAAGCTATCAACGCCACCACATGATCCATGATTAACCGTCCTCAGTTTTCATCGTTATTTTCACGAAATTAGTAAAATAACGTTAAAATTAGTGCACTTTTTTAACGTTAAATGTTCTTTTATAACATTTAGGATCATGTCACCACGTATCCTATATGTTATAAAAAAAACAAAATATGATCAAAATAAATCATAATAATAAAACCAACAACATCAAAATTAATTCTATTAATTAATAAAACGTAAGTTAAAAACAATAATACATGTGTTTTACTATAATAATTATAATTTTGCTATATCCTAAATGTTATAAAAACATAATATGATTAAAATAAATCATAATAATAAAACTAAATAATTCTATTAATTAATAAAATGTAAGTTAAAAAATAATTATATATGTGTTTTACTATTATACAATAAAAAAAGCTCAAAAAATTATAATAATAAATAATTATAATTTTACTATCCGTCACAAGTTAGAATTAGAATTAGAATTAATATGTATAATATATATGTATATTTTAATTTGAATTTTCAATTAATGTTTTCCTAAGTTTTAAAATATTAAATAATAGGAACATTTTAGTTTTTTTTTTTTGTTAATTTATATATTAAAATAATAAATAACGTATTTAAAACTTTTATTTTAAAACAGGTTTGGGTCGAACTGGTTTTAAACCCGACCCAAATCGATTTGAGTGGCTTAAAGTTTTCACCCCAAAAATCGACCCTAAACCCGAATAAGTTTGGGCCAAGCCGGTTTGAGCTCAAAGTATGATGGTTTACGCATTACAACGTTAACATGTTTTAGAAACACCCCTAAACAGGATTGCAGGAAATACGTGAGAACAAAGACGAACTGTCTAGCGAATTGGAAAGTCAGTGGAGCATACATTTTCACATAATTAATATTTTAAACAACTTTTTGATTATTTTTTTTTATAATTACTTTTTGATTACTTTAATTAACTTATTAGTTCCGTTTTAAATATTCTTGCTTCGTAATTCCGTTTTAAATATTCTTGCTTCGTGTATTCAATAATACTTTATATGAAAGTGTTTTGTTTTTTTAACGGCAAATTTCTTTTGTTTTGAGTAATTTGTTATTTGGTCTTTATACTTCGTAGTTTCATATTTTATTCTATTCATAACAAATGAAATTTGTGAACTTGGTATGTATTGAACTTCTTGATTAAGTTTATTTTCGTATTTATTATTGAGTTTTTAACCTAGTCGTTGATAACTGACGTCTGACTATATAGTTAATTTATTAGTTGGTTAAAATTAGAAAGTAAGGATTCTTTGTCATAAATGATTTTTTTTATCATCTAAATCCAATAAGATCCTACTTCATTTCCATGAAACCGGGGCTATCTCGAAAGGTTGTAGCTCATCGTTTATTGCTTTGGTCCCCAAATGTAAAAACCCTATTGGACTTAATGACTTCGGGCCAATCAACCTAATCGGGTGTATTAGCAAGGTTATCTCCAAGGTCCTTGCTAATAGGCAAAAATTGGTGATCGGTTTGGTAGTCTCGGAGGAACAATCGGCTTTCTTATCAGATCGAAACATCTTGGATAGACCCTTTAATCGTCAATGACCTTATTCCGTGGTTAAAAAGGAACATATCACAAGCCTTTCTTTTCAAAGTTGACTTTGAAAAGGCATTCGACACTATTAATTGGGGTTTTGTACACTCGATTCTTAACAAAACGAACTTCCCACCTCTTTGGCGTAAATGGATCAAAGGCAACTTTCTATCATCCAGATCTTAGGTTATTGTGAACGGGTTTCCGACAGAAGAATATCAATGTCATAAGGGGTTCGACAAGGTGATCCCCTTTCGCCTTATATGTTCATTCTAGCTATGGAGGCTTTCTCTAGCTTCATAACTAGCATTTCAGCCTTGGGTATCATCAATGGGGTTACTTTACCAAACGGTGGCGGTACCATCTCGCATCTCATCTTTGCGGATGATATCATGCTAGTGGGAGAGTGGTCGTCTCATTCTATAATATATATATATATATATGCAGATTTTTAAGGTGTTTTTACCTCGTATTGGGCTAAAAATTAACTTTCATAAATCTTGTCGATTTGGTATTGGAACCACTTGGGGTGAAACACTTAATATGGATGAAATACTCAATTGTAAGGAATGGGCATTACCCTTTACTTACCTCGGGCTCCAAGTAGGCGGAAACATGAATCGGTATGTAACTGGACACTAGTTATTGAAACCTTCCAGTCAAGACATTCACTTTGGAAAGTCTCAACGCTCTCAATTGGTGGAAGGTTAACTCTCATCAAATTTGTATTAGATTTGCTTCCCATTTAGTACTTTTCGTTATACCTTGCACCATTGAATGTGATTAACAAGTTAAAAAGTTTGAGAAGAATTTTTTTAGGGAGGCTCGGTGTACAAGAACAAAATGGCATGGGTTCGTTGGGACAAAGCCACTGACACAATTAAAAACAGGGGTTTGGGCTTGGGGTCGCTTAAAAACATCAATAGTGAGCTCCTTGCAAAATGGGCGTGGAGGTACAAAACCGAATTCGAAAGATTATGGAGGAAGGTAATCTCGGCTTTACACTTCAACGACAAAAACAGAAGTTTTCTTCCTATAAAAAAAGGCCTCTCGGGGGTCTGGAACAACATCTACAAAAAGGAGCATATTTTAAAAAAAGATAATGTGCTTTTAAATCACCTTATCAAAGGCTCGGTGAGTAATGGGAAGGATATTCAGTTTTGGGTCGATGCATGGGCCGGAGATGTGCCCTTTCAACACAAATTCCCAAGACTTTTTGCACTCGAGAAGGTCAAAGGATGCAGCGTTTGTGTTAGGCTTCAAGATCCGGGTTCCGACATTAACTGGTGTTGGAACCGTACTCCTGCCACAAGTCAAGAATTGGATGAATTACAAGCTTGCGAGTCTCTCTTATCCCATTTTACATTGACTGATGCCGAGGATGGTTGGAGCTGGAAAACAGATTCAAAAGGAGTTTTTTTCAGTCAAGTCGGTCCTCAACAAACTCTCCCCATGCATTCCCCCCGGTGAAGCTGTGTTGCCTTTCGTATGGAATAACTGGCTACCGCGTAAGGTAAACGTTTTCGGTTGGAGGATGAACTTGGACATGTTACCTACAAGGATGGCTTTTGCTCAGGAGGAATATTCAAATGCCATCGACCTTATGGCCTCTATGTGGAGAAAATGACGAGACGGTGGAACACTTCTTTACGGCATGCATGGTCTGTTATGTGGTGTGGCAATGCCTCGCAGCTTGGGCCAAGATCCCCCCTTTGTATGCCTTCTCGGTTTCGGACCTACTTCATGCCCATATACATCTTAATGTTCCGGAACCGAAGCAAAAAATCATCCAGACTATCATCCTGCTTGGTTGTTGGTTAATATAGAAACATCGCAATGAAGTAATTTTATCAAGCAAGAGGGTGGAAGTTCACAAGATACTAGAGGACGTCAAGGTCGTCGGGTTTTTATGGGTTAAAAGTAGAGCAAAATCGATATCAATAGATTGGTGTAAATGGTGCAACTTCTCATTTGTGTAAATCCCCTTCTGCTAGTTTGTCTATAAAATTCAACCTTTCAAAAAAAATATAGAGTAAACTTCCGTTTTGCTCCCTGTGGTTTGGTCACTTTAACGATTTTGCCCCAAACCTTTAAAAATAGCCATTTTCCTCCAATAGTTTGCTATGATTTTTCAATTTTGCTCCCTGCAGGGAGCAAAATGAAAAAACAGACAATTTGGATAGAGTTAGAGGCGGGGAACAAAATGGAAAAACCATAGCAAACTATTGGAGGAAAATGGCTATTTTTAAAGGTTTGGGGCAAAACCATTAAAGTGACCAAACTACAAGAAGCAAAACGGAAGTTTACTCAAAAATATATTTATAACTTTAAGATAGATAAAAAAATGCATTTCTACAATATCCTTATTTTAAAATAAAAAAACTATGAATGTAAAATAAATTATTTATCTTTTTCTCTGTATTCTCACATTAGTTTATCTTTTAAATTTAACTTTACAAGAAATTGGGTCATGGCATTATCTTGGTAACATTTTGGATTCACTGGAAGGCTAGACAAAATTAGGTTTTCAATAGCTTCTTCAAAAGGGGCTCAAATAAAATATCAGAAGTTAAAGTAAACGCTTTATATAGTTGAAGAATAGATGGATTTTTTACTTAATTGAATACCTTAAAAGGATGAAGATTATGTTGAAACGATACCATAGAGATACATTAAACTATTTATTCTCTTATTAAATACTCAGCATAAGAGCATCTCAATGCTAACACATATTTAAAAGGGGAAATAGCCAAAATAGTCATTGTCTGGTCAAAATATCAAAAATAGCCATTTGACACCCCACAAAATGAGATTTCACGAATTCCGACACGACTCCAAGAACTTTCCTCAGCAACCACTCACCTATTGCCACGTGGGGATCTTTCTGACCATGTGCTGGTTTCTGACCATGTTAAAGTTTCTCTGAGTGTCAAATAACTTTTCCACAACAAAATCCACAATTCTCTCTCTCTCTCTCTCTCTTCCGTAACCGACCCTCACCCCTTCAAATCCCCAATTATTCAAACCCTAACCCTAACCCTAACTTACCCTCAAATCCTAAAATCTTAACAGCTCTCCAATCCAAATCAAACAATTTCCTTTCAATTCATCCCGATGGTAGTCAACGACTGTGGATTGAAGCGGATGAAACGGCGAGTAACTGCTGATCTCAACGACTTTTTAACGTTTCCGGCCGGTGAAGTTACGGCGGCGAAACCGTTTCGGACCGACGTGAGAACGTTTTTGCTCCGGCACGCGCTGTTACCGCCGTTGTCGTCGCTGATTCCGCACCACCATCTACGCCATTTTTAACCATTGGAGTTTTGGCGGTTTAAAAAATACTTCATCTGGGCTTTACGGGATTGGATTAACCGTAGTTTTGGCGGTTTGAAAAATGACACTGGTGCCATTTTCCGATGCGGCGACCATGCCGGAAAAAGTATTGACGGTGATTGGAATGTTAGGGGATAGAGAAATAGAGAGAGAGTGAGGTGAGATAAGATTGGACGGAAGCTGTTGAGTGAGGGTTTGATTGGTGTTTTGGTGGTTATTTGAGGGTTTGATCACCGGAAACATTGGCTCCGGGAGGGTTTTTTGTGAAGCTGCTGCTGTTGAGTGAGTCACTCTCAACGGAAAGTTCACATGCAAAATTCATGAATAAACTTAAAATGATTTAAGGGATAGAGAGATAGAAAGAGAGTGAGTTGAGATAAGATTGGACGTGTATGAGGGGCCAACCTACCCAATGTCTTAGGCGTGTGGGAATTCGTGAAAACAATGTGCAGTTCCAATTTTTTTTGCCATGTGGCAAAAGGTGAGTGGTTGTTGAGGAAAGTTCTTGGAGCCGCGTTGGAATTCGTGAAATCCCATTTTGTGGGGTGTAAAATGACTATTTTTGATATTTTGAACAGGGCAATGACTATTTTGTTTATTTCCCTTATTTAAAATCCATACCTGTTAAATCAGCATATCACATCATTATGGATCTCTAAAATTAAAAAGTCATTTCTTCCCATGTTAAACACTAAAGGGCTGTTTGTTTTTCTCAAAAAGAGTTTTCTGACCTCTTATGTCTGCGCCGTGCTGACCTTTGGGTCTAAAGACTGTTTTGTTTTCTCGAAGACCTTTCATTAAAAAGGTCTGCGCGTACTCTTCGTGAGGCAGATGTGGACTCATGTCTTCATGCCTCTTCTCATTCTTTCTTTTTGCCCAGGACAAACACAATCACCCATAAATAAACCCTAGCTCTGATCTTGAACACCTCCATCGTCACCGGTACCATTTAAACACCCTCGTTTGCATCTCTCCGATCTTGAACACCAGTCCATCATTTTTCACCTTCCCCGTTAACCTTTGTCAACGCCACCAACCTGCAACCGCCATCAACCACCAGTCATCATCATCATCTTCTCCGACACCCGATGGTCACCAACCTGCACCTCACCTCCATTCACCATTCATTCGCACCTCGGTCATGAAAAACCTGCAACTACCATCCACAACCACCATTGATTGCTGTTACCATCATCATCATCATCATCTCCGTACCATCATCATCTCCTCACCGTCGAACAACCTCCAGAAATTCCTAATATTCAACAAAGCGATTCAGATCAGGTTTGTTTGAAATTTTAGGTTTACTTTTGAATATATATCTTTTTAGATGCTTCTGACGTTGTAAGTGAACTCATTGATGTTGTTTTTATTTTGATTAACTTGCTAGGGTTTAAGTGGTTTAAGAGAATAAGTTGAACTATTGCTGTTAATAGCCTGGTGAAATGATTGAATTTAGTTAGATTAACTTGTTATTAGTGTTTAAGTGGTTTACGAAAATCGATTGAACTCTGTGTAAATGGCTATATGATTTGTTATGGAATATGGTCATAGAAGAATCCATGGCCTGTACTGCGATTCTAAAGTTTGTTAATTAGCCCTAGAGATTTGAGTGTTTAAAAAAAAACAAACAGCCTTCTTCTTGCAGACTGCAGATGTTTGGTCCACTTCTTCAGCTACAGATGTCTGCAGATTTGATCCGCAGACTGCAGACGTTTTAACTCTGAAAAAAAACAAACACCTAAAACAATCCAAATCTCTAACTCATCATCACTCATCACCTACTTTTCCTTTTATCTAATTTATATATACTCATAATTAATTATTTTTAATATCTAGTTTATAATTAAACAATAATAAATTAAATAAATGAAGAAAATGGATAATAAAATAACATAAATTTTGAATAACGACTACTTTTTCCAACAACTACTTTTTCAACGATAATTTTTTAGCGGCTACTTTCCAACTACACCCTTTTCCAATGACTAAAAAAATTGATCCGTTTTTTTTGAACGAAAAATTTGGATCACTGACGGACCACTGGAGTATCATGGTGCCACCAGTGTGTCACACCCCAACCGATAGCGGAAACATCAGAGTGAGACGAAAACGAGATTGTAAGAGACTTCATAACGCTATTTTGTGCCAAGTATTTAATGATTACATTTTACATGGTTTGAACTAGAATACCACAAGATTAAAATAAATAATGCACAATAAGTATTCAAATAATTAAATTTCATTTCATTGCTAATTAATTATTACAAGTATTGGAAACAGAATACAACATGTTTGAAAATAAAGTACAATACAACAAGTATTAGAGTCTAAATGCGTTTCTAGGCAATCCTACAAGATTCCTTGCATCATCCAAATCCTGCAATACATGTTAAAACATAGATCAATACAAATAGTATTGGCGAGCATACAAGTTTGAGTATAAGTATAAAAATGTTTTAAACAGATTTTTCATGGCAATAACTAAGTATAAGCATATAAATTTAAACACGTATGATTGCAAGTATAACACGTAGGAACATATATAGAGATTATTTGTATAAAATTCTAGCATGTATGTGTATTTGATTCAAAGTACGTGTATTGCATCCCAAAAGTAATAAAGCGTAAAAGGGGATCGAGTATGCTCACATAATTGCTAAGTCTTCCGATTATCCAAGTGTCGATGAGTGTGAGATTAGGAGGATGGATTACCGAGGTCACCCTATATGGGCAAACGAAGGTGTAATCGAGATCGGGATTACGACGAAGGATTGAATTGGAATTTAGAGTATAATAATTAGTTGATATATATATATATATATATATATATATATAGTGTAAGTAACATCTCAAAAATTTATTTTATATCAAGAGTATTGTTGAAATGTGACCAAAATAGCTATTCGTTTATATTCATAAACTTCATTTGAGACCCGATACGTTTTCATTAATGTTTCGGCTAATAAGTATAAATATATTTTAACGAAAATCGGACATAGTTTCCTCTGTTTTTGGACGATACTGACAACACAAGTTGTCGATATAATATTCAAAACACAACAATTCAATAATATATAAACAATACAGGAATATTTCTTGTAAAGTTTACGAATGTTTAAACAGTATATAAACTATATATGAACTTGAAGGTTAATATTGGAAAAGAAAGTTACTTTGGTTTGAAATCAAAGTTGAAGAATATTTCGATTCCCCATTGGTTCTTTTGGTTTCGGTTTCTTCTTCATTTTATAAAAGACTAGGTGGACTACTATTTGTTCATTGTTTCAAAAAAAAAAAAAAAAATACCTTTGTAATCTTGTTTGTATGATAATAACATAGGATCACAATATCTATTTTAGGCTAACATCTTCACTCAAATGATAAACAACGATGATATATATGTATACATACTCAAAAGTTTCGCTGATTGAATACGGTAGCGTTAGAAAAGGAAAAGTATCAATTAGTGATTTAAACAAAAAAAAACGAACAGAATAAGAAATTATACCGAACGTGAGATGATTCCCGTTGCGAATTGAGCCCACTGGTGCGACTCGAGCCGAAACTACCAGAGACAATAACCAAACATCGAATCTGACCCGAACATAACTGAACCTAGTCGCACCAGTTTTGAACCGAGACACGAGCCGAGACTCAAAACTGAACCAGCGAGACCCTGAGTTGAACTGAGACCCGATTTCAAGCAAACCCAGAACAAAACTCGACCCGAACCACTGGAACCGAACTAATGTTGATCGGGGTTTGCCGACCCGAAACTAAACAGACACGGACCGAACTCCACTGTTCGTGAAACCCGAAACAAAATTTCAAACTAAGTCAGAATTTAAGCACGAAAATTAAAACTGAATGTTAAAACAAACCTACTCACCTCCATTGTCAACAATCGTCTTCGTGAGGAACGGTCGGAAGAAACAACGACTGTCGTTGTGGCCGTCGTCATCTCCGGCGGCTATAGCCGCTGTCGTCGCCTGCGGTCGTTGCAGGGGTACTACCGACACTGTCGGTTTCATGTTGCTGGCGCCGCACCGCCACCGGCTTCACCGGTGGCCGGCCGTTCAAGTCCACAGAGAGAAGGTGCACGGTAGAAGATGTAGAGATGAGGGGTGTTGCAGGTAGGTGTCGGAAAGCAGCGTCGACTGGTCGGAATTCCACTCTGGTCATCGGACCAGGCAGACAAGAGGGAAGAGGGTGTCTGGGTATCTATTGGTGCATACGTCTGTCGACTTCGTCTTGTATCGAGTCTTGTTTGTATTTAGAAGGTTTAGGGCACATTATTCGAGAAATAGGGTAGGTTTTAGATGTGATTGAGCTATTTCCGTTTGAGGAGTGCCATTCCGTTTGAGGAGTGCCATTCTGTTTGAGGAGTGCCATTCCGTTTGAAGCAAGTTATGCCACTTTCAAACGGAATAGTGATCGGAGTGTCGCGCTCCGGTCAAAGATAATATTTATATGCCCTAATTACCCTTAACAAATAGCTAGTGGTAGTGAGGGGTCGAACCACGAAGAGTATGTGGTTTTTGTATGGATTCGAATAAATTAGAACAAATGTCACGATTTATGAAGCTTACTAGAATGTTTTTGTATTTTTGTTTAATTGAGAGATGTGAGTTTAGACTACGTGAATTGATTAACAACTAAAGGTTAATGATTATGAGAAAATTTGATTACTAGAACAATAATAAGAAAGAGGAATCACACCCGGTTTCGGCAATTGTTAACCTAGGATTTCTACAAGTTTTAGATTCAACTCAAATGCATTCGATTAACGGATTTAGTGTACCGTAACTTAGGTGCTAATAACTATCAACGTCCCGAAGAACGGACAAGAATACACTTTCTAATCAACACAAGTAAATCCTAACCACGACAATGCACAATTACATATCACCATTTCGCAAAGTCATAACTTTTAACATCGTTCGACAATTTACGAATTCGCAACAAATGTAACACTATTGTCAAAAGTTTCAAAAATCAAACACAAATTGTCACTAAGTTGAAACAAGAACAATTCGAAACCCTAGAATTAACAACTACCTACACCGAGGTGAAACCGAGATGATTAGCCGCTCATGGTTGAAGAAGCTTGATCACCGGATGTTTGGAACGTGAGTGAAAGCATCTTGAAGCTTGATAGATGAATGAATGGTGGATGATTAGGGTTTGTGGAATGATTGGTAATGGTGAAGTATGGAGAATTAGGGTTTATGGAGGAATTGGTGGTTAAGGATTGTTGATGGTGATGATCTTGATTCGGGTGATAGATGTTGTAGAGATAGAATGGTAGGTGAATGATAAATGAAATTAGGCTCCAAGATAGAGTTCAAATCTCCAATTCAACTGTAACTTACGAAATCAATGCAAGAGAGCCAATAAAAATCGAGCTTAACCCCCAAATCAACAAAATCCGCGTTTCAAGAATTGACAAGCCATCGCCGACGGCCCTCAACCCGTCGGCGACGGGCTTTGGATTCTCTTTCTCCGTCCGACGGCTTAAACTCCTGGATACGAGCAAATCTGGCCGACGGGTATTTTAAGGGGGCGTCGCCGACGGCCTGGGACCCGTCGGCGACGGGCTCTCCAAAGCTCATTCCTGATTTTTCATTTCTTCGCTCCCGTTTGATCCGTAAGACTTCCCGGTGGTCCGTTTATCGCTCCGATGTCCCGTAAAGCTCCCGAAAAACTCCTTAAACTTCATTAAACCTGCACAAGCACAAGTCTAATTAAAAGTAAGCCATTCAATATTAAAACCCATATAAAAACATAAAGTTACACAATAACGAGCACCGGTTTTCAACCACGTATCACATCCCCACACTTGTCTTTTGCTTGCCCTCAAGCAAATCTGTTTTTCACTTTCACGTGGGTCGAACAATGAATACACTTCCCATTCCCGAGACAAAGGTCAAGGTCTAATGTCATACAAAAGTTCAAACCTTTTACAGTTTTCACATATTTAGCGGTCAAGTGAATAATCACATATAATAATGGTTATCCAAGATTAACCCGCCCGTAAAACTAACAAGTCATGCACATCTCTCACAATGTTCTCTCCACTCGGCTTGTAAATTGGCTAATATTTATAATGTATTAGCACTACAAAGAATATTCACTCAAAACCGATTAGAACACATACCCGCATAAGCTTGCAACTCAATCATTCTCCACCATTGATCATAAACACTAAGCACAAGTCATAAGGTCTTTATGAGGGTTGTAACGAGGCTAGGCTAAGGGTAGGAATTAGGATATTTTAAAGTGGCTAAGGCGATGAAAATTCGATTTTTATTACAAACCACTAAATTAAACAAAACTACATACAAACATCAACTATGAGCAATAATCTTTCACCCTTTTATTCGACAACTACTATCACTTCTTTTTGTGTTTTTCTTCAACAATTTTCAATTCTTTTTCATAATATTTTCTGTTTTTTTTAAGATAAATGCAAACAATCAAGAATAACGATACAAATACGACTCCTATAATCGAATTTCCATCACACGGGTTTAAAAGAAAAAGGTTCAAGGGTTATGGGCTATAGGGTGGTCAAACGAAAGGTTTAGGCTCAAAATGGGCGACTAGGGAATTTGTTCGGGTAAGGATAGATAAATGGTTTTAAGAGAAAAGGTTTACCTAATGCCTTAATCATTCTCGTGCTTGTATTCGGTCTATAGTCTCAAACGTATCAAAAGTTGCAAGTTCTACAATATATGACTAATGGTCCACTCAAACAAAGAAACATAGGTAATGTAATCTATGATATAAAAGTGGCTCAAAACCTCACATATCTAAAAGGGTATGGTATGTGACATGCATAAAAGACTAGTTTCTTAGGCGGATTATTCCCAAATAACCACCCGCTAAATACCCGTTATGCTTATTAATTTGAACTTGACCATGACAAAAGACCAAATGGGTTGTGACATCCCTCGTTGACTTGGTTACTTGTGCTTTTAAGATCGCTTTTGAAACAAGAAATTTTGAAAAATTTTTGAAATTTTCCCCCATCCCCACACTTGAGGTAAACGTTGTCCTCAATGTGTAGAATTTAAATGAACGGGTCAAAATCGAAAACTTTTACTACTCCCCCATCCCCACACTTGAGGTAAACATTGTCCTCAATGTGCAAGAACTAGAGTTTTAAAACGCACAAGGGATGTGACACGTCTAACCTTCCCAAAATCTCACCCCGGAAAATAAAATACAATGTACAATCCACTTATTACTAAACTAAACTAAGAATCAAAGTAAAAAGGAAACGCATGCACCTGATTTTTGTCGCTTGATGCTCATATCTTCTTCATCTCTTCATAAGAACGGTTGTCCCGCGAACATGTTGTACCTACAAATTCTAACCCTTGTGTAGAAGCATGCTTCTCACAACCATCAAAATTTGTTAGTTACCTAGTTCTACCACTTTTATGAAAATATTACCAAGCCATGCGTTATTTTACTTTGATTTTTGTGGAAAAAAAAAGTTACAACAATAACAAGCCTAACTCACTTTCGTAGGAATCACGGTTGCATTTAGCTTATGCAACAAGCCCTTTTAAACCCCCCAATAGCTTGGGAGGACGAGAGGTCTCGTGAGGGTTATATAGGGAACACACCCACAACGTTCATTTAACTACTAAAACGAAATAACAAAATTGAAATGAAATGCGAAATAAAATATACAACAACAATTGACTTACCACCTCATGGTGGTCGAATGGCGTGTTTGCCGCCTACAAACTCCTCGAAATCACCCGCCGGTGATTCATACCATTTGTTGCCAAACGGTCCAAACTTCCTCACCTCCTCTTCCTTCTTCTTTTCTAGAGGTGACTTTTTCGCCTTCTTTTTCTTGACCGTTTTCTTCCTTGTTTCTCCAAACCTACCAACCATAGCACACACCTTTTTGTTTGGATTCATGTCCTTTTTAGGACACTTATCCTCACCGAGCGGGTTAGTGAAATTTGGAAAAAACATTTAAATTTAATTCCCAGTCCCCAAACTTCATGCTTACCGTTCCCGTTGCACAATTTATTATGGCATTAGCAGTTGCCAAGAACGGTCTACCCAAGATAACTACCGGTTGGGTATCCTCAACACCCCCAACATAGTCTACTACCAAAAAGTCAACTGGGTAGTAGCAATCATCCACCTTAACAATCACATCCTCCACCATCCCCCTTGGATGCGTGGGAGTCTGATCGGCCAATACCACGGGAGTATCAATTTTTTTTAATGGACCAAAATCGTATTGGTCATACAAACTCCCGGGTAAAATGCTCACACAAGCTCCAAGATCGAGGAGCGCCCTCTTAATTTTGAAAGTTCCAATTTGAATTGGAATAAGAGGATCTCCCGGATCTTGAGCTTTTTGGGGGGAGTGCACTTGATAAAACGGCACTAACATGTGATACCAAATCAACCGGTTCGGGTAATTTATTGTGCCGTTTTTCACTGTTCAACTCTTTCAAGCATTCCACATGAGCCGGAACCTTTTTAATGTCATCGAGTAACGGTAAATTAATTTTTGCTTGTTTAAAATTTTCCCACCTCTCGTCCTTTGGTGGGCACCGTTCTTCAAATTTTGATGCATTAATCGGGTTAAGTTGATTTAAACAATTTTCACAAAAAGATTTTTTAGTTACATTTTCAATTTTACTTCGTGAAGTTGTTTCTTGTTCATTTTCAATTTCCGGCTCATCATTTATATTTTCCACTACACCATCAACTAATTGTGGTGGTGGAATGCTTTCAACACTACAAACTTCATCATTTAAAAGAATACTTACCGCGTTAACGCGTGCATTCCACACGTTGCTTGTGCTTGAACCTTGATGCTTCGGATTCACCGTTGTGTCCCTTGGAAGCTTCCCCATGCTTCCTCTCACTTGAGCCATTTCCTCCGCAAGTTGGCCTACTTGTTTCTCTAATGCCTTTTGGGATTTATCCCTCACCTCAAACTCTTTCCGCATTTCAATTTTAATTTCTTGGTTTGAATTCCGCATTTCCGTTTTAAGTTCTTGATGTGAGTTGGTGAGAGTGCTCATAGTGTTCATGATAGCATCTAGTTTCGAGTTAATCGAATTATCACATTGGGAGTTGGATGCACCACCCTCATTACCACCTTGGTTGTAACCCCGTTGATAGTTGCCTTTACGGTTTTGATATCCTTGGTTACCATCTTGGTTGTAATTCCTTTGGTAACCCCCTTGGTTACCACCTTGCCGATTATTGTACGATGACCCACCTTGACCTCCTTGATTACCCGATTGAAAATTCGGGTTCATTTGATTTGAGGCATTACCATACCGGAAATTAGGGTGATTTCTCAAGCCCGGATGGTAAGTGTTGGAGTTCATGTCATATTGCTTCCGATCTCCATACACTTGGTTGACTTCCTCGGTGTAGTCACTCGACCCCGTTGGACATTGCTCGGTTCTATGCCAAATATCTCCACATTCTTCACAAACCGTGAATTGTACCACGTTCACTTCCTTCTTCTTCATACGAGCCATTTCCCAGTCTAAGGTAGAAATTCGATCCTTAGAATCAAGATCGGGAAGTGACCGGGAAATGGGATGTTTCTTAGCTCTATCGGCCGATTCCTTCTCTTTTGACCGTTTGCTCATCCGCTCCAAAAACTCCCAATCATCATCTTCGTGATTGCTCAAGAGAGTCCCGTTACTCGTTGATTCAAGGCGGTTCCATGTCGCGTCATCTAACCCCCGTACAAAGCACTTCACCAATTCCCACTTTTCTATTTGGTGATGTGGGCATCTCTGCATCAATTCCTTAAATCGAGTGAATGCTTCATGTAACGGTTCACTCGATAATTGCCGAAACGACCTTATCTCATCCCTAGCATCATCGGTCTTCGCCATCGAATAGTATTCGTCTAAAAAGACCTGTTGCATCTCACCCCATGTTCGAATACTATTTGCCGGAAGTGTGAGAAACCATTGCTTTGCCTTGTCTTTCAACGAAAATTGGAACAACTGAAGCTTGACCTCCTCTAATGCGAAGTTGTGCCCCCCAATAGTGTTACAAATGGACGAAAACTCCGCCAAATGCGTATACGGCTCATCATTAGACCTCCCATTGAAGGGGGGAAGTATATTGATGTATTGAGGTTTGCAATCGAACATTCTCCTTTGCACACTATAGGAGAATCATTGTCGGTAACTACCGGTCGAAAATGGTCATTCACTCCCCGTGGAGGTTGTTGACGACGATGTGGACCATTAACCTCTTGATCGACCGGCCTTCGGTTGTCTCTTCTATCACCTCTTCGATCACCACCTTGATTTCGACCTTGGTTACCCCTTTGATTACCTCCTCCCACAAAACGAGGAATCCGATTAGGGTTACCATTGTTGTTATTGTTGTTGTTGTAAAGCCCATCATTTCGGTTCTGTTGATTGTTATTTCGTGGTTGGCGGTTATTTCTGTAACCATCATTCCTCCTATCCCCATACCCATAATCGTCATCCACTACATAGTTGGCGTCTTGATAGCCAAACTCCTCACCTTCAAATCTTCGTGCATTGTAAATATTACCCCGATTCACATATTCCCAATCTTCGTCACCGTTAGCCCGATCATCATAATATTCTCCATCATCCGAATTTTCCGTATGCACGCTCAATATTACCCCGATTGATAACCGAATTTTACATGGTTTAAACTAGAATACCACAAGATTAAAATAAATAATGCACAATAAGTATTCAAATAATTAAATTTCATTTCATTGCTAATTAATTATTAAAAGTATTGGAAACATAATACAACATGTTTGAAAATAAAGTACAGTACAACAAGTATTAGAGTCTAAATGCGTTTCTAGGCAATCCTACAAGATTCCTTGCATCATCCAAATCCTGCAATACATGTTAAAACATAGATCAATACAAATAGTATTGGCGAGCATACAAGTTTGAGTATAAGTATAAAAATGTTTTAAACAGATTTTTCATGGCAATAACTAAGTATAAGCATATAAATTTAAACACGTATGATTGCAAGTATAACACGTAGGAACATATATAGAGATTATTTGTATAAAATTCTAGCATGTATGTGTATTTGATTCAAAGTACGTGTATTGCATCCCAAAAGTAATAAAGCGTAAAAGGGGATCGAGTATGCTCACATAATTGCTAAGTCTTCCGATTATCCAAGTGTCGATGAGTGTGAGATTAGGAGGATGGATTACCGAGGTCACCCTATATGGGCAAACGAAGGTGTAAGAGAGATCGGGATTACGACGAAGGATTGAATTGGAATTTAGAGTATAATAATTAGTTGATATATATATATATATAGTTTAAGTAACATCTCAAAAATTTATTTTATATCAAGAGTATTGTTGAAATGTGACCAAAATAGCTATTCGTTTATATTCATAAACTTCATTTGAGCCCCGATACGTTTTCATTAATGTTTCGGCTAATAAGTATAAATATATTTTAACGAAAATCGGACAGAGTTTCCTCTGTTTTTGGACGATCCTGACAACACAAGTTGCCGATATAATATTCAAAATACAACAATTCAATAATATATAAACAATACACGAATATTTCTTGTAAAGTTTACGAATGTTTAAACAGTATATAAACTATATATGAACTTGAAGGTTAATATTTGAAAAGAAAGTTACTTTGGTTTGAAATCAAAGTTGAAGAATATTTCGATTCCCCATTGGTTCTTTTGGTTTCGGTTTCTTCTTCATTTTATAAAAGACTAGGTGGACTACTATTTGTTCATTGTTTCAAAAAAACAATACCTTTGTAATCTTGTTTGTATGATAATAACATAGGATCACAATATCTATTTTAGGCTAACATCTTCACTCAAATGATAAACAGCGATGATATATATGTATACATACTCAAAAGTTTCGCTGATTGAATACGGTAGCGTTAGAAATGGAGGCGTATCAATTAGTGATATAAACAAAAAAACGAACAGAATAAGAAATTATACCGAACGTGAGATGATTCCCGTTACGAATTGAGCCCACTGGTGCGACTCGAGCCGAAACTACCCGAGACAATAACCAAACATCGAATCTGACCCGAACATAACTGAACCTAGTCGCACCAGTTTTGAACCGAGACACGAGCCGAGACTCAAAACTGAACCAGCGAGACCCTGAGTTGAACTGAGACCCGATTTCAAGCAAACCCAGAACAAAACTCGACCCGAACCACTGGAACCGAACTAATGTTTATCGGGGTTTGTCCGATCCGAAACTAAACAGCCCGGACCGAACTCCACTGTTCGTGAAACCCGAAACAAAATTTCAAACTAAGTCAGAATTTAAGCATGAAAATTAAAACTGAATGTTAAAACAAACCTACTCACCTCCACTGTCAACAATCGTCTTCGGGAGGAACGGTAGGAAGAAACAACGACTGTCGTTGTGGCCGTCGTCATCTCTGGCGGCTGTAGCCGCCGTCGTCGCCTGCGGTCGTTGCAGGGGTACTACCGACACTGTCGGTTTCATGTTGCTGGCGCCGCACCACCACCGGCTTCACCGATGGCCGGCCGTTCAAGTCCACAGAGAGAAGGTGCACGGTAGAAGATGTAGAGATGAGGGGTGTTGCAGGTAGGTGTCGGAAAGCAGCGTCGACTGGTCGGAATTCCACTCTGGTCATCGGACCAGGCAGACAAGAGGGAAGAGGGTGTCTGGGTATCTGTTGGTGCATACGTCTGTCGACTTCGTCTTGTATCGAGTCTTGTTTGTATTTAGAAGGTTTAGGGCACATTATTCGAGAAATAGGGTAGGTTTTAGATGTGATTGAGCTATTTCTGTTTGAGGAGTGCCATTCCGTTTGAGGAGTGCCATTCCGTTTGAAGCATGTTATGCCACTTTCAAACGGAATAGTGATCAGAGTGTCGCGCTCTGGTCAAAGATAATATTTATATGCCCTAATTACCCTTAAAAAATAGCTAGTGGTAGTGAGGGGTCGAACCACGAAGAGTATGTGGTTTGTGTATGGATTCGAATGAATTAGAACAAATGTCACGATTTATGAAGCTTACTAGAATGTTTTTGTATTTTTGTTTAATTGAGAGATGTGAGTTTAGACTACGTGAATTGATTGAATTGATTAACAACTAAAGGTTAATGATTATGAGAAAATTTGATTACTAGAATAATAATAAGAAAGAGGAATCACACCCGGTTTCGGCAATTTTTAACCTAGGATTTCTACAAGTTTTAGATTCAACTCAAATGCATTCGATTAACGGATTTAGTGTACCGTAACTTAGGTGCTAATAACTATCAACGTCCCGAAGAACGGACAAGAATACACTTTCTAATCAACACAAGTAAATCCTAACCACGACAATGCACAATTACATATCACCATTTCGCAAAGTCATAACTTTTAACATCGTTCGACAATTTACGAATTCGCAACAAATGTAACACTATTGTCAAAAGTTTCAAAAATCAAACACAAATTGTCACTAAGTTGAAACAAGAACAATTCGAAACCCTAGAATTAACAACTACCTACACCGGGGTGAAACCGAGATGATTAGCCGCTCATGGTTGAAGAAGCTTGATCACCGGATGTTTGGAACATGAATGAAAGCATCTTGAAGCTTGATGGATGAATGAATGGTGGATGATTAGGGTTTGTGGAATGATTGGTAATGGTGAAGTATGGAGAATTAGGGTTTATGGAGGAATTGGTGATTAAGGATTGTTGATGGTGATGATCTTGATTCGGGTGATAGATGTTGTAGAGATAGAATGGTAGGTGAATGATAAATGAAATTAGGCTCCAAGATAGAGTTCAAATCTCCAATTCAAGTGTAACTTATGAAATCAATGCAAGAGAGCCAATAAAAATCGAGCTTAACCCCCAAATCAACAAAATCCGCGTTTCAAGAATTGACAAGCCGTCGCCGACGGCCCTCAACCCGTCGGCGACGGGCTTTGGATTCTCTTTCTCCGTCCGACGGCTTAAACTCATGGATACGAGCAAATCTGGCCGACGGGTATTTTAAGGGGGCGTCGCCGACAGCCTGGGACCCGTCGGCGACGGGCTCTCCAAAGCTCATTCCTGATTTTTCATTTCTTCGCTCCCGTTTGATCCGTAAGACTTCCCGGTGGTCCGTTTATCGCTCCGGTGTCCCGTAAAGCTCCCGAAAAACTCCTTAAACTTCATTAAACTTGCACAAGCACAAGTCTAATTAAAAGTAGGCCATTCAAGATTAAAACCCATATAAAAACATAAAGTTACACAATAACGAGCACCGGTTTTCAACCACGTATCAAATAGCTTATCCTATAAATACCCTCATGTGCCATTTCATTTGTAACTTTCCGGTCAGAGCAACGAAGTGCTTCCGAAGTGTTGTAAGGTTGTAAAACGTTATCAAATCAATCATACTACAGTTTAAAGTGTGAATCTTGCTAAATTGAACTCTACACGTCTGTTTCCACCTTTCGTGTTGAGATAAACTCTTCTGATCGACTCGTTCGGGTCTAAAAAATGATCCTACAAGTGGTATTAGAGCTCAGGAGGAAGAGTTCATACCAATTCAGCCGCAAATTCTGATTTTCTACACCTTCTTTCAAAATTGAACAAATTTCCACGGTTAAAAACGTCTGATTTTTACACATGATGTGCGTAACATTGTTTTAACAAACCCTAGAAAGTTTCAGAACTAAAATCGACCATTTGCTTGACCAATTAAACCAAAATATGATCGATTTTGATGATGTCAGTAGCCTTCAAACGTGATCAGAGGATTAATTCCGTTTGAATCTGCCACATTCCGTTTGAAATTCAGTATTACGTTTGAAATTGAGTGATTATACCGTTTGAAAGATGTGATCCGTCTGAAACATTGAGTTGATTCCGTTTGGGGAACGTGTTCCGTTTGAGAATCTCGTTTGGGGACTGAATTCAGTTTGAACTGATTGGTTGATTACGTTTGAGGACCATTCCGTTTGAGAATTCAGTTTCAAAGCTGCAGTTTTATTTGAAAGTGTTATCAACATAATCGATAATTCATCTGATTCATTATTTGAAATCAGTGCATGTGATCATAAACTGAATTGTCGGCTCATTAAAGTTGGCATGTGATTCTCGTGAATTGATAGATTCTTATAATCGGTCCAATCATCAATTGAGTAATATCACTTTTGTCGTTTCATGAATTAACAGACAACAGCATTGTGATAATCAAGTTTGCACTGCTCAATAAAAGTAGCGGTCCAATTGTATTCAATTAAAGTGGTTTGTTAATAGATCCAAATTAATAGTTTGGCCCAATTTTATAACTGTGTAGTGATTTGGATTTTTCGGCCCATGTGTTATTGTTAAAGGTGATCAAGTCATTTTTGTCGTATAGAGCTTACAATCAAGAAGTCTAGGTCATTTGGATTTAAGTTCAGGTCACATGGTTTGGAGTTCAAAGTGTTTAAAGGTTCATCAGGTCGTGTGGTTTAGCCAGGTCATTGGAAAAGGTCGTTTGAATTTGATCCGGGTCATAGCAGTCCGCTCAGTGTGTCAACCTTTAGTCCGCACAGAATATTCACCAGTTCGAGTACCAGTCCTATTCTGTTAATTGATAAATCTTTAAACTGATTGTGTTTTGTTTGTTTGTTGTCAGGTGATACAGGTATTTCACGAGGTGAACCAGATCGTTTGAAACTGTCTGTTTGTGAATCTTTGAAAATTGAACAATGGACAACGAGTTCTATAATGCTTTTGCTAGTCCTATCACAATTACTCAGAATACTTTGCTTGAAAATGAAACCGGGACATCACAGAAACCGCCTAAGCTCTTGGATATTGATGATTACAATGGTTGGTCTGAACGCTTTGGAAATTGGGTTGAAGCTTATCACTTGGATGCTTGGGAACACACCGAAGTCCCATATGAAAGGCCCACAAGGAATGGTATTCAGTTAACAATCAGAGATATGAGTGCTGAAGAGAAAAAGAAGTACAGAGATGAGAAATTGATGGTGAGTCTGCTTCAGCAAGCAATTAAAGAGGACATTTTGATTTTTCTTCAACATGATGGAAGTGCATATTCAATCTGGACTGAATTGGAAGCAAAGTTTATAGGAAGTGATGATATGCTCAAGAACAAGATGTCACTCATGAAGAAAGAATTTGATCTATTCCGTGGTTTGAAATCCGAAAACACCAAGCGGATTATTGAAAGATATTGTAACTTGGTGAGAAATATGACGAAGCTAGGTATCAAAAAGGATACTGATGAGCTGATTGAGAAACTTGCAGATGCATTACTACATGATACTTGGGGAACACATCTGATGATGTTGAGAAACAATCGGAAAGAATATAAAAAGTTAACATTGGGAGAATTTATCAAACATTTGGAAGCTCAAGAGATGGAGCAGAGGAAGATCGCCAGGATGAAAAACTACGATGGAGAACAAGACATCGGCTTGTATTTCAAGAGTGGTGTTAGTGAAAAGACAAATTTTTCTCCAAAGGTTGAAACTGCTTATAACGCAAAAGGTTCTTCCGAAAGTACATCTCAGGGATCAAGTAGCACAATAGGATTATCTTCATTTCCAACTTATGATCCACAGTTTTCTACAACAAAAAATGGCAAAGTTCTTCAATGCAACATTGCCTTAAAACTTGAGAATGATCAGAATTATACTGAGGAAGTTGCAAAGAGTCATATGTCTTTGTTAGTGACAGTGCTTGAATCTTATGGAGGCTTAGTTGCAGGAAGGATCGGGAATCCAATGCTCACTAAAGAGGATTACGATCAAATTGATGCTGAGGATATGGAATTGATGGATATTAAATGGTGCATGGCCAGTGTGTTGAGACGGGCTGAAAAGTTCAAACAAATTACAGGCAGAGATGATTTTCGCGAGGCTCATGTGTCAACTTTAGGTTTTGATAAGTCTAAAGTTACTTGTTTTCGTTGCAGGGAAAATGGGCATTTCAAGAGAGAGTGCACAAATCGTGAAGCTAGTGGAGCTCAAAATCCTTTCGGAAACAACGATTACTACATGAAGGCGATTTATTATCAAGTCTCACAACCGCCATATCAACAACAACAGGCACCGAATCAAGCACAAACTGCACATGGAAGGAATGTGATTGAAGATTCTAAGAGAGCATGTCTGGTTAACCAAGGCAATGATGGTGGATTTAGCTGGGATAAATACATTCCAACAGAAAGTAAAGTGTGTTTGGCAGATCAAGATGATGAAAAATTGCCAGAAGGGTTCAGTTGGGATAATTTTTGCCCAGATAAAGAATTTATGGAAAAAGAGATATTAAATGCTAAAGCTTTTGTTGCTAATGTTAGAGATGAATATTGGGCAGAAAAATACAGAAAAATGAGAGAAGCTGAAGAGGAAAAATGGAGAAAAATTGAAGAAGAGGAAGAGGAAGAAGAAAGGATAAAAGCTAAAGCTGAGAAAGAGAAAAAGAGAAGAGCTGAGATGTTTCAAGTGAGAAGAACAGTCAAAGAAGTTCCAGAATTTGAGATCAAAGCTGATACTTAAGAAGTCAAAGTTGATACTGAAGCAGTTAAAGTTCCTGAAAAGTGTTTGAATTGTGATTCTTTGATCATGCAAAACAACGAGCTGCTACACAACATAAAAAGATTGAAAGAATCTTATGATATTTTGAACAGAGAGATTAACAAGTACACTGAGTTGAACAGTGAACAAGCTGTTGCATTGAATACACTCAAAGGAGCTTACATGAGACAGCTTGATGATGTCAATTACTACACAGAGAATTGTGCTGAGCTGGAATTGAATTTGGCAATACAAAGAATAGAAACTGAAAGAGTCAACAATTTACTGAAAAGTTACTCATGTTCTACTTTTGTTGTTGACAGGATTTATCCAACTGTGGAAAGAATGAAGACTTTTGAAGAAGAGAAGACTTCGGAAGAAAAGAAGTCCGAGACAAAAGAAGAGGATGAAGTAGAAATTTCTGGTAAGAAACCAAGTGTTGTCTACAACAAATGTCCACCCCCGGTCGAAAATGCATATTCTCCGCGAAATGCTAATTCTGAAAGTGTCAAAAAGGCAACGAACTTACAGTGGGAGTCTAAGTCGTCAATTAATTTGCCAGAAAGTATAGTAGTCACTTTCACGTCGTCCGATACTGATCATGAGTCCGAGTTATTAAAAAGAGTGGTCGATCAGGTGTTGGATAAGGATGAATCAGAGGAGTCAATGTCGGAGTCCAAATCAGAGTCCAAATCAAAGTCCGACATGTCAAGTCAAAAAGTCAAACAGGGAAAACGGAAGAACAACAAAGAATTTCTTTTATCAAAATCTAATTTGAATGAGGAAACATTCAAAGTTGCATATACTTTGAATGATTCCGACAAATTATATTTTGATGAAACTTTTCCAATAAGAGGTGTTAAAACGGAAATGATTAAAAAGGTTTTTAAACTAACAGAAATTAATATTTCTGAAATAAAGGATGTAAATCTTTCTGAAAAACCTAAACCTTACACCTCAAGAGTTCAACAACGTTTAAACAAGAAAAAAAGTTATAGTTCTGGTTCGGGATTTCAAAAGAAACCAAACCATAATGGTAATTTCAAAGAGAATGGATTAGGTTTTATTCCACTGAAAAACTATAAAAATGAGAAAATTGATAAACCAAAAACTATTTTTGTTTCAGGAACAAGTGCTGAGAAAGAACAGAAGAGTTCATTCTGGAAACAAACGAATGGAGAATTCCTTGCAAAGAAGCAAGAAGAGATGAAGAAAAGTGTTGTTCAGAAGAAGACAGAGACAAGAACCTGTTTTCAATGTAAAACAGTTGGTCATATTGCCAGAAATTGTCCTAAGACAATACAAACAAAACAGGGAGTCTCTGGTATACAAAAGGAAAAAGTTGTTGAGAAAACTGAACTTAAAACCAGAAAATTTACAGGTTTTGAAAATTCAATTTTTGAAGTTGGTGAATGTTCAAGGAATGTTTTAAAAAGAAAAGAAAATTTGAAAAATCAGAAGTGGGTGGTTAAGGGTTCAGGAAGTAGTTCTAGTGATGAATCTGATTTGTCAAAATCAGAGGAGCTATTTATTGGTGATGAATCTATCTCCACAAAGACAGAGGAGCCACAGGTTGTTGAGAAAAATGAGAAATCTATTCCGATTGTGAATGATGAAAATTTTCCATCACTGCGGGCTGAAAATTTTAAGAAGAAAGTTGGAAAAGTCGAAATTTCAAATCAATTTTATTCTGACAAGAAGAAATTTGATGTTGATAAGGCTTTCAACGGAACTGTGAAACACATTTTTGGAAAAATGGTCGATGGTAAGGCCAAAGGAGTTAAAGAATTCTATGCTTCCAAAATGAATGTTCACAAGTCTGTTGAAAGTAAAGATGAAGAAGAGGATGTTACACCCAAGGAAGGTCAGGCTTGGGTGGATATATTTTTCAAACAGTAAAAACCTAACATGCCGGAGATCCCAAGTTTGTAATCGTGGATCAGGAATCGGCATTCTTCTTGATAATTGTTTTTGAGAATGAATTTTATAATGAAAAATTTTGGCAAGTCATACTGCAGGAATTGCCGGAACTCCCAGATTGGTAGTGTGGAGTAGGAATCGGCATTCTGAGCATTCAACCTACATGTGGTATTGTTGGTAAGCCATGTGGTTGAAAAAAGAGTTTGTGATAATTGAAGGTTAATCAAGGTCATTAGGTTGAACTTGATTGAACTATTTTTACAAGTGGTAAATCAGGGACATTAAGTTGTATCTGATTTCCTACAAGTGGTTGTGAAACAATATGATGAGTTTATCCCCTAACCTACAAGAGGTTTTTGTAAAATCAACAAAACTTATTTTCCGGAAAAACCATTTGATTAAAACAAACTTAAGTGTTTTGAAATCACAATGGGAAAATAGTTTGTTGTGAGGGGGAGTTCTGATTGTTTATGCCAAGTGGATGGCGATTTGAAGCGATTCGATATCAGTTGTCACGTTACTTGTACAGTTTGTTTTCAAATTTCCGTCAAGTGTGTTTGAATTTTAGGGGGAGTAAGAAATTTCTGAAAATCCAAAAACATTTGAAAATTTGAAAAATCCAAAAACATGATAAAATCAAAAATGAGTTTTGTTGTAAAAAAGAGGAAATGATAGTAGATCAGTGAGACTGTCACAGCATGCTAAAGAAATGGAGAGATAAAATGTGATAAACGATCTTACTAAAGATGTGATGGTAGGCTCAGCTAGACTAGTAGATTTGCGAGAACGATACAAACCTAAATGAAAAAGTCTAGTTCTAGTGGGAAACATGGTTGAAAGCATAGTACTTAGTTTTGTCCTTCTTGATTGTGTGCCTACTCAGTAATCGCTGATTGTCGAAAGACATAAAACTGGTTAAGTTTGTGAACTTTCACTACTTTGCTAAAAAGTCGCTGTGATTGTGCATTTCATTTTGCAAAGACTTAAACTTGTTTTATTTCTTTATTTTGTTTAAGCATTGGACATCCTCTGCGTATACGTGAGTATCGACCGGGATGTTATTGCCTAAACGTTCTGCTTTATTTTCTTTGGTGTTTCGTTTAAGCTTTGGATCACCTCTGCGTATATGTTGGAACCTGAAGGTTTATACATGAAGGATTGATTAGTTAAAGGATTGATCTTGTAATTGTTTAGTTTATATTTTGGGTCGATATGTGTGGGTTGGGCTAGTTTGGCCGGTTTCTAGTGGGCCTAGGTTAAGAGTCCATGTGTTTTGTATTTAAGTAAATCTTAACCATTTGGTTAAGGTTGATTGATCAGTGGTTGCGACTAAAGAAGGCTGGCCGTAAACTCAAAGGTGTCTTGTATCAGTCATTGTTCAACTTTGAATGCAAGATATTTCGGTTTGTATTTGATCATTATTCTTTTGATTATCGTTTAGTTCTTGAATCGGTTTGTGATTGTTTTCCGCACTTTCATAAACTAGTGTTTGATATCATTGAAGGATCCTAACGGGTTTTACAATTGGTATCAGAGCCAAGAAACCAATCTTGGTTCGGTTTTGATATCATTCGGATTCAAGAACATCTTATGCTACTGATCTGGTTTTTCAGTGTTTGTTTTGCAGTGATAGCATTCAATCTTCAAACTGTTCTTAGAGATTATCGATAGAAATTACTGATTTTGGTTTGTGTGATTTTAGAAAATTGTTAGCTGATTTCTCAGAGTTTTGGTGATCAAAGAAAATTCAAAGATTACGATATCTTTGAATTTTTGAAAAGTGCTGAAAATCAGGGATTACGAGTCAACAGATTTATCTCATATTTGTTTTGTAGGTCTTGACTCGCAATCAACCAGTGGTCTCGACTTGTCTGGTTCTGGTCTAGACTCGCAACCATCAGCTGTCTCGACTTGTCAACATTTGGTCTCGACTCGCAACCATCTTTGGTCTCGACTTGTCAGCTTTTGGTCTCGACTCGCAATCACCTAAGGCCTCGACTTGTCTGCATTTGGTCTCGACTCGTAATCAACTACGGTCTCGACTTGTCATCATTTGATCTCGACTCGCAACCAACTGAGGTCTCGAGTCATCTTGTTATTGTCTCGACTCGCAACGACACTTTGCAACGTGATTTGGACTTGGACTTTGAACTGTTAACAAAATTTTTGGACTTAAAATAATTAATTGATTAATTAATTATGTCTACAAATAACGTTGACTTGGCTGCCCTTAACAAACAACAAGAACTGGATTCAAAGGTTGGAACCACTACTCGTATTCCAAGGTTGACTGATGCAAATGATTTTCCTGAGTGGAAATGGCGTTTTGAACAACATGTGAAGGTCAAGGATTCTAAAATTTGGAGATGTATTCTCAGAGGTCCAAGAGAGATCATGACAGATAGTCCTACTGAACCAGGAGTAAAAGTAAAGAAACTCAAAAGTGATTATACTGAAGATGATTTCAATATAGTTGAAGAAGATGAAAGAGCACTGTCTTATTTGACCATGGGACTAGGTCCAGATATTGCTATTGGTTTTCATACCTGTAAATCTGCTAAGGAACTGTGGGAATCTCTGATCGATGTTTATGAAGGTAATGAGGACATGAAGGATAGTCGAAGAAACTTGTTGAAACAAAATTTCAACAATTTCAATCATATTTATGGAGAAACTGTTGATAACCAACTTCATAGGTTTGTCAAACTGGTCACTCAAATGCAGATGGAAGAAATACATGTTTCAAATGCTTCGATAAATAGAAAACTGTTGAATGCGTTACCTAAGAGCTGGGATCATCATGTTGCGATGATCAAGAAAACAAAAGATCTTGGTAGATGCAGTTTGTCAGAAATGATTTCTCATATCAAAGCATGTGAACTAGATGATAAACAAAGAGAAACCAATCATAAGAACAGCATGCTAGCTGCAGGATTCTCTGTTGTTCCTCCTTCGTCAGACAATAACAATGCAGCTCTCTTGTCTCAAGGAGGATTTCAAATGTTTAGCAATGCAGCATCTGCAAAGGCTGCTCCTACTTCAGCAAATGCCTACTATTCCGGGTCTTCCACACAAGCTGCTCCATCATTGTCTTCTGCTGCTGCTCCTTCTGCTTCCAATGTGAATGTATCCTCGGCTGCTCCTATTACTTCCTCTGTGAAAAATGAGATGATTGCTTTCTTTACACAACAGTCTAAAGAAAATCTGGATATTGCAGCCTCTGTTATAAACTGTTTGAATGCATTTGTTGCTGGAAAAATTAACCCTCCTAAATGGTGTGGCGATAACTTACATCAGATTCATCCTGATGATGTTGAAGAAATGGATATCACTTGGCAGATGGCTATGGCTGCATTCAGGGCAACAAGGTTTATGCAAAGAACTGGTAAAAATAGATGGGGTGCTTCATTTACAGGAGCGTCTACAGTGCCTTTTAAACTACGTTGTTACAACTGTCACGAAGAAGGACACTATGCTCGAAACTGCACAAAGCCGCCAATTAATAGAGAACAAACTCCTGCCCAGCCCGTAACACCTAATCATGAAAGAGCTCTTGTGACCACATCAAGTTTAACTGATAGTGCTGCTACTGGAAGTCCTCAACCACAGGGATTAGCACAAGCCTTGGTGGTTCAGCCCAACATCAACTTTGATTGGAATTCGGAAATTGAGCGACTGAACATTTCAGCTCCAGAAAATCAAGCTGCTTCAAATAACATTGCTTTCATGACTTCAAATGATCAAGTTTCCGTTTCTGAGAATGAGGCTTCAGCACCTGAGGAGGAGACTACTGCTGAAAACCTAGCTCTCATGACTCAGATTCTTTCAGCTCCAGTCAAAGGTCTCACCAAAGAAGAGGTACTTTCTGCTTTCTGTACTCCTGAATGTAGACAAAGAGTTGAAGTCTATAGAATACACAATGCTGAGCTAATTCAAGATTATCAAGATATCAAAAATAAAAACTTTACTTTATCAAAAAATGAAAAACTTTATAAAGAAAAGATTGAAGCTCAGCGAAAAGACATCGTCCAACTCAAGGACGATGTAAGTGTGAAATCAACTCAACTCTTCTATGTTAAGGAGAAACTGTGCGCTGTGACTAAGGAACTGGAGGATATAAAAGATAGATATAAAATAAATGAGCTTAATATTAAGAAATTTGATTCTTCCAGTAAATTAGTCAAAAATTTGTGTGATCAACAGCTCGAATATAAGGAAAAGAAAGGGCTTGGTTTGGGTTTTAATCAGGCTCCTCCTCCCTATAATGATAATTATACTTATCTACCCATGACTAAGGAGGAGATGATTAATGAAAGTAAAATGACTTATGGTCCCAAAAATAATAAGTCATCGTTTAATGACAGACCAATTGAGAAAAAGAAGTCTGCTCCTATAAATTTTGTTTCTAAAGGCGCAATTGATCCTAACATTTCGTCTTCATGTGCAGAAAAAGTATCTGAAGTAAAATGTGGAGAAGTTCTTGGGAGTGAACCAGTTGTTCATACTAATATTTCTGAAAATTATTTTGAACAAACTGAATCTGCTATTGCTTTTGGTCGGTCTTTATTTGCGTCATTTTCTGCTTATGTTTCGTCTTGTGAGCCTTTTCTGCTCACAAGACGAAATGAGGAGTCATTAGATCAACATCCACAAGCAAAATGCTCAGAACAACCACAAGCAAAACATGTTCAAAAAACTAAAACGCCAAATCATTCAAAATCAAGCAAATCTTGTCAAAATTTTCAAAATACTCACAAAATGAAACGTCAAACATGTTTTAACTGTGGCATCGCGGGTCACATTGCCAGAAATTGTGTTCAACTCCCAAGGGCAACGTACAAGAGAAAGTTTGTGCAAGATCAGAAGGTCAAGTCTAACCGATATCGTTGTTCAGAGTCAATGACGACTGAAAAGACTAAGACAATGAAAAACAACTATCGCAAGACTAAACCTTCTGATCAAGATTGGAATGCAGCCAAACGCAAAAATCAAAATCAACAAAATGATTTTCGAAGAAATCAACATAATGCCTTTGGTAACTACAATTCTAACTGGTAAAACAAGCATTGGAAACCTAAAGCTAAGGCCACGCAATCCAATCCGTCTCATACATGTTATCGAAATTCTGCTATTAGAAACACTTCGAAGTTTTTAAATAAAGACAATTTAGTGTGGCAGAGAGTGACTTACATTGATGCACAAGGAAAACCCAGATCCACTATGGGCTGGGTTCCTAAATCTAACTAATCCCGCTAATCGTGCAGGAACAGCTGTGGAGGACTACCGTGCGCCTCTGGTACATGGATAGTGGTTGTTCCAGGCACATGACAGGAGACTTATCCCAACTGGTGAATGTCAAAGAATTTAATGGTGGATATGTCTCATTTGCGGGAGGAGAATCAGGAAGGATTACATTGAAAGGAACTGTAAGAAACGGCGTGTTAAGCTTCGAGAATGTTAACTATGTTCCAGAACTGAAACACAATCTGTTGAGCATTTCTCAGATTTGTGATCGAGGAAATTCCGTTCACTTTACAAAGAAAGGATGTCATGTACTTAAACCGGGTATTGTAATTCCAGAAGATTGGTTCTTAATGTCAGCAGAGAGACGAGGAAACACTTATGTGATTGATATGAACAAGAAACCGTGTGAAGAAATTACTTGCCTATTCTCGAAGATTTCAGAACATGATGGTCTACTGTGGCATCGTCGCCTTGGGCATGTGAACATGAAGAATTTGAACCGACTGGCTAAAGGTCAACTAGTACGCGATCTTCCAATAAAAGATTTCATGTTGGTTGAAAAATGTGTTGCTTGTGCGAAAGGAAAAGCTCATCAAAAACCTCATAAGGCTAAACCTGCACCCTCAACGAAAGCAGTGCTCGAATTACTTCACATGGATCTTTTTGGTCCAGTGAATGTGTTGAGTATTGGCAAGAAAGCTTATTGTCTTGTAATCGTTGATGATTACTCTTGTTATACTTGGGTGTATTTTCTCAGTCATAAGAATGAAACTGCAGTCTTAGTAAAACAATTCATCACTCTGGCTGAAAATCAAGCAAGTACCAAGGTGAAGGTCATTCGATCTGACAATGGGACAGAATTCAAGAATGTTACTTTGGACACATTCTGCACTGAAAAAAGAATTGATCGTCAGTATAGTGCACCACGAACTCCTCAACAGAATGGAGTAGCTGAAAGAAGAAATCGTACTCTTATCGAGGCTGCACGAACTATGCTGGCTGACTCGAAGCTTCCTAGTTTCTTTTGGGCCGAAGCTGTTAGCACGGCTTGTTACGTCCAGAATCATGCTTTAGTAAATAAACGTCATATGAAAACTCCTTATGAGATTCTGGAAGGACGTAAACCTTCGGTTTCACACTTTTGTATCTTTGGATGTCCATGTGTATTATTACTAATGGACTCTAATGGAAAGTTTGAGGTCAAAGGGGACGAATGTTTCTTTGTTGGATATGCAAAAGGCTCTGCCTATAGGGTATACAACAAAGTAACTAAAAAGGTCGTCGAGTCGTGCAACATTGAATGGCTTGAAGAAAACGCTACGGATGCTAGAGTTGGACCAGATTGGTTATATGATTATGCTGAATTGTTTAAATCATTTAATATCTTGTCAAGTAATTTTTCAGATGCAGGTGTGTCTATTCCAAAACAACCGTTGTCTTTTGGGGATACTGAAGAAGAACAGACAGATGGAAGCATCAGACATCATACTATTGATCCGCCAGGAATGGTGTTTACACAGCATCCTCTGCCTCAACAAATGTCTCATCAATCTCCTGAAGGTGCACAATCCAGTGGAATTTCAACTAATGCAGCTGGATCAGAACTGTTTGCTGATCCTATTCCTGAAGAATGTACTGTTACCACTCCTGTGAGTCACAGTCCGGTAGTACCTAATGAGGGGGAGTCAAGCAACATACACACATCTCTAGACGAGATGATACCTGAATTTGCCATTCCAACAAGTGTTCAAAGAAATCATCCTATTGAGAATGTGATAGGCCCTGTGAATGCAGGAGTTCAGACCAGAAGCCAATCAGGAACCATTAATTTGTGTTTATATTCTAGCTACATTTCTCAAATTGAACCTAAAACTATTGATGTAGCGTTGCAGGAACCAGGATGGGTTGATGCTATGCACGAAGAGTTAAATCAGTTCGAGAAGCTCGGAGTATGGAAACTTGTGGAGTTGCCAAACGGAAAACGCAAGCTTGGAACTCGCTGGGTTTTCAGAAACAAGCAAGATTCTGAAGGAGTTATTGTTCGAAATAAAACACGATTAGTGGTCCAAGGTTTCAGACAGATAGAGGGATTGGATTATGATGAAGTCTACGCTCCTGTTGCTCGACTTGAAGCAATCTGGATTTTCTTAGCATACGCATCCTTTATGGGATTCACTGTTTACCAGATGGATGTCAAAACGGCATTTTTGTATGGAGAAGTGAAGGAAGAAATTTTTGTTGAGCAACCGCCGGGTTTTATTCATCCAGATCATCCAGAATATGCATACAAGCTTGACAAGGCATTATATGGGTTGCATCAAGCACCTAGGGCTTGGTATGCTACTCTGACAGAACATCTTCTGGCTCATGGATACACACGAGGCACAATAGATCAGACTCTGTTTATCAAAAGAGTGGGCAAGGATCAAATCTTAGTTCAAATTTATGTCGATGATATTATCTTTAGGTCTACAAGTGAGGAGCTTTGCAAGGACTTTGAGAGAGTTATGCAAAAGAAGTTTGAGATGAGTGCACTTGGTGAAATGACATTGTTTCTGGGTTTACAAGTTAAACAAGATTCACGGGGCATTCTAATTCATCAAGGGAAATATGTGGACGATGTGCTGAAGAAATTCAAGTTCACTGACGCTAAACCGGCAGAAACTCCGAGGGCGGAAAGACCGTTGTTAACTGAAGATGCTGAAGGATCCTCTGTTGATCAGCGACTTTATAGGTCTATGATTGGATCATTGATGTATCTGACAGCTAGTCGTCCTGACATCATATTTGCTGTCTGCAACTGCGCACGATATCAGGCTAATCCTAAAACTTCTCATCTTACTGCTGTTAAACGAATCTTTCGGTACCTTAAAGGCCGACCCAGGTTTGGTCTGTGGTATCCGAGGGATTCGAATTTTGACCTGTTTGCTTTTTCTGACAGTAATTTTGGAGGCACTGACAAGGACAGGAAATCCACCTCTGCTGGTTGTCAATTTTTGGGTGACAGACTCATTTCTTGGCAATGCAAGAAGCAACAAACGGTAGCTATATCCACAGCCGAAGCAGAATATGTTGCAGCTTCGGCGTCTTGCTCTCAAGTGGTGTGGATGCAACATCAATTGCAGGACTACGGTTTGACTTATCTTAAGACTACCATATACTGTGATAATGATGCTGCCATACAAATTGTGAAAAATCCTGTTTTCCACTCAAAAACCAAGCACATTGATATTAAAGTTCATTTTATACGAGACTGTTTTGATAGAGGTCTTATTAAACTGGAGCAAATCGACACACATGCAAATGCTGCCGATTTGTTCACCAAACCTGTCAGCAGTTCAAAATTTCAAGTGCTTGTGGATTTTCTGAAAATGATCCGCTTTACTGACTGAGCATGTTTTTGTTTTATTTCGTAGGTAAATTTGTTCATAAAGTTTTCTATTCTTAGGTAGTTTTTATTTATGCTCAAATTTAGGGGGAGAAAATTAAAATGAAAAATACAAAAACATTAAAAAATTGAAAAATACAAAAAGAGGTGTTGCATGACTGGGAAATGAAATGAATTTTCACATTATGGTCGAGGGCTGACTCATGTAAGACCAGTATCAAAATAGTTTGACTCTAGTATGATGTGTTGGTAGGCTCTATCCTTAAGACTGGAAACATTGGCTGTTTTGTTCAGAACTAAAATAGTAGATGACCCCAGGAAAGAAAATCACTTGGAATTAGCTCATTTCTATTTGAATGTCTGTATGTTGTCCCGATACACACAATTTTGGTCTGACTCTGAAATCTTCTCTGAAAAAGTCATGTATCTCCTTTGCTGCATCCAGATATATGCTGACCTGGAGGTGCTAGGCAATGTCAGCTTCTGTTGCATCCAGATACATGCTGACCTAGCTGTACGTTGTCGCTCTGTAGATCAATTAAACACCCGAAAGAGGCCCTCAAGTGCCCAAAAGAAACCCGAGAAACCTATATCAAATTGAGAAAAACTTATTTGATCTGTATATTATACCATCTCTGCTTAAGATCTATTCTGTTCTCTTCTCAATCTATTCCCAGTTAAGATTTCAGAGATCTGGATTGGACTTGTGAAATATGTGGTAGGGAAGCTACTTGCATGATAGAGTGTGCTGTTTATATTTCCGGGATTTGATTAGTATTTGTTTGGGTGTTCATTGTTAAGAAAATTAAAACATGATAAAATTTGTTACAGGCAGTTATATGGAAAGGTCTAGGGAGATGAGTTTAGGTGGACAAATATACTGACAATCGTCTAGATCTTTCAGTAGTAGATCAGTGTTGATAAGTGACGTCAAGCCCGAAACCTCGTGATTTGATCCCTGAGTAATTTTGTTTATTTCCTATTTTATTTTGTAAATAATAGTTTTTATTATTTATTTTTGTTTTAGGTTTTGTTTTTATAAATAATGCTCAGAAGGTTTGGTGGATTATTTAAATTATATCTGAAATTAAAGGATGATTTTTGTAAATGATTTAATTGAATTAATTAAGTCCTTTAAATATCATATTTAGCCCAAACAGTTGGTCTCGGCCCAAAAGTCACTGGCCCATTTACTTGGATTTGAGGTATAAATCACAGGTCTCGAGTCGAGACCTCACTTCTCACTCGAGACCCTCTGATATTCTCTCACAAAGTTCCGGCAAGTTACTAGTGTTTCCGACGTGATTCTCCGGTTTCGATTCATCATATTCAGTTTTCTGGTCTCGATTCATCGTTTTTTAAAGGTATGATGATGATTTGTTTGAAGTTTTGCAGATGTTATGAAGATATGATGATGATTTGATGAAGATTTGAAGATGACCAAGAACCCTAGTTTTGAATATATATTGGTCTTCAAATAAATCAAAGGATGTTTTGGGATTTTGATCCAAAAAGTTGAAAAGATGAAGTTGTTTGTGCGGTCTCGACTCAGATAACACAAGGACTCGAGACCAGTGGTTACGAGTCGCAATCTCATGATCTCGACTCGAGACCTCAAGATCTCGACTCATGGTCTCGACTCGAGACCTCATAGTCTTGACTCATGGTCTCGACTCAATAACTTATGGTCTCGACTCGAGAACTCATGGTCTCGACTCATGGTCTCGAGTCAACAGTGATAGTTTTGAATTGAAATTGGTGTTATCTGAGTCATGATGCTATTTATTTGTTCAGATTGTTGATTTTAAAATTTGAGATTTCTGAATTTGATTCAAGTGTTTGTTGAATTTTCATGTCCCTAATAAACTTGTGCTTTATGCAGAATATGGATTTGAAGTTTATTTCAACACACAATCAAGCAGGATACTTAGCACCACCTCCGGAGAAACACAAGAAGGTGTATACTTCATTGATGAAAGGTCTCAACAGCTGTCGTATAGTTCACGCACTACGAGAAAATCCAATTATCTACGAAAATCTTATTCAAGAGTTTTGGAAAAATGCGAAAATTGAAGTTGTTGAAGGAAAGGGAGTTATTGTTTCTGAAGTTCAAAAGAAGGTTGTTACTGTGACAGAACAGATGATTCGAGAAGTTTTACAGTTCAATGATCAAGAAACAGATTCAATTGAACTTCCTGCTGGTACAGTTGAAGCGATATTGCCAAGATTGAGTTATGAAGGGAAGTATCCACCTCTGGTTAAGAAGTTTATGCATCCATATTGGCGTCTTTTGTTGCACATGTTTGTTTTATGTATGACAGAGAACAGAGGAGGCACAGATCAGTTGAACATTACTCAGTCTGCTGCTCTTGTTTGTGTGATAACAAATAAGCCTTTCAATTATTCAAAGTATATTTTGGAAGCAATGAAGAGGAATGTGTTTGGAGTTAGAAAGGACAAGTTTCTCGTGTTTCCAAGGTTTTTGCAAATGATTTTTAATGCTCGTTATCCAGAGGTGGAGAGATCTGGTAACACATTGGAGTTGAAGCCCATGGGTCCAGCTTGTTTTGGTGCTCTCACTCCAAAGAAGGGTACTGAAAAGAAGTTTGAAGGATTAATTCCGTTAGAGAAATTTGGTCAATTTGTAGAGACTGAAGATGTTGTTGCTAATCCAGTCATTGTGCAACCTGTTCCAGTGAATGATGCGCCTGCAAATGCTATAGTTGCTGAAGAACATGATATTCAAATGGGTATTGAAGATGAGCCTGAGACAGAGATTTTAACGATTGACTCTGACGATGAAGGCATTGAGATTATGTGTGATTCTGGGGAAGATGAAGAGCTTCCTCCTGAAGCTGAAGTTGATACTGCTGTTTCTGCTGTTCCACCTGTGATTACTGCTGAAAGTTTGGCTTTGCTATTAAAAACTGTAACTGATAAGATGGGAAATCCTCCTTCTGATCTTTCAGTATCAAGTGAAGAGCCTAGTGAAAATCCAAAGGATTCTGATTCCATGCCATTGAAGCGGAAAAGGAGGGATCCTCGACACGGAATGTATGTTGAGCAAAACAAAGATCAATCCATGAATATTGCTGAAGATGATGACAGTTTATATGATTTCGATTTTGAAAGAAGTGTTGCTGATACCACCACCACTACTGAAGATATCTTTGAGTTCAACACTGACACTCAAGGAAATGCTTTGGAGACCACTGCTGCTGATGTTCAGGTTACAAATGTTGATACAGATCCCATTGTTGATACTATGCCACTTGGTATTTCTGAATCTGCAGGTCCTTCTAGAATTGTTCTTGATGTACCTAGTAGTTCAAGTGGTAAGAGACCTGAAGAGCCATTTAGAATGCCATTTGATGATGATTCTAGTGATGAAGATGAGTTTATTAGCATGAGAGATATGAAGAAACGAATGGTTGTACTTGAGCAAGATTCAATTCATAAAGATGCGAAGATTATCCAACTTGAATATACTATTGTGAAGAAAGATCAACAGATTGAGCAGCTTCAAGGAGATGTTAGTTTGTTGTTCAATATGGTTTATGATTTACGTGGGAAGTTGGAGAAGAAATTTGGACAAGAGTTCTCTGATCCAACTGATGTTGAAAACAGAAGAAAAGCCTTTGAAAAGGATGATGCTGAAAGAAGTGCTGCTATGGAACAATACTTTAAAAGAGTTATTGATCCTGTTACAGATAAAGAGAAGGCTGAAAGAATTAAGAAGAAAAGAGAGTTTGTAATTTTGAAAAATCGGAATTTAAATCCAGATGATGATGATGCTCATGCAACTCACCACTTAATGGATGTTGGTGAAACTCTCTATGATCAGGTTGGAAATCGTTCTGGTGTAGTTAGCTGGGGATATGATCATCATCGCAAAAGATGGTGGATAAAGAGAAAAATTGGTCCTGTCGAGTGGTACAAACATCCAGGCCAGTTTCAGTCTTTCACTAAGGTGGATTTGACAAACTTGTCTAAAGCACCTTATGTGGATGATAAGCCTGGAGGTGCTGGATATATGTTTTTCGAGAGATTGCAGAGGGAAGTTCTTCGTAACTTTCCTTCGATGTGTACTGCAGAGTCTTTTGTTAGACCAGCTAAAGGCATTAGAGATCCATACACGAACAAGCGGATGAATATTGTGCACTGGCCTGTAACTGATAAAGAAAAGGTGATTCCATTGGTGAAAAAGATTCCAAAGGGCGCTCTGAAGTCCTTGCATTTCTGGTCTTATGATGAGCGTCTAGGGCAGGCAGTAATTGTTTGTGATGATGATGTGTGTTTTCGCTTGGTGGATCAAATTGATTTGCTGAACGTTGCTCATGAAGATCTGGAAGTGTTAGCTCGTCATCAAATTAGAGCTACTGAAAAGTACGAAGAGATTGCAAAAGCATGGACTGCTACTATGGTTTCAGCCATTCATATTCGCACAAAAGGTTTTGGTGGTCTCAAGGATCGGTTGGATGGTGATCGTGAAAATTGAAGTTTCAAGAACCTCCATGCATAAACCTAGGGGGAGATTGTTGGAACCTGAAGGTTTATACATGAAGGATTGATTAGTTAAAGGATTGATCTTGTAATTGTTTAGTTTATATTTTGGGTCGATATGTATGGGTTGGGCTAGTTTGGCTGGTTTCTAGTGGGCCTAGGTTAAGAGTCCATGTGTTTTGTATTTAAGTAAATCTTAACCATTTGGTTAAGGTTGATTGATTAGTGGTTGCGACTAAGGAAGGCTGGCCGTAAACTCAAAGGTGTCTTGTATCAGTCATTGTTCAACTTTGAATGCAAGATATTTCGGTTTTTATTTGATCATTATTCTTTTGATTATCGTTTAGTTCTTGAATCGGTTTGTGATTGTTTTCCGCACTTTCATAAACTAGTGTTTGATATCATTGAAGGATCCTAACGGGTTTTACAGTATACGTGAGTATCGACCTGGTGGTTAAAGCCTAAACAATGTCAACTTGTTTTATTTTTCTTATTTTGTTTAAACATTGGACTTTCTCTGCGTATACGGAAGTATCGACCTGATTGTTAATGTTTAAACATTCTGCTTTGTTTTCGCACAAATCACAGTTGATAAAAGTTTAAAGGCATTACTTGAGATAGTGTATTGCATGATGAGGGGATATGCTGAGATCGTGGGGTTCATAAGAACTTAGTGCAAAATTAATATACCTTAACGTATCGGTAAGCATTTCGAAAGTTTTTAGATTGAGTTTAAGTGGACAACAATATCGTCAATCTATGTGAATCGTTTAGAACTTAAAATGTTTAAAGCTTAACGGTGTTGGTGATTTGTCTCAAAAACTAATATGATCCTCTTACACAAACTCACAAAAATATTGTTTGTAAATATTTCTTTACTGCATTCCTTTACATTAAAAAAAAACCAAAAAGAGTTTAGTGTGTTTTAGCATAAATTTTGAAAAATTCAAAAAGATTTTCGACAACTGATGTTGGAGAGCTGATTTTCAAAATTCCAAGTGCTAAACTTGATGAACAGGTTTGGAAAAGATTGTATGAAGAAAGTGTGTTAATTAGTTATCAAAGATTAAATCATTTTTGTGAATGATACCTGCAAAGTGGTTTCTAAATTTGTCAAATTTTAAAATTTGTGAAACTTATTTTTGGGTAGAGTTTTGCAGGTTAAACAGGTTCCGATACCTGAGTTAGATAAGTGTCAGGTTACGATCTAAGAACCTGTGGAAAATGAATTCCAGACTGCGATCCTAGCTTAGTGAGAGGGGGAGTCTGAGGACATCAAAAGAGGGTCTGAAGATAGTAGAGACAAATTTGGATACTGAAGATACTTGTGAAAAGAGCTCAGAGTTAGTTTGCAATTCTGGAAGAAAGAAAAAGAGATTGTTTGTGGATGCTTACAATGGAGAATTTTGGAGATAGTGAGCAGACTGATAAAGACTGAAGGTTTGACAACCGAAGACTCGACACTGAAGACTCGTCAACATTCGAGGGGGAGTCTGTTGGTGCATACGTCTGTCGACTTCGTCTTGTATCGAGTCTTGTTTGTATTCAGAAGGTTTAGGGCACATTATTCGAGAAATAGGGTAGGTTTTAGATGTGATTGAGCTATTTCCGTTTGAGGAGTGCCATTCCGTTTGAGGAGTGCCATTCCGTTTGAGGAGTGCCATTCCGTTTGAAGCATGTCATGCCACTTTCAAACGGAATAGCTTATCCTATAAATACCCTCATGTGCCATTTCATTTGTAACTTTCCGGTCAGAGCAACGAAGTGCTGCCGAAGTGTTGTCAGGTTGTAAAACGTTATCAAATCAATCATACAACAGTTTACAGTGTGAATCTTGCTGAATTGAACTCTACACGTATGTTTCCGCCATTCGTGTTGAGATAAACTCTTCTGATCGACTCGTTCGGGTCTAAAAACTGATCCTACAGTATCGCGTGAAGGTTTCATCTTTGTGAGAAATGAGGGTGAAGTCTATGTTGTTATGTAAAAGAGCTAGGGTTTCTTCTAGGTAGACAAGAGATGAAGTTATGTTTCATTTATGGTTGTGCATATGAAGATAAGGGTTATTTTTAGAGAAGAGAGTTTGGGGAATAGAGATAGGGTAGCGGCTGCCAAAATGAGTGTGGTAGGGTTTTCACAACCTTTTTTTATACATAGGGTTTATTAGTGTTTTATACTAAAGGTTTAATTACTGGGCTTTGGGCTTGGGCCCAAGGCCCACAAGCCCAATTTCTGTGTTTAAGTGCCACATAACTTCCTACGAGCCCGCTTTCAAAACCCGAACTCCGCGAAACGTAAAAAAAAAATACAATTTTTGTATTAAAACACATAAAATACGGTCGGTTGTCGTTTCTAGTCAGTTTCTCGCTCTGAATTCGACAGTGATTAAAATAAATAAAAAGCGAACATGTAGTTCCTAAAAATATATAAATGTGGAAATACGAGGCATTACAGTCTACCCTCCTTTAGGAAATTTCGTCCCGAAATTTATTCAGAGGGAAGACTTGAAAGGGTTTTGGCAAACAGAATGTCACACCCTCAAAATACCACCTAGGGAGTGTCCCTGTTAGGCGTGTGACCCACTAGCAACGAGCCACCAATTACATTGAATCCATAAGTTTAAAATAAAGTTTCATTATTTAATATTAAAATCCAAACATAAGTTATTCGAAACCAGCAAATTCAGCGGAAGCGTTAACGTATCACAATATAAACATTTTCCAAACAAATGTAAGAACCAATTTTCAATAAATAAAACCAATCGGTGTGAACCATGACCACTCATGCCCTCCAGCCAGCAAGTTCCTATTCCAAGATACCTAACGACCTGCAAGCATGTAACAAGTGTATCATACAAAGCTGGCGAGTTCACAGTTTTAGAAAATGTTTGTTACCAGTTGTATGTAAAACAGTTCACCGAAAAATGCAAGTAATATTGTTAATATCTCAATTCCGAACAAGACGGCTCCTGAAATACATGACTGCCCTTCCCACGTACTCCTATCTAGTACTGGGCCCCGACTGGGTCATTAGTTCACATCCGTCCTATCTAGGAGCGGTGTGAGGGTGCCAAACCTAAGTAGCGCTACCAACTAATACCCGTTACCCTCCAGGTAACATAATAAGGGACTTACAAAAATGATAGGTGAGAATATTAACCAATATACCCGTTTTTACCCAAACCACTGACTGTCCCCAACCACTGGGACGCATGCTCGAATGTAGTGAACTCACCTTAGTTTTGCTCGGTAAGATTAGCTATTCGTTTTATCGTTGAACACTCCAAACCCTAATATGGTTCCAATGAAAGTCAGTTTCGTTTACATAGAATTTGCTCATTCATTGTGTATTTCCCAGATGTGATAGACAATTATGGCACACATTATCATACAGGTTACAATGAGTATTCAGTTTACATGTATTTTCACAATACAAACACATAAATCATACTAACTCACATGAAATGTTCATATCTCATACACACGAATATGCACGTAGCAACAATATTTCATAACACAATATACCCACTGTAGTTATCAAAATCTTGTTTCAAGACCACATAAGATCCGACATGACTCGGCAGCCCGTGTTTAAACCCACACCAAGTCCAACCAAAAACACCTAACCAGCCCCCTCCCCTTATCTATATGCGTAGCCCACTAACCATCGGCCCAATCAAGCTTCATTAAAAGTGCGGCCCAATTGTATGCAATAGCATTTACCAACAGTTACACAAGTGTATTAAGAAATCAATTTCACCAACTCATTATTCAATAAAGGCTAATGAAGTCATAACTGATCTGTTGTGAGGGTAACTTGAATATATTAGCTGGTCGATCCATGTGCTGATGGATGATACATGTATATATAACAGCCACTCATTCGTCACTTAATTATTGGTTATTATTATTATTTTTTTTTCGATAAGAATATATAGGTTTCTTTTAATATTTCTTGAATTCAAGCAGAAAAACAATATTATCATCACTGATTTCATCGATTAAATACCTACTTACGGATCAAAGGCCGGTTTATATCTTAATTTAAAACCAATCCAAGCTTTTAAATATAGAGTGGCATATTACAATTCATCATACAGAATACCCATAACAGTTTCCTTTTCATTGATTATTAATTACCAACAATTATCAATACACACCCATCCTTATCTAATTAATCTATCACTTATTCCTATGCCACAATCCCAACATGCTCTGACAGTTCCATCATGACTCAAAACCCAATCAATTTCGAATAACAATGTGATAATCTCGATCATATCCCTCTTAGATTTCCAATGCATAATTATATTTTCATTCCACATGTTTTTACCTATAAACACATAATCAACAGTTTATCAAATCAAGTCATAACCAATGCTTAACATAAATCTAGTGATTCAACATGACAAGGAATTATCAATTATTTATCAACAAGAAACATCCAAATCGGATCACACAAATCACCGCATAGAATCCTAGTTTATAATCAGCATCCGTACAATCATACTCATCTCGGTTCTAGCAAAACCTTAAATCGTAGTTATTCTAACATTTATCACAATCACAATTACATAATCAACACATAATATCACGTATCAACCACATAATATATGTATCAAATAAGAACATGACCAAAACTAAATCAAATAAGCAAGAGGTACCACCGAGACACTGACCTAGAGATGAGTGGAGGAAGGTAAAGCTTCGGATGATGATGATCACCGTTGGTTCCAAAGGAGAAGATAAAGAATACTAGGGTTTGTTGTGATTATTCCAAAACAAAACAGAATCACGTGCCCATATCTATAGATATACGAAATTCATGAATGGTGGGCTCAAGTGGTGTGGGCCGGACTCAAATGTGAGGCCGGGATAAATTAGAGAACTAAGGTGTGTCCTATCTTTATATGCGGCCCTAACCGAACCATTGACCCAAAATAAAACCCACTACACGAACAAGCATGCTCAAATACGTTACACGTTAAACACGTTTGTTTAACAGAATATAATAGCACGGAACATGTAACACATAGAAGAGAAATAACGAGGAGTTAAGATCACAAGCTTAAACGTTACCAATCTTGAAAGTTCGGGTTGTTACATCATCCCCAACTTGAAAGAAATTTCGTCCCGAAAGAAATTTCGTCCCGAAATTTGACAAGTAATCCAACACGGCAAGATGTTACCTCAGGATGACTGTGGATTTTCCGCGGGTACCACATCATCCCCAACTTGAAAGGGAATTTCGTCCCGAAATTCATCAATGATAACAAAGGTTGACTCAACCGACAGAACAACTGGACGAATCTTGACGTCCTGGTTCATGATTTCAATAGGTTCCTCCACGACGGTAACTTGTCATTAACCTCAGACTCTAACAAGGGTGTCACAAGCGTTTCATCGGGCAACCACTGCCTCAGATTCGAGACATCAATGCCATCATGCACGTTACCCAATCCGTCAGGTAACTCGAGTTTGTTGGCGACCTTGCCAATACGTTCTAGAATTTTGAATGGCCCAACATAACGTAAGTTAAGCTTGTCACGCTTTCCAAGGCGTACCGCACCCTCCCAAGGTCCAACATGATACGTTCGCCTGCAGTGAAATCCCAGTGTTTCCTAAGTGAACAGGTTTCCTAGCGGTCACGTGTTATCACCACACGATTTTCAATCTAAACAATCTTCCCAAGAGTTTCGAGTGCAAGTCCGGGACTCGTGATTAGGTTGTCATCCACCCCAGTCCAGCAAGGAGGTTGGCATTATCATCCATGTAATGCCTCAAACAGAGCTGTATGCATAGTAGGATGGTGACGGTGCATTAGAACTCACCCAAAGATAAAGTGTCCTTCCAGATGTTTACTAAAGTCAATCACACACATGCTCGCAGCATGTCTTCGTGTGTCAGGTATAGCTCAAAATCAAAGGTAACAAGAGCTGGCACCTCGTGCCTAAATGCCGCCTCTCTCAGGGGACCATCCACAGTTTTGAAGACTCGTCAGTTTCCTTGGTTGCAAGAAAGTGTGCTGGTAACGTGAAACAATCAACGATCACCCAGGTGATAACGATAATGTTTCCGTTTCGAGTTTTAGGTAGACTAGCGACAAAATCCATGGAAGTCTGTTCTCATTCTCATATGGGTGTTTCTGGTTGCCAATATCCCACCTTGACTTTCCCACAAGTCAAACATCGTTCTCATGCATTGCTATGTGGGCCTTCAGGCCCGGTTATCCGTACATGGTCTTCAGGTTTTAATTCATCCTATCTAAACTCAGATGAATATGATATGGAGGCCCGTGTGCTTCGCCTGCACCAGTTCCCTAAGGTTGCTGTATAGTGAGGTCCATATTCGTTCCATGAAGTAGCAAATATCATTCGACCTGCCAAAGGTTGCTTCCCCATGCCCCGCATAGGTCAATCTTGAGAACTCTCTACCTTCAGTTCTTCAGTTCGAGTAAGGCGAGTCTGATCAGGTATGTTAGAGTCAATAGCAAGCTGCAAGGCTCGTGCACGTCCAGGTTTCACGGTCGTATTCATTCAAAAGTTCCATCCAGTGATGCCATCACATGTTTAGCTTTCTTGAAACAAGGGTACACGGGAGGCTCTTGTGATCGGTCTAAGTGGTGCATTCGGTACCGTCCAAGTAATGCCTCCAATTTAAACCCAAAGTCTACGGCTTCCACCGCAGGTCATGACTTGTGCAGTTCTTCCTGTAGGTCCATTACGTAAGTCATCACTTTCTCGTGTTGTGTCGGTGTGTAAACATTGCAGAGTTAGGATTCGAAAGCTGAAAAGACGTCCTCCTGTTTTGTCCTTCACGAATACAGCACCCTACTGTGCTAAAGAGATTTAAGTTGCGCAATCTTCGAAAATCCTGTGGTGAATTTGCGATAGAGTCGAGTGTGACCAAGAAATTGCTGCATCCTCGAAGGGATCTCTGGTGTCGATCAGTTTCTAACCAAAACGGGTCTCAGCGAGGTCCATGTGTTTTCCCACTTCGTTGGTTACATGTTCAAATGCATCTCTCGAATCCAGATGTTACACTAAACAAGACTTCGCACGTAGATGCTCCTCCCCTAGAAGCTCTACGATGAAATACAAGTGCCGTTCATGGTGATCCTTTATCCTGGAAGTGATTCAAAACATCCTAGATAAACACGGTTAATTCATGTTGTCCATAAAGCTGCTGGTGTGTTGATTAACTCAATGGTTATGGTATACAAAGTCTCACTAGCCGTATTGCGTTAGTTATGCCGTTGCAGGAACGTTTTCCCCTTGGACTCCCATCTGATGATAGTTCGCCCGTTCGTCAATCCTCGAATGGAAGCTTGTCCCTCGTAACTGGTCAACAGGTTGTCACTACAATGGCCGAGGCAAACAGTTCTTGACTATCACCTTGCTGAGTTCTCAATAGTCAGTACACATATGAAAAAGGCCCATCTTCCCTAATACAACTGGGGCTCCCCCAAAGCAAAGAACTAGGTCCAACAAAACTCCTGTCCAACAGTTCCTGTAAGCAGGGCTGCCCCTGACGTGAGATCAAACTGAGATTCCGCCTAACAATTGTGGAAGTAAACCTGAAAGTTCCTCAAGTAACACGCTAAGAGGGATCACGAACAATTGGTGGGTCCTCGATCCTCTTTCTCCTTAGCCACAATATCAGTAACGGTTGCTAGTATAGCGGAGTAATCCCTCCGCAGACACTTCTGGCCTTCATAGCTGAAATGGCGCTAACCTTTGCACCACTCTGATGCTTTAGAGCAAATAACGATTCTCCACACAAGGTCTTCTCCTCACTGGTGTATCTGCGCAATCTCTGGATAACCAATCCACCCTAACTACTGTATTGCAACCATCAAGGGTAGTGGAAGGAAGTTTGATGTCGAACACCTGTCCCCCAAGGTCGAGTTTGCATCTCAGCGAACGTATAAGGCTTCAACTGACTTGCATCAGCCGAATCCACAACAGTTTCGGTTTCAAGAAGCATCAGGGTTAACAGAACAGAGTCGAAGCGTATAACTACCCATCCAAGCTATCGTGTTGCTATTACGCCTGGTATAGCCTATGCCAATACTAAATGTCCTTCCATGAGCTTCATTTCCAGTGTTGTTTTCGTCACGAGAATTTCCAGTACTGTCGTCGTTCCCTTGGTTGTCGTCACCTTGACTTAGCACAGTCAATCCTTGTCGAGGTCACCTTCGTTTCCATTCTGTAAGCTACGATCACAAGTACCTTGATGTTGCCGTGACTGTTGTCTCTAATACTATTGCCTGTAACGGTGTCCTACGTCCTTTCACCAACCAGGTCCATCTTTTCACATTCCGCGCCACGTCCTAAGGCACTACTCATGGTGCGGGCGGTTACACAGTCCGCTCTACAGTCAATCGTCATCGATTTTGTCCCGAGTGGTTCGTAAGAGTCGACTCCCATGATTCGCTGGCTGGGGTTAAGGATTCGATCGAAGTCAATTTGCTGGTGTTCGTTGTCGGAAGTCAGGGTTGTCCAAATATTGGGACCGGTAAAGTGCTACGCCCATCCTCTTATCCCTCGATCTAATAGGTTAATTGAGTATTACATGGTATGTTACGAGAGTGTTGCAGAAGTGATCGCACTTCGGGATCTAAGACGTTAATACATTAAGTTCCAGCAAACGAAGAAAAGCGAGAAAAGTATAGACCAACCATTTGACGCTGTGCCATCCAACTCAAGGACGTTCGTGCAAGCACCTAACATTTTACACGGTTCGCTAGGCGTTCAGATGTGTGTTCAGGTAATACTCGATCGCATCGAGATTCGTAAGGATTCAAAGTGGAGTGAAAAAAAAATCACGTTCAAGTAAGAGACAATCACTGCAATGACTCTTATAGACTGTTGTGTGTCACATCGATCAAATAACAGAACGGAACCCCTTTTTCACTTGTTAAGCCTCACTGAGACTCGCATGCACCCCACATTATTATTATGTGTGCACCCACAATAATATTGTGATTTGCATGCTTATCTCAGCTCCTCCTAACTCATGTCAAATGGTTCCCCAAACTCAAGTAGCAACAAAGAGCATTACGAAACGTGAGTCATGAATTTTTAGGGAAATACCACCCTATCGGTCACATGTAACATACAAGTAATACATGAATTCATACTGTTATGCTAAGTGTGTATTCACGTGTGATGTTGTCTAATGCCAAATACTAGAGTTATTGTGCAATAGTAAACAAGAGACGAACCTTGCAGTCTGGAGCTGAGTGTCATGGTCGATTTCGGATCTGTTCGGTTATAGTCTGGTTTTATAAAAGCGTTTTAAAACCAAGTTCACTATAACCAGTGGCTCTGATACCAAACTGTCACACCCTCAAAATACCACCTAGGGAGTGTCCCTGTTAGGCGTGTGACCCACTAGCAACGAGCCACCAATTACATTGAATCCATAAGTTTAAAATAAAGTTTCATCATTTAATATTAAAATCCAAACATAAGTTATTCGAAACCAGCAAATTCAGTGGAAGCGTTAACGTATCACAATATAAACATTTTCCAAACAAATGTAAGAACCAATGTTCAATAAATAAAACCAATCGGTGTGAACCATGACCACTCATGCCCTCCAGCCAGCAAGTTCCTATTCTAAGATACCTAACGACCTGTGAGCATGTAACAAGTGTATCAGACAAAGCTGGCGAGTTCACAGTTTTAGAAAACGTTTGTTACCAGTTGTATGTAAAACAGTTCACCGACAAATGCAAGTAATATTGTTAATATCTCAATTCCGAACAAGACGGCTCCTGAAATACATGACTGCCCTTCCCACGTACTCCTATCTAGTACTGGGCCCCGACTGGGTCATTAGTTCACATCCGTCCTATCTAGGAGCGGTGTGAGGGTGCCAAACCTAAGTAGCGCTACCAACTAATACCCGTTACCCTCCAGGTAACATAATAAGGGACTTACAAAAATGATAGGTGAGAATATTAACCAATATACCCGTTTTTACCCAAACCACTGACTGTCCCCAACCACTGGGACGCATGCTCGAATGTAGTGAACTCACCTTAGTTTTGCTCGATAAGATTAGCTATTCGTTTTATCGTTGAACACTCCAAACCCTAATATGGTTCCAATGATAGTCAGTTTCGTTTACATAGAATTTGCTCATTCATTGTGTATTTCCCACATGTGATAGACAATTATGGCACACATATTATCATACAGGTTACAATGAGTATTCAGTTTACATGTATTTTCACAATACAAACACATAAATCATACTAATTCACATGAAATGTTCATATCTCATACACACGAATATGCACGTAGCAACAATATTTCATAACACAATATACCCACTGTAGTTATCAAAATCTTGTTTCAAGACCACATAAGATCCGACATGACTCGGCAGCCCGTGTTTAAACCCACACCAAGTCCAACCAAAAGCACCTAACCAGCCCCCTCCCCTTATCTATATGCGTAGCCCACTAACCATCGGCCCAATCAAGCTTCATTAAAAGTGCGGCCCAATTGTATGCAATAGCATTTACCAACAGTTACACAAGTGTATTAAGAAATCAATTTCACCAACTCATTATTCAATAAAGGCTAATGAAGTCATAACTGATCTGTTGTGAGGGTAACTTGAATATATTAGCTGGTCGATCCATGTGCTGATGGATGGTACATGTATATATAACAGCCACTCATTCGTCACTTAATTATTGGTTATTATTATTATTTTTTTTTTCGATAAGAATATATAGGTTTCTTTTAATATTTCTTGAATTCAAGCAGAAAAACAATATTATCATCACTGATTTCATCGATTAAATACCTACTTACGGATCAAAGGCCGGTTTATATCTTAATTTAAAAACTATCCAAGCTTTTAAATATAGAGTGGCATATTACAATTCATCATACAGAATACCCATAACAGTTTCCTTTTCATTGATTATTAATTACCAACAATTATCAATACACACCCATCCTTATCTAATTAATCTATCACTTATTCCTATGCCACAATCCCAACATGCTCTGACAGTTCCATCATGACTCATAACCCAATCAATTTCGAATAACAATCTGATAATCTCGATCATATCCCTCTTAGATTTCCAATGCATAATTATATTTTCATTCCACATGTTTTTACCTATAAACACATAATCAACAGTTTATCAAATCAAGTCATAACCAATGCTTAACATAAATCTAGTGATTCAACATGACAAGGAATTATCAATTATTTATCAACAAGAAACATCCAAATCGGATCACACAAATCACCGCATAGAATCCTAGTTTATAATCAGCATCCGTACAATCATACTCATCTCGGTTCTAGCAAAACCTTAAATCGTAGTTATTCTAATATTTATCACAATCACAATTACATAATCAACACATAACATCACGTATCAACCACATAATATATGTATCAAATAAGAACATGACCAAAACTAAATCAAATAAGCAAGAGGTACCACCGAGACACTGACCTAGAGATGAGTGGAGGAAGGTAAAGCTTCGGATGATGATGATCACCGTTGGTTCCAAAGGAGAAGATAAAGAATACTAGGGTTTGTTGTGATTATTCCAAAACAAAACAGAATCACGTGCCCATATCTATAGATATACGAAATTCATGAATGGTGGGCTCAAGTGGTGTGGGCCGGACTCAAATGTGGGGCCGGGATAAATTAGAGAACTAAGGTGTGTCCTATCTTTATATGCGGCCCTAACCGAACCATTGACCCAAAATAAAACCCACTACACGAACAAGCATGCTCAAATACGTTACACGTTAAACACGTTTGTTTAACAGAATATAATAGCACGGAACATGTAACACATAGAAGAGAAATAACGAGGAGTTAAGATCACAAGCTTAAACGTTACCAATCTTGAAAGTTCGGGTTGTCACACAGAAGATGATTGTTTAAAAATTGAGGCTTTGAAGTTTGAGAGAACGGAGAATAATTGAGGTATAAAGGTGAACGATTGATTTAAAAACGATTATGAGTATAAGGATAGCATAGGTATCGGATAAACGAAAGCAAGGTGTTAAAAATGAAGTCTCGTCGTGGATAATCGGATATCACGCGCTTAACAATGTGTTTATGAGCTGTTATAGTTTACGTATTAGGTCTAAATAGGTCTGCAAAACACCGAATTTCTCATGGCACGTTTTACGAAAGTTTGGTAACATGGTGAAAACACTTATATATAGGAAGTACCAACGGCGTATCCACCATGTTTTGACCATGTTACATCCGTTTCGTATTCGATGTCATGTTGCGTTCCGTGTCTTACCATACACAGAAGTACACTCCATGATTCTCATGCGTCAATCACTATAATCCCGCGTGCACTCGCGATTATACTGATTGTCGCATGATCCACATAACTTGTACTAGTTGCGTATGAATTAGGGTATACATAAATTTTGAAAATAAGAATGAGTACGTATAGGAATGTCGTATGTAAGCATGATTGGTATTTAAGTATGAGAGAGGTTGTAAGTATGAGTATATGTATGAGTACGATTAAATTCTTTGAATAGTCTACATGAGATATTTTAGTTAACTGTAACACCCCGAAAACGGGTTTGGTAATCAAACCCCGTTAATACTAAAAGACGGGTAAAGTACCGTTAGTGGTAAGAGTAACCCGATAAATATTAGGATTTAAACAAATAATCCTAATATTAAATACAACATGAAAAATGCTTTTAAGGAAATAAAGTTTATAAGAAGTCTGAATTAACGGGACTTAAAATAAACTGAGTCATAATTTCCCCGAACCCACTAAGTTAACTAGGAATATTTAACCTAGTTAATAAGTGGGAATAGTGTTAGAAATAGTTAGATTGTGTCCTACTTAATAACTAACTAAACCTGAAGGACCAAAAGGGGAAATACTAAAAGATTGGGTTTATTAATAAAACAAAACACAACACACACACCAAGTGTGTGTGTGTGTGTCGACTCCGACTGGAGAAAACAAGGGGAAACCCTTGTTCATCAAAGATCACCAAATTGAAGGAGTATTTGGGTCTTAAATTCGTGCATGAACGCGTAGGAACGATCACCAAGTCATGGGGATCACAAGTTATGTCACAAAACCTAGATTGGTTGAAGTTGAAATTTGAGACAAGTAGGTTACTTGCAAATAAATTGATGGATTATGATCCAAGGATGAAATTAGGAATGATTTTATGTCTATGAGTAAACCCTAGTCATTTACTTGTTGAATTGAGGTTCATAATTGTGAATTTCATGATTATCCATTTATGTGTTAAATGGGTTTTGTAGAAATAAGATGAACATTAGAATTATGACTATTAAAATAGTGTTAACTGAATTCCATGAGATGAATCTGAGAATAGTATGCATGCTAGACATAATGGAATTGAAATTATGTTTATGTTTAGTAGAAATAACTAGTTATGAACTAGTTGTAAATGTGTAAAAATTTATGCATATTAGGTGTTTGTTAAAATGCCTAAATGAGAACTAAAGTGTTGAAATTAGAGTGAAAATGTGTATTTGAATGATATGGCAATTACGCGTAATATGAAGTGATAAGGGTTCTAAATATTATGTTGATTTAGACTTAATGTTATAACCCATGTGATCAAAAAGTAGTTAACTTTAGATAAGCTAAGTTAACTAATCATGAAGTCGAATAGTAGCTTCGGCATAGAAAATAAGTGAGGTGGAATAGTCGTGATTTTTATGACTAATTTAACCTCCTTGTAAATGATTGAAAATAGTTTGACGCCTAACGAGCTAGGTGGAGGCTTGGGAAAGGAAGCGGGTCAAACAAATCAAGAATGGAGGAAAAGCATAATTCGGATGCAAGGTAAGTATAGCTTACACTAGTCTTAAATTGTGGAATATTCTCTTATCATATAAATTACGAATGAGAGAACTAAACAATTGAAATATGATGTTCCGCCGTGTAGTCGTATGGAACAAGATAATCAAAGAGGAAAGAAACCATAATAATGGTTAAAAAGAAGTAAATCGATAATTCGGTCATATTATGACGAAAGGAAAAATGAACTTTTAATGATTACCTTTTATGGTAAGCCAAAACAAATAATAAGGTCAAAACAGTAATTTAGTCACACGTTGACAATAACCGTTAGTTTTTAAAAAAAAAAAGACGCTTTTCCGCGTAAGACATAAAGAGTCGACAGTGGTAATAAACGGTTTATAAGTAAAATGACCGTACGGTGTTAAATGGAACGAGTCATGTAGATGAGATGATAATAAATGTCATCTCGCATAGATAAACGGTCAATTCGGCCAAACGGGTCAAAAGGTGTAGACATCACCTTTTGACAATATCGACTAATGATTCTTTTGTCGAGTTATATGCTTACAGGAATAGATATCCAATGGATACTCGCATCGTTCTTAATTAGCGATTATAAAGCAAGGTATTAAAACCGGGTAATAAGTTGATCCGAGCCAGGTATGTATAATAGATCAACTCATCATTTAGAACCTGAAGTTCTATGAGAGTTAGACAAAGTAAAAGGGACATACGGTTACCTTAAAAGGTAAACCGAAGGATTTAAATTATGGACACAGTGTTTTGAAAACAAGATTTGGTTAAAAATGAGTTTTTGGGCGTGCATGCCTTAACCAAGCCCTTCGTCGTAAAAGAAGGGTTAAAAATGACTAAAACGCCCTTGTAAGCAAAATTAAGCAAACAACCCTTAGAAGTCGCTTGAAAACGAGTTTTACAATCAAGTCAATACTTAGAATAAGTATAAAAGCGAAAGATGTAAATCCTTGGTCAAAAGACTCTATACGAGTCTTTGCCGTAAAATGATAATCCGAGGGGTAAAACTCGGATTATATAGATCGCCACATTAAACCCATCACAAATATAGTTGTGATGGAAGATCAATTGATAAATAATGTGGAAATAAGATGCTAGAAATAAATAAGTGTGAAATATTGCGTAAAAGTGCTTAAATGCCCTTAACGGGTCAAAATTTGGTAAAAAGGGTAATAAGCCGAAAACTTGAAAGTCTTAAACTTTGTTAATCCGGATGTTGGATTTTAACTCCATATGATGGAGGATCAAATTACAATCACGTAGGAACAAACGGTAGGTCAAACGGACAAGCGGATTAAAAGTTATGAAGGTTTTCGTTTAGAGAACGGCAAACTTGGAAAGACCTGCAGAGGCCACCGTAAGTTACGGTAGCTACCGTAACTTACGGTAGCCTAAAAGTCTTTACGCCACAAACCCCCTGCTTTACGGTCGGAGAATCAACATTCAGGGGTTACCGTAAATTACGGTAGCCACCGTAATTTACGGTAGACCCTGCAATTTAATGTATTTTAATCAGTTTCGTTTCCCGGACTCGTTTAGACACGTTTTAAACCCCGTATGACTAAAGCATTTCATGTTTATGAAATGTAGGTACATTTTGGATGCCGGAAGACGATCAAGTTCAACGAAGAACCGAACACCATAAAGAATCATGCTTCCGCACATTGCCTTGTCGTAAATTTAAACGACGAATCCGATCACATTATGTTGAATAACTTATGATTTGCAAAAGTTTTAATAAACCCATATTTTTATAGTATGTGTAGTCTTAATTATACATCTAATTGTTGGTAATTACATGTAAAACCGTTAAATAGTAACTAGGGTGTTACAAGTTGGTATCAGAGCCCTGGTTTAAGAGATTCAAGTATGGTGGGGAAAACCATGCTTGGACTTAAACCTTACGCTCTTGATAAAGATTAGTGTTCGGTTCGAGGCTTGATCGCAAATCCGGTAAGTACTTGTATGTTAATGGTTAGCGTGTTAAGGTGTTGTAAACAACACATAGGGTTATCGTGTAATTCACGTTACCCCAATTAAATGATTGAAGTAGTTGACGAAATTTCGCGCGTTGACGCGTATAGTAGAAAAAGCCTTGTATTATAATACGGGCAATTATTGAAGTTGACATTACTAACTTTTGTTAATGTTTTAATTTAAGGACACTCGCGTCTGAAGATGACGAGAGATGAATGAATTGCGGATATGATAATGGAACGGTCCGATGTATGACAAGCAGAGCATACTCATCAAGGACCTAAATCGCGTGACGATCGCGAACAAGGTTAACGACATAGAAAGCCCGTTAGGGCAAGCATTTACAGGTGCGCATTTTAAAATTATTACGTAAATAGTAATATGCAACAAATGCGTAAAGATTGAAAGTTGCATATATAGATTAAAAACTTGGAAAAACCCGAATAGAAAACCTATCCGGGATATTGTTTCCAAGAGAAACAAATAGATGCATTACTTACATGGGGTGTAATGTGAAAATTATAAAAAGGTCATGTATACCAGGTATTGATCGCTTACTCTGGCCAAGTAAGTGGTGAGCACGTGGTACCATGAACTTTTTATGATGGACATACTTACATTCGATGTAGTAAGGACGTGATGAATGGGACGAATCGAAAAGGTACCCAAAACGGATCAAATAAGTAAAATATTTGATAATAAACGTAAACGCAAGCCTGAAGACGGAAGCGTATTACGTTAGTATAACGAGCCCAAGGGAAGGGACAATAATCAAGTAAACGAAAATACAAACCGACCACTAAGAATGCTAAGGCATAGAGGATAAAGTTGACTATCAAAAGTGGTGAAACTCACACGAACAAGTTAAACGGGTTAGGTAAAACGTAATTTTGGAAAGGATAATGAGCCCGGTAATGGGACAAGATTGAATGCAAATATAGGCCCAAACCGAATAAAGGAAAGATCAAGATATTAATGAACCCATGTAATGGGTCGGAATTAAATATGAAATGATTGCAGTCACGAATCACAGTCGGAGTGAACGAAATTTTGATGCGAAAACAAATGATTTTCGAACATAAAAAGGACGATCTACGGGATCATTATAACCTTCGGGTTATAAACAGTGTAAAGGTCTACGGGACTAAAATGACCCACGGGTCATGAATAAAAAGGAAAAGGATCATAAAGGCGACGCCTTAAAGAGGTGAAAGCCTAAAGAAATAGCCTACGAGGCTAAGTGAAAGAACCTATGGGTTACTTAGATAAGCGAGGGAACCAGTAGGGAATTCCCGCGTAAAACAAGGACTGCAAAAAGGATAAATGTCAAGTTGTCAAATTTGTTTGACATAAATTAATATATATATATATATATATATATATATATACATACATACATAAATAAAACGTTAAACTAAAATTCAGTTTTAGTCAAAAACAACGTTTTATCAAACATATATAGTATGAGATGATTGGGAAATAGACCTAAAACACGACGTGACGCGATCACGGTCAGGAAAGTTGTGTGAAATAAAATCACATAGTAGCCCGAGAGATGGGTATAAAGTAACTGGACTAATAAGTCTAGTCAGTGAGACCGGTTAAGGTCAATATTTAAATTAAGAAAGTGTTCAACATGCTATTTATATTAAGATTAGCGTGAAATAAACATAGTTGATAAGCGTGTATGACCACGTGGCCAATTGGCTACTCAGTCAAGTAAAATAATAAAGGTAAATGAGTATGAAACGAAAGTGACTGTCCATGAGGCCTTACTAACAAAGAGCATAAATCGCCTATACTAGGCGATCATAAGGTAACATAAACGAAGTGTCGGAAGTCACATCGAGCAAAAGCACGATTGAAGGGTAAAGCTTTAAGGTATGAGTTTATACGCATATGTTTTGTAACCCAAAAGATATTACCATACTATTCTGGTAATACTAACAAATGGTTAAGGTATGAATAACGCTCGAAGGATTATTGAGACCAAATGCATTAGGTATAAATCTAATGCACTATATGGAAAAGGTTTCGGGGACGAAACCTCTTTAAGGGGGGTAGACTTGTAACACCCCGAAAACGAGTTTGGTAATCAAACCCCGTTAATACTAAAAGACGGGTAAAGTACCGTTAGTGGTAAGAGTAACCCGATAAATATTAGGATTTAAACAAATAATCCTAATATTAAATACAACATGAATAAATGCTTTTAAGGAAATAAAGTTTATAAGAAGTCTGAATTAACGGGACTTAAAATAAACTGAGTCATAATTTCCCTGAACCCACTAAGTTAACTAGGAATATTTAACCTAGTTAATAAGTGGGAATAGTGTTAGAAATAGTTAGATTGCGTCCTACTTAATAACTAACTAAACCTGAGGGACCAAAAGGGGAAATACTAAAATATTGGGTTTATTAATAAAACAAAACACAACACACACACACACCAAGTGTGTGTCGACTTCGGCTGGAGAAAACAATGGGAAACCCTTGTTCATCAAAGATCACCAAATTGAAGGAGTATTTGGGTCTCAAATTCGTGCATGAACGCGTAGGAACGATCACCAAGTCATGGGGATCACAAGGTATGTCACAAAACCTAGATTGGTTGAAGTTGAAATTTGAGACAAGTAGGTTACTTGCAAATAAATTAATGGATTATGATCCAAGGATGAAATTAGGAATGATTGTATGTCTATGAGTAAACCCTAGTCATTTACTTGTTGAATTGAGGTTCATAATTGTGAATTTCATGATTATCCATTTATGAGTTAAATGGGTTTTGTAGAAATAAGATGAACCCTAGAATTATGACTATTAAAATGGTGTTAACTGATTTCCATGAGATGAATCTGAGAATAGTATGCATGCTAGACATAATGGAATTGAAATTATGTTTATGTTTAGTAGAAATAACTAGTTATGAACTAGTTGTAAATGTGTAAAAATTTATGCATATTAGGTGTTTGTTAAAATGTCTAAATGAGAACTAAAGTGTTGAAATTAGAGTGAAAATGTGTATTTGAATGATATGGCAATTACGCGTAATATGAAGTGATAAGGGTTCTAAATATTATGTTGATTTAGACTTAATGTTATAACCCATGTGATAAAAAAAGTAGTTAACTTTAGATAAGCTAAGTTAACTAATCATGAAGTCTAATAGTAGCTTCGGCATAGAAAATAAGTGAGGTGGAATAGTTGTGATTTTTATGACTAATTTAACCGCCTTGTAAATGATTGAAAATAGTTTGACGCCTAACGAGCTAGGTGGAGGCTTGGGAAAGGAAGCGGGTCAAACAAATCAAGAATGGAGGAAAAGCATAATTCGGATGCAAGGTAAGTATAGCTTACACTAGTCTTAAATTGTGGAATATTCTCTTATCATATAAATTACGAATGAGAGAACTAAACAATTAAAATATGATGTTCCGTCGTGTAGTCGTATGGAACAAGATAATCAAAGATGAAAGAAACCATAATAATGGTTAAAAAGAAGTAAATCGATAATTTGGTCATATTATGACGAAAGGAAAAATTGTGACAACTCGGAATTTAGAACCCTTCTTTGCATCTCGGCGTAACATGCTTGAACGTTATGTGTTTATATATATACTAATAAATGAAAGTTGGTGATTTATCTCGATGTGCAAAGTGTTGATAATGTGTATGTATAATGTATATGTAGTATGTATATGTGAATGTGTATCAGTGAGCTGAACCGAAACCCCTCCCTTGCACACTATGGGCTGCCAACGACAAATGGGCCGGATGGGCCGTAACCACCCTTGGTTCACTCGGAAACCCACTTAGGGTGCACCACCTTCTATTTAAGCCTAAAACCCTCACACACACTCTCCTTTACACTCTCTCACTTCATCCCCACACTCTCCCTCCCACTCAAACTCTAGCAACATCACCCTCTCCTCTTGTCTCGGATCAAGGGTAGCAAACCAAGCTCTCGGATTAGCTTGTGTTCTTCACTCGGAGACTATCGGACGACAAACCTACTCGTCTTCACACACTCTTTATCAACCGGTTAGTATTTTAGATTTTCACTAGGTGTTTTTATGTATAATGATGTGACTTGCTTTGAATGATTAAAGGGTGGATTGACATATGTGAACTTTTGTATGATAATGAATTGCTAGGATATTCGAATGATGAATGTATGGGATGCTTATGGTCATTCGATTTATGCTAAAAGTTATAGGACAAATGTTGTGTTGATAATGATATCCAAGGTTGTCATAACATATAGACTATATGTATACATGTTCTTGTGTTGGGTAAAATGCATGCTAGAGTTAGGACATGAATATTCATGTTTGGTATGATGAAACAATGATGTCAATAATATTTAAGGGATATTGTGAAATTGTGATGATGCTAGTGATAAAAATTGGTTGCGTGTTCTTCCTGCTGAGATTTAACGGATGAAACAATCTTAGAGAATGTGGAATTAGGCCTATCTTGATTATGAACATGATGAATGTGCTTGATGAACCGTATGAAGATCATTGAAAATATTTGAATATAGGATGTTTGATACATTTTGATTAATTGTTAGGCAAAGAAACATGTTTGTGTAATTCCATTGGATGGTAAATATTATCATGAAAACAAAATTCTATTGGATAAGTACACTGTACATCCGTTCAGAAGATGTTGGAGCCGGGACCCTTGGTCTCGACTCGAGACCACCAAAAATAGCAACTCGAGACCATCCAGCACATCATAGGTACTCGAGACCCCCAGTCTCGACTCGAGAACATACACCCGACAACTCGAGACCGCGGTAATTGCGACTCGAGACCATCCCTTGACAACTCGAGACAAGCTTCAAGGACTCGAGACCTCAGGGGTTGCGACTTATGCTTGACAACTCGAGACCACCCATCCACAACCCAAGACTACTAGGTTGCGAATCGAGACTGCATAGTCTCGAGTCGAGACCACTTAGTCTCGATCAGGTTGTTCGACTGAGTTATCGGGCCGCATTGAATGCTTGGGCTGCATGTTTTCCTGTTACTGTTACTTGGGCTAAGTGTTACTGATTAACTGTTCAAGCATTAGGGCAGGCCCAATACCCTTGTATGTTTTGTATGCTATGTGTTAGATACGTGTACCATATGCGTGATTGCTTGTACCCGAGCCTGACCTATACCGGTAACCATATTAGGACGTGGTGACCAGCGTACTTGATCAAGTAGATTAAACTGCCGAGCAAACCAAGGTGAGTTCACACCCTCTACAAAGCATGGGATTCCCTGGGTTGGGAATGGGGTTAAGGAACATGGATTCCTCGTCCTTTCTTGGGTAGGACAGTATTGGTTCAGGAATATAATTCCTCGTCCTCATGGACAGATAACTCATACTAGACCAAAACTCTATCACGAAGTCCCTCCTTTTTGTATTGACTTAATCGCCGGGCCAATGGCGAGCGGGTCATTAGTTAGATAGCGCTATTTAGGTTTGACAAACCTCACACCGTGCCGCAGAGGACGGGCGTGAACTAATGGACTATGGCACGTCGGTGATGATAGACACTGACGCCAAGGGCACATAAACATGACTAACGTCAGTAGTCGATATGGTAACGAGTCTAGTAACATACACGGGGTAGCCCCCACGGCCATTGAGCCAGATAAACGAACATGGGGTAGCCCCCACGGCTGGATAGCCAGAGTAATTGGGTTAAACAAATCACGTTTTCAACTATGGGGTAACCCCCACGGCAGGATGCCAGATAAAGGAAACTGTTTTCAGAACAACTTAAAACAAACACCCAACTGTGAACTCGCTCAACATTATTGTTGACTCGTTACTACATGCTTTGCAGGTCAATAGGTACTTAGCTGGAGCTTGCATGGAAGAGAGTCGTTGTGGGACATGGACAGCTGTGTGCCATGTTAAACTTTAAAACAACTAAACTTATGTTTTGGTTTTAAACGTTATGCTTCCGCTTGCAACTTAAACTATGTTTTGTTTGGACACCAATTGTATTGGCTGGATTTTATAATCACTTACATGCTTGTTCAATGTGATTGGTGGCTGGATCCTGGTCAGTCACGCCTCCAAGCGGTGGTATTCCGCAGGTGGATTTTGGGGGTGTGACAAAAATGAACATTTAATGGTTACCTTTTATGGTAAGCCAAAACAAATAATAAGGGCAAAACAGTAATTCAGTCACACGTTGACAATAACCGTTAGTTTAAAAAAAAGACGCTTTTCCACGTAAGACATAAAGAGTCGAAAGTGGTAATAAACGGTTTATAAGTAAAATGACCGTACGGTGTTAAACGGAATGAGTCATGTAGATGAGATGATAATAAATATCATCTCGCATAGATAAACGGTCAATTCGGCCAAGCGGGTCAAAAGGTGTAGACGTCACCTTTTGACAATATCGACTAATGATTCTTTTGTCGAGTTATATGCTTACAGGAATAGATATCCAATGGATACTCGCATCGTTCTTAATTAGCGATTATAAAGCAAGGTATTAAAACCGGGTAATAAGTTGATCCGAGCCAGGTATGTATAATAGATCAACTCATCATTTAGAACTTGAAGTTCTATGAGAGTTAGACAAAGTAAAAGGGACATTCGGTTACCTTAAAAGGTAAACCGAAGGATTTAAATTATGGACACAGTGTTTTGAAAACAAGATTTGGTTAAAAATGAGATTTTGGGCGTGCATGCCTTAACCAAGCCCTTCGTCGTAAAAGAAGGGTTAAAAATGACCAAAACGCCCTTGTAAGCAAAATTAAGCAAACAACCCTTAGAAGTCGCTTGAAAACGAGTTTTACAATCAAGTCAATACTTAGAATAAGTATAAAAGCGAAAGATGTAAATCCTTGGTCAAAAGACTCTATACGAGTCTTTGCCGTAAAATGATAATCCGAGGGGTAAAACTCGGATTATATAGATCGCCACATTAAACCCATCACAAATATAGTTGTGATGGAAGATCAATTGATAAATAATGTGGAAATAAGATGCTAGAAATAAATAAGTGTGAAATATTGCGTAAAAGTGCTTAAATGCCCTTAACGGGTCAAAATTTGGTAAAAAGGGTAATAAGCCGAAAACTTGAAAGTCTTAAACTTTATTAATCCGGATGTTGGATTTTAACTCCATATGATGGAGGATCAAATTACAATCACGTAGGAAGAAACGGTACGTCAAACGGACAAGCGGATTAAAAGTTATGAAGGTTTTCGTTTAGAGAACGACAAACTTGGAAAGACCTGCAGAGGCCACCGTAAGTTACGGTAGTTACCGTAACTTACAGTAGCCTAAAAGTCTTTACGCCACAAACCCCCTGGTTTACGGTGGGAGAATCAACATTCAGGGGTTACCGTAAATTACGGTAGCCACCGTAATTTACGGTAGACCCTGCAATTTAATGTATTTTAATCAGTTTCGTTTCCCGGACTCGTTTAGACACGTTTTAAACCCCGTATGACTAAATCATTTCATGTTTATGAAATGTAGGTATATTTTGGATGCCGGAAGACGATCAAGTTCAACGAAGAACCGAACACCATAAAGAATCATGCTTCCGCACATTGCCTTGTCGTAAATTTAAACGACGAATCCGATCACATTATGTTGAATAACTTATGATTTGCAAAAGTTTTAATAAACCCGTATTTTTATAGTATGTGTAATCTTAATTATACATCTAATTGTTGGTAATTACATGTAAAACCGTTAAACAGTAACTAGGGTGTTACATTAACTAGATTAACGCATTACTGGCATGTGATCTCCCTGGTCAAACTATCGTGTCCGCAAGTATGTATGGATGTATGAATGTATGAATGACTTAACATGACTGCAAGTCCATGCGGCGGGTGCGGCTTGATCAAAGTTAGTGACAAAATGTCAACCCAACGTTTAACGCAAGCGTCATCTAATCATGGCACATGTCATCATTTCGTTGCCATGAAAAGATCCATAATGTATAAATCGTCATCTAATTATAGCACATGTCATCATTTCGTTGCTATGAAAAGATCCGTAATGTATAAAGTGTCATCTAATCATAGCACATGTCATCATTTCGTTGCTATGAAAAGATCCGTAATGTATGAATGAATGTCTTGACATTACCACAAATCCATGCGGCGGTGCGCTACTCCTATAGTGCTTCACAAGCACTACATATGTCAAGGTGTGGCTTCATCCGAAGTTAATGACCAGTTTATCACATAAAGAATGTCCAGTAATCCCGAATCAAGCATAACGTATTAGTAGGCGTGTATTAAAATGATGATTAGGTAACAAGTATTAAATCGCATAAAAGTTAAGTTAATATAAAAGAGAGGCTTGATAAGTATTGGAGTGCTTCGGGTTTAGAAACTTCGACTATTCCAAAGTGAATCGCAAGTCCTTCCGAATTAGGGAGACATGCTTTGGCCTAATAAGTATAATACTCTCGTCGCCTGATCGATATATTTTAGGTACACTATAGTTTATTTCAATTATAATAAAAATGTATCGATATTGCTACAAAAGATACCACTTTGATCGCTTTCTATATGTTACGGGTTAAAAAGAAAATGAGCTAAAACGATCAAATTAAACTAACCACGAGACAAAAGGATGTATCAACAAATGATCATGATTAAGAGTTACTTTAATCAATATAATATGGTTCAATATAAAATTTAGTGATTGTTATTAAATTATATATAAATCGAAAAGAAACTAAAAATATTTGTTTTAACATATTTGTAGGTGATCGAGGATGAGAGTCAATATTTTGATTAAATTGATACACAAATTAATTAATTAAACAAAGCACTTGATGGTTCATCGTATGGATTGAAAAAGCAATATGTTGAAAGGAATTGAGGTGCTGCATTTGAGTTATAAGTGGACTTTATTAGTTGGACTCCGTTGTTTGGGTTCAAGAGATAAAAGGCTCTTAAGCCCAATGAAAGAAAAGAAGGAAGGAAACGAGTAAAAGAGGGGGTTGGCAGACGGCAGTGAGGGGGCACGCACAGAAGGTAGCCGGTGGTTGTTTTGAACGAAATTCAAAAAGAGAGAAGAAAAGGATTTTGGGTGACGATCTTGAAACGTAATGCGCGGCTAATCTTCTAGGGTTTCACCCCGGTGTAGACTTTGTAAGAATTCTAAGGTTTCAATATTTTGTTTATGATTTAATTTGTGAATAGTTGTATTTAACCATTTAAAACTTATATCAATTGTCTTGCATTTGTATTGGATTCTTGAATTGTCGAATGAATTATTAAATTTGACTTTGTGAAATGAATATGTGCAATTATGCCTTGCTATAGGTTAGGATTTACATGTTCTTGGTAACGAAGTGCAGTGTGGTCCGTTGTCTATGACGTTGATAGCTCTTGGCATCTAAGCCACGTAATACTAAATTCGTTAATAATCAAATGCAACTAAATTAAGTATAACGTGTAGAAACCCTAGGTCTTGCAGTTGTCGAACCGGGTGTGACCCTTGTTTCTAACTTATTATTTTTTTACTCATTTTAGTTAATCATTTTTTTATAATTATTTTAAACAAACTTTTAAAAAAGAAAATTAGCAAACTTCATAATTAATTTGTACACTTGTTTTTCTAATCGAACAACTAGTGTGATACTGACCACATGCTCTTCGTGGATACGATACTCGACTTATCCTAGCTACCTAGCTACCTAGGTTAATTAGGTTTTTGACTGATCGGGACGACACAGTCACGTCAAAAAATGGCGCCGTTGCCGGGGAGCTAGTGCGCTTAGTATTTCATTGCTTGTTCGATTTTAGTGTTAGTTTTCTTTCTTGTATTTTTGTGATTTTACTTTGGGTGGTCGAGCTTGTTTGTGCAGGTACATGTTTTGCAGGTATCATCTTTCGATATGAATTGGGTAGATGATGATCCGTGTGAGTGTTGCGGAAGCGGAGAGCATTATTTAGAGGATTGCTCTGTTTTCTATGAAAAAGTTCAAGCCAACAAGGATCGGGAAGACTACCTCAGCGGATTGTATGATTATAGGAGGGCGGATTATGAAGATTTCAATGGTCCATCCTCACATTATCCATACACTAGACCACCTCCACCACCGGAGCAAGAAAAGTCATGCCCTTGTTGTGGAAAAGTTCACATACATGAAGATTGTCCAGTGTTTTGGAAAGATCCAGTGTTTTGGAAAGGAAAAATAAAGTCAGGTTACAAGCCACCTTCATATCAAGAATACTACCATTTAGAGATGAATTGCCACTATGAGCAAGAGCGGGATTACAACAATTATGAACCCGAATTGCCACATTTCTCAAGTTACCGGGAGGAGTATGATGATTATTATAATGAATACCCTCAACCGGCATCCGAAGAACCTCAAGATTCAATAAGTTCCAAGCTCGATGCAATCATGAATGCTATCATTACTTCAAATCAAGAGATTAAGATGGAACTGAAGAAGGAACTTGAGGCGAAAGATAAAGCTAATGAAGCCTTGGCAAAGAAAGTGGGTCAACTCGTTGAAGAATTGGCTCAACTTAGACGAGACCAAGAGGTGTTGGCTAGTGGTACAATGGTGGATGGTGATGTGGTGGAAGAGGTTAGAGATCTTTCGGAGCAAGAAGTTGAATGTTTGAACCGAGCGGAAGACATGACACCGCAAGACGAATCAGATTTGAAAGAAGCTCACATTCATATTCATCCTTCTCCCAAACTTATCATTCCAACCAACAAAGTTGGGGATGCGGGTTTGGGCATAAGGATTCGAAGGGTGGAGTTGCAAGACACTGGCCATGTTGTTAAGAGACGACCCCGAAGTTGTACATTGCGTATGCCGAATATAATAAAAAGAGAGTGGATTCGGCATGCCAACTACCGAGCGTATGTTGGAAACTCGGTAGGCAAATGTGCACTTCGACCACCATGAGAGGCAAATCAGGTATGATTGTTGTAGAGTTTGTATTATTTTCGTTTTATTTTATTTTCTTAGTTAAGTGAACGTTGTGGGTGTGTTCCCTATATAACCCTCACGAGACCTACTCGTCCTCCCAAGCTATTGGGGGGTTTAAAAGGGCTTGTTGCATACGCTAAATGCAACCGTGATTCCTACGAAAGTGAGTTAGGTTTGTTATTGTAAATTATTTTTCCACATAAATCAAACTAAATTAATGTATGACTTGGTAAAATCATAAAAGTGGTAGAACTAGGTAGCTAATAAATTTTAATGGTTGTAAGAAGCATGCATCTACACAAAGGTTGAGATTTGTAGGTACACCGTGTTCGCGAGACGACCATTTTGTTGAAGGATGAAGAGCACACGAGGAATGAGCTCAAAAATCAGGTGCATACGTTTCTTTTTACTTTTGATTTTTAGTTAGCAAATAAGTGGACTGTAAATTGTATTTTATTTTCCGTGGTGAAATTTTTGGGAAGTTAGCCGTGTCACATCCCTTGTGCGTTTAAAACTTTAGTTCTTACACATTGAGGACAATGTTTACTTCAAGTGTGGGGATGGAGGAGTAGTAAAAGTTTTCGATTTTCACCCGTTCATTTAAACACTACACATTGAGGACAATGTTTACCTCAAGTGTGGGGATAGGGGAAAATTTCAAAAAATTTTCAAAAATGTCTTGTTTCGAAAGCGATCTTAAAGCACAAGTAACTAAGTCAACGAGGGATGTCACAACCCATTTGGTCTTTTGTCATGGTCAAGTTCAAATTAATTGCATGACGGGTATTTAGCGGATGATTATTTGGGAATAATCCGCCTAAGAAACTAGTATTTCATGCATGTCACATACCATACCCTTTTAGATATGTGAGGTTTTGAGCCACTTTTATATCATAGATTACATACCTATGTTTCTTTGTTTGAGTGGACCATTAGTCATGTATTGTAGAACTTGCAACTTTTGATACGTTTGAGACTATAGACCGAATACAAGCACGAGAATGATTAAGGCATTAGGTAAACCTTTTCCTTTTACACCATTTTGATATCCTTACCCAAAAAATTATCCCCTAGTAGTCAATTTTGAGCCTAATCCTTTCGTTTGACCACCCTATAGCTCATAACCTTAAACTTTAAACCCGTGTGATGAAAATTCGATTGTAGGAGTATATGTTTGTATAGTTGTGATTTATTTATTCAAAAAAAAAAAAATCAGAAAAGTTGTGAAAAAAAAATTGAAAAAGCGTGGAGAAAAACACAAAAAAAGATGTGTTAGTAGTTGTTGAATAAAAGGCGAAAGTTGTTGCTTCATAGTTGATGTTTATATTTAGTTTTGTTTAGTTTAGTGGTTTGTAATAAAAAATCGAATTTTCATCACCTTAGCCACTTTAAAATATCTTATTTCCTACCCTTCGCGTAGCCCCATTACAACCCTTCAAAGACCTTTTGACTTGTGCTTAGTATTTGTGTTCAGTGGTGGAGAATGATTGAGTTGCAAGCCTATGCGGGTACGTGTTCTAATCGGTTTTGATTGATTACTCGGTTTTGATTGATTACTTAGAAAGTGCTAATTCATTATCTAATTAGCCAAATTTTAAACCGAGTGGAGAGAACATTGTGAGGGATGTGCATGAATTATTAGTTTCAAGGGCGGGTTAATTTTGGATAACCATTTTATATGTGATTATTCACTTTACCGTTAGATATTTAGTAAATTGTAAAAAGTTTGAAACGGGTATGACATTAGACCTTAACCTTGGTCTCGGGAATGGGACGTGTGTTCCTCGTTCGACCCACGTGAAAGTGAAAAACAGATTTGCTTGAGGGCAAGCAGAAGATAAGTGTGGGGATGTGATCGATATATTTTAGGTACACTATAGTTTATTTCAATTATAATAAAAATGTATCGATATTGCTACAAAAGATACCACTTTGATCGCTTTCTATATGTTACGGGTTAAAAAGAAAATGAGCTAAAACGATCAAATTAAACTAACCACGAGACAAAAGGATGTATCAACAAATGATCATGATTAAGAGTTACTTTAATCAATATAATATGGTTCAATATAAAATTTAGTGATTGTTATTAAATTATATATAAATCGAAAAGAAACTAAAAATGTTTGTTTTAACATATTTGTAGGTGATCGAGGTTGAGAGTCAATATTTTGATTAAATTGATACACAAATTAATTAATTAAACAAAGCACTTGATGGTTCATCGTATGGATTGAAAAAGCAATATGTTGAAAGGAATTGAGGTGCTGCATTTGAGTTATAAGTGGACTTTATTAGTTGGACTCCGTTGTTTGGGTTCAAGAGATAAAAGGCTCTTATGCCCAATGAAAGAAAAGAAGGAACGAAACGAGTAAAAGAGGGGGTTGGCAGACGGCAGTGAGGGGGGCACGCACAGAAGGTAGCCGGTGGTTGTTTTGAACGAAATTCAAAAAGAGAGAAGAAAAGGATTTTGGGTGACGATCTTGAAACGTAATGCGCGGCTAATCTTCTAGGGTTTCAACCCGGTGTAGACTTTGTAAGAATTCTAAGGTTTCAATATTTTGTTTATGATTTAATTTGTGACTAGTTGTATTTAACCATTTGAAACTTATATCAATTGTCTTGCATTTGTATTGGATTCATGAATTGTCGAATGAATTATTAAATTTGACTTTGTTAAATGAATATGTGCAATTATGCCTTGCTTAGGTTAGGATTTACATGTTCTTGGTAACGAAGTGCAGTGTGGTCCGTTGTCTATGACGTTGATAGCTCTTGGCACCTAAGCCACGTAATACTAAATTCGTTAATAATCAAATGCAACTAAATTAAGTCTAACGTGTAGAAACCCTAGGTCTTGCAGTTGTCGAACCGGGTGTGACCCTTGTTTCTAACTTATTATTTTTTTCTCATTTTAGTTAATCAATTTTTTTATAATTATTTTAAACAAACTTTTAAAAAAGAAAATTAGCAAACTTCATAATTAATTTGTACACTTGTTTGTAAATATTTTTTTTTCTAATCGAACAACTAGTGTGATACTGACCACATGCTCTTCGTGGATACGATACTCGACTTACCCTAGCGACCTAGGTTAATTGGGTTTTTGAATGATCGGGACGACACGGTCACGTCATCGCCAGGCGATTAACGGTATTTTATCCTTCCAGTTAGTACATGTCCATAATTTGATTGAAAATACGAAACTTTGGCGAGATTGAAAATCGTAGGTGCGGGACCAGTCATCAAGGTGTGGATATCAATCGTAGGTGCGGGACCAGTCATCAAGGTGTGGATATCAATCCTAGCTTGACAATTTCGTCCCCGAAATGTGGTTTATTGAACGAACAAGATAAAATCTCGAGTCGTCAGTAAGGATCGGCTAGAATATGAAATGGAAAATTCTCATCAAGACATGGATATCACTCCTGACTTGATGGTGAAATTTCGTGCAAAATAACATGTAAGGTGGATTGAAATTCGTCACCAAAGGCGGGAATCACCCCTGTTCTAGTGAGTCGTTTCGATTTTGGAATATGGGTATTTTCAAGTATGTATTGTGTGAAATGTCTTAGAAAAGACGCATCGTTTATTTAGACAAAAGGAGAGGTAGAAGCAAATAGGAAGAACTACATATCAAGCAAGAATTTGGAATGGTCGAGTTTTGGTACTTAGACTATAGACTAGGTCGAACATGGCAATTCTACCTAATTCCCTATAGTTATGGCTCTGATACCAATCTGTCACACCCCAACCGATGGCGGAAACATCGGAGTGAGACGAAAACGAGATTATAAGAGACTTCATAACGCTATTATGTGCCAAGTATTTAATGATTACATTTTACATGGTTTGAACTAGAATACCACAAGATTAAAATAAATAATGCACAATAAGTATTCAAATAATTAAATTTCATTTCATTGCTAATTAATTATTACAAGTATTGGAAACAGAATACAACATGTTTGAAAATAAAGTACAGTACAACAAGTATTAGAGTCTAAGGGGCTGTTTGGCAAGCCTCTTAATGATTCATTAAGAGGCTGCCCTCTTATTCGGACAGAGCTTGGTTGTTTGGTTGGCAAAATGCCAACCTCTTAATGGTATCATTAAGCGCTGTATCATCCAGCTCCAAATAGATGCTGAAAGAAATAAAAGACCAAGGGACCCTTTTCCTTCATTCTTCTCTGCAGCAACAACAGCTAGGGTTCCAGGGTTCCTTCTCATTCTTCGCCGCCTCCTCCTCCTCACGCTCGCCTCCGCCTCCTCCTCACGCTCGCCGCCGCCTCCCTCCTCTTCCTCACGGTCGCCGCCGCCTCCATCCCTCCTCCTCCTCACTCTCGGTCGCCGCCTCCATCCCTCCTCCTCCTCCTCACTCTCGGTCGCCGCCTCCCTCCTCTTCCTCACGGTCGCGGCCTCCACCATAGGACCGGAAGAAGCTCCAGCGGCTCATCAATCTGTTGAATTTGATTTGGGTTTGTATTTGTTCTTGAATTTGTTCTTGTATTTGTACTCCACCCAGGTTCATATAAAGATTTCTGTTTGTATTTGTTCTTGAACCTGGGTTTGTATTTACGGAAATTGAAGGTATAATTTGTTTTAGGTATGAATTAAAGTATTTGTTCTTGTATCAGTGTTTACGGAGATGATATTATTGTTATTTGGGTTTGTGGTATTATTGTTTTTTATGAATTTGTTGATTTTCTCATATGGGTTTTGTATTTTGTGATATAAATTGCAAAAACAGTAGATATTTTTATGTTTTTTTTTTAGTTTGTTTAGAGGGGTAAAAATGTAATTTCACATGGTCATTCAGATGTGCAACCAAACAGCACTTTACTGGTTCAGCACTTACTGGTTCAGAGCCTCTTACCCATTCAAACCTCTTACTGGTTCAGCACTTGCCAAACAGCCCCTAAGGGGCTGTTTGGCAAGCCTCTTAATGATTCATTAAGAGGCTGCCCTCTTATTCGGACAGAGCTTGGTTGTTTGGTTGGCAAAATGCCAACCTCTTAATGGTATCATTAAGCGCTGTATCATCCAGCTCCAAATAGATGCTGAAAGAAATAAAAGACCAAGGGACCCTTTTCCTTCATTCTTCTCTGCAGCAACAACAGCTAGGGTTCCAGGGTTCCTTCTCATTCTTCGCCGCCTCCTCCTCCTCACGCTCGCCTCCGCCTCCCTCCTCCTCCTCACGCTCGCCGCCGCCTCCCTCCTCTTCCTCACGGTCGCCGCCGCCTCCATCCCTCCTCCTCCTCACTCTCGGTCGCCGCCTCCATCCCTCCTCCTCCTCCTCACTCTCGGTCGCCGCCTCCCTCCTCTTCCTCACGGTCGCGGCCTCCACCATAGGACCGGAAGAAGCTCCAGCGGCTCATCAATCTGTTGAATTTGATTTGGGTTTGTATTTGTTCTTGAATTTGTTCTTGAATTTGTTCTTGTATTTGTACTCCACCCAGGTTCATATAAAGATTTCTGTTTGTATTTGTTCTTGAACCTGGGTTTGTATTTACGGAAATTGAAGGTATAATTTGTTTTAGGTATGAATTAAAGTATTTGTTCTTGTATCAGTGTTTACGGAGATGATATTATTGTTATTTGGGTTTGTGGTATTATTGTTTTTTATGAATTTGTTGATTTTCTCATATGGGTTTTGTATTTTGTGATATAAATTGCAAAAACAGTAGATATTTTTATGTTTTTTTTTTAGTTTGTTTAGAGGGGTAAAAATGTAATTTCACATGGTCATTCAGATGTGCAACCAAACAGCACTTTACTGGTTCAGCACTTACTGGTTCAGAGCCTCTTACCCATTCAAACCTCTTACTGGTTCAGCACTTACTGGTTCAGCACTTGCCAAACAGCCCCTAAATGCGTTTCTAGGCAATCCTACAAGATTCCTTGCATCATCCAAATCCTGCAATACATGTTAAAACATAGATCAATACAAATAGTATTGGCGATCATACAAGTTTGAGTATAAGTGTAAAAATATTTTTAACATATTTTTCACGACAATAACTAAGTATAATCATATAAATTTAAACACGTATGATTGCAAGTATAACACGTAGGAACATATATAGAGATTATTTGTATAAAATTCTAGCATGTATGTGTATTTGATTCAAAGTACATGTATTGCATCCCAAAAGTAATAAAGCGTAAAAGGGGATCGAGTATGCTCACATAATTGCTAAGTCTTCCGATTATCCAAGTGTCGGCGAGTGTGAGATTAGGAGGATGGATTACCGAGGTCACCCTATATGGGCAAACGAAGGTGTAAGAGAGATCGGGATTACGACGAAGGATTGAATTGGAATTTAGAGTATAATAATTAGTTGATATATATATATATACATATAGTTTAAGTAACATCTCAAAAATTTATTTTATATCAAGAGTATTGTTGAAATGTGACCAAAATAGCTATCCGTTTATATTCATAAACTTCATTTTAGCCCCGATACGTTTTCATAAACTTCATACGCACCAGTTTTGAACCGAGAAACGAGCCGAGACTCGAAACTGAACCAGCGAGACCCTGAGTTGAACTGAGACCCGATTTCAAGCAAACCCAGAACAAAACTCGACCCGAACCACTGGAACCGAACTGATGTTGATCGGGGTTTGTACGACCCGAAACTAAACAGACCCGGACCGAACTCCACTGTTCGTGAAACCCGAAACAAAATTTCAAACTAAGTCAGAATTTAAGCACGAAAATTAAAACTGAATGTTAAAACAAGCCTACTTACCTCCATTGTCAACAATCGTCTTCGTGGGGAACGGTCGGAAGAAACAACGACTGTCGTTGTGGCCGTCGTCATCTCCGGCTGCTGTAGCCGCCGTCGTCGCCTGCGGTCGTTGCAGGGGAACTACCGACACTGTCGGTTTCATGTTGCTGGCGCTGCACCGCCACCGGCTTCACCGGTGGCCGGCCGTTCAAGTCCACAGAGAGAAGGGGCACGGTAGAAGATGTTGCAGGTAGGTGTCGGAAAGCAGCGTCGACTGGTCGGAATTCCACTCTGGTCATCGGACCAGGCAGACAAGAGGGAAGAGGGTGTCTGGGTATCGCGTGCAGGTTTCATCTTTGTGAGAAATGAGGGATAAAGTCTATGTTGTTATGTAAAAGAGCTAGGGTTTCTTCTTGGTAGACAAGAGATGAAGTTATGTTTCATTTATGGGTGTGCATATGAAGATAAGGGTTCTTTTTAGAGAAGATGAAGAACTTAGAGAGTTTGGGGAATACATATAGGGTAGCGGCTGCCAAAATGAGTGTGGTAGGGTTTTCACAACCTTTTTTTATACATAGGGTTTATTAGTGTTTTATACTAAAGGTTTAATTACTGGGCTTTGGGCTTGGGCCCAAGGCCCACAAGCCTAATTTCTGTGTTTAAGTGGCACATAACTTCCTACGAGCCCGCTTTCAAAACCCGAACTCCGCGAAACGTCAAAAAAAAAATACAATTTTAGTATTTAAAACACATAAAATACGGTCGGTTTTTGTTTCTAGTCAGTTTCTCGCTCTGAATTCGACAGTGATTAAAATAAATAAATAAATAAATAAAAGCGAACATGTAGTTCCTAAAAATATATAAATGTGGAAATACGAGGCGTTACACAGCGGAACCACCTGATCATACCCATCTCCACTAGGTAATAATGCATTACACTAGTTCAGGAGGATAATAAATCTTGGAAAAACCCTTTGTGGGAATCGAATCCACGACCTCATGGTCCCTAAGCCTTATCACACCCCTAAAATGCGACTAGACTATAATGCCATGGGCTTGAGCCGTTTTACAACCCAAATTTGCACTCACATTTCACTCCAAAAGTCATATTAATTTAGAGATTTTAGTAGCGGTTATCTAAGTCCGATCGAAATAGTAGGACCTTCAAACATTCGACGATCATCCCGTCGACGCTTAAACCCTCCACCTTCAAACCTTCAGTGATCATCCCGTCAACGTTTATACTCTAAACCTTCAAACACTGCACCTATAGGAGTTTATTGTCATCAACAACCTACGGATTTAACTATAGAAGAGTTGAACTCGGTATATGATTATATGTTTAGTCAACTACAATTTGCTGGAATAAAAATGGGGAGGGACAAACACTCCTACAGTGACAAACCTCATTCCAACACAAGAAGTCTCAAGTTGTGCCGAAGGGTACGAAACTTGTGACAGGGCAAAATACGTACCAAGATCAGATGAAGAAACAACTTATCTATCTGTCAACCTCGGTGATCGATACGAGAGATTGGATGGACGTGACGGAGATCAGGATGTGATAATGATCGAGATTGCTCATTGCCTGATTCTCTGTGGTTATTAGATAATGTTTTATATGGTTTATACAATGTTTTAAGAGGGATTAATTATATCGTTTATGTAATGTTTTTATTAGGTTTATTTTAATTTTAATTATATTGTTTAGTTATGTTTTTGGAACAATTAAAACAAAAACACCTAAATTAAAATTTGAAAATAATCAAAATAAAAACACCTAATTAAAATTAAAAAGTACATAATTATTAATATATGATAAAATGAAAACTGAACAGTGATTTTTTAATTGTTTATTTATTATGTGATTTTTTTATATTGAGCAATACCTTATATTCATTTATTAGACTATGAGGTATGGGGCGAGGGTTGGGCCGTGGTTTGGGTGCAAATGCCCAAGTCACCACCCCGGGTGGGTTTGGGTTTCGGCGTGGCCCCTTGGGCGGGAGTTTCAGCCCGGGCGTTGGACATGCCTAGCGGTCCTCCGTGGTCGGCTCTCATTGGCTGGGTTGGCTTGGCCATAGCGGCTAGGATTAAATTTTAAAAAATAACCGTTTGGCTGGGCGAGGGTTGGGCTGTGGTTTGGGTACAAATGCCCAAGTCACCACCCCGGGTGGGTTTGGGTTTCGGCGTGGCCCCTTGGGCGGGATTTTCAGCCCAGGCGTTGGGCATGCCTAGCGGTCCTCCGTGGCCGGCTCTCATTGGCTGGGTTGGCTTGGCCATAGCGGCTAGGATTAAATTTTAAAAAATAACCGTTTGGCCAAGCCAAACGGTTCACCCAAGTCACTATAAAACCCCCCAGCCCCACCGCCTGTCCACATCGCTACCCCAACCCTTCACTCCACCTACCCGAACCCGCTACCCACACTTGATACCGGCACAACGCGATGAAGGGTCGCCAACCCGGTGAGACCCGTTACTGGCCGGAAGCTTTCGCTAGCTACCGGCACAACTTGGGGAACGACCGGCACAATTTAAACGCGTGCCAACACAAGTGGCACGAGCTACGACCGAAGCTCGACCGTTTTAAAGCCTACTACGATAGCGTCCCAGGTGGTGATATAAGTCACGAAAACCGGGGTGGCGGTGGCCAACATCGAGTTCCGGGGCAAGGAGCGGAAGCCGTTTGACAAACTCGCCCTGTTCGAAATCCTCCTAACGCTTTAGGCTTTTTTTTTCTTAACCGACCCAACACGTCACTCACTAGCGGGGAGGCTCGAAGTCCACGTGTCAACCCATGCCCCAAACATGAATCCTGTAATTTTTATAGTGATTAAGTGGTGAGACAAGAGTTAGGGTCTACGTTCAGTCTTTGCAAGAAGTGAAACAGTTAAAAGAAGAGTTGCAGGATGATGTCGGTCGAAAACACAAATGCCTTTCGCTCAACGCGCGTCATTGAAAAAACACTAGTTATTATAAATATCAATTTACATCAGCCATTTGCGCCAGCTGACTTTTATAGTTTTGGGGTTTTGCTACCAAAGTTCAATTGGTGGTCAAAAGTGATCACTTAACCTTTTTTTCCTTTTAGTGTAAGTTTTTTTTTTTAAGTTTTAAAGTTGTTACTCTTGGCCCCGCCTTCTAAAACACTTAATACAATATCAGTAAACTAACCCCCCTCTCTCCGGACTTTCTAATAGGTGTCGTATACAATTGAGCAAGGCCGGCCCAAGGGTCATCTAACCCAAGCAAAGGCTTTGGGCCTCCATTTATAAAAAAGGAGAAAATATTATGTATATATACAGGGCAAAGCGTAAACAAAATGAACTGTTGGCACACTGGCAAACCCGCCTGTTAAGGTTCTAAAGGTCAAGAGTTTGAAACATTTGCTAAAGCATTTTCTTGTTTTTATTCGTTTATGTACAAAGCTTTGAAATCCAGTGGTAAAAACCGAGCAAACTGCAAAACCTTGGTATTTTTTTTATGTTCTCCGACATCACATATGCATACATTATCTAATTCATTAATGCCAAAATCCCTCGTCTATAATTTCATCAAACAAGAACCTCATTGTTATTGGTTTATCAAGTAATTTGTTAAACGGGAGTAGTTTATAATAGTTACAAACTCTTGAAATTCTTGATTTAAAACGTGACCTTTGGAAATGGGGTAGGGCCCTGTATAATTAGTTCGCTTTGGGCCTCTAAAACTATTGAGCCGTCCTTGCAATTGAGTTTGTATATGTTCTACATTGTGTGAGTTATTTGGTGTTATAAATTCGTGTTTTTGTTTTACATTTTTTCATGGTTTTGATCCTCGTTGATTTGATACATAACACGGTTTTACACCTCCTCCCCCAACACTAGTAGTGAGGTTTTACACCCCCCAACCCGCACGCGGGGGCTAAATACTAGCTAATATAAAAAGTATTTAACCATCAGCCATTTGCGCCAGCTGACTTTTATAGTTTTGGGGTTTTGCTACCAAAGTTCAATTGTTGGTCAAAAGTGACCACTTAACCTTTTTTTCCTTTTAGTGTAAGTTTTTTTCTTCAAGTTTTAATGTTGTCACTCTTGGCCCCGCTTTATAAAACACTTAATACAATATCAGTAAACTATCCCCCCTGGCTCTCCGGACTTTCTAATAGGTGTCGTATACAATTGAGTTTGTATATGTTCTACATTATGTGAGTTATTTGGTGTTATAAATTCGTGTTTTTATTTTACATTTTTTCATGGTTTTGATCCTCGTTGGTTTGCTACGTAACACGGTTTTACACCTCCTCCCCCAACACTAGTAGTGAGGTTTTACGCCCCCAACCCGCAACACGGGGGCTAAATACTAGTTAATATAAAAACTACTTAACCAAAATCTCTCCATTCGAGATGACTTCTCACATTTTTTTTGCCTCAACGTGATTAATTAAATTGGTTGGGCGCGTAGCGCCTTTTGTACTCGCGAAGAGCCACATTGATCGCCTCCTCCTCCATGTTCATCGCCTCGTTGAAGAGTGGGTCAATTTTTTTACCCTTCATTTGGATTAGCCTAAACATTTGATACAACTCATATACCATGTGGTTTATATATTTCACAGTTTGAAGGAATCGTTCAAGGACTGCGTCCAAAAAACGCACACGATCCGCGAGTCCTATGCTCGGTGACACTCAGCTAAGCCATAGCCAATGTTCTTTCCTCTTCTTGCTCCAATTTCCCATTGTCATTTGAAAGAGTTGAGAAAGTTATTGTATATGTGGGTTTGGATTAGTTTTTGTGTGATTTTTTTTGAGGAGAAATGTGAGGTGTATCTATAAGAAATTAAAGGGTTAATTTTTTTTAATGTTCAACGGTAACATTTTTGGCCCCTGGTGCACCAGACCGGATATCGCCAACTCAACTCCTCCAACGCATGACAAACCCGCTTCTTCTATCCATGGATACCGGACTCCATCCGCTTTGTAGCGGTGATGCTCACATAAGTCATTGGCTATATATGTGGGTTTTCAATTACCTATTGGTTTTGCAATGGTTTCAATTTCTAGTAACACGTAAAGGTGCTTTATGATTCCGTATATCTCACGATCTGTTAAGCTTATTAACACTCTAACAAACAATATGAAATTTGTTTCGATCATGTTTTCTGGGGGCCAACAAATTGACTTATAACCTAACATAACATGCCACAATGTGCAATTTATCCATTAAAGTAGTTCCCATTTATAAAAAAGTAGAATATGCCTATAAGTAAAACCCCTAAAGTTATAAAAAAAAAAAAAAAAAAAGTAAGCAAAAAGGATAACTTATCACACTTCACTTTCCAACACGCATGATCATTCTTTAAGAAATTCAAAAGGACCATACATACACTATTCTTAAAAGGCGAGATCCCCCATCCCTCTAATTCAATTTTGCCACATTTCACCATTTTCTTTCACCCAACCATTGGCCTTCCTTCCTCCTATCAAGGACCCTACACTTCTAACTCACTTTGCATTAACCCTTTAATCATGGTTCAATCAATACCACTTGTCTCCTTATCATTCATCCGCGTGTCATAAACTAAACCTTAGATGAAAGGTCCCTACAAAGAAAATTTCAATCATGGACTAGCATGAGACACCCATGAGTCTCCAACACTTTCCACTCCATACCCATAAACCTAAAATTATTGAACCTAATAGCAAAGAGAGCCCTCAATGATGGTTCCAAAAGCAGTAGTACAATTATTCGTCCCACGTTACATTCCAAACTAAAGCCTCGAATGACAAAGAACGAAACTACATGAAACGTTTGGTATGATAAAGAATATATGGTTTTTTAGTTAATCGAAAGTAACGTCTCTATTGATAATCCAAAGATACGTGACTGAATCTGTAACAAGAAAGTACAAAGGTTTTTTATGACGAATCTTTATATAGAGATGGTGCATAGGTTTTTTATGACGAATCTTGAAGTCATACATTTGTTCTATATAGAGATATCAGTAAAAACACAGAGGAAATGAAGGCTTGGCTATTGATATCTAAATTCAAACTACTATTCATGCATTTGTCAATCAGTGGAATTAGATTTAATAATTGGAAAATAATTATATGTTTTTTTTTGTATGCATAAAAGAATGATGGAAAATTAGATACAACAGGGGCCACAACTAAAAGCTAGTACTATATAATGTTATCATATCATTTGGTAACAAAAACAATCATATTTACAAGCACATTGCTCACCCAAAAATAGCCTTTACTTTCTCCTTCCCAATCTCCCTCTTCTCTATATATCTCTTTCTCCATGATAGAGTTATAGTTGAAGAAGTAGATAGATGAAGAACACCATAAGATGTTGCATTTCATGCATTCTTCCTTGTGGGGCACTTGATGTAATTCGGATCGTACACTCAAATGGATATGTGGAAGAAATAAGTGGGACAATACGCGCAGAGGAGATCATGAAGCTACACCCTAAGCACGTACTCAAAAAACCCTCTTCTCCGTCCTACACCGATGAAGGGACAGTTACTTGTCCAAAGATCATCATATTGCCACCTGAAGCTGAACTAAAGCGTGGCAAGATTTATTTCCTTATGCCAGTTCCTCCTTCTTCCTTGCCTAAAAAGACTCGTTCTAAGTCGTCTTCAACTACAAAGAAGAAAAAGAGTAGCCATAGTAATAATATTGCAAACGATAGCGAAAATAACAATTTATTAACGAATCTTCTTGTCTCGGATCGCTACTTAACTGAGATTTTATCAGAAAAGGTAAAGGATCGAAGGAGAGGGCGTGTTGGCGTGTGGAGACCGCATTTAGAAAGCATTTCTGAGGCTACAAGTGATGTGTGAATTAGTGCCAGTTGATCTTCATCGACATTATCTCTTTTAAATCGAATTCATTGATATCATACTCGTATTTGTATGCATCTTAATTTCTGTTATTCTTGTTCTTTTCTTTTTTGAAAATTTTGTATATACAAAAGGGAAAAACAAGAAATAACATGTGACCAAATGCTATCTTCTCTTTGTATAAATTTTATCTTTTTTTTGGAGGGGGTCCATTAATCAAATTGAAATACCAATAATTAAAATCATACTTATGATTCATGGTAATTATTGTAAATTAGCATCATACATTCTATAGTTAGTGCTACCAAATTGAATCATTACCAAAAGATACTCCCAATGGTTATATTTAGGTACATGCGCGTATATTTCGCATATCACCCATCGCGCAATGCCAAATTAGTGTCAAATCATGCGGTATTATCTCTTTTTTTACCTCTTCATAGTTTGTGTTAAAAGTCCACTTTATCAGATCAGACGGACAATTTTTCATGGAGCTCTTGTTTGGTGGGCCAGGTTGTGTCTTAGGTATGGAATCGGGTTGGGAAGACGGTTGGCTTTTGTATTAACTTTGGCTAGGTTGAAAATGTTTTAAATTCCACCTGTAAAATGACAATTGTGGTGGTGCAAAATACGAGCTTGGGTCATAATGCAGTAGTGGCAGTGATGGAATGTAGAAATGGATGTTGTTTGGGTCCATTTTTTTTTTCAAAATCGTAAGGAAAATAAAAGTTTATGAGAAAGTTGTGGTTTTTGTTTAAAATTTTTTAAAGTTTAATATTGTATATGGGTGTGCCTATTGGCACACTAAAGTGCCTATTGGCACACCAAACCCTAGCAAAATTAGGGTTTATCTACGCTGCGTATTGACCAATACGCTGCGTAGATAAACCATGGATCTCAGTGCCTGATAACCAATCATTGCACAGAAAACAAGGGTCATATACGCTGCGTATAGGTCTATACGCAGCGTATATAAACCATTAGATTTTTTTTGGTCATTTAGGTAGCTTTGAGGGATCATTTTTTCACAAAGTTTAAATACGCTGCGTATTGACCTCTAAGCAGCGTATATAAAGGTCTGAAAATGTCTTTTATACCCTTGTGTTGAGGCTATACGAAGCCAAATACAAGGGTAGTTGTGTCATTTTGGTCTCATACACTGCGTAGGGACCGCTAAGGAGCGTATATAAAGCTCCATTTTTGTATTTTTTTTATTGTGTATTCCTTTGTTTATTTATAAAAAAAATTATCTATAAAAAAACAATATTATTGGTAAATAATACAAATATAAATTATAAAAATAAAAAATAATATAAATATTATGAATTATAAAAATAAAAAAAATTATTTATAAAAAAACAATATTATTGGTAAATAATACAAATATATTGTTTTGTTATCGTTTAAATTAAATTATCGTATTCCTTTGTTTATTTATAAAAAAAGAAAATTATTTATAAAAAAACAATATTATTCGTAAATAATACAAATATATTAAATTGTTATCGTTTAAATTAAATTATCTTATCGTATTGGATCGTATCGTATCGTATTGCATCAAATCGTATCGTATAGTGTATAGTATATAAGTCTCGTATAGAGGCCTATACGGGTGTTATTGTATAGTATAGTCTCGTATCGTATCGTATCGTATCGTATAGTGTAGTATAAGTCTCGTATATGTTTCCTATAGGTCTTGTATATGCATATAGGATTAGACGGGACCTAAACCACACCTATGCAATACGATATCACACTTATAGGCTTATACGAGGTTAATACGTGACCTAAACCACACCTATACGATACGATATCACACTTATAGGCTTATACGAGGTCAATACGTGACCTATACGACGCTATACGATACGATATCACACTTATAGGCTTATACGAGGTGAATACTTGACCTATACTACGTTATACGATACGATATCACACTTATAGGCTTATTCGAGGTCAATACGTGACCTATACTATCCCTATACGATACGATATCACACTTATAGGCTTATACGAGGTCAATACGAAACCTATACGACGCTATACGATACGATATCACACTTATAGGCTTATACGAGGTCAATATGTGACCTATACTACGTTATACGATACGATATCACACTTATAGGCTTATACGAGGTCAATACGTGACCTATACTACACCTATACGATACGATATCACACTTATAGGCTTATACGAGGTCAATACGTGACCTATACGACGCTATACGATACGATATCACACTTATAGGCTTATACGAAGTCAATACGTGACATATACTACGTTATACGATACAATATCACACTTATAGGTTTATACGACGTCAATACGTGACCTATACAACACCTATACGACACGGTATCTCACTTATAGGCTTATACGAGATCAATACGGGAGCTAAACCACACCTATACGATACGATATCACACTTATAGGCTTATACGAGGTCAATACGGGACCTAATATTTGTATTATTTTTAATAATATTATTTTTTTATAAATAAACATGGAAATACCCCAAAATACACACAATTAATTTACTTTTTTTTATAAATAAACAAAGGAATACACAATAAAAAATACAAAAATGGAGCTTTATATACGCTCCTTAGAGGTCCCTACGTAGCGTATGAGACAAAAATGACACAACTACCCTAGTATTTGGCTTCGTATAGCCTCAACACAAGGGTATAAAAGACATTTTCAGACCTTTATATACGCTCCTTAGAGGTCTCTACGCAGCGTATATATACAATAAGGGTTAAAAAGATAATTTAACCACATGTTTGGGGTTAAAAATAAAAACTACCCTTTATATACGCTGCGTATAGACCTATACGCAGCGTATATAAAGGTTTGAAAATGTCTTTTATACCCTTGTGTTGAGGCTATACGAAGCCAAATACAAGGGTAGTTGTGTCATTTTTGTCTCATACGCTGCGTAGGGACCTCTAAGGAGCGTATATAAAGCTCCATTTTTGTATTTTTTATTGTGTATTCCTTTGTTTATTTATAAAAAAAAGAAAATTATTTATAAAAAAAAACAATATTATTGGTAAATAATACAAATATAAATTATAAAAATAATATAAATATTATGAATTATAAAAATTAAAAAAGAAAATTATTTATAAAAAACAATATTATTGGTAAATAATACAAATATATTGTTTTGTTATCGTTTAAATTAAATTATCGTATTCTTTTGTTTATTTATAAAAACAAAGAAAATTATTTATAAAAAAACAATATTATTCGTAAATAATACAAATATATTATATTGTTATCGTTTAAATTAAATTATCTTATCGTATTGCATCGTATCGTATTGCATCATATCGTAACGTATAGTGTATAGTATATAAGTCTCGTATAGAGGCCTATACGGGTGTTATTTTATAGTATAGTATCGTATCGTATCGTATCGTATAGTGCAGTATAAGTCTCGTATAGGTTTCCTATAGGTCTTGTATATGCATATAGGATTAGACGGGACCTAAACCACACCTATACGATACGATACGATATCACACTTATAGGCTTATACGAGGTAAATACGTGACCTAAACCACACCTATACGATACGATATCACATTTATAGGCTTATACGAGGTCAATACGTGACCTATACGACGCTATACGATACGATATCACACTTATAGGCTTATACGAGTTCAATACTTGACCTATACTACGTTATACGATACGATATCACACTTATAGGCTTATACGGGGTCAATACGTGACCTATACTACCCCTATACGATACGATATCACACTTATAGGCTTATACGAGGTCAATACGTGACCTATACGATACGATATCACACTTATAGGCTTATACGAGTTCAATACGTGACCTATACGACGCTATACGATACGATATCACACTTATAGGCTTATACGAGGTCAATACGTGACCTATACTACGTTAGACGATACGATATCACACTTATAGGCTTATACGAGGTCAATACGTGACCTATACTACACCTATACGATACGATATCACACTTATAGGCTTATACGAGGTCAATACGTGACCTATACGACGCTATACGATACGATATCACACTTATAGGCTTATACGAAGTCAATACGTGACATATACTATAATATCACACTTACAGGCTTATACGACGTCAATACGTGACCTATACTACACCTATACGACACGGTATCTCACTTATAGGCTTATACGAGGTCAATACGGGACCTAAACCACACCTATACGATACGATATCACACTTATAGGCTTATACGAGGTCAATACGGGACCTAATATTTGTATTATTTTTAATTGAGTTAACTGCCATTTTCGTCCCTGTGGTTTGGTCACTTTGGCCATTTCAGTCCATTTTTAAAAAATGCGCCATTTTCCTCCCCGACGTTCTGGAAAGGTGCGATTTCAGTCCAAAAATCATAACCCAGTTAAGTCAGTTAGTAAACAAGGACTGATTGTGTAAATTTGTAACATAAAGGACTGATTGTGTAAATTTGTAACACCACCACCACTCCGCTGCCACCACCACCACCACCGCCACCACAGCCACACCGCCACCAGTTAAGCAATGGCGTTGGATTCCTCCAATCCTCCGATGTATACCAAGACGACGTTTGACGTGGTTCCTGTCGTGAACCTCCGACGACCTCCGTTTAACCGGCGAAAGCTTGAACTCCGACGAACTCCGGTCGTCTTCTCCAATGGCGTTGGATTCCTCCAATCCTCCGGTGTTTAAAATCAAAGTTAGATACTCTAACAGTGGCTAAATCGAGGGAACAAGAAAATAAAGAAAGTATACCGAACAAAAGGATAACGTGAGTTCTGACGTGACGACTTCGACGAGAATTCGAGTTCCGGCGACGTCTCTAATGTTGCGAGCTTCCTCTCCGGTTGTCTCCGGCGAATTGTTATCGAAACAGGGAGATGAGAGAGATAGGATGGTGTCGAGAGTGGCTTATGAGGATGTCGTATATATAGCATGTTTCGGACTCGAAATTTATGGCAATACGTTATGAGGGTGTAATAATAATCACCGAAAAATCAGCAAGAAAAATGGAACTTGGCAAAGCTCTTTGCTGTCAACAGTTGCGCGACAATTGAATAAAAAAAACGGAATTATTGCTAATTTAAATTCTAGAAGGTGAATGTTTGATTGATAGGAATCAAGTGGCGGAGTGGTTGTTGGTGTTTAAGTCCAATTTATTTTGTTTAACCGATTTAATAGTTTTAGAATTTGCATAATCAGTCCCTGTGGTGTTTAAGTCCAATTTATTTTGTTTAACCGATCAACTTCTGTTCGAAACATAACTTCCCGAAACAAGATCATCATCACCGTTCATCATCGCTCAAACCTGCAACATCACCATCTTCTCCGGTCATCACTCCGAACATCATTGTTTTTCACCCCTCACTCCGGCGACCACCATCGTTCCGCATAACCCGACAACCTTTATATCTCCATCGCAGACCTCGTCGTCGATCACTTTCACCACCGTAGCACCATTGTTGTCATCATCGGACATCATTCCCGTCAATCATCATAATTACCATCATACCATCATCGGTCACCATTGTTGTCATCATCGGACACCATTGTTGTCATCATTGGACATCATTCCCGGCTGTGGTGGCGGTGTGGCTGTGGTGGCGGTGGTGGCTGTGGTGGCGGTGGTGGCGGTGGTGGCTGTGGTGGCTGTGGTGGCGGTGGTGGCGGTGGTGGTGGTGGTGGTGGCAGCGGAGTGGTGGTGGTGGCAGGGCTAGTGGTGGTGGTGTTACAAATTTACACAATCAGTCCTTTATGTTAAAAATTTACACAATCAGTCCTTGTTTACTAACTGACTTAACTGGGTTATGATTTTTGGACTGAAATGGCACATTTCCAGAACGTCGGGGAGGAAAATGGCGCATTTTTGAAAAATGGACTGAAATGGCCAAAGAAACCAAACCACAGGGACGAAAATGGCAGTTAACTCTTTTTAATTCTTATAATTCATAATATTTGTAATATTTTTAATAATATTGTTTTTTTTATAAATAAACATGGAAATACCCCAAAATACACACAATTAATTTACTTTTTTTATAAATAAACAAAGGAATACACAATAAAAAAATACAAAAATGGAGCTTTATATACGTTCCTTAGAGTTCCATACGCAGCGTATGAGACAAAAATGACACAACTACCCTTGTATTTGGCTTCGTATAGCCTTAACACAAGGGTATAAAAGACATTTTCAGACCTTTATATACGCTCCTTAGAGGTCTCTACGCAGCGTATATATACAATAAGGGTTAAAAAGATAATTTAACCGCATGTTTGGGGTTAAAAATAAAAACTACCCTTTATATACGCTGCGTATAGACCTATACGCAGCGTATATAAAGGTTTGAAAATGTCTTTTATACCCTTGTGTTGAGGCTATACGAAGCCAAATACAAGTGTAGTTGTGTCATTTTTGTCTCATACGCTGCATAGAGACCTCTAAGGAGCGTATATAAAACTCTATTTTTATATTTTTTATTGTGTATTCCTTTGTTTATTTATAAAAAAAAAAGAAAATTATTTATAAAAAAACAATATTATTGGTAAATAATACAAATATAAATTATAAAAATAAAAAATAATATAAATATTATGAATTATAAAAATTAAAAAAGAAAATTATTTATAAAAAAATATTATTATTGGTAAATAATACAAATATATTGTTTTGTTATCGTTTAAATTAAATTATCGTATTCCTTTGTTTATTTATAAAAAAAAGAAAATTATTTATAAAAAAACAATATTATTCGTAAATAATACAAATATATTATATTGTTATCGTTTAAATTAAATTATCTTATCGTATTGCATCGTATCGTATCGTATTGCATCATATCGTATCGTATAGTGTGTAGTATATAAGTCTCGTATAGAGGCCTATACGGGTGTTATTGTATAGTATAGTATCGTATCGTATCGTATAGTGTAGTATAAGTCTCGTATAGGTTTCCTATAGGTCTTGTATATGCATATAGAATTAGACGGGACCTAAACCACACCTATACGATACGATATCACACTTATAGGCTTATACGAGGTTAATACGTGACCTAAACCACACCTATACGATACGATATCACATTTATAGGCTTATACGAGGTCAATACGTGACCTATACGACGCTATACGATACGATATCACACTTATCGGCTTATACGAGGTCAATACTTGACATATACTACGTTATACGATACGATATCACACTTATAGGCTTATACGAGGTCAATACGTGACCTATACTACCCCTATACTATACGATATCACACTTATAGGCTTATACGAGGTCAATACGTGACCTATACGATGCTATACGATACGATATTACACTTATAGGCTTATACGAGGTCAATACGTGACCTATACTACGTTATACGATACGATATCACACTTATAGGCTTATACGAGGTCAATACGTGACCTATACTACACCTATACGATACGATATCACACTTATAGGCTTATACGAGGTCAATACGTGACCTATACGACGCTATACGATACGATATCACACTTATAGGCTTATACGAAGTCAATACGTGACATATACTACGTTATACGATACAATATCACACTTATAGGCTTATACGACGTCAATACGTGACCTATACTACACCTATACGACACGGTATCTCACTTATAGGCTTATACGAGGTCAATACGGGACCTAAACCACACCTATACGATACGATATCACACTTATAGGCTTATACGAGGTCAATACGGGACCTAATATTTGTATTATTTTTAATTCTTATAATTCATAATATTTGTATTATTATTAATAATATTGTTTTTTATAAATAAACATGGAAATACCCCAAAATACACACAATTAATTTACTTTTTTTTATAAATAAACAAAGGAATACACAATAAAAAAATACAAAAATGGAGCTTTATATACGCTCCTTAGAGGTCCCTACGCAGCGTATGAGACAAAAATGACACAACTACCCTTGTATTTGGCTTCGTATAGCCTTAACACAAGGGTATAAAAGACATTTTCAGACCTTTATATACGCTCTTTAGAGGTCTATACGCAGCGTATTTAAACTTTGTGAAAAAATGATCTCTCAAACCATCCAAAATGACTCAAAAAAATCTAATGGTTTATATACGCTGCGTATAGACCTATACGCAGCGTATATAACCCTTGTTTTCTGTGCAATGATTGCTGATAAGGCTCTGAAATCCACGGTTTATATACGCTGAGTATAGCTCTATACGCAGCGTATAGAGGTAACCCTATACGTTGCGTATAGGTCAATACGCAGCGTAGGTAAACTCTAAGTGTGTAGATAGGCAAACTGGGTGTGCAGATAGTTAGGGCCTTGTATATATAGATGAGTATCTAAATGTTTAAAAAATAATAGTTTATATCTTATTTTTTATTTTTATTGTTACAAAATGGTAACACGAGAAAACTATGTTTTTAAATCCTACCATTGCATTGCGTGGGGAAAGTCTTGCAAATGGTTCACATGTACGCGCTTTCAACATTGGCGCGGTATTAAGATCACACGGTTTGGGCGTTGTTTAGTGGCGTTTATGCCTTTCCACGCCAGAAACAACACTCCGGCAACGGCGTGGAAGGCCGCGTTGAGGTTGGGGCGAGAGGATCTCCACCGACGTGGCGTTGGCTCATTTGGTGTGGCATGTAGCCGTTGGACCCCAATGACACTTTTTAACAAAAAGTGAGTGCTACGTATCGAATAACGCCACTCTTCCATGCACCCCCCCCCCCCCCCCTTTTTGCACCACACCACTTTTCTAACGCATGCTGACGTGTCGTTCACATGTCGCATGACGCTCCATTTTCGTGCCCCTCCACACCGTAAAGTCTAACCCCGGTCTTATTCTTCTACGATAAATTATGAAATTGCGTGTTTTTTTTTTTTTTTTTTTTTTGAACCAGTAGAAAATGTATACATTGAGAAATGACCCATTTTACAATTACTAGAGAAAGTGAGTGAGATTTGAAATCAAGTTTTGTAGAAGTAAAAAATTCTTTCACTAAATATATCACCATAAACTAGTTATATTTTCATTGTTCAGATTTCAGAATGGTGGAAGACTGTTAAAATAGAAGCATACTCATTGGTAAAGTTTATTTAAAAAAAAGTAGGCTAGTTGAGTTAGTTTTTCCTTACATGTTTAAGCTCTTTTAGTTATTGGATTATTATACGACTAAAATCATATGGCTCATGAGCCTACTATTGTCACATACCAATTAACTAGTTAAGTTTATATGAAGTTTGGCATAATACATACCAAGGTTCGATAACATCACCAGTCATATATGTAGTTTGTAAACAAAATAGGAGCTAGTTTCTAAAACAAGATTAAAGGGTTAAACTATTAAAAAAATACTCCTCAATTGAATATCCTTATAAATATAAAGTTTGATCGAAATATTTCGGTTTTATGTAGTTTGTAAACAAAAGGGGAGCTAGTTTCTATAACAAAAAGATATATGAAATTTAATCCTACATTCATGTACATCTCAATCCAACAAGTTCAAAAGGAATTAACTTTTGTTGATGGAATGATAGTCCCCACAAAGCTTTTGGCCACTTTCATTTACAAGTGGCCATGTGTTAACGCAAAGGATTTAATATGTTCTCATCCCACTTAAGATACATTGATTTATATTTTTTATATAGCAATAGCAATGCATCCTAAATTTGGGGTACTTTATCCACTGGCTTTGTCGATTAATCATTTTTTTCGATTTATGTTTTGAAATACCCGAGTAATATATTTTAGGCTCATTCTATACGCATCCCCCCTATTTCCTGATTACACCCCCCTTGTGAGAGGAAAACAAGTTCAAAACATTTTAAAGAAAATATGAAATATTTACGTATGTAATAAAATTACTCATGTAATAAATGCATGTTTACGTACTTTAGCAATCTCATTTAATAATCTTCATATTCACTTGCACTATAGGTTGTAGCCACTCTCATAAATTTCTACTAAACAATACACCATAGATACTCCAATGGTCCGTTAGTGATCCAAATTTGATATTAAAAAAATACAATATGAAAAGTTTCTTGAAATGACTTTACAAATGTTTAATGCAATTCTTAGGATAGACTTGCGTTATGGCTACTCTGTCTAAACAAATAACAGGACCCTTAGGCGTATCAATGGCGGAGCTAGCCCAAAATTTTAGAGGTATCATAATTTTTATTTTGGATTAGGGGTGTATCATTTGTATAAAAAGATAAAAATTTAAGACTACGTAGACAGAGTTAAAGGATATTTTTACACTACGAAGACAGAGTTAGGGATAGCCCATGCCACCCCTCCTTATACATTGCCTCCGCCGCTGAGGCGTACCCATTCCTTTTTAAGCCATTCAAGAAACCATGTCCATGAACTTTAGTTCTTTGATTCAAGTACATCAATGGGCGGATCTACATTGACATCTACGGGTTCACACGAACTCACTCGGTTTCAAATTTTTAGTAGAAATGCTATTAAAAATATGCCATGAACCCATAAATAATATTTTGGATGAACCAGTTAACAAAATTCAGGAGTGGTAAAATGGTTAAGGCGTTTGCTACTTAACATGTCATCCCCGGTTCAAATCTCGTTTTAAGGTTATATTTTGATGTTTTTATCTTTTTTTCCTAACTTTAAAACACAAATTAGGGTTCAGACTTTATAAAACCATCGCCCCTGCCCAATTTAAACGTATAGAACACCACGCATTAATCAAACAAGTTGAATTTTTTTTTTTGGCAAATATGATTTGGTTATTTCCTTTGATTGAAACATTCTTAGCAAAAAGGTAAAGAAAGTTTGCATTTTTTTTCAGTTTCATGTTATCAATATCGAAAAATATTCATGCCTAATAGGTGTTTGAATAAATGCCAAAATGATGAATTCATAGGGTTCTCCTTCGAATACTTGAAGGGGATGATTTTATATATAGTACATCTGCTTTTGGTTTTCTTTTGAGGGTTTAGGTTCTAGTCAATTCATTCATTTAGTCTTCTCCTTGCCTTCGCATATTCACATAATCATGTTAATGAAAATGATTTGATGTAATTTGTTTTGAACTCTTACTAGATATGCAAAATTAATAGCTTAGATCACATGTGATTGGCTAATTCACAGAAAAATGCAAGATCATGTGATGCAAACTTCCAATTTCTTCCACTAATTTTTTAAAAAATTTTGTTTGTCTAACATTTGGTAAAGAAAACAGTAGATGAAAACTGAATATGATATAGAAGTGAGAAATAGACAAGTAAACAATGTTTGTTAAGAATCATCATATTTTGTGTGATGAACCTTACTCGACCCGAACCGTTGGACCGACCCGAAATTTTTGATGTCCGGTCCTTTAAAATTGGAACTGTAAACTACTGAACCCACCAGAAAAAAATCCTGGATCCACCACTGTACATCATAAGGTACAAGAAAAAAAGAATTGTTACACTTGTGGCAATGACTAGTACCCCATGGAACTTTCCTTTCAGGTGACTAGGATCATGAGCAATGTAAGGATGACTACCATCAACAAACACCTTTGAGGAAGCTTATCATCCTATTATCATGTGATTATACCTGGTTCAATTAAAAGATTCGAGTTCCATTATCTGATTTAAGCATATAGATTCGATTGTTTAATTTTCTGCCATTGAAGAGAACAAAAGAAGAGACAATGGCTTGCCTGCTTAACGTCAATGTTGATCAGATCAAAATCCAAATAAAATATATATGTTTAACAAATATAATGGGAAGGACTAAAATGACCAATAAGTAAAAATTCATTAAAGTTTGGTTTATATGATATTTTAGTTTTAGTTGGGTTATTTAAAAATTTTCAAGTTTGTAAGACAAAGTAAAGAAAAATATTAAGCTTTTTTCAAAATAGTGTTGGTGGAAAAAAAAATATTTACTAAAATGTTGTGCTTTAAAAATCTTATGACAAAGTAAAAATTATTTATCAAGAAAGGTTGGTTAAAATAGTATAAGTAGTTGATTTAAGAAAGCAAAAGTATAATTGGTTTCTCGACTAAAAAAAAGTATGGTGCGTTGGTTAAAAAAAAAAGTAAGGAACACCTCTTTGATAAGTATTATTATAAATTAGCACCATTTTAGTAAATATTTTTTATGTCAACACTCTTTTAAAAAAAAACGAAGAATACCAACAATAAAGGCGATGAAGCCACAAGACCATAACTTAGGGTGGTGAGGTGGAGTACTCGGATACTTCCGAGTTGGGTCAAATATTGTGAATATACCGACTTAATTAGGTCAGGTGCATGGGCTGAGTTGATGGTCCGGGTTGTAGATCTCATATGTGGTGGTGGAAAGAGTCGTTGCCATTGACTTTAAAAAAACATACCTTATTTCTTCTACTCACAACCATACCCGGTAAATCTCACAAATAGCAAAGCTACTCATAGGATCTGGGGAGGGTGGGATGTAGACAGACCTTGCCTCTATCCCTAGGGATAGAGAGACTGCTTCCAGAAGAGACCCTCGGCTCCAAAACGAACAGCAAACCAACACATCAAGTCCAAGAATATAGAAAAATAGAAAAATAAACTATAGAAAAAAAAGTCACCTATACGAAGAAAGTGATCAGAGTGACAGAGTATAATGTAAATCATGTATAATAGCATACAACATCATTCGGGCATATACACAAAAAGTCAATCGTCGGTAAAGTCACTTAAAAGAATAAGAAAACCTACTTCCCTAAAATACACCTAAGACCTTATTGCAGTATCCTCTAGAAGTCCTTAACCATAATCATACGCCTCCACGAAGTCCTATCTTGGACCATGTCCTCAGAAAGATGCAACTATAGTAAATCATGCCTAATCTGCTCTTCTCATGTCAGTTTAGGTCTGCCTCTTCCTCTATTCCCCTCCACAGTAAGAGTTTCCACTACTCTAACTGGTGTTGTCGTTTGTCTCCACTTCACATGCCCAAACCATCTCAATCTCCCCTCCTTAATCTTATCCGCTATACTAACCACTCCTAATCTCACCCTAAAAACCTCATTTCTTATCCGATCCAACCTCGTGTGTCCACACATCCACCTCAGCATCCTCATCTCTGCTACTTCCATCTTGCACGCTTGTGTCTTCTTGATAGCCCAACAGTCTGTTCCATACAGCATAGCTGGTCTAACTGCTACCCTGTCAAATTTTCCCTTTAGTTTAGTAGGGAACCTCCTATTGCACAATACTCCACTGGCTGCCCTCTATCTACACTAGCCAGCCTGTATGCGATGGGTTACATCACTATCTATGTCACCATCCCTTTGTATAAACGACCCCAAATATTTAAATTTAGTAACCTGCGGGACCAATTGATCCTCGATGGTTTTTTGGGTGTCATTGTCATCGGCTACACCACTGAAATCACAGTGTAGATACTCAGTCTTAGATCGACTAATCCTTAGGCCCTTGCCCTTTAAAGCTAATCACTACTCCTCTACCCTCGTGTTCAGGCACTGTTTAGTTTCTGCAATCAACACAATATCGTCTGCAAAAAGCATGCACCACGGAACTGTCTCTTGGATCAACTTGGACAACTCATCCAAGACCACCGCAAAATGGAAAGGGCTCAACGCAGACCCTTAGTGAAGTCCTACCTCCACGGGAAAGAAGTTTTTATCCCCTACGGGCGCGTGGACACTAGTTTCCGTTCTATCGTATATATCCTTAATTATGTCTTTATACTTCCTAGGTAGCCCACGACCCTCCAAACTATCCCAAATCAGTTGTCGTGGGACACTGTCATATGCCTTTTCAAGGTCGATGAACACCATATGTAAATCTTGTTTCTTCGCTCTATATTTTTCCATCAATCTCCTTAGAATATGTATCGCTTCTGTAGTTGACCTCCCTTCCATGAACACAAATTGTTTTACTGAAACCTGCGTTTCTCTTCTAATTCTAGTTTCATTTACCCTCTCCCAGAGCTTCATAGTGTGGCTTAGAAGTTTGATTCCTCTGTAGTTCTCACAACATTGAGCGTCTCCTTTATTCTTGTATAAAGGAACCACGACACTTCTCCTCCATTGATCTGGCATTTTTTCAGTCGTGAAAATACTATTGAACAAAAGTGTTAACCATCAGACTCCTTCTTCCCCCAAACACTTCCACACCTCAATCGGTATGTTGTCCAAACCTACTGCCTTGCCTCTTCGCATCTTCCTAAGTGCCATCCTCACCTCTTCATGTGTGATCCTCCTACAGTAGCAATTATTCTGTTGTCGCCTTTGAGTCCTGGGATTGCTGCTATCTTGTTGGTAAGCCCTACCGTCGTTGAAAAGATTATGGAAGTAGGTTATCCATCTCAACTTAATGTCATGTGCCTTGACTAAAACACTTCCATCCTCTCCTTTGATAAACTTTACTACTCCTAGGTCTTGTCTTCTTCTCTCCCTAGCTTTTGAAATCTTGAACATATCATGCTCCCCCTCTTTCGTTCCAAAACGTTCATACACTTTTAAAAGAAAATACTATTTACACAATGGATGTTACATTTGATTCTATTGGTCATGAGTTACTTTTGAGGTTATCCAATTCTAGCGGCTTTGGTGATTTTCTTTCCGACTCGTCTGATTTTAATGGTATAGGGTTTTCCCCCAAAGTGGCCCTTTCAGCAAGCGAGCTCTAGGATATAGAAAATGAAAGAAAAAAATTGTTTCGCATGATCGTGAATTGGATCATCCAGTTTAAATGAAGGATTATTTCGTGAAAAATCAAAGTACAATGCAAATATGTTTAGAGCGAGATTTCATTTATCCAAGGAATTATATTTTAGAATTACCTTGGATATAATTGTAGATACCAGGTTTGAGTGGTTTCATGAAGGTTACAAGGTGAGGTAAAAAATTGCTTCACATTGATTCAGATATGCACATCAGCTATTCGTCAACTTTATACCAGTATTATTATAGACATATATGATGAATATTAGGTATGTCTGCTAGAGCTTCTTGTGATTTGTAACCAACATGATTTTCCAATCTTATATTTATCTTCCAACTTTAGTTTCAATGTAATTGCACTTCTATTTTATAAAATCACCTTAAATATTTATTACAACAATATCTATTAACATTTGTTTATTCCTATATTCGTGTAGCTATCTAATTTTTATTCTAGTGACAATTTATGCAAAATTCTAAACAAATAATATAAACAATTCATTTACCAATACTTATAAAAAGGACGTTTATAATAAAACAAATTTATAAGTTTAAAAATTTGTTTTTTTTTTATAAAAGTTTTAAATGGTTTTAGAACTACAGGGACCGTTATAGTAGATTCTCCAAAAAAAATATAACTTTGTTAACTAAAAGTATTGAACTGCAAGGGCCTTATGCGCCAATTCAGAAAGTTAATTATGAGTGTATAAGTTTATTCCCCTTTTTAAAAAACAACAATACCACAAGGATTAATATTTCCAAGTTTGAACTTTTGAACCCCTAACCCATTTCCCAAACCCGCTATACCCGTTTTCACCCAAATCAACCCGGATCTTTAAGACTGTGCGAATATGCGATTATAACTGAAATCAACCTTCCTAAATCAAATTTGAATCAGTATCAATTTGTATCATGTCTTTGATTCACAGAATTTCTCTAATTTTGGTGCGAATTGAAAACAAATCATACACCCATTTCACAACACATTCCTAATTAACAATTGTCGGTCAAGAATAGTATATATACCTGCACTTATTCGTTTATACAAACCCTTACACTCATAACCACCTTTCAATTGCATCGATTTCTTTGGGGAGCAATTTTGAATTTTCTTATTCCCATTTTTTTCTCGTTTAAATCTTCGCAATCTGTAAGTGTTTTGATGTTCCTTTTGTTTATTAGCATTCATGGGTCAAAAGGCCCATCTTAATTTCATCTATCATCGCCTGATTGTGTTAATTTTGGATTAATGGAATTTAGGGCTAGTAAGTTTTTGATTTGGGGAGTTTTAGGTTCGTAACGTTGCTTATTTAACTAATCCAAACCATTGGACTGCCAGCGATCCTGCTAGCCTAGTTGGTCCAACCTGTTATGCTAAATACACATGCCTAAAAACGTCGCGGGTTCGAATCAGGACTCATGCATTTTATTTTAATACGTTGTTTGTTTTGTGTTAATTGATGAACCGGGTCGCGCTATTTCGCGTTATAAGGATTTGAACCACAAGGGCTACCGACAATACCCTGTAGCCTTTGTGGTCTTGTCACACCCTAACCAATGGCGGAAACATCGGGGCGTGGCACTGAGCGAACAGATTGTCCAGAAGTTTCCATAACAACTATATTTACCAAATATTTTAAAGTAACACATCCCATACCATGTCATAAATGATAATGCAATTATTACAGAAAGATCTAGTCAAATTTTTCTGTTCCGACAACTCCGATTTTTATTACAGACAATTGTTTATTTATTGGTTTCTAGGACTCCGTCCCTAGCCTCAATTTCATCACCAGCACACAAAGCATGTAAACATCCTAAGCACTTGTCACATACGTTAAAGTAAAACTCAATACACATAGTGTAAAGGTGAGCATACAAGTTTGATAATAGCATATAGAGTTCGAAAGCGTTACGCATAACCAGCACATACACAGAGTGAAATGAGGCATGTTAGTTATCGACATGAACCTATCGATACCAATGACTGCGGGTTGACTGCCCAAGGCAGTTCGCGATACATTCTCACCACTGTGAGCCATGTAGGTAATTGTCCTTAACAACCCCCGAATGAACGGGTGCTGAGTCCAAACTAATAGTACTACCGTTGCTAAGGCAGGTAGACAGCATTCCATGTGTAAACATAACAAACAAGCATTCATTAAGTCACGTATAACATGCGGTAACGGTTAGCGTTTAAAGTATTGTGTGGTGTGTTCGATGTGATTTAGTATAAGTAACATATGTAACACCCAAAAGTGCGTAAAGCAAAAAGGGATCGAGTATACTCACTCACAGCGGTTGATGGATTGAAGGAAGCACTAGAGAGTAGGATTAGCCTGATCAGAACGATATCGTAACGATAAGTGACGCGTAAAAAGATGCAAAGTACAAGTGGTTCGGACAGTAGTTCGAGCGGATCTAAGTCCGATCGGACAACTGGTCGTGCGAGTGGTAGTCCGTTCGGACGGTTGTCCGGTCGGATGACTGTTCGAGTGGATTGTTTCTCCTTTGGGAAGGATGTGTTTGTGTATGATGGCTTGACTTTTGAAGTTTTCATTGTAGCATTTTGAAAACATTAAAGTATCTCTACCTTTCAGGTCAGTCGATCGGACGGTCGTTCGATCCGACGGCAACCCGATTGGTTGGGCACTTCAGTGAGAACAAGTTCACAGCAGGTTATTACTCGATCAGACGGTCGTTCGATCGGGTAGCATCCTTTGTGCATTGAACATGTTGAAAATTGTTGAGGTGTGGAAGCTTAAATGTCTCATGATTCGAGTGGCAATTCGATCGGATGGTAGTCCGATCGGACAACAATTCATTCAACATTCAGACTTCAAATGTTGGCAAAAATGGTTAAGTGTGGACCCAATGGTGCAAGTCGAACGGTTGACAACCCGTTCGGTCGACAGTCCGTTCGGACGGTGGTCTGATCGGATGGCATTCCGTCTTGGTCGTTCCGTTTGTCTTACACTTGGTTGTTTTGATCTTTTGTCATTTTATCGAGTTGTGTTGATGTCGTGCTAACCAACAGAACCCCATCCTAAGCTCTAGTGACCTGATTGAACAGGAACCACCCAAGTTCAGTCAGTCCACCGGTTCAGGACGATTGTTCTTGGTTAACCCGGAATCGATAATCTCGTGGATAGAATACGGATCTTGAACCAACGCAACCACAAGAATGAGTAGTAAGTCGGCACAAGATCCGATTCTATCGGTTTTGAGTGCATTGAGTGTAGAAGAGTTGAAAGAAAGTTGGAAAACCATCTTTCAATCATTTTCATTGTGAATATGTTTAGATCCATGAAAGATCTTTGTTAGTTTATGTGGAAATCGGTTAGATCTAAGTTGTTCTTGGTGGATTGAGGCCAAAACATGAAGTTCTTCAAGAACATATGATGAAGTCATCCTAGAACACCTTGAATCTTGATGATTTCACAGTTAAAAGTTAAGATTCAAAAGATAGAAAGGTGTAGGAGTGCGTGTAGATTAAGGAAGTACAAGATTTGGGACGAGATCTTACCGGGATTGCGAGAAATCGGAGAAAAAGGAAGGGTAAAGCGCTGGTCGGACGTCAGTTGCCAGAAGTAGAAAGAATGAAAGTGACAAAGGGTATTTATAGGGTTACTCGAAAAGAAAAGGGGCTTGTCGATCGGTTAGGCAGCTCGATCGAACAGCTTGTCCGATCGGAAGGCAGTCCGATCGAACGGCTGGTCGCCTGGTCGATCAGTCACCGAGTTTTGCCGTTTTAATTTTGATTGCGAGCGTTTCGATGCGATAGAGTTTCCTAGTCAAATTACTTTTAATCCCAACTACTATATCAACATACAAGCATCCTTATTTCGTATTCGTTTAGCATTTGCGATTCGATTGCGATTGAGTTCGATTGCATTTCGATTGATTACCACACATAACATAAATAAGCATGCACAAGTAACACATAAGGCACACACACACGTATAACAATAACCAAAATGCGTAATTCGAGTTGCGATTGCGATAGCGATAAAGCGATTAAACATGCGATTATTAGCGATTACTATGCGATTATTAATAAATACTCCACATAATACAACTAAAGCGAAAATAAAATAGACTAATTATAAGTCAAAGAAGTCAAAATAGGAATTGAGCAACGAGAGACAGATCGCGATTAGTAATCTTTTCTTCCTTTGACTTCAATCTTGACTTTGACTTTGACTTCCGAAACACGGGGTGTTACAACCTCCCCTAGTTGAGGGAATTTCGTCCCGAAATTAGGCCGAAGCCGTAACAAACAACTGCGGGTACTTCGCCTTCATGTCGCTTTCGAGTTCCCAAGTGAACTCTGCGCCTCGTTTGCCTTCCCATCGGACTTTCACAATAGGAATGCGCGAGCGTCTAAGTTTCTTGGTTTGGCGATCCATGATTTCGACAGGCTTCTCCACGAAGTGTAGCATTTCGTTTAGTTGGAGGTCATCTAGAGGTACAATTAAATCATGCTCAGCCAAGCACTTTCAGAGGTTTGACACATAGAAAGTCGGGTGGACATTACTAAGTTCCTCCGGTAGTTCGAGTCTGTAGGATTCTTTTCCGATCCTTTCCAGAATCTTAAAAGGTCCAACATATCGAGGCGCTAGTTTCCCTTTCTTGCTTAATCTGACCACACCCTTCCAAGGTGATACCTTTAGGAGTACGTAGTCGCCAACGTCAAATTCAAGGGGCTTGTGTCGTCTATCGGCGTAACTTTTTTGTCGACTTTGAGCTTTCAACAAGTTGTCTCGAATTTGGAGGACTTTGTCAGTCGTTTCTTGCAATAGCTCGGGACCGGTTACGAGTGACCGATCTCGTGCCACACAATAGGCGATCGACATCTTCTTCCGTATAAAGCCCTGAATGGTGCCATTTGAATGCTGGAATGACAACTGTTGTTGTACGAGAATTCGACTAACGGCAGGTATGCATCCCAATTACCACCGAAATCTATGACACACGAACGGAGCATGTCTTCAAGAGTACGGATCGTTCTTTCAGTCTGACCGTCGATTTCAGGGTGGAATGCGGTACTTAGGTTAAGCGTAGTACCGAGAGCAGCTTGAAACGTTTCCCACAGTCGCGAGGTAAACCGAGCATCACGGTCAGAGATGATGTCACGAGGCATCCCATGTCGACAAATGATCTCATTGGTGTAGATTCGGGCTAATCGTTCTACCTTGTAGTCTTCCCGTATTGGCAAAAAGTGAGCTGATTTGGTCAAACGGTCAACAACAACCCAGATGCTGTCGTGACCTGATGACGTGTGCGGAATGTTTGTTATGAAATCCATAGCTATGCTTTCCCACTTCCATATAGGGATCGGCGGTTGTTCGAGTAAGCCAGAGGGCCTTTGGTGTTCAGCCTTGACCTTTGCACAAGTCAGGCACTTCCCAACGTAGAGAGCAATATCCCTTTTCACGCCCAGCCACCGGTACTTGTAGCGAAGGTCCTAGTACATTTTGTCGGCACCGGGATGAATAGAATACCGGGATTTGTGGGCTTCGTCCATCAAAATCTTTCGCAAATCGGTCCGTTTAGGGATCCAAATCCGGTCCAGATAATGGAATATCCCATTCGGCTTATTCACAAGATGAGCTCCATCGTGGTAGATTCTTTCTTTATCCAAGGTGCGCTCGTTAAAACAAGCATGCTGGGCTTCACGGATGCGGGTTTCGTACTGGGCTTGGGTTTTACAAATGCGGAGCAAATAACTCCGCCTGCTTAGAGCGTCGGCAACGACATTCGCTTTGCCTGGGTGATAACGAATCTCACAGTCATAATCGTTGAGAAGTTCAACCCATCGGCGTTGATGCATATTAAGTTCCTTCTGGTCAAAGATATGTTGTAGGCTCCTATGATCGGTGATGATCGTACACTTGGTACCATACAGGTAGTGTCGCCAAATCTTTAACACAAAAACAACTGATCCTAGCTCGAGATCATGGGTTGTATAGTTCTTCTCGTGGATTTTGAGCTGACGGGGTGCGTAAGCTATAACCTTGTCCCGTTGCATGAGGACACCACCGAGACCAAGGTTGGAAGCATCACAATAGACAATGAAGTCGTCATTTCAGTCGGGCAATGTGAGGACAGGAGCATTGCAAAGCGTGTGCTTGAGGGTTTGGAAAGCAGACTCTTGTTCGGTTCCCCAAACAAAAGGCTTGTCTTTATGCATGAGAGCGGTAAGCGGCACATCGATCTTTGAGAATTCTACAATAAATCGTCGATAATAGCCCGCAAGTCCGAGAAAAGAACGGACTTCAAACGGGTTCTTAGGTGTAACCCAACTCTTAATGGCTTCAATCTTCACGGGATCGACGTGAATACCTTGACTATTTACAGTGTGACCGAGGAATTGAACCTCCTCCAGCCAGAATTCTCAATTGGAGAACTTTGCATAGAGTCAATTCCCTTGGAGTAGCTCGAGAACCAAACGTAGATGCTGCGCGTGTTCGGCTTTCGATTTGGAATAGATCAAGACATCGTCGATGAACACGATGATGAAACGGTCGAGGTAGGGTTTACACACGCGATTCATCAGATCCATGAAAACCGTAGGTGCGTTGGTTAAACCAAAAGGCATATATAACAACAAACTCATAGTGGCCATATCGAGTGCGAAAAGCGGTTTTGGGTATATCCTCCTCCTGAATGCGTAGCTGGTAATAGCCTAAACGTAGATCGATCTTCGAGAAACATGTAGCACCTTGTAGCTGATCAAACAAATCATCAATGCGAGGCAGGGGATAGCGGTTCTTGATGGTTAACTTATTCAATTCCCGATAATCGATGCATATCCTGAACGACCCATCCTTCTTTTTAACGAAAAGGACTGGCGCACCCCAAGGAGAGGTGCTCAGGCGAATGAAGCCTTTCTCAAGTAATTCCTGGAGTTGGTTCGAGAGTTCACGCATTTTGGACGGTGCGAGTCGGTAAGGAGCTTTGGCAATAGGTTGGCTCCAGGAATGAGGTCGATACGAAAGTCGATATCATGACTTGGCGGTAGTCCGGGAAGATCCTCAGGAAAAACGTTAGGAAATTCTCGAACCACTGGGACATCGTTTACGCCTGGTCTTCCTTTCTTTTCCTTCTCCGCTACTACAATGTTAGCCAAGAAAGCTCTGTATTCCTTGCGGAGATACTTGTTAGCTTGGACACATGACATGAGTTTGAGACCCTTCGAAGAAGTTTCGCCATAAACACACAATAAATCACTATTCACGAGCGAGAATCGAATCATCTTATCGAAGCACACAACTTCAGCATGGTTTTCGCGAAGAAAGTCCATGCCTACTATGACGTCAAAACTTCCGAGTTGCATCGGAATAAGGTCGATTGGGAAGATGTGATTGTTGAGCTCAAGAGTACAATCACGAAGAATAGAATTAACGGCGACAGTTCTTCCGGTAGCGACTTCAACATCGAACGTCGAGGAGAGTTGGGAGCGCTTATGACTAAGAAGCTTCTCGAATTCAAACGACACAAAGCAGTTATCGGCTCCAGTATCAAACAAACATGAAGCATAAATACCATTCACAAGGAACGTACCATTGACCACGTTGTTGTCAGCCTGGGCTTGGCGCACATTGATGTTGAAAGTTCTGGCGTGTGCGGCTTGCTGTTGCTGGGGCTCTTGTTTCACAACCCTGTTCGGGCACATGTTCGCAAAGTGGTTGGGATCACCACATGCGAAGCAGACTCGGGCGTTGACCGCGGGTGCCTGAGCCGCTTGTTGGCCTTGTGGGGCTGGGAGTAGAGCTTGATGAACAGTGGCTTGAGCTGGCGCTGGACGGGGACCAGTACGGCAGTTAGCAGTGAAGTGGCCGTACATATTGCATTGAGCACAGAAACGACAGGCGAGACCCACCGGGTGGTGGTAAGAACATGTTGGGCAAGCCGGGTGGGGACCTGTGTATGCACGCTTTGCAGGCGGTGCATAAGTAACTGGTGCTGGACGGTGGTGAGATTGTTGCTGAGCCGGTACGGCTTGAAGTGGAGCAACAGTGGTGGTGACATCACAATTCTTGTTGCTGGAGCTGCTGTTGATGTTCTTCTTCTTGTGGCGTGAGGACTTTGATGATTGAGCGGCAGCGGTTTCAGCGGTTGGTGCGGCGGTGACTTAGTGCAGGTTCTTTGAAGTCTTATCCCAAAAACCAGCTTTTACCCGCTTGTCGTTGATTTCAGCGGCAAGGAATTAAGTTTCTTCGATTGTACTTCTTGATCGTCATGTCGGGCGTCTTCACTTGATCGGGACATATGATGCTGAGCTGCTTGAAGCGAGCAGTCAGGGCAGTGTTGTCACCCTCTTTCTGCTTAATGTGCCATAACTCTTCCTCCAACTTTTGGCGCTCATGGGGAAGGCAGAACTCTTCGAGCATGATGTTCCTCAACTCATCCCATGACAGACCATAGGCTGCATCATTTCCGCGGTTGTTCCTTTCAGCCGTCCACCAGTCTAGAGCGCGGGACTGGAAGACGTCGGTAGCGTTCAAAGTGCGGAGATTATCAGGACATCCGCTCTGTCACAGGGTAACTTCAATCGAGTCAAACCATTGAAACAAAGCCGTAGGGCCTTCTTCTCCGGTGAACTCCTTCGGTCCGCATGCCTTGAACTGTTTGAAGCTGAAAGCAGCTTTGGGCGTCTCAGTTCTGGATTCCTCAGACGATTTGCTCATGTTTTTGTACAGCTTGCTGACGACTTGGGGTACGACCTTTTCCATTTGCTTAGTAATCATGGCAGCAAGGCGTTTGTCTGCTTGCTTTCGGCGAGCATCTCGGGTAGCGCGAGATCTAGATGACGACATTGTCTGCAACAGACATCGTCGCAGGACTCAACATAATCGAATCTCACCACACACGTCTAATATTACTAAAGCTTAGGAACACGTATAATCACGTAAGCACATAGGAACATAATCATAGATTCACATAAACACTGAAGCACATAAGCACATAAAGCATAGAATTCACAGAAGCACATAAACATGTAATCACAAGATGCATATAGAGACACGTATGGCATTCTGACTGCATCTATTATCTAAGGTCTACGCGCGTTCGAGAATGGTGATTGCGGATAACATATCGAGTAGTATAGTATAAGCGTATAACATAGCATAAGGTCGTCCACCGTTTAGCGATTTGTCAGCGTTTTGAGATAGAAGTGCAGTGCGAGTCGTGCGTGTCGATCGAAGTGAAAGCAAAAATCGAATAATTCTCCAAAATTTTAACACATAAACAGATAATTACACATATAAACACATAAAATCAATGAATCATCAGAGTCAACAGTTGCGGGCTCAGAATCGAAACATATAAAAGTCGAGAAATAGATCGTCTGCGGCTATTAGACATTGACTATCCAAAGTGATTCGACTATTCTCAAGGACTTGTTGTACACATTTTGACCTTCAGGACTGTACTTTTGCCTCGATTCTTGGGCGTTTGGCACGCATCCCTTTAGTCATATCATGACTTCAAGTCGTTGGAGTCCATCGAGACTTTGGTAAGAGTTTTGTAAAACCAAGTAAAGGTCGGAACAAGTCGTCAAGGTTAGGGTTTCACCCCTGGCTTAACAACTTCTTTCCTGTTTTGATAAAATAAAGGAGAATTATGCGTCAAAGTTTGGATTTCACTCCTATTTCAATGCAATTTTCTCGTGTTTATAGATAAAATGTGAGCTGAACAAGCAATTTAGTCGAGAGTTTGCGGTTTTCACACCTAATCTTGACTTAATCGCTCATTCCTACTTGAAAATTCGAGGGTTGTGATAGTGTAGCATAGACGAGAATGGCAAGAAGCAGCAGTAAGCTCATACACGATCCCTACTGGATATGCACGAGTCGGTCTGTTGGTTCCTAACTATAGACTAGGTCTCTAAGACATCGACCTGGACTAGGTTGAGTCTTGCCTAATTCCCTATAGTTATGGCTCTTATACCAATCTGTCACACCCCAACCAATGGCGAAAACATCGGGGCGTGGCACTGAGTGAAACAGATTGTCCAGAAGTTTCCATAACATCTATATTTACCAAATATTTTAAAGTAACACGTCCCATACCATGTCATAAATGATAATGTAATTATTACAGAAAGATCTAGTCAAATTGTTCTGTTCCGACAACTCAGATTTTTATTACAGACAATTGTTTATTTATTGGTTGCTAGGACTCCGTCCCTAGCCTCAATTTCATCACCAGCACACAAAGCATGTAAACATCCTAAGCACCTGTCACATACGTTAAAGTAAAAGTCAATACACATCGTGTAAAGGTGAGCATACAAGTATGATAATAGCATATAGAGTTCGAAAGCGTTACGCATAACCAACACGTACACAGAGTGAAATGAGGCATGTTAGTTATCGACATGAACCTATCGATACCAATGACTGCGGGTAGACTGCCCAAGGCAGTTCGCGATACATTCTCACCACTGTGAGCCATGTAGGTAATTGTCCTTAACAACCCCCGAGTGAACGGGTGCCGAGTCCAAACTAATAGTACTATCGTTGCTAAGGCAGGTAGACAGCATTCCATGTGTAAATATAACAAACAAGCATTCATTAAGTCACGTATAACATGCGGTAACGGTTAGCGTTTAAAGTATTGCGTGGTGTGTTAGATGTGATTTAGTATAAGTAACGTATGTAACACCCAAAAGTGCGTAAAGCAAAAAGGGATCGAGTATACTCACAGCGGTTGATGGATTGAAGGGAGCGCTAGAGAGTAGGATTAGCCTGATCAGAACGATATCGTAACGATAAGTGACGCGTGAAAAGATGCAAAGTACAAGTGGTTCGGACAGTAGTTCGAGCGGATGTTAGTCCGATCGGACAACTGGTCGTGCGAGTGGTAGTCCGTTCGGACGGTCGTCCGGTCGGATGACTGTTCGAGTGGATTGTTTCTCCTTTGGGAAGGATGTGTTTGTGTATGATGGCTTAACTTTTGAAGTTTTCGTTGTAGCATTTTGAAAACATTGAAGTATCTCTACCTTTAAGGTCAGTCGATCGGACGGTCGCTCGATCGGACGGCCACCCGATTGGTTGGGCACTTCAGTGAGAACAAGTTCACAGTAGGTTATCACTCGATCGGACGGTCGTTCGATCGGGTGGCGTCCTTTATGCATTGAACATGTTGAAAATTGTTTAGGTGTGGAAGATTAAATGTCTCATGATTCGAGTGGCAATTCGAACGGACAACAATTCGTTCAAAATTCAGACTTCAAATGTTGGAAAAAATGGTTAAGTGTGGACCCAATGGTGCAAGTCGAACGGTTGACAACCCGTTCGGTCGACAGTCCGTTCGGACGGCATTCCGTCCTGGTCGTTCCATTTGTCTTACATTTCGTTGTTTTTATCGTTTGTCGTTTTATTGAGATGTGTTGATGTCGTGCTAACCAACAGAACCCCATCCTAAGCTCTAGTGACCTGATTGAACAGTGTCACACCCCCAAAATCCACACGCGGAATATCACCGCTTGGAGGCGTGACTGACCAGGATCAAGCCACCAATCATATTGAACATGTAAGTAATTAAGCAAAAGTCATTTATCAATACGAAAGGTGTTTTCAAAAACCAAACATCAATAAGTGTGTAGCGGAAGCATAAGTATGTAAACCCAAAGTAAATCTTAAATTCAAATGTTTAGATAGTTAACATGGCATCACCAATCCATGTCCCACAACGACCTGCTCCTCCCTGTGCAAGCTCCATAAGTACCTAAGGTCCTGCAAGGCATGTAACAGAGGATCAACAACTAGTTGAGCGAGTTCACAGAAAGTAATAGTAAGTTCGTATGTAACATGTGGCTCTACTGGGCCGATAGTACGTTCTATTGGTGGGGGCTTCCCATGTTATATATCCCCTAGACTATTCGTAACCATAAGTATCCTTCCCAATCCGAGGATAGTAGTAAGTATAGGTTTACGCAGGTTTATGTAAGTGCCCTTCCCAACCGAGGACAGTACGTAGCGAGTACGTAGATTTAGCGCTGGCGTCCTTCCCAATCCGAGGACGGTAGTACGTAGGTTTAGCACTGGCGTCCTTCCCAATCCGAGGACGGTAGTACGTAGGTTTAGCACTGGCGTCCTTCCCAATCCGAGGACGGTAGTACGTAGGTTTAGCACTGGCGTCCTTCCCAATCCGAGGACGGTTGTACGTAAGTTTTACGTAGGTTTAGTGCTAGTGTCCTTCCCAATCCGAGGACGGTACGTAGGCTTTACGTAGAATTTGGCACAGGCATCCTTCCCAACCGAGGACCGTGGTAAATAGTCTAGTGTTCATGTAAATACAGGAAATCATTCAATCCCATTCCCAACCCAACTGGGGAATCCCATGCCTTGGTAAGAGTGTGAACTCACCTTGGTTTGCTCGGCAGATTACACAGAAAGGTCAAGTCTATCAGCTAGTGGTCAACCACGTCCTAACATGGTTACCATACAAGTCAGGTTTAGGTTCAAGTAAAGCACGTATGTTTACACATAAGTTAACAAATCACGAACATGTACTGATCATGGCAACACATTAACAGTCAAGTACGTCACACATTCATACTTGTGCGAGTGGATAGTTAAAACCCCAACACTACCCGGCCCAACATAGAAACACGGCCCAAAATAATAACATGAAATAATCTTGTGCGATCCGGATAGTCTTGTACGACCCGATACATACCCGGCCCGGTTTACCAATAAGCCCAATAGTAATATTCATATAAATATATACGGCCCAAACAGTTTAATAAGCATACATCATGTGCGACTGGTTGTGTTGTGCGATTGGATTTGGGCTTGGAGGCCCAACAGTTAAACAAATAGAAATCAACTTGTGCGACTGATCATGACCTTGTGCGACTGGTCATGACTTGTGCGATCAGGTTAACTAATTTCCGTGAATCATGCAATCGGTGCTATCTATTCCATAGTTTCCAATTTTAACAATTATCAATTAACAACTTAACAGTTTCCAAACCACACGGTAATCGATCAAATTGAACAATCATCATTAACTCATATAACCTTAATACTCTAACTCCCACTAACTGATAAAGAAATCATCATCACATGATAATCTTAACTATTCTGACAATCACATTTACTATGCACATGCTTTGTTCTTGTCAATACTACAAACCACACATGATCATCATCTCATTAAACTACAAATGGCCGACCACTATCTTCACCTCTCTATCTCATTGGACCTATCATGCCACTATCATTCACATTAATTAAGAATCATATGTAGCACATGAAATCTAGGATGACACTAGCCGAAAATCATAAAGGATCTTTATCCAATTGTTTGTGTTTCCAATATATCACACATGCATTATAATCATTACTCATCATTCACATTATTTAATCCTGATTCATTACACTACAATCCGAAGACAAGACATGGCAGCCGATTAATCATCATACTCAATCACCTATTATACGAACAATCCCATCATTGCATCATCCATCATGTCGAGCATATATATAACATATCATCATAAAATCATAAAACAATACATGATATCCGATTTATCATACTTATCCGATTAATAAGACTATTATCATTCATACATGTTATATCATTTAATCAATCAACACATCATACAACACCTCAAGGAACACTAACCGATTGGGATGAATGAGAGTGATCCGAACAATGAAGAAACCTCGGTGGAGAGAGTGTTTGGCAGCCTTTGATTCGTGAGAGAGAGAGAGAGAGCACTAGGGTTTGTGTATTATGAGAGTTGCAACAAATGATAAGTTTACCCTAACTCATTTGTGTTATGCGATATGGGGGAAGTGGGCCGAACCCTCAATGGGCCGCCCATGATCCGGATACAAGTGGTGGCCCAAATGGGCTTGTGCGATCGGGTGAGTGTTGTGCGTTTGGGTCGTTCATATACGTACATACATACCACACAACATATAACACATAACATTCAATAAAATATCATTCCATTGCATCATCTAATTCACATAGTCACATAATGTTTACGTTGCATCAAGCACAAAGATCGGGTTGGAAATACGAGTTGTCACATTATCCCCAAGTTGAAAGAAATTTCGTCCCGAAATTTAGCACGTACTCACTGAGGAAGCTAGTTAAGTTGCATGGTTTTCCCGGTTTCCCTGGGGTGTCACATCCTCCCCCCGTTGATCTGGAATTTCGTCCCGAAATTCCGTAGCTTCAGTCTCAGTGGTGGTTGTATCGGTTGCGAATAGTTGGGGGTACTTGAGTTTCATCTGATCTTCGCGTTCCCAGGTGAACTCTGGGCCGCGACGTGAGTTCCAACGAACTCGAACAAGGGGTATTCTGGTATGTTTGAGGACCTTCACATCCCGGTCCGTGATCTCCACAGGTTCCTCGACGAAGTGCAACCGTTCGTCGATAGTGAGTTCCTTCAAGGGAACTTTGTGGGTCTCATCTGACGTACACTTCTTCAGATTCGACACGTGAAAGACGTTGTGAACTGCACTGAGTTCAGGTGGTAAGTTCAGTCTGTAGGCCACTTTGCCTATTTTCTCCATAACTTCGAAAGGTCCGACGTATCGTGGATTAAGTTTGCCGCGTTTGCCAAAACGAACCACACCCTTCCAGGGCGAAACTTTGAGTAGCGCTCGATCCCCAACCTGGAATTCGAGCAGTTTTCTATCTTTATCGGCGTATACCTTCTGGCGGTCACGAGCTGCCGCCATGCGTTGTCGTATTTGAGCAATCTTTTCAGTAGTGTCAACTACCATTTCTGGACCTGTGATCTGACTATCTCCCACCTCTGCCCAACAGAGAGGTGACCGGCATTTACGCCCGTACAATGCCTCGAATGGTGCAGCTTTAATGCTGGTGTGGTAGCTGTTGTTGTAAGAAAATTCCACAAGTGGCAGATGTTTTTCCCAACCATTGCCAAGGTCAATTACGCACGGCCGAAGCATGTCTTCTAGAGTTTGAATAGTGCGCTCAGACTGTCCATCTGTCTAAGGGTGATAAGCTGTGCTCATGTCTAAACGAGAGCCAAAAGATTTATGCATTGCTTGCCACAGTTCTGAAGTAAAACGTGCGTCACGATCAGAGATGATGGAGGTGGGCACCCCGTGCCTCGAGACCACTTCTTTTAAGTAAACGTCTGCTAAGGTAGAGAACTTGTCTGTTTCTTTGATAGCCAAGAAGTGAGCAGACTTTGTGAGCCGATCCACGATCACCCGAATAGTATCATTTCCGCGCTGAGATCTAGGTAGGCCAGTAACAAAATCCATGGAAATTTGCTCCCATTTCCATTGTGGTATCTCAGGTTGTTGGAGTGGTCCTGACGGTTTCTGATATTCTGCCTTGACTCTCGCACAAGTCAAGCATTTGCTAACGTATGTGGCTATGTGGGCCTTCATGCTAGGCCACCAGTATGTAGTCTAAATATCGTGGTACATTTTATCCGAACCAGGGTGTACCGAGTAGCGAGACTTGTGAGCTTCATCCATTACCAGCTCGCGTAAGTTGCCGTACAGTGGGACCCAAATGCGTCCTGTTACGTAATAAGCACCATCTTCCTTCTGTTCTAAGCGTTGCCTTGAGCCGCGTAGGGCTTCAGCCCTGACGTTGTCCGGTTTCAATGCTTCTACCTGAGCATTTCGTATCTGGGAAGGAAGACTAGACTGTATAGTGAGTTGTAAAGCTCGCACGCGCTTAGGCGCGGTGTCCTTTCGGCTGAGGGCGTCAGCCACAACATTGGCTTTGCCTGGGTGGTACCTGATTGAGCATTCATAGTCATTCAACAGTTCGACCCATCGTCGCTGTCGCATATTCAGTTCCTTCTGTTTGAATATATGTTCGAGGCTTCTGTGGTCAGTGTAGATAGCACATTTGGTACCGTACAAGTAGTGTCGCCATATTTTAAGTGCAAAAACAACCGCTCCCAGCTCTAGGTCGTGTGTCGTATAATTCCGTTCGTGAATCTTAAGTTGGCGCGAAGCATAAGCAATAACTTTATCCCTTTGCATCAATACACATCCAAGACCTTGAATAGATGCGTCGCAGTAGACTACGAAATCGTCCGTGCCTTCAGGCAGTGAGAGGATAGGTGCGCTACAAAGTCTATCCTTTAAGTGCTGAAACGCTGTTTCCTGTGCGTTACCCCAACGATAAACAACACCCTTCTGCGTCGATAGTGTAAGCGGCTGAGCAATCTTTGAGAAGTCTTTGATGAACCTTCTGTAGTAACCTGCCAATCCCAAGAGTTGACGAATTTCCGTTGGCGTGCGAGGTGCAGGCCAGCTCTTGATTGACTCTACTTTGGATGGATCAACGTGAATCCCATCCTTGTTCACTACAAGGCCTAAGAAATGGACTTCACGAAGCCAGAAGTCACATTTTGAAAACTTGGCGTACAGCTGTTCCTTTCGAAGGAGTTCCAAAATAAGCCGTAAGTGTTGCTCATGTTCCTCCTGACTCTTCGAATAAATCAGGATGTCGTCGATGAAGACAATGACAAATTTGTCTAAGTAGGGCTTGCACACTCTATTCATCAAGTCCATGAAGACCGCCGGTGCGTTTGTCATCCCAAAAGGCATGACCAAGAACTCATAGTGGCCATATCGAGTTCTGAAGGCTGTTTTGGAGACGTCCTCATCCCGGACTCTCAGCTGGTGATATCCTGACCTTAAGTCTATTTTGGAGTAGTAGCTCGACCCTTGCAGCTGATCAAATAAATCATCTATGCGCGGAAGAGGATAACGATTCTTGATCGTCACCTTGTTGAGTTCGCGGTAGTCTACACACATCCTGAACGTACCGTCTTTCTTCTTCACGAATAACACTGGAGCTCCCCAAGGCGAAGAGCTAGGACGTATAAAACCCTTCTCCAAGAGTTCTTGTAGCTGCTTTGACAGTTCTTCCAACTCTGATGGAGCTAAACGATAAGGTGCACAAGCTACAGGTGTTGCTCTAGAAGCTTGTCACCATGCATTACCAAAGGTTTTTTTAACCAGCACGAGGAATGCGGACGATCTTTTCTTTGCAAAGAGTCTCCGCTCGATGTTGAGATAAAAATGTCGAAACCATCACCACGTTGGGGTCATTCCTAGTATCACTCTGACCAATCACGAATACTCGATTCCCTGGCACCATTGTTGTCGTTATTACCCCCATTGTTGCCTCCATCATTGTTCCCGTTTCCTTGGTTATGGTTCTGATTCTGGTTCTGGTTCATCCGTGGGCAGTGTCTCCTGGAGTGACCTTCAGCACCACACTGAGAACATCCCTTGTTACCCTGCTGTTGCTACTGATCCTGTGAAGCTCGTGGCTGTTGTTGTCGGTTCTGGTTTGCAGGACGTGAGCTTCTATAATCTTTGGTTCCATGACCAAGCTTGTTGTATTATTGACAATGATTGCGTTTGCCCTGCCCGCTGTGGCGCAGGTTACATCGTTTGCGCTTGGGGTGGTTTCCCTTGTATCCACCCTGTCCTTGAATACTAAAAGGTTGCTGTCCAGGACTTTGGTTGTCATTGATCTTTCGCTGTGGTGCCTGGGACGGAATCGTAGTCGAACCCTCGTTAGAGGTTACATCCCACTTTCATCCGTTGTCACTGAGGGTAGCAGAAGTAGTTGAAGTAGTAGTGGTAGTAGTATCGCTGATACGTTGAGGCAGCTTGTTCTGTCCCACTGCCTGGTCTGTGAGACGATGAGCAAGATGAGTAACATCTTGAATAGTAGCAAGTTTAGCCGTCTTCTCATGGTTTTGAAATTCTGGTACTGAGCCCTTGAGGTACAGCTCAATGCTCTTGATGGGAGGTTCCACCATAGTAGGACACAAAGTTGCCAGTTCGTTAGATTGCTTCGTATACGTCTCTATTTCTGACCCCGTCATCTTCAGGTTAAGGAACTCCACTTCCGGTTTGTGGATGTCATCATAGTTACAGTATTCTAGTTTGATTAGTTCCTTGAATTCGTCCCAAGGGGTGGCATTAGCAGCCGCCAGCCCCAGCATCGGAACTTGCGCGTTCCACCAAGTTAGCGCAGTGCCTTCGAGAGTATCAGTGGCATAATTCACCTTACGAGCCTCAGGTCATTCACACATTTGAAGACCGGTTCGAGTTCCTCGAACAAATGGAGGAGTCCAACAGCTCCTTCAGTGTCGCTGAGAGTAGTAGGACGACAGTCCATAAAAGTCTTGTATGTGCATACAGGTGGCTGAGCGTGTTGACTTGTCGTGTGCGTAAGAGTAATCAAAATTAAGCACAAGTGTTGAGTTACGAGAGTAGGATCTAAAGATCCTAGAGTAAGTGGTGATGGCAGGTTACACCTCCTGCCTGGGCAGCTGCGAGTGCTGCAGTAACTTGTTCAGTGATCGAAGCCGCCAACTGGGCTTGAGTTAGGTTAACACGTCCACTCATGATCTTGACTTCAAGGAGAACATGCAAGTGTTCTCTAGCAGTAACGAATAGTAGGCAATGTAATCTAAGCATACCACGAGCAAAGTTCTACGCAATTCTAGCATGTAGGCAATAAACATAAACCTTATTACCTAGGATGTTGAGTCTTGCACGTGGAGCGAAGCGTCGTTGTGGATCGTTGAGAGCACTGTTCTGGTTATAGTCTGGTTTTAATAAAATCGTTTTCCCCATATTAAAACCGAGTTCTCTATAACCAATGGCTCTGATACCAATCTGTCACACCCCCAAAATCCACACGCGGAATATCACCGCTTGGAGGCGTGACTGACCAGGATCAAGCCACCAATCATATTGAACATGTAAGTAATTAAGCAAAAGTCATTTATCAATACGAAAGGTGTTTTCAAAAACCAAACATCAATAAGTGTGTAGCGGAAGCATAAGTATGTAAACCCAAAGTAAATCTTAAATTCAAATGTTTAGATAGTTAACATGGCATCACCGATCCATGTCCCACAACGACCTGCTCCTCCCTGTGCAAGCTCCATAAGTACCTAAGGTCCTGCAAGGCATGTAACAGAGGATCAACAACTAGTTGAGCGAGTTCACAGAAAGTAATAGTAAGTTCGTATGTAACATGTGGCTTTACTGGGCCGATAGTACGTTCTATTGGTGGGGGCTTCCCATGTTATATATCCCCTAGACTATTCGTAACCATAAGTATCCTTCCCAATCCGAGGATAGTAGTAAGTATAGGTTTACGCAGGTTTATGTAAGTGCCCTTCCCAACCGAGGACAGTACGTAGCGAGTACGTAGATTTAGCGCTGGCGTCCTTCCCAATCCGAGGACGGTAGTACGTAGGTTTAGCACTGGCGTCCTTCCCAATCCGAGGACGGTAGTACGTAGGTTTAGCACTGGCGTCCTTCCCAATCCGAGGACGGTAGTACGTAGGTTTAGCACTGGCGTCCTTCCCAATCCGAGGACGGTTGTACGTAAGTTTTACGTAGGTTTAGTGCTAGAGTCCTTCCCAATCCGAGGACGGTACGTAGGCTTTGCGTAGAATTTGGCACAGGCATCCTTCCCAACCGAGGACCGTGGTAAATAGTCTAGTGTTCATGTAAATACAGGAAATCATTCAATCCCATTCCCAACCCAACTGGGGAATCCCATGCCTTGGTAAGAGTGTGAACCCACCTTGGTTTGCTCGGCAGATTACACAGAAAGGTCAAGTCTATCAGCTAGTGGTCAACCACGTCCTAACATGGTTACCATACAAGTCAGGTTTAGGTTCAAGTAAAGCACGTATGTTTACACATAAGTTAACAAATCACGAACATGTACTGATCATGGCAACACATTAACAGTCAAGTACGTCACACATTCATACTTGTGCGAGTGGATAGTTAAAACCCCAACACTACCCGGCCCAACATAGAAACACGGCCCAAAATAATAACATGAAATAATCTTGTGCGATCCGGATAGTCTTGTACGACCCGATACATACCCGGCCCGGTTTACCAATAAGCCCAATAGTAATATTCATATAAATATATACGGCCCAAACAGTTTAATAAGCATACATCATGTGCGACTGGTTGTGTTGTGCGATTGGATTTGGGCTTGGAGGCCCAACAGTTAAACAAATAGAAATCAACTTGTGCGACTGATCATGACCTTGTGCGACTGGTCATGACTTGTGCGATCAGGTTAACTAATTTCCGTGAATCATGCAATCGGTGCTATCTATTCCATAGTTTCCAATTTTAACAATTATCAATTAACAACTTAACAGTTTCCAAACCACACGGTAATCGATCAAATTGAACAATCATCATTAACTCATATAACCTTAATACTCTAACTCCCACTAACTGATAAAGAAATCATCATCACATGATAATCTTAACTATTCTGACAATCACATTTACTATGCACATGCTTTGTTCTTGTCAATACTACAAACCACACATGATCATCATCTCATTAAACTACAAATGGCCGACCACTATCTTCACCTCTCTATCTCATTGGACCTATCATGCCACTATCATTCACATTAATTAAGAATCATATGTAGCACATGAAATCTAGGATGACACTAGCCGAAAATCATAAAGGATCTTTATCCAATTGTTTGTGTTTCCAATATATCACACATGCATTATAATCATTACTCATCATTCACATTATTTAATCCTGATTCATTACACTACAATCCGAAGACAAGACATGGCAGCCGATTAATCATCATACTCAATCACCTATTATACGAACAATCCCATCATTGCATCATCCATCATGTCGAGCATATATATAACATATCATCATAAAATCATAAAACAATACATGATATCCGATTTATCATACTTATCCGATTAATAAGACTATTATCATTCATACATGTTATATCATTTAATCAATCAACACATCATACAACACCTCAAGGAACACTAACCGATTGGGATGAATGAGAGTGATCCGAACAATGAAGAATCCTCGGTGGAGAGAGTGTTTGGCAGCCTTTGATTCGTGAGAGAGAGAGAGAGAGCACTAGGGTTTGTGTATTATGAGAGTTGCAACAAATGATAAGTTTACCCTAACTCATTTGTGTTATGCGATATGGGGGAAGTGGGCCGAACCCTCAATGGGCCGCCCATGATCCGGATACAAGTGGTGGCCCAAATGGGCTTGTGCGATCGGGTGAGTGTTGTGCGTTTGGGTCGTTCATATACGTACATACATACCACACAACATATAACACATAACATTCAATAAAATATCATTCCATTACATCATCTAATTCACATAGTCACATAATGTTTACGTTGCATCAAGCACAAAGATCGGCTCTGATACCAATCTGTCACACCCCCAAAATCCACACGCGGAATATCACCGCTTGGAGGCGTGACTGACCAGGATCAAGCCACCAATCATATTGAACATGTAAGTAATTAAGCAAAAGTCATTTATCAATACGAAAGGTGTTTTCAAAAACCAAACATCAATAAGTGTGTAGCGGAAGCATAAGTATGTAAACCCAAAGTAAATCTTAAATTCAAATGTTTAGATAGTTAACATGGCATCACCGATCCATGTCCCACAACGACCTGCTCCTCCCTGTGCAAGCTCCATAAGTACCTAAGGTCCTGCAAGGCATGTAACAGAGGATCAACAACTAGTTGAGCGAGTTCACAGAAAGTAATAGTAAGTTCGTATGTAACATGTGGCTCTACTGGGCCGATAGTACGTTCTATTGGTGGGGGCTTCCCATGTTATATATCCCCTAGACTATTCGTAACCATAAGTATCCTTCCCAATCCGAGGATAGTAGTAAGTATAGGTTTACGCAGGTTTATGTAAGTGCCCTTCCCAACCGAGGACAGTACGTAGCGAGTACGTAGATTTAGCGCTGGCGTCCTTCCCAATCCGAGGACGGTAGTACGTAGGTTTAGCACTGGCGTCCTTCCCAATCCGAGGACGGTAGTACGTAGGTTTAGCACTGGCGTCCTTCCCAATCCGAGGACGGTTGTACGTAAGTTTTACGTAGGTTTAGTGCTAGTGTCCTTCCCAATCCGAGGACGGTACGTAGGCTTTGCGTAGAATTTGGCACAGGCATCCTTCCCAACCGAGGACCGTGGTAAATAGTCTAGTGTTCATGTAAATACAGGAAATCATTCAATCCCATTCCCAACCCAACTGGGGAATCCCATGCCTTGGTAAGAGTGTGAACTCACCTTGGTTTGCTCGGCAGATTACACAGAAAGGTCAAGTCTATCAGCTAGTGGTCAACCACGTCCTAACATGGTTACCATACAAGTCAGGTTTAGGTTCAAGTAAAGCACGTATGTTTACACATAAGTTAACAAATCACGAACATGTACTGATCATGGCAACACATTAACAGTCAAGTACGTCACACATTCATACTTGTGCGAGTGGATAGTTAAAACCCCAACACTACCCGGCCCAACATAGAAACACGGCCCAAAATAATAACATGAAATAATCTTGTGCGATCCGGATAGTCTTGTACGACCCGATACATACCCGGCCCGGTTTACCAATAAGCCCAATAGTAATATTCATATAAATATATACGGCCCAAACAGTTTAATAAGCATACATCATGTGCGACTGGTTGTGTTGTGCGATTGGATTTGGGCTTGGAGGCCCAACAGTTAAACAAATAGAAATCAACTTGTGCGACTGATCATGACCTTGTGCGACTGGTCATGACTTGTGCGATCAGGTTAACTAATTTCCGTGAATCATGCAATCGGTGCTATCTATTCCATAGTTTCCAATTTTAACAATTATCAATTAACAACTTAACAGTTTCCAAACCACACGGTAATCGATCAAATTGAACAATCATCATTAACTCATATAACCTTAATACTCTAACTCCCACTAACTGATAAAGAAATCATCATCACATGATAATCTTAACTATTCTGACAATCACATTTACTATGCACATGCTTTGTTCTTGTCAATACTACAAACCACACATGATCATCATCTCATTAAACTACAAATGGCCGACCACTATCTTCACCTCTCTATCTCATTGGACCTATCATGCCACTATCATTCACATTAATTAAGAATCATATGTAGCACATGAAATCTAGGATGACACTAGCCGAAAATCATAAAGGATCTTTATCCAATTGTTTGTGTTTCCAATATATCACACATGCATTATAATCATTACTCATCATTCACATTATTTAATCCTGATTCATTACACTACAATCCGAAGACAAGACATGGCAGCCGATTAATCATCATACTCAATCACCTATTATACGAACAATCCCATCATTGCATCATCCATCATGTCGAGCATATATATAACATATCATCATAAAATCATAAAACAATACATGATATCCGATTTATCATACTTATCCGATTAATAAGACTATTATCATTCATACATGTTATATCATTTAATCAATCAACACATCATACAACACCTCAAGGAACACTAACCGATTGGGATGAATGAGAGTGATCCGAACAATGAAGAATCCTCGGTGGAGAGAGTGTTTGGCAGCCTTTGATTCGTGAGAGAGAGAGAGAGAGCACTAGGGTTTGTGTATTATGAGAGTTGCAACAAATGATAAGTTTACCCTAACTCATTTGTGTTATGCGATATGGGGGAAGTGGGCCGAACCCTCAATGGGCCGCCCATGATCCGGATACAAGTGGTGGCCCAAATGGGCTTGTGCGATCGGGTGAGTGTTGTGCGTTTGGGTCGTTCATATACGTACATACATACCACACAACATATAACACATAACATTCAATAAAATATCATTCCATTACATCATCTAATTCACATAGTCACATAATGTTTACGTTGCATCAAGCACAAAGATCGGGTTGGAAATACGAGTTGTCACAAACAGGAACCACCCAAGTTCAGTCAGTCCACCGGTTCAGGACGATTGTTCTTGGTTAACCCGGAATTGATAATCTCGTGGATAGAATTCGAATCTTGAAGCAACGCAACTACAAGAATGAGTAGTAAGTCGGCACAAGCTCCGATTCTATCGGTTTTGAGTGCATTGAGTGTAGAAGAGTTGAAAGAAAGTTGGTAAACCATCTTTCAATCCTTTTCATTGTGAATATGTTTAGATCCATGAAAGATCTTTGTTAGTTTATGTGGAAATCGGTTAGATCTAAGTTGTTCTTGGTGGATTGAGGCCAAAACATGAAGTTCTTCAAGAACACATGATGACGTCATCCTCGAACACCTTGAATCTTGATGATTTCACGGTTAAAAGTTAAGATTCAAAAGATAGAAAGGTGTAGGAGTGCGTGTAGATTAAGGAAGTACAAGATTTAGGACGAGATCTCACCGGGATTGCGAGAAATCGGAGAAAAAGCAAGGGTAAAGCGCTGGTCGGACGTCAGTTGCCAGAAGTAGAAAGAATGAAAGTGACAAGGGGTATTTATAGGGTTACTCGAAAAGGAAAGGGGCTGGTCGATCGGTTAGGCAGCTCGATCGAACAGCTTGTCCGATCGAATGGCTGGTCGCCTGGTCGATCAGTCACCGAGTTTTGCCGTTTCGATTTCGATTGCGAGCGTTTCGATGCGATAGAGTTTCCTAGTCAAATTACTTTTATTCCCAACTACTATATCAACATACAAGCATCCTTATTTCGTATTCGTTTAGCGTTTGCGATTCGATTGCGTTTCGATTGATTACCACACATAACATAAATAAGCATGCACAAGTAACACATAAGGCACACACACACACGTATAACAATAACCAAAATGCGTAATTCGAGTTGCGAGTGCGATTGCGATAGCGATAAAGCGATTAAACATGCGATTATTAGCGATTACTATGCGATTATTAATAAATACTCCACATAATACAACTAAAGCGATAATAAAATAGACTAATTACAAGTCAAAGAAGTCAAAACAGGAATTGAGCAAGGAGAGACAGATCGCGATTAGCAATCTTTTCTTCCTTTGACTTCAATCTTGACATTGACTTTGACTTCCGAAACACGGGGTGTTACAGGTCTGTTATTCCTCGTTCAGACTCAAAACGCGGACATATGCAGGTTCGAATCGGGTCTGCTATTTTTTCTGTGTTTATTTTTTTAAACCATTAACTGACATTCAAAAAAATTATGTAATTTTAAAACTGTTGAATCATTTTCTTTGTGACAGAAGACATTAGTCAGATAAAACTACAACAATTATAAGATTGTTTTGTATTAAGCTTATTTCTTTTATCAAATTATTTTAGAGGCAACATCTTCTTAGACCATTAGATATATAATTACGTTAGTTAGTTACTATACCTTAAGATTTAAATGAATAATTGTTTATATATTTTAAATTGTTATACTTCAACATTGTTTTAAATCAATTAAGCAAGGCCTTGTATTTTGTCCAACGAAACTTAACTCCTTATAATCAATAGGTAAACTAATTATGTCATGCCTTTTAAACTATAAATTGCTTATTTAAAATAATCAAACCCCTAATATTCACAAATTAGAATGTGAAGTCCCTAATTTTCTATAATTCTAGCATGCATTAGACATTAACCTAAGTTATACCAATGAAACTTTATTATATAATATTGGTAGGGTAACGCTTTAAGATTTTCCCCAACATCTTTATTACTTACATCTTGTGTGACTGTATTTGCTACCTAAGGTAAGTACATAGCTCCCATTTTTCCATCTTAACTCTTTGAGGTGTTACATGTGTTACTATACAATTACTAGTTTTATATTACTATTACCAAATACAATTCAATTACTTTTATGGCTTGTGTGAATTTTAATTGTTATTTGTGTGAACATGTTTGGTTTACTATTCCCAATACCATGTACATTCATTAAGTATGATCTAGCCATACGTGAGCATGTTATAGGATTGACAACTCATTCCCACTCCTTGTTTTTGTGTGTTTGAGAAGTTTCCTTTGGGAAAGATAGAAAGCGGCCCTACCATTTCTTTGGTCTGGGAACCTTTGGGTTACATGCCAGTCAACTAAGGTTTGAATGTTGCTATATCGTGTTATACAAATTGCTTAGATTCAATATTATGCCGTATGAATTTTATTACCATTTTACCATATACATATACTATTAACCTATGTTGCTCATCAACTTTTCGAAGTTGACACTTGATTTTACACATGTTTCAGGTAATCATGTTTGAAGCTATTTTCAAGATTTTGCCACGCTTAGGATGCGCTTGGACCTAATTTATATTTAATTTGGATTAGGTGTGGTTTGTTTGGTGAACAAGTTGTTTCTTTTTGTTTGTTGGATACTTAATTTCAGCGTAATATATATTTCAGTTTTAAATATTTATCATGTGCTATTGAACAATCTATTCGTGATGCCTCGCTGTTTCCACCGTCGGTTGGGGTGTTACATGAGTCTCTATTATATTTTTGTAATTCGATTATTATATTATACAACAAGGATTCTTTATGTAGACCAACTAGCCATGACAATAAATGGTTGTACAACGCGCATGAAGCTAGATGGGACCTTCCAAGGATGGTCGATAACATCAACTATACACAAATTCTTTTGGAGGATGTGCCTAACAAGTTTGCGAGCTGAATTTATGAGAGGTAATTTCCAATATCTAATTACCATGCTCGAAGCGGTGGTGTCACATGACTTAAGTTTTGGCATACATACTATGATCCTGACAGTTTGAATACTGACATCAATGTTCTAAATCAATCTCTGTTGTTCAATAACGAAATGCATTGAACTGCCCGAGGTGTCCTTTTCAAATTAACAACTGCCAATACAAACTTTGCTACAATCTTGCTGATGGGATTTACCTAACTTGGTCTGTTTATGTGAAATCTTTTACATTCACCACGAACCAAAAGAGAAAAGTTTAAGAAGTTGCAAGAGTTGGTAAGAAAAGATGTCGAATGAGGATTTGGGGTTTTAAAATCTTGATGATATACAATAAATCGGCCGCAATTGGCAACAAAAGTGAGAGAAAATATGGAATTTGGTGTACGCATGTATCATATTGCATGATATTATTTTAAAGCATGATGGAAATGCAATATCACTCGATTACATTTTGGACCCGCCGATCGGTGGAGTCATTGATGAAGATGTACTTTATGAGTTAGGGGATGTAGAGACATAATTTAGACTTTTATCTGATATTAGGAAACACATTATTACCCTATCAAATTAGATCACCAATGATTTGGGTGATGATTAGATTAATTAATATTTAATTGTTTTTTGGTATATTGTTTGTTTTTAGTTTCTATTCAAATTTATGTATTTTGTTTTTAAAATTAACAAAAGTGTTTTTTTCTATTTATATGCTAGTTTTTTGGTTTTTCTTTAATTAAGAAAAAGGGGTAGTGAGTACTTATGGGTCAATGCCCCCGTCCAAATTACGTACTTTTTGGTGGATTTGAGTTAATTGAGGTGATACAATTCTATTGGTTGATGATTTGAATACTTTGGGTAACTGAGTTAATGGCCCTCTCCACCCTTGGGACTTCAAAAATTGATCACAACCACCCAAATGCTATGAGATCACCTTCCAAAAGTCAAGGAAATATAACTATTTCATGTCGCTAAGAATTTACTAGTTATTGCTTTGGTTATACAAATTGACAAAATTAAAAGTCTTTCTTTACCTATCCAGAGCTTTTATTCATACAAAAATCTCTCACATATCAAAATCCATAGAATACAAATCAAGAAGACTAACTTATAGTTGGCTTTTTATTATCAAAGAGACGTTTATAATCAATCTGTTAGGTCGTCTTAGGATAAGGGTCTTGTTATCGTCTCTTTGGTCCCATATCCCCATTAATTGTTCTTATGTTGATATAATTTAAATTTAAAGTCTTTTGTATATGACTATTTCATAAGGTATCATTAATGTTGTTGAATATTCTATAACTAAATAAAGTTTTAGATAATCTCCTGAAAAAGATAACAATAAATAAAAAATCAAAGAAAAGATATTATCTGAAGTTTCTTATCCCCCAACCTTCGACAAATTCTTTTAAAGGTCCGGGCCCTCTCACTTCAGTGGTTTTTACGACTGTGTCTTTCAACGTTTGTTTAACTATATTCTTAAAGCGCAAGCTTAATTACCTTATATATTGTTATTAAAAATTAATAGCATTGTATAGATACGGTTTACTTGTATATAGCTTATGGGCTCTAAAGAGGCTTTCCTAGGTTTTATATCATGGATATACTAAGGCTCTTCTATTTGTTTGAAACACAAGACATTATTCATGGGCCCAATGCATGCACAAACCTCAAGAAATGTAAGAACCTAACAACCAAAAACACGCAACGGGAGTACGAACCCAAAAATTTCTTTCATTATGAACTTTTTAATATGCTTGAAATACATTTAAACAACTCTTTATAATTATTACATCTTTCCTTTCTTAATTTGGATTTATAATACAACACACATTTACAAATGTACAAGACCTCACTCACATACAACCCATGCTCTGACTCGATCTTCACCATTTTGCATTCTATAAGGATGATCCATGATCCATGTAACCTGCAGTCACCGTATACATCCACGTCATTGGTAATAAGTGATATCATACATAATTTACAGCATATATAAATTTAAACAATGTATCACATTCTTCCAACGTGTGTTAATTCATTCGTTTATTCTTTCAAATTCAATCATTGCATTCCGGCGTCAAACCTTCGAATAGCCAACAATATCTTACCTGCACTTTCATTCCATTCTCAAAGCAACCCGGTTAACATCGTTAATAATTGTATGTATTAAAATCACGTATACATGCATACAATTCCCATTCATTTGTATATATATAGTTGCAATATGTGCATACATATTTTTTAATCTTAACTCTTATATACATCTTCATGCTCATGTGTTCATAGATGCAAATCCTAGCCACAAACATTCATTCTTACATAATCCGTACATACAACCCTACATACGAGCTTGTTCCTATTCATGCTTAACTATGGGTTCCATTTACTAATATACAACTAGATTCATACATACATGCTTGCATAATTATTTCGTTCCCACACCTACTTGCATACACGCTCGATTCTTACTCGCACCTCATAAACATTCTTCGTTAAGTTTGGGGTACATATCGGGAGATTAAATATGAGTCTCATACTCACTCGTACCTTACAAAACTATATTTATAAGGTTAGGGTACAATCGGGGTCTAACGGGGCTTAGGATTGGGTTTACGGGGACCGTGATCGAAGAAAATACAAAAACAGGCTTACCGGCATTGACGAGGTTCGTAGACAGTAGGTTAGGGCATAGATCAGCCACACGGCGTCTGTACTCCACTTCTGAGCGTTGTCGACTTCGCTTTTAGCACCAGCGCTCGATTTCGTTCTTTTATGTGTTTTGACCCTCGTACGCGTGTCCCAAAAGTCCCAAATCATAAAATAACATTTTTCCAAGCCCCTAAATCATTCTAACACTTAAACCCATGTCCCCATTACTAAAACTTATATGTTTATCTTACTTTCTAGATTTTGACCCGTTTGATCCTACCATGAACTTTCTGACATAGTTAACTACTTTTGACCCGCTACAACAATGCTTTCCTTATTACTACCATTATTTACACATTTTTACATGATTCCTTATCTTCATACATACAAAACTCACTTTTCAAATACTAAGAAGTGAGTCGGAATCACTTACCTTAAGCATCCGTTTTCATGCTTGCTTCCTCGCTTCCTTTTAACCTGTTAGCCATCCATGTTTTTAGTCCATGTTAATGTGGTTCCTATCATTTCATGCCATCATGTCTATAACATGGTTAGTATGCATGTTCATTCATATCACATTCATTTTCTGCTCTTATTTACATTGACTTTCACTAGTCAATCTTTAACATACATAACACATGAATTTACAATCACACTGTTAAACATCCATGCATTTCAATTCCTCGTCATACATAACATATCATTGGTCTAACACATATCACGCGATTATTGTTTAATCTTACAATATTATTCATAAGTCAAACCATGTTATTCACATATTCGTTAACTTTTGAGAAAGTCAACAATTAAGCATACAAACTTCCAACTTAGGAACATGTGTCCATATTGTAACAACCAGCATTTTGAAGTCAAAGTACAAATCAAAGTCAAAGTCAAAGGAAGAAAAGATTGTTAAATGTGATCTGTCACTCCTTGCTTAATTATTGATTGTACTCCTTGACTGGTAATCAATACTCTAATTTTATGTCACATTAGTTGTATTATGTGGAGTATATGCAATAAATCGCCGTTTAATCGCTAATCGACCTATCGCTAATCGCATCGCTATCGCATCACAACCCGAATTACAGGTTATGGATATTGTTCTATGTGTCTGTGCTATTATGTGTTACTTGTGCATGTTATGTTTATGTTGAGGTGATTAATCGCAACCGCAATCGCAACTCTATCACAACACAATCTCATCGCAACCTCGAGATTTAAGGATTATGTTTATGTTATTTAGTAGATAGGCTATTTACGTAATTAGTGGGTAATATTATCGCATCGCTTACTCACAACGCATCGCAACACTCAAGGCATGAAACAAAATGTCGAAAACCAACTCACTGCAGCCCTTCGATCGAATGGTCATCCGCCTGGATGACCATCCGATCGGATGACTGCCCTCCGATCCGTCACACTACGCCTCCTTTTCTCCCCCTTCACCTATAAATAGCACATGTCACATCTTGAACAGTGATGTGACAACTCCTCCTCTGACCAGCTCGTTCCATCCCTCTTTTCTCTTGATTTCTCGCGATTCTTGTAAGTTTCTATCTCAAATATTGTACTTCTATGATCTACACACACTTCTTCATCATTTTCACCATCAAATCTTAACTTTTCACCTTAAAATCGGCTGATTTGGGCTATTCTAGGGTGATGTCATCGTGGGTTCTCACGAACTTCAAAGTGTGACCTCATCCCACCAAGAACAACTCAAATCTAAGAGATTTCAACAGGTTTAAACACTGATTTTGTCCTAAATCTAAACATAATCAAAGTGTTTCAAAGTTTTCTTCAATAAAATCAACTTTTCACATAAAACCGATAGAATCTAAGCTTGTTCAGACCTTCTACTCCTTCTCATGTAAAGTGTCGGTCCAAGAACGGATTCCTATCAAAGAGATGACCGACTGAATGGGTTGAACATGAATAACCATCAAGAACAGTTAACTGATCGAACGGGGTGATTCCCATCCGATAGGGTGACTTGGACTTGATAGGGTTCCGTTGTTTGACACGTTGTCATACCGTCTCGGTATAATCGCAAAACTTTCCAAACTTAGCAAATTTTACAAGTTCAGAACGAACAGGTTACTGAACGGATCACCTTCTGATCAGATAGCCATCTGATCGAACGACAATCCGATCGGATGACCTATGGTGTTCAACACTTAACAATTTCAGAACCAATTCAAACATAACCCTCCACTTGGATCACCATCCGAGCGGACGGCCATCCGTCCAGATGACCGTCCAACCGGACGACCTGAAAGGTAGGATTACTTCTTGTTTTATAAAATGCTACAATGAAAACTTCAAAGTCACATCATACACAAACACATCCATCCCAAACGAATGACTGTCCGACCGAATGGGCATCCGACCGGATGACCATCCGTCCGGATTGTCATCCGATCGGATGACCCTTCGTCACTCAGTCACTCACATCATTTAACGCATCGCTCATCGCTTATGCTATCATTCTGTAATCAGGCTTACTCTAGCGCTCCCTTAATCCAATCACAGATTGTGTTTAGTCGCTACCATCTCAGTGAGTATACTCGATCCCTTTTTGCTTTAAGCACTTTTGGGTGTTACATATGTTACTTATACTAATTTCCATCGATCACACAACGAAAACACTTTTTATATGCTAACCGTTACTGCATGTGATACGTGTTACACGATGAATGCTTGTATGTTATGCTTACACAGTGATTGTTGCCTGACACCTTAGCAACGATAGTACTATACTTTGGACTCAGCAACTGTCTTGGACAGGGGTTGTTAAGGGCTTTTCTTCACGTGTCACAGTGGTAATATGTGTTGCACATTCTACAACTCACAGTCACGTCTATGCATATTTCATTGTCGATAACCTACTATCTTCGCATTATACATGTTACATGCTGGTTATGCGTAAACTCGCTTTCGCTACTATTATACTATTAAACATGTATGCTCACCTTTACACTATGTGTATTGACCTCTATTTTAACATATGTGACAGGTGTTTAAGATGTTGTGGTTTGCTTGCTATGTGGAATCGGGCTTAGAAGAGTCTAGAAACAAACAATTTAAATTCTGAGTTGTCGAAACAATTTATTTGCCTTGAGATATTATGTCTGTAATAATTGAATTATTTGATATATTACGGTATGGGACGTAATGTCAATTATCCGGTAATTTAGTTGTTATGGATTTCTCTTGGACAATCTGTTTCGCTCAGTGTCGCGCCCCGATGTTTCCGCCATCGGTTGGGGTGTGACATATTGGTATCAGAGCCATAACTATAGGGAATTAGGCAAGACTCGACCTAGTCTGGGTTGATGTCTTAGAAAGGACCTAGTCTATAGTCTAAGTACCAACAAACCGACTTGTGCATACCCGGTAGGGGTTTTGTACGAACTTACTTGATATTCTCGCTCGAACTTGCTAAACACTACACTCTTGCGCGAACATCGCAAACTACCGTTCCGCGCAAGATCAGCCATTCCTAAGGATGTCAACACACACAAACGAATGATCTGATAGAGATTAGGTGTGAAAACCGCAAACTCTCATTCAAATCGCTCGTTCGACATGCATTTTTACTATAAACACGAGAAATTGGGTTGAATCAGGAGTGAAACCCATACTTTGACGCGATTCTCCCTATCCATCTCGTGATTCTATCACACAAAGAGGAATGGAGTCCCTAAGTTAGGGGTGAAACCCAAATCTTGATGACTTATTCCGCTCTATATTTTGGTTTTACAAAACTCTCACCAAAGTCTCGATGGATTCCAACGACTCGAATTACGTGAATAACCGAAAGGATGCGTGCCAGTCGTCGCATGTCGGTGATAGAGCACAGTCTATTATGCCAAAAGGACTTTGAGTACATCCTTGAGAATCGTCGAATCGCTTTGGCTAGTCGACGTCTATCAAGCCAAGACAATCTTTTTTTCGATTTTATGTTTTTCGATTCTGGATTTTCGCCACCGCTGACTCTGTGATTTATCGATTTTATGTGAATTTAATGTATCTTATGTGATTATATGATTATGTGTTTCTATTTTTGATGATTTACTCACTTTTCGCTGTTCACTTCGATAAACACGCACAACTCGCACTACACAATTACCTCAATACACTAACAAATCGCTGCTCCTCTGTGAATAATCGCGTGCTATGTTACCCGCAATCGCTACTCGCACTCGCAACCCTCGATCGCTTTACGTTGATGTGAAAGATAGGTAAATACGTGCAATATGCGTAGGTGAATACGTGCAAAATATAGTTGAAGGTGTGCTAGCGTGGACTACGTGCTTATGTGCTTATGTGCTTCTGTGCTTACGTGGACAATGGGCTTATGTGCTTACGTGGACAATGTGCTTTTGTGCTTACGTGGACAATGTGCTTCTGTGCTTACGTGATTCTGTGGATTATGTGCCTACGAGATTGTGTGATTAGACGTGTTCCTATGCTTTATAAAGTAGACTTGGGTGAATCCGCTAGGCTATACTAGATTAATCGACTTGTGTCTAAGCCTTATGGCGATGTCTGTTGAAGACAATGTCGTCATTCGGATCTCACACTGCTCGCTTCGCTCGCCAAAACCACGAGGACAAACGCATCCCTGCTCTAGTCGCGAAGCAGATGGCGAAAGTCATTCCGCAAATTGTCAGTGAGCTTAATGAAAACGCTAGCAAGTCCTCTGAGGAATCAAGGACTGATTCTCTGAAAGCAACTTTTAGCTTCAAGCAGTTTAAAGCCTGTGGTCCCAAAGAATTCACCGAAGAAGACGGGCCTACGGCCATGTTTCAATGGTTCGATTCAATTGAAGTCACCTTGCGCCAAAGCGGCTGTCTCGAAAACCTTCGCATTGTTAACGCCACTGGCGTTTTCCAGTCCAGGGCTCTGGATTGGTGGACTGCCGGGAGAAACAAGCGAGGGAATGATGCTGCCTATGTGCTTACGTGGGATGAGTTGAAGGACATCATGATGAAAGAGTTCTGCCCTCCCCATGAGCTTCAGAAGCTGGAGGACGAGTTCTGGCATATCAAACAAGAGGGTGGCGACAGCGTTGGTTTAACTGCCCGCTTTAAGCAGCTGAGTATCATTTGTCTAGGTTAAGTTACAACTCCCGAGATTACCATCAAGAAATACATCCGTGCTTTACCGGATTGCGTTGCTGACTTTGTGCTAGCCGCCAAGACGACGACTATCGAAGAGACTTACCTACTCGCTGCCGAGATCAATGACAAGCGAGTTAGGGCTGGTTACTATGATAAAACCGCCAAAAGTCTTCATCAAGTCACCGCTGCTCCCACCGCTGAAACCGCCGTACCGTAAGCTTCTAGGTCTTCTCGCCGCAAGCGTAAGAACAACAACTCCAGCAAAAAGAACTGTGCTGTCACCGCCACTTCACTCCAAGCTGTACCTGCACAATCGCAACCTCAGAACCGCCAAGTAGCGGCGCCAGTGGCCAAGGCACCGCCGGCCAAGTGTGCATATACTGGTCCACACCCGCTCTGCCCTACTTGTACCTATCATCACCCGGTTGGAATCGCGTGTCGCTTTTGTGTTCACTGCAACCTGTACGGCCACTTCACCGCTAACTGTCGTACCGGTCCTCGCCAAGCTCCAGCCCCAGTTCAAGCTCCTGCTCTACCAGCTCCTCAGGGTCAACAAGCAGCTCCTGCTCCTGCTGCTCACGCAAGACCCTGCTTTGCGTGTGGTGATCCCAACCACTTCGCAAAATGTCTGCCCAAACAGAGTGGTGAAGCAAGAGCCGCAGTAGCAGCAGCCAGCACCACAACAACACCAACAGCAACAGCAGCAGCCAGCTCAGCAAGCAGCCCGCGAGTGGGTCTTCAACATCAATGCCCGTCAGGCTCAGGTAGACAACAACGTGGTTAATGGTACGTTTCTCGTAAATGGTATATATGCTTCGTGTTTGATTTATACTGGAGCCGATAACTGTTTTGTATCGTTCGAATTCGAAAGGCTCCTGAACCGTCAACGCATTAATCTCCCATCAACATTCGACGTAGAAGTTGTCACTAGAAGAACCGCTGTTGTTAGCTCCATTCTGCGTGACTGTACTCTTGAACTCAACAGTCACGTTTTCCCAATCAATTTTATCCCGATGCAACTTGGTAGCTTTAATGTCATTGTAGGTATAGATTTCCTTCGTGAAAATCATGCTGAAATTGTTTGCTTCGATAAAATGATTCGTTTCTCTCTCGCAAATGGTGATCAATTGTGTGTCTATGGCGAAGTCGCTTCGAAGAAGTTACAACTCATGTCGTGTGTCCAAGCTAGCAAGTATCTCCGCAAGGAATACCAAGCTTTATTGGCACACATCGTAGTAGCGGAGGAAAAGGAAGTTAAGGCAATAGACAAGGCACCTGTGGTTTGTGATTTTCCTAACGTCTTTCCTGATGATCTACCCGGGTTACCGCCCACTCGTGATATCGATTTTCAAATCGACCTCATTCCTGGAGCAAATCCTGTTGCAAGAGCGCCTTTTCGTCTCACTCCTTCTGAAATGCGCAAACTCTCAAGTCAGCTCCAGGAATTGCTTGATAAAGGCATCATTCGCCCTAGCACCTCTCCATGGGGCGCTCCTGTCCTTTTCGTCAAAAAGAAGGATGGATCGTTCCGGATGTGCATCAACTACAGGGAATTGAATAAGCTCACCATCAAGAATCGTTATCCCTTACCTCGAATCGACGATTTGTTTGATCAACCACAAGGTGCTACGTGTTTTTCGAAGATCGATTTACGTTTAGGCTATCACCAGTTACGAATTCAGGAGGATGATATGTAACACCCCAAAAACGCTTTAACATGCAAATATGTGCAAGAATAACTAGAAAACATGACTAAGTTAGAATATATGTAAAATATTTCCTTATGAATGAACTATAACCAAAAATTTAAGTAAACATATAATTGGAGGACTAAACTTGGATAAAGGGAAAGACAATTATTAAAACCAAATATTAAAACACAAACACACACATCTGGTGTGTGTGTGTGTGTCACCCCAGACAAGAGAAAAGGGGGGAAAAACCCTCACAACTTGATGTTTTTAAAATTGGGGAAGGAAACTACAAGCAAATTGAATGCATGAACCTGAATTGGCTACCATCTAAGCTTTCTCAACAAGTGGTAAGTCGAATTTTTAAATTAATGATTTGTAAGAAATGGGTTTCGACCCAATCACGATGTTCATGTAAAAATTTGTGTAATCGGGAGTTAGAGTTACACTATAGAACAAGAATCACGTTTGATTCTGGTCATTTGGAGGATTTAAAGTAAAAACCCATTTGGTGTAGTATTATGATGAATGTGGTGTTTATGTAAATGCAACTATAAGTAATTTTGATGCATAATCATTGATGTATAATCTTGTATGAGTAGGAAATCATAGATAAAATTCATGTAGATTATGAAGAATATGTGAATTTGATTGATTATGATCATCCATGGCATGAACTAGTAAAAGTATGCGTAGAATACTTGTACCTTGTGCTTTGTTAATCTGATGCACACCAAGTGTTTGATGAAATGCTTGAGAGAATAGATATGTGAAATTATGAAATCTAGCGATAATGTTCATAACTTGAATACACGAAATGATTGTATATGATGGAATGAATACATTGGGCTAAACGAACAGATGCGTTTAATGTAAGCGTAAAAGAAGAAGGCCCAGGTATCAAGAAAACGGAAAGCTCACAAGACCGAGGTATGTTATTCTACGCATACACTTTTACTATTCTATTTAAATGTTCTTATGCGAAAACCATAGTGATGTTAGCGTACGGTAGTTTAAGAGTATATAGTGTAACCCGTTACGAACGGGTCATGTGTATGAAATTGCTATGGAAGGTCATGAAGTATAGTCGGCTCGCCTTAAACGAGCCGGATGAATGAATAAGTTATGTGAAAAAGAATAGCGTGGTTTAGCCTGCCATGAATGGGTTAAATTGGATATATGTATGGAAGATGAGATGAATGTATTTGATCCGTTGTAAATGGATTAAATGAATGTTATGTTATGAATATGATTAATCCTTTATTAACGGATTAATGGATGGAATGTTTTATCTCAAGTTCGAGATAGTAAGTATCGACCCGTTTCAGCGGGTCAAGTAAGTGTAAAAGTGACATGAAAACATGGAATGGAATTTATCGATTCACTAGATTAAATATCGTCAAAATTAATGAAATTGATTTTAGAAGTTTTGTTTTTGATGTAGGTAAATTCGCAACTTAGACGTTATGGCGATCTTGGAACAAACATACATGATACACCCACCTCGCGTTTCCGGAGTTATCTACGAATATGGGTCTAAAATTTATGATTTTGTTTATAAAATCAAATACGTGTAGTCTTTAACTTAGTTATAACTAGTAGAACTTGTGTTCTAAATGTTGTTTGACATAACTTGTACTTGTGTTGGAATGTTAAAGTTTTACAAATGATTTATTGCTAAAAGCAGGGAATCGTCTATTTTACGAACGGGTCATACCCAAATTTTATTAAAATTTGTATATTATTATCTTTATTTTCGAATGGGAAAGTGGGTGTTTCAAGTTTGTGACAACTCGAGTTTCCAAGGTTTCTCCTCTATACATTACTTGTTTCATACTGTGTTTTGTGGTTCGTTGCATTGAAACTATGCACTATGATTTGTTTATAGGTTGTTTATGTGATATATGTTTTGTGTTATTAATAATCATTTATCTTACCACTTCCACTCCTTGTGCGACGAAAACCCCACCCAACGAAAACTCCCAGTTTTCGTCACCCTCCTCATTTTTGTCGAAGTCCATTAAGGGCCCAGTTCAATTAAGTGTGGATATAGTACGTGAACTGTTGCATTAGTGAAACGACTGGCCAAATAGAAAACCCTAGAGTTCTCCCTCTGTGCGACGGGAATCTTGTGTTCCCCGAAACCCTCTAGATCGATCAAGTTATTGTCTCGTTCATCGCGGTTAGTGTTAACCCTTATTTGATTGTTTGATTTAAATCGTCTTTTGGTTATCTGTTAGAAATCACTATTAACTATTGCTAGATAATGTTTGGATCATAACCAGAGGATGATTTTGATAATAATAGATCCATATGATTGACAGTTGTATGGATGAATGATGTTCGAGTAGGTTAGGATTTAATATGTGAATAACCATTATGGAGAAACTGTTGATGATTTGTATGAATGAAAACAATATTGTTTTGGCATGATGATTATTTGGCCTGATGACCGGATATCTTTCGGAGATAATGAACGATTAGGGTTTCTTATTATTATTGATTCGAATAAGTTGTTGATGTGGATGAATCTGTGAATTTGTTTGCATGTAATGGCCATCGTATATGCTAGATTGTTTAGGATTAATGTATGATTCTGTTATGATTGAATAATGATTTCAAACTGATTGTTTTGCTGACGGCGACTAGGGTTTCTGTGTGATTAACTGTTGTCACGACGTAACATATGTTTTTTGACGAAAACCATGCACCGACGAAAACCCTTGCCCGACGAACTCCCATTTGACGAAATCCAAAGGGGACGAAAACCACATGTTTTCGTCGTGGCCTTTTCATCGTAACCCTACGGCAACGAAAACCTCATGTTTTCATCGTGGCCTTTTCGTCATAACCCAATGTCGATGAAAACCTCAAGTATTCGTCGTGAAGCTTATAGGGAACAGTAGGATATTATCTTTATGGATACCACGTGTATGTTTGTAATTGTTTATATTATCTACTGTTAATGATGGTTGTTTATAAGTGGATGACATAATTTGGTTCTTACACCCAATACACTTAACTGATAAACATGGTTATGGAACATACATGTAAACTTGGAATCTTGTATGGATTGATTAACTGTTTATGTGTTACTTGATAATAATTGTCCAAGCTCACCTTATGATGTTGGATTGCATGAGAATCATTACGAACATAAACTGATTGTGTATACGTGCATACTATAGGCTTTGTGTCACACCCTGGCTTTGCGGAAGCGTGGTTAATTTGGTGTGACTTCTCAATACCATAGCTTAATCATAACAAAGCTATATGAGTAAAAAAAAAAAACATGCAAGATCATCCATTAAGTTTTGAAAACCAAATACAGTATCATTGTTTTAACGGGAACATACCCTAACAACCATAACCTTGTTCAACAGACATTACAAACTTAGAACATAACATAAACATGGTTTAAGGATTGTGTCTTGTCCAGGAAAGAGACACATCCCCTAAACCCCGGATGACCTTGGAAACTAGTGCAGCGGAAAACATGCCATACCGTGCCAGATCTCGTTAATTTCCTGAAATACATGTAAGTTGAAAAATCAACAATAATGTTGAGCGAGTTCATGTGCAAGTGAGTAAGTAAAACACTTGTAAGTATAAAAGTTCCCTGGTATGTAGCAGTGTAAGGAAAAGAGATCACCAATGGTTTGCAAGGCCATTAGCATGTGTGAAATGCAAGTAGGAAGACTCAACCCTAGCCGATTTATGCGTCGGGCAACCAAGTCACTCAAGGTCCGTTCTGTTGGTCCTCTCAGAGGTCCGTTCTGTTGGGCCTAGAGTTGGGCTCGCTACACCCAGATAGATCTACCGCTTAAGTCCCTCGGTGTTCTGCCTACCCATTCACATGATCTAAGTAGTAAACCTCCTTACGTTAACATACCGTGTATAATAGTACTTGTAAACAAAGTAACATGTATTTCACCCCCGCAGTTAAGAAAACTGAAAACAGTTAGAGAAAAGGGGGACATGAACTCACAGTGAAGCGTCTCTACCAAGTATCTCCAATTCGGAAAGCTGTGCGACGACCTACAAGTGCTAATTCTATTAGACGGACGGCCGTGCCTTAGCTTTATAGTTTAAGTTTTTGGGAAATAGTTAGACAACTATTTCGTGTTTACATTTTGTATATACTTGGTAGTTAATTTCCTTCCCAAGGGTGGGGGATACAATACATGTGCGTAAGTTACGTTTTAATAATCGGGTGGTAATATAATTACCGGCGTAACTTATATATTCATGGTGAAGGCGTTCGTATTATTTTGGAATCGTTAACGTTTGTAAATATTATTTTTACTCCTAAAAATAATATTTATGTATTTTCACAAAATAATCATAAACAGTGTTGTGACAATATATATTTATCACGTTAAATTTTGTGAAAATCCCACCTCCGAATATTAGTAAATAAAGTCATGGCGAAATTTATATTTCGAAAATATGTCAAAAATAATTCTAACACTTGTTGTGTAAATATTTCTAAGTGTCAGGTTTTTAGAAAAATTTCGCCAGAGTTTCCTCTGTAACTGGAGGTGGCCACGCTTTCAAGCGTATCATTTTCTTTTACAAAATCAATTCAACAACTTCTTTATTCAATCAAACAATTTTCCGACATATCAAACTAGTCAAAGATAGACATAATCGCAAAAATATACGAACTTGTGGTTTGTCTAAAATATGTAGTAAATCTCTTTACTTTTAATGGATCTTTTGTGTAAGTAATCTGATGTTGTAAAAACCTTATCTTTCGAGAAAATCCACCTTTACAACTTCTAGTAACATTTGACAAAACTAGTTCTTTGTCGGATCTTTTCATTTCACAAGTGTTTACACACTTGTGGTTTATAAAATCATGCTTGTTAGTATAAAATCCTTCTTTAAAAAAAATACATGATTCCTTTGATATGTGGTTCTTTGAAAATACCACTTGCAGATGCGTAGATCCGCTTGTTTTAAACACCATTGTACAAGTTAAAACACTTTTACACAAATAAAACATTTTTACACAAGTTCATGTCTCATGTGTGGTAGGGTTTCACCTTTTAACCCTTGTTACTTCTAAAATAGCTTTATGTTAAGATCCATGATCTTACCAAACAAGGTTAAACGATGATCCGAACTACCACATCATAGATCGGGTCTAAATAACCATATATTTCAAATACTACGACTTTTACACAACTTAAATGCTATTAACCACCATTTTTCATGCTTTTAGTAGACTTTTAAGCATCAAATTGTATGTTAACGATATTTAACCGACACAAATCCTTTTAACCACCTTAGATAAGTTCAAAAATGAGTTTTAAGTGTTATACCTCTAGCTCGAGGCTAGGGAAGATTCTTGACGAAATACGGGTGGATAAAAGCAAAGTAACGAGGTCCTTCGTGTTCCGCTTGCTCCAAGGCTCCTAATACTTGATCCTCGACACTTGTGTGATGTTGGAAAAGCAAGAACCAAAACCGAAAGTAGGATGAGGGTGGGTGGGGGTCTCGGCCGAAAGTGAATAAGAGAGGGAGAGAGTTTGAAGTTGTGGTGTTTAGTGTGTAATGATCATATGTGCAATCTTAAGTCACTTATAGGCAAACATAAGATTAGTGTCCATTGGTTCATATGTCCTAATGATATTAAGCATACATGATTAAAATAATAAAACAAGGACAAAGTGTGTCCCCTTGTAGTTAGGCCGGTTAGGAAGGGGGGGGGGTCCCTTGGTTCGATCTCAACTAGTAATTAGGTAGTTAGTTATATTAAACTAAGTGTTTAACTTGGTTAGCAATGTGTAGTGTGTTTTAACGGGTGTTAGGGTAATCAGGGACCCTAACTGGCTCAGAAAAAGAGTAATAATGAAAACCTCAATATTTTCATGTTCCGGGTATAGTCCGGTTGTTCGGTTGGATAGTAATCCGTTAAAGCGCTTAATAAAGCTTAAGGTGTCGTTATTGTTATTTTTAGTGACACAATTTAATTCCAACACTTTAGAAAGTGTCTAGTAGTATTTTCCCCATGTTTTGGCACTTTACTAGTCAGCTAGAAGCTGGATTATTTATTAAAGTGCTGTGTTTTGTACTTAAAGTACGTTTTAGGCACATCCAGTCACTGTGACTTATCCCTAGAGACGCAGTTCTATAACCCTTGTATCCCTACACTCACCATTAGTGTAGCAATTATCTCAGGCTCTTACAGGCCTTAGAGGCAGTGTCTGCCTGATGCTGGCTTTATCAGCATGTTCAATAGGTTATCCGTTATTGTGCTACTGTGCTTTTTGTGCATCATGTTTGTCACTAAGGTTCAGTATGTAGATAATGTAGTGACAGCAAGCAAGTATGATGCAAGTAAGTACATGTATCAGATATCAAGTAGCAGTTCATCAGCTAGTTCAAACAAGCACAGTAATTAAGCAGTAATTAATCATTAATTAAGTCGTACGGATACCTGGTTTAGTGCGGGTTGTCACATTCTCCCCCCGTTAAATAAATTTCGTCCCGAAATTTAAGTTCTGCTTGTAGATGCAGAGTTCTTAGGAAATAAGTGGGGGTATTTCTCTTTCATCCGGTCCTCACGTTCCCAGGTGAATTCAGGACCATGTCTGGCATTCCAACGAACTTTGACGAGCTTGACACTGCTCCGGCGGGTCTTGTTCACTTTCCAATCTGTGACCTCAACAGGTTCTTCAACGAAGTGGAGCGTGTCGTCAATATGAATCTCATCGATGGGAATGGCAACGTCAACTTGAGTTGGACTTTTCTTCAGGTTGGATACATGAAATGTATCGTGAACACCATTCAGTTCAGCAGGTAGGTCCAACTTGTATGCTACTAGTCCTATTCTTTCCAGAATTCTGAAAGGACCAATGTAGCGTGGATTTAACTTCCCACGCTTCCCAAAGCGTGCCACCCCCTTCCAGGGTGATACTTTCAATAGCACCATTTCTCCAACTTGAAAATCCACATGTTTTCGGTTTGGATCCGCATAGGCCTTTTGTCTGTGGCGAGCTGCTTCGATACGTTTAAGAATTTGCGCAATCTTGTCTGTCGTCTCTTGGACGATCTCGGGACCAGCAAGCTGCCTATCACCTGCGTCAGACCAACATAGGGGTGATCGGCACTTGCGTCCGTATAGGGCTTCGAATGGCGCGACACCAATACTGGTGTGGTAGCTGTTGTTGTATGAGAATTCGACCAAAGGTAAATGTTTATCCCAGCTACCGCCCAAATCCATAACACATGCCCTCAGCATGTCTTCTAAAGTTTGTATCGTTCGCTCGCTCTGGCCGTCAGTTTGCGGATGAAACGCAGTGCTCAGATTCAACTGTGAGCCAAAGGCTTCTTGGAAGGATTGCCATATCCTTGACACAAACCTTCCGTCTCTATCAGAGATGATTGAGAGAGGCACTCCATGACGTGCGACGATCTCTCTCATGTAAATTTCCGCAAGTTTACTAGTGCTGTCTTTCTCTTTGATTGGCAGAAAGTGTGCGGACTTTGTTAGGCGGTCAACTATTACCCAAATCATATCATGGCCTCTTGGCGTTCTTGGCAATTTTGTAACAAAATCCATTGAGATTTGTTCCCATTTCCACTTGGGAATCTCAGGTTGTTGCAGCAGCCCCGAGGGCTTCTGGTATTCCGCCTTAACCTTCGCGCAAGTTACACATTTGCTCACATAGACAGCAACGTCGCCTTTCATCCTAGGCCACCAATAATAACCTTTGAGATCCTGGTACATCTTATCCGCTCCCGGATGGATAGAGTACCGCGACTTGTGAGCTTCATCGAAAATAACCTTCCTTAAATCACCAAACAGAGGAACCCAAATCCTTTTCTCAAAACATAACGTTCCTTCCTCGTTTGGTACCAAAAGCTTCTCCATCCCACGGAGATATTCTTCTTCGAGATTCCTTTCCTTGAGAGCTTCCTTTTGTGCGGCACGAATGCGCAAGGAAAGATCGGTCCGTATAATCATTTCTAAAGCTCTCACCCTTATGGGCTTGATTCTCTCTTTGCGACTTAGGGCATCGGCGACCACATTCGCCTTCCCTGGATGATACTTAATCTCGCAGTCGTAATCGTTCAGCAACTCAACCCATCGTCTTTGCCTCATATTCAACTCCTTCTGGTTGAATATATGCTGTAGGCTCTTGTGATCTGTGAAGATTGTACACTTTGTACCATAGAGGTAGTGTCTCCAGATCTTTAAACCAAAAACCACTGCGCCAAGTTCCAAATCATGTGTGGTATAGTTCTTTTCGTTCACTTTCAGTTGACGTGATGCGTAAGCAATGACCTTTTGACGTTGCATCAACACACAACCCAATCCTTGACGCGATGCGTCGCAGTATACCACAAAATCGTCAGTACCTTCCGGTAGAGCTAAGATTGGCGCATTGCAGAGCTTATCCTTCAATATCTGAAATGCTTCATCCTGTTTGATTCCCCAATCAAACTTCCTTTCCTTCTGCATGAGGAGTGTCAATGGTTGAGCGATCTTTGAAAAATTCTCAATGAATCTTCGATAATAGCCAGCCAAACCCAAGAATTGCCGGATCTCGGTTGGCGTCTTTGGCGTTTCCCAATCTTTGATCGCCTCGATCTTGGTTGGATCCACGTGGATTCCGTCTCCATTTACCACGTGCCCAAGGAATTGGACTTCACGTAGCCAAAACTCGCACTTAGAGAATTTGGCATACAGTTGTTCCTTCTTCAGCAGCTCTAGAATGGCTCTAAGATGCTGCTCGTGTTCAGCCTTCGTCTTTGAATAAATTAAAATGTCATCGATGAATACAATCACGAACTTATCCAAATACGGCTTGCAAACTCTATTCATTAGATCCATGAATACTGCAGGTGCGTTTGTCAAACCAAACGGCATAACAAGGAACTCGTAGTGTCCATAACGAGTTCTGAAGGCTGTCTTCGGGATACTTTCCTCCTGTATCCTTAACTGATGGTATCCAGATCGAAGATCGATCTTAGAGTAAAAGCTTGAACCTTGAAGTTGGTCGAACAGATCATCAATTCTTGGCAGAGGATACCTATTCTTGATTGTCAGTTTGTTCAGCTCCCGGTAGTCGATGCACATACGAAAACTACCGTCCTTCTTCTTGACAAACAGGACCGGAGCTCCCCAAGGCGAGAAGCTTGGTCGGATAAAACCCTTGTCTAACAACTCTTGAAGTTGTGTCGACAGTTCCTGCATCTCAGACGGGGCAAGTCTATAAGGTGCCTTAGCCACAGGCGCGGCGCCTGGAACTAAGTCGATGTGAAACTCTACTTGTCTCTGAGGTGGCAGTCCAGGTAAGTCTTCTGGGAAGACTTCTGGATATTCCCTCACGACAGGGATGTCTTCGATTCTTGGCTCAGCAGCCTCTTTATCCACAATGTGTGCCAGAAAAGCAACACATCCTTTTTGCAAACACTTCCTTGCTTTCAAGCAGCTGATAATCCTCAACGGCGTCTCACGCTTCTCTCCGTGAACAACAATCGTCTCACCATCATTGGTTGGGATGCGAACAACTTTCTCGTGACATACTATCTCAGCCTTGTTTCCTGATAACCAATCCATTCCTATTACCACGTCGAAACTTCCCAACTGGACTGGTAGCAGATCTAAAACAAACTCACGTTCTCCTAATTCAATCACACAACCTCTGATAACTTCATTGGCTTCTACTAGCTTCCCATTGGCCAATTCGATTGAATACGGAATATCTAGCTTATTAGCGGCTAACCCAAGCATATTCTTAAATTCTAACGACACGAAGCTATAATCGGCACCAGTATCAAACAAAACAGATGCGTAGTGTTGATTTACAGGGAACGTACCAGTAACAACATTGGGGTCCTGGCGCGCTTCCCTTGCTTCGAGTTGGAACACTCTTCCACGGGCTTGGTTTAACTCTGGGCAGTTTTTCTTGAAATGCCCGATATCACCGCAGTTATAGCATCCTAGTCTTTGCCCGTTTCCACCAGCTTGATCATTCCTCTAATTACGATTCACAGCGCCTGCTTGGTTAGTATTGTTGCCTCGATTCTCGTTACCTCCATTATTCCCTTGTGAGCGATTACCACCACGATTATTGTTCCTGTTTCCATATCCTCCCTGGCCTCCCCGACCGGCAGGGGCCCAACAAGTGTCTTTTAAGTGACCACGCTTCCCACATACTTCGCATACTTTTAGCCCACATTGACCAGAGTGGTGGCGTTGGCAGGTATTGCATTTGGGCTGGGTGCTCATGTATCCTCTTCCTTTCTCTCCTCTACCAGCTGCAACTTGAGCTGGCGTGTCTGATCCTCCTTTCTTAACCGCCACACTGGCGCCCTGCTTGAAGTTTGAGAACTTCCGTTTGTTGCCCCCTGATGACTCGACGTGAGTCTCTGCCTTCTTCGTCTTGATCTCATCAAACTTGTTCAGGCGGATGGCCTCTTCTGTGAGAGCCACGCTCAAATCAATCGCCTCAGTAATGGTCGCAGGCTTGGATGAGGTTACCATGCTTATGATTTGAGGAGCTAATCCCCAAATGAAGCGTTCAATTCTCTTAAACTCGGGAGTGACCATGTAGGGTACCACTTGAGATAAGTCATGGAATCTTTGAACGTACTCCGCTACCTTTGGACCATCCATTTTCAAGTGCCAGAACTCGGTCTCCAACCTCTGGATTTCTGCGCGGGAACAGTACTTTTTGCGCATAAGTTCTTTCAGTTCGGTCCAGGTTAACGCGTAGGCAGCAGCTTCGCCTAGTGTCTGCACTTGTAGATTCCACCAGGATAGGGCTCCATCTAGAAATAGCCCTGAGATATAGGTGACTTGCTGATCCAGCGCACACTTGCTCATGCGAAGTACAGACTCGGTTTTCTCAGCCCAGCGAACAAAGGCGACAGCACCTCCAGTGCCATCAAAGTTGAATGGTTTGCAGTCTAGAAACTGCTTGAAGGTGCATCCTGCACGTATGTTAACATATGAATGGCATTAGCATCCTTGCCAGAGATATCCAATTAGGTCACGGTATGTCTTAATGGCTTAGTATTATCGTGAGGTGGATTGTTATTGCCTTGGTTAATACTTCCGCTCGTCCCGGGCTGAGATGCTGCATACTGAGCTATGGTAGCGGAAATAATCTGCTGGAGTTCTGCCTCATTAGTAGGCATGTGTGTCTCACGTCTCGGCGGCATCTTCTAAAAGATGGGTTACGTTGGTCAGGCCATAGCGAAATGTACGTATATAGTAATAGTAATAGCACATAACATTTCAGTACATCACAAATATCAATCACACACATCCCATGTCATAAAAATGCAAATAAGCAATCAAGCGAATCAGATATGATGAGAATACTGCGATTGCCATATATCGAGACTACATAGTAAGTGTATCAGTACATCATAGTGTCATACAATCATCAATCAACTAGGGGCTACATCACCCCTGTACAAAAATCATAACAAATCAGTGTCAAATACATGTCAACAAAAGTCAGGATCATAAAGTATTCTCCAAAAATACTGTGCAATCCAACAATCGCCGTCTTCTCATCCTCGCCTACCCAAACAGCACTGATGAGCTCTATACAGATGGTGGTGGAGGAGGGGGAAAGTGGGTGTAAAACAAACGACGTAACTGGAGCCAGTCCTCCTCCTGGGCTCGCTGAGTACGAATGATAGAGGCAACCTGCTGCTCTAGTGTAAAGAGACGAGCAGCATAATCTGGAGGTAAGGGTCGAAATGGCTGCAGAGGAGAGTGCGTCTGACCATGGCATGGACACGGTGGCAGCTGAGCTCTCTCGAGCTCCTGGATGCGCTGCGTGTGTGACTCATGCTGAGCTACAAAAGACATCAAGACGTCCTCGATAGTGTACCCCCTGTGAAAAGAATGGTAGGGGTCAGTAGGTGGCATACCAGAGTCTGGTACCCAAAGAAACGGCTCACTAGTGGGGTCGAAAGGTGCCACGGGAAATGGAGCAACAGTGGGTGGAACAGATGACATCTGTGGCATGAAAGGGATAGGCATCGGTACATGCCCAACAGGATGGGCTGAAGAACCCTCTCCAGGCCTCGCTGGAGGTACAAACTGTGGAACCTGAAAGGAAAAATCAACATGTCGTGTAACAGGGATCTGAGGGGGAAAAGGCGGTACATCCTCATCAGCAGGTATCCAACCGTGCTGTGCATGCTCATCTGGTGGATCCATGCGTGCCGCGAACAGTGCATGCTCGGGCTCTAGTGGAACGGGATCAAGTGGGGGAGCAACAACAGGGTGAACAGGTGCAATGTGCTCAACGGGAGGGTCAACAGGTATAGCGACAACGGGTAAAGGATCAACAGGATCAACAATGACATGATCGCCCTCCATCAAAGGAATATCCACGGGGAGATCATCAGCAACAGGCTCAAAAGGGATGTCAGCATGTATTGGGTCATGCTCAGGTATGGGGTCTAGAGCGGCTGCCTGCTCTGGAGCAACGGCAGGCTCGAGGTCATCAAAAGCCATCTCGAAACCAAAATCTGGGTCGATAGGATCCACTGGGTCATCAGGGTCTACTGGATCCTCCATAAACTGATCCATCGGAATAAACTCTAAGTCACGATCTGGGTCGAATCCTGGGGGAAACATAGGATCGGAATCCCCCTCATCATCGTGGTCGAAAACAAAACTGGGGATAGGGGCAACAGAAGATGCCTGATCAGGATCTGATCCATGAGAGAAGTGCTGCGCACTCTGGATGTGTGAGGGTACAGAGGCCACAGACTCAAAGGAGTCTGGGACTGGGGAGTGAGCAGGTGACTCCGCGGCGGGAGCATCTGCGATCAACAAGGGACCATCAGCAGCAGGAAGGGCCTCGCCCTGAGCATCCTCCTCGAAAGGCTCCTCCTCAAACATATCGACATCATCCTCCTCGTCGTCGATAGGCAAATCGTAAACAGGGTACGAAGCAAGCGGTATAGGGGCAGGGATCACTGCGAGTGGTAGATCCCCGGCCAAAGGACCATCTGCGAGCTCGTCAGCACCGTCAGGTAATGCGAAGGGCTGAAAATCGTCCTCATCTGTGCTCGTGACGTCGGACGTGTGAACCTCGTGCTCCGATGACTCTAGGTCGTCTGATACGATAGGCCTAGGGCCTGTGGTGTCTGAACCACCAGTGTCTGTAGAATCCATGTGTCTGTAACATATACACAAACATGCACAAATAGTCAATCATATAATCAAATAATCACATAAGTCACCAAGTAAGGTATCACATAATTCTCCTAGTCTTACTAGCCAATTTCTCCCAGTCTTTAAGACTGCTCTATCCTCCACCTCGACCACTTAGATCGAGCCTCGGTCCCCTTGACCGAGCCTCAGTCGTCATGACTGAGCCTACTCTTCCTAGCCATCTACCTTGGTCACCTAGACCAAGCCTCGATCCTCCAGACCGAGCCTCAGCCCTCCAGGCTGAGCCTATAATAAATCAACGTACTCAACTACCTCGGTCACCTAGACCGAGCCTCGATCCTCCAGACCGAGCCTCAGCCCTCCAGGCTGAGCCTTATAATAAATCAACGTGTTCAACTACCTCGGTCACCTAGACCGAGCCTCGATCCTCCAGACCGAGCCTAAAAATTTATAAAATGTGCTCAACATTTGTTTGTAAAAAGTTTTGGATCTGGACTTAAGTGGTATGCAGAAAAATGTTTTCGTGAGAGCCCTAGTGATCATAGTCTAGACTCGAGAAGGAATCCTAGTTCGCTATGATCAGAGCTCTGATACCAAGCTGTCACACCCTGGCTTTGCGGAAGCGTGGTTAATTTGGTGTGACTTCTCAATACCATAGCTTAATCATAACAAAGCTATATGAGTAAAAAAAAAAAACATGCAAGATCATCCATTAAGTTTTGAAAACCAAATACAGTATCATTGTTTTAACGGGAACATACCCTAACAACCATAACCTTGTTCAACAGACATTACAAACTTAGAACATAACATAAACATGGTTTAAGGATTGTGTCTTGTCCAGGAAAGAGACACATCCCCTAAACCCCGGATGACCTTGGAAACTAGTGCAGCGGAAAACATGCCATACCGTGCCAGATCTCGTTAATTTCCTGAAATACATGTAAGTTGAAAAATCAACAATAATGTTGAGCGAGTTCATGTGCAAGTGAGTAAGTAAAACACTTGTAAGTATAAAAGTTCCCTGGTATGTAGCAGTGTAAGGAAAAGAGATCACCAATGGTTTGCAAGGCCATTAGCATGTGTGAAATGCAAGTAGGAAGACTCAACCCTAGCCGATTTATGCGTCGGGCAACCAAGTCACTCAAGGTCCGTTCTGTTGGTCCTCTCAGAGGTCCGTTCTGTTGGGCCTAGAGTTGGGCTCGCTACACCCAGATAGATCTACCGCTTAAGTCCCTCGGTGTTCTGCCTACCCATTCATATGATCTAAGTAGTAAACCTCCTTACGTTAACATACCGTGTATAATAGTACTTGTAAACAAAGTAACATGTATTTCACCCCCGCAGTTAAGAAAACTGAAAACAGTTAGAGAAAAGGGGGACATGAACTCACAGTGAAGCGTCTCTACCAAGTATCTCCAATTCGGAAAGCTGTGCGACGACCTACAAGTGCTAATTCTATTAGACGGACGGCCGTGCCTTAGCTTTATAGTTTAAGTTTTTGGGAAATAGTTAGACAACTATTTCGTGTTTACATTTTGTATATACTTGGTAGTTAATTTCCTTCCCAAGGGTGGGGGATACAATACATGTGCGTAAGTTACGTTTTAATAATCGGGTGGTAATATAATTACCGGCGTAACTTATATATTCATGGTGAAGGCGTTCGTATTATTTTGGAATCGTTAACGTTTGTAAATATTATTTTTACTCCTAAAAATAATATTTATGTATTTTCACAAAATAATCATAAACAGTGTTGTGACAATATATATTTATCACGTTAAATTTTGTGAAAATCCCACCTCCGAATATTAGTAAATAAAGTCATGGCGAAATTTATATTTCGAAAATATGTCAAAAATAATTCTAACACTTGTTGTGTAAATATTTCTAAGTGTCAGGTTTTTAGAAAAATTTCGCCAGAGTTTCCTCTGTAACTGGAGGTGGCCACGCTTTCAAGCGTATCATTTTCTTTTACAAAATCAATTCAACAACTTCTTTATTCAATCAAACAATTTTCCGACATATCAAACTAGTCAAAGATAGACATAATCGCAAAAATATACGAACTTGTGGTTTGTCTAAAATATGTAGTAAATCTCTTTACTTTTAATGGATCTTTTGTGTAAGTAATCTGATGTTGTAAAAACCTTATCTTTCAAGAAAATCCACCTTTACAACTTCTAGTAACATTTGACAAAACTAGTTCTTTGTCGGATCTTTTCATTTCACAAGTGTTTACACACTTGTGGTTTATAAAATCATGCTTGTTAGTATAAAATCCTTCTTTAAAAAAAATACATGATTCCTTTGATATGTGGTTCTTTGAAAATACCACTTGCAGATGCGTAGATCCGCTTGTTTTAAACACCATTGTACAAGTTAAAACACTTTTACACAAATAAAACATTTTTACACAAGTTCATGTCTCATGTGTGGTAGGGTTTCACCTTTTAACCCTTGTTACTTCTAAAATAGCTTTATGTTAAGATCCATGATCTTACCAAACAAGGTTAAACGATGATCCGAACTACCACATCATAGATCGGGTCTAAATAACCATATATTTCAAATACTACGACTTTTACACAACTTAAATGCTATTAACCACCATTTTTCATGCTTTTAGTAGACTTTTAAGCATCAAATTGTATGTTAACGATATTTAACCGACACAAATCCTTTTAACCACCTTAGATAAGTTCAAAAATGAGTTTTAAGTGTTATACCTCTAGCTCGAGGCTAGGGAAGATTCTTGACGAAATACGGGTGGATAAAAGCAAAGTAACGAGGTCCTTCGTGTTCCGCTTGCTCCAAGGCTCCTAATACTTGATCCTCGACACTTGTGTGATGTTGGAAAAGCAAGAACCAAAACCGAAAGTAGGATGAGGGTGGGTGGGGGTCTCGGCCGAAAGTGAATAAGAGAGGGAGAGAGTTTGAAGTTGTGGTGTTTAGTGTGTAATGATCATATGTGCAATCTTAAGTCACTTATAGGCAAACATAAGATTAGTGTCCATTGGTTCATATGTCCTAATGATATTAAGCATACATGATTAAAATAATAAAACAAGGACAAAGTGTATCCCCTTGTAGTTAGGCCGGTTAGGAAGGGGGGGGGGGTCCCTTGGTTCGATCTCAACTAGTAATTAGGTAGTTAGTTATATTAAACTAAGTGTTTAACTTGGTTAGCAATGTGTAGTGTGTTTTAACGGGTGTTAGGGTAATCAGGGACCCTAACTGGCTCAGAAAAAGAGTAATAATGAAAACCTCAATATTTTCATGTTCCGGGTATAGTCCGGTTGTTCGGTTGGATAGTAATCCGTTAAAGCGCTTAATAAAGCTTAAGGTGTCGTTATTGTTATTTTTAGTGACACAATTTAATTCCAACACTTTAGAAAGTGTCTAGTAGTATTTTCCCCATGTTTTGGCACTTTACTAGTCAGCTAGAAGCTGGATTATTTATTAAAGTGCTGTGTTTTGTACTTAAAGTACGTTTTAGGCACATCCAGTCACTGTGACTTATCCCTAGAGACGCAGTTCTATAACCCTTGTATCCCTACACTCACCATTAGTGTAGCAATTATCTCAGGCTCTTACAGGCCTTAGAGGCAGTGTCTGCCTGATGCTGGCTTTATCAGCATGTTCAATAGGTTATCCGTTATTGTGCTACTGTGCTTTTTGTGCATCATGTTTGTCACTAAGGTTCAGTATGTAGATAATGTAGTGACAGCAAGCAAGTATGATGCAAGTAAGTACATGTATCAGATATCAAGTAGCAGTTCATCAGCTAGTTCAAACAAGCACAGTAATTAAGCAGTAATTAATCATTAATTAAGTCGTACGGATACCTGGTTTAGTGCGGGTTGTCACACTTTGAGTGAATTGTTTGTGCACAAGTAGTTGAGCATACCAAGCAAACCGAGGTGAGTTCACACTTTCCACAAGGCATGGGATTCCCAAGGGTTGGGAATGGGTAAAGGATTTAAACTGAAACTGCATGATCTCCTGGTTTGGAACACGTACACACCCTCTTTATTGAAGGGTGTCAACATGGATAAGGATTCGATTGGAACCTGCGTAATCTCCTAGTTTGGGGATTACGCACACACCCTCTTTATTGAAGGGTGACAACACGGATACTAGACCAAAATCTCTATCATGAAGTCCCTCCTTTTATATCGACTTAATCGCCGGGCCAATGGCGAGCGGGTCATTAGTTAGATAGTGCTATTTAGGTTTGACAAGCCTCACACCGTGCCGCAGAGGACGGGCGTGAACTAATGGATTTGGGCACTAGTCAATGATGATAGACATTGACGTCAGGGCACCAACTTACTTTAGTCAGTTGTCGATATGGTAACGGGTCTAGTGGTTTACATGGGGAAGCCCCACTGGTTATGGATATGTTTGGGAAACAGGGAAAACTGGTTAACTTATGACTTACAAATGAACTCATGGTTTTTTTTAAACAACTTATAAATGAACACCAATTGTGAACTCGCTCAATTTTGTTGTTGACTCGTTGTTACATGCCTTGCAGGTCATTAGATGCTTATGGAGCTTGCACGAGGAGGAGAGGTCGTTGTGGGATATGGACTGTTATGTCCCGTGCTTAACATTTGAACTTTAAACTATGTTTTGGTTATTTAAACATTGCTATGCTTCCGCTGATTTCTTAAACATGTTTGGTTTCTTTTGAACACTAATTATATTGGGCTTGGTTTTATTTACTGAATTGCATTGTTCAATATGATTGGTGGCTGGATCCTGGTCAGTCATGCCTCCATGCGGTGATACTTCGCTTGTGGATTTTGGGGGTGTGACAGATTGGTATCAGAGCCATTGGTTATAGTGAACTTGGTTTTAAAAAGGGGAAAAACTTTTTGACAAAACCAGACTATAACCTGTACAGTGCTCAACGATCCACAACGACGCTTCGCTCCACGTGCAAGGCTCAACACTATAGGTGATATGATTTATGCTTATATGGCCTACTTGTTAGTTACATAGTTCATTGTTCATGGTATGCTTTGGTTAACGTAGCAACTATTGTTAGACACTCATTGTGTGCTTACTCTCTTCTGTCACTCCACACTTACGCATTGTCACGACACTTTTCTCACCCATGCTCTCTTGATTGTGAAGATCATAAGTGGACGTGTTTTGGTCAAAAATTACCTAAGCAAATAAGTGATCAAATTAGTTAAGTGAGGTAGTGTGCTAGAAATATGTGTGAAAAATGTGTTAACAAAATTAGGTATGAAAACAGTTTCGGGATACGGCTCAGGATATAGAGCTGTATCTATGATCAAACAATGAGCAAAAATGTAAAGGTGGACACGTGATGTACGAGGAAACCCCTTGATCAATCTAGATCGCCGGCATAAAACCTCGGGAGCTGACAATCGCAGCTGCCTTGTTCTTCTATTGCTTCAAATATCAGGATACAGTGCAGGATGTGGTGCGGATCGACTATGTGTTACAATGTAATTCGAATACAAGTGTTGTGTGTAGTGTTTGCGATGAGCTAGAGAGAAAGTGTTCGAAAACGTGTAAGTTGAGTGACTTAATCTGATCCGCCCCCATCTATTTATAGTAAAACAAACGTAACTAACTATCCTACAAAACCGGGATCCACCGAATATTCCTTAGTTGAACGTTATAGACCTGGTCTTTCGGGCTGAACGTCTCTCCTTTAACAAATACGTCCGAGTCTTGAGGAGATGAAGTCCACTTGACCGTTGGCAAGTCCCAGTCTTTCACCTGCACGTGATTAATTCGATATACCTCAGGATATCACCCAGGATGTTAGCAATATCCCCGTCCAGTATCCTGATCATAGATAAACAATAAAAAGCAAGATATTAGCCAGCATGCATACTCAGAAAATGGCCCATAACAATTGTCCCCAAATATATCGGTTGGTATACCAATCCAACGGATATATTTTAAAAACTTTATCTCGTCGACCGAGGCAATTAAAATGAAACGATGGTTGAAGTGACATAGTGTCATTTTCAATGCAATATTTACTCTTTACCCCCCTATATTCAGCCTATAATTAGCCGAATCATTTCTGCTTATTATCATCATTCTTCAAGCGATTTCCAGGTAATCACTTTTCTCTTCATCCTCTATCCTTCTTTCTTAAGTCTCTTTTAGTTTGCCCAACACCCTTCATGGCATCTCGAACAAGATCTCGATCAGACGGACCGGCCTCAACCCTCGTAAGCCAAAACTTCATCCGTGATCCAGCAAAGGAAATCTGCTGCTTCAACAACGCCGACATCGCTGCTCTCAAAGACTCCGGCGCCTTCCCCACCGGAACAGTCTTTCGCCCTTTCGATCGGGAAGCCCGATCAGATGCATCATCCGACGAGTGGGTTTGTTTCTTCGCCTACCCTTTTTCTCTTGGACTCCGGTATCCATTTCCATCCTTTATCTCTCGCTTTTTTGACCTTACCGGCCTTAGCTATGCCCAGACTATGCCAATGGTCTGGCGAGTTTTGATAGTGCTGGATCAAATCAAGTCTCGTCATTTCCCTGACCTGTGTATTGAAGACCTTCCTATAGCATACCGGTTGAGATCCCATGGCGATCACCGTTTCCTTCTGTTTTCTACCTCCAAGAACCCTTTGGTTCTTAAGGCCACCAAGAACGAGGATCGATGGCGACGAAAATTCTTTTTCGTAAAAAGAGACTCTATTGATAAGGGTTTTGATCTGCCGGTTAAATGGTTAACCAAGGGTAGGATTTAGGGTTTTAGGAATATCCCCAATTATATCTTCAAACTATATCCCAGACTTATATCCTGATGTTTTTATGCAGCGAACTTCAGAGATTTAGTGCCTCCAGTGCAGAATCCGAATCCAAGATCAAGGAAATCTACCGACTTCCTTCCAGTGAAAGAACTTTCTCCCTGTCCCTCACAGATTCAAGCCAGAAATCAAGCTCAGAGATGTCTGGTAAGCACATTCTCAGCAATTATACATATATTTTAAATCAATTATTTTTCAAAAGTATGATGAGTTTAAGAATATCTGCCCTTGTGCAGTACCAGTTGTCAACCTTGAAGGTTTCCAACTTGACGAGTTGGATTGCTACTCCAGCCTTGCACCCATCAAACAAGAATCCAAGCCAAAGTCGTCTGCTACACCAAAGCCTACCTCTTCAAGGACCGTTTCTGCTTCCAAAGCCCCTCCGGCATCTAGGACCCGGGCATCTAGTTCTAGGAAGAGAAAGGAGACGGACTCCCCAGCTGTTTCTGAAACATTCTCTCTCGAGTATCATGGGTTTAACGAAGCCACCTCATTCCTCAAACAGGTAAAATTTTCCTTTCGATATCCTGCACAAGTATGTTAGTCCTTATCCTGCTTATTTTTACATCGATACCTGTGTCCTTGTCGATAGGGCTTGGATCGTCTTATGCACTTGTATGAAGACGCCTGCGGGCTTAACAAGATATTGGAGATCAAGCTGGAGAAAGCTGAAGCCACCATAGTTGATCAAGGAACCATTGCGGCTGCCAAATCCCAGCATTACGAAGACAAATACAAGGCCATGATCCAGGAACACCAAGCTACCCTCCACAAAGCCAACGAGGATGCCCAAGCCAAACTAGATGCCGCCCTTCTCCAATACCAGCAGAATATGAGTTCATATCGGGATAGCCTCAAAGCATCCGTGGTCGTCTCTCTTCTCCAAGCCAGGATAAGGATGGCTTATGAGGCCAGGGATTTGGGCTTCGAATGCCCCTCCTGGAACATAAAGACTTGGGAGGCGAAACTAAAGGATCTCGGAGGTCATCCCATTGCTCATCCTACAAAGCATGCTGGTGAAGAGCCTTCTAAGGCGGCAGAGGAAGTGGCCAATGCTGGTGAAGGTGATGCCGAGAAGAATCCTGAGGCCGATGCTGGTGCAGATGCTGGGAAGGAGGCTGTTGATCAAGAAGGTGTCGCTTCTTAAGCGGCGAAGTGGGCGATGATGGATACACGTGCCAAGGCCGGAGCCCACTTTTAAATTTCGTGGTTGTGGTTATGTAAACAATTTACTTTTACTGTCTTCGAACAATTTATATTTCCTGCATTAGAACAATATGATGACCAAAGGTGGATGGGTCCTAGGTTTTAGGATGAAGCCCTTGGTCATCGATTAGTATAACCTGTTTTGAATGTGGTAACGGTTGTAGGTGGACAGGTCCTGTTTTGAGATAGATCCTCCAACCGTTACACAAGTATGGTAGAAACTAATTGTGCTTTTGGTGGATGGGCCTTGGTTTAAGGTGAAACCAAAAGCACAACTTTTGACTTGTTAATAATATAACTATCTTTTGACTTATTTGTTATCGCCTTGCATTACTTAATGTAACTCTTAGCTTTGTAAAAATTTTGTATTGTTATCTTATGAAAATATCCTGATCAATATGCTCAGCAATATATTATAAAAACCGTTATTAGATAGGACTTCTAAACATTCCTTCAACTTTGTAGAAAGCTTTTTTAAAGAGTGAAAAATAGTCCACTTTCCAAAACCTGTTTTGATAATACCTGAATGATCAAAGTTTCAAACTAGTATTAGTTTCAAATATTTTAATCAAATATTCGGAGAAGTATTTTGAAAATATATTTTGAGAACATATCAGGATATTTAACCTTTTACCAAACATAGTATTATTAAAAACTTAAACGATGTTTTCAAAGGAAAGATCATACCAGGAATAGGGTATAAACCTATTACCAAACTTCAATCCCTTTGCAACTCTTCCAATGAAGATGTCCCCTGTCTGAGACACTTAGTGCGTTAGTTCTGAACCTTATCCTTTGAGCTTTACATCATTGCCTCGGTAGGAATGTCCCCTGTGTACAATGTCTTCTTAGAAATCTTCTGAATATCAGTTTCCATTGTATAGGCAACTTTTCATGTCATAGGGGTAAAACCCAAAAATGTCTTGGAGATAAATTCCTTGTATCCTGGGGAAAATCCCAAATTTTCATGCGCTACAGGCGGGAGTGTATAAACTCCAAGACTTAGAAAGGTGAAAACCTTTAAATCTTAGAGAGTATGAAAATACCCTTTCGTGAGAGAGGGTGATCAATCCTCATATACCTTTAGGATTCAGGATATAGCCAACAGTAACGAAATTGTCAGCCACTTTTACATGGACTGGTCCCGCCACCTTGAACTATCCCTGAATAACTTGCGCTCCAGGCGGAGTGTTTAAACCCAATTCGGAAGAAAGGTGAATACCTTTAAACCTGTGATGGGATCAGAATCCCTTATACGTGAGAGAGGGGGCCAATCCTCTAATCTTTCGAAGTATCTTGAGTGAGCATCCTGGAGCTATATCCTGGAGCATATACTGCAAAACATCCTTAAACTAAGGTGGGTGTTAGCTTGGCTAACACCCCTCTGATGCTTAAGTTAGTATTGGGTTTCAAAGAATAAATTAAACCAAACATATTTAAAAAAGATAGAATTCATACCATCCTAAGTTAGAAATTAAATTCTAAACTCACTTGACATAAAGCTTAAGGTGTATAGCATTCCAAGATCTCGGTAGCATATCCCCTTCCATATTCTTGAGTCTATCTGCTCCTTTCCCTTCTTCTGATTCAACTTCATATGGTCCTTCCCATTTTGGAGCTAACTTGCCATCGGCAGGATTAGTAGTATTCTGAAAAGCCTTTCTTAACACCCAATCTCCAACCTTAAATCTTCTGGTCCTAATATTCTTGTTACATGCTCTGGATATTCTTTGTTGATATACTGCCATCCTTAGCCTTGCTGCATCTCTCTTTTCATCTATAGTATCCAAATCCTGACTCAAGGCTTCAGGATTCTGTTCAGGATCACTTAGGGTAGATCTTGCAGTAGGTATTGTCATTTCCGTTGGAATCATTGCTTCTGCTCCAAATACCAAGGAAAATGGGGTTTGGCCTGTTGCGTTCTTTACCGTTGTCCTATCAGCCCACAAAACAAAGGGTAATTCTTCTGCCCATCTTCCTTTTTTGGCTCCAAGCCTCTTCTTTAAGTTATTAACAATTATCTTATTTGAGGATTCTGCTTGTCCATTCGCTTGAGGATGTACTGGAGTAGATGTTATCATTTTGATTCCCCAACTTTTGCAAAAGTTAGTAGTTCTCTTGCTTATAAACTGAGAACCATTGTCACAGATTATCTCGGCTGGTACTCCAAATCTGGTCAGGATATTTCTCTTTATGAAGGATACTACTTCTTGATCTCTAACTTGAACAAATGCTTCTGCTTCAGCCCACTTGGAGAAATAATCCGTCATTGCCAACATGAAAACCTGTGCTCCTGGAGCTTTTGGAAGCTTTCCCACTATATCCATACCCCACTTCATAAACGGCCAAGGGGAAACAATAGGATACAGCGGTTCAGCAGGCTGATGTAATATGTTACTATGTCTTTGACATGCGTCACATCTTCGAGCATATTCTGCGGCATCTTTTCTCATTGTCGGCCAATAGTATCCTGTCCTTAATACTTTTGAGAATAATGACCTGCCCCCAGTATGGTTACCACAATCCCCTTCATGTATATCCTGAAGTACTTCTTTGGCTTCAGGATCCTCCAAACACCTCAAATACGGTCCTGTAAGAGATTTCTTATATAAAACATTATTTATAATAGTGAATCGTGATACCTTCATCCTAAATGCCTTAGGATTTTCATTTTCGGGAATGTGTCCTTCCTTGAGATATCTCATGATTGGAGCCGTCCAAGATTCAGGATCCTCTTCAGGATACTCTGCTCCAGGATCCTGAATACCCGCTACTTCTTTATCCCAAGGATTCGTTGCAGGATACAAGACATGTATTATTGGTATTTGGGTTCCTTCTGGTATCCTGATCGATGATCCCAGATTTGCTAAGGCATCTGCTCAGCGTTATCCTCTCTTGGTACCTGTTCAAGTGTAAAAACATCGAAATATTCTGCTAATTTTTTGAGAATATCGAGGTATTCGATTAATTTCTCACCCTTAACTGCATAGGATCCATTAAAATGGTTAGTAATTAACAAGGAGTCAACATATACTCGCAAATTCTTGATACTCATACTCTTAGCCAATTCTAATCCTGCAATTAAAGCTTCATATTCTGCCTCATTATTAGTAGCAGGAAATTCACACCTAATGGCCTGGGGTAATATGTCCCCCTGTGGCGATTTTAGTAGTATACTTAAACCTACACCTCTTATATTGGATGCACCATCAGTATATAATGTCCAGGATCCTGAAGATTCTCCTAACTGTTGAACTTCTAGGTCTACCTCATCCTGAATATCACTACTGAAATCAGCCACAAAGTCAGCTAAAGCCTGAGACTTTATGGCATTTCTAGGTTCATATACTAAATCATAAGCACTTAACTTTACTGACCACTTGGCCATCCTGCATGACATCTCTGGTTTCCTAAGCACATTTTTGACAGGATAATTCGTTTTAACATGGATCCTACGTGTCTCGAAATAATGTCGAAGCTTTGTCGATGCCATGACTAGAGCTAATATCAATATTTCTAAATGAGAATACCTAGTTTCAGCATCTAACAAACTTTTGCTAACATAATATACAGGATATTGCTGACCTTCATGGTCTTTTATAAGAACGGCACTTACAGCATTCCCTGATACAGCGAGGTATAGGGATAGTGGTTCACCATTTTCAGGTTTTATCAATAGAGGTGCGGTTGAGAGATATCGCTTCAAATCCTGCAAGGCTGCTTCATGCTTTGCTCCCCATTCAAATTTCTTATTCTTCTTGAGGATATCATAGAATTCCTTGCATTTTTCTGAGGATCTTGAAATAAATCTATTCAAAGCTGCTACTCGGCCTGTCAACCTTTGTATGTCCTTCATATTTGAGGGTGATTTTATATCCAGGATAGCTTTGATCTGCTCTGGGCTTGCTTCTATCCCCCTTTTTGTCACCATATATCCAAGAAACTTTCCTGCCCCCACTCCGAAATGGCACTTAGCAGGCTTCAGCTTCATGTTGTATTGATCCAGGATATCAAATGCTCCCTTGATATCCTGGAGGTGATCCTCAGCTCTTTTAGATTTTACCACCATATCGTCAATATATACCTCCATGGTGTCCCCCAGCTTATCTTTGAACATCATGTTTACCAATCTCTGGTATGTTGCACCTGCATTTTTTAAACCGAAAGGCATAGCAGTATAGCAATATATACCTGTTGGTGTCATGAAAGCAATATCCTCCTGATCCGAAGGCTCCATTTGAATCTGCTGAAATCCTGAGGATGCGTCCATGAATGTTAACATTTCATGTCCAGCAGTAGCATCTACCATTGCATCGATATGAGGGAGAGGAAATGGATCTTTAGGACAAGCCTTGTTCAGGTCCGTGTAGTCTACACAGACTCTCCATTTCCCGTTTTTATTCTGTACCACAACTATGTTTGCTAACCATCTTGGAAACTTGACTTCTCTGATCATCCTGGACTTCAACAATCTTTCAACTTCCTCTTGGATAATCGCATTCCGCTCAGGAGCGAATTTTCTTCTTTTTTGCTGAACAGGCTTGAATGATTTGTCAATTCCAAGCTTGTGAGTGATAATGTCTTTGGATATGCCTGTCATATCCTCATGCTTCTATGCAAACGTTGACATCCTACATTTCAAAAAGTTAGTTAACTGTTCTTCAATATCCTGAGGGATATTGGTTCCTACGAGCACCGAGATATCAGGATTATCCTGATCCAGGACAATTTTCTTCATATCTTGCTCCGAATCCTCCACGATATCCTGGGCCCGCATCTTTAATTGCTATGCTGTACTAGGCTTAGTTGAGGATTTCATTGAGGATGAGTAGCATTCCTTCGCTTCCTGCTGATCACTTTCAACCTTGACAACTCCCCAAGGGGTAGGGATCTTGATGCATTGGTGATATGTTGATGGCACAGCCTTCATGTCGTGAATCCATGGTCTTCCCAGTATGATGTTATAGCAGGATAAGGAGTCCATCACACAGAAGCGTTGTTTTGAGTTGACCCCTTCAACATATACTGGTAACTTTATCTCCCCTACGGTATTCCTAGCTTCTCCACTGAAACCAACGAGCACAGTGGACTTCGAAGTGATATCCATTGGAGATACATTCATCCTCTTCAATGTTTCCAGCTGAATTATATTGACAGAACTACCGTTGTCTACCAGTATCCTGCGTACAAAATGGTTAGCCACATATAACGTTATTACTAAAGCATCATGGTGAGGATCCTGAACAGTATCCCTGTCATCACTATCGAAAGTGATCACTTTATCAGTTGTGAGGGTAGTCATCCTGACTGGTCTGTCTCCCCTCTCGCTCTTAGCTTCCTTTGCATGTCTCTTGGCCGCCGAATACGAAGTCCCACAAATGTCGGATCCTCCTGAAATGAAGTTAATTATCTTGGCATCTGCTGGGGGTGATGCTGCTCGTTCAGGATCCTTCTCGGGATCCTGCCCTTTATTCTTTTTTTTTCCCAGTAAGTCCTTCAGATACCCCTTGCTTAACAGGTAACTTATCTCTTTCCTTAAAGCAATGCAATCCTCGGTCATATGTCCGAAGTCTTCGTGGAAGGCACACCATTTGGATTTATCCTTCCAATCAGCTTTCTGCTGGTTCTTTCGAGGCCACCTAGCTTTGTCCCCTAAGCCCTGCATAGCATACATTAATTCAGGTATATTAACAGAAAAGCAGTATTCAGATAAGTCATGATATTCTTCAGGAACCTCGTCTTCAACAGCATTCACTTTCTTGTTATCATTTCTGCCATATGGCCTGGAGCGATATGGCTTATATGAGGTTTCTGATTTCCTGTTAGTTGATTCATAGGTTGAGGTAGAATTCATCCTCTCCTGCATCTTCTTGTCATCTTCCAGACGGATATATCTCAAAGCCCTGTTACGAGCTTCGTCGAGATTCCTGCAGGGATTCATTACAAGATCCTGATAAAACTGAGAATCCTTTTGCAACCCCATCTTAAAAGCTTGCACAGCTGTTGCAACATCAAGATGTGGGATATCCAAGGATTCTCGACTGAATTTGTTCACATAATCCCTCAAGGATTCCTGAGGCCCTTGAGTTATCCTGTAAAGATCACTGGTTAGTTTCTCAAAACTCCGACTATAAGAAAATTGACTGTTAAATAAATTAACCAAATGAGCAAACGAAGTAATTGAGTGAGGAGGGACGTTTAACAGCCATTTTAAGGCTGATCCTGTTAGGGTAGAACCAAATCCCTTGCACGAGCATGCTTCCTTGAGCTCCGGAGGGATAGGGTTAATCTCCATTCTTTCCCTATACTGGACAATATGCTCTTCAGGATCCGTAGTCCCATCATACAGCTTCATGTTGGGAGTCTGAAATCTTTTTGGGATTTCAGCATCACAGATAGGATATGCAAAGCGGGATATCCTGTGGCTGTCTTGGGATACTTCCGGAATTGGCTGGACCACTCCAGGTACACTGGATATCATGTCCTTCAATTTCTGGAGCTCCCTGGTAAATGTTAACGTCATACCTGCATCCTGCAAAGAGCCATTGTTGTTAGTAGCAAGAATATTATTATTTGACACATTACCGTTCTGAGGATTTTGGCCATATCCTGAAGCATATCCTGAACTTCTCACAGTCGATATCCTGACCGAAGAGGGTATCTCAGGGGTATGATTCTGAGAATGGCTTGGGACGATATTCCCCCTATTATCCTCAGTGTAAACTGCGGAACTGAAGTTCAAAGCCCTGGGCTGTATAGGAGTGACAGTTTCTTCAACAGGTCTGCTCGAGCTAGCTTTTAAGAGTTATTTTTCCCTTAACAGCATTTGATTAGTCTCCTGTTGCTGCCTCATTTGTTCCTGCACACTTCCAAATAAAGTCAAAATTTCATCATTAGAGGCTAAAACGGGAGCAGATCCCTGGACACTCCGAGTAGGGATAACATCTTGAGATTGTGGAGAAAATGGCGTCCTTGGAGGAGGTGGTGGAAGCACCGAACCGGTAGTAGCAGAGGTTGCAGCAGACATAGTGGAAGAGCTCATGTTCGATCTTGAGGCCATTGTAAACAATGTGGCAAAAAGTTTTGAAAATAGAAAACCGATTAACGATTTTACAAAGATTTTTAGTAAAAGTAGCACCACTTGTCCCACGGTGGGCGCCAAATTGTTTTGGTAAAAAATTACCTAAGCAATTAAGTGATCAAATTAGTTAAGTGAGGTAGTGTGCTAGAAATATGTGTGAAAAATGTGTTAACAAAATTAGGTATGAAAACAGTTTCGGGATACGGCTCAGGATATAGAGCTGTATCTATGATCAAACAATGAGCAAAAATGTAAAGGTGGACACGTGATGTACGAGGAAAGCCCTTGATCAATCTAGATCGCCGGCATAAAACCTCGGGAGCTGACAATCGCAGCTGCCTTGTTCTTCTATTGCTTCAAATATCAGGATACAGTGTAGGATGTGGTGCGGATCGACTATGTGTTACAATGTAATTCGAATACAAGTGTTGTGTGTAGTGTTTGCGATGAGCTAGAGAGAAAGTGTTCGAAAACGTGTAAGTTGAGTGACTTAATCTGATCCGCCCCCATCTATTTATAGTAAAACAAACGTAACTAACTATCCTACAAAACCGGGATCCACCGAATATTCCTTAGTTGAACGTTGTAGACCTGGTCTTTCGGGCTCAACGTCTCTCCTTTAACAAATACGTCCGAGTCTTGAGGAGATGAAGTCCACTTGACCGTTGGCAAGTCCCATTCTTTCACCTGCACGTGATTAATTCGATATACCTCAGGATATCACCCAGGATGTTATCAATATCCCCGTCTAGTATCCTGATCATAGATAAACAATAAAAAGCAGGATATTAGCCAGCATGCATACTCAGAAAATGGCCCATAACAGGACGTATCAACCTAACTCAAGCCCAGCTGACGGCTTTAATCAATGAACAAGTTGCTGCAGCACTCGCAGCCGCTCAGGCAGGAGGTATAACCTGCCATTGCAACTTACTCTAGGATCTTTAGATCCTACTCTCGTGAACCAACACTTGTGCTTAACTTTGTCTCTTCTTACTCGCACGACAGGTCAACCTGCTCAACCTCCTGTGTGTACTTTCAAAACTTATATGGACTGCCGGCCTACTACTTTCAACGGCACTTAAGGAGCTGTAGGTCTCCTCCACTGGTTCAAGAAGCTCGAATCTGTTTTCGAGATGTGTGAATGCCCTGAGGCTCGTAGGGTGAAGTATGCTACTGGTACTCTCGAAAGTGTAGCACTCACGTAGTGGAACGCGCAGGTCCAAGTGTTGGGGTTGGTTGCTGCTAATGCCACCCCATGGAACGACTTCAAAGATTTGATCAAGGAAGAGTATTGCAATCATGATGGCATCCACAAGCTGGAAGTAGAGTTCTACAACTTAAAGATGACGGGGTCGGAAATCGAAGCGTATACGAAAAGATCGAACGAACTGGCTATCTTGTGTCCTACTATGGTAGATCCTCCTATCAAGCGTATCGAGTTGTACTCAAAGGTTTGGTGCCAGAGATACAAAGTCATGTGACTGCAGCGAACCTCTCCACAATTCAGCAAGCTATTCGTTTGGCTCATCGTCTCACAGACCAGGCAGTCGAGCAGAACAAGTTGCCCAAGCGTATTGGTACTACTACTACTACTACTACTTCTGATGCCCCTAGCGACAGCAAACGCAAATGGGATGGAGTCTCAAGCAAGGGTTCAACATCAGCTCAGTCTCTGCAGCGAAAGACTGATGACTACAAGAGCCCTGGTCAGCAATCTTCTGGTAGTCAAGGGCAGGGTGGATACAAGGGGAACCACCCCAAATGCAATCATTGTGGTTTCCATCATAGCGGACCGTGTACTAAGGGCACTTGTCAGAGGTGTAACAAACCTGGCCATGCGGCCAAGGATTGCAGGAGTCTCTACCCTGCAAATCAGCGATGACAGAACCAGCAGCCAGCTCCACAGAATCAGCGTCAGCAGCAGCAGGGTAACAACAAAGGATGCTTTCAGTGTGGTGCTGAAGGCCACTTCAAAAGAGACTTCCCCCAGCTGAATCAGAGGCAGAACAACAACAACAATCAGGGGAACGAAAACAATAATGGGGGAAACAATGGTGGCAATGGTGCCAGGGGTCGAGTTTTTGTGATTGGTCAGGGTGATGCAAGGAACGATCCCAACGTTGTGATGGGTAAGTTTCTACTGGATGATATCTTTGTTACTGTTTTATTTGATTCCGGTGCCGATACTAGTTATGTGTCCCTAAAAGTTAGTAAAATGCTTAAGCATGCTCCAACACTTTTGAACACCAAACACATGGTAGAACTAGCAACCGGTAAAAGTCTTGAGGCCACACACATAGTTAGGGGTTGTAATCTCGTCCTAGCTGGTCAGATTTTCCCTATCGATCTTATTCCCATCGTTCTTGGAAGCTTCGACATCGTTATTGGGATGGATTGGTTATCTCAACATCAAGTAGAGATTCTTTGCAAGGAGAAGATCATTCGCATTCCTCGTTCTGGTAAAGAACCTTTAGTGATTCATGGCGACAAGAGTGGTGATGTGGTGGGCATCATTTCTTTCCTTAAGGCCCAGGAGTGTTTGCGAAAGGGCCACACTGCTATTTTAGCCCTCGTTACTGACACCTCAAAAAAAGAGAAGAAGATAGAAGATATTCCGATTGTATGTGACTTTCCTAAGGTATTTCCTGAGGAGTTACCAGGTCTACCGCCCCACCGTCAGGTTGAATTTCAGATCGAGCTAGCTCCTGGAGTAACACCAATAGCTCGAGCACCTTATCGTCTAGCTCCATCAGAACTCGAGGAACTATCCGCACAGTTACAAGAACTCTTGGAAAAGGGTTTCATACGTCCTAACTCTTCGCCCTGGGGAGCTCTAGTATTATTTGTGAAGAAGAAAGATGGTACCTTCAGAATGTGTATTGACTACCGCGAACTCAACAAGGTGACCGTGAAGAATGGCTATCCTCTTCCACGCATTGATGACTTGTTCGACCAGTTGCAAGGGTCGAGTTTCTACTCAAAGACTGACCTGAGGTCAGGCTACCATTAACTGAGAGTCCGAGACGAGGATATCTCTAAGACAGCATTTAGGACTCGTTATGGGCATTACGAGTTCCTGGTTATGCCTTTCGGATTGACGAATGCACTTGCGGTCTTCATGGATCTCATGAACCGAGTGTGCAAACCTTACCTGGATAAGTTTGTCATTGTTTTCATCGACGACATCCTAATCTATTCGAAGAGTCAGGAGGAACACGAGCAACACCTGAGGTTTATTTTGGAACTTCTTCTAACAGAGCAGCTGTATGCCAAATTCTCGAAATGTGACTTTTGGCTTCGCGAAGTCCACTTTCTAGGCCACGTGGTAAACAAGGATGGGATTCATGTTGATCCATCCAAGGTTGACTCGATCAAGAACTGGCCTGCACCCCGTACACCAACAGAAATCCGCCAATTCTTGGGTTTGGCGGGCTACTACAGGAGATTCATCAAAGATTTCTCCAAGATGGCGCAACCTCTCACCTCACTGACTCAGAAGGGTGTCACCTATCGTTGGGGTGATGCACAGGAATCTGCATTTCAGCACTTAAAGGATAGACTTTGTAGCGCACCAATTCTCTCATTGCCTGAAGGCACAGACGATTTTGTGGTTTATTGTAACGTGTCCATCCAAGGACTTGGTTGCGTGTTGATGCAACGTGACAAGGTCATTGCTTGCGCATCACGCCAGCTTAAGGTCCACGAAAGAAATTACACTACACACCATCTAGAGTTGGGAGCTGTTGTTTTCACACTTAAGATATGGAGACATTACCTGTACGGTACCAAGTGTACCATTTACACCGATCACAGGAGTCTCGAGCATATCTTCAAGCAAAAGGAGTTAAACATGCGACAACGTCGATGGGTCGAGCTCTTGAATGATTACGAATGCGCGATCAAGTACCATCCGGGCAAAGCCAATGTTGTGGCCGACGCCCTCAGTCGAAAGGATACTACACCTAAGCGAGTGCGTGCGTTACAACTGACCATCCAATCTAGCCTTCCTACTCAGATACGAGATGCTCAGGTTGAAGCATTGAAAGCGGAGAACATCAGGGTGGAGTCCCTATGAGGATCGAGGAAACGGTTAGAGCAAAAGGAAGACGACGCCTACTATGTAAACGGGCGCATCTGGGTTCCACTTTATGGAAATTTACGCGAACTGGTGATGGATGAAGCACATAAATCCCGTTACTTAGTACATCCTGGTTCGGATAAGATGTACCACGACCTAAAGACAACATACTGGTGGCCTAGCATGAAAGCCAACATAGCAACCTACGTCAGTAAGTGTTTGACTTGTGCGAGAGTCAAGATCGAAAATCAGAAACCATCAGGCCTACTCCAACAACAAGATATCCCGACATGGAAATAGGAGCAAATTTCCATGAATTTCGTTACTGGTGTGCCTAGATCTCAACGCGGAAATGACACTATTTGGGTGATAGTGGATCGATTGACTAAGTCTGCACACTTCTTGGCTATCAAAGAAACGCATAAGTTTTCTACTCTAGCATACGTATATCTGAAGGAAGTGGTTTCGAGGCACGGGGTACCAACCTCCATTATTTCCGATCATGATGCGCGTTTTACCTCTGAACTGTGGCAAGCAATGCACAAGTCCTTTGGCTCACGTTTAGACATGAGCACCGCTTATCATCCACAAAAAAATGGGCAGTCTGAGCGTACCATCCAAACCCTTGAAGACATGCTTCGAGCATGTGTAATCGATTTTGGCAATGGTTGGGAAAGACACCTCCCTTTGGTGGAGTTTTCGTATAACAACAGTTACCACAGCAGCATCCAGGCTGCTACGTTTGAGGCATTGTACGGGCGTAAATGCCGATCACCTCTTTGTTGGGCAGAGGTTGGCGACAGCCAGATCACAGGTCCAGAACTTGTCGTCGACACGAAAGAAAAGATTGCTCAGATACGACAGCGAATGGCGGCAGCTCGTGATCATCAGAAAAGTTACGCTGATAAGCGTAGTAAACCCCTAGGATTCCAGGTTAGGGACCGGGTTCTACTTAAAGTCTCACCTTGGAAAGGTGTAGTTCGTTTTGGCAAACGAGGCAAACTCAACCCGCGATATGTTGGACCTTTCGAAATCATTGAGAAAATTGGCAAGGTGGCCTACAAGCTGAATCTATCTGAAGAACTTAACGGAGTTCACAACGTTTTCCATGTTTCAAATCTGAGGAAGTGTCGGTCAGATGAGACCCTCATAGTTCCTCTCAAGGAGCTCACTATCGGCGATCAGCTGCGATTCGTCGAGGAACCAGTAGAGATTACTAACTGAGATATTAAGATTCTCAAGCGTAACAGAATACCTCTTGTTCGAGTTCGTTGGAACTCCCGTCGTGGCCCAGAGTTTACCTGGGAACGAGAAGACCAAATGAAACTCAAGTATCCCTAGTTGTTCAAGAACAATGAAACCACTACTGAGGCTGAAGCTACTGCAGAATTTCGGGACGAAATTCCAAACCAACGGGGGGATGATGTGACACCCCAGGAAAACACGCAACCTATCTAGCTTCCTCAGTAACCACGTGCTAAATTTCGGGATGAAATTTCTTTCAAGTTGGGGATAATGTGACAACTCGAGTTTCCAAGGTTTCTCCTCTATACATTACTTGTTTCAAACTGTGTTCTGTGGTTCGTTGCATTGAAACTGTGCACTATGATTTCTTTATAGGTTGTTTATGTGATATATGTTTTGTGTTATTAATAATCATTTATCTTACCACTTCCACTCCCTGTGCGACGAAAACCCCACCCGACGAAAACCCCTACCCGATGAAAACTCCCAGTTTTCGTCACCCTCATCATTTTCGTCGAAGCCCATTAAGGGCCCAGTTCAATTAAGTGTGTATATACTACGTGAACTGTTGCATTAGTGAAACGACTGGCCGAATAGAAAACCCTAGAGTTCTCCTTCTGTGCGACGGCAATCTTGTGTTCCCCGAAACCCTCTAGATCGATCAAGTTATTGTCTCGTTCATCGCAGTTAGTGTTAACCCTTATTTGATTGTTTGATTTAAATCGTCTTTTGGCCATCTGTTAGAAATCACTATTAACTATTGCTAGATAATGCTTGGATCATAACCAGAGGATGATTTTGATAATAATAGATCCATATGATTGACAGTTGTATGCATGAATGATGTTCGAGTAGGTTAGGATTTAATATGTAAATCACCATTATGGAGAAACTGTTGATGATTTGTATGAATGAAAACAATATTGTTTAGGCATGATGATTATTTGTCCTGATGACTGGATATCTTTCGGAGATAATGAACGATTAGGGTTTCTTATTATTATTGATTCGAATAAGTTGTTGATGTGGATGAATCTGCGAATTTGTTTGCATGTAATGGCCATTGTATATGCTAGATTGTTTAGGATTAATGTATGATTCTGTTATGATTGAATAATGATTTCAAACTGATTGTTTTGCTGACAACGACTAGGGTTTCTGTGTGATTAACTATTGTCACGACGTAACATATGTTTTTTGACGAAAACCATGCGCCGACGAAAACCCTTTCCCGACGAACTCCCATTCGACGAAATCCCAAGGGGAAAAAAACCTCATGTTTTCGTCGTGGCCTTTTCGTCGTAACCCTACGGCGACGAAAACCTCATGTTTTCGTCGTGACCTTTTTGTCATAACCCAATGTCGACGAAAACCTCAAGTGTTCGTCGTGAAGCTTATAGGGAACAGTATGATATTATCTTTATGGATACCACGTGTATGTTTGTAATTGTTTATATTATCTACTGTTAACGATGGTTGTTCATAAGTGGATTACACCCAATACACTTAACTGATAAACATGGTTATGGAACATACATGTAAACTTGGAATCTTGTATGGATTGATTAACTGTTTATGTGTTACTTGATAATAATTGCCCAAGCTCACCTTATGATGTTGGATTGCATGAGAATCATTACGAACATAAACTGATTGTGTATACGTGCATACTATAGGTTTTGACTGAATTGTTTGTGCACAAGTAATTGAGCATACCGAGCAAACCGATGTGAGTTCACACTTTCCACAAGGCATGGGATTCCCAAGGGTTGGGAATGGGTAAAGGATTTTGTGACACTCTGGGTTTTCCCGAGCAACCACCTTGTATTGAACTTGCGTGTACATAATATTAAATGAAAGTCGTGATTTATCTTGATGTGCTATGTGTCGATAATGTGTAAATATGATATACATAGTTATATATATAAATATATAGTAAGCCGAGACTATGAACCCGACTCGAGACCACTTGGTCTCGAGTAAGCAGTGAAACGATTGGGCCGGTTGGGCCATGCCGCTCGGAAACCCACTAGGGTGCACCAACTCGGTCCGGGTATAAAACCCACAAGAGTGGCCAACCTTGCCACTTTTCACCATTTGCAACATTTCCACACACACTCTCCTATACACTCTTTCCATCACTAAAACCCTAGAGCACCAACACCAAAAACCATCTTCTTCCTCTCTCGGATCCAACCGGCAACACTAGAACTCTTGGCTATTAAAGAAACAGACAAGTTCTCTACCTTAGCAGAGGTATACTTAAAGGAAGTGGTTTCGAAGGACGGGGTGCCGACCTCTATTATTTCCGATCGGGACGCGCGTTTTACTTCTCAGTTGTGGCAAGCTATGCACAAATCCTTTGGCTCACGTTTAGACATGAGCACCACTTATCATCCCCAAACGGATGGGCAGTCTGAACGCACCATCCAAACCCTTGAAGACATGCTTAGGGCATGTGTGATCGATTTTGGCAAGGGGTGGGAAAGGCACCTACCGTTAGTAGAATTCTCCTACAACAACAGCTACCACACCAGCATTCAGGCAGCACCCTTTGAGGCATTGTACGGTCGTAAATGCTGATCGCCTCTCTGCTGGGCGGAGGTTGGTGACAGCCAGATCACAGGTCCAGAACTTGTGGTAGACACTACGGAAAAGATTGCCCAGATTAGGCAACGCATGGCGGCAGCTCGTGACCGTCAGAATAGCTACGCTGATAAGGATAGGAAACCGCTAGAGTTCCAGGTTGGTGACCGGGCTCTACTTAAAGTCTCACCCTGGAATGGTGTGGTTCGTTTTGGAAAACGGGGCAAGCTTAATCCGCGATATGTCGGACCATTCGAAATTACCGAAAAGATCGGTAAGGTCGCTTACAGATTGAATCTGCCAGAAGAACTGAGTGATGTGCACAACGTCTTCCACGTGTCTAATCTGAAGAAGTGTCTGTCAGATGAAACACTCATCATTCCTTTCAAGGAACTAACTATTGACGAACAGCTACACTTTACTGAGGAACCGATTGAGATCACGGATCGAGAGATCAAAACCCTCAAACGTAGCCAGATACCTCTCGTACGAGTTCGATGGAACTCGCGCCGTGGCCCAGAGTTTACCTGGGAGCGGGAAGACCAGATGAAGCGCAAGTATCCCCAGTTGTTCCCAAATGAAACTCCCAGCGCTGAAGCTACAACCGAATTTCGGGACGAAATTCCAAACTAACGGGGGGATGATGTGACACCCGTTGAAACGTTCTCACTTACACTAGCTTGACAGTGACTGCCTTAACTTTCGGGACGAAAGTTCTTAAAACTTGGGGATAATGTGACACTCTGGGTTTTCCCGAGCAACCACCTTGTATTGAACTTGCGTGTATATAATATTAAATGAAAGTCGTGATTTATCTTGATGTGCTATGTGTCGATAATGTGTAAATATGATATACATAGTTATATATATAAATATATAGTAAGCGGAGACCATGAACCCGACTCGAGATCACTTGGTCTCGAGTAAGCAGTGAAACGATTGGGCCGGTTGGGCCATGCCGCTCGGAAACCCACTAGGGTGCACCAACTCGGTCTGGGTATAAAACCCTCAAGAGTGGCCAACCTTGCCACTTTTCACCATTTGCAACATTTCCACACACACTCTCCTACACACTTTTTCCATCACTAAAACCCTAGAGCACCAACACCAAAAACCATCTTCTTCCTCTCTCGGATCCAACCGGCAACACTAGAACTCTTGGCTATTAAAGAAACAGACAAGTTCTCTACCTTAGCAGAGGTATACTTAAAGGAAGTGGTTTCGAAGGACGGGGTGCCGACCTCTATTATTTCCGATCGGGACGCGCGTTTTACTTCTCAGTTGTGGCAAGCTATGCACAAATCCTTTGGCTCACGTTTAGACATGAGCACCACTTATCATCCCCAAACGGATGGGCAGTCTGAACGCACCATCCATACCCTTGAAGACATGCTTAGGGCATGTGTGATCGATTTTGGCAAGGGGTGGGAAAGGCACCTACCGTTAGTAGAATTCTCCTACAACAACAGCTACCACACCAGCATTCAGGCAGCACCCTTTGAGGCATTGTACGGTCGTAAATGCTGATCGCCTCTCTGCTGGGCGGAGGTTGGTGACAGCCAGATCACAGGTCCAGAACTTGTGGTAGACACTACGGAAAAGATTGCCCAGATTAGGCAACGCATGGTGGCAGCTCGTGACCGTCAGAAGAGCTACGCTGATAAGGATAGGAAACCGCTAGAGTTCCAGGTTGGTGACCGGGCTCTACTTAAAGTCTCACCCTGGAATGGTGTGGTTCGTTTTGGAAAACGGGGCAAGCTTAATCCGCGATATGTCGGACCATTTGAAATTACCGAAAAGATCGGTAAGGTCGCTTACAGATTGAATCTGCCAGAAGAACTGAGTGATGTGCACAACGTCTTCCACGTGTCTAATCTGAAGAAGTGTCTGTCAGATGAAACACTCATCATTCCTTTCAAGGAACTAACTATTGACGAACAGCTACACTTTACTGAGGAACCGATTGAGATCACGGATCGAGAGATCAAAACCCTCAAACGTAGCCAGATACCTCTCGTACGAGTTCGATGGAACTCGCGCCGTGGCCCAGAGTTTACCTGGGAGCGGGAAGACCAGATGAAGCGCAAGTATCCCCAGTTGTTCCCAAATGAAACTCCCAGCGCTGAAGCTACAACCGAATTTCGGGACGAAATTCCAAACTAACGGGGGGATGATGTGACACCCCGTTGAAACGTTCTCACTTACACTAGCTTGACAGTGACTGCCTTAACTTTCGGGACGAAAGTTCTTAAAACTTGGGGATAATGTGACACTCTGGGTTTTCCCGAGCAACCACCTTGTATTGAACTTGCGTGTACATAATATTAAATGAAAGTCGTGATTTATCTTGATGTGCTATGTGTCGATAATGTGTAAATATGATATACATAGTTATATATATAAATATATAGTAAGCCAAGACCATGAACCCGACTCGAGATCACTTGGTCTCGAGTAAGCAGTGAAACGATTGGGCCGGTTGGGCCATGCCGCTCGGAAACCCACTAGGGTGCACCAACTCGGTCTGGGTATAAAACCCACAAGAGTGGCCAACCTTGCCACTTTTCACCATTTGCAACATTTCCACACACACTCTCCTACACACTCTTTCCATCACTAAAACCCTAGAGCACCAACACCAAAAACCATCTTCTTCCTCTCTCGGATCCAACCGGCAACACTAGAACTCTTGGCTATTAAAGAAACAGACAAGTTCTCTACCTTAGCAGAGGTATACTTAAAGGAAGTGGTTTCGAAGGACGGGGTGCCGACCTCTATTATTTCTGATCGGGACGCGCGTTTTACTTCTCAGTTGTGGCAAGCTATGCACAAATCCTTTGGCTCACGTTTAGACATGAGCACCACTTATCATCCCCAAACGGATGGGCAGTCTGAACGCACCATCCAAACCCTTGAAGACATGCTTAGGGCATGTGTGATCGATTTTGGCAAGGGGTGGGAAAGGCACCTACCGTTAGTAGAATTCTCCTACAACAACAGCTACCACACCAGCATTCAGGCAGCACCCTTTGAGGCATTGTACGGTCGTAAATGCTGATCGCCTCTCTGCTGGGCGGAGGTTGGTGACAGCCAGATCACAGGTCCAGAACTTGTGGTAGACACTACGGAAAAGATTGCCCAGATTAGGCAACGCGTGGCGGCAGCTCATGACCGTCAGAAGAGCTACGCTGATAAGGATAGGAAACCGCTAGAGTTCCAGGTTGGTGACCGGGCTCTACTTAAAGTCTCACCCTGGAATGGTGTGGTTCATTTTGGAAAACGGGGCAAGCTTAATCCGCGATATGTCGGACCATTCGAAATTACCGAAAAGATCGGTAAGGTCGCTTACAGATTGAATCTGCCAGAAGAACTGAGTGATGTGCACAACGTCTTCCACGTGTCTAATCTGAAGAAGTGTCTGTCAGATGAAACACTCATCATTCCTTTCAAGGAACTAACTATTGACGAACAGCTACACTTTACTGAGGAACCGATTGAGATCACGGATCGAGAGATCAAAACCCTCAAACGTAGCCAGATACCTCTCGTACGAGTTCGATGGAACTCGCGCCGTGGCCCAGAGTTTACCTGGGAGCGGGAAGACCAGATGAAGCGCAAGTATCCCCAGTTGTTCCCAAATGAAACTCCCAGCGCTGAAGCTACAACCGAATTTCGGGACGAAATTCCAAACTAACGGGGGGATGATGTGACACCCCGTTGAAACGTTCTCACTTACACTAGCTTGACAGTGACTGCCTTAACTTTCGGGACGAAAGTTCTTAAAACTTGGGGATAATGTGACACTCTGGGTTTTCCCGAGCAACCACCTTGTATTGAACTTGCGTGTACATAATATTAAATGAAAGTCGTGATTTATCTTGATGTGCTATGTGTCGATAATGTGTAAATATGATATACATAGTTATATATATAAATATATAGTAAGCCGAGACCATGAACCCGACTCGAGATCACTTGGTCTCGAGTAAGCAGTGAAACGATTGGGCCGGTTGGGCCATGCCGCTCGGAAACCCACTAGGGTGCACCAACTCGGTCTGGGTATAAAACCCACAAGAGTGGCCAACCTTGCCACTTTTCACCATTTGCAACATTTCCACACACACTCTCCTACACACTCTTTCCATCACTAAAACCCTAGAGCACCAACACCAAAAACCATCTTCTTCCTCTCTCGGATCCAACCGGCAACACTAGAACTCTTGGCTATTAAAGAAACAGACAAGTTCTCTACCTTAGCAGAGGTATACTTAAAGGAAGTGGTTTCGAAGGACCGGGTGCCGACCTCTATTATTTCCGATCGGGACGCGCGTTTTACTTCTCAGTTGTGGTAAGCTATGCACAAATCCTTTGGCTCACGTTTAGACATGAGCACCACTTATCATCCCCAAACGGATGGGCAGTCTGAACGTACCATCCAAACCCTTGAAGACATGCTTAGGGCATGTGTGATCGATTTTGGCAAGGGGTGGGAAAGGCACCTACCGTTAGTAGAATTCTCCTACAACAACAGCTACCACACCAGCATTCAGGCAGCACCCTTTGAGGCATTGTACGGTCGTAAATGCCGATCGCCTCTCTGCTGGGCGGAGGTTGGTGACAGCCAGATCACAGGTCCAGAACTTGTGGTAGACACTACGGAAAAGATTGCCCAGATTAGGCAACGCATGGCGGCAGCTCGTGACCGTCAGAAGAGCTACGCTGATAAGGATAGGAAACCGCTAGAGTTCCAGGTTGGTGACCGGGCTCTACTTAAAGTCTCACCCTGGAATGGTGTGGTTCGTTTTGGAAAACGGGGCAAGTTTAATCCGCGATATGTCGGACCATTCGAAATTACCGAAAAGATCGGTAAGGTCGCTTACAGATTGAATCTGCCAGAAGAACTGAGTGATGTGCACAACGTCTTCCACGTGTCTAATCTGAAGAAGTGTCTGTCAGATGAAACACTCATCATTCCTTTCAAGGAACTAACTATTGACGAACAGCTACACTTTACTGAGGAACCGATTGAGATCACGGATCGAGAGATCAAAACCCTCAAACGTAGCCAGATACCTCTCGTACGAGTTCGATGGAACTCGCGCCGTGGCCCAGAGTTTACCTTGGAGCGGGAAGACCAGATGAAGCGCAAGTATCCCCAGTTGTTCCCAAATGAAACTCCCAGCGCTGAAGCTACAACCGAATTTCGGGACGAAATTCCAAACTAACGGGGGGATGATGTGACACCCCGTTGAAACGTTCTCACTTACACTAGCTTGACAGTGACTGCCTTAACTTTCGGGACGAAAGTTCTTAAAACTTGGGGATAATGTGACACTCTGGGTTTTCCCGAGCAACCACCTTGTATTGAACTTGCGTGTACATAATATTAAATGAAAGTCGTGATTTATCTTGATGTGCTATGTGTCGATAATGTGTAAATATGATATACATAGTTATATATATAAATATATAGTAAGCCGAGACCATGAACCCGACTCGAGATCACTTGGTCTCGAGTAAGCAGTGAAACGATTGGGCCGGTTGGGCCATGCCGCTCGGAAACCCACTAGGGTGCACCAACTCGGTCTGGGTATAAAACCCACAAGAGTGGCCAACCTTGCCACTTTTCACCATTTGCAACATTTCCACACACACTCTCCTACACACTCTTTCCATCACTAAAACCCTAGAGCACCAACACCAAAAACCATCTTCTTCCTCTCTCGGATCCAACCGGCAACACTAGAACTCTTGGCTATTAAAGAAACAGACAAGTTCTCTACCTTAGCAGAGGTATACTTAAAGGAAGTGGTTTCGAAGGACGGGGTGCCGACCTCTATTATTTCCGATCGGGACGCGCGTTTTACTTCTCAGTTGTGGCAAGCTATGCACAAATCCTTTGGCTCACGTTTAGACATGAGCACCACTTATCATCCCCAAACGGATGGGCAGTCTGAACGCACCATCCAAACCCTTGAAGACATGCTTAGGGCATGTGTGATCGATTTTGGCAAGGGGTGGGAAAGGCACCTACCGTTAGTAGAATTCTCCTACAACAACAGCTACCACACCAGCATTCAGGCAGCACCCTTTGAGGCATTGTACGGTCGTAAATGCCGATCGCCTCTCTGCTGGGCGGAGGTTGGTGACAGCCAGATCACAGGTCCAGAACTTATGGTAGACACTACGGAAAAGATTGCCCAGATTAGGCAACGCATGGCGGCAGCTCGTGACCGTCAGAATAGCTACGCTGATAAGGATAGGAAACCGCTAGAGTTCCAGGTTGGTGACCGGGCTCTACTTAAAGTCTCACCCTGGAATGGTGTGGTTCATTTTGGAAAACGGGGCAAGCTTAATCCGCGATATGTCGGACCATTCAAAATTACCGAAAAGATCGGTAAGGTCGCTTACAGATTGAATCTGCCAGAAGAACTGAGTGATGTGCACAACGTCTTCCACGTGTCTAATCTGAAGAAGTGTCTGTCAGATGAAACACTCATCATTCCTTTCAAGGAACTAACTATTGACGAACAGCTACACTTTACTGAGGAACCGATTGAGATCACGGATCGAGAGATCAAAACCCTCAAACGTAGCCAGATACCTCTCGTACGAGTTCGATGGAACTCGCGCAGTGGCCCAGAGTTTACCTGGGAGCGGGAAGACCAGATGAAGCGCAAGTATCCCCAGTTGTTCCCAAATGAAACTCCCAGCGCTGAAGCTACAACCGAATTTCGGGACGAAATTCCAAACTAACGTGGGGATGATCTGACACCCCGTTGAAACGTTCTCACTTACACTAGCTTGACAGTGACTGCCTTAACTTTCGGGACGAAAGTTCTTAAAACTTGGGGATAATGTGACACTCTGGGTTTTCCCGAGCAACCACGTTGTATTGAACTTGCGTGTACATAATATTAAATGAAAGTCGTGATTTATCTTGATGTGCTATGTGTCGATAATGTGTAAATATGATATACATAGTTATATATATAAATATATAGTAAGCCGAGACCATGAACCCGACTCGAGATCACTTGGTCTCGAGTAAGCAGTGAAACGATTGGGCCGGTTGGGCCATGCCGCTCGGAAACCCACTAGGGTGCACCAACTCGGTCTGGGTATAAAACCCACAAGAGTGGCCAACCTTGCCACTTTTCACCATTTGCAACATTTCCACACACACTCTCCTACACACTCTTTCCATCACTAAAACCCTAGAGCACCAACACCAAAAACCATCTTCTTCCTCTCTCGGATCCAACCGGCAACACTAGAACTCTCGGTTCAAGCTTGGAATCATCATTTGGAAGCCCGTTCATCGATCCTCCATACCCTCACACCTTGGAACACAACCGGTTAGTGTTTTAATGCGTGTTAGAAATTATGTGGGCTTAATGAATAAGATACATGATTAGTTTAGAGGTCTTTTTGCATGATCTTTGTATGATTAGTGAGTGTGTAATGGCTAAGTGATGAATAATGTGTGTGAACTATTGTATGATAATGTTTTGCTGAGATGTTTTGAATGGTAAATGATTAATAGCTTAGGATGATTTTTGCTATCCGATTCATGTTAGATATTTTAGGACAAAGGTGTGTTTGATGAGATGATGCAAGATTTACTTGATCCTTGATCACAACATTTCATGCTTGAATGATCTCATGAAGAACATTATGAATGTGTGTTAAATATGATATGAACATATGATGAACATATGATGAACAAATGTTGAATATGATGAACAATGTTGAATATGTGATGTTTGATCTGATTTAATTAGAATTTAGACAAGAAAACATGTTTATGAAATCCAATTGGATAGTACACAATTACATGAAATTGCAATTCTATTGGTTAGTACATCAGGAGTTCTAGAAGAACTTCATGTGCACGTATCCGGGGTTGCGAGTCGAGACCCCCGGTTGCGACTCGAGACCAACACGTGACAACTCGAGACCACAGCAATTACGACTCGAGACCTTGACCAAACAACTCAATCAAGGCAGACTTCAAGGACTCAAGACCGGCAAGGTCTCGACTTGAGACTTCATGATCTCGACTCGAGACTGGACTCGAGACCTCCGAGGTTGCGACCCATGTCGGCATTACTCGAGATCTCATGGTTGCGACTCGAGACCGCACGTTCTCGAGTCGAGACCACCTTGTCTCGAATGGGCTGCTTGTCTCCGTTATTGGGCCGAAAGTGTGTGGACTGTGCATATGACACTTATGATTTGTATGTTAGGTGTTGACGGTTACTGTTTAACTGCTTACGTATTAGAACAGGCTCGATAACTTGCTGGATATTTATATGTTATGCATGCAATGTGTTAGTTATGTGTAGAATATACGTGATCTTCCTGTACCCAAACCTGACCTATACTGGTAACCATGTTAGGACGTGGTGACCAACGTACTTGACCAAGTAAACGGTCTGCCGAGCAACCCAAGGTGAGTTCACAACTATTAAAGCATGCGTTCCCGGTGGTTTTGGGAAACGGAAACTTAAACAACGCTATCCCCGCGTAAGGGATGCAAACCTACTTTTCTTCCCCTTAAATGGGACTCTTAGTTAATTATTGTTTATACGGTAATGCAACAAGCAACACTAAACGAAACTCTATCATTAAGTCCCTACTATTTAATACCGATTAGTCGCCAGGGCCTGGCGAACGAGTTATTAGTTAATAGCGCTATTTAGGTGTAACTAGCCTCACACCGACCCTTGTTACTTGGAACGGGAGTGAACTAATGTACTCTGGCAAACCGTCAATGATGATAGAACATTGACAAACGGGGCACTACGGAAACGTACGGTTAAGTAAGTATTCGGTATTGTAAAACAGTTTAGTCACTTACTTATGGGGTAGCTCCCCATCGCATGTATAAACAGATAAATTAACTGGTGAAACAAGTTTTTGGTAGTTAAAAACTGGACAACTCGTGAACTCGCCAACATTTTTGTTGATACCCTACTGCATGCTTTGCAGGTACCTAGTGACTCAGGAGCTTGCAGCTTGGGAATGTGTAGTGGTCGTCTAACTCATGTGTTGGGTTTTAAATAAACTTGAACTATGAACTTTGTCTTGAAACTGTTTGGTTTATACTTCCGCTGTTTACTTAAGCTGTTATTCGAACTTAAACTTTTATAAACTTCGAACTATGATGTTTACTAACTATTGTGGTTGGTGAACATTTCTACTATGGGCCAATGCTCAGTATAATTGGTGGCTGGATCCTGGTCAGTCACGCCTCCAAGCGGTGGTATTCCGCACGTGGATTTTGGGGGTGTGACAGATTGGTATCAGAGCCATTGGTTATAGTGAACTTGGTTTTAAAAAGAAAGTCTTTTTGAGAAAAAACAGACTATAACCCGTGACTCGTGATGACACTACACTCCAAGGGCAAGACTCAACATATTAGACCTCATAGCTCGGACTTGTGTTTACTTGCTTGTTTATCTTATGTTGACTGCTCTACTATACATACTAGTGTGCCTAATTAGATAGATACACATCCTTCTTTTACCTCTTTCTCGCTACGTTACAACATCACACTCATACTGTGTTTTCTGGCTATGAAGACAATGAGTGGACGCGGAAGAGGAAACGTTAACATGACTCAGGCTCAGTTCACTAACTTGCTCAACACGGTGGCTGCAGCTTTCGCAGCTCACCCTGGAGGTAAACTCGTTACTTTAGGATGTTTAGATCCTACCCCCACATCGTCTTTTCACCTCTAAGGCTATTCGCTTCACTTCTCACGACAGGTCAGCCTGCGCCTGCGCAGCCACGTGTTTGTACTTTCAAAACCTTCATGGATGGCAAGCCTCTCCCTTTCAATGGCACTGAGGGTGCCATAGGCCTACTGCACTGGATTGAAAAGGCCGAAGCTGTCTTTGCTGTCTGCGAGTGTCCCCCTGCTAGCTGGGTAAAGTTCGCGACTGGTACGCTTGAAGGAAACGCGCTTTCATGGTGGAAAGCATAGATTCAGATGCTTGGTCTGGAAACTGCTAATGCTACTGCGTGGGAAGATTTCAAGGACATGATCAAATAGGAGTACTGTCACAGGGATGACATCCACAAACTCGAAAACGAATACTATGAGCTCAAGATGGTTGGATCAGAGATTGAGACCTACACCAAGCAGTCCAACGAGTATGCTGCACTTTGCCCAAACATGTCCCGACCTATGTATCGAAGGATCGAATTGTACATCAAAGGTCTGGTCCCAGAGATCCGGAGCCATGTAACCTCAGCCAACCTCAATACCATACAGCCCGTGGTCCGTCTTGCTCATAAACTCACCAATCAGGCTGTGGAGGAGGGCAAGCTGCCCAAAAGGATCAGTGCTACTGCCGGAACTTCTAGCGATAACAAACGAAAGTGGGATGAAAATCAGGGTAAGGATGCTAACCCCACTCAGGCCTCAGTTCAGCAAAGGAAGACTGAAAACAACAAAGGCCCTCAGCAACAGGGTGGCTATCGAGGAAACCACCCCAAGTGTAACAAATGTAACCGACACCACAATGGGCCATGTAGCAAAGGTCAGTGTCTGCGATGCAACAAGATGGGGTATGAAGCCAAAGACTGCAGGAGCCAGTTCCCAGCTAGGCAGAATCAGCATCAACCACAGCAACAGCAGCAGCAAGGAAACAACCGTGAATGCTACAAATATGGGGCAATAGGGCACATGCGAAAGGATTGCCCTCAGCTGAACCAGAATCGCAACAACAATAATCGAGGTGCTGGAAACAACGACAACAACCAGGGAGCTGGAAACAATGCAAGGGCATTCGTGATTGGGGCTGCTGAAGCAAGGAACGACCCTAACGTGGTGGCGGGTAAGTTCCTACTTAATGATCGTTATGTTTCCATATTATTTGATTCCGGAGCAGATGCTAGTTATGTATCCCTATGTATTAGTAAGAAGCTTAAGTCCACTCTTACGCCGCTAAGCTCTAAGCACATCGTTGAAATAGCTAATGGTAGAAACCTCGAGGCCTCACACGTTATTCGTAACTGCAAACTAGAATTGTCTGGTCAGACCTTCCGTATCGATCTCTTCCCCATCATTCTCGGAAGCTTCGACGTCGTTATTGGTATGGATTGGTTATCCAAGCATCGAGCTGAAATCCTCTGCCAAGAGAAAGCTATTCGTATTCCCCGTCCTCCTGGCAAGCCCCTTATAGTTCAAGGCGACAAAAGCGGAGAAGTCACAGGCATCATTTCATTCTTAAAAGCCTAGAAGTGTTTACGAAAGGGGCACACCGCTATCTTAGCACTTGTTGCCGACATGCAAAAAAAGGAAAGCAGGATTGAAGGTTTTCCTGTTGTACGCGACTATCCTGAAGTATTTCCTGAAGAACTACTTAGACTCCCTCCTCACCGTCAGGTCGAATTTCGAATCGAGCTAGCTCCCGGAGCAGCACCTATAGCTCGTGCACCTTATCGTCTAGCTCCCGCAGAACTCAAGGAACTTTCTACTCAACTACAAGAACTCTTGGACAAAGGTTTTATCCGTCCTAGCTCATCACCCTGGGGAGCCCCAGTGCTCTTTGTCAAAAAGAAGGATGGCACATTCCGAATGTGCATTGATTACCGCGAACTGAACAAGGTTACCATCAAGAACCGTTATCCACTTCTCCGTATCGACGACCTGTTCGACCAGCTGCAAGGGTCGAGCTATTATTCCAAGATCGATCTGCGATCGGGTTATCACCAGCTGAGAGTCCGCGATGAGGACGTCTCTAAGACGGCTTTCAGAACCCGCTATGGTCACTACGAATTCCTTGTTATGCCTTTTGGAATGACCAACGCACCTGCGATCTTCATGGATCTAATGAACCGAGTGTGCAAACCCTACCTCGACAAGTTCATGATTGTGTTTATTGACGACATCCTAATTTACTCGAAGAGTCAAGAGGAGCATGAACAACACCTGCGTCTTATTCTCGAACTCCTTCGCAATGAGCAACTGTACGCCAAATTCTCGAAATGTGATTTCTGGCTTAGAGAAGTCCATTTCCTTGGGCACATAGTCAATCAGGATGGGATTCACGTCGACCCCGCTAAGATCGAATCCATTAAGAACTGGTCTATACCTAAGACTCCGACCGAAGTTCGCCAATTCTTGGGATTGGCAGGATACTATCGAAGATTTATCAAGGGATTCTCTAAGATCACTCAACCACTTACGACCCTCACCCAGAAGGGTGTTGCTTATAGTTGGAATGATGCTCAGGAATCTGCCTTTCAGGAACTAAAGAAGAACCTCTGCAGTGCTCCTATTCTTTCCTTACCTGAAGGTACCGACGACTTCGTTGTTTACTGCGACGCTTCCATTCAAGGACTTGGTTGCTTGTTGATGCAACGCGAGAGGGTTATTTCTTACGCTTCGCGACAGCTCAAGATCCACAAACGGAACTACACGACACATGACTTAGAATTCGGAGCTTTGGTCTTCGCGCTCAAGATTTGGAGACATTACTTGTACGGTACCAAGTGCACGATTTACACTGATCACACGAGTCTCCACCACATAATGGAACAAAAGGAGTTGAATATGCGGTAACGCCGATGGGTCGAACTCCTAAATGACTACGAGTGTGCGATTAAATACCATCCAGGCAAGGGTAATGTGGTGGCAGATGCCCTCAGCAGGAAGGAAACCAAACCTAAGCGTGTTCGTGCCTTACAGCTCACCATCCACTCGAACCTCCCTAAACAAATCCAAAACGCTCAGGTCGAAGCGTTGAAAGTCGAGAACGTCAGGGCTGAGTCCCTGCGAGGATCAAGAAAATGGCTAGAACAAAAAGAAGATGGTGCTTACTACGTAAACGAGCGTATATGGGTCCCACTTTATGGAAATTTGCACGAGCTTGTAATGGATGAAGCCCACAAGTCCCGTTACTCAGTACATCCTGGTTCGGATAAGATGTACCACGACTTAAAGACCACATACTGGTGGCCTAGCATGAAGGCCCACCTAGCAACCTATGTCAGAAAATGTTTGACTTGTGCAAGAGTCAAGGCTGAGTATCAGAAACCATCGGGCCTACTCCAACAACCAGAGATCCCACAGTGGAAATGGGAGCAAATTTCCATGGATTTTGTTACTGGCTTGCCTAGGTCTCAACGCGGAAATAACACCATTTGGGTGATAGTGGATCGATTAACTAAATCTGACGACTTTTTGGCTATTAAAGAAACAGACAAGTACTCTACCTTAGCAGAGGTATACTTAAAGGAAGTGGTTTCGAAGCACGGGGTGCCGACCTCTATTATTTCCGATCGGGACGCGCGTTTTACTTCTGAGTTGTGGCAAGCTATGCACAAATCCTTTGGCTCACGTTTAGACATGAGCACCGCTTATCATCCCCAAACGGATGGGCAGTCTGAACGCACCATCCAAACCCTTGAAGACATGCTTAGGGCATGTGTGATCGATTTTGGCAAGGGGTGGGAAAGGCACCTACCGTTAGTAGAATTCTCCTACAACAACAGCTACCACACCAGCATTCAGGCAGCACCCTTTGAGGCATTGTACGGTCGTAAATGCCGATCGCCTCTCTGCTGGGCGGAGGTTGGTGACAGCCAGATCACAGGTCCAGAACTTGTGGTAGACACTACGGAAAAGATTGCCCAGATTAGGCAACGCATGGCGGCAGCTCGTGACCGTCAGAAGAGCTACGCTGATAAGGATAGGAAACCGCTAGAGTTCCAGGTTGGTGACCGGGCTCTACTTAAAGTCTCACCCTGGAAGGGTGTGGTTCGTTTTGGAAAACGGGGCAAGCTTAATCCGCGATATGTCGGACCATTCGAAATTACCGAAAAGATCGGTAAGGTCGCTTACAGATTGAATCTGCCTGAAGAACTGAGTGATGTGCACAACGTCTTCCACGTGTCTAATCTGGAGAAGTGTCTGTCAGATGAAACACTCATCATTCCTTTCAAGGAACTAACTATTGACGAACAGCTACACTTTACTGAGGAACCGATTGAGATCACGGATCGAGAGATCAAAACCCTCAAACGTAGCCAGATACCTCTCGTACGAGTTCGTTGGAACTCGCGCCGTGGCCCAGAGTTTACCTGGGAGCGGGAAGACCAGATGAAGCGCAAGTATCCCCAGTTGTTCCCAAATGAAACTCCCAGCGCTGAAGCTACAACCGAATTTCGGGACGAAATTCCAAACTAACGGGGGGATGATGTGACACCCCGTTGAAACGTTCTCACTTACACTAGCGTGACAGTGACTGCCTTAACTTTCGGGACGAAAGTTCTTAAAACTTGGGGATAATGTGACACTCTGGGTTTTCCCGAGCAACCACCTTGTATTGAACTTGCGTGTACATAATATTAAATGAAAGTCGTGATTTATCTTGATGTGCTATGTGTCGATAATGTGTAAATATGATATACATAGTTATATATATAAATATATAGTAAGCCGAGACCATGAACCCGACTCAAGACCACTTGGTCTCGAGTAAGCAGTGAAACGATTGGGCCGGTTGGGCCATGCCGCTCGGAAACCCACTAGGGTGAACCAACTTGGTCTGGGTATAAAACCCACAAGAGTGGCCAACCTTGCCACTTTTCACCATTTGCAACATTTCCACACACACTCTCCTACACACTCTTTCCATCACTAAAACCCTAGAGCACCAACACCAAAAACCATCTTCTTCCTCTCTTGGATCCAACCGGCAACACTAGAACTCTCGGTTCAAGCTTGGAATCATCATTTGGAAGCCCGTTCATCGATCCTCCATACCCTCACACCTTGGAACACAACTGGTTAGTGTTTTAATGTGTGTTAGAAACTATGTGGCCTTAATGAATAAAATACATGATTAGTTTAGAGGTCTTTTTGCATGATCTTTGTATGATTAGTGAGTTTGTAATGGCTAAGTGATGAATAATGTGTGTGAACTATTGTATGATAATGTTTTGCTAAGATGTTTTGAATGGTAAATGATTAATAGCTTAGGATGATTTTTGCTATCCGATTCATGTTAGATATTTTAGGACAAAGGTGTGTTTGATGAGATGATGCAAGATTTACTTGATCCTTGATCACAACATTTCATGCTTGAATGATCTCATGAGGAACATTATGAATATGTGTTAAATATGATATGAACATATGATGAACAAATGTTGAATATGATGAACAATGTTGAATATGATGAACAATGTTGAATATGAGATAAACATTTGAATATGTGATGTTTGATCTGATTTAATTAGAATTTAGACAAGAAAACATGTTTATGAAATCCTATTGGATAGTACACAATTACATGAAATTGCAATTCTATTGGTTAGTACATCAGGAGTTCTAGAAGAACTTCATGTGCACGTATCCGGGGTTGCGAGTCGAGACCCCCGGTTGCGACTCGAGACCAACACGTGACAACTCGAGACCACAGCAATTGCGACTCGAGACCTTGACCAAACAACTCAATCAAGGCAGACTTCAAGGACTCGGGACCGGCAAGGTCTCGACATGAGACTTCATGATCTCGACTCGAGACTGGACTCGAGACCTCCGAGGTTGCGACTCATGCCGGCATTACTCGAGATCTCATGGTTGCGACTCGAGATCGCACGTTCACGAGTCGAGACCACCTTGTCTCGAATGGGCTGCTTGTCTCCGTTATTGGGCCGAAAGTGTGTGGACTGTGCATACCGTTTTATTTGGACTCTGTGATGCTGTTAACTGTTAGTATGATTGGATAGGCCCAATAACACTTATGATTTGTATGTTAGGTGTTGACGGTTACTGTTTAACTGCTTACGTATTAGAACAGCTCGATAACTTTCTGGATATTTATATGTTATGCATGCAATGTGTTAGCTATGTGTAGAATATACGTGATCTTCCTGTACCCAAACCTGACCTATACTGGTAACCATGTTAGGACGTGGTAACCAACGTACTTGACCAAGTAAATGGTCTGCCGAGCAACCCAAGGTGAGTTCACAACTATTAAAGCATGCGTTCCCGGTGGTTTTGGGAAACGGAAACTTAAACAACGCTATCCCCGCGTAAGGGATGCAAACCTACTTTTCTTCCCCTTAAATGGGACTCTTAGTTAATTATTGTTTATACGGTAATGCAACAAGCAACACTAAACGAAACTCTATCATTAAGTCCCTACCATTTAATACCGATTAGTCGCCGGGGCCTGGCGAACGGGTTATTAGTTAATAGCGCTATTTAGGTGTAACCAGCCTCACACCGACCCCTGTTACTGGGAACGGGAGTGAACTAATGTACTCTGGCAAACCGTCAATGATGATAGAACATTGACAAATGGGGCACTACGGAAACGTACGGTTAAGTAAGTATTCGGTATTGTAAAACAGTTTAGTCGCTTACTTATGGGGTAGCTCCCCATCGCATGTATAAACAGATAAATTAACTGGTGAAACAAGTTTTTGGTAATTAAAAACTGGACAACTCGTGAACTCGCCAACATTTTTGTTAATATCCTACTGCATGCTTTGCAGGTACCCAGTGACTCAGGAGCTTGCAGCTTGGGAATGTGTAGTGGTCGTCTAACCCATCTGTTGGGTTTTAAATAAACTTGAACTATGAACTTTGTCTTGAAACTGTTTGGTTTATACTTCCGCTGTTTACTTAAGCTGTTATTCGATTTTAAACTTTTATAAACTTCGAACTATGATGTTTACTAACTATTGTGGTTGGTGAACATTTCTACTATGGGCCAATGCTCAGTATAATTGGTGGCTGGATCCTGGTCAGTCACGCCTCCAAGCGGTGGTATTTCGCACGTGGATTTTGGGGGTGTGACAGATTTAAACTGAAACTGCGTGATCTCCTGGTTTGGAACACGTACACACCCTCTTTATTGAAGGGTGACAACATGGATAAGGATTCGATTGGAACCTGCGTAATCTCCTAGTTTGGGGATTACGTACACACCCTCTTTATTGAAGGGTGACAACACGGATACTAGACCAAAATCTCTATCATGAAGTCCCTCCTTTGATATCAACTTAATCACCGGGCCAATGGCGAGCGGGTCATTAGTTAGATAGCGCTATTTAGGTTTGACAAGCCTCACACCGTGCCGCAGAGGACGTGCGTGAACTAATGGATCTGAGCACTAGTCAATGATGATAGACATTGACGTCAGGGCACCAACTTACTTTAGTCAGTAGTCGATATGGTAACGGGTCTAGTGGTTTACATGGGGAAGCCCCCACTGGTTATGGATATGTTTGGGAAACAGGGAAAACTGGTTAACTTATGACTTACAAATGAACTCATGGTTTTTTTTAAACAACTTATAAATGAACACCAACTGTGAACTCGCTCAACTTTGTTGTTGACTCGTTGTTACATGCCTTGCAGGTCGTTAGATGCTTAAGGAGCTTGCACGAGGAGGAGAGGTCGTTGTGGGATATGGACTGTTATGTCCCGTGCTTAACATTTGAACTTTAAACTATGTTTTGGTTATATAAACATTGCTATGCTTCCGCTGATTTCTTAAATATGTTTGGTTTCTTTTGAACACTAATTATATTGGGTTTGGTTTTATTTACTGAATTGCATTGTTCAATATGATTGGTAGCTGGATCCTGGTCAGTCACGCCTCCATGCGGTGATACTCCGCTTGTGGATTTTGGGGGTGTGACAAAGTTGGTATCAGAGCCGAGGTTTGAGGGATTCAAGTACTAGAGTTAAAATGCTTGAACTCAAACCGAAAGCTCGTATGAAGGTGTTCGTTCCGAAGCGCTGAGGCAGTAAGTAAATTGTAAATTTGATTTTTCTTATAGTTAGAAATGTAAAGGGATTTATAGGTTATTTTCTCGTAAACCGAATTTTAAGGTGAACGACGATGCTAAATGGGTCCGCATTTAAATTACGGACACGTAGGAAAAAGAATTTCGTAAAACGGATTAGTAGAACTAAAGATATGAGGTTTTAAAGTTAGAGTTTTAGAAAAGTTGGAGCTGGGCAAATGCAGCAACACAGAACCAAACATTCTGTTAAAAATGGGGTGTCGCGTCACGCGACACTCACCCAGTTTCATCATCGCGTCACGCGACCGTGGTCGCGGCCCGTGACAAACGAGGCGGCAATTCTTCGCGGCCCGCGAGAGCTACAAACGCAGGCAAATTTTTTTTAATTTTTTTTTTTTTTTTTTTTGCTGTTTTGATTAGGGGACTTGTTTTCACCAGTTCCTAAAACCTATCCCGTAACCTCATCGGGACCCTGAAAAGTGATAAGGACAGATAAGAAGTCATGTGGCTCGAATTGTGCAATGATAATATGTCTCGGGAACATAAAACCTCGGAAAGAAGGATAAGAATGTATGTAATAATAAGTCCTTTGACTTATTGACGGCACGTAGATGATTCATGATCGTATTGATCATTTTATGGAATGAACAGAAGGAAAGTCATGAAATTCAGAATGTTAGAATGAATTAAGTATGTTGAAAGAGGGATGATAAAAGTATGCGTAAGAATGAAATTTTAAATTGAATAAGTAAGGAATGGTATTGATCTATAATGTTTTTGTAAATGCAGACGGGAACGTGTGATTAATATAAGAAGTATATGACATACATGAGACCATGATAATTATCACAAGTATGTCTGGTAGAGTCGGGAAGTAGGTTGACGTGTGATAAAAGGAGTTGTGAGACTCTTAAGAAAATGAGAGTATTCTATAAGAACGAAAGGTACGAATGAAAAAGTTGAATCGTAGTTGATATACAGAATAAACTTACAAGAATGGAACATAATAGTGAAATGTAAAATCCGTGACCAAATACAGATCGAACATATAAGAGCCATAAGTAAGAATGAAAAAACTTGAATCCATAAGTATCTGTGAACCAAACACGTAAGAACAAAAGGTCGAATCCATAAACAAAGTGGGAATGAGTAAGTGTGAAGGAAGGAATATGTTTCTTCATCCTACTAAGGTAGGTATAAATCTTGTAAGTAAGTGGTGTTAGTAGCCTTGTCAAGTCAGGATGGTCACTTGACTAACATGATGTATATATATACATATGATGCACTTACGAACAAGCGAGGGATAGGTTGTGTTTAAAAAAAAAGAATAAAATTAACCTATCTAGAAATGTATTGACAGTTTGACCTTATTGGAGTCGAATGGGTTACTTGGGTAAGTGTAAGACCAATGACAATATGATGGCAAGGGAGATAAATCTAATTGTCACATAAACAAAATTTCGTAAGAAACATATTAGAAGTCAACTCATGTTAGTCGGGGTGAATGACGGGCTATGACCCGGAGAATGGCGTAAGTATGGATAAGGAAGAAAAAGTTATCCGCAAACTTTTAAAACGATGAAATGATGTTTTATTAATATGTTTGAATTGAAAGTAAGTACAACACATGATCCAATATATGCATAAAATAAGTAATAGGTGGCAAATTGATATTGAGGAGTAAAACTGCAAAATTGGCATATAATTGATAAAACGCAAGAGTAGTACGTAAGAAACGAAGTGTGTAAGGTAGTATACCAAATAAATGAGAAATTTGTGAAAGAATTATAGGTGAGTTAACACCGAATACAATGAATATCTGAATGAAGATAGTATGATAAAGAATGGTTATGTATTGATCCGTCATAAATAGGTCAAACGAATTAATGTTTTAAAAGAATCTAGAAGGGGTTAGTATGTAAACAAGATGATTTGATAAATGTCATACTTAAAGGAAACTGAATGAAATGTGCTAACCCTTAATTGTAGATGAGAATGTTCGAACTCTTGGCGTGATAAAACTAGTAAAGTTGGTTAAAAGATGCACACGAGCTGAAGCTCATCACATGGATGGACAAGGTCAACCTAGTTTTTGGCACTCGCTCATGAAGGGGTGGACTAAACCAGGACACGGGTTGTTGTTTATGTAAATAATAAGGTTAGTAAAGTATTTGACTTATAAATGTTAAATAGAAAGTTATAGACGGAATAAGGTTCCATACGAACAAATGATAACACAAGTATGACGTCGTTTGGAAGGTTTGACTTTTAGAGGTCAAGGAAATGAATGAAATTCTTCGTTCAAACTTAATGTTATTAATCAAGGCATGGTCTTGTATAGTAAGTAATGCAATAAAAAAATGAAAATGATGATGAACGGCCAAATCATGGTGACCTGAATGAAAAAATACGGAGATTAACCTAAGGATGTACTTAGTACCATGTCACGGTAACAAACCTAAAACAATGTTAAACTCTCGAGACAAGTACGAATGAATAAGAAGGAAATAATGGTTTGGCTGTGATAACTATATCTATGATGAAATGTCTAAGTGAAGTTATGATGTGGGATTGTATGAAATACTTGACATTTATGAATAAAGTATGATAATGATGTAACTAGTAGTAAACTAACTTGAGGAATGTGTTATAGATGGAACTCGTACAAGAATTCGGGCTGAATATATGTTTCGGAAAAGATTATGCATTAAGGGCTTGTACATTGTGCTTGAATAGGTGATACCCACCATGTGTTATATTAATTACTTAATTTGCGACCAAGAAGTGAATGTGTGCTAATAGTAAAACATATAAATGTAACACCTCAAAAATTTGTGATCAATGAAATAACGACACGTGTCATGTAAGACAAAAGTGTTATAAACCCAGATCTAGTTAAAGATGTATGGCAGGATTTAAAAGTGTCGACATGTTAATTAATACCTCTGAACGACCTCATTATGAATCCCAAGACCCTAACATATATTATAAACATCTGATATACTCAAATCCGGTAAATGCTAGCAATGATTGATTCATATTTGCAAGAGTGGAATCCTATGAGGATATGCACGATAAACCTTCGTTTATGGTTTTTCGTTAAAGTCCAAGACAACATTGCATAATGGTAGGGTGGACATAACTATTCAAGCATGATATAAAGGCCCCATACTGATAATTCAAGCCCCAAAATCGTATTACCTAAGTTGCCCTTTCAAAGCTCGAAAGATTAAAAATTTTTGCCCTTGATAAAGGTCTTACGGACCGTAAAGGACCCCCTTACGGTCCGTAAGCCTTTGCCAGCGACAGTAAATTGGACAGCAGCCTGTATAAACGCTATAACCGACTTAAAAAGATATTTTTCACTTCCATGCGTGACCCCTACTGATTTTTAGGCTTAGGGGCACTTGTAAATGATCTGGGAACAATGCTAGACTTGTGTGGCATGATCATGAGCAACCTAAAGCACTATATAAGTCCCACAATGTTTGCAACTTTCTTGCATTCATTCCTTCTGCATTTTTGAAGACTTCTGGAGTTCAAAAGCAGACCCAAGTCATCCCTAGTCGAAATTAGTACCTTGGTAAGTATCCTCAACCTTCCTTAATTGAGTTTTACTTAGTTATTAGCTTCAAAGTCAAACCGTCGTAATTAACGTTTGACTTAGTGATTAATCATTAATGGTCCAGTGATTAGTCGAATTGAAGGTAGTTATAAGTTGGTAATTATGTGGGCATTAAACCCTTAAAAGGGCACCCTCTGATTCCCGCTCTAACTAGATCATTTGTCGGGTCAAAGTTTGTATTAAAAAGTCAACAGAAACTTAATTTGCGAATTAACATGTAATTAGCAATGTAGAGGACGTGTAACCTATTTTATCACTCATATAACTTGGTAATAAGTATAAGAACTGGTCTAAGCTTGTTTGATCCGACAATTTTCTGTTTAGACCCGGTTCGGAAAACTTTGACTTTTGCTTTGACTTCAGTTCTGACCCGATTTAGTATGATTTGGAAATGCATTAGAGCTCCCTTAGGACCAGGTTACATGTAGTATAACCCTCTGTGATTGGTTCGTTGATTTCCCCATTCGTTTACATGTTTCCGTTAATTTCTTAATGTTGACCATAATGCCCTTTTGTCCATAAAACGAGAATTTTGGAAATGTGAAAGGACAATAATCTTTATTACTGATTTATAAACATGTCCCTAAATTTTCACACCAGTTTGAGGTCTAGATTAGGAGTTATGCTCAATGACGTAATTAAAACGCTTTTTAGTAATTAAACGGCGTCATAAGCATAAAGCCTATCTAAACCCAATTTTTGACACCAAAACTTTTACCCACTGATGTAATATAATATTTTGAGATTTTTGAAGATTTTTGAAGATTTTTAATTATTTTTAACCTGCTCATAACCTAAGGTTATGGCCTTGATTCGGTAAATACCGATTTTACCCTTTTTGTGTATAAAATGAGTTTTACATAATATTTTGACACCAATCCAATTGCTACTGATTTTATATACTAAATAAAGTATTTTGAACTTTATAACCTGTTCAGAAAACTCAGATTTCCTGTTTAACCTGGAAATCGCTTAAAATGGCTTTTTACACGTATTAAACACCTAGTATGGCTTTAAAACCATTTTGTCATATAAGACTTATCACCAAATGATATGACCTATTAAAATAAGTTATTTTACTGATGTATTCGGACCCGAATCTCATAAGTTCATTTAATCTCTTTTATAACCTTTAAAATGACCAAAATACCCCTACAGGGCTTTTATTGAGATTTAACTTGTTTTGGGCATAATGGAAGGTATCCTACTGATATCACAACCTAATTAAGGCATATTAACTTAGGAAACCTGTAAATGACTCTCATGGTTACCCGTTACGCCTCTTGCGCGTTCGGTTCGGTTTATGTAACTAGTTTGCATAAATTAGCCGAAACGGGTCGAACCTTATCATTTTTACCTCAAAATCCAGAATGTGTTTAGATTACCCATATAATACAAGTATTCAAACTTTTCGGTTCTAAATCACATTCTATTCCGGTCTTCGCTTAATCGTGCGTTTGAACCGTATCTCTCCTTAAAACTAACCGGTCTAAGTTTAGACTTAATTAAAGACCCGTTAGGATTCTAATAGGTTATTATTAAACCTTTGTTCCAGAATAGGAGACCCGGTAAAAGCTACCCGCATTGCTTTTTGTGATTAATACTTGCAAAGGTAAATACTTTTAACTTATTTCACTATACGGGCTTGGGGTATGGTATATAAAATACCGCTTGGTCGGGCATTGAATCTTTAATCGAATAGAGGTTAAACCATTGATATGCTCCGTTTTGAAATGTTTTGTTTGCTTAAAGCCTTTGGGGGGTTAATGACCATGTCCCGGATATCCTTGGCATCATTTTACGAAATGGCCACGACCTAAGCACGGGGTGTAGGCGTACACCCGTCAGTGCCTAAATAAATAATGTGGTGTGTCTATTGATCTTTAACCCGGTCTACGGATCGGGCTACTGAACGCATAAGGAACATGTAATTCTTTTACAAGATTATATTCAAATAATTATCCCAAGTTATAAACAGTTTGTGCCACGTGCATTCAAATCAATTTTATTAAACCTTTTCAACTGAGTTAGTTAATTGTATTTACCAGTATAAACTGACGTATTTTGCCCAAAAAGGTTAAGTGCATGTACTACGCGAACTAGGTTAAGTGCATGTCTCGCAAGCTTGGATGTCAAAACTGTTGAACAATGTTTTCATTTTATTTTGATCCACCTGTGGATTATTTTCAACTATTTGTGATACTTGATATTACAACATTGTTTGGTTGAAATATATCTATCTTTTGCTTCCGCTGTGCATTTAAATATTGTGTTGTTTGACTATAACGATATCAACTACGTCACGATACTCCCCACCGGGCCCACCGGTAATACGTGGAAATGTCGGGGTGTGACAATAAACTTGCTAGCGAAGGATGATGTTATGTCTATGTTAAATTGACTAACCTTATATGTGGTTGTCAAATGTAAGATAATAAAAGCATTAGCATGTGTAAAATTGATTATATGTATTTGTGTATGTAACTAGGTGATTACATGGTTGTATGGATTTCACTAAATAGGTACGAAATGTTAATGGTTCCGTTAACATAACCGGCTACATCGATATGGACGTATGTCTCTAAGTTGGAAATTTGCATACTTGATCGTTGACTTTTCTGAAAAGTCAACGAGTACGAGATTAGCATGATTAGAAATCCTAATGTGATTGTAAGAATAGGAGGGCTGAATGATGCATGATGGATCCTTATATGTTATGCTTAATGATATTTAAAATTTGCGTGAATTTGGAATGATGTATTATTGAATCTATGCCTTGTGCATGTTACAAACGATAAGTGAAAGTCAAATATGAGATATGAACTAGATATGATAGGTGATTTATAAACTCTTGTATGCTAACAAGAATGTAAATGTAGTGACATGTAACGCATCATGTCAAGATAACGCAAGCACGTAAGGCAAATGGGTCAAAAGAAGGCGAGAAAACGATCACGAATACTAATACTAACGCTAAACGTAAGTGACCATCGATATCACTTCTTATTTTGTTTATATAAAGTTATCTATAGTAGAATAATTGAAGTCGAGTAAGGATGTACAAACAATGGAATTTCTAGGATGATAATGGTTGAAATGGTCGTTCGATTTCAATCCGGTGAAACCTTAACGTAGGGGCAAGCGGGTCAAAACTTTTAGTAGAAAGATTTAGCCGAAGAACATGTGGATTGGGTTGGGGAAGGTATGGAATGAATTGAGAACTTGAATAATGATTTATTTCACGTATTAGAACCCCCGGGACACACGATTAGTGAATAGAAAGAACAAAACACAAAATCAGCATCTGAACTGCAAAGGAGGCGTTTGTGACACCCTGCCCTGTTGCAGCCGACGCCTTATCTTAATGTCTACACGGGTCTGACGTCGGAAACCCATTTTTTTTTTTTTGCATTTATCTCACTTTTCCTTGCTTCCAAGGCCCCAATAAGTTTCCCAAAGGTATCCCAAGCCTACTATAAAGTTTTGTGAGGTACATGTAAGAATGGAAATTTAGGAGGTGGGTTAAAGAGAACTTGCATCAAAGGACATTGTGGCCCAAACTAATGAGAAGATTGACATGGTACGAGCCCGGTTAAGGCAGCTCAAGACAGACAGAAGGCATACGTGGACTGTAGGAGGCTTCCTATTGAGTTTCAAGTAAGAGACCATGTCTTACTAAAGGTCTCCCCTTGGAAAGGCAAAATCCGTTTTCGAAAATGAGGAAAATTGGGACCATTTTATATAGTACCTTTTAAGGTCCTAGCTCGTGTCATGAAAGTAGCTTACCGGTTAGAATTACCCCCGCAAACGGATGAAATTCATAACACCTTCCATGTATCACAATTGCGAAAGTGCCTAGCGGATGAATCGGCGTATGTGTCTCTTGATGACATTAAAGTAGATGAAAGATTGATTTTGTCGAGAGACCGATAACTATAAAAGATGTTAAAGTAAAGAACCTTCGCAATAAGGCCATTAGACGAGTTTTGGTCCAATGGCAACACTGAAAGGGATCGGATCTTACATGGGAATCCGAGGATAAAGTGCGGGAGCACCACCCTTATCTATTCAGTATGTAAACGTTTTTCTGATATATGTGTTCAGGTTTCGGGGACAAAACCTTTCTTAAGGGGGGTAGACTTGTAACACCCCAAAAACGCTTTAACATGCATATATGTGCAAGAATAACTAGAAAACATGACTAAGTTAGAATATATGTAAAATATTGCCTTATGAATGAACTATGACAAAAAAATTTAAGTAAACATATAATTGGAGGACTAAACTTGGATAAAGGGAAAGACAATTATTAAAACCAAATATTAAAACACAAACACACACATCTGGTGTGTGTGTGTGTGTGTGTGTGTGTGTGTGTGTGTGTGTGTCGCCCCAGACAAGAGAAAAGGGGGAAAACCCTCACAACCTGAAGTTTTTAAAATTGGGGAAGGAAACTACAAGCAAATTGAATGCATGAACCTGAATTGGCTACCATCTAAGCTTTCTCAACAAGTGGTAAGTCGAATTTTTAAATTAATGATTTGTAAGAAATGGGTTTCGACCCAATCATGATGTTCATGTAAAAATTTGTGTAATCGGGAGTTAGAGTTACACTATAGAACAAGAATCACGTTTGATTCTAGTCATTTGGATGATTTAAAGTAAAAAACCCATTTGGTGTAGTATTATGATGAATGTGGTGTTTATGTAAATGCAACTATAAGTAATTTTGATGCATAATCCTTGATGTATAATCTTGTATGAGTAGGAAATCATATATAAAATTCATGTAGATTATGAAGAATATGTGAATTTGATTGATTATGATCATCCATGGCATGAACTTGTAAAAGTATGCTTAGAATACTTGTACCTTGTGCTTTGTTAATCTGATGCACACCAAGTGTTTGATGAAATGCTTGAGAGAATAGATATGTGAAATTATGAAATCTAGCGATAATGTTCATAACTTGAATACATGAAATGATTGTATATGATGGAATGAATACATTGGGATAAACGAACAGATGCATTTAATGTAGGCGTAAAAGAAGAAGGCCCATGTATTAAGAAAACGGAAAGCTCAAAAGACCGAGGTATGTTATTCTACGCATACACTTTTACTATGCTATTTAAATGTTCTTATGCGAAAACCATAGTTATGTTAGCGTACGGTAGTTTAAAAGTATATAGTCTAACCCGTTACGAACGGGTCATATGTATGAAATTGCTATGGAAGGAAATGAAGTATAGTCGGCTCGCCTTAAACGAGCCAGATGAATGAATAAGTTATGTGAAAAAGAATAGCGTGGTTTATGGAAGATGAGATGAATGTATTTGATCCGTTGTAAATGGATTAAATGAATGTTATGTTATGAATATGATTAATCCTTTATTAACGGATTAATGGATGGAATGTTTTATCTCAAGTTCGAGATAGTAACTATCGACCCGTTTCAGCGGGTCAAGTAAGTGTAAAAGTGACATGAAAACATGGAATGGAATTTATCGATTCGTCAAATTAAATATTGTCAAAATTAATGAAATAGATTTTAGAAGTTTTTTTTTATGTAGGTAAATTCGCAACTTAGACGTTATGGCGATCTTGGAACGAACACACATGATACACCCACCTCGCGCTTCCGGAGTTATCTACGAATATGGGTCTAAAATTTATGATTTTGTTTATAAAATCAAATACGTGTAGTCTTTAACTTAGTTATAACTAGTAGAACTTGTGTTATAAATGTTGTTTGACATAACTTGTACTTGTGTTGGAATGTTAAAGTTTTACAAATGATTTATTGCTAAAAGCAGGGAATCGTTTATTTTACGAACGGGTCATGCCCAAATTTTATTAAAATTTGTATATTATTATCTTTATTTTTGAATGGGAAAGTGGGTGTTTCACGATATACCCAAAACCGCTTTTCGAACCCGATACGGTCACTACGAGTTTGTTGTTATGCCCTTTGGTTTGACTAACGCTCCTGCAGTCTTTATGGATCTAATGAATCGCGTGTGTAAACCCTTTCTCGAGTGCTTCGTCATCGTGTTCATCGATGATATCCTGATCTATTTCAAGTCAAAAGCCGAACATGCGAAACATCTCCGTTTGGTTCGTGAACTACTCCAGGGAAACCGCCTCTATGCCAAGTTTCCAAGTGTGAATTCTGGCTTGAGGAGGTTCAATTCCTCGGTCACATCGTCAATAGTCAAGGAATTCATGTCGATCCTGCGAAGATCAAAGCAGTTAAGAGTTGGGTTACACCAAAGAACCCGTTTGAAGTTCGTTCTTTTCTCGGATTGGCGGGTTACTATCGCCGATTCATCGCTGATTTCTCGAAGATCGCTGTACCGCTTACCTCGCTTACGCACAAGGGCAAACCTTTTGTTTGGGGAACCGAACAAGAGGAGGCCTTTCAAACTCTCAAAGTTATGCTTTGTAACGCTCCTGTGCTCTCGCTACCCGATGGAAACGACGACTTCGTATCCTACTGCGATGCCTCTAACCTCGGCCTCGGTTGTGTTCTTATGCAACGAGACAAGGTTATTGCGTACGCCTCTCGTTAGCTCAAGATCCACGAGAAGAACTATACAACCCACGACCTCGAGCTTGGTGCAGTTGTTTTTGTGTTGAAGATTTGGCGACACTACCTTTACGGTACCAAGTGTACGGTCTTCACCGACCATAAGAGCCTATAACACATCTTTAACAAGAAAGAGCTGAATATGCGCCAACGCCGATGGGTTGAACTACTCAACGATTACGATTGTGAGATTCTTTACCATCCAGGCAAAGCAAACGTCGTTGCCGACGCGCTCAGTCGACGAAGCTATTTGCATAGCGTTCTTAATACTCAAGCCCAACATAATCTCGAAGCTCTTATCCGTGACGCCCAACATGCTTGTTTTACCGAACGCACTTTAAAGAAAGAAAGGATCATCAATAACGGCGAACATGTAACACCCATGTTATTATTATGAAGATTTTTCGTATAAGTACGATATCAAACATGTAATTACGATTAAGTATCCTTAGAAAATACGAGTAATTTAAAACTTTTACAACTTAAAAGTTTTCAACGTAATATAAATAAGTTCGCCATTTAAAAGTTATGACGTAACGCCGTGCGGAAGCTTTAATCTCGTGTGTTCAGTTCTTCGTATCGAGCTTGATCTTCATCCGTAACATGCCTGACATCACCTAAGATCAAAACCAACTTAAAAGTTAGTTTTGGTAGTCAAATATTGAGTTTAAACAAGTTACATGGGCTAAAAGAACAAAATTTAACAATTTTCCGGAGTTAGGGGGCTTGGCGTGACGCCAAGGGCCTTCGCGTGGTGCCAAGCCCCTGTTTTCACAGCCTGATGCTTAATCAGTTGCTGTACATACCCAGCATGACCTGATTTCACAGAAACGGCCATAACTTCTTCGTTATTGATCCGTTTTACCCGATTCTTTTTCCTACACGTTCGTAATTTAATCCTCCATCTTATGGAGTTAAAATCCTACATCCAACATAAGAAATTTTGAGACTTCTAAGCCTTCGACTCGTTACCTTTTTACATAATTTTAACCCGTTTATGCATTTTATCAAACAAACGTATTTATTTGATTCCTATATCTCATAAACTTCTTCAAATTAATGTTACCTACTATATTAGGTTCTAATCATAGGTTTATTACACAATTTAAACCCGTTTTCGCTCGTATGCTTATTTTGACCCGTTAGGGTATTTAAGCACTTTAAAGCTTGAAATCGCTTTCATTCATTTCTAGCATCTTATTCCTACATTTCTTATCAAGTAATCTTCAACTACAACTCTTTGTGTGTTGGATTTCAATGTATATATCTATATGTTCCGAGTTTTACCCTTCGGATTGTTATTTTACGGCAAGACTCAAATAGAGCTATTTGACTAACATATTACATCTCTCAACTTCTATACTTATTCTAAGTATCTATCTAATCATGAAATTCGTTTCCAGTTTGTTCAATTTAGCCTACAAGGGCGTTTTGGGCGATTTTAGTCCTTTTATGGCGAAGGACTCTTTCTCAAATTATTCGACCAAAATAGCACTTTTAACTACAACATAATTATGCGTACCTGACCCGAATCAACAAGTAGACCCGATTTATACCTCGTTTTCATTATCACACCATCAATGGTGACGAAATTATCCGATTTGCTAATCGGTCCTGTTAACATAAGACTTGACAACCACATTAGTCGATATTGTCAAATGGTGTTATCACCACCATTCGACCCGTTTGGACTATATGCCCAACATTATCTATTTAATCAAAACATCGTTTTTGATTTCCAATTCATACATCCATCGCATCCCGGATTTTATAACCATACCCAATTTCTTTTACACTCTTTTCTTACAAATTCAACCCATTTCGGCTTACTCCATGGGTATCCTTTTAACCTTGATTTAAATTAGTCGACACTTGACAAATTTCCATATTTCCAATATTATCGTTATCACGTTTACAACGTATCGAATAAACGGGTATTCTACATAAGTGTGTAAATTACACTTACCTCGCATCCATGCCATGCTTTTCTTTCCGTACTTGCTCCGTTTGACCCGCTCCCTCCTCCAAGCTTTCATCTAGCTTGTTACGCGTCAAACTATTGTCAATCATTTACAAGGCGGTTAAATTACTCATAAAAATCATGATTATTCCACCTCACTTATTTCCTATGCCGAAGCTACTATTCGACTTCATGATTAATTAACTTAACTTATCTAAAGTTAACTACTTTCAATCGCATGGTTTACAACATTAAGTCTAAATCAACATAGTATTTAGAACTCTTATCACTTCATATCACGCGTAATTGCCATATCATTCGAATACGCGTTTTCACTCTAAATTCAATACTTTAGTTCTCATTTAGCCATTTTAACAAACACCTAATGTGCATAATTTCACATATTTACTAACTAGTTTATAATTAGTTATTTTCACCAAGATTTACATAACAATCAAACCTCTAAGTCTAGTGTTCATGAATTACATCAAGAACTTATATTATAACAATCAATTTTCATCAATTTAACACTCTAATCCGAGTGTTCATCATATTGTCAATAAACCCACTTAACTTATCAATGGATCATTATGAATTTCATAGATTATCCAATAATCCAACATGTTATTGACTAGGGTTTACTCCTAGACATCATATTACTTCAAGATTCATCCATGCATGACATAATCAAGCTAAATTTCAGTTTCTTACAAATAACCTAGAATTTAAGATGGATCAAAACATCACAATTTTACATACCTTGTGATCCTGTCAACTAGATGTTCATGAATTTGTGCTTGAAATTCGATTTGGAGCTGATTTGAACCCTCAATTTGATCAAGTTTGACATGCACTAGGGTTTGGTGGGGAGCCTGTGTCGCCCCCTGTGTTCTTGTTCGACCAGGCATCTCAATTGAGATGTTTGGTTTTGTTTTTAAATAAAACTAATAATATAAGTTTCATTTTTAACAACATTGACCCCACTAATTTGGTTAGTTAATTAAGTAGGGCACAACCTACTTATTTCTAACAATATTCCCCACTTATTAACTAGGTTAAACATTCCTAATTAGCTTAGCGGTTTCGGAAATATTTATGACTAAGTTTATTTTAGGTCCCGTTAACTCGGGCCTTCTATCATTTTATTTCTTAAATTCTTTTATTCACTTTTTATTTATTATTAGGATTAATTATTTAAATCCTAATATTTACCGGGTAAATTTTTACCACTAACGGTATTTTACCCGTCAGTAATATTAACGTGATTTGATTACCAAACCCATTTTTGGGGTGTTACAAGTCTACCCCCTTAAAGAGGTTTCGTCCTCGAAACCTTTTCTTACATAATTCATTGAGTTTAAACTCAATGTATTTGATCCGAGAAATCTTTTAAACATTACTTATACCTTTAACCAATTGTTAGTATTACCAGATAAGTATGGTAACATCTTTTTGGTCACTAATTGTCTACGTATCTCATACGACGTAGTGCAACTTGAAATAACGTAATCTCGTTATTCCCACTAGTTTAGTTAACTTAGCAATATCCTTCACTTTCATATACTATCGAATTCTTTATGAATCCGTTACTTTGACCCGTTTAAAGGTCTTTAGTGAAATCCTTCACTTTTAGCAACAAATTCTTTTGTTTTCAAATTTATTTATTCGGTTCAGTTATACCGAATCTACCACTTACAAGCAAACCAAATTTCTTGATTTGAATTGCTGACCTTAACCGGTCTCACTAACTAGACTTATTAGTCCAGTTACTTTCACCGCTCGCTTGGTTATGATGTGATTCTACCTCACATTGCATTTCTTGACCGTGATCATGTCACGTCATTCCAAATTTCATATCAACTTTTTATTTTCGAAAATATTACTTTTCGAATATATCGCCTTGCACCAATCAGTGTCAAGACTTATATCTTTCATGTTTACCGTTTATACATCTATCATAAAACATTTTCGTAGAAACGTTATTTCTTACCAAAACCGAAGTTTTAGTTTAGCGTCTTCTCTTTAACCTTTGTCAATTATCCATACCGAGATATTGACAGTCCCAAAATCTATTCTTTTTCAGTCTTTGTTTTATGCGAGGATTCTCCATTTATTCCCTCGCTTTGTCTAATTAACCCGTAGGTTTTATCACTTTGTCTATGGACTATTTTATTAGACCTTTATCTCTTTAAGGCGAGGCCCTTATGATCCCTTTGCTTCAATTCATGACCCGTGGGTCATTTTGGTCCCGTAGACCTTTACACTAATTAACATCCTGTAGGTTACGATAATCCCGTATATCATCTTTTATTCAAGTCTTTATTCAACTGTATATTTATACATATATAGCTTTAAAGCATCCTTTGTTATGTTTGGAATCATTTAATTTTGCTTTTGAACTTTAGTTGACCTTGACCGTAGTCTAAGGTTTCATTTGTTTACTTTCGGACTATCTTTCCGACTCTACGACTTCTAACGTCATTTACACGTCGGTTTGTCCTACGCTTACCGTTACTCGGTTCATACTTATACTCCTTTACAACCCATTACCCGGGTCCTTCTATCTTATTGTTTTTAGCTTTCCGGTTTCACCGGTTTGCGTTTTCCTATTATATTAAGCGTTATTCCTTAATTGACTCGTTTGACTCATTTTGGGTGAATTTTCATCACTTATGAATGTCAAACTTCATTCTTTATTTGACCCGTCAAATTTTGAAATGGTTGAACGTAATTACCAAAATTTATGTTTGCGAAAATTCTTGTCATCTTTTAGTCATGACTCATATTCCAAGTCTTTTGACTTTCTACTTCGCGTTCCTGTTTCTCAGTCTACGCATGCGTTTAAATCCTTTCCCACCAACCGGGTGTTTTACCGAAGACGTTATTATTGCAACCCTTACGGTATGCATTATGACTTCGTTTCGCTTTTATATTCCTACTTTGTTCTCAAATTTGGTGTTTTACAAAGTCGGCCCGTTAAGAGTCATATTTGCATTCTTCGGGTTCGAGTGTAAGCACACCCCTCCCAATTGCATACCTTAATCGTTTTACATTAATCTTTGTCCCTTCACTCGGGCTCATCATCCTAATGTAATACACTTCCGTCACCCGGCTGTGCGTTTACATTATTATCAATTATTTTTGCTCATTTGATTCATTTGGGTACTTTTTAAGTTAGTCCCATTCACCCCACCCGTACTACATCGGACATAAATGTGTCCATCATAAGAAGTTCATGGTACCACGTGTTCACTACTTAGTTGGCCAGAGTAAGCGATCAACACCTGGTATACATGACCTTTTTATAATTTTCACATTACCCCCCATGTAAGTAATGTCTCTATTTATTTCTCTTGGAAACAATATCCTGGATAGGTATTCTATTCAGGTTTGTCCAAGTTTTCAATCTAAATCTGCAACTATCAGTTTCTACGTATTGGTTGCATGTTTATATTCATGCAATAATTTAAACGTGCACCTGGTAAATGCTTTCCCTAATGGGCTTTTCTTGCCATTAGCCTTGTTCGTGACCATTACGTGATTTAGGTCCTTGATGAGCATGCTCTTCTTGTCATATCTCGGACCGTTCCATCATCATATCCACAATTCGTTTGACTCTCGTCGTCTTCAAACGCGAATGTCCTTCAATTAAAACATTCACAAAAGTTAGTAACATCAACTTCAATAATCGCCCGTATTATAATACAAGGCTTTTTCTACTATACGCATCAACGCGCGTATTTTCGTCAACTATAACAATCATTTCAATTGGGGTAACGTGTATCACACGATAGCCCTATGTGTTGTTTACAACACTTTAGCATGCTAAACTATTAACATACATGTACTTACCGGATTTGCGATCAAGCCTCGAACCGAACACACTTTACTCCTTAACCATGAGCTCTGATTACCAACTTGTAACACCCATGTTATTATTTTGAAGATTTTTCGTATAAGTACGATATCAAACATGTAATTACGATTAAGTATCCTTAGAAAATACGAGTAATTTAAAACTTTTACAACTTAAAAGTTTTCAACGTAATATAAATAAGTTCGCCATTTAAAAGTTATGGCATAACGCCGTGCGGAAGCTTTAATCTCGTGTGTTCGGTTCTTCGTATCGAGCTTGATCTTCATCCGTAACATGCCTGACATCACCTAAGATCAAAACCAACTTAAAAGTTAGTTTTGGTAGTCAAATATTGAGTTTAAACAAGTTACATGGGTTAAAAGAACAAAATTTAACAATTTTCTGGAGTTAGGGGGCTTGGCGTGACGCCAAGGGGCTTCGCGTGACGCCAAGCCCCTGTTTTCACAGCCTGATGCTTAATCAGTTGCTGTACATACCCAGCATGACCTGATTTCACGGAAAAGGCCATAACTTCTTCGTTATTGATCCGTTTTACCCGATTCTTTTTCCTACGCGTCCGTAATTTAATCCTCCATCTTATGGAGTTAAAATCCTACATCCAACATAAGAAATTTTGAGACTTCTAAGCCTTCGACTCGTTACCTTTTTACCGAATTTTAACCCATTTATGCATTTTATCAAACAAACGTATTTATTTGATTCCTATATCTCATACACTTCTTCAAATTAATGTTACCTACTATATTAGGTTCTAATAATAGGTTTATTACACAATTTAAACCCGTTTTCGCTCGTATGCTTATTTTGACCCGTTAAGGGTATTTAAGCACTTTAAAGCTTGAAATCGCTTTCATTCATTTCTAGCATCTTATTCCTACATTTCTTATCAAGTAATCTTCAACTACAACTCTTTGTGTGTAGGATTTCAATGTATATATCTATATGTTCCGAGTTTTACCCTTCGGATTGTTATTTTACGGCAAGACTCAAATAGAGCTTTTTGACTAACATATTACATCTCTCAACTTCTATACTTATTCTAAGTATCTATCTAATCATGAAATTCGTTTCCAAACAACCCTTAAGGGTTGTTTGTTCAATTTAGCCTACAAGGGCGTTTTGGTCGATTTTAGTCCTTTTATGACGAAGGACTCTTTCTCAAATTATTCGACCAAAATAGCACTTTTAACTACAACATAATTATGCGTACCTGACCCGAATCAACAAGTAGACCCAATTTATACCTCGTTTTCGTTATCACACCATCAATGGTGACGAAATTATCCGATTTGCTAATCGGTCCTGTTAACATAAGACTTGACAACCACATTAGTCGATATTGTCAAATGGTGTTATCACCACCATTCGACCCGTTTGGACTATATGCCCAACATTATCTATTTAATCAAAACATCGTTTTTGATTTCCAATTCATACATCCATCCCATCCCGGATTTTATAACCATACCCAATTTCTTTTACACTCTTTTCTTACAAATTCAACCCATTTCGGCTTACTCCATGGGTATCCTTTTAACCTTGATTTAAATTAGTCGACACTTGACAAATTTCCATATTTCCATTATTATCGTTATCACGTTTACAACGTATCGAATAAACGGGTATTCTACATAAGTGTGTAAATTACACTTACCTCGCATCCATGCCATGCTTTTCTTTCCGTACTTGCTCCGTTTGACCCGCTCCCTCCTCCAAGCTTTCATCTAGCTTGTTACGCGTCAAACTATTTTCAATCATTTACAAGGCGGTTAAATTACTCATAAAAATCATGACTATTCCACCTCACTTATTTCCTATGCCGAAGCTACTATTCGACTTCATGATTAGTTAACTTAACTTATCTAAAGTTAACTACTTTCAATCGCATGGTTTACAACATTAAGTCTAAATCAACATAGTATTTAGAACTCTTATCACTTCATATCACGCGTAATTGCCATATCATTCGAATACGCGTTTTCACTCTAAATTCAATACTTTAGTTCTCATTTAGCCATTTTAACAAACACCTAATGTGCATAATTTCACATATTTACTAACTAGTTTATAATTAGTTATTTTCACCAAGATTTACATAACAATCAAACCTCTAAGTCTAGTGTTCATGAATTACATCAAGAACTTATATTATAACAATCAATTTTCATCAATTTAACACTCTAATCCGATTGTTCATCATATTGTCAATAAACCCACTTAACTTATCAATGGATCATTATGAATTTCATAGATTATCCAATAATCCAACATGTTATTGACTAGGGTTTACTCCTAGACATCATATTACTTCAAGATTCATCCATGCATGACATAATCAAGCTAAATTTCAGTTTCTTACAAATAACCTAGAATTTAAGATGGATCAAAACATCACAATTTTACATACCTTGTGATCCTGTCAACTAGATGTTCATGAATTTGTGCTTGAAATTCGATTTGGAGCTGATTTGAACCCTTAATTTGATCAAGTTTGACATGCACTAGGGTTTGGTGGGGAGCCTGTGTCGCCCCCTGTGTTCTTGTTCGACCAGACATCTCAATTGAGATGTTTGGTTTTGTTTTTAAATAAAACTAATAATATAAGTTTCATTTTTAACAACATTGACCCCTCTAATTTGGTTAGTTAATTAAGTAGGGCACAACCTACTTATTTCGAACAATATTCCCCACGTATTAACTAGGTTAAACATTCCTAATTAGCTTAGCGGTTTCGGGAATATTTATGACTAAGTTTATTTTAGGTCCCGTTAACTCGGGCCTTCTATCATTTTATTTCTTAAAATCTTTTATTCACTTTTTATTTATTATTAGGATTAATTATTTAAATCCTAATATTTACCGGGTAAATTTTTACCACTAACGGTATTTTACCCGTCAGTAATATTAACGTGATTTGATTACCAAACCCGTTTTTGGGGTGTTACAGAACAACTGGTGAATAAATCGAATGGTATATTCCATTATCTAGACCGAATTTGGATTCCCAAGCGCACCAATCTACCACAAATTCTGCTAGACGAAGCCCACAAATCGCGATATTCCATTCATCCTGGTGCCGATAAGATGTACCAGGACCTTAGCTACAAGTCCTAGTGGCCGGGCATGAAGAGAGATATCGCTATCTACGTTTCATAGTGCCTGACTTGTTCAAAAGTCAAGGCTGAGCATCAACGCCCCTCTGGCTTACTCGTCCAACCCGAGATCCCTATGTGGAAATGGGAGAGTATAGCCATGGATTTCATAACGAAACTTCCACGCACGCCATCAGGTCATGACAGCATCTAGGTTATCGTTGACCTTCTCACTAAATCCGCTCACTTTCTACCGATACGGGAAGACTATAAGGACAGAACGATTAGCACGAATCTACACCGACGAAGTTATTTGCCGACACGGGACACCTCGTGACATCATCTCTGACCGCGATGGTCGTTTCACTTCGCATCTCTAAGAAACGTTTCAATCTGCTCTCGGTAATACTCTCAATCTTCGTACCGCATTCCATCCCCAGACCGACGGTCAGAATGAACGCACTATCCGTACCCTAGAAGACATGCTTCGCTCCTGTGTCATAGATTTCGGTGGTAATTGGGATTCGCATTTACCTTTAGTAGAGTTCTCGAACAATAATAGTTATCACTCTAGCATCCAAATGGCACCATTTGAGGCATTATACGGAAGAAAATGTCGATCGCCTATTGTATGGAACGAGATCGGGGATGCGCAAATTACCGGTCCTGAGTTATTACAAGAAACGACTGACAAAATCCTCCAAATTCGAGACAATCTGTTGAAAGCTCGAAGTCGTCAAAAGAGTTACGCTGATAGACGCCGCAAGCCCTTTGAATTTGACGTTGGCGATCACGTACTCCTAAAGGTTGCACCTTGGAAGGGGGTGATCAGATTCGGCAAGAAAGGGAAGCTCACGCCTCGATATGTTGGACCCTTTAAAATTCTGGAAAGAATTGGCAAGGTGGCTTACAGACTCGAACTACCGGAGGAACTTAGTAACGTCCACCCGACTTTCCATGTTTCGAACCTCAAAAAGTGTCTAGCCGACCAGGATTTACATGTCCCTCTTGAGGATCTACAAGTGGACGAAACATTACACTTCGTGGAAAAGCCTGTCGAGATCATGGGCCGAGAAACCAAAGTACTCCGACACTCACGCAATCCCATTGTGAAGGTTCGCAGGGAAGGCAAACGCGGAACCGAGTTCACCTGGGAACTCAAAAGTGACATAAAGGCTAAGTACCCATAACTATTTGTTACGCCTGCACCTTAAATTTCGGGACGAAATTTCCTAAAGTAGGGGAGGTTGTAACAACCCGCGTTTTGAAGTCAAAGTACAAGTCAAAGCCAAAGTCAAAGGAAGAAAAGATTGCTAAATGCGATCTGTCACTCCTTGCTTAATTATTGATTATACTCCTTGACTGGTAATCAATTCTCTAATTTTATGTCACGTTAGTTGTATTATGTAGAGTATATGCAATAAATTGCAGTTTAATCGCTAATCGACCTATCGCTAATCGCATCACTATCGCATCACAACCCGATTTACAGGTTATGGATATTGTTCTACGTGTGTGTGCTATTATGTGTTATTTGTGCGTGTTATGTTTATGTTGAGGTGATTAATCGCAACCGCAATCGTAACTCTATCACAACACAATCTCATCGCAAACTCGAGATTTAAGGACTATGTTTATGTTATTTAGTAGATAGGATATTTGAGTAATTAGTGGGTAATATTATCGCATCGCTTACTCACAACGCATCGCAACAATCAACGCACGAAACAAACGTCGAAAACCAACTCACTGCAGCCCTTCGATCGAATGACCATTCGATAGAATGGTCATCCGTCCGGATGACCATCCGATTGGATGGCCATCCGATCGGACTGCCCTCCGATCCATCACACTACGCCGCCTTTTCTCCCCTTCACCTATAAATAGCACCTGTCACATCATGAACAGTGATGTGACAACTCCTCCTCCGACCAGCTCGTTCCAGCCCTCTTTTCTCTTGATTTCTCGCGATTCTTGTAAGTTTCTACCTCGAATCTTGTACTTCTATGATCTACACACACTTCTTCATCATTTTCACCATCAAATCTTAACTTTTCACCATGAAATCGGCTGATTTGGGTTGTTCTAGGGTGATGTCATCATGGGTTCTCATGAACTTCAAAGTGTGACCTCATCCCACCAAGAACAACTCAGATCTAAGAGATTTCAAAAGGTTTAAACACTGATTTCATCCTAAATCTAAACATAATCAAAGTGTTTCAAAGTTTTCTTCAATAAACTCAACTTTTCACGTAAAACTGATAGAATCTAAGCTTGTTCAGACCTTCTACTCCTTCTCATGTAAAGTGTCAGTCCAAGAACGGATTCCTATCAAAGTGATGACCGACTGAACGGGTTGAACATGAATAACCATCAAGAACAGTTAACTGATCGAACGGGGTGATTCCCATCTGATCGGGTGACTTGGACTTGATAGGGTTCCGTTGTTTGACACGTTGTCATACCGTCTCGGTATAATCACAAAAATTTCCAAACTTAGCAAATTTTACAAATTCAGAACGAACAGGTTACTGAACGGATCACCATCCGATCGAACGGCAATCCGATCGGATGACCTATGGTGTTCAACACTTAACAAATTCAGAACCAAATTCAAACATAACCCTCCACTCGGATCACCGTCCGAGCGGATGACCATCCGTCCGGATGACCGTCCGACCATCCGTCCGGATGACCGTCCGACCGGACGACCTGAATGGTAGGATTACTTCTTGTTTTATAAAATGCTACAACGAAAACTTCAAAGTCACATCATACACAAACACATCCATCCCAAACGAATAACAGTCCGACCGAATGGCCATCCGACCGGATGACCATCCGTCCGGATTGTCATCCGATCGGATGACCCTTCGTCACTCAGTCACTCGCATCGTTTAACGCACCGCTCATTGCTTATGATGTCGTTCTGTAATCAGGCTTACTCTAGTGCTCCCTTCAATCCAATCACATATTGTGTTTAGTCGCTAACATCTCAGTGAGTATACTCGATCCCTTTTTGTTTTAATCACTTTTGGGTGTTACATACGTTACTTATACGAAAGCACATCGATCACACAACACAAACACTTTTTATATGCTAACCGTTACTGCATGTGATACGTATTACATGATGAATGCTTGTATGTTATGTTTACACAGTGATTGTTTCCTGACACCTTAGCAATGACAGTACTATAGTTTGGACTCAGCACCTGTCGTGGACAGGGGTTAAGGGCTTTTCTTCACGTGTCAAAGTGGTGATATGTGTTGCGCATTCTACAACTCGCAGTCACGTCTGTGCATATTTCATTGTCGATTACCTACTTGCTTCGCATTATACATGTTGGTTATGCGTAAACTCGCTTTCGCTACTATTATACTATTAAACTTGTATGCTCACCTTTACACTATGTGTATTGACCTCTATTTTAACGTATGTGACAGGTGTTTAAGATGCTGTGGTTTGCTTGCTATATGGAATCGGGCTTAGGAGAGTCTAGAAACAAACAATTTAAATTCTGAGTTGTCGAAACAATTTATTTACCTTGAGATATTATGTCTGTAATAATTGAATTATTTGATATATTACGGTATGGGACGTAATGTCAGTTATCCTGTAATTTAGTTGTTATGGATTTCTCTTGGACAATCTGTTTCGCTCAGTGCCACGCCCCGATGTTTCCGCCATCGGTTGGGGTGTGACACATATTGATGTAATAGACCATACCAATGACAACATATACACTTCATACTCATGTTTTAAGATACGTACTACCACATGATCACCTAGATTACACATACGCACATAAACAACTTCCATTCATATTAGTATTTTCATAATCCTACATGTAGCACCATAACCCATGATTAGCTAAACCCAACTCATCCTTCTAACATTGCTCCTTCCAGATACATTCACATTCTTCACAACTACTTCATAATAACATTTATAAAATCAATCAAACACATAGTGTACATTGCATAATTCAAGCATAAAGTACCACTCCTAAAACATACTTCTACCACATCATACTAACAAATCAAATCTACTACATGAACTATATCTAAAACACACTTCTCATGTTAGTTTACTATCAAATAAATCATTATCACTTTCAACACATATTTACCCATTACATGCATACAAATTCACATATTATTGTCATTTAGACATTTTATCAAACACTTTGTGCGTGTACTACTATCTAAGCATAATGTATAAGTTTTTCATGCTTTACTTCTTACTTCTTGCTTTCGTTCATCAACACAACTAAAAATCAAACAATTCCATATCATACTCAACTTATCTAACAAGATTTTATCAAATACAACATAATACATCAACATTGCACAAGAATTGGACATGGGTGATTCAAACACATATCATCATCCTTCCTACTACTACAAGTAGGTTTCACCCAAAAACACCAAATTACTCAAAATCATGCAAACTCATGTTCCATATGATGATTCTAACACATATTCATGCTTAATTTCATAATAATTCATGGATTGATCATAAACCCACTTCATACAAAATCATTAAATTAAATTCTACAACATACCCCATGATTGTTAGTACTAAATCATCAATAAATAGAGTTCATGCATTATAGGCTGAAATCCTTTTTCAATTTAGACTAATTGCATCAACTTTGAGCCTTCCCCTTTTCTCCTTCTTTTGGGTGGCGACCCACACACACATGTAAGGGAGTGCAGGATTTTGACTCCAAAAATCCACTTTTATTGATCATTTTATTTATTTTCTAACAAGGTCACATTTGGTCCTTGTACTTTTCCTCATTCTTCATGTTTAGCCCTTTTAATTAAGTTATGTTACCTAGTTATTCTATGTAATGGCATAACATAAGAAAACTTACTAACGAATAAAATATTCGAGTTTTGCGGCGTTACAAAAAATTGGCATTGTTGAATGCAAAAAGTCGTCTTTTGTTTGGATGTTGCATGCACCATCTTACTTCATTCCCATGCCCCCATAAGTTCTTGGGTAGTTAAAGTTCGTTCTATGCCCTCATTTTTCATTGGAGTCAAACTTTTTTTTCATGTTACCTAGACAAATTCCATTTCAACTCATACTAAAAAAATTTAGGTGTGTAACGTAGATTCATACTCATCATCCAAGTATCACAAAAATTGAATCCCAAGCCACTTGATGGATCTTTATCGGTTACTCTTGCACGTAGAAAAGGGTATCAATGTTATAATCCTTCTTTTCAACGACACTTTTATAGTATTGATGCTAGTTTTCATCGTTCATGCTCATATGCACTTTGTAGAGTCTCCGAATCCAACTTCTGACTAGTTTTCTGATCCGATTCAAATTTTATCAAAGTTTGTCATTATTCCAACCACCATGTATCCTTTGTTTCATCTATCCCGAAATCGTGTACCACAAATCCCATCCCTTCTACTAGCCTACCAAAAGAGCTCCCAATGTTACATGTCAAATACTCGACGGCATATGAGTAAGACAATAGATATGTTTGGTTGACAACTGTGCCATGACCATGGTATGTGATTGGTTCTGTTTTCTATGATTGAGCTTGATACACATGTTCCGACATCACTCTTGCCAGATTTTACCGCTACTAGAATTGTTGTACATTATACCTCTTCTTGTATAATTCCATATATATACGTTTACCATCCCTCTAGTGCACGTATATCATAAGGAACCTGTTGAACACACATGTTTCCAAAATGTTGTATGTGATTATTTGCATTAGTTGTGTCGAAATTAATCATTGTCTGCTCCACCCACTTGATGTCATTAACGTCTTTCTTTAAGGTGTTCTTGAGGAGCAAAATTATGTGGAGCAACCACCTTGTTTATTGCTGAGGAGGAGACCTCGAAGCTATGTACACCGTCTCACCTTATATGTGGCACAAAAGGTCTCCAAGGGTATGTTTAATCAGTTTTTTTTCTTATTTGAGAATTTAAGATGGTTCATAGTAGCTATGATAACTTTGTTTTCATCAGACATCATAAGAGTTGAAGGATTCTTTTAGTTGTTTATGTGAATGAAATCCAAATCATAAGAGATGATGAGGTCGGCTGATCGAGCTCAATTATTTCTTTGATGCCAATTCCAGGTCATTTATTCGGTTGACTAAAATTCTTCCATGGGATATATGTTGGTACACTTTATGTCGACACGACTCGGTTCGGTTCGACTTGGTTCGGTTCAACACGGTTAGGTCCGGCTCAAGCCCGACGTCACGACATTCCTCCGCCGTGCTCCCCAGAGTTCGACACGTGAAGCACGGAGAGCCGCGAACCTATTCCCGTTTACACATCATCATGATGATGTCACAAGTTTGACTAAACTTAACAATATGAATTAGTTTGAGAATTCATGTTGGGCCACTGCCATTCGGCCAAAACAACTCTAATGGGCCAATCATTTGTTTGTCTATTATTTTGGGCTCATTGTTTTGGGCTTATTATAATATGACGAAAACACACAGGTGAATGATGTATGACGAAAACACTCAGGTGACAAAATCAGTTGATTTCGTCGCAGACAAATGGGTGTTCGCCGAGGGGTTTTCGCCAAAGGGGATTTCGTCAATCTGATAGTATAAATACTCAGACACGGAACAGAAACAAGTAACAAGTCTGAATAGATTTGAGAGCGAACACATTGTAACACACACACACTGAGAGTTTACATAGACTATTTGTAAACACCGCATTGTAACCATTTCATAGCATTAATACATTGAGTGTTAATCGTTGAATCTTGTGTCTTACATGTTCGTAACTTGGTTTAACATACCCGTTTGGATTTCGCACTCTTGGGTTTGTTGAAAAACAGGGAATAGAGGTTACTCGATTCTCTGGGTGGACCTACAATTGGTATCAGAGCATTGGCTCGATTCCTTGTTATAACCAAGTTTGTGTTCTTGATTTTTCATCGTTTTTAAAGTGTTTTTCATGAGTTCTAAGTATAAAAATCATATATTTTCTGGAAAATAATTTGAAATCCTTGAAAATCTTGTTGTTTTGCTTATTAGTTCATATAAAACCTTGTTATATTACATGCTTGTATGTTATGGTGGGTTTTTATTGAAAGTTTTAGCAAAAATTTTGGACTCGAAAATTTGTCTGGTGAAAACTTGGCCAGAATATTCAAGTTGTTCTTGTCTTTCTTCAAAGTGTTCATCTTATTCTTCATAAAAAATCTGTGTTGAATCTGAATTTCTTGTTTGAATTAAGTTGTTGGTGATATTATTATATCATTGTTTGACAATATTGCACATGTAATGATTTGTTGTTGAAAAAGAAACTTTGATATCAGATAAAAGCATGGTTGGTATGAGTGTTTGACTAATTGTTCAACAACTTTCAGTAGATAAGGTTTGAGTGTTTGGATAATATCTTATTTGTCTGGTTCACTCAGTCAACGAAATCTCATTAGTCAACAAAATCAAGCAGGACGAAATCACTTGTGCACTTACGAGCTGGACGAAAACCCAACCTCAACGAAAACACCCATTTTCGTCCCACATAACCAGCGATGAAATCCCATTTTCGTCAAAGGCATTTCAGCGACGAAAACCCTATTTTCGTCAACACACTTTCATCGACGAAATCAACAGCTTTCAGTGACGAAATCACCAAGTTCAGCGACGAAATCACCATTTTCGTTCATAATTGTCTTGGACGAAATCACTTATTTTCGTCAAAATTGTTTTGGACGAAATCTTCAAGTTCGTCAAAAGGATTTCGTCGGACATACTTGTATTTTTGTTAAACAGAAGGTTTGCAAAAGTGTTTTAACCATTTGATTTGAATTTGTTTTTCAGGAACAATTGTTCATATATCAAATATGAGTACTAATCCATTAGATTGGAGCATTAGCACGGTCCCTGATATGTCATGGGTTAAGTCTTTGATGCCACAAGAAAGAATTTCGGCTAGTCAATGGGCGTGCGTGGCAAATCAAAATCAAAGTATCCAGAATCTACTCATAAGCGAAAATGAAACGGGTAGCAATAACATTCCGCCAAAACTCAACCACATGAACGACTATCCATCGTGGAAAGGTCGATTTCAAAATTATGTTTTAGGTCAAAACACCGAGTTATGGACGTGTTTCACCACAGCATATAACGACGCTCTTAAGGAAGCCAGATTAAATGCTACAACTTTGGGGACCATGGCTGAAAATGACAAGAAGGCATATGATCTTGAAAAGAAAGCGTTTGCTATTCTTACGCAAGCATTGCACAAAGATATCTATCATCAATTCGCCCATTGTACCAGCACCAAAGCCTTGTGGGACATCCTAGTTAACAGAGGAGAAGGAAATGCGGCCAGACGGAAGACGAAAGAAGGAGTTTGAAGGGTTTATGTTTGTGCAGACTGAAACACTGAATGAGATGATAACTCGTTTTTATCATTTAATTAGTGAAATGATTTCTTACAAGGTTGTTGTATCTTCGCAGGAAATAGTCACACGGTTTGCTGATGCTCTACCACCAAAGTGGAGCCCATTCATTGAGTTGTTAAAGCACACAGGTGTATTGGATACTGTCAGTATCTATGAGTTTATTCAAAAGCTGGAGAACAAGGATGCAGAAGAAATCAGAAAAGCTAAACTAATTCCTGTCCCTCAAAATCCAGAGATGTACTTTGGAGGGATTTCTCCTGCTGCTAGTACAAGCCAGCAACCAAAGATACAAACAGCTTATGTGTCAAATGCTTTCGACCCAAATTCCTATTTTGGAGGAGTAGTTACACAACCCCAATTTGATATAAATGCCTATCTTCCAAAACCTCAAGTTGCCACACCTCAACCCTAATTTGATATAAATGCCTATCTTCAGAAACCTCAAGTTGCCACACCTCAACTCCAATTTGATCCAACTGCCTATTTTTCTAAAACACCACAAGCCCAACCACAACAAGCCTTCTATGGTAACAACCCTGATACTTCAAATCTTTCCAAAGTGAGTGTAAAAGCTGCACGGGATCATATTGAAATTCTTACCACTATGGTTAATGCCTACAGCAGATTAGTCGCAAGTCAAATTGGAAACATTAATTTGACCAATGAAGATTATCAGCAGATAGACAGAGATGAGATGGATTTGATGGACATTAAGTGGGCGTTTGCTAGCGCTGTGAGAAGGGCAAAGGATTACATGAGCAGAACGGGGAGAACCAGCTTGGAAAGAAAAAGGGATACCAAGTACGGGTTTGACAAGGGTGTTGTCACATGCTTTAATTGCGGTGAAAAGGGTCACTTCAAACGTGAATGCACGTGACCGAGCAAACAAGGCAACCAACAGGGCAACCAAAATCCCTTCCAAAATCAAACAAGTACTTCAAATCAAGCTAACAACGAAAGAGGGATAGTAGCTGCTAACAACTAAACCAACCAGTCAGGGCCTTCAAACCCCAACCGTGCATTGATAGTACAAGCCGATGAGGGATGTGATTGGTCTGTACAGTTAGGAGGAGGAAATGCATACTATGCGAAGATCATCAGTCACATCAAGCATGTGCAAAAGGAAGAATTTTCTGAATCCGATGACAGTTCGGGCTACAGTGGCAGTTCTGATGAAGAATCGGATGTGAATGATGGTGATAGTTTGTTGAATGATGCTGAGGAGGTCAAGTGTCAGAAATATGTCTTGATCAAGAAAGCTGATGCTACATCAGAAGAAATGGAGAAGATTCTCACTGAAGATGGATTTTTCTCTTCTCAGACTGCCTCTATGGCTAATGTCACAGCTTCTACAAGTCAGGTACAATCTGAAACTCCTAGCATATGTAGTGATTGTGCTGATACGAAACATGAATGTGCTGATATGAAACAAGAATCTGAAAAGCTTCACAGTCACAATCAGAGTTTGGTTATTAAATTGTCAAAGTGCAAAGAGGCAAACATGGCCTTAGCTCGCAACGAAAAAGATTTTAAATCGGTAATTGAAACACTCAAGAAAAGTGTTTCTGAGTTATCAAAAACAGTTTTTAATAAGCAAACTGGTATTAATAATTACATTAATATCATTGAGGCAACTAAGAAAGAGCTAGCCGAGGCGAAATGTGAGCATGAAGCGATCAAGCTCAAATTGGAGAGTTACTCAAACTCCCGATATGTGCTTGATCACATCATTGACGTTCAAAAACTGAAAGGGAACGTGAAAGGTGTTGGGTATAAGTCGTGTCCGCCCCCTTTGAGACACAACTATACCAGAATGCCCGATGAGGGGGAAATGCCGCGTTTTGAGCCAACTGTACCTCTTAATTATGAGGAAGTTACAACTGGCTTAGGGTTCAAAACGGACAAGGCTTTACACCCAAAGGCTGAAACAAAAGGAGCTCGTTACAAGAAGAAAAAACAAAGACATTAAATTTGTGGCCTCCATGGGTACTGATAAAGTTGAGACTTTTGAAAATAAATCCAATACTGAGTTTGTTCAAAAGGTCAAAATTTTGAAACGTAATAGTGATAACAATTACACCCAACACACAAACGGGTGTGAAGCTAGTACCTCGGGGTCTACAAATTCAACGTCAGGTCATCGAACAGAATCTCCTAATTTTGTTGAAAGGAAATCATGCTTTAAATGAGGGGAGTTTGGCCACATTATCAGAAATTGCACAAACTCTCCGAAACCAAATTTTGTAGAAAGAGACCCTTCTGAACAAGGTCACCAACAACGTCGTCCTGTGTCACCCAAAAATGACAAACGCACTGTTAAAGAACAGGAAACAAAACAACGACATCAAAATGTGAAGGTGATCGAAAAGGCTTTAAAACCAGAAACTGTTAAAAGGAAACCTAGTTTGTCACAACCATTAAAACTAGAAAGTGTAAATAATACACAAACTGGTAAAAGGAAACAGGCTTGGAAAAACAGATGAGGATTTAGGGGGAGGCTTGCAATTTAAGGACCTTCAAGAAATTGAAATTACATTTCTTGATTCTCAGGGGCAACCCAAGTCTATGAAGGCTTGGGTCCCCCTCTCCAACTAATCTCTGAGTGAGTGTGCAGGATGTTCCAGGAGGAACTATCGATAGTCATCGGATTGTTGATAGTGGAGTGTCCATGCACAAGATCGGCGACAAAGAAATTGTTGCCTTTGATGTGGAGAGAAAAAGAAAAGAAGACAGAATTGTCTGTCGAAAGAAATTGAAAACCTTCGACAAAATGAAAAATCATTTCAAAGTCTGATTGTTAAAGGCTTTATTCGGGTCCCCGGGATAGATGCAATCAAAATGTACGCACCTGCAGCACGTCTGATGTTCAAAATCAACAAGATGAATGTGTAGTGTACATTTCTTCGAGGTGTGATTAAAGAAAATGTGTTTGTTGAACAAACCAACCGGGTGTGCGGATGCCTTGGCATGGATTGAACAACCGCACACTACTTCTGAAAGAGAAAGATAAAGACCTTCGCTGGTGCAATGTGGAAGACCAGCCAGACCCAGAGGTTTATGATCTTGTTGCTGTCAAGAGATTTCTCAGTAGCTACAAAATCGACTTTGAAATCCACACCTGGTGGATATCCAGCTTAGGAGTCCACTCAAATTCCTTGCAATGCATAAAGCTGTTGCAGGATACGGTTTTGAATTTCTAATCTCTCCTATACTTGTCGATATTTAAGCTGCTTTATGAATTATTATCCTCTCGTACAGCACTCTTTTACCTGACACGTTGAACTCAAATATCACCTCACACGTGATTGTTTCACTATGAAACTCATCAATGTTGTCATGGTCCGCACCGCTTACCGATGTGCCAACTCATTTTTCCAAAATTCGATAAATCATTTCTGATTAAATTAATTTTGGTAAACGGCATTGAGGTAAAACATGAGTTAACCGACATCGGAAAATCGTTTTTGTAAATACCTTTGTGTTTTTAAAATTTATCATAGTTTGTTGATTTTAGGGGGAGTAAATCCAAATTTGAAAATTCAAAAACATCGAAAAATTTCAAAACCCAAAAACATGGCAAAACAAAAATGAGTTTCCTGGCGAGAAAAAGAGAAAATGATAGTACATCAGTGGTCTGTTGAAACCTCTTTAAACTGAAATGCAAAATGAAAAATGTTAAGCAGCTCTATAAAAGATGTATCGGTAGGCTCACAATCATCTTAAAGTGTGCAGGGTGATATAAACCTTAATCGACTGAAGACCAGGTGGGAACCGCACATTGGCATATGGTCTTAGTACCTAAATTTCGTTTGAGAGATTGCCGAGGTTCTGAGATATTCGATCTTTATGCTATCTTGTCATCTGGGTATCATGGTTGTATCAAACCGTAAAAATAACGGAGACGAAGTCTAGATCCTCCATGATACTATACATATGTGTACATATTGCATACGACCTCAATAAGTGATCAACAATCACATGTCTAAACAAAATAAGTGATAAAATATCACATTTATCCGGGAGTCAAGTTCGTCTCTTTGTTGTACGAAAGTACTGACCTGTTCACGGACTTGCTCCTGTGCCCTCATGCATCGAAAATCAAGTTCCTCATCAATAAGTGATTCTATCACATAGGGCTTGTTTTCAATCAAAATAAGTGAGTTTCTAACATCTTTTTATACGGTCAAACAGATGATAAACGGTATACTCACCGGTAAGATGAACTCTCGTGCATACCTTGATACGGGAATGTGTCGTGTGTGGATGAACACCGGTCGGTAAGTATAAATCATACACTAATCGTATTCCCTCGCCATGATTACATCTGATAAGTTGAGCTTATGTGGACAACAATACCGATAATTGTTATAGGATGCTTATCTAAATGTTAACTAATTGAACAAAAAGAGCGTTTTGGCGTGACCGTACACTGATATGATTCTCTTACCCTCGAAACTCGCAAAAAGAATGTCTGTAAATATTTGTTTACTGCTTTCGTTTCTGCATCTTTGTATATATTTATTTATTGTTTTCCGTCTTTACATTTGAAAAATGAAAAATTCCAAAAAGATTTTAGGTGTGTTTTAATCTAAATTTTATAAAAGACAAAAAGATTTGGCTTCTATTTTATTTTTTGATTGACCGATGTTGGAACTCGAGTCTATCCTACCCAAAATCCTGATTGTAAGCCGGAAAACAATTGCACCTTCATAAACTGTCAAAGTTAACAAGTTTTGAAAGTTAAAAGGTTAAAATTGATCAATTTTTAAACTTTCTAACTGTTGTCAGTCGGTGTTTGAATGAGAATTGGTCTCATATGTGTCATGCGCTTATATTGTTTGATGTCAATTCTTAGTAAGGTTTTCATTTGAAAACTTTCTTAGATTGATTTTATTCTTCTCGGTTGTTCTCATTACGTTTTTAGCTCTGTTGTATGTGCAGATGCGGCATTCAATCTAGCTAAAGACGAAGAGAACGTGTCAGATGACAAGCCGTAAAGTGAAGACACGACAGTGATGCAATCTGAAGATCAAGATGATCGGGTTGCAGTTAATCACTCATCAACACCACAAGGATCTAAAGTTTTGAAGTTTAAAAGATTCACGAGCATCATTCAAGGGGGAGTTTGTTGATACACTCCCTGATTGTGACACATGAAGACCTTGTTGAAGATCCGACAATGTGTAGAACGAACCATCACGAGTAGCGTCCAAGGGGGAGTTTGTTGGTACACTTTATGTGGACGCGACTCGGTTCGGTTTGGTTCGACTTGGTTCGGTTCAACACGGTTAGGTCCGGCTCAAGCCCGACGTCACGACATTCCTCCGTCGTGCGCCCCAGAGTTTGACACGCGAAGCACGGAGAGCCGCGAACCTATTCCCGTTTACACATCATCATCATGATGTCACAAGTTTGACTAAACTTAACAATATGAATTAGTTTGAGAATTCATGTTGGGCCACTGCCATTCGGCCGAAACAACTCTAATGGGCCAATCATTTGTTTGGTCTATTATTTTGGGCTCATTGTTTTGGGCTTATTATAATATGACGAAAACACACAGGTGAATGATGTATGACGAAAACACTCAGGTGACGAAATCAGTTGATTTCGTCGCAGACAGATGGGTGTTCGCCGAGGGGTTTTCGCCAAAGGGGATTTCGTCAATTTGATAGTATAAATACTCAGAGACGGAACAGAAACAAGTAACAAGTCTGAATAGATTTGAGAGCGAACACATTGTAACACACACACACACTGAGAGTTTACAGAGACCATTTGTAAACAACGCATTGTAACCGTTTCATAGCATTAATACATTGAGTGTTAATCGTTGAATCTTGTGTCTTACGTGTTCGTAACTTTGTTTAACTTAACCGTTTGGATTCCGCACTCTCGGGTTTGTCAGAAAACAGGGAATAGAGGTTACTCGATTCTCCGGGTGGACCTACAATATAATTATCTCATCATCCTCAAGGAATATTTATTTCTTAATGATCTCGTTTGAATCAAATGCTCTCGGTGTGCTTGCCTTTGTAACAATTTTCTAGACATATACTATACGCGTCGTATAGGGACCATTTTTCAGACTTTTTCAGTCTGAACTCCCGGCAAAATCAGTAATATACCTTAAAATCCCTGTACATGGTTCCTATACGACGTATATAGCACCATACGCGTCGTATATGGTTTAATACTTCAACTACCACAGTCATATACGACGCATATAGACCTATACGCATCGTATAACTTTACTTTTTTCTCATGAATTTAATGCACTGAAATCCTATACGACGTGCATAGCTCTCTACGCGCCTTATAGCTCTCTTAACCAATGCCAATTTAATAAATATAGTATAACCTTACTTTTTCTCATGAATTTAATGCATTGAAATCCTATACGACGTGTATAGCTCTCTACGTGCCTTATAGCTCTCTTAACCAATGCCAATTTAATAAATATACGTTTATCACTTTGCCATTTATTATATGTATATATATATAAATATATATATTAAAAATAGAAGCCTATTAATAGTGTTTTAATACTGTTATTATCTTCTTTACTTTTTTAGTTGGATAAGTTTGTGTCAACCTATACTGGTATCGAAAATACCGGTACGGTTATCAGTATATGAAGGTTAAAACCGGCACCAATCTGGTACAGAAGACGCCAAAAGTCGGTATCGAATTGATTTTGAAAATCTTTTAGTTCGGGAAATTCGGTACTGCTACTCAGTACCATTTGCTCATCCCTGATCACAGGTACCGTACGAACAACAACGGTTTCGTGCAACTTTTTTTGTTTTAGGGGTAGGGATGAGCTCGGTGCCAACCAATACCGAATCGGTATTGGTACCGTAAATACCAGTTATGGTACCGGTATAAAAAGGTAAAAATCGGTAGCGAACTGGTACCAGGAACGCCAAAAGTCGTATCGAATTGGTACATAAGATCTTTCGGTTCGGGAAATTCGATACCGGTATAATATTTTAAATATTATAATAATATATACAATTTTTAATACTTTTATTATCTTCTTTACTTTTTAAGTTGGATAAGCTTGTGTCAACCAGTACTGGTATCGAAAATACCGATACAGTTATCGGTACATGAAGTAAAAACCGGTACCAGCCTGGTACAGAAAACGCCAAAAGTCGGTATCGAATTGATTTTGAAAATCTTTTAGTTCGGGAAATTTAGTACTGCTACCCGGTACCATTTGTTCATCCCTAATCAAGGGTACCGTACGAACAACAACGGTATCGTGCAACTTTTTTTTTGTTGATTTTCTTCAATTTTTAATGATTTCTTTTTTTAGTTTCAGTGGTAGGGATGAGTTGGGGGCCAATCAATACTAAATTGGTACTAGTACCGAAAATACCAGTTACGTACCGATATATGAAGGTAAAAAGCGTTAGCGTACCGATACCAGGAACGCCAAAGGTCGTACTGAATTGGTACTTAAGATCTTTCGGTTCGGGAAATTCGGTACCGGTACAAAGTATCATTTGCTCATCTCTCACCACTGGTTTCAAACGAATAATATCATTACCATACAACTTTTTTTGTTGATATTCTCTTGGTTATATTTTAGTGTTTTTTCTATTTTTTATTTTGATTCTTGTCAACGGTTTTGTGCGCAACAAGCTTGTACTGATTTCAAAACACATGTAAATACAGACTAAACAACAAAGACGGTCGCCGAAACGCGACGATAGTAAAAAACTAGTTTCATTAGATTTGAAAGACCTTCTTCTCGTAGCGCCCATACTTCCAGCTTTGAAAATTTAGTTTGTCGCTGAAACTACGCCACGAGGCACGAGTAATCGTTATGACCCCATCCACGTGATGTTCTACTTTGGTAGGGTATTGATTTATTGATTTCAAAGAAGCTATAATTTTTATTATTATAATTTTTAAATCGCTAATACTTTTTAAACCAACAAATTAAAAATGTTACGTACCCTTAACCCTTGTAATCATCCAAACTATTTTTATTATGTTTAATTTATACAGCTTATGTATACAGAAATTTATTTAAGCATTAGAAAAGAACTAGTCTAACAATTGTTAAATACTTGTTCGCATAGTAATAATAACAACAACAATAATAATAACTAGTGGGTTTCCCGCATGACGCTGCGAAATTTCGGTCTATTTTGTTTCGGCTTGTTAGGGTGCTCACTATAGTAAAAGAAAGAAAAAAACCTAAGTAATATATTGTATTTGACCTGACTTGATTTCGAATAAAATTTTTATCAAAGCATAGACACAAATAAGCGTATCGTGATGATATATTCATAATTTTGTAAAATATTATATTTAAAAGTCATAGCAGAAGAAAATTATCTTTAAATTAATTATAATCTTAAAATAATAAAAATTGTATTAAAAATCTAGGAAGTAAAACTATTCCTTTATTAATAAAAAAGATTTAGTTAAAATATAAAACTCAAAAAGTAAACTCTCTTCGCTACTTCAAAATGTTATTATATTTTGCAAAATATTATAAAAGAAATTTTTTGCTATTTCAAAATGTTATTATATTTCACAACATAATATAAATGAAAATTATAAAAATTTTGTGGCTAAAATAGAAAACTAAGAAAGTAAACTATTTTTGCTACTTCCTATTGTTATCAACTAGTTTTTGCTAAGTCGAATATTTATCTCTCATAATATGTATGTCTGTGTTTCGGTTACTTGTACATACTACTCATAACACGATCTTAAAAAAATTACATCGAGTTAACCAATTAAAGTAAAAACACTACCATACTTTTTACTAAAAAAAAACTAAAACGATGGAAAGACTATAATTTTAAACTGAGAGCAAAATTGTAATTTTTCAGGACAAATGAGCATGTACCACGCATGCCTGAACGAATAAAAATTACACATATGCCCGCCCGCGTTGCAGGGCGTTAAATCAAATATTTCTTATTTTCATAACGTGTATGCATCTATTTAGGTTACTTGTACATACTACTTATAACACGATCTAAAAAAATACATCGAAACAACCAATTAAACGAAAACACTACCATAATTTTGCTAAAAAAAATTAAAACAATAACAGGTCTGTAATTTTGAGCTGGGGTAAAATACTATTTTGTCAGAACCAATGAGCGAGTGTTAGACAACTGCTTGACACAATAAAAGTACATTGAGTCAACCAAGAAAAATAAAACAGTACTATAGTTTTGCAAAAAAAAAAGTAAAACGATGGCAAGATCATAATTTTTAACTGGGGGAGAAATCGTAATTTTTGAAATGAGAGCAAAATCATAATTTTGAATAGAGGGCAAAATCGAAAAAATATTTTGAACTGGGGGCGAAATCATAATTTTAAACTGAGTGCAAAATCATAATTATGAGCTATGGGGGAAAACATAATTTTATTTTGAACTATGGGCAAAAACGTAATTTTTAGTTGGGGGCAAAATCGTAATTTCGAGCTAGGGGCAAAAACATTTTTTTATTTTAAACGGGGGGGGCAAAAGCGTAATTTTAGACGGAGGGCGAAACCGTAAATTTAAACTGGGAGTAGAATTAGAAATGAGTTTTTGAACTGAGGGCAAAAACGTAAATTTTAAGCCAGGGCAAAAATATAATTTTATTTTGAATTAGGGGCAAAAATGTAATTTTAAACAAATGACGAAATCGTAATTTTAGGCTGGGAATAAAATTAAATAAAAAATGGGTTGGTCCCTCAACTCCTTTTTGTATATGTAGGATAATAATAAAATAAAATAATAATAATAATAACTGTTCAAAAAAAAGATACTTTTTTTTTGAACGGTCAACAAACTCAATCCCGAGCACTCTCGGGGTACCCACTAGACAAACGGAGTACTCCGAGAGTGACCCACCCGCCCGTAGGCACGACGGTGAAATTACCGGTAAAACCCGTTTGACGCAATGATTCAACCCAGGTTTTCCTGTGTCTTCTATAATTGCTCACCAGTATATCACTCTGCACCAAATGAGAGTCGAACCTGCATCTCTCAAGAGAAATGTAAACTATCCATCACTTGATCTAGAGATCATTAAAAAAGTTAGATGCTGAGAATCTGTTGTATTAAATATCATCCTATCTAATAATCGTCAGACATTTTAAGGACATGTGACATTCAATTAGACGTCCATGACAACCTCATGAATTTTGCAAATTGTCTTAATCTCAATACGTGTCCTTCAATTGGACCATCACTTGATTCATTGTTTTGATTTAAACGGTATATGAAAAAGATAATTGACGCTGAATATTCACGGAGATACAGGATACTTTCTTTTTCAAAAGTTTTTTATTCTTGTAACCAAAGAATAGAAAAAATATATTTTTATTCTTGTAACTAAAGAATAGCAAAAAAATATTTTATTCTTGTAACGTTGAATCTTCCTCTTCCTATACTAATAAATAAAAATCTTTTTGGACACGTGTCAATTTTCTGATGCTTTCTCACCTTATTTCCTATTTATCTTTCATATTAAATAATAATAATACTAATGTTAAACAAAAATATTAGATAAGAATAAATATTTAGATAATAAAAAATTAGTTAAGAATACATATTTAACAAAGTAAAATGTTATAATAAGTAAATAGTAAATTAAAGTTCATTTTTAAAAGATAAATCTTGACGACTTTATGTGTTAACATATGACATTATATTTTATTAAACACTTGTAATATATGAGTTTTTTTAAAGATATATTATTTATTATATAAAATTACATTTATGCAAAATAAAAAAAGCAAAGTAAAATGTTATAATAAGTAAATAGTACGTCAATATTCATTTTTAAAAAATAAATCTTGATGACTGTTTGTATTAACATATGATATTATATTTTATTCAACATGTGCAATAAACGAGTTTTTTTTTAAATATATCTTTTTATTATTTATTATATAAATTATATTTATGCAACTCATGTAAAACACGGGGTTTTAACCTAGTATGTTATATGTATTCAAATGGTATTTTTATTCTTGTAACTAAAGAATAGAAAAAAAAAATCTGTTACTTATATATATTACACTTAAATATGTTTAAAAGTTATTTAACATACCGGGTACCATCTTTTTTTATTATATAATTTATGATACATGAGTTATATATTAAAGTTAACTAAGATGATGATAATATCAATTTAAATGGCTACATTTATTTGATTTTACACAAAGAAAGTGGATGTTATAATGATTCCTTTAAGGATTCTAATTTGACCATATCAAGAATCTAGAGATGGATATTTTAAATCTAATACTCCTTTATTGAATATTATGCAAATCTTTAATAATATGTCTTTCACTGTTAATGTAATTGATCAATGTTCTCATACATTTTATTTGGGAAAAATAAGGGAATATCTTAAAAAGAATTTTGAGTTACATGCCATAAAGGAAATATGTCTTTCCTTTAACGCCAGGAAACAATTCATGAGTCGACCTATGAACAATGAACATCCGAGAATGAAATTAAACATACACGAAGTATACTAACATCAACTTTGCTTAACCATTTCAAAACAATGCCCAAACCAAAAACCCTTCGAATATGTTTTTGTTTTCTCTAAGTTGTTCTCTATTACAGAGAATGGGATGGAGTGGTATTTTAAATAATTTCTTTAAATTATTCTCTAAAATCAAGAGATAAATTGTATACAGAGGGTGTGATGTGAATACTAAGTAAACTCGGGAACATAACATAAATATTAGGAATTCAAAGAACTTCACTATGTAAGCATCTCGATGTCCACTTTTAGACTTGGGAACAGAATGTAAATGTTAGGAATCCAAAGAACTTCACTATATAAGCATCTCGAATAGAAAGTTTGAAGTAGGTGTTGTGTCTAGATAATGCTTAAGCCCAGAAACATTATATATGTTAGTGTTCAGTTTTAATTATGTAGCTAAATAAAAATAAATAAATAATTTGCAATGCCTCTCTTGGTGGAAAACTGGAAATTGACTAAATTTGACCAAAAGTGGGATTACGTAAATGTTTGTTGTAATCATCATTAGTTAATGAAATCAGATCTAACTATTAATGAAAATGACCTCAATATCATCCTCATTGAAGAACTGAGCGAACACATATCCACTGTGGATCCCTTTGTTTACAGTTGATGAGCCATGCCCACTTTTGGCGAGCATGTGATCTTTTGCAAGGAGTTACCCAAGTATAAATACAAGCATGATTCAGTTTACCTAAATTGGAACAACAAAGTTTAAAGTATTGGATTAAAAATCAAGATTTCACATATCAAAGTTGAGATCACGGAATATCACCTGTTAAGTTGATTTTATAAAGTTGATGTTTTGGACTGGTTTTCGAGACTAAATTATACGTATTCATTTAAAATTGTAAATATGTGTGTATAAAGTATATATATTGGTTGTATGTCAGGCACCTCAAAGTATAATCGTTAATATTGGCTCAGGCTTTTTTGAAGGTAGCTTCTAATAGTTTATTAGATGAAAAACTGCTTCAAAAAAAAAAAAAAAAAAAAAAAAAACTGCTTCGAGCAAAATCCGATTGCACAATCCAGTTCACAAGTACGGAAGTTTTTATTCTTTTTAAACCAAATTTTAGGGTCTAGTGGTTTGGGCCGGCTACTCGAACCCATTAATTAATTATTATTAATTATACAACTTGTATATAATTAATTTTTTAGTAAATTACAAAAATCGTCATTTATGTATGTCACTTATTGCAAACTGTGTTATTTGTCTTCAATAATTACAGAAAACGTACTCGATGTTTGCAAACTCTTGCAAGTTATGTCATTTAGCCCTAACTCAGTTAATATTTGTGGTTAAATCTGACCAAATGAACCCCACATAAAGGTATTTTTGTGGTTAAATCTGACCAAATGGACCCCACATGAGAGTAAAATGACCAAAATACTGAGTTAGGGCTAAAGGACATAACTTGCAAGGGTCTGCAAACATCGAGTACGTTTTCTGTAATTATTAAAGATAAATGACACAGTTTGCAATAAGTGACATACATAAAGGACGATTTTTGTAATTTACCCTTAATTTTTTTAACTATTTGTGTCCATTGATTAAAAAAATCATATTTTAAACTAATTTTTTCAACATTCTGAATTAGTTATAGAATTTGATGTTATCTAGCTGACAATAATTTGATTAGTAGCAGGATGAATTGTTTCGCACTTCGACTAATTATATGTAAAAATGCATCAACATTTGTAAACTCCAGTTTACTTATTAAATCACACTTGATAATACGTAAGATTCAACAGAGGATTATTGGATATCTACTTTTGTAGTCCCTCTGTAAATGGGCCTTTGAAGTGGGCTTTTCTTTATGCCCATTACTTGTAATCTTGTATTAATGCTTGGCCCATATGAACATGAATCATCAAGTCAAGAGATGATAATTTCATTAATCTAGTTATAAACGATTCTATTTTGGTACTTTTTTTTTAATCTTTAAGTGTTTAAATTTGCTTAGCTTAAACATTTTATAGTAACATAAGTTTTATGATCACTTTTAATTTATCTGTAAACTGAAAGTGTTATAAAAATAGTGTTTGTGGGTGGGTCTCCATATTAAACGGTACTTATGTTTTCATTAAAGTCCACCAATCTATAAGATTTGATTTTAAACGAGTTTGTAGAAAATATTTTTTAAACGGTACTTATGTTTTCATTAAAGTCCACCAATCTGTAAGATTTGATTTTAAACGAGTTATAGAAAATATTTTCCAAAACTAGTAGATATTATATTATTGGGGGATTGATTTTTTTTTTTGTTTTAGTGGCAAATTAACCAAATTTTGATCACTGGTCCAGAATACGCAGGACCTTTGAGAATTATTCAAGCTCTAGCAGATGGTACCAAATTACTTTTCAAAGAGAATCTTCTTCCATCTAGAGGAGATACTCGTTTATTTAGTATTGGACCATCTATAGCAGTCATATCAATTTTATTAAGTTATTTAGTAATTCCTTTTGGTTATCGCCTTGTTCTAGCCTATCTCAGTATTGGTGTTTTTTATGGATTGCTATTTCAAGTATTGCTCCTGTTGGCCTTCTTATGTCAGGATATGGCTCAAATAATAAATATTTTTTTAGGTGGTCTACGAGCTGATACTCAATCAATTAGTTATGAAATACCATTAACTCTATGTTTGTTATCAATATCTCTACGTGTAATTCGTTAAGACATAAAATTCCCGCTACTTCTTTTCTTTCTAGGAAGGAAGTGTCATGAGTTGAATATAGATTTTCGTTTTTTATTCATTACATTATTCGGAGTTGATGAAAGAAACCAGATAGTTATATGAGTGAAAGAAACGGCTTAAAAATTTGCAGTAAAAGATTGAATCTTATTTCTTATGTACAAAAGTTAAGAAAAGTAAATACCATTGGAGTATAATCGTGCTACAAGCAAAATCACTCGATCATATCCATTTTTACTAGGCATAATTCTTATACACCAATTTAAGAGGAAACACAATAAATATGGAAAGAAACCCCTTGTGTGAATCAACCTTTATACGAAAGAGCTATGTTTGACTCAATTTTGGCTTACACATTTGTCAAATTAGCTTCCTGTTTATAATGAACTAATATATTCAAACACTAAGGAAAAATATGATATAACCTATATCTAAGGGTCCTACTTTCTTACAATATCAATGCCATTTTCCCAAGAACGTTACTTTCTTACAATAAAGTCAACGCCATTAAAAAAAGATACATATATGGATGGCTAGACACTTGGTCAAAAGTATTCATAACTCTTGCAATTAGTAATCCAACTCCCTCAACTACCTTAAGTATAACACATAATTTCTTTCAACTAACAAAGTCTAGAACACTCATTATTATAATTACAAAAAGTAACCATGGTGTTTATTTAGCTTATCTTGATAACAGACTAAACGGTGTGAAGTAAAACGCTTTAGCGTCCCACCTTTAAATGAATGGTTCTTATTGGCCATCAAAGCTGCAAAATGGGGTCCAAACTTCACTCCTTTCACGTCCACCATTCTTCTCACGAGAGCTCTTTTGGAGCCTCCCCCCCCCCCCCCCCCCCGTGCCCTTAGAATAGTATTAAGGGCTTTATCAAGATGATGTGGAGAGTTGCGCCACTCCACGCCGTATAGCCTAACAACCAAGTAGGTGTAACCAAACTTTTAATTCAAATTTATAAAATATGTGGATAATATCTCTTAAATCTTGCAGCTGCCCAGTTCGTAATAATTATTAACCACATTTACTTGTATGTAATTTACACACACATATTAATAGGTCACCAAAACATATGACTAGGAATAATAAGTCACTAAACATATCGATATAAGAATTACTTTTATTTATGGTATAACCAAAAAAGGTTAGGTATTGCTTGAACGTAATTGGTTTTTTTTTTTTTTTCCTTCTTTTAAATGACGACAAATTCAATAACACAACAAACCAGTGCGCAGCTGGAAGTACAGCAGAAATAAAAGAGACAGAACGTAGTTGGTGTTATTTGTGGTTTCAGATACCTTTAGTAATGATTTATAGCATTGGTTTAAGGTGGAGATCAATGGACCTAAACGCCATAGAATTTTCATTATTTAGTTTATTGGGATATCATTTAAGTAGTTAGCGAGCATCATTACCCACATTATATGTGCGAGAATTTGGTACTATCGGTTCAGTTCGTTACATTACTTATACGCGCTATAGCCATCAATATATAATAAAAACCATAAAAATGAATACCGGTACCGGTTTTAATAACGTTGTTGCCATTACCAGTTAATTGTAGGACAACAGTTCACAAAATAAATAAAATAACAATTTTATTAATAAACATTATGATTACAATACATAAAGAGGAACAGAACTAAACTGGAAGAAATTACAATACAAGAATGTAAATTAGACTAAGAACAGGTTACAAGGAAAAAATTAAGGAAAACGAAAAACAATGGTGACTGAGGCACGTGAAGATCACGCTTCCCTTAAAACAGATTTCGGGCCACCCAGGTGAACCCGTCTATTTCCCAGGGTACAACAGCCTAAACAGATTGTACTGCCGGGATTAGCCTAGCAACTGAAAAAAATACCTGAAACAAGAGTTCTCAGGGATTCGAAGTTAGGAAATTCTCTGTGTATGCTATGAACCATACGAATGTGTAATTTTCTGTGTATTCTAGACAAAGGACACAACTTGTATATATTCATGTTTAGAATTCCAACTGAACGGTTATATTGAATACAAAATTCAATAACAATTAAGGTCATATTGAATACAAAATTCAATAAAAATTAAGTCTCAAATTCAATGAGAACTTAATTCAACTTAACCAGTAGGAATCTAAACAGTCATCAGACCACTTGCTCGTCCCATCAAAGTGCGCCATCAAAGCGCCACATTGCGGCCATCGCCCTCGTCCCGGTCTCGGTCCCGTGACCGGCCGCGGCAGCGGGTCGGGTGCTTCACACCCTCCTGGCTACCATTGGGTGTGAGTTGTCATACAAGAATACTCGTGTAGAGAATTCTAATTATAAATCCACAACAGATTTATCTCTCCACCTATGTGGGACAAGCTCAATTTCCCACATGTTTGTAGTTCCAACACACAAACTTAATACACAAGATCTCTCATTCATCTTGGCTTAATTATGAAATAATCATTATATTAACTCATAATATAAAATTATTTATAAAATTTCCAACAATCCCCACACGAATGGAGATCGTCCCATACACTCAAGTTTCATGATAAAATTTCAGCGGTTGAGTAATGCAGGATAGGTAGGTTTCCCTTTGAACCCTCCTTTGTGACATATACTTAGTCTCCTAGCGGTTAGTAGACGCGATGTCCTTGAACCAACCCCTTTTTACGTAGACGTTATTACACATCACACATTACTCTTCCTGGTCTGGCTAACCCCTCATAGTTGTGTCCGTTATAGTCATGGAACACCATCCTGGTTTTGCGAGAGCTCTAGGAATTGTGCCCCCAATTTCATTCGAAGCGACCCCACTTCTCTCTAACATAGGTGATTTACAAATCATTAAAAGCCATATGCTTAACCTTTCTTGATATCACTGATTCTAAGTAGGAATGGACTAGGAAGTTTGTAACTCCCTTTGTATGTTGAGGTACTCCCCCACAGTGACTTCAATTCGTACAGTTAGGTGGTCCTATTGAACCTAGATCATGGGATCTCCAATCTTCTAGGATAGGTTTTCCGTTGTACAAACTTACTCCAAGGGCTTTAGTCCCATTCCCATCGATGACTTATGTACTACCTCTCTGCTTAAGCCTTTTGTAAGCGGATCCACAATGTTATCCTTTGACCTCACAAAGTCAATCGTGATAACTCCAGTTGAGAGTAGTTGTCGTATCGTGTTATGCCGACGTCGCATGTGCCTTGATCTGCCATTATACATTACAGTTTGAGCTCTACCAATAGCTGATTGGCAATCACAATGTATGCAAATAGTAGTCACAAGCTTAGGCTATCTTGGAACATATTCCTAGAATTGACACAACCATTCTGCTAACGCGATAAACTCAGATTCCATCATGGATCTAGCTATAAGAGTTTGTTTGTACGACTTCCAAGATATAGCTGCTCCTCCAAGGGTAAACACATAACCACTTGTAGATCTAGAATATTTCGTATCGAATATCCAGTTGGCATCACTGAATCCTTCCACAACAGCTGGATTTTGGCCATAAGGCAGTCCATAATTTTTCGTGTATCTCAAATACCTTAATAATCTTGTCATACCCTTCCAGTGCTCTGAACTAGGATTACTAATATATCTACTTATCCTACTCACAACATATGCTAAGTTTGGTCGAGTACATGCTATGAGATACATAAGACTGCCAATGATCCTTGAGTATTCTGATTGAGCAACACTCCCGCCTCTATTTTTTGACACATGTTGAGAGGTATCAATTGGAGTTTGAGCTACACTCGTGTCCCCTGGATTGAACTTCTCAAGGATCTTATCCACATAATGAGATTGACTTAGCACCAAACCAGTTTGGGTTCTAATGATCTTTACTCCAAGAATCACATCAGGTAGACCCATATCTTTCATGTCAAATCTCGCTTTCAACATGTCTTTAGTAGATCTGATCATCACTCCCAATGATAAGCATATCATCTACATAAAGGCATAACATCACATAACCCTTAGAAGTGTCTTTCACATAGACAAATTTGTCGCATTCATTTATTTTGAAACCACTGTTAAGCATAACTTGGTCAAATTTTTTATGCCATTGTTTTGGAGCTTGCTTCAAGCCATATAATGACTTGACGAGTTTACACACTTTGCCCTCTTAGCCAGGAGCAGAAAAAACCCTCTGGTTGCTCCATGTAAATCTCTTCCTCTAATTCCCCATTGAGAAATGCAGTTTTTACATCCATTTGATGTATTTCCAAATTTCTCAAAGCTGAAATTGAAAGGACCAATCTAATTGAAGTTATTCTTCTCACAGGCGAGTATGTGTCAAAATAGTCAAGACCTTCCTTTTGTCTAAACCCTTTGATCACAAGCCTTGCTTTATACTTGTCGACAGAGCCATCAGCTTTCATCTTTTTCTTGAATATCCATCGATATCCAAGTGGCTTGCACCCTGGTGGAAGATCTACTAGCTCCCAAGTATGATTCTGCAAGATAGAATCAATTTTACTCTTGATGGCTTCTTTCCATTGAGGTCCATCTGAAGAGGTGACTACTTCTCGATAGGTTTGAGGCTCGCTCTTAACCATGAATGTAAGAAAGTCAGGCCCAAAGGATTTCTCAGTCCTTTGCCTATTACTTCTTCTTGGCTCACCCTCTTCAACCTCTAATTGTTCTTGAGTTTCCTCTCAAACAGTCTCATCAACCATTGTTGATGAACTTGTATGATTGGTTGTTGAAGAACTCGCATGAGTTTGTACTAACATTGGAAACTCTTCTTCAAAGTAAGTCACATTTCCTGGCCTTGTCTCTATTATAGAGTCCTTGTGCACATCAGGATTCTTGGATTCCTATACAAGAAAATGATATGAGCTACCATTTTTGGCATATCCAATGAAAATACAATCAACAGTTTTTGGCCCTATTCTAAGTGCCTTAGGGGGTGTAACAATCACCTTGGCCAGGCACCCCCCACACTTTCAAGTATTTATAGGATGATTTGTGTCCCCACCACAACTCATGAGGTGTTATATCCTTATTCTTGAAAGGTATTTTATCTAACAAAAAATTAGCCGACAAAATGGCCTCCCCCACATGTCCTGGCTCATCCCAGAACTTATCAACATGGCATTCATCATTTCTTTTAGTGTACGATTCTTTCGCTCCGTGATGCCATTTGATCGGGGTGTATAAGGAGGGGTACACTCGTGTATTATGCCACTTTTTGCACATAATTCCCCAAATGGTGAAACATATTCACCTCCTCTATCACTTCTCACACGTTTTATTTTCTTGTTGAGTTGATTCTCAACTTCAGCTTTATACAAGATAAACTTGTCAATTGCTTCATCCTTTTTCTTAAGTAAGTAAACATAACAATATCTTGTATTGTCATCGATAAAGGTAATAAAATATTTATTACCACCTCTAGTGGGAATTGATTTTAAGTTACACACATCCGTGTGAATCAGATCAAGGGGTTCAGTTATTCTTTCAACTTATTTGAAGGATGATCTTGTTTGTTTGGCTTCAACACAAGTTTTACATTTTGTTTTAGAGTCAATGGCAAAAGTTGGTATGTAATCTAATTTAATTAAATGACGCATCGAATTTAAATTTACATGACCAAGACGTCCATGCCAAACATTAGGAGACTCAACCAAGTAAGCAGAAGTACTAGCACTTTTATTCATGTTTTTCTTAACAACCATTACATTAAGTTTAAACATGCCATTTTGGTCATAGCCCTTTCCAACAAACATACCACGCTTAGTTAAAACAAAATTATCACTTTCAAAAACCAAACGAAAGCCATGCTTGTTAAGCATCCAACCCGACACAAGACTCTTGCGCAGGTCTGGAACATAAAGCACATTCTTCAAAGTGAGCTCTTTCCCACAAGTCCACTTCAAGATCACATCACCTTCTCCCTTGATATCAGATGTAGCAGCATTACCCATGTACAACTTTGCTCCCACAACCTCTTTAAACGTATTAAACCGGGTCCTATCTGGGCACACATGGCGGGTTGCCCCAGTATCAACCCACCACCCTTTTGGCTCGTTAGCCACCAAATTTACCTCCCCCGCCATGGCAGGGAGGTCTGAAATCATTGCCACTAATGGCATACCATATTCATCAACCATACGAGCCATGTCACGTTTAGGCTCTTTGCATTGGTCAGCACGGTGACCAGTTTGTCCACAGTTGTAACACTTCCCTTTAAAGGGACCAACCTTCTTCTTCACACCACCTTTCTTTGGCCCAAGGTCAACACCTTTGTTTTTTCCTTTCCCCTTGAACTTGTGGCCTTTGTTACCCTTGTGACCCCTTGAGGATTGACCATGTTCCACAAGGTTCGCTTTTGCAGAAGCTTCAACTTGACTTCCTTTTGTGTGATATTATGTTGTCCTCTTCAATACGAAGACGAACCACAAGGTCTTCGATGGTCATTTCCTTTCGATTATGCTTAAGGTAATTCTTAAAGTCCACCCAACTAGGAGGAAACTTATCAACAATTGTTGCCACTTGGAATGTTTCACTCAGATTCATTCCTTCCGACAGAATGTCACTAAGAATAATCTGCAGTTCTTGGACTTGACTCATCACAGTTTTTGAATCAATCATTTAATAGTCCAAAAACCTAGCAACAACATACTTTTTAGTACCCGCATCCTCAGTCCTGTATTTCCGTTCCAATGACTCCCATAGTTCTTTGGCAGTTGGAACCTTGAGATATATGTTATATAAGGCATCTGAGAGGCCATTCAACACATAGTTGTGGCATAGGTACCCAGAGTGTTTCCAAGCATCAACATCACTCACAGATTGGAAATCAGTTGTCCTTCTGTGAGAACAGGAGGGGACTCCGTCAAAAACCTCGTAAGGTTTAAAGTGGTCAGATAGAACAACATCTTTTGTTGCCATCTCTTAAAATTCAAACCAGTAAACTTCTCTGGTTTTTCAGCATGGTTAGCAACTGCAAGAGTCGCTTGGGTACCAACCAATGGTCTCATGGTAGTGGATGTGGATCCAACAGTGGATGATGTGGTTGCTGCAACAGTAGCCATTTTTGAAACAAGAATAAAAATTCAACCAGTTTATGGTAGAAACAAATTGGTTTACAGAAAACCAATACAAACTACAAAAGTTTGCTAATAAACAAAACAAACAGTTTATAATTTTTTTTTAAACCAAAACAGTGAACGGGTTTTAAAAATTTGTTATAAGCTTGTAGGACAACCGTTCACAAAATAAATAAAATAACAATTTTATTAATAAACATTCTGATTACAATACACAAAGAGGAACATAATTAAACTGGAAGAAATTACAATACAAGAATGTAAATTAAACTAAGAACATGTTACAAGGAAAAAATTAAGGAAAACGTAAAACAATGGTGACTGAGGCACGTGAAGATCACGCTTCCCTTAAAACAGATTTCTGGCCACCCAGGTGAACCCGTCTGTTTCCCAGGGTACAACAGCCTAAGCAGATTGTACTGCCGGGATTAGCCTAGCACCTAAAAAAATACCTGAAACAAGACTTCTCAGGGATTCGAAGTTAGGAAATTCTCCGTGTGTGCTACGAACCATACGAATGTGTAATTTTCTGTGTATTCTAGACAAAGCACACAACTTGTATATATTCATGTTTAGAATTCCAACTGAAAGGTTATATTGAATACATAATTCAATAACAATTAAGGTCATATTGAATACATAATTCAATAAAAATTAAGTCTCAAATTCAATGAGAACTTAATTCAACTTAACCAGTAGGAATCTAAACAGTCACCAGACCACTTGCTCGTCCCATCAAAGTGCGCCATCAAAGCGCCACATTGCACGCATCGCCCTCATCCTGTGCTCGGGCGCGGGCGCGGGTCGGGTGCTTCGCACCCTCTTGGCTACCACTGGGTGTGAGTTGTCATACAAGAATACATTCGTGTAGAGAATTCTAATTATAAATCCCCAAAAGATTTATCTCTCCACCTATGTGGGACAAGCTCAATTTCCCACATGTTTATGGTTCCAACACACAAACTTAATGCACAAGATCTCTCATTCATCTTGGCTTAATTATTAAATAATCATTATATTAACTCATAATATAATATTATTTATAAAATTTCCAACAATCCCCCACATGAATGGAGATCGTCCCATACACTCAAGTGTCATGATAAAATTTCCGCGGTTGAGTAATGCAGGATAGGTAGGTTTCCCTTTGAACCCTCCTTTGTGACATATACTTAGTCTCCTAGCGGTTAGTAGACACGATGTCCTTGAACCAACCCCTTTTTACGTAGACATTATTACGCATCACAGATTACTCTCCCTGGTCTGGCTAACCCCTCATAGTTGTGTCCGTTATGGTCATGGAACACCATCCTGGTTCTACGAGAGCTCTGGGAATTGTGCCCCCAATTCCATTCGAAGCGACCCTACTTCTCTCTAACATAGGTGATTTACAAATCATTAAAATCCATATGCTTAACCTTTCTTGATATCATTGATTTTAAGTAGGAATGGACTAGGAAGTTTGTAACTCCCTTTGTATGTTGAGGTACTCCCCCACAGTGACCTCAGTTCGTATAGTTAGGTGGTCCTATTGAACCTAGATCATGGGATCTCCAATCTTCTAGGATAGGTTTTCCGTTGTACAAATTTACTCCAAGGGCTTTAGTCATATTCCCATCGACGACTTATGTACTACCTCTCTGCTTAAGCCTTTTGTAAGCGGATCCGTGTCGCAAACCCCGTTCCCTAACAACCCAGGAACCGGCGGCCGCGGCCAGTTTTGGTGGTATCTGTATTTTATCCAATTTAGCAGCGGAATTTACATCAGGGCCGTAGTTAGGAAATTATTTACCAGAGTAAAATACCACGCTTTCAATATATTAAATACATGGGAAAAATCCAAGTTTCAAGTACACACATTTTCATAGAGATAAACTCTATTTTTATTTAATAAAAACATATATTTATTTTAGGTAACTTTATTGCCACTTTTTCAAGCCTTCAGTGCTGTCCAGCTGGCTTCTATTTGGCTTTCACATTTTGTTACCTGAAACGCGTTTAAAAACATTTTATCTGTGGGAAATACTGGTGAGTGAATCCCAGTTTAATCAAGTTTAAATAAAACCATTGTACAGTATTGAGGGCGGTCTCGCAATTACATTTGTTTCCAAGTCATATCAATTACCACCCATGTTACTCCTCGCAAGGCAGTAACAAATTTTGTATACAAAACCCTAACATACCGACGATAATTGTATCCTTACAAATACTTAATAACTGTTTAATATATAATTAATCGTCTGAGGTTTTGTAAAAACAATTTGCAAAAAGGAGATTACTTACATTGCTGTCTTAGATTTTCTATAAAGGTTTCCTGGTGATAATCTATAAATTACACAAATGCACACGTGTTAGTATAATAACCCATTTTAACATAAGTAAGTAAACATAACAATATCTTGTATTAGTCATCGATAAAGGTAATAAAATATGTATTACCACCTCTAGTGGGAATTGATTTTAAGTTACACACATCCGTGTGAATCAGATCAAGGGGTTCAGTTGTTCTTTCAACTTATTTGAAGGATGATCTTGTTTGTTTGTCTTCAACACAAGTTTTACATTTTGTTTTAGAGTCAATGGCAAAAGTTGGTATGTAATCTAATTTAATTAAACGACACATCGAATTAAAATTTACATGACCAAGACATCCATGCCAAACATTAGGAGACTCAACCAAGTAAGCAGAAGTACTAGCACTTTTATTCATGTTTTTCTTAACAGCCATTACATTAAGTTGAAACATGCCATTTTGGGCATAGCCCTTTCCAACAAACATACCACGCTTAGTTAAAACAAAATTATCACTTTCAAAAACCAAACGAAAGCCATGCTTGTTAAGCATCCAACCCGACACAAGACTCTTGCGTAGGTCTGGAACATAAAGCACATTCTTCAAAGTGAGCTCTTTCCCAGAAGTCCACTTCAAGATCACATCACCTTCTCCCTTGATATCAGCTGTAGCAGCATTACCCATGTACAACTTTTCTCCCACCACCTCTTTAAACGTATTATACAGGGTCCTCTCTGGGCACACGTGGCGGGTTGCCCCAGTATCAACCCACCACCCTTTTGGCTCGTTAGCCACCAAATTTATCTCCCCCGCCATGGTAGTGAGGTCTAAAATCATGGCCACTAATGGCATACCATCTTCATCAACCATAAGAGCCATGTCACGTTTAGGCTCTTTGAATTGGTCAGCACAGTGACAAGTTTGTCCACAGTTGTAACACTTCCCTTTAAAGGGACCAACCGTCTTCTTCACACCACCTTTCTTTGGCCCAAGGTCAACACCTTTGTTTGTTCCTTTCCCCTTGAACTTGTGGCCCTTGTTACCCTTGTGACCCCTTGAGGATTGACCATGTTCCACAAGGTTCGCTTTTGCAGAAGCTTCAACTTGACTTCGTTTGTGTGATATTATGTTGTCCTCTTCAATACGAAGATGAACCACAAGGTCTTCGATGGTCATTTCCTTTCGATTATGCTTAAGGTAATTCTTGAAGTCCACCCAACTAGGAGGAAACTTATCAACAATTGCTGCCACTTGGAATGTTTCACTCAGATTCATTCCTTCCGACAGAATGTCACTAAGAATAATCTGCAGTTCTTGGACTTGACTCATCACAGTTTTTGAATCAATCATTTAATAGTCCAAAAACCTAGCAACAACATACTTTTTAGTACCCGCATCCTCAGTCCTGTATTTCCGTTCCAATGACTCCCATAGTTCGTTGGCAGTTGGAACCTTGAGATATATGTTATATAAGGCATCTGAGAGGCCATTCAACACATAGTTGTGGCATAGGTACTCAGAGTGTTTCCAAGCATCAACAGCACTCACAGATTGGAAATCAGTTGTCCTTCTGTGAGAACAGGAGGGGACTCCGTCAAAAACCTCGTAAGGTTTAAAGTGGTCAGATAGAACAACATCTTTTGTTGCCATCTCTTAAAATTCAAACCAGTAAACTTCTCTTGTTTTTCAGCATGGTTAGCAACTGCTTGAGTCGCTTGGGTACCCACCAATGGTCTCATGGTAGTGGATGTGGATCCAACAGTGGATGATGTGGTTGCTGCAACAGTAGCCATTTTTGAAACAAGAATAAAAATTCAATTAGTTTATGGTAGAAACAAATTGGTTTACAGAAAACCAATACAAACTACAAAAGTTTGCTAATAAACAAAACAAACAGTTTATAATTTTTTTTAAACCAAAACAGTGAACGGGTTTTAAAAATTTGTTTTAAGCTTGTAGGACAACCGTTCACAAAATAAATAAAATAACAATTTTATTAATAAACATTCTGATTACAATACACAAAGAGGAACAGAACTAAACTGGAAGAAATTACAATACAAGAATGTAAATTAAACTAAGAACATGTTACAAGGAAAAAATTAAGGAAAACGTAAAACAATGGTGACTGAGGCACGTGAAGATCACGCTTCCCTTAAAACAGATTTCGGGCCACCCAGGTGAACCCGTGTGTTTCCCAGGGTACAACAGCCTAAGCAGATTTTACTGCCGGGATTAGCCTAGCACCTGAAAAAATACCTGAAACAAGACTTCTCAGGGATTCGAAGTTAGGAAATTCTCTGTGTGTGCTACGAACCATACGAATGTGTAATTTTCTGTGTATTCTAGACAAAGCACACAACTAGTATATATTCATGTTTAGAATTCCAACTGAAAGGTTATATTGAATACATAATTCAATAACAATTAAGGTCATATTGAATACATAATTCAATAAAAATTAAGTCTCAAATTCAATGAGAACTTAATTCAACTTAACCAGTAGAAATCTAAACAGTCACCAGACCACTTGCTCGTCCCATCAAAGTGCGCCATCAAAGCGCCACATTGCACCCATCGCCCTCGTCCCGTGCCCGGGCGCGGGTCGGGTGCTTCGCTCCCTCCTGGCTACCACTGGGTGTGAGTTGTCATACAAGAATACATTCGTGTAGAGAATTCTAATTATAAATCCACAAAAGATTTATCTCTCCACCTATGTGGGACAAGCTCAATTTCCCACATGTTTATGGTTCCAACACACAAACTTAATGCACAAGATCTCTCATTCATCTTGGCTTAATTATTAATTAATCATTATATTAACTCATAATATAATATTATTTATAAAATTTCCAACAATCCACCACATGAATGGAGGTCGTCCCATACACTCAAGTGTCATGATAAAATTTCCGCGGTTGAGTAATGCAGGATAGGTAGGTTTCCCTTTGAACCCTCCTTTGTGACATATACTTAGTCTCCTAGCGGTTAGTAGACACGATGTCCTTGAACCAACCCCTTTTTACGTAGACATTATTACGCATCACATATTACTCTCCCTGGTCTGGCTAACCCCTCATAGTTGTGTCCGTTATGGTCATGGAACACCATCCTGGTTCTACGAGAGTTCTGGGAATTGTGCCCCCAATTCCATTCGAAGCGACCCTACTTCTCTCTAACATAGGTGATTTACAAATCATTAAAATCCATATGCTTAACCTTTCTTGATATCATTGATTTTAAGTAGGAATGGACTAGGAAGTTTGTAACTCCCTTTGTATGTTGAGGTACTCCCCCACAGTGACCTCAGTTCGTATAGTTAGGTGGTCCTATTGAACCTAGATCATGGGATCTCCAATCTTCTAGGATAGGTTTTCCGTTGTACAAATTTACTCCAAGGGCTTTAGTCATATTCCCATCGACGACTTATGTACTACCTCTTTGCTTAAGCCTTTTGTAAGCGGATCCGTGTCGCAAACCCCGTTCCCTAACAACCCGGGAACCAGCGGCCACGACCAATTTTGGTGGTATCTGTATTTTATCCAATTTAGCAGCGGAATTTACATCTGGGCCGTAGTTAGGAAATTATTTATCCGAGTAAAATACCACGCTTTCAATATATTAAATACATGGGAAAAACCTAAGTTTCAAGTACACACATTTTCATAGGGATAAACTCTATTTTTATTTAATAAAAACATATATTTATTTTAGGTAACTTTATTGCCACTTTTTCAAGCCTTCAGTGCTGTCCAGCTGGCTTCTATTTGGCTTTCACATTTTGTTACCTGAAACGCGTTTAAAAACATTTTGTCAGTGGGAAATACTAGTGAGTGAATCCCAGTTTAATCAAGTTTAAATAAAACCATTGTACAGTATTGAGGGCGGTCTCGCAATTACATTTGTTTCCAACTCATATCAATTACCACCCATGTTACTCCTCGCAAGGCAGTAACAAATTTTGTATACAAAACCCAACATACCGACGATAATTGTATCCTTACAAATACTCAATAAATGTTTAATATATAATTAATCATGTGAGGTTTTGTAAAAACAATTTGCAAAAAGGAGATTACTTAAATTGCTGTCTTTGATTTTCTGTAAAGGTTTCCTGGTGACAATCTATAAATTACAAAAATGCACACGTGTTAGTATAATAACCCATTTTAACATTAGTAATACCCTCCCCGAGACGGCATTCCAACGACTACGTCGTGCAGAACCACGACAGCCGTTACGGAACCCTAGATCAATCGGGCAGAGTATCTAATACATATCCAGGGATTATGATACTTACAACGGAGCAGAACCTCGTTATTTAGGGGGTATTATACCCGATAATTTTGCCTACTATTCAGAATTTTGAAAGAGAGAAAGAGTCGTGAGCGATCGAAACTGAAAGCCGATGCATGCAATTTATAGGGCTGATCTGATATGCCGTCGCGCCCTGCGACGAGATTAGGGGGCGTCGCGCCCCGCGACTAGGGGGTGTAGGTCGTAGCTTTGATGTGTCACCAGTCTAGCTTCGCCACGTGTTGCCACGTGGTGGCTTCCGGAGGAGGGCGGGTGCCAGGTTCGTCGCGGCCCGCGACGACTAAAGACAAAGGGGGTCGCGCCCCGCCACGGCCCAATTATTTTAGTTTTTATTTAATTTTAAATATTTTAACGTATTTTAGGCTCGGTTTTCGCATACGGGTTATATTCTAAGACATATTGGGACATTTTAATATATTTTTAGAGGTGACGAAAATATTTCGAGAGTTTTTATATCCTCCCCACCTTATTTTAGAGCTCATCCTCGAGATCTACTGGAACAAGTGTGGATATTTCCTTTGCATTTCTGATTCAAGATCCCATGTGTATTCTGGTCCTCTTTTGGAGTCCCATTTCACTTTGACCAAAACTAATCTCTTGTGCTTGAGGTTCTTGACTTTCCTGTCTTCAATTTGTAGAGGCCTCTCTACAAACTTAAGTTGTTCATTTACCTCTATATCTTTTTGAGGTACCACCAGTGATTCATCAGCTAAGCATTTCTTGAGATTAGATACATGAAACACATCATGTATTTCTGCCATTTCCTCTGGCAGTTGTAGCTGATAGGCTACAGGTCCTATTCTTCTAATAATCTCAAAAAGGTCCAACATACCTGGGACTTAGCTTTCCCCTCTTGATGAATCGTACAACTCCTTTCCAAGGAGAGACTTTTAATAATACCTTGTCACCTATCTGAAATTCTAACGGCTTGCGTCTGTTATCAGCATAACTCTTTTGTCTATCAGGTGCTGCTTTCAGTCGTTCCTTGACTTGAATGATTTTGTCTGTTGTTTCTTGTACTATCTCAGGTCCAGATAGTTGCTTTTCTCTAATATCTGCCCAACAGACTGGCGTTCGGCACCTGTGCTTCAAAAGGTGCAGCATTGATACTGTTGTGATAACTGTTATTATAAGAAAATTCTATTAAGGGTAAGTGATCGTCCCAAATACCTCCGAAATCAATTACACAAGCTCTAAGCATGTCTTCCATTGTCTGAATTATCCTTTCGCTTTGTCCGTCCGTTTATGGATGATAAGCGGTGCTTAGATTCAACTTGGTTCCCATTGCTTTTTGGAAACTTGTCCAAAAATGTGAGGTAAAACGACTATCTATGTCAGAAACAATTGATAGAGGAATTCCATGTAATGAAACTATTTCATTTACATATAATTTAGCAAACCGTTCCATACTGAAAGTTTCTTTCATTGGTAGGAAATGAGCTGACTTGGTTAGCCTGTCTACAATCACCCAGATTGTATCATTGCATTTCCATGTTTTGGGTAATTTGGTAACAAAATCCATTGTTATCAATTCCCATTTCCATACTGGCATTTCTAACTGTTGCAACAATCCTGAGGGTTTCTGATGTTCAGCTTTGACTTGTGAACAGGTTAAACATTTAGAAACATAAGCTGCTATATCCTTTTTTCATTCCTATCCGCCAAAAATTCTTTCTTAAGTCCTGATACATCTTATCACTTCCAGGATGCATCGTATACTTAGACTTATGAGCTTCTTCTAATATATGGTGGCGTAGATTTCCTAATTTAGGTATCCACATTCTTTTCTTATGGAATCTCCAAATTCCATCAGTTCCTTGTTCTAACTCCTTAATCATTCCTTTTAATTTTTCAGTATCATTCTTGATTACTGATTCTTGTGCTTTTCTAGTCTGATCATTTAAATCTACTTGCAGATTTAACTTAAGAGAACGTACTCTTTTTGGCTTTTCATGATACTTTCGACTTAAAGCATCAGCAACTACATTTGCCTTTCCTGCATGATACTGGATATCACAATCATAATCACTAAGCATCTCCATCCAACGTCTTTGTCTCATGTTCAATTCCTTTTGTCCAAAAACATACCTTAAACTCTTATGGTCGGTGAATATGGTAAACTTACTACCGTAAAGGTAATGTCTCCAAATTTTAAGGGCAAAAATTATAGCTCCTAACTCTAGATCATGGGTTGAATAATTCTCTTCATGATTCTTAAGTTGTCTAGATGCGTAAGCTATAACCTTTTGGCATTGCATTAATACACATCCATAACCTAACTTGGAAGCGTCACAATAGATTACAAAATCTTTAATTCTTTCTGGTAACGCTAGTATGGGTGCATGGGTTAATCTCTGCTTAAGAATTCTAAAGGCTTCTTCTTGTTTTGGTCCCCATTCAAACTTAATGGTTTACATGTTAGCTTTGTTAAGGGAATTGCTATTCTAGAAAAATCTTGAATAAATCTTCTATAATAACTGGCCAATCCTAAGAAACTTCTAACCTCGGTTGGCGACTCAGGGGTTTTCCATTTGGTAATCGCCTCGATCTTGGTGGGATCTACATGAATTCCTTCATGATTAACTAAGTGTCCAAGAAACTGTACCTGTTCTAACCAAAACTCACACTTCGAAAACTTAGCATAAAGCTTTTCTTTCCTCAATAAACTTAGAAGTGCGTGCAAATGCTTTGCATGATCCTCTTTACTTTTAGAATAAATGAGAATATCATCAATAAAAACAATTATGAATTTATCGAAATATGGGTTACATATTCGGTTCATCATGTCCATAAATGCAGTTGGGGATTTGGTTAAACCAAATGGCATGACAGTAAATTCATAATGGCCATACCTTGTTCTAAACACGGTCTTAGGAATGTCCTCTTCCTGTACATTTAATTGATGATATCCTGACCTTAAATCGATTTTAGAGAAAAATCGAGCTCCATGCAATTGATCGAACAGATCATCGATTCTCGGTAATGGGTACCGATTCTTAATTGTGACGTTGTTTAATTCACGGTAGTCATTGCACATACGCATCGATCCGTCTTTCTTTTTTACAAATAAAATCGGTGCTCCCCATGGCGATGAGCTTGGCTGTATGAATCCTTTCTCCAACAATTCGTCTAACAGTTTCTTCAGTTCTTGCATTTCCGTGGGTGCCAAACGGTAAGGTGCCTTGGCAATTGGTGCTGTCTATGGTAGTAGGTGGATTCTGAATTCAACTTCCCTATCTGGCGGTAGTCCTGGTAATTCTTCCGGAAACACATCTGAAAACTAAGACACTACTGGAATGTCTTTTAGTTCTTTTCCTTTAGTGTTAGTGATTATAGAAATCAAATACACTAATGACCCTTTTCTTATACAACTTGTTGTTTTCATCACAGAGATGAATTTTGTGGATTTGGATTGCTTATCTCCTTTAATTGTGATCTTTTCACCTTTTGGTGAGTTTACTTGAATTGACTTTTGATCACATAAAATGCTGGCTTTATTGGTTATTTTCCAATCCATTCCAAAAACGACATCGAATCCTGCCAGATTCATTGGGTAAAGGTTTGCCATAAATTTTTGATTTAAAAATTCTATTCTTGCTCCTTGCAAGATTTCAGAAATTCTAACGGTTTCCCCATTTGCTGTCTCTACTAGATATTCTTGTGGGAGTTTAGTTAATGATTGATTAAGAAGTTTGCAAAATGAAGTATTAATAAAACTTTGGTTCGCACCAGAGTCAAATAATACTTTAGCAAAAACATCATTAACTAAAAACGTAATGGCTATCACGTCTGGAATCATTTTGGCTTCATCTGCCGTCAGAACAAATGCTCTAGCATTTTTGGTGTTCTTGTGGTTCGGAGCTGGAACTAGTTTCGGGCAGTTGGGCTTGATGTGGCCTTTTTCTCCGCAGTTGAAGCACAGTCCATTACTAGATTTCCTCCTGCAGTCTTCTTCCTTGTGTCCTGCCATCTTGCAGAAATTGCAGTGAGTGGAGCATTTTTCCGAATGCTTTTTCTTGCAAGCTTTGCAGTACGGTGCAGAGGTAGAACCGACGTTCCTACGATTGGAATTACCATAGCGGAATTCCTGGGTAAGTCTTTGAGCTAGGTTTCTCATTTGGTCTTCTTCTCGTGTACGTACTAATTCATATGTCAAGGTATTTGCTAGTTCTACATCTTCTTCTATGGTTTGAGGTCTAGCTGCCTTGACTACATGCCTAATTTCCCCGATTAATCCCCAGATGTATCAGGAGATTAATACTGGTTCAGGTGATGCAAGGGTTGGTACTATTCTAGCATATTCAAAGAATGTAGTAGTATAACCCTTACTATCTACCCCAGACATCCTAAGGTTTAGGAATTTATTTGCTATTTGTTCCTTTTCATTGGAAGGTCAGAATTTCCTTTCCACCATATTCTTAAATTCCTCCCATTCCATGTTGTATATCCTATCACTTCCCCTTGACTGGAGGATAGTGTTCCACCATTCTAAGGCTAAGTTCTTAAACAGATTAGAAGCAAACATTATCTTATCCTCTTCCGCACACTTACTTATTTTTAAGACATCCTCAGTCTTTTCTATCCAGCGTAGTGTTGCAATGGGTCCTTCATTGCCCGAGAATTCTATTGGTTTGCAGGACCAGAATTCTTTATAAGAACAACCATAAGGCATGGTTCTTCTTCTTTTGGGAATGGGCGCTTGAAGTACAGGTCCATTGTTTACGCTGTGTTCAGTTTCAGTTGGTCGCTTACTGCTATGCTTACTTTTGTTATCGGCTTCTTTAACAGTTTGAATAATAAATGGCATCGCATCTATTATTCCTTGTGCCACTATGTGTTGGATGGCACTGTTATCCACTTGGTTTCCATTGTTATTGTTGTTTGGATTCTCATTATTCGGGTTATTGTCGTTCAGGTTTTCATTGTTCAGATTTTCCTGGTTCACTTCGTTGTCCATCTGAATTTTAAACATTTACCACGTATTAATATTACAAAATAATATTTAATATCGCCAATCACATGACTCGCATTTTGGTCAAAAGCGTCGATCATTGCGACTTACTCTTTTTATATATATATATATGCATCTACTACAAGCCAGAACTGGAAATTAAAATTACAATACAACTGAAATTAAAATTACACTACTAATAATAGGCATCCGTAGTTTTTTTTTCACACATATCTATTATATTATTATTATTATTATTATTATTATTATTATTATTATTACCATCTCTACCATCACATTCACGGATATGGATTCATCCAGAAATCCATATTGCGCTCGTCGTACTTCCAGACGAGTCACTCTCCCACCTGTCTCATCCTCTCACTACTCTCTAAAATTTCCTCACCAAATGTCCCGAGTTCTTGTACATTTTCTGCACTCATTGGGGGTGCAGGTTCTAGGACTGGGTTTGGAATCTGGGGTGCGGGTTCCTGGTACGGGTATGGGGGTGTGGGTGCCTGGTATGGGTAAGGATTCTATAAAATCCCCCTAATGAATACATCGTTATCGTAATAGGGATCTAGAGGGTCCAAACCTGGGTATGCTCCTAGATTCGGCATGGGTTCGTCGTTTAGGTGGTAGCGTAGCACATAATCCCTGTGATCATCGAACCATGGATCATAATCCGGGTCTAAGGGATTAGGTGCTGGTACCCTAGGAATCTCCTCCGGGTTAAAGTCATGCATTTCTACTTGATTTTCAGGGTTATTTTCTATTTCCATGGGCTGTAATGGTTGGGGTGCTATCAATTGCTCCAGGTTAGGGTCAGCTGCTGTGGTTGCTAAGATATGGATATTTGCTATACCCCTATTGAGTATGTCTTGGGTATAGGCATCGGTTTCTCTCTTAGCTACTGCTAGCATTCTTTGTTCATGCAACTTTTTCATACGTTTCCTACGCTCATGTGCTCCTCGAATGAACCATCCTCTCTTTTTCTAAGGGAATGGCTCTTCAGACTGAGCCTTAAACACGAATATTCCTTCTTCATTATCAGCAGATTACCCTGAGAGGGCAGGCTGTGAAGAGGCGCCTTCGCTTCTAGGCGAACCAGACAACTGACGATACGCGTCAGATGGTCCTTGGTCACTCATATTGTAAACTAACAAATAGTCAAATAACACATAACAATAATATACAATTATGCACGTATTTTCGTAATTTATTTCCTAACATATTGAATTTTGGTGTCAGCAGAACATTTATGTGGCTGAATCAGTGGCTTAGCTCTGATACCACCTTCTGTCGCAACCCCCGTTTCCTAACAACCCGGGAACGGGCGGCCGCGACCAGTTTTGGTGGTATCTGTATTTTATCCAATTTGGCAGCGGAATTTACATCAGGACCGTAGTTAGGAAATTATTTATCAGAGTAAAATACCACGCTTTCAATATATTAAATACATGGGAAAAACCCAAGTTTCAAGTACACACATTTTCATAGGGATAAACCCTATTTTTATTTAATAAAACCATCTATTTATTTTAGGTAACTTTATTGCCACTTTTTCAAGCCTTCAGTGATGTCCAGCTGGCTTCTATTTGGCTTTCACATTTTGTTACCTGAAACGCGTTTAAAAACATTTTGTCAGTGGGAAATACTGGTGAGTGAATCCCAGTTTAATCAAGTTCAAATAAAACCATTGTACAGTATTGAGGGAGGTCTCGCAATTACATTTGTTTCCAAGTCATATCAATTACCACCCACGGTACTGTCAACCCGACTTGTGGTCATGTTACTCTTCGCAAGGCAGTAACAAATTTAGTATACAAAACCCCAACATACCGTCGATAATTGTATCCTTACAAATACTCAATAAATGTTTAATATATAATTAATCGTGTGAGGTTTTGTAAAAATAATTTGCAAAAAGGAAATTACTCACATTGCTGTCTTAGATTTTCTGTAAAGGTTTCCTGGTGACAATATATAAATTACACAAATGCACACGTTTTAGTATAATAACCCATTTTAACATTAGTAATACCCTCCCCGAGACGGCATTCCAACGACTACGTCGGGCAGAACCACGACAGCCGTTACGAAACCCTAGATCAATCGGGCAGAGTATCTAATACGTATCCAGGGGTTATGATACTTATAATGGAGCAGAACCTCGTTATTTAGGGGGTATTATACCCGATAATTTTGCCTACTATTCAGAATTTTGAAAGAGAGAAAGAGTCGTGAGCGATCGAAACTGAAAGCCGACGCATGCTATTTATAGGGCTGATCTGACATGCCGTCGCGCCCCGCGACGAGATTAGGGGGGGCGTCGCGCCCCACGACTAGGGGTGTAGGCCGTAGCTTTGATGTGTCACCAGTCTAGCTTCGCCACGTGGCGGCTTCTGGAGGAGGGCGGGTGGCCAGGTTCGTCGCGGCTCGCGATGACTAAAGACAAAGGGGGTCGCGCCCCGCCACAGCCCAATTATTTTAGTTTTTATTTAATTTTAAATATTTTAACGTACTTTGGGCTCGGTTTTCGCATATGGGTTATATTCTAAGACATATTGGGACATTTTAATATATTTTTAGAGGTGTCGAAAATATTTCGAGGGTTGTCCTATCTTCTAGGATAGGTTTTCCGTTGTACAAACTTAATCCAAGGGCTTTAGTCCCATTCCCATCGACGACTTATGTACTACCTCTCTGCTTAAGCCTTTTGTAAGCGGATCCACAATGTTATCCTTTGACCTCACATAGTCAATCGTGATAACTCCAGTTGAGAGTAGTCGTTGTATCGTGTTATGCGGACGTCGCATGTGCCTTGGTCTGCCATTATACATTGCACTTTGAGCTCTACCAATAGCTGATTGGCAATCACAATGTATGCAAATAGCAGTCACAGGCTTAGGCCATCTTGGAACATACTACAAAAATTAACACAACCATTCTACCTCTTCTCAAGCTTTATCTAACGCGATAAACTCAGATTCCATCGTGGATCTAGCTATAAGAGTTTGTTTGGACGACTTCCAAGATATAGCTGCTCCTCCAAGGGTAAACACATAACCACTTGTAGATCTAGAATCTTTCATATCGAATATCCACTTGGCATCACTGAATCCTTCCACAACAGCTGGATTTTGGCCATAATGCAGTCCATAATTTTTCGTGTATCTCAAATACCTTAATAATCTTGTAATACCCTTCCAGTGCTCTAAACTAGGATTACTAGTATATCTACTTAGCCTACTCACAGCATATGCTAAGTTTGGTCGAGTACATGACATGAGATACATAAGACTGCCAATGATCCTTGAGTATTCCGATTGAGCAGCACTCTCGCCTCTATTTTTTTACAAATGTTGAGAGGTATCAATTGTAGTTTGAGCTACACTCGTGTCCCCAGGATTAAACTTCTCAAGGATCTTATCCACATAATGAGATTGACTTAGCACCAAACCAATTCGGGTTCTAATGATCTTTACTCCAAGAATCACATTAGCTAGACCCATATCTTTCATGTCAAATCTCACTTTCAACATGTCTTTAGTAGATCTGATCATCTTATCATCACTCCCAATGATAAGCATATCATATACATGAAGGCATAAGATCACATAACCTTTAGACATGTCTTTCACATAGACACATTTGTCGCATTCATTTATTTTGAAACCACTGTTAAGCATAACTTGGTCAAATTTTTGATGCCATTGTTTTGGAGCTTACTTCAAGCCATATAATGACTTGACGAGTTTACACACTTTGCCCTCTTGGCCAGGAGCAGAAAAACCCTTTGGTTGCTCCATGTAAATCTCTTCCTCTAATTCCCCATTGAGAAATGCAGTTTTTACATACATTTGATGTATTTCCAAATTTCTCAAAGCCGCAATTGCAAGCACCAATCTAATTGAGGTTATTCTGGTCACAAATCTGTTTTAACCATGTAGGAGAACTGTTCACAAAATAAATAAAATAACAATTTTATTAATAAACATTCTGATTTCAATACATAAAGAAGAACAGAACTAAACCGGAAGAAATTACAATACAAGAATGTAAATTAAACTAAGAACAGGTTACAAGGAAAAAATTAAGGAAAACGTAAAACAATGGTGACTGAGGCACGTGAAGATCACGCTTCCCTTAAAACAGATTTCGGGCCAACCAAGTGAACCCATCTGTTTCCCAGGGTACAACAGCCTAAGCAGATTGTACTACCGGGATTAGCCTAGCACCTGAAAAAATACCTGAAACAAGAGTTCTCAGGGATTCTAAGTTAGGAAATTCTCTGTGTGTGCTATGAACCATACGAATGTGTAATTTCTGTGTATTCTACACAAAGCACACAACTTGTATATATTCATGTTTAGAATTCCAACTGAAAGGTTATATTGAATACAGAATTCAATAATAATTAAGGTCAAAGTGCGCCATCAAAGCGCCACATTGCGCCCATCGCCCTCGTCCCGGTCCCGTGCCCGGGCGCGGGCGCGGGTGCTTCGCACCCTCCTTGCTACCAATGTGTGTGAGTTGTCATACAAGAATACATTCATGTAGAGAATTCTATTTATAAATCCACAAAAGATATATCTCTCCACCTATGTGGGACAAGCTCAATTTCTCACATGTTTATGATTCCAACACACAAACTTAATGCACAAGATCTCTCATTCATCTTGGCTTAATTATTAAATAATCATTATATTAACTCATAATATAATATTATTTATAAAATTTCCAACAATCACTCACATGAATGGAGATCGTCCCATACACTTAAGTGTCATGATAAACTTTCAGCGGTTGAGTAATGCAGGATAGGTAGGTTTCCCTTTTGTAACACCTGTGCCTCCACGGCCATCAAACAAATACCAAACCAATGAAATATTATATTTCATACTTGGGATTTGTAAAAAGATGTGTATCATTTGCACATATCAATTCTTGTTCAAATTCAAACTCTAAATCGCTTTCTGGAAGGTTATACGCGCACCGATGCGTAAATATAACCAGTTTAATGCAACAAACACTCCGGAATAGTGACATAGGCTTAACATACCTTAAATAACCTTTACATAACTTAGAAATAAGTTTTGAAGGTTTTGGTATGGCAAAATCAAGTTAAATCGCTTACAGGGACTAAAGTTGACAAACTGCGAAAGTATGCCAATTTGAACTGTAACAGACATTCCGGAACATGACCATAAGTTAAACATACCATAAATATCCTTTACATAGCTTAGAAATAAGCTTTGAGGTGTTCGGTGTGCTAAAATAAACTTTTGGGTCATTCAAGGACTAAAAGTGTCAAAAAGTGCACAAGTTTGCACTTTCGCGCATAACTTACGTTCTGAATACATCCGGACATCCAAAAATTTATGTAAGCATGACTATATTATGCTTTAGTGTTTGGCTTAAGAAAAATCCATTCGTCGCGTCATTTGGATCGTTTTTCGCGCTTATGCGCATTCCGTCGTAATTAAGCGAACATCGCGTTCGTACGACCAAACGAACCAACATCCGGCATATTTTTGAGCATGTTTTGAGTTCCCTATACTTTAACTTCATTTTAGAGCCTTAAAATGAGGTTAACGGGGTTCAAACGCATCGAAAAAGGCCTTAAACACGTGCAGGGACCATTTCTGCCAATTTTGAAACATTGCTGAAACATGGGGGCAGTGGCGTAGCGCGAGCCCTAAGGGCATATGCAGTCGCGCTACGCGAGTGCCTTAACTGGACAGAAACTTCAGTTTTTCATTTTCGGGACCAGATTCGATGTATTAACAGCTGATTAATTCACAACCACACATTTTAACATGCTTAGTCAGCTGATAAGGATGGATTTTAGGCACCATAACTTTCCAACACTTGTACGGATACGATTAAGGCACGATATTCGACAAGCGATCTTAACGGTTCGGGTATTCCTATAAATACCCATTCACCCCCATTGCTAAAATCACTAGAATCTTGATCTTAGGAACTCTAAGTTGAAACCATTGTTTCATACCTGAGATTCTTGGATCGAGATTAGCATTCGGGGACCCTTCGTAAGTATTCTTTCGTTCTTTTCCTTATTTTATTGCTTTTCGAGTCAGAAAGTCAAACTTTGTTTGACTTTCAGCGTTGACCAGTAATGGTCAATGCGAAGTTCGTTTGAACTTCGCAACGTGAGTGTAATCACGTTGGTCATAGTCCCTTGGGACTATGCCCACTGATTACCACGTTGTCAAGGGTCGTAGGGTAGGCGATCTAATAAATCGCCTATACCCTCGAACCCGACCCAGTTTGGTCGATCATTAGGATCCGACCAAATACATTAGGTGACCATAGTAGGTAGGGAATAACCTTTCGAGGTTATACCCTATGGTCACATCGTTTAAGTAGTTGTATGATAGGTAGTTTATATGCCTTAGGTAAATTACCAGAATACCCTTTTCATGTATAATTGGTAATTAAGCATATGTAACCTAAACTTTTGTCACATAACTGATTATGTAACATGTTTAGGCATATAACACTTGTCGTAGAACTAGTTAGGCGGTCCGAACGCGTTTCACGCGAACGACGCGTTAAAGTAGCATAAGCTACCTAAACGGGTCGTAATGGGTCGTAAGCTATTAGGTTGGGTTTCATTTAGCATGTAGGCTTTGATAAACCATATGACACGAGTCTCTATACTCGTTTGGTTTACGAAACCTCATTCTATCCGATCTTCCGATTTAGGTCCGGTTTATTAATGTAGTTACCTATATTAGGTGCCGTTTGATTTCCGTGATCTCTAGCATTGTTTGGTTGTCACTCAAGGACTACTGAGCATTCTCAAGTGAGTACATAGACCCCTCTTTTACTGTTTTCCAAACTGTTTTGGGGTGAAACACATGTGCCTACTTGTTACTTTCGTGCTTTCCTGTTTTCACATCATATACTTGCTATGTTCATTAGTACATTTATAGTACATGATTTCATGGTGTTCTATGCTTTGTATGATGACTTTGCATACTTAGTACATTGTTTTACATGACTTTTCTACTTTGTATGATGACTTTGCATACTTAGTACATTGTTTTATACTGCATCTCTGTTGCATATGTTCCAGTAACATATGGACACATTGTTTTACAGCTCTACCCTGTATGTTTACTCTAGCATACTAGGTACATTATCTTCATAAAACATGCTTACATTTTGGTATGACATTTGGTTTGTTTAAACTATACTATACATTCATTAACACCGATCATGCCGTTCGTTAGTAGGTAGTGGTACCATAGGACTTGACAAATCCCGTTCCGGACATCCCAGGGAAAGGGGATGAAAGGAATGACCGAATCCGAATACATATTCTCTTGATAACTCACTTTTACATAGTTATCCGTCTGTCTCAAGGCTTGGATGTATGAATTTTCACAATACCACATAAATGTTCATATTCAGTATAGCATGCATATATCTTACAAAACATAACTTTGATTTAAACCAAGTTTTACTTCAATACTTTGTTTTGTACATTTTTTACTTATGGTTTAAGTAGTCTAAATTTTACTTACCATACATATCATTTTGGTTATACATTACTTGACTACTTTTGGACTATAAACATTTGACATGGTTTATACAAGGACTTTTGACTATTGGTTTAAACATAGACTTATTACATTGTTGGTTTGGTTTGAGTAAGTGATTAAGTAACGATGCGTGTGTAATATGATACAAGCATGGTGGATACGCCGCTGGTACTTCCTATATATAAGTGTTTGTATGGTATTACATATTGTAGCGTTATTTGAATCATTTCAGTTTGATACATATAACATTTTATACAAATAACATACTTTTCACAATACATTGTTTTACAAACAACTTAACTTATACAAACTCATTTTACATGGTTACTCATTTAACCATGCATTATTTTCTTATTTATACATATCATCTGAACTTATTGTTTTTCAAATGATTTACAAAGACAAAGCAAATTACAAGGTTCATGACTAAACATTTTCTCAAACATAAGTCATGAAACCTATTTTCACAAAACCTATGTATCTCACAGGCATTTTTATGCTGACGTACCTATTTTCACATGTGTTTTTCAGGAGCTGTTGCATAAGATGATCAAGATACACATAGGCAGACTTGGGCTTTAGTGACAATAAAAGATGCAAGACTAGTTAATTATGTTGTATTTCCTTGTTTGATAAGACTTTGTAACACTTTTAATCAATAAAACGAAACTTCAATTGCCATGGATTTGAAACAATTAATTCTGTTACAACACTCCCCGACATTTCCGCCACGTTTTGTATGTTCTACGTGGTCGGGGTGTGACACCTTTGAACCCTCCTTTGTGACATATACTTAGTCTCCTAGCGGTTAGTAGACGCGATGGCCTTGAACCAACCCCTTTTTACGTAGACATTATTACACATCACACATTACTCTTCCTGGTCTGGTTAACCGCTCATAGTTGTGTCCGTTATGGTTATGGAACACCATCCTGGTTCTGCGAGAGCTCTAGGAATTGTGCCCCCAATTCCATTCGAAGCGACCCTACTTCTCTCTAACATAGGTGATTTACAAATCATTAAAAGCCATATGCTTAACTTTTCTTGATATCACTGATTTTAAGTAGGAATGGACTAGGAAGTTTGTAACTCCCTTTGTATGTTGATGTACTCCCCCACAGTGACCTCAGTTCGTACAGTTAGGTGGTCCATCGACGACTTATGTACTACCTCTCTGCTTAAGCATTTTGTAAGAAGATCCGCAATGTTATCCTTTGACCTCACATAGTCAATCGTCATAACTCCAGTTGAGAGTAGTTGTCGTATCATGTTATGCCGACGTCGCATGTGCCTTGATCTGCCATTATACATTGCACTTTGAGCTCTACCAATAGCTGATTGGCAATCACAATGTATGCAAATAGCAGTCACAGGCTTAGGCCATCTTGGAACATATTCCAAGAATTGACACAACCATTATGCCTCTTCTCCAGCTTTATCTAACGTGATAAACTCAGATTCCATCATGGATCTTGCTATAAGAGTTTGTTTGGACGACTTCCAAGATATAGCTGCTCCTCCAATGGTAAACACATAACCACTTGTAGATCTAGAATCTTTCGTATCGGATATCCAGTTGGCATCACTGAATCCAGTTGGCCATAATGCAGTCCATAATTTTTCGTGTATCTCAAATACCTTAACAATCTTGTCATACTCTTCCAGTGCTCTGAACTAGGATTACTAGTATATCTACTTAGCCTACTCACAGCATATGCTAAGTCTGGTCTAGTACATGACATGAGATATATAAGACTGACAATGATTCTTGAGTATTCCAATTAAGCAACACTCTTGCCTCTATTTTTTTGACAAATGTTGAGAGGTATCAATTGGAGTTTGAGCTACACTCGTGTCCCCATGATTGAACTTCTCAAGGATCTTATCCACATAATGAGATTGACTTAACACCAAACCAGTTTGGGTTCTAATGATCTTTACTCCAAGAATCACATCAGGTAGACCCATATCTTTCATGTCAAATCTCGCTTTCAACTTGTCTTTAGTAGATCTGATCATCTTATCATCACTCCCAATGATAAGCATATCATCTACATAAGGGCATAAGATCACATAACCTTTAGAAGTGTCTTTCACATAGACACATTTGTCGCATTCATTTATTTTGAAACCATTGTTAAGCATAACTTGGTCAAATTTTTGATGCCATTGTTTTGGAGCTTGCTTCAAGCCATATAATGACTTGACGAGTTTACACACTTTGCCCTCTTGGCCAGGAGCAGAACAACCCTCTGGTTACTCCATGTAAATCTCTTTCTCTAATTCCCCATTGAGAAATGCAGTTTTTACATCCATTTGATGTATTTCCAAATTTCTCGAAGCTGCAATTGCAAGCACCAATCTAATTGAGGTTTTTCTGCAATGGCAAGCTGCAATTGTTTCGCACCCTTCTGGCTACCACTGGGTGTGAGTTGTCATACAAGAATACATTCATGTAGAGAATTCTAATTATAAATCCACAAAAGATTTATCTCTCCACCTATGTGGGACAAGCTCAATTTCTCACTTGTTTATGATTCCAACACACAAACTTAATGTCTAAACGGTTCTAAGTAAAAATTATATCGAGACGTTGATAAAACACATCGAAGTGGCATACTCCTAATTTTATAAAATAATTTGTTCATTGCTGTTCAAAACTTGGTTTTGAATAAATATATATCATACATACATAAAAAATATGCCCATGACATTATAGGCTAGTGGCATTTTAGGGGTTGGATAAGGCTTAGGGGCCATTAGGTCCTGGTTTCAATTCTCACAAAGGGGTTTTCCTAGATTTATTGGGTTGCTCCTAAATTGGTGTATAGCCCTTATTACCTAGTGGAGATAAATATGATCAAGTGGTTCTACACGTGGCAAAGTGGTCCGTCAGTGATAAAAATTTGCCATTAAAAAAACATAAAAAATAAGCACGCCACAACGGCATATTTGAAACTTTATAAAATTGGTTTTAAATTAATATGTTTATGCATCAATCATTAGTACATTTCTACTCATAATTTGGTTTTGAAAAAAAATTATAATGACAAGTAGATAAAAATAGACACGTTTATGATGGCGGAATTCTATAAACCATTGTATATTAAAGGTAATGAGAATACAAAGCTGAAAGTTACTTATAAAAATATAACAATTTAAAAAATCTATAATAATATAATAATTTAAACAATGGGATTACTGTTTACTTGGGAGTTAGATCATGCAAAATAAATAAAACGCCCTAGACACGGGGGTTTCGGCTGTTGGATTTACACTTCGGCACATAGTTCAAAATCGTAGAATTGCAGTCAGAATAATGGAATGAACAAACATAACGTCCCAATGACAGTCATAATACATTAAACATTATCTTAAACAACCAAAAGAATAACGTTATTGATGTGTGAGAATATATTTATACTAATTTCAGACCAAGCTTTAAAATAGGGACTCACTAAAACTACACACAAACAGAAAGTGTACCAGTCGTGCAATAGTGGAGACAATAAAACCGAGTATCGAACCAAGGAACTCTATCTAGCAAACCTATTACTTACCTCTACTGAATTACTACTAACGATGACGAAGACTTGGGAAAATAGCAAGTGACGATGTAACAAGTGAGAATGAACAAATCACCCAGGTAATGAATCCTTAATGACATGCAATGACTTCTAACTCGTGGCATCGTTGAGTTTGCGAAGGTCGATGCAGACTCTTCAGCTTACACTAGTCCTAGTGGGTATCAACTTGTTCTTCTCATTAGTAACGACTAGCATTCCCCCTTCTTTGGTACCACTTGGACTGGACTAACCTTTGCAAAATCAAATATTGGTAAATCAAGCCTGCATGGAGCAGTTTGATTACCTCCTTTTTCACAACTTCTTTCATATTAAGGTTTAGTTAATGCTGAACTACCGGCCTAAACTCGTCCTTCTTTGTCAACTCGGCAGATATAATGACAAATAACTAAGAACCCGCATCTAGGAATGCATACCCCAGGATGACAACTCCTTAAGCTTAAGAGACGAGGATTCTCCACGGAAGGCTTCTCCCGGGGCTCCCTTTAGAAATCTCTAACACCTCTTAATGACTCTTAAGCTCCCCAAATGTTGAAGCAGTCATCTCAATCTTCGGGTGATCTATATCCAACATATGCGTATAAGAAGAATTAAGCTCATATATCTCTCCTAAACAACAACCCACATGTGTCATTAATGGTTCATTTTCTGTGTCTGTTACTGTGCGAAGTGAGTGCATAAGCATGTTTCCTATAAATAGTAGTGTTATGCGCATAACTCCACAAGCTTTGGAGTTTTCTCATTTGAGAGGAGATCAAGCCTAATGTTCTCTCCCAGTTTTTATTAATGTATTCTCTTTCGGTTAGAAATGAAAGCCAATAAAATCGGGCCAACTTAAATGCTATGCTACCGAAATTTCTACCGAATTAGTATTTTATCCAAACTTCCATCTAAACACACCGGATCCTGCACTTATAGGATATCAATTCAGTAGATCTAACAGATGATTGAATCACCTACGCTGATTAAATTTCAAATTGAAGACATCATTGTGTTCGGAATTGATTTTCGCACATGTTGGAAGTGGTTTCAACATCAAATTAGAAGAAATGAAGATTTTAGGTCAAAAAATTGCAAAAAGTATGCTGAAACGCGAGAGTCCTACGTTTGCACCACCTGAGGCACAGGAAAACAAACGTATGAGTCATGCGCGCGCAGGAGATCAAACACAGAAGTCATCCGTGCACAGGGGTCATATGCTCAAGGGAAGGCATTTTTTTAATCCTGGTGATGATACAAGTGTCTAGGAAAAATTTTGTGGTAGAATTTTTTTTCGCGATTTTAACGTTAAATACAAGTTTTTCGGGGACATGGTAGAGGATTCAGAGACGGTTTAAAGATGATGAAATCACAGAGTGTTTATAGATAGTGGGGTAGTCATGGAAACATATGCATAATGATTATCATCTGGTGAAGTGACTATTAATAGGCCAAAATGTAAAATACTGCATTGATGAAAAACTGATTTTTGTGGAACTAAAAGTCAAATATTCAGCAATTTTGGGTCTTTAGAGAAAAGAGAGACCAGAATTTGCCAAGTTAAAGGGGAAATAATTGGTAATACAGAGATGAGTTTTTAGAGGTCAGAATTTACCAAAAATGAGGGGGAATAAAAAGTTCATCTCATTAAATTCAGAGCATTTTTGGAAATTCAGACAGATAGTGGAAAAAGATATGCAATGGTATTTGGGTGGTTCTGACTCAAATTGTTTGGTGATGCATTGTTTGGTGATGCATAGTATCTTGGATTCTTTAGTTGTTCATGATCAAATTGAAGTCTTTTTCTTCGTACAAGCCGGTATGCAGGAGATATCTATGGTCATTGTGAGCGGTCAGATTTCAGAGAGCTTTCAAGATATTAGATACACTATTACTCTACTACATTTTTAAATTCCATGCAAAGAGTTATTTTCTGAACTAACTATCAAGGAATAATGACGTTTGAAGATTAAGTTGTTGCTGGGACTAATGGAGAAGATTATATATTTGCTATCGTGACTAAAGAAGAAGATTACATAATTGATTTTGGAAGAAGGTTTGAAGATCATAATGTATTATCAGATAATTACTGATCCTATGAAGATTTGCTGATTATGGAGATTACCGTTTACACTAATGAGTCATTCAAGTTGGAGAAGCATAAAGTTGATAACGGAAAACGAGATTTCATATTTTTGTGGGTATTCACTGATTTGAAGTGTGATAACCCGGATTTCAGGACCTTACGTAGTAGCTACGCGTCCACTACGTGAATATGTTTATGAGTGTGTTATGCGAGATTATTCAAGATAAACGATCAGAAGTTGTTAGGAGGATGTACGTCTTTGCGTCTATTGCACTCGAGTTATGGGCCACACACCTTAGTCGATCGCACACCTCCTTGCATTGTTTGAGCTTCAAAAGCCCAGCTCTTCCTAAGGCCCAAACCGAGCCCAACCTAGCTTAATGGTTATACAAGCACACATTCATGTATGCGGCTTCTACACTTTCATAACCCACAAACGTCACAAACCCTACACCCTCTTGGACGACATCATCAAGAACAACAGCGGGAAGGGACCCAAAATCAGTCGCAGCTTTCTCCCTCTCGATCCTCTCGTTCCACTGTCCGGTTAGTATGTCACCTCTTATTCTAGTTGATGATCCTCGATGGTCTAGGGCATGGATAGGTGTCTTGATGCATGTATTTTGATCATATAGGTCTGTGTTCTTGTTAATGGTTTAATTGTTATTGTATATGTGTAAACTTATTGATGGGTTTTTGTGTCTTTGAACGGTTGAACGGTATGTTTGACAGTATGTATGTGATCGAATATCTAATGAGAATGATTATGTGCTAGTACATCGAATATGATTGAATTATGATTCTGTGATATTGTGTATGGTTGTTAGTTGCATGAAAATAAGACATGATTCAGGGTTTGGTTGTAAAAGAAAGCAGAATCGGGTAGATAATTAGGGTTTGAAGGTACACCATAACTGTCTGATGATATCCACGACGAAACATCGTGTTTCGTCGCACACCACATCACGAAGAAACATGGTATTTCGCCGCACACCTTCACAACGAAACATTGTATTTCGTCACCTCTCATTCCGACGAAATATGTCCTTCACCGTAGGAGTAGGAGGTTGTGATGTTTACGTAATTGATTGGGCTTTATAGGTTAACCGGGCTGCACAAGTGATAAACCACACCTAGCTCCGATGGGCCACACACACACACTTCTTAGATGGCATGTTAAACTGGGCCGGTCTTTGTTGTACATATTCTGGTATTAATGAACTAAGGGTTAAGTGGCTGGTACATATGAAATCATGACATGAAATTACTTGTGAACAAAATACATGCTAAGAGGCTACTTGAAGATAGTAGGCTTGTATGATAATTGTTACGACTTGAACCATATGTGTGTCACTTATACAATAACTTGTGTGGTATATAATTAAGGAATACTGTTTTACGTGTTAGTAAGAATGAGAAACTTGGTTGAATTGTGTGAATAGAAAACCTACCTAATATGCGTTGTTATGCGACATACACATGAGGTGTAAACTTGTATAAGAACTGGGTGTGTGCTACATGTTATACTGTGATCTTGTGATAGATGCAAACTGTGTGAGATAAGTGACTGATGGTTGATTGTAAAACTGATGTTGTTGGTAACCCATGTAGGAGACATAAACTTGTGTTATAAACGTGCATGAGATCTAGATGCTTGCTATGTGACCATGGTATTACGTGTGATTTGTTGCATACGTGATTTGGATATATGTTTACGAAACTGACTATTCTAGGTAACCACGGTAGGGTATGGTTGACCAACTTGGAATGGGTAATGTAATGTAACCTACCGAGCAATCTAAGGTGAGTTCACTTCTCTTTTTCCAAGCATGCGTCCCGGGGAGGGACATCTGGTAAACGTTCCGGGGAGGAATGTCAGGTAAATGGGTTTGAATGGAATGTTAAACCTGGGTTGTTGGTTAATACACGTCTATCTATCACTCAAGTCCCTTCTAACGATTGTTGCCGGGGAGGCGACGGGGTATTAGTTAATAGCGCTATTTAGGTTTGGCACCCTCACACCGTACCGGGGAGGACGAGAGTGAACTAATGACTTAAATCTTGACCATTGCTATGATAGAGGCATTGGAGGACAGGGCAAATAATCTGGAGCCATCGGCGGTAAGCGTGTGATTAACAACGAATCATTGAAATGTTTTAAACTGTAAACTGGTAACTAAACGCGTTAACAAAACTTTGAACTCACCAGCGTCGTCTGACACACTTGTCTGCATGCTTGCAGGCCTGTAGGGTTATATCATGGAACTTGCTGTCTAGAAGGCTGGAGTGGTCATGGGTCGAGATACATGGAATCGCAACACAGGTCTGATGGTTTACGTACGCGTGGTTTATGAAACACTTAACAAATGAGTTATGCTTCCGCTATGTACAATAAATTATATGTAACGTTTTGTATCACTTTATGATAATGAATAAAAGTTTTATTTAAATATATTTATGAGTTCAATGTGATTGGTGGCTAAGATCCAGGTACGTCACACGCTCCGCGGTGTTTCCGCAAGTGGTATTTTGGGGGTGTGACAGTTTGGTATCAGAGCAACTGGTTATAGTGAACTTGGTTTAAAAAAAACGTTTTTATAAAACTAGACTATAACCGAACTGTTCTGAAAACGAGAATATGACCATGACACTCAGCTCCAGATTGCAAGGTTCGTCTCTTTCATTTGTTGTATACATTGCACGGCTAGTGTACACTTGTTTATGATGTAGCATACGCACACACGGTCGTCACCATACCATGATTTCATGAATTGTTCGTTTACTTTATGATGCATAGTTGGTATGTCGTAGCCCCTAGATTCTTGTGATCTTGTCGCTTGATAACCTCTGTTTGGCATTCGAGTTTAAGGAACCATTTGACATGAGTTAGGAGGAACTGAGATGAGCATGAAAATCACAATATTATTATGGGTGCACACATAATAATAATGTGGGGTGCATGCGAGTCCCAGTGAGGCTTAACAGGTGAAAAGGGGGTTCTGTTCCGTATTTCGATCAATGAGAAACGTAACAAATCTATAGGAGACATAGCAGCGATTGCCTCCTATTCGAGCGTGATCTTCTCACTTCTCACTGAATCCTTTCGAATCTCGATGCAATCGATTTATTAGCTGAACTCCCATCTGAACACCTAGCGAACTGTGTAGAATGTTAGGTGCTTGTACGAACGTCCCTGAGTTGGGTGTTGCAGCGTCAATGATTGGTCTATACCTCTCATACTCCTTTTTGTTTGCGGGAACTCAATGTACTGACGCCTTAGATCCTGAAGTGCGATCACTTTTGCAACACTCTAGCAGTGTACCGTGTATTACTCAATCGACTAGCAAGATCGATGGGCAAGAGGATGAGCGTAGTACCTCACCGACCTCGGTATTAGGACGACCTTGGCTACCGGCAACGAGCATCAGCAAATTGGCTTCAATTGAATCCTTAACACTAGTCAGCGACTTATGGGAGTCAACTATTACGAATCAATCAGGGCATAAGCAATGACAGCAGATTATAGTGTGGAATGTGTGATTACCAGCACAGTGAGTAGCGCGATAGGACGTGGCACAGAATGTGAAAAGATGGACTCGGTTGGTGAGAAATCGTAGGACTCTGTTACAAGCAACGATATTAGATGCAACGGTCACGGTGACCTCAAGGTACTCGTAATCGTAGCTTATAGTATGGAAACGAAGGTGACCTCGACAAGGATTGACTGTGTTAAGTCAAAATGTCAATAACCAAGGGAACAAAGGCGGTATTGGGAATTCTCGTAGCGAAAACAACAACACTGGAAACGATGCTCGTGGAAGGGCATTCAGGATTGGCGTAGGCGACGCCAGGAATATAACAACTTGGTGGCTTGCACGTTCTTGGTAACTAATTGCTCCGTCACTGTTCTGCTTAACCCTGATGCTTCTTGAAACCGAACTGTTGTGGAATCGGCTGACGACAAGTCAATTGAAACTTCATATGTTCGTTGGGATGCAAACTCGACCTTGTGGGACAACTGTTCGACATCGACCTTCTTTCTACTACCCTTGATAGTTTTGATGCAGTAGTTAGTGTGGATTGGATTTTTCAGAGATCACGCAGATATACCCTGTGAGAAGAACTTTTGCGTATCTTTCTCCCCAGTGGGGAATCATTATTTGTTCTAAAGCATCAGAGTGGTGCAAAGGTTAGCGCCATTTCATCTATGAAGCCCAAAAGTGTCTACGGAGGGATTACCCCGCTACGTTAAAAACCATTACTGATGTTCAGGCTAAGGAAAAGAGGATTGAGGATCCACCAATTGTTCGTGATTCTTCTCAGTGTGCTACTCGAGGTACTTTCAGGTTTACCCCCCCCCCCCCCGGCTGATTAGGTAGAATCTCAGTTTGATCTCACAACCAGAGGCAGCCTTGATTACTCGTACTCTCTATCGTCTGGCACCTGGAAAGTTGCAGGAACTGTCCAATCAACTTCAGGAAACTACAGGATAGGAGTTTTATAGAATCTAGCTCCTCGTTTTGGGGAAACGCGCTCTATTGGGGAAACGAAGGACGAGTCTTTTCGTACGTATACATACTACCACAAGGTGGCTACCATAGACCGTCACCCCCCTGTCTCACATTGACGACCTACTTGACTTGTTGCAATAATCAAGATTCTATCCGAAAACTGACTTAAGACCGGACTGTCATCTGATGGAAGACCATAGGGAGGATGATTCCTAACACGGTGCTACAAATCCAGTATGGCCACCACGATTTTCTGTTCAAGTTAATTAAGATATCCAACACACCAGCAGCCTCAGGGATCACATGAGTAGTATGCTTCAACCTCGTTTCGCCAGATTCGTCGACCGCAATTATCTGTGATGTTCAGAATCACTACCAGGGGAAAGGAACACCATGAACGGCACCCGTATTTTGTCCTAGAGCTCCTAGGGGAGGAGCAACTCCATCGGGGATGCAGTAATTCCTTGGTCCAGCTAGATACTATCGTAGATACATCACAGGATTTTCGAGGATTTCGCAGCTTTAAGCTCTTTAGCACAACAGGGTGCTGTGTATCCGTGGGAGACAAACAGGGGAAATGTCTTTTCAGATTTTGGAAACCCAACTCTGCAATGCACTGAGCATCGCTTTTATCCGAGGGTACTGATGATTTAGTGGTATACCATGATGGTTCGAATCAGAGTCCCTGTTACACGCCAATGCAACACGAGAAGGTGATGACTTACGTAGTGGATTTATGAAGGGGAATTGCACGAGTCACAACCTGCGGTGGAAGCCATAGTCTTTGGATGTAAATTGGAGGCATTACTTGGACGATACCAAATGCACTACTTAGATCGATCACAAGAGCCTCCCGTGTACCTTGGTGTTGAAGAGAGCTAAACATGTGATGGCATCACTGGATGGAACCTTTGAACAACTTCGACTATGGAACCAAAACACGTATGAGCATGCAACTCACTATCGACTCTAACCTACCTAATCAGGCTCGCTCTGTTAAAACTGGAAGAACTGAAGAAAGAGAATTTTCAAGTTGAACCCATGCGGGGCATGGAGAAGCAACCTTTGGCAGGATGGACGATATTCGCTACCTCGTGGAACGAATGTGGATCTCATTATACGGCAACTGTAGGGAAAGTCAAGGTGGGGTATCAGCAATCAGAAACACACATATGGAAATGAGAACTGATTGCCATGGATTTTGTCGCTAGTCTACTTACAACTCGAAACGGAAACAATATCACCTGGGTGATCGTTGACTGCCTCACGTAGGGGTGTGCACGGTTCGGTTCGGTTTTTGGGTAAAATCAAAACCGAAACCGAAATGTCGGTTTTTGGGTTTTAAAAACCGTTCGGTTTTGGTTTTTTTCGGTCTTTGGTTTTTCGGTTTTTACGTCGGTTCGGTTCGGTTTTTCAATTATTTCGGTTTTTGGAACAAAATTATGTAAGATTCAAAAAATAAAAAGTATAATTTATATTATAACAATCTTTTTATATGTTTATATTTAAGTTATTATAGTTCACCTCTTTAATTAGTATTGTTTACATAAACCTAACCTTCTAATATATTTTTATGTTTCTTCAAAGTTTTATTAAATTTAATTTTTATATTAAATTTTGTTATATCTTATAGGTAATAATAAATCATTTCAGTTATAATGTTTTTATTATAAACACTTTACATTCAAGAATAAAATTAACATTTTCTACTAGCATTGGGTTAAACACTTAAACAATTTAAACTTAAACATAAAAAAATATGGATTGTAACTTATCGGTTCGGTTCGGTTTTTTCGGTTATTGAAAAGGTTTATCCGAAAACCGAACCGAAATTTTCGGTTATTAAAAATCCGAAAACCGAACCGTCGGTTTTTGTTTCGGTTCGGTTTTTTCGGTAATTCGGTTACGGCTCGGTTATTTCGGTTTTCTTGCTCACCCCTAGCCTCACGTAACCAGCACACTGTCTTGCAATCAGGGAAGTCTTCACAAGCTATGAATGTTCTTCTAAGAGAGGCGGTTTTCAGGCACGAGGTGCCAACTCCTGTTACCTCTGATTTTGACCTATGATTGATGTATTACAGGCAATACACAATACCCTTGACTCACGTCTGGACCAGAGCATTGCTATTCACCGTTAGACAAGCGGACAGAGTAAACAAATCCTCCTGACACTCGAAGACATGTTGCGAACATGTGTGTGATTGACTTAGTGAAAGTTGGCAAGGACACATACCTTTGGCTGAGTTCTACCGTAGCAGTCACCATTCTAGTATTCAGACAGCTCTGTTTGAGACATTACATAGACAGTAACGCTAACCTCTTTGTTGGACTAAGGTGGGTCACAACCTAATCACAGATCCAGGATTTGTACTCAAACCTCTTGGGAAGATTGTTTAGATCGGAAATCGTTTGGCGGCGACGCGTGACCGTCAGGAAGGCTGATAAGCTTAGGAAACACTGGGAGTTCGCTGTAGGCGAACGTGTCATAATCGAAAGTCTCACCCCGGGAGGGTGCGGTACACTATGGGAAAACGTGGCAAGCTTAGTCTACGATACATTGGGACATTTGGATTTCTGGAACGAATCGGTGACTTGGCTCACAAACTTGAGTTACTCGACGAATTGAGTAACGTTCATGATGTCATTCATGTCTCATACCTAAGGAAGTGTTTGTGGATGAAACACTTGTTACCCTTACTAGAGTCTAGGGTTAACGACAAGTTGTAGTTGTCAAGGAATCTATCATAGGCATGGGTCAGGAAGTCAAGTTTCGTTATCACCGTCGAGATTCCAATTGTGAGAGTCCTTAGAACTCAAGACGTGGACAGGAGTTCACGTGGGAACGCAATGATTGGATGAAGCTCTAGTACCCTAAATTTTTTAAGCGGTTGTTTCAACTTTGGATGTCATTGGCGAATTTCGGGACAAAATTCCCTTTCAAGTTGGGGATGATGTGGCACCTACGGAAAATTCACAGTCATCCTGATTTAATACCTTGTCGCTTTGGATTACTTGTCAAATTTCGGGACGAAAATTCTTTGAAGTTGGGGATGATGTGACAACCCGGATTTCAGGACCTTGCGTAGTAGCTACGCGTCCGTTATATATGTTTATGAGGGTGTTATGCGAGATTATTCGAGATAAACGATCAGAAGTTGTTAGGAGGATGTATGTCTTTGCGTCTATTGCACTCGAGTTAGGGGCCACACACCTTAGTCGATCGCACACCTCCTTGCATTGTTTAAGCTTTAAAAGCCCAGTTCTTCCTAAGGCCCAAACTGAGCCCAACCTAGCTTAATGGTTATACACGCATACATTCATATATGCGGCTTCTACACTTTCATAACCCACAAACTTCACAAACCCTACACCCTCTTGGACGACATCATGAAGAACGGCAGCGGGAAGGGACCCAAAATCAGTCGCAGCTTTCTCCCCCTCGATCCTCTCGTTCCACTGTCCGGTTAGTATGTCACCTTTTATTCTAGTTGATGATCCTCGATGGTCTAGGGCATGGATAGGTGTCTTGATGCATGTATTTTGATCATATAGGTATGTGTTCTTGTTAATGGTTTAATTGTTATTGTATACGTGTAAACTTATTGATGGGTTTTTGTGTCTTTGAATGGTTGAAAGGTATGTTTGACAGTATGTATGTGATCAAATATCTAATGAGAATGATTATATGCTAGTACATCGAATATGATTGAATTATGATTCTGTGATATTGTGGATGGTTCTTAGTTGCATGAAAATAAGACATGATTCAGGGTTTGGTTGTAAAAGAAAGCAGAATCGGGTAGATAATTAGGGTTTGGGGGTACACCATAATTGTCTGATGATATCCACGACAAAACATGGTGTTTCGTCGCACACCACATCACAAAGAAACATGGTATTTCACCGCACACCTTCACAACGAAACATTGTATTTCGTCACCTCTCATTCCGATGAAATATGTCCTTCGCCGTAGGAGTAGGAGGTTATGATGTTTATGTAATTGATTCGGCTTTATAGGTTAACCGGGCTGCACAAGTGATAAACCACACCTAGCTCTGATGGGCCACACACACACCCTTCTTAGATGGCATGTTAAACTGGGCCGGTCATTGTTGCACATATTCTGGTATTAATGAACTAAGGGTTAAGTGGCTGGTACATATGAAATCATGACATGAAATTACTTGTGAACAAAATACATGCTAAGAGACTACTTGAAGATAGTAGGCTTGCATGATAATTGTTATGACTTGAACCATATGTGTGTCACTTATACAATAAATTGTGTGGTATGTAATTGAGGAATACTGTTTTACGTGTTAGTAAGAATGAGAAACTTGGTTGAATTGTGTGAATAGAAAACCTACCTAATATGCGTTGTTATGCGACATACACATGAGGTGTGAACTTGTATAAGAACTGGGTGTGTGCTACATGTTATACTGTGATCTTGTGATAGATGCAAACTATGTGAAATAAGTGACTGATGGTTGATTGTAAAACTGATGTTGTTGGTAACCCATGTTGGAGACATGAACTTGTGTTATAAACGTGCATGAGATCTAGATGCTTGCTATGTGACCATGGTATTACGTGTGATTTGTTGCATACGTGATTTGGATATATGTTTACGAAACTGACTATTCTTGGTAACCACGGTAGGGTATGGTTGACCAACTTGGAATGGGTAATGTAATGTAACCTGCCGAGCAATCTAAGGTGAGTTCACTTCTCTTTTTCCAAGCATGCGTCCCGGGGAGGGACATCTGGTAAACGTTCCGGGGAGGAATATCGGGTAAATAGGTTTGACTGGAATGTTAAACCTGGATTGTTGGTTAATACACGTCTATCTATCACTCAAGTCCCTTCTACCGATTGTTTCTGGGGAGGCAACGGGGTATTAGTTAATAGCGCTATTTAGGTTTGGCACCCTCTAACCGTACCGGGGAGGACGGGAGTGAACTAATGACCCCAATCTTGACCATTGCTATGATAGAGGCATTGGAGGACAGGGCAAATAATCTGGAGCCATCGGCGGTAAGCGTGTGATTAACAACGAATCATTGAATGTTTTAAACTGGTAACTAAACGCATTAACAAAACTTTGAACTCACCAGCGTCGTCTGACACACATGTCTGCATGCTTGCAGGTCTGTAGGGTTATATCATGGAACTTGCTGTCTGGAAGGCTGGAGTGGTCATGGGTCGATATACATGGAATCACAACACAAGTCTAATGGTTTACGTACGCGTGGTTTATGAAACACTTAACAAATGAGTTATGCTTCCGCTGTGTACAATAAATTATATGTAACGTTTTGTATCACTTTATGATAATGAATGAAAGTTTTATTTAAATATATTTATGAGTTCAATGTGATTGGTGGCTAAGATCCTGGTACGTCACACGCTCCGCGGTGTTTCCGCAAGTGGTATTTTGGGGGTGTGACATGAAGTCTACCAGTGTGGTGTTTCAGTTTCTATCAATTGTCGGTTAGGTTTTTGAAGATCATTGGATCGAGCAAGGAGTGTGTTAAAACCAAACACGGATGTGGTTAATGTCGAAATGGAAAAGCTACATTGCTTAATTTCAAATTCGTTGATATTCATTAAGATTGCGGCTTAGCAAATTAGAGGATTGGGTCAAGAATCGTGCAAATAAAGACCTCAAGTGTTATTTCAAAGGGAATCTGCTAATGCAAATGCAAACCTGAATTTTTCAATCAAGGGGGAATTTGAGGACAAATAATAAACACTTGATTGAAGTTGCAAAATATTCAAAACACGACCCTCATATTTCAAGATCAAGATTCGACAGCAACGTACAAGGGGGAATATGTTGGTGCATTTTGTGTGTTCATTACTATGCGAATAGGATATATAGAGCATGTGTTGAATATTGTATAGGTATATGTGTGTTTTAGGAGTGCATGGCATGAACCTGCGCAAGAGTCCTACTTGAGCAGGAGTCCTACGCACGCATGACTCATACGCACGCATAACTCATACGCACGTAGTGAGCGCAGGAGCATGTTTCCTATAAATAGCAGTGTCATGCGCATAACTCCACAAGTTTTGGAGTTTTCTCATTTGAGAGGAGATCGAGTCTGATGCTCTCTCTCGGTTTTATTGATGTATGCTCATTCGGTTAGACGTGGAAGCTAATAAATTGGGCCGACTTAAACGTTATGCTGCCAAAATTTCTACCGAATTAGTATTTTATCCAAACATCCGTCTAAACACACTGGATCCTACACTTAGAGTCATAATAGTGTCAATGAAATAACATGTGTTATCATGCTCTCTAGGATATACCATTAACCTTTTGACATCAAAGGTGACCGTGTCATGATTCACGTGAAGCATCATCTTACCATCAAAAACATCGACCAATGCTCTCGCGGTAGCCGAGAATGTTCGACCCAATATCAAAGGCACATATACATCCTCATCCATGTCCAAAATTTCAAAGTCAACAGGGATGACAAAGTTTTTGACTTTCACTAGGAGGTTCTCGACAATTCCTCGTGGATACTTCACAGTCCGATCGGTGAGTTGAACCTTTGTTGTGTTTTGAATTTAAGACCATTATAGAAATTTTCAACAAGCGCCCAATCATAAAGGCCATGCTCGGGCATTTAGTAACGAAGATCTGGAAGCGCTCTCAAGCCAAATGATACGACTCCATGCAGAATGAGTAGATATGGTCCCTAAGACGAGCGGCTTTGGAGGGCGGATATTAATTTTTCAGAAATTTGGCCCTCCGATCATCCCATGTAGTGATGGAACCCTAGGGCTGAGTGTCAAGCCAAGTAGAAGCTCGACCATCGAGTGAGAATGGAAAGAGGTCCTTAGTCATGGTCATGTTCCATGTGATTCTAGAATAAAAAGGTAACTCTAGCAAAGGTTTTTAAAAGAAAAATGAATTGGAATACCTAGCTATAGTTAACAAGATTTTGGTAAAATAAATGTATGTTTTACATCGGAAACCCTTTACCCTCCTTGGTGAGATTTTAAGCCTACTTTAAAACAAAAAATCATTATCATATACATATGTGTTTAATTGTTTGAAAGTAGGCCATATGTTAGCTCTGTGTTAGAACTTGTAAGATTTGATACACACAGAGGCCATGGCTAGACACTCGCACATAGATAATAAAATCAATTCAGGACCACATTTTTGTTTTGATACCCTTATTTATCTTTACCAAATTACCCATTAGTAGCTAAACTTGAACCTTTTCCTCATTCGTTTGTTAACCCACATCATTACCCAAACTAAACCTTAATCCCGTTAAAACCCATTTAGAGAAGACTCATTTGTATATAGTTCTTGCAAAAAAAAACGAGTCAAACGACCACAAAAAGGGCTAAAAAAGTCAATTCTAAACTTTGAATAAGTTAGATATGGATCAAAATTACCCAATATCTTTTAGGTTATTTATTTATTAGAATATAAGGATTCTTTAATGGTTCGTGTTCACCATTTTTCATTTTTAGCCACTTTTTAGCCAAAAATTCATAACCTTCGCCCAAGCCCCAAACCCATAAGACCTTTTGATATGTACGGTGTCTATGTGTTATAATGGAGGTGTGATTTTCCTACAAGCCTATGACTATAGAATAACATAGTTGGTCTTTTGGGTGTTCATTACTAGTGCTTTACATGCTAGTTCAGGAATGAAACTGAGAGGAGTGAACAATTGTGAGAGGTGTGTTGCATGAGAATAAGAATCAATGCACATTAGTTTTGGTTAGGCATTTCCTTGTTTTAAAAAGAGTATCATCTTGATTTGCTAGAGAATAACCAATACACTGTGAATGGGGTATGATTTTGGACCTTAACTAAGGAAAGGTAAGTAGTTTGTGAAGTGTTTTTGTTAAATAATGGTTGGATAATATCAAGAGAGTTTGTTTGAGGGCAAGCAAAAGATAAGTATGGGGATGTGATGGGTTGGTAAAAATCCATAACTTAATGGTTTTAATTTCGATTAATCACACGAAGTTAAATTCTAGAGTACACTACTTTGATATGGTTTGTGTTTTGCAGGCATTACTAGTTTAAGGTGCATTTTGGAGGTTTACCAAAGCATTGGAAGGATGCTAGAGAGAATGGAATTGAAAAAAAACGTGAAAAGAGGCAAAGGTGAGCTGAACATTGCGTCAGAAACGGTTCAAACTTCATTTAGGCATATCCTGAGCTAGAATATGAGTTTCGGCCTTATAATATATGCTTTTGGGGTAGCTCGATGAGATGAATACAAATACAAGGTTTTGAAAGTCTAAAAATTGACGCATCCTCTACCCCACACAAGCTGAATTGTAAAAACGGGATTTTGATTATAATTTCAATTAATTGGGGAGAGAATGTGGGGAGTTACATCTCCATTTTGAAATTGGTTGACCAAGAACTCATTCTCCATCATCCTTGATGATCCTAATCACTTTCTAATTATTCCCAACACCTGTTCCAAGAAACACAACCGAAGATTAAAGATTCCAACCACGATGCAAGGCTAATTTCCTAAGATCATCCCCGGGTGTAGGTTTTTGTAAATTCTAGGGTTTCATTCTTAAACACTAGGTTTAAACTTGTGTTGATTGTTCTTTTGATTCAGAAACATGAATTGATTGTTGGTATAGTTATGTAATCACTTTCGTGAAGGAATTCTTGCACCATTTACATTGTCATATGATAATTGCCATTGATGTTAGGTTTTGTTAGGGTTTGTTCTTCAGTATTGAATCTAAATTGGGTATAAATGTTAATTAATCTAGTCGAGGCTTTCCTTGCGTGCCATTTACATTTTGTGTCAATTATTGACACTCTTGTTTCAAGAATTATTTGCAAAACCCCAAAATATCTTTAAAATCGGTTGAATGTTTGAACCTTGTTTATGAAATGAATCTAGTTACTTGCAAATTACCAAAACCCGGATGTGATTCATTTCTAAATACTGCTTACAAATCCATTTGAATTACTGTTTTAATAATCCTTATTCCAAATAAAATCACTGTCATGTTTTTTATAAACTAATTGAAATCACATTGTTGGTTCCCACTTTCAAACACATTTTTAAAGACAAATTGCAAGCTTCATAATCAACCCGATTAATTAACTAACCTTAAACACTGATCACAAACTCTTCGTGGTTCGACCCCCTTCTTACCACTATCTATATAGCTAAAGGTACTAATGAACACACTATAAATCTATCTTTGACCGAACCCTCGACATCCGATCAGACCCCCTCATCTGTCATTCTTGTGGCTGGATTAACAATGGTCGTCGGCAGTTATGGCGATGTTTAGGTTCATGAGAGAATCAAGAAGGACATTATCTACAATATTTGGCAAATGCTGCCCCTCATCTTTCATTCTTGTGGTTGGAGAAATGATTGCCAGTATAAAAAACAATTGTTGCCGGCGGTGATGGCGACGTTCAAATCGATGTGGGGATGTTTACATTGGTGCATCCAATGCGATCGTCACAACTACCAGGTTATCACCATCGACTATAATCGTATATTGGTGTGAAATACACCACAAAATAATCGATTATTGCCACCATGATCTAGTTCACCCTTAACGTTATCATAAAATTCTGTCATCACCATCATAAACTATATATCTTGCCATCACCCTTTCGATACCCTTTGTTTTTTACGACACCTAGGTATGTGTGAATATCGTATACCTTATTTTTTTTCTTTTAGAGAAAAGAATACTAAATATATAATATTAGAGAAGGTGGTTGCAAAGTTTGATAGGTGAATTGGAGATAAGGATTGTGATGATGTACATTTAACTAATAACACTAACATTGTTATCTTACTTTTCTATTTTACTTGTTTGTAAGATGTTTCCTAAGAAAAGACATTTAGCTAGAATTTGTCGATATAACATATTTCTATTATTTTTATAGAATGCAACATTGGTATCTTACTTTCCTATGTCACTTGTTTGTAACATGTTTTTAATAGAAAGACGTTGAGCTAGAAGATCTGAAATAAATACGCGCGGGGGGGGGGGGGGGGGGATGTTACACCAAAAACTGATAACAGCAAAACTGTCAGTAACATTATCATCTTACTTTTCTATGTTACTTGTTTGTAAGATGTTTCCTAAGATAAGACGTTGAGCTACGCGCGCGCGCGGGGGGGGGGGTGTTACACCAAAAACTGATAACACCAAAACTGTCAGTAACCTTGTTATCTTACTTTTCTATGTTACTTGTTTGTAAGATGTTTCCTAAGATAAGACGTTGAGCTAGAAGATCCAAAATAAATACGTTGGGGTGGGTGGGGATGTTACACAAAAAACTGATAACAGTAACTTTGTTATCTTAGTTTTCTATGTTACTTGTCTGTAAGATGTTTCCTAACAGAAAGACATTGAGCTAGAATTTGTTCATATAACACATTTCTATGTTTTTTATAGGGTTATTGGATTTTATCACCCTTAACTATTGGCTATTGGCCACTGCCACCCCCAACTATCACTTTGACGTCCGTCACCCCCAACTTAACACTTAATGTGTTCTGTCACCACATCGTTAAATGATCACTAACTTTTGATCGTGTTACAATACATTTAGGGTGTCCTAAGATTTCTAAAACCTTACTAAGATCCCAATGACACCCCCAAAAGTATAGTAACGGGATCTAAAGTCAGTGATCAGCTAACGATGTGGTGGCAGAACACACTAAGTGTTAAGTTAGGGGTGACGGACGTCAAAGTGATAGTTAGGGGTGGCAGTGGCCAATAGCCAATTGTTTAGGGTGATAAGATCCAATAACCCTTTTTTATAGGATGCAACATTGGTATCTTACTTTCCAATGTTACTTGTTTGTAACATGTTTTCCAATAGAAAGACGTTAAGACCACCCGTATTCGTACAAATTTTGGGCGTTTTTTTTTTTATTCCACGCCCCAAAACGCCAAGGAACCCGCCCCCAGGGGTGTTTTTTCCAAAAAAAAAAACAATACTTGAGGCGTTCTTTAATCCACGTTGGTTCATGCTTTGATTGCCCAATGATCTTTGGCAACAGTCATGATTGCAACAGCTAGATTCTTTATTTTTTTTAGTTTAAGTTTTATATAAATACCATCATCTTCACCTATTTTATACAAACCACAACCAAAAACACTCACCTACAACATCAAACATAAATTTTTTATACAACCTTCACCCATTTTATACAACCTTTACCCATTTTTACACACCTTTTTTTTACAAAAAATGGATTCCCCCACCTCGTCGTCGTCCATTGCAAATTATTACTACAAAAAAAATTTTGCGGATGAGGGTGACTCGACCGATGAGGAGATCGAGCAAGAGGCGGTTACGAGTGCGTGCGAACTAGCGGCTCGGTATTTGAGACATTGTAGCCAGCCTCAACGTGAGATTTTACCAAGAGAATATATTCAACGAGACCGACAAGTTGCAAACGACCGGTTGATTAAAGATTACTTCGATGAAGCGCCTACTTACTCAAACCCCGAAGTTTTCAGGCGTCGTTTTCGGAAATAAATACCTTGGTATGAATTAAACCTTGGCAAATTAGTTCGCTGCAACAAATAATAAAGTAGTTTCTTGAGGCCTTCTCCCTTCCAACAAATCTTTCTTTTCGATTATTATATACACCATCGGACACAAATTATTTCTTCTTATATTGAATATTTCTGTCACGAGTCATGGCATTTTATTGGCTAACTGGTTGTTATCGTTATTCTGCTTACAACAAACAAATGCTAAATACTGTTTATATACATAATCTTTTTTTTAATGACCAAAATGCTTTATATATAAATATAAAAAATCAGCTAAAAACTGAAGGACAAAATACAGAACCCCAACACAAAAAAAAAGCGACACCACACACTCTACAACAGGAAAACTACAAATCTACAATATCAAAGACGACCCATTTATACGCATAAACTTACATAGATTATAGTTGACAGGCCCACCCAAAAAAAATTAGAACACAATGATCTATCAAATCCCTTGATTGATTGACGCTTGTGGCAGACAACCAAATTCATTCGCCCCTTTAAAACCATATCTTGTTCATTCACATGGTCGAGGTTTGCAAAAAGCCAAACTTTAAATATATTTTATATAATGATGATTTCCACCCCAACGTATAAATAATAATATTATTTTTTATAATATTCATGTTCAATGTTTGGCTAATTAAATAGTATATGTTCTAATAAGAACAAAAATGTTTTGGATATAGTATCGTTAAAAATAAGTTATGAGTAAAACCATGATAAATTTCTTTTGTGTAAATTACGCTCTTTTTTATTTAAATATCAACTTTCCTTTACTTTTTTTTATGTAAATTACGCTTTTTTTACTTAAATATCATCAACTTTCCTTTACTTTTTAACTAGGTTGTTTCCCGCACGTTGCGGCGATACGTTATCATGGGCATTCAATCAGTATCAGTTTGGTTCGTTATAGTATTGGTACAATCAGGGGCGGACCTACGTTACGAGGAACGGGGTCCCCGGACCCCAATCTTTTTTTAAAAAGTAGTAGAAACGGTATATAAAATTGTCTATGGACCCCATAAAATAATTTAGTTTGACCCCATAACAATGAAAGTCAGTCTAGTGCAGTGGTAAAACCCCTTGTTTACACACAAAAGGTCATGGGTTCGATACCTATTTCTTTGTTTTTTTGTGTGTGTGTGTGTGTTTTTTTTTTGACCCCATTGTCCAAAAATCATGGGTCCGCCACTGGGTACAATACATGCACTCGTTGCAAAAGTTAACATATATTTTACATCGACCGAAAACGAAAAAAACGAACATTGGTACTGATAATGATGTTGTGCTAACGGTATCGACCAGTTCAGATCGTCATGGTACTGGTAATGATATTGGTTTATCTTCGCAGATAGAGTTGTATAATGAAAATTATCGAAACCAGAAACAATAAAAATGAATACAAGTACATGTACCAATGTTTTTCAGTTGGACACGTCAGTTATCGAAAGCAAAAACAGTAAAAATAAGTACCGGTACAAATACCAATATTGTTCGGTCGGTTTCGGTTTGGTTGACTACTGTAGCGACACAAAATCCATTACGAAACAAAAACCATACAAATGAGTACATGTACCGATGTTGTTTGGTACGACATAGTAGGAATACGATGTCATTTTATCAAAAAGGAAAAACAATATAAATAAATAATGTTATTTGGTCGGTTTCGATTATTATTTGGTACGATAGCGGCACAATATCCGTTTTCGATAAAATTTATATTGCAGTGTTGAAAAAAACAATCGGTTTCGGTTCGATTTAGTACTATAGTGACACAGTAAACGTTTTCAATAAATTTAGTATGAAATGTTGAAAAATAAACATAGAACGTAAATTATTAGAAAAGTTATTAAATATATGATAAATAAAATATTATTAGAAAATTAAAACAATTATTCAGGAAATCAAAATCACTATTCATGAAAACTTTATTTTAATATGTATAATAATATAATAATTTGTATAATGGGAACTATTTCATGGTATTAAATGTAATATAATATAGAAAAATGAAAGTGATTTCTATATATAAAATTGATTACTTGAACAAACTCTTAGTGTATATAGTTGTATAATGTATCATATGATCTATGTAAATAAGAAGCTAATTTTGACGTGTATAAATATTTGTGTTATTTACAAAAATAAAAAATAAAAAAATTGAGTGTACATCAAGATTTATGCCAATGATAATTGCTTAAGATAATATACAATAGATTTATGCAGATGATAATTGCATAAGTTAATATACAATTAGGACATCTGCACTCTAGTCAATTAATCTATTTGTTCCTTATCATCGCCAAATTTTTATTTAGTTTTAGCACCATTTTATTCAATTTAAATAACCAATTTGGATTTTAATATTGTATTAATAAATATAAGAAGATAAAAAAAACAAAGTATATTATTAAATATACTTAACTGTTATAAAATTAAAGAAAAAAAAATAAAAGTTTGGAGTTCATTAATATTAAATTTTAAAAGACTACATAATATTACATAGGCTAAAATTAAAACATCACATTCTATATTTTGTAGAATGTCCGCAACATGTTTTCATGAAATGCGAGCATGTATTAGTATTATGTTCTATTTCAACCATAGTTTTCTTCATTTTCCCCATTTGTTGCATCATTTCCATCTGTTTTGCTTTACACCAACCTTTTTTCGGTTTAATTCATTCAACTTATCTATTTTAGTGTCAAAAGGTTTCCATCACTTTCATCCTTTTTATAAGTATATTATCAAAAGGTTGATTTACCTGATCTTCAACAACCTTATTTTTGTCTTGTGAATAATTCTTGACCTTAGCCCTCTTTGTTGCAATTGGATTGGGCGCCAGAGGCTGTGGACCTACTTAGTCGAGTTCAAATAATCATGCATAGTAATGTTATGACCCCGAGATCTATGGACGTAGTTTTTAAAATACTTAGTTTTGCTATTCAAAAAGTGACAGCGGCGCAGCTTGTTGGCCGTTTGTCATCTATCTGGATGTAAATTCATAATACGATTAATTAAAATATAAAACGGAGTCTCCTCATTTAAGTTGAAAATTGAAATATATGTTTGCAACAGATGATGGTGTCTACCATCGTAAAACAAGTGTCTTGCTTCTCTTCTATACCTGAGAATTACACTAATCCGTCCATAGTGGACTACTCACTGAATAAGACCCAAATCTATGTGCCTTTGTGACTTTCAACATACATTGCCTGAGTGGCTTTCTTTATTTGCTCATCAGACCGACTGCATTTTCTAGTCGTTGTCGCTTGGGTCATGTGGCATTGAATGAATTTGCATTGGAACTTATCATATGCCGGCGTGACTTTTAGTTGTCGTGTGTTTTCCATACACAAGTAGTACTTTTGTCCACGAGTGTCTTTTTTGAGAAGTAGATGTCGAATGAGGAATTTTGCAATCTTGCTTCTTAAAGAGGTTTTTAGTTGAGGATATGGAGATTTATCCGCGTCTACATTCACTATGAACTTGGTGGATGTCAAAATATGATGAAAAAAATCCTCCCCCCCCCCATCTAAACATACCCATCTGTCCAAACGGGCCATCTCATTAGAAACCTCGCTTGGACAAGCACCACCATGGGTGGTTCGTGCATCTCTTGTGTGGTACCCGAGGAAAACCCACAGTCATCTTAACTTATTTTTTCACTCCTCTGTGACTGCTTATCAAATTTCAGGATGAAATTTCTTTCAAGTTGGGGATGATGTGACAACCCGCAATTTCAGGCTAATACTTTAACCTAACCATCGTTACTTTAGTCATACATTCATACCACTGCATTTTACTAGGGTTAGTTAAATGAGTCTACTTTGGTAATTCGGAAAATTACCGGAACACTCACATGATAACTCTCGAACGTTGGTGACTAACACGAAAAATGATTATAAACAGACGGTTTATACGAAACTTGTGTGTTGCATGACAAATACTTGAATTATATGCTTTAATTGTAAATTACAAGTTGTTATGTGCTTTATGTGAAAGTTAGATAGTTAGGGGTGCTTTATGGTTAAGTTAGAAACATTAATAAAACTCCTCCATAACCCTAAACTCCTCATAATCTATCTTACGACAGTTTCTAATCATCAGTTCTCTAATCATTTCTACATCAATCTCACACACAATCATTAGCAATCCTGATCTTTCAATCCTTTAAGAACAAACCCTAGAATCAATCTAAGGTAGTGTTTATGTTATACATGGTTATTCTTATTCCCTTGATTTCATACAAACCCTAGATGTCCAAACATGTGGTCTGTGGTTAATTGATCATGCTTGAATGATTGAATGTGGGTTTGTGAATGATGGTTTAATTGTTATCGAGTATTAGAATGCCATTGATATGATAGGATTGCTAAGTTGTTGATCTGATTCATAACCTTGTTGATATTTGCGATTAGGGTTTGATCGTAGAAACTGTTACATTGAATTGCTTGTTTCGTATGATCACTAAGGGTTTACAACTGATTCGACTTTGTGAAATCACAAAGTCGGTCCGGATTAGTGAAACATGTCCGAGTTTCTTAATAACTTTATATAAATTCTGAGGTTGTGAATATAAATACAAATGTCCAGGTTTTATATAAGGCGATCCGAATATAATTAAGGATCCGAGTTTAATAGCATTTTAATGTTCCGAAGTTATTGAACAATCAAAGTGATCTGAATTTACTTATGTTATGCTTATATATCTAGGTTTCTTTTAAAAATAATGTCCATATATATATATGTAAATAAGGAAACTTCCGAGTTTAATATATAGATATTGCTGTCTGAACTTGTAATTGAAAAGGGGTCTGGATTTCATAGTTGAAATGGGGAGGGGTCCGGGTTTAATTAATGAATTCAGAACTTGTTAGTGGGCTAAGAATTTCCGAGTTTGCTTGGATTAATGGAAATTCCGAAATTTTGTGGCTGGTATGGAGTATTCAAGGTTTATGTAGAGATAAATGTAGACGAGTTTGGTAAATGAGCTTGTCCGAATTATTTGATGTTGGGCCAACCTTTATTAAATGCTTACATGGTCAGGACTTATTAAATATACACAGTCTGAGTTTCATGGAGTGAAAAGGGGTGGCCAGCTTTATGTAATTACATATTCATGTTCCTAATTTACGTACATGACATGCTAACTGAGTTTTGAATATTATACTTATGGGTCGGATTTAATAGTTTAACACATGTTCCGAATATATATAAGTGAATGCTGAATTTATATGTTACATATTCCAGGTTTATTATAAAAGATTTGTCCGAGGTAATTTGTATGTTCCGAATTTGTGTGTATATTGTACATGGTCCGAGTTTAGGATTATGTGTTATGTGTTTCGAGTTTTGTAAGTCCGAATATGTGTTATGTGATTATAACTATCCGAGTTAAGAAGGTTGTCTGTGTTTCTCAAAATCTCACTGATGACACCAACTAGAGATCCACTGTGTGTTGTATGTTAAAAATGTAAACCTGATCACATTTGATTACATCGAACACTTGATTGTCTAGACATTTAGGGATTGCGAATCCTACTCGGATACTCGCTTACACGATATTGTGCCTTAGGTCGCGTGTAACGGACCTAACACTTAACTAACGCTAGAAGCATATAAAACATACAGAACAAACTAAGGTGAGTTCACTACTCTTTCACAAGCGTACGTCCCGGGGGGGACAAACTATTATTCCTGGGAGGAATACTTTTCAAATGTTGTAGTTTAAATTCGATGTTGGTTAATAAACTCAAACTCTATCATGAAAGTCCCTACTTACTACTGAGCTAGTTGCCTAGGAGGCAACGAGGTATTAGTTGATAGCGCTATTAGGTTTGACAAAACTCACACCGTGCTGGGAGTCGGGCATGAACTATGGACCTTAAACACTTTTGATCAATGCTGATAGACATTGATGAGGGCACAATAAACATGACAGTCATTTGGTATCGAGTTTATTATTCTTGACATGTGTTTTAACTAAACACTTACATGATTTGCATTGAACAAAACTGTGAACTCGCCAACTTTATGTTGACACACTTTTTTACATGCTTGCAGGTCGTTAGAAACATCATGCTTTGGAACTTGCAGTCTGAGGAGCGAAGAGTGTCATGTGATGTGTTGCTTAATGAACGATTAATGTTATGCTTATACTTTTTTAAACAATTTGGTTTCAAATGTTTAAAACAATTACAATTGCTTCCGCTAAACACATACTTTGTTTTGAAACGTTTAATTTGAAATACACTATTCATGTTGGACATGATATTGTGTTTTATATTTTATTATTAGTTCAACATGATTAGTGGCTAGATCCTGGTATGTCACACGCCTTACGGTGAAATCCGCATGTTCTAATTTAGGGGTGTGACATCTTGTCTACGGTTTGCCACATTAGCATACGTGGTCCCGAAACCCTTAAATTGCAGATAGTCATATTATATTTAAATCTTATTATGTTTTCTTACAAGTGGTACTTAAAAGTACAATGATAATATGGAGACTTTTTTTTAAATTAATCAATTTTAGTTGTGTTGTAATTTTATAGTTACATTGTAATAATTACGTTATATAATAATGTGAAACGTGATTAACATGTCACATATCTACCGTGTCTCGCATAATAGCCTTAAATCCCTTTAGTACAAGCTTAAAATTACGTCTGTAAGAAGTACCACTAGTATAGGAACTTGTCACATTCATATATATTGTCGGTATACATATGCTTAAATAACAAAAATTAGTATATATGGTGTATGTTTCTTTTTCTTCGTCTAGGATTTGACATATAACGTATGAAGGCTAGGAAACGAATATCACTAGCTTATACACATATAAAGTGAGATCATTATGTATATATGGTTGTTTATGGATGAGTCAATGAGGATGATTCATACATGTCGAAGTCTATATAATTATAACATCAAACAATGTTCATTGTTATGCAAGTGGTGCAACGGCTTAACTTACCAAAAGGTAGATGGAAAATGGTCATGTATACGACTAGTGTGGTGCTAGAGTTAAGGTGGTTTGAGTACGAATGGTCCTCTATAGTGATCGGTTGTCAAACGTTGCCCTCATGTTGCACTTTGCCACCATAGGAACAACACACCACTCTATATTTATGAACGCAAGAGCATGAATGGTTTCGTACTAGAGCTACATGTCTTTTAGACCCTCAAAGCAAAAAATGGGGTTTACGTCTAACTTGATGCTCTTTTGATGAATTTAAAATTGCATCATCTCTGTATTATGACATTACAAAGGACTGAGTCTCCTTACCCTCTTAATACATTAACAATTGTATAAGACGAAGACCACTTTACAACAATTGTAAATTTTCAATTCCATTCAGATTTAACATGTTCCTAAAGCCCCTTTGTGCTTGTGTTTTGCTATGTTGATACCATCTATATATATTACACCTTACCATAAATATTGATAGCCTACCATTGATGGACTTAGGGGTGTACACGAGTCGGGCCGAGCCAGAGCTCGACAGGGCTCGAGCTCGGCTCGTCATGTTTTTATGAAGCTCGAGCTCGAGCTCGGCTCGGTTCGGTTCGAGCCTCCTTATTTGAGCTTGAGCTCGGCTTGCGATTAAAACCCAAAGCTCGAGCTCGGCTTGACTTATTTTGAGAACAACCTTAAAAGAGCTAAAAGCTCAACTCGAACTCGACTCGGCAATGTTATCATTATTATTATTATTGTTATTGTTACTACTATTATATTATATATAAAAAATAAAATCTAGTTTCGGCTCGTTTAGGCTCACGAGCCTAAATGAGCTTTGTATTTCAGGCTCGATCTCGGACTCGATAACTAAACGAGCTCTATTTTAGGCTCCAACTCGGGCTTCAGGCTCGTTAAAGCTAGGCTCGTTCGAGCTTTTAACCGAGCCGATAACGAGTAGCTCTCAAACCTCTAAGCTTGTTTGCACCCGCTATTCATGGTTTTAAATCATGTTTCCCTAAATGAGAGAGGCACCAAGGGAGAAAACCCAAAATACACACTTTATTTGAAGTTTTATGTCTTATCCAAACAAGTTCGAATAAACACCTGGTAAAGTTCTTACTTTAATTCTCCTTCCACAAAAACCTCTTTCTTGTAGCATTGAAGAATTATTTTACTACCAAAGTCTAGTAAAAGCGCGATTTTGGTGCATGGTTTTGCTAAGGGTTGCATCTCTTTTGTTTTGATTATCTATTTTGACACATGATATCTATACTCTAGTGTTTTAGAGACAAAAGTGAGAGGACATTAAACAAGGATGGGCCGAAGCATAACTAAGAGCTTATTTCAACGCCTAAGTTAGAGTTGTATCTGAGAGAGTGTAGTATGTGTGTGTGTTTTTTATTAAACAGTTTGAACAAATATGGAAATCCAAGCTAAACAGTTAATACAAACACATCACCATCAACACAGTTGGATTTGGGAATGATTGCACAATGATTTCATTCAATCAAAATGTTTACAGTACAATTAAAGGTACAAAATGTACTCCCCCTCACCAGGTGATCTTTCTCTCACTAAGTTCTTATGTCTTGTGGCTCTTAGTGTTACTGTTATATTGAGGATAAAGAACTATATACATGAGGAGAGAACTGTTGGTGACGTCACCATGAAAGCGACTCTAAACAACCTAATTAATGAAGTAACTACCAGTAGTTTATAAAACTGTTGGATAGTTATAAAAGACACTGTTGGACCCAGATAACAATGCTCTATCTAAAGTTGGCAAGTGATTTCAACAAATATGAAAATAATGTGCGAAAATAGAAATCAAACTTTCAAGGAACACAACTACAGAATTTTAAAGTTTATATCACTTTGAAAAGTTTACAAGTTGATTGTGAGGTTATTGGCTTAGTATAAATGAATACTTAAAAAATTCTGTAATGAAGGGCAGTAGAGTTATGTAGTATGTATTGAATAATAGGCTTAACTCATTTTCCCTTCGGAGTAATATTCTCTATTTATAGAGAATGTTTGACATGAATAAACATTTGTTTATTTATGCACTTGTCTGCGTAAAGTAGCTTTTTGACATATTCATTGAATCCATTCAAGTCCACTTGCTACTTAGAATTTCGTGTAGAACCTTATCTCTTTGACAAGTTGTTTCATCAGATTCTTGATGAGTAACTTACTAGAAATCTGATATCTTGTTCATCAGATTTCTGATGAACAAAATTCACCATATTCTGATGATAAATACCAGATTAATTATCAGACCAATCAGATTGGTCTTTTCTGATCGTCCTTTTTTTATTGTGATCTCTTTCTGAACAAGTAGAAGAAACTAAATATTTGTATCGAATACATTTACATTCATGATATGCTTGCGGATCCGATAACTAAGGTCTACCGCCCAAAGTCTTTTAAGAGCTCATAATAAAGACGGGTTTTACTAAAGGCCTTCTATAATAGCATATCATACTTATGAATGATTAGTGAATAAAATTTCCTCAACTATTTATATTTGTTTGTCTATAAATACGTATGTGTGCACCTAATAACATATAGATAGGAATTATACAAATTATTTGTAAAGGGCCTACCTCAGTCATTTTGGTCTTAAATTTATGTATGCTTTACTTTGTGGTTGTAGCATGATTAATGAGGGTCTTGAGTTGACAATAACTCAATGAGTGTATTTTTCTATTACAGTTTCAATGTGAACCTTGATGAATGTTTTAATTTGGAACTTACTTATGCTTATCACAAATGATCACTCGACCAAGTGGGAGAATGTTGGAAATAACCTGTTTATGTGGCCTTATGGATCATTTGAGTAACGTTACCAGTGTGACATAACTAGTCCCTGACAATTACTTAATGGTAATAATAGTAAATATTGATTAGTTCAAGGGGCAATTAAGATTTCTTTTTAGGTACCTTTAATGGTGAATACATAGTGTTTCTATAACCTATTCATCATTAGTGATCATTGAATTCATCTTGATCATTTGAATATAAGAAGAAGAAAACTCCTTAATAACACTAATTTAACTATTCTCTTTAAGGTGATCCATCAACACAAGGTACCATAACGAGAATAATGGCTTCATGTTTCTCTTCAAAGAAAACCATCCCTACAAGTATGTATTTCTAATTGGATATTCATGTTTACGTTTTTTATTGATTGATTATGTTTGGGATTCTATAATTTTGACCCATGTTTAAGGATATAATCAACATGATTAACTTCTGAAAACTTGAACACGTCTTCCGCTTCAATAGGGCTCTTTGATGACACATTGATCGCCTCAACGTTGTCAACCTTTTCCTTTATGGTACGTGGTGAAACTTTACATGCGCATAAACATTCGTTTCACTAATACAATTCTATATACATAGAATGTTACAAACCTCCAGTAGTCATACTATCATTTTCATTCAGATTGCTCTTTTTTATTGACTTGGATTTAACATCAACCTCCTTCTTGGTTTCATATTCTTTAAACCCTGGTAAAATCCAATAGTCTTAGCTCATGTGCTATCAATGTGCTACATACATATGTGCTATCAAAGTATTGAACTTATTGCTATCAACGTGCTACAAACATATGTGATTTCAAACATGTCTTCGCCACAATAGGTGTCTTTACCATATTGCTCTATTTTCTATGTCTAATTTAACAAAACAACATTGTTAAAATTCATACATGCTTTTATGTTACTTTAAGTTCTTGTATCATTCTTTGATGTTAATAACTGCATGAAACTGTTCCCAACAGTGATTAAATTAGTTTCTAACTTGTTAAGTAGATTTTATGTCGTAGTGTTACGTTGAGTAGCGGGCAACGCCTTCATTATTTGTTTCCCTTTTTCATGAGCGTATACCAACTGCAAACCAAATAAGTTAAATTATAAGCAAAACTAATTATCGAAATTGAGGTTAAATAATTTTGATAGTTACACCAAGTAGTATTAGTGGCGCGTTGTATTACTATTTACCACTCTATTTGCGCTTTGTTTTATTCAAATGCTTAAGCATGTACCCACACAAATTTTTTTTGTATACTCACATTACAAGTCAACGATTGTTGGAATGACAGGTTACAGGTAGAAGATTTTTTCATCTCACCCATTATCGTGTTATACACCACAAAAAAAATTAGAAGAAACATCCTTTAAGAATACTTTGATGCTCCTATAAACTCGCTAATCTTTCCAACTTGTGGCAACTCAGCCGTTAACCTAACATGCCTCCTCTATTCAGCTACAATTATATACGACATATCAGGTCTTGGAACATCAACTACCTTTATAGGACCCATTGGTATTCATAGTTGACGAGGTATGACCCGGATCGGCCAACCCGACCCGGTCATTACCTGTTATTTTATTATAAATACTTAATTACACATGTTTATTCTAGAATGTTCCATTCTGCATGGATAAACCACGTAATCAAATCCCCAATCTTTTGGGAAGATCATGCAAATCCCTAACTTATCGAAGCCCATCCAAAGTTAGGGGAAACCCTAATGGTAAACTATAAATAGAGGTAAACATCAAAGGTTTGATTCATTATCCTCTCATTTACTCTCTCTCTCTCTCTCTCTCTCTCTCTCTCTCTCTCTCTACTCATACTTTCTTACTCCCAAACTGAGACTTATTCTCACGCCGGAGGGTGGTTATAGGAATAACCCCATTCCTGTAACGAGTCCTAACGGTGTTCTATTTTGCAGTCAGCTGTTTGGATCTCCAAGAGTTGAAGTCCTAGTCGGAGCCTACCGTTCAGGTCAGTGTTTCTTCATTGGCGCCATCCGTTGGACCTTTCGTTAACAACAGTGAACTTAGACCCAATGCCAAGCGATCAGAACACGGCAACAACACCAAATCAAGAAGTAATAACTAGTAATTCGTTGCTGGTGACGAATTCTGTGGTTACCACCATGCCGGTCTAACCCTCCATAACCAGGTCTCTGGACCAGGAGTTTGAAGCAGAAGCACACAAGTGCCTCAGTCGCCCCCTCTGGGACGGCAGCTGTAGAACCTCTCTCATACACCTCCTGGCAACTACGACAGTGGTACCAACCACAGCAACCACCATTGTTTCTACCCCAGCATCGACAACAAGTGCACAGGCTATACGTCACAGCACTATGCCCGTTATCACATCCGTCGGTCCAAGTAACACTACACAACAGATGAGCATGGCTCCATACTATCAGCCGCCGGCCACATACGTTATGCCGTCGTTGTACTCAGCGGAACTTACGGCAGCATTGTCCATGCCACCCCATCAGCCAGTAATCATGCCTGCTGGAGTTATAAATGCTCCAGTCACACCTGGGAATCAAGCTTATTTCCCAGGATACTACTATGCACCTCCTTACGGGTACCTACCCCCATACAACAACCAGGCGTATTCACCTCAGATGACAGCGTAGAGTTATGCTCAGCAGCCACCATACACGGCTTACATGCCACCCTGGTGGTCTTTCCTAACGTCACAACCAACCTATGGTCAATCCCCGCCTACGGCGGTGCCGGTTTACGACCGGGGTAACACATCAAGGCCTCGTTTCTCTCCAAACGGGGGTCCCAGCTCCACACTCAACATCACTACAGCCCAACGCCCTATCACCCAGGGGACAAACCAGGGCGGGGCTACTCAACCGATACAGCCCATTAACATGGAAGAAGACGACCTTACCAAGCCTTATAAGCCTACGCACACTACCTTCAGGTCCAAGTTTACAAGGAGAATCGCTGAGGCCCCGATTAAGGAAAAACCCAAGATGCCCCAGACAGTGGGCAAATGCGATGGTTTAGGTGATCCTGACGATCATCTAAACTTGTTCAAGAGTGCCGGGGAGGTAGCCTGTTGGCCCATGCCTCTTTGGTGTAATATGTTCGTCCAGACGCTGGTTGGGGCAGCATAAGTATGGTGGGATAGTCTACCTATAGGGGAAATCGATAGTTTCGAAGACCTCGAGTCCAAATTCACTTTACAATTCAGTCAACAGAGGTGGCACACAAAGGATCGAAACGAACTCCTCCACATCCTTCGGCGAGACAATGAAACAGTGGAGAGTTTTATCGTCAGATTTAACAAAGAGAGCCTGGCGATCCCAGGTATAACAAATAATCTGGCCTGCGGTGCTTTCCTACAAGGGGTAAATGACGATGAGCTGTTAAGCACACTATATGGAAGGGACGGCGTGCCCTCCACCATAGATGAGATCCTAAGAATAGCCAACGTGTATGTCACACAAGAGAAAACTGTGGCGGCCAGTCACGCCGCTAACAGGAAAAAAGAAGCATAAAAAAGTCAAGATGATAGAGAGCAGCGAAACTCTAAAGGCAAAATCAAAGGAGACAGGTTCTAGAAAGGTGACAGGTCAGACTCACGGTATGACAGGTCCAGGAGTTCATATTCAAGAAACGAATCCTCCTCTAAGTCAAGGTCTGAGTACCCTAACCTGAGTAAAACGCCGATAGAAATTTTGGCCTCTGAGAACCTGAAATTCAACCCTCCCAAGCCATTGAAAGATGCGCCCAATAAAGACACTAGCAAATACTGTGAATATCACAAGGGCAGCGGCCATGATACCAACGATTGCTATCAGTTAAAGAAGCAAATCGAATATTTCGTGAAGGCGGGTAAGTTAGCTCACCTGGTTCGCGATATAAAGCAGGGCCCGCCCCCCAACAAGGATGATGCAGACAAGGGGGCGGGTAAGAGATAGCGGGAGCTAAATATGGTATACACCGATAAGGGAAAGGGAGCGAAACGGAGTTTCTCCACACTCGAGCCCTGGATGCTGGCAACCATGACGGTCGAACCACGTGTTAAGGACTTACTCCTCACCACTGACCCCTAATCATATCCGCCGCCGTCGGAGACTACAACATGCGAAGGATCCTGGTAGACACTGGAAGCTTCGAAGATATAATCTACGAGCATTGTTTCAACAGGATGCAACCGGAAGACAAGAAGCTTCTCGAATCAGTACACGCTCCTATTAAGGGGTTCACCGGAGAAAAGGTTGACCCAATTGGTTAAATAACCTTTCCGGTAAGATTCGGACACGCTCCTCGCGAAAGAACCATACTCCTAACATTCCTTGGGGTACGAGCTGAATCCTACCACAATGTAATAATTGGAAGGTTTACCCTGGGAAAACTGGACGCGGTTGTCTCCACGGCGCGTGGGTTCATGAAGTTCCCCACCCCGCGGGGGATTGCAACATCGTACCGGGATAAGTTGGGTGAAGTTTTGGATACTAAGAGGTGCCAAAAGGACCTACCGGTGCCATCGGCCTAGAAAGGTGGGTTTTGAGCACACGTCATCCTGAGCAAACAGTTACAATAGGAGACGACCTCTCTCCTGAAGTTAAAAACAACTTGAAGCAATTGCTAAGGAGGAACGCCAATATCTTCTCCTTTGAACACTCTGATATGACCGGGATACCTCGGGATAAGGCAGAGCACAGGTTAGCCACGCTCCCAGGCATTAATCTAGTCGCCCAGGGAAAGCGTAGCATGCCCCTGATCGAAAAGCAGCAGTAGTGAAAGAAGTACGAAAGCTGGTCGAAGCTGGAATCCTTAGGGAAACTAAATATCATACATGGGTATCAAACCCCATGATGGTTAAAAAACCAGATGGCACATGGCGGATGTACATTGACTTCAAAGATTTGAACAAGGCTTGCCCTAAAGATGCTTATCCGCTGCCCGAGATGGATTTCAAAGTTGACTCTCTGGTCCCTTATAGGTATAAGTGTTTCTTAGACGCCTATAAAGGTTACCACCAGATCAAGATGTCAAGAAAAGACGAAGAAAAAATGGCGTTTCACACCGATATAGGCATCTTCTGCTACACCAAAATGCCTTTTGGTCTACGAAATGTCGGGGCCACTTATCAACGTCTCATGGACAAGGCCTTTGAAAAGCAAATTGGCAGAAATTTAGAGGTCTATGTTGATGACCTAGTGATCAAGAGCAGGGAGGAAAAACAAATGCTCGAAGATATCGAAGAAACCTTCCAAAAGCTGAGAAAATACAACATTAAACTCAACCCCAAGAAATGTTCATTCGGGGTAGAAGAAGGTAAGTTCTTGGGGGTAGTGGTCACCCGGGACGGCTTTAAAGCTAACCCAGAAAAAATAGCCGCTATAACGCGAATCCCTTCCCCCATAACTTTAAAGGAGGCACAAGCACTGAATGGACGTTTAGTGGCCATAAACAGATTCTTGGCAAGACACGCCGAGAGATCTTTGCCATTTATAAAAACGTTGAAAGATTGCCTTAACAAGAAAAATTTTAAATGGACCAACGAAGCATAAGAGGCCTTGCAAGACATGAAGCGGTTCATTGAAAAGCTACATATGCTGACAGTGCCATACCCAGAAGAACTCTTAAAGATGTACCTGGCGGCAGCCCACAACGCTGCAAGCGCGGTCCTCATGGTAGAAATGGATGGCAAACAAACGCCCATATATTACATTAGCCGGGTATTAGCAAGACCTGAAACACGTTATCCAACACTTGAAAAACTGGTACTTGCTTTAGTCCACGCTACACGGCGTCTCCGAAGATACTTTCAAGGGCACGGCGTGCAAGTGTTAACAAATTATCCCCTACAGCAAATCTTACACAAACCAGAAATCTCTGGAAGATTGGCCAAATGAGCGATTGAGTTGGGAGCCCTAGACGTTAAATATCGAAAACGAACAGCAATCAAGGGGAAAGTGATCGCCAATTTCTTAGCTGAGATTCCTGACGGAGAAGTGATACAAGACCCCGTGGTCAAAGACATACCCGAGTCTAGCACAGCCAGGCAAACCTGGAAGCTATACACTGACGGATCTTCCAGTGGAAAAGGATCCGGGGAGGGCCTCATGCTGATAAGCCCAGATGAAATAAGATTGATGTGCGCCATGTGGTTTGACTTTGAATGCTCCAACAACGAAGCAGAGTATGAAGCACTGCTAGCGGGCTTGAGAATGGCCCAGTCTATGGGAGCAACAAGGGTCGATGCATATGTTGACTCTCTATTAGTCAATAACCAGGTGAACGAGACTTATGAAGCTAAGGATGAGATGATGGCAAAATACCTGGCTAAGACCAAGGAGCTCATAGCTTCTTTCGACAGCGTCACACTCAATCATGTCCATCGGGGAAAAAATCAAATAGCTGATGCCCTGAGCAAACTAGCTACCTCGGGCATGGAAAAGGAAGTAAAGGTGGAAACGCTACAAGCACCTTCCATAGAACCCCGGGAAGTGTCCGCCGTCATAGCGAAAAAACCCTGCTGGTACACTCCAATTCTAAAGTTCCTCACAAAGGGGGAATTACCCTCCGCCAGAGGCGAAGCCTAGAAGATACAAACCAAGGCATTGCAGTATGAGGTGAACAACGACGTCCTATACAGGAAGTTGTATTTGGGACCACTATTACGGTGGGTATCCCCAGCGGAAGCAAAGTACTTGATCCAGGAAATACACACTGGTATATGCGGTATTCACGTCGGACTCGGGCAGTTGTTGCCAAAATCCAAAATGCCGGATATTATTGGCCCGGGATGCATGAAGACACGGTAGACGAACTCAGAAAGTGCCGCAGTTGTCAAAATTTTGCTCCACAAACGCTCGCCCTAAAAATAACTTAATTCCCGTCACGGCAGCCTGGCCTTTTCAAAAATGGTAGTTCATATCGTGGGACCATTCCCGCTGGCCCCAAGGAAGCTAAAGTACTTAATTGTGGCGATTGATTATTTCACCAAGTGGGTTGAAATTCTTGTGGGAACACATAGTGTGCCGATTTGGATTATCGTTATACCTTGTAAGCGACAATGGAACACAATTCATAGACAGGGTCTTACAAGATTGGTGTGCAGAGCTTCAGATTCAACAAATCTTTACATCGGCCGCACATCCCCAAGGAAACGGCCAAGTGGAGCGGGCAAATAGGAGTTTGCTTGATGGAATCAAAAGAAGGTTAGGCTACAAGGGGAGTTCTTGGGTAGAAGAATTGCCAAATGTCCTCTAGGCACATCGAACCATGCCCAAGACAAGCAACAACGAAACCCCCTTCAGCCTAACCTATGGCGCAAAGGCAATGATACCCGCAGAAGTGGGATTACCTTCGCTAAGGCGCCTAACTACTGATGATGATAATGACAGGCTCCTTCGGGAAGGCCTGGACCTCCTGTAAGAACGGCGCGAGGCAGCCGCCATCAGCGAGGTAAAATACAAGAAAACTTTGGAGAAGTATTATAACCAACGCGTGGCTCAGAAAACTTTCAAGGAAGGCGAGTATGTCATGCGGGATAACGAGGCCAGTAGAGCGGAACCCTCAGGAAAACTGGGACCCAACTGGGAAGGCCCCTACATCGTCCAAGAAGACTTAGGCAAAGGGGCTTACCGCCTATCCAGCCTCGATGGCACAGTGGTTCCACGTAGCTTGAACGCTACTCAGTTGAAGAAATGTTACATGTAGACTCCCGGCCCTAACGGCGGGATTGACTGTTTTCTTTTTTAAACAAGTGTAATCTATCATCGACGATGTCTCTTTTTCTTTTAAGTCATTCAGTTAATAAAAGTTACTTTTTTTTATCTTTTATTACTTACATGCACAATACAAATTACCATCGCATTTATACTGCATATTACGGTACAAAAAATTACCATCGCATTCAAACTACATATAACGGTAAAAAATGTCTCTGACACGAAATATTTTTCATATCTAAGTCAGATGACCAAAACTATACAGCGCTAAGAGTGGGTATCTTGGTAATAGATACATTAACCACTACAAAAAAGATAGGTATTTTGGTAATAAATACATCCAACTATCTTACAAAAACCAAGTACTTGTCCCTGTTGTTATACATCAACATATGGGAATATAAAAAACGAACATGTTCTACTTTATCTACATATCGGGGAACATTGCCATCACTTCTGCAGGGGTGTACAATGCTTCACCGTAATACTCCAAGGGATGAGAATCGACGATTAGGTCATTAATATTCACCTCGTCCACCGGAGAAGCTGACATCCTCCGATCACCAACCGGGTTTGCACATCGGCGGCCACTCCGGCGTCGCTCATATACCACCCTACAGCGTTGTACATACTCGGAGGGAAATGCTTGCATCAGGGTGTCGGCCGATAGGAGAGCCACACCTATTTCAGCCTTAGAACGATACTCTTGCAAGACCTGTTTATCAGGGGCATGGTATCATCGGAGTCAGTTTTCTTACTTCTGATCATCTCCTCCGTCACCGGATCCTGGAGATAGATCAAACCCTCCGCTGCATCCAAATTTCAAAGTACGTCGGAAGTTTTCCGATTACGGCATTATCGAACCATTTCTTCAATTACCAAATTTGGAAAAAGAATGACATAATTTATAGGAGATTAAGAGGTCTGACGAAAGTGACGACAACAAAATTAATAACATGGCATCATTACATGTCAAATCGCCACACTTAAGTAAAATGGCGACGTCATTCATCATGATAATTGCATTAAATGTCTGATAGAAATCAAGTGCTTACACGCACCCCAAAGAAAACAGTGTTTTTACAAAATATCTAAGCAACAGTGTACATAACAAATAAAAAAACACTCATTCTTCTTCAGACTCCTCCACCACGTCCAGCATCTGGCGTAAGGAGTCCACGTGGTCTTCGGTCACCTTGTCCATCAGCTCCGCATACGCGAGCAGCGGGTCATTACAAGCCACTTCTAGAGCATCCGCCATCTCCGCCTGCAGTTTGCCCCTATTCTCCTGGAACGCGGGAATGATACTATCAGTCTGTTGGCAAGTAAAATAACCATGGTAGACGCCATCATGATGCCCTGACTGATACGTGGTGGCAGAGAGGCGATCCAAAAGAGTCACAAATGACTCTGATTGGCGCAGATACTCGAACACCCCAACCAAGCCATTGGTTATCAACCAATTCCTGTCACCTTGTAAACTAGCCAGGCGGCTGGTCAGGCTATCCACTTTGGCGTTTGACAGATCCAATGCACTTTCCGCCTCTTTAAGACGCGCCTGGTGGGTGGTGGAAGATTAAACAAGTTGGTTCTTCTTGGAGACAAGGGAGTCACACAGCTGCTGGAGTTTCCTAAGTTGTTCCTCCCGCTCCTCCAACTCAACCTGTTTGGCTTTGACCTTGGCATTGGACGCCTCTAATTCCACAGTTAGACCTTGATACTGCTCCTGCACCTGAGACACAAAATCAGTGTCAATACAGAACTTTTCCATCTTAGCAGACAGCTCAGATCTCACCTTTTGAGCCTCAGCGACAGCTTTACGTTCCAACTCCTCCTGAACGTTTTTTGGCGTGAGCAAGGACTCGGTCTTTTTCCGCTATATCACGGGCCCACAATATCCTCTCTTCGGCAAGGTTGGCTGTCACACGCTACAGATCATCCTCTGCCTTGATTTTCTCAGAGAAAAACCGACTCTCCCTGAGACCCGCGACTTGGAGCTGGCTTTCCAAGCGGTACTTTTCATCCATAAGCTCCTGAAGGGTAATCCGCGCCGTTGTTATCATGCATCCACCGGCGTCGGATTTCCGCTAACCTGCGAGGTTGACTTACTGCATCCACCATTGTTGCATTCATCAGGTTCTCATTATTCAACCCCTCTATATAGGTTGATTCAGCCGGGGGATATGCCCGCTCAACCCAGTGATGCACCACTGGGGGGAGATCAACCTGGACGACTCCGTTATCTTCCACTTAGGTTGATAGCACTTGTCTTGAACATTCGGATACTAGTAAATGGTGGACAGATAGAGATCATCACCCAAATGGGCCCCATCATCAACAAAGCCACTGCTAGACCCCCCAGTGTCACTTATAGTAGCATCCCTGGCACTTGTTGACTCCCCGGCAACAGAAGTTGCAGGTACCTCTTTCTCAGAAGCAGCGAAAACACCAATAGGTGAGTCAAACATGGATATGGGGGTAACGCCGGAAAGAAGTGGTGTAGAAACAGGGCTGGTTGTCACAGCCACAACAGTTGTAAACACAGGCGGCAGCATTGAAGAGCTGACAGCGGCAGCACTCGCCTGGGATATAAGGTCTGAAAAGCTGGGTCCGCTAGCAGCAGCAGACACAACATCCCCAGATGTCAAGGGCATAGAGGACACACCCTCAACCTGGGCCTCAGCAAAGGAACCTGCATCAAATCAGACATTTAGCCCAAGAACATAGAAATTCAACGCCTATATTGACAAATAAAGTCACTCACCAGTAGGTAAGACGTGAGCAGCCTGGATTGCTTGAAAATAAGTCAAAGGAGGCAATATTCTGCGCTTTTTCTGCACACGCGGTGGACTCACCAAGCTGGCCGCAGCGGAAGTAACAGCAGCACCCCCCGGGGCCACAGACATGCTTACCGCCACAGGTGAAGTAGTAGCCCCCACGATCATATATTTCCCCCCGGTGATCTTCACCTGGGTTGGCTTCTTTGTCTCTACAGCGGAAACACTACTTCCTCCGTTGGGGGGAGGTTGAGATATATAAGTAGTTGGATCTGCCGGCACGGCGGGCAGCAAAAACTGCTCAAGGTGGATCTTTAGCACGTCGGGTTCGTGTTCCCCAAGCACGCGCTCCACGACCCTCATAGTAGCATTCTGAGGGGGATCAATGAAGTCAAACAAACTCCACTTGCCTATTTTACATTTACACAAGTTAATACAAATACAATTAGCGGAGCAAATTCAAAGCAAATTGCCACGTACCTTCATCATCCCTCTAGAAGGAAGGGTACAACCGGATATCTTGCCATAGCAAACTCATCCCCGCCATCACCAGGGCCCCCTCCGAGATCACCGTGCACTCAGAGGGGCATTGACTCAACCTCTTAAACAGGGCGTTCTCAACCTAAGCATCAGCACAGGGACCGTCATCCTTGAATTTGTCCTTGGCCCCCATTTCCCTCCACTGCATTTCTCCGGGAATAACACTAGCGTCAATATAAAAGAACTTCTTCTTCCATTCCTTATCCATGGCACTGGTAGGAACGTCCCTCAAGCAAGACACACCAATGTCTCGCCTATCAAAGGTGAAAAAGGGGGATTTCCAAACAAGAACGAAAAAAGCCCTAAAAACGATAATTTCAGGGATATGACCCAAGGCTATGCAAGCAAACTCAAAATGACGGAGTTTGACCAACCCTAAAGGATGCAGTTGGGAGATGTGAATGGGATACTGGTCAAGAACGAACTTACAAAACTTGGTGATTGGCAACCGGAAATTGTAGAATTTGAAAAAAAAAACACAGAACAAAGTGATTTTTCCATGTTTCAATTGGAACGCCGTGTCTGTCTTCGAAGGCAACACCGGGTTCCATTCTGGCTTGATGTTGTACTATTGTACAAGATTGTTATATGATACAGGTCCCCATTTGCAATACAATGCATCGGAACCTGTTTGGGCAGAAGAAGATTCGCTACTTGACGTGGCATCACCACCATAACCGACAGGCCTGACACACCTACAGGAGGCCGTGCGATGTCAGGCTAGCTACTCAACTACCCTCCTTCACTCCTCGACTATAAATACCCATCCCAAACCAGGTTTGAGGTATTTCTTCACAACTCTCTCACTACTACCACACTTTGCTTCCTAAGCAAATTACTGATTCTCACGCTGGAGAGTGGTAACAAGGAGCACCCCCACCCCATTCTCCTTGTTACGAGTCACGGTTTATTTCCTTGTGCAGGAGATCAACCAGCGGACGACCCAGCCAGCGATCCTCGGAGAGAAGGGATTAACGCTACTTGACGAGACCAGTGTGTTAACCACACCGGTTAACTATTGTTTCATCATTGGCGTCCACCGCTACTCTTAGCACTTTTTTCGACCATCCTTTTCTCTCCAAAGATTATGTCTGATCGTCTAAATAACACTTCCGGGGATAATCTAAATACCGCAAACACAGGGCCTACGGGGACCGCTCCTCCAGCCCCAAATCCTGGCCACATTGGCACATCAACGCAAGGGGGCGCATCCCTTACGTTCGGACACGATCTTTCACAGTACGCTGCTGTGATACCTCCAGACATGAACCTTCATGCCTGGTACGACCAACAACACGCTTTGCTTGGCGCAGCATACAACAGAGCTTGCGCAGAAGTGCAAGTATTGGTCGGGCCTACCCCGGCACCGCATACCCCTGCGGGTCGTATTTTACAATACGACGGCAGGGCCCCCACACACCCAGCCTCCCGAAGTAGGCATGAAGACTGCGGCTCCTCTTACTGTGAGGTCCGCACAATTAATGAGGATGATTCCTCATACGGGTTCCGCAGTAGGGGCCCAATACAGAGCCGCCTGGGCCCTCATGGCGAAAACAGGCGGCAATCCACAGCCCACCGTGGCCCCGGCATCCATAGCCGGCTGGGACCTCAGTCCCACCATGAAGGATATAGTCGTACCGATCCGGACGACCATACATACGACGGGGAGTCTCATGCTACTAGCAGTAGACCGGGAGGACGCAACTATGTTCCTCCCACTCAACCCCGCACCACATACCTCCGCGCTGCAAAGCGCCACCAGAGCCAACCCTACAGGCCGAAATCTGCGGCCGAAAACTCCTAGTTCACCCCGGAGATTGCCCACGCCGATGTCACCACCACTAAATTCCCATTAAACATTGGGAAATACAATGGTTCGTCCAACCCGGACGATCACATGAGCATCTTCACCGGCACAGGGTGCAACGGCAGGTGGGACGAGCCCACCTGGTGTCATTTCTTCCCCCAGATCCTCACGGGTCTGGCGAGGGCTTGGTTCGATTCTTTGCCAGTGGGGTCACTGGCCTCATTCGAGGACTTGCAAGCAAAGTTTCTCGCACATTTTAGCCAGCAGCGACGTCATAAACGTGATTCTATGGACGTCATGAATATCTGGCGCAGGGACAACGAATCCCTCGAAGCGTTTGTTGTCCGTTATAACAAAGAGTGCCTAGAGATAGGTGGCGTTGCAGACCAAATGGCACGCAACCATTTCATTCGAGCCGTCAAAGATGAAGGAATGGTTATGACTATCTCTAGCAAGGAAGGCTTGCCAAAGAAATGGGAAGACGTCATGGCCGCGGTCAAGACGTACGCCCAGACTCAGCGGTCTCTCAAGCCGCACGTCACAAAGGCACAGCCCCAGGCGGAAGGCCAGTCCTCCCGATAAGAGTCCAAGCGCAACATCAAGCGCAACAGGGACACATAGAATCGCGGCAACGATCCCAAACCATATGTCCCACGTAACAACCAGCCCGACGCAAGGGCAACAATCAACGCCCAGCGTGAAAACAGGGCGTCGAAGAAGGAGTCTCAGGACCGTAACTAGACCGAGATCAACCAGTCGCCAAGCGACGTCCTCCTTACAGGCGCGCAATTCCTGCGACCGGCCCAACCGATGAAGTCCAAGAAGAACTAGGATCTCGCACTCTACTGCGAGTATCACAAGGACTCGGGCCACACAACAAACAACTTCATCAGTCTCAGACTAGAGATTGAGCGAGCCCTAAAAGGGGGGAAGCTGCAACATCTGTTGCCAGCCGCGCAAAAACAAACCAAGCGCATCACCCCCCACAACGAGGGACCCTCCACGGGTAAGAGGAACATGTACGTGGCCTCAACCCACATGATCAATGGAGGGCGAAGAAAGCCGCGCAAGGCGGCAAGAAGACCGGACAACGACTGGAAAGATGATCAAGTTGTCTTTCCAAAAGTCCGAGGCGGACCGCGCGACAGGCGCGCCGTCGTTATCACAGGCTACCTGGCTCACTACTGCACCGAGCGACTCTTCATCGACCCGGGCAGTACATCTGACATCATATACGTGCAATGCTTCAACAGTTCGATCAAGAAGACAAGGATCGGTTGCAGCCGGTAGACTACCCTTTGGCCGGGTTTGCGGAGGAAACTGTATTCCCCCTGGGTCAAATCATTTTTCCTGTGCGCCTCACCAACGGAAGGCACACACGAACGAAGGAGGTAAACTTCATGGTTTTACCTTACACCTCCAAATACGACGTACTTCTCGGGAGGGAGTCCCAAGGCGACTTCAACATGATTACGTCCGTACCCCAATCTGCTGTCGGTTTCCCAACCGAAACGGGGGTCGCGATAATCTACGCATGCAGAGAGGTCATGTCGTCGGACGAACTGCGTCCGACCAAGATTGCAAGGCCTACCCCTAACACGCAACCAGAAAAATGGGTTCTTAATGCAAGACACCTAGAGCAAACAGTCACGTTGGGCCACGCCTTGTCCCACACCATCAGAGCGCGCCTGAAGCAGCTCCTCTTCAGGAACCAGGATATTTTTGCGTGGACACCCGCAGAAATGACAGGGGTACCACGCGAAATAGCGCAGCATTTCTTGAATACCATGCAAGGTATCAAGCCGGTGATCCAAGGCCAACGCCACCTTGGATCTGCAAAGAACGAGGCGATGTATGAGCAGATCCAAGAACTCTCACCGCAGGCATCCTGCGGGAAGTCAAATACCAAACTTGGTTATCCAACCCAGTCATGGTAGAAAAACCAACCGGGGTTGGCGCATGTGCGTCGATTATAAAGATCTCAACAAAGCTTGCCCCAATGATTGTTACGCACTTCTGGAGATCGACGAGAAAGTCGATAACCTCGCACCATTTCGATGGAAGTGTTTTCTTGATTATTACAAAGGCTACCACCAGGTACAGATGGCAATCGAGGACGAAGATAAAACGGCATTATGCATGCCTACCGGGAACTACTGTTACACAAAAATGTCGTTCGGGTTGTGCAACGCGGGCGCAACCTATCAAAAGTTGATGAACGACACTTTTCGCGGTCAAATCAGCAAAAGTGTCGAAATCTATATGGACGACCTGGTCGTCATGAGCATGGAGGAAGACACCATGCTCAATGATATTGAAAGAACATTCCAAACTCTGCGAAGCGTCAACATGAAGCTCAATCCAGGGAAATGCTCGTTTGGAGTGGATGAAGGCAAGTTCCTTGGATTCATCGTAACTAAAGATGGATTCAAGGTGAACCCGGAAAAAGTTCAGGCGATCGAGCGCATGCCATCGCCTTCCACGATGAAAGAAATGCAACGACTAGCCGGCAGGCTAGCCGCACTGAATAGATTCTTAGCCAACCATGCAGCTAAGTCTTATCCTTTCATCAAGACCCTGCGAAACTGCTTAAAAAAAGGAGCAATTCCAATGGACCGCAGAGGCCAAAAACGCTTTCTGGGAGATGAAAGAATGTTTGATTCAACTCCCAACTCTAACCGCACCCCGCAAGGGTGAACCACTTATTTTGTACCTATATGCCGCAGACAACGCAGTAGGCACGGTACTCATAGTGGAGCGCGAGGGAGTCCAAACACCCATCTACTATATCAGCAAAATGCTCAACGACCCTGAGACAAGATACTCCATCATGGAGAAGTTGGTACTGGCACTGGTGCACGCATCGAGATGGTTACGACGTTACTTTGCAAACCACGTCATCACGGTGTTAACCAACTATAGGATCGACCCGATCCTAACCAAACCGACATCTCTGGGAGATTACGAAAATGGGCAATTGAGCTAGGTGCACACACGCTGAATAATTAGCCGCACCCAAGAATCAAAGGTCAAGTTCTAGCTGATTTCGTTGCCGAAATACCGGCAAATCGCATTCAGGAGTGCGAAGAAGAGCAAAACCCTACACCACCACCATCCTCCTCAGAAACCTGGGCACTATATACCGATGGTGCATCCAACGAGGATGGTGCAGGTGCGGGTCTAAGACTCGTCAACCCCGATGGCCAAGAGCTTACCTATGCAATCCGCCTCGACTTCAAAAGCACAAATAACGAGGTAGAATATGAGGCTCTACTGGCAGGGCTACGTCTGGCAGTCAAACTCGGCGTCCAACATTTGGAAGCACACGTCGACTCACTATTGGTTGCAGGGCAGATGCGCGGCGACTATGCTGCAAAAGGGGATATCATGATCCTCTACCTCGAACAAGCCTTGCAAATGAAGTCAAAGTTCACTTCCTTCAATATCGGCCATATCAACAGGAGTGAAAACAAACCCGTGGATGCACTGTCAAAACTCGCATCCACCAGCTTCCAACACCTGGCAAAAGAGGTACGCATCGAGATTTTGCAAAATCCCTCAGTACCCCTGCGCCAAGTCAATGTCATCCAGTACGGTACAACATCCTGGATGACACCAATCATTGCATACTTGCAATCAGGTGTTACTCCCGAAAACAAGGCAGAGGCACGTAAGTTGCAACACAAAGCGTGTCATTATCAGATGGGAGACGGTATCTTATACCATAAATCGTACCTATGGCCACTCCTACGATGCGTCGACCCCCAAGACGTCACATACCTTATCAGAGAAATACACGAGGGAATATGTGGCATACACGCGGGCCCACGCATGGTGGTGGCCAAAATTATGAACGCCGGGAATTACTTGCCCGATATGCACCTGGATGCAGTCAAAGTCTTGCGCAAGTGTTCTAATTGTTAGCGGCATGCTCCCAAAACCTTGCACCCCAAGAATAACCTGATCCCCGTCACCACCGCATGGCCATTCAAAAAATGGGCAATCAATGTGGTTGGACCATTTCCAGACGCACCTGGTGCGGTGAAGTTTATCATAGTGGCTGTTGATTACTTTACAAAATGGGTAGAGGCAAAACTGCTCGCTTCAACCACCGCTATGATAACAAGGAAATTCATCTGGGAACATATCATCTGTCGTTTCGGCCTACCGATGTGCATAATTACGGACAACGGCACCAACTTCGCTGCCGACGACTTTAAAAAATGGCTAAAGGAACTACACGTTGAACACATATTCTCCTCAGTGGCACATCCGCAAGGGAATGGCCAAGTAGAGAGTATCAATAAAAGTTTAGTCAAAGGCATCAAGGCACGGTTGAGAACAGCCAGACGAGGCTGGGTCGATGAACTCCCTAGTATCCTATGGGCTCACAAGACAAGCCAAAAGACAAGTCACGGTGAGACACCCTTCAGCCTTGTCTACGGCTCAGAAGCGGTGATCCCCGCGGAAGTAGGTATCCCCTCACCCCGAATGTTGGCTATCGACAAAATAGACAACAATGAGGAACGCAGGGTTGACTTAGACCTCCTAGAGGAAAGGCGTGGAAATGCAGCCATCAACGAGGCCAAGTACAAAACCAAGCTGGAAAAGTACTACAATTCACGCGTCCGCGTTTGTACTTTTAACCCAGGAGACTACGTCCTTCGCGATAACGAAGCATCTAATGCAGAACACCCAGGGTAACTTGCCCCCAAGTGGGAAGGACCCTACCTCATCCAAGAGGTCCTAGGCCAAGGCGCGTATAAACTACAAACGTTAGAAGGCGAACCTATCCCGCGTACATGGAATGCACAACAGCTCCGACGCTGTTACATGTAAGCCATGTTTTCACATTTGACATGTAACCGATCGGGCCGCAGGCCATTTGCAAAATAAATAAATGAACGATTGAATGCAATATTGTTTATTTCCTTCTATTACAAATGTGTGTCCCACTTCGCGGTATCTGCAAAAACAGATTGGCAAAATCTTCATTCGCGATACCCACACAAAGTGGTAACCACACACAAATATTGTAATAGGCTAGCAAAGGCAAAACGTTAAATGTCTATCCGGCTGGATACGCACATACAGTTTTCACAAAGCCTACACAATTCCCATACCCTAACGGGATAAAAAGAGGAATTGATTAATACTCATACGACAAAAGTATAGAGTATACTTAACCGCGCTTTACAACGGGTAGAGTTCTTCATACTTGCATATCACCTAGATATGCAAAAGGCAAATGCAGACTTAGTGTTATTCACAATAACATTAACGCATACACGTTCAAACATGCAAGTAGAAAAAAACACTTGTACAACTTGAACGAAACGGTTCTTTATATTCAAAAAATTTCTACACCTATGCGGTGCACAAGAGATTTACATAAAGTTCCTAATATTTACATCAAGGAAACAAAAAAGGGCACGCAGGCCAACCTAGTCCTTCTTTGTACCGCTGGACTCCGCACCACCCTTGCCGTCGCCAGCGGTCTCTTCCTCCTCTTCCTCATCAGCATATAACAACCGCAAGCGGTCCACTTAGTCTTCCGCTTCCAAACATTTATCAAGTTCCTCAAGGGCAGCAATAGACATGTCGTTGTACGCTGCAAGAGCGGCAACAAGACGCGCTTCGGTATCCACACCATGGAAGCCAGACCTTTCATTGGTATATTTGCCTTGGGCTAAAACGTTGATATGACTGATGCAACGGTTGTAGCCAGCTTTAAAACCAGCCTCCCGTGCACGCAGCCTAATCTGCTCTACACCAGCTGCGTTCTCAGGCGCGTCAAGGATAGCCCGAACAATCTGCAAAGCACAAGCAATACGGTTATCACAGGCAAATCTAAATAAAAGCAAAGGCACCGGATACTTACATGCCCAATACCGTGATCACGCATCCAATCTCGATCGTCCTTGAGCTGATCGAATGAAGAAACAAGGCTATCCCTAGCCTCGACAGCCTCCCTTGCCCGCGCTTCAGCTCCAGCAGCACGGGCAGTGACCTCCTCAATAAAGTCCACCCGGCTCCGCACTTCAGCCTTTCAACAAGTAAAAAACAAGTATACAAAGATAATCAATCATATTTGTGGAATACATATACAAATTCAAGAGCAAAAGAAACTCATACATGGAGGCCCTTAATAGTTTTGGTTAAGTTGGTGCGGTCAGCATTGGCCTCTTCAAGAGCCTTGGCAGTGCGAGCCTCCGCTTCCTTGGCCTCTTTGGCAACCGTATCAGCTGCGGCTTTCACCTTGACCAGAACAGCATTCGCTGCCTTGACATTAGTAAGCTCCTGACGAACACAAAACAGCGTTTCATTCTGTTTGGCCCAAGATTCTTTCCAAGTCTTGCGCTCGTTAGAAAGTGTTTCTTTCCAACTCTTGCGCTCATCAAAGAGCAGTTTGGCGAGAGTACGAACCTGTTTAAGGCCAGCAGTTGCGGCCCACTCCTCAGTCTGCTTATGCTGCTCAAAGGCAGCCTTATCCCTTTTGAGCTGCTCCGCACCCTCACGCGCAGCCTTAACCAATTCTTCAGCCTCAGCCCGCAAGCGAGCAGTTTCCTCCTCCTTGCACCCCAGCACCTTGTAGTCTTCCATAATGGCATTCGCCATTATGGAACTCCCCACAAGCATGGAGGATAGTTGATTGATCCGGAGCTCACGTGGCAAACCGCGGGCCCGGTTAACTTCAAACGGGGTGCCCAAACCACCCAAAATCTCCCTACACGCGGAGGGATCAACAGAAATATCATCCCCTTGCATCACATTCCAAGGGGGACGGTGATAGTTCACAGACCGGTCTTCAGTGTAAGTGCGGTAGTAGAACTCCAATTCAGACTCTTCAGGCTGAATAGGAGGCCCTTTGAAACCCGCACCCCCAGAAGCAGAACCGGAAGCCTTCTCGGCAGTAGGAGATTTTTTCTTCTCAGCATCAGAAAATTTCAGGTTTAGATCATCAGTATCCTGCGGGGAGATCGGATTATTATGGGAATCCACCATATCAAAGATCTGGGCCGTGGCTTTCGTTCCGGTATCCTCGGCCCGCGTAGAGGGCTCAGGCACCACTTCAATGGAAGGGCTTCTGGTAAATTCTTTATTAACCCCCACATCCGCAGCTGTGTCGTGCGGGGGGAATGACGAGCATCAAACAAAGTGAACCCTTCATCTTGCGGTTCTGCAGACAAAGCAACAATAACCATCAAGTACAAGTTACAATAACAAAACACTTGTAAAGGTTATGAATCACTTACCAGACGTAACCGCAGGCTTCGCCTGTGAAACAGCAGTTGACCGTTTGGTCTTTATCCTCGGACGCTTCTTCTCACCGGCACCAGGAGCCTTATCATCTATCTTTCTCTTCTTCTTCTCATCAGCAGGTTTGGAACCCGCAGAGGATCCACCTGCCGCCGCACCACCACCTGGAACACCCAAACCCTCAAGGGTATCAGATACTACCACGTAATCGATATATATGCGAAAACGAGAACGAGAGATACCTGCCACCTGCGGCACCAAAGGAGGAACAACAGCAGCCTCAGGCTTTTTCTTGCCGCGACCCCGCACGGCTTTCTCCACATGCTTCTTCTCTGCATGCTTCTTGGGGGCACCTTTCACCTCAAATTCCCCCAAGGTACCAAGAGTACCTGCGTTTAAATCATCAAACAAACAAATAAGAAAGGAGAACTTCTTTACAAAGCAAGTAAGGAAATTGCAGACAATACCTTTGCCATGCGGCAAGGGTGCCGACAGCCTCTCACGATCAGGAACGCGGAAGTTGTTGACAATGATCAGGTTAAACCCTTTTTCACCTTCCGCGCACCGCACTATCTCAACCTTGCCTGTGAAGTTCGGGTCAAATATCCTCCATAGCGCAGCATCCTCTGGTAGTATACTTACAAAATCAGTAGCAAACAAGGAAGTAAGGAAACCGCACAAAGGTAAAAATGATTACCACCACTCTTCTCCCGCACAACGGGCCTTGACCTCCTATCAGGCCTGGTCAACATCATCCGCAGCACCCACAACTGCGAGTTGTCCAATTTCTTGAACTCAATGGTTTCCAGCCTAGGGAACCACTCAACCGTCTCCGCACTAGGAAGAGCAACATCCTCCGCAGGGATGGTATCATTCACATTTCGCATGGTCATGTTAGCAACAACTGCGGCAGCCTTAATGTAGAAGAACTTGGTCTTCCACTTTGTAATACCCTTCGGAGGGGTCATCAGCTTGGGGCTCCCATACCGTTGGCCAAAAGAAAAGAACCCGGTGTTCACCGTCAACTGGTAGAACCGTCGGAAATTTTCAACGGTAATCTCCAAACCAAGAGCACGAAAAGTATACTCAAAATGCCTGATTCGAATCATCCCGAACGGACTCAGTTGGGAGATATGGAGCTTGTAAAACTCCAAAATATCAACAACAAACACAGTCAATGGTAACCAGAGATTACCATCAACGAAGAAATCGGCCCACATGGTGACGTAACCGGCCGGAGCATCCGCACCGGTCTCACCTTCATGTGGGTGGACAGCCCCATACTCCTGGGGCATTTGAATATTGGTCATCAGGGTGTCAAACTGACCCTTAGACCACTTCAGGACTGGTAGCCCCCCCCCCCCCCCGGGGGCACTACCACCTTCTTCTTCCTCATCCGCCGCCGCCGGCGATGAAGGATCCAGGTTTTCACCCTCAGCAGTATGTGGGTTTGATGGTTCAGCCATCAGGAAATGTAGTGAAGAAAACAGAAAATGAGTTTAAAAACTCACACCTCACCAGAATTTCAACAAAGTCTATCGGAGAAGATGAAGAATGCTCTCTTTCCCTCACTGGGAAAATTTTCAGATTTTGAACAAGTGAGGAGAAATCAAACGGTTTCCCTTATATACCCATCGCAATTAATGCGATGCAGTAACTGACCCATCACGTACAAAAAAGGGTGAATTATGCGACGCCACGTGTTCAGCGGCGGTTCCGCTGACGCTTACCACGCGCGAGTGGCCGCCCACGCGCCTGACAACATGAGACTTTTACACTCCTTGCTGCAGTGCATTTATGACCTCGGGCATTGCAAACGTCCTTTAATTTCAGCACATGACAGAATCCTACCAACTTTCACCAACTTACACGTTCGTCCAGCCACGTATGCTGCACAAAAGCGACAACATTATCCAAACATAAGCGGCATGCGGTTTCTCTGGTTTACCGCACCATAACCCATACCGCATGTCGTTTTTTACATACCCCTCAAAAAAGGCAAAAATAAATATCTCTACATTATGTAAAGGGGTATAACCAATGTCCGCATATACCTGCGAGCACACGTGGAATATGCGGAGATGACACACACGAGCCCGTACAGGTGTGTCAGATACTCAGAACCAGTGTGGTTCTTTGGACTGCGAAAACCGCTTCTCAGGATGCGGTATGCAAGCTTCTTCAAGTTTCAAATCCCTCGTGTCCGGTTCACAACCACAGAGGGGACGCAAACAGCTTCTCCTTAGGATAAAGGACAAGTATGCTGAGCAACCGCACATCAGCAACCCTGACTCCTGATCCTTCAAGGGCCACATACAAGCTTCAAACTCTCTAGAAGCGAGTTCTTTGCTGTAAACCGCAGACACTCACGAGTAGCTGCGGCGAAATACAAATACGCAAACGGTAGCTACGGAAGAGCCACGACTAAACCACCACGCGGTTGATCAAAGCTACTTCCAGGAAAACTGCTTTCCAACTAAGCGTGAAGGAAAGTGGTTACCGAACGAATACGGACGAGTGTCACCCAGATTCCCAAGTATCTAGGGTGATCTCCTTCGGCAACACTACTTAAAGGAAAACTACTTTCCACCAAAGCGTGAAGGAAAGTAACTGAGGAACAGTGGTAACAAGTCTGCTTATGACTCTGTTTGCCCACCTATGGACCGCATAGAATAAACAATGGTGGGCACTACCATGCCTATGACCATGGTAAATAAAACGCTGAATTAGCAATTTTACTAAATTACTCGTAACTTGTTAGTAAGACCACCCGTAGTGGGGCGGTATTTTTAAAAAAAATTGAAAAAAACGCCGTAAAACGCCCCCTCCCCCCCCCCCCCTTACAATAGGCGTGTTTAGGCTTTTTTTTTTGAAAAAAATGTTGTTGGCGTTTTAAATAAAACGCTGAATTTGCATAGGGGCGAGAGACATGACCGTTGCCAACGGTCAATTGTTTATTTATTTTTTTTTAATTCCAAAATTTATCCACTATATAAATATCACCCACTTTCTCCTACTTTTTTATAAAAAAAACTCACACTTTCTCTCCTACTTGTTTTATATTTTATACAAACATGCATCCATACCGACCCCCCTTTGGTGTCCCCGCAAGACCCATGAACCCGAACACAACCCAACCGCAACACACGTTTAACCTTCAAGAAATGGACCCGAGCATGTTAACGTACGCGGCTTACTTGAGTGGCTCCACTCCGTTCGTGCCTTCCACCTTCGGCTATGGTCAAGCCGGCGGGTCGCAACCGTCACAACAACAAGCCGAATCCGAACCCGATGTCGATGTCGTGCCGGAGACGCAACCCGAACCGGTGCAAGAGAAATCGAAACGGGCCACCAACGTTATGAGATTATGAAAGAACGAGTGGCCGAAACCAAAAAGTTTAACGAGATGCAAGAGGCGAGGCAAATGGAAAAGGACATTGAGTTTTTGTCCAAACCTATCGACCACCTCCAAGGCGATACGTTGATCATTGCGCAAATGCGTCGCCAAAAAATTCGAGAAAAATATGGACTCTAGATCATCTTCTTTTTTTTTTAACTTTATTTTTTTTCGGTTTTTTTATTTTCTGTTTTTTTTTTCGGTTTTTTTTTATTTCAAGTAGTGTAATTTTTATTTTAAATTAATGAAGTTTTTTATGTTTTAAATTAAAAAAATAATTGTGAAATGATTGCATGGGCGTTATTGGAATAATGCCCCACTACGCCACTTTTGGAATAATGTCTCATGCTGACTGGACTGCCACGTGTCGAATAATGCCCCATGGTGGGGGCATTATTTTGTTTAACCACTACACATGGTCTAATACTTATCAATTGCAAGGGTTTAATTTATAATCAGCACCAACTTTTGATTTAAGCTATGGATGACCTAGATCTGTTATTATTATTTTTAGGATCTTAACTTTTCTAAAGATTTTTTTTTAAAAGAGGTGGAAAGAAGAGAAAAGAAAATATAATATAATAGGAGTTTAGAGCTAAATTTCATCCTTTCTGTCATATCCTCAACTTGAAAGATACAAGATCAACATGGATGGAAGATTAACTAGCCTCATAGAGTCATAGAAGAAGCTTATGATCCAGGGTTATAATGCTTTACCACACGAGCCACAAAAACAAATAAGCATATTTTTGAGACCAAAATCTCTGTAGGGCAAGGATGCCAAATAAATACCAACTGTTTTTTCGTTTATAACACATTAAAGGAACACAGTCAGTCTGCACGTTTTAATCACACATGAAATCAATGTCAAGTAATTAAGTTATGTAAGTGACCTTTGAACCAAATTGAAGTACGACCGTTTGGGTCCACAAACTCACAAGTTTTACTTGTCAAACCAGTTAAATTAGGGACTAGAATTAACCCTCACCAATAATACAAGGGTGTGTATTGTCAAATAAAAATGGCGGGTAAATTAGACGACGAAAACGGCAGACAATTTGTCGGGCATTTGATGGTCGTTGAACGTAACTGTTTGTTTCTTTTACATATGTCAAGTGTCAATACCCTTGCCTCGTTCCATGTGCCAGCCTATATATATTATTTTTTATTTCCTTACTCTAATATGATTTATTATTTTTTATTTATTATGATTTATAATCTAGTGGATGAGATTTGAGACTAAGATGTCGTATATAGAAAACAATAACACATAATAAATGATTGTTGAATAAACAACGTATTCTTAAATGATACTAGTCGAAATTTTGCTTTCAGGTTAGCGGGAAATATTATTATGTATTGTAAAATAAAAAAATAATAAGAGTTAATTACTGTTTTCATCCTTGTGGTTTGTCAAAAATCACTATTTCAGTCCATTAGATTAAAAATTGCGATTTCAGTCCCTGTGGTTTCACTTTCGTAACCATTTCAATCCATTATTCTGTTAAGTACAGGGACTGAAATGGTTACGAAAGTGAAATCACAGGGACTGAAATTGAAAATTTTAAACTAATGGATTGAAATAGTGATTTTTGACAAACCATAGGGACGAAAACGTTAATTAACTCAAATAATAATTTGTAATGGTTCAATTATAAAAAAAGTTGTTCATGTAATAAAAAAAATAATAAACTTGTGTCAAGCTCAAAATGATATTGATACGTGTTTTACGGTGATAGAAAATCATAAAAATGAATGTCGAAACCTGTATCATTATTGTTCAGTCGGCATCGGTTCGGTTTGTTACGACATTGGTACTCGGTATACCAAAAGATATTATATTCGGTATAGTTTATGATATGAAAAAAAAATACTTTAATTAAAATGCAACTTCTTTTTCAATAAAACTTATCTCGGAATGTTGACAAAAAAATAATAAGCATGACTACGCATTTATTTTTTATTTTTTTTTCACAAACACAAATTAATAAAGAAGAAGCAAATTCAGTGATAAATGAAATTTATAAATAAAAAATCTTGAAGCATAGGCTTGTTGGTGAGCAGATTACCGATGATCACATAAAGATTTTTTTCGTTTGTTAGACCATGTGTAGTGGTACACATGAATAAAGCCCCTATCTATGGGCATTTTACGACATGTATCATCCAATTAGTAAAGGGACATTATGGTCGTTTTTCACTAATGGGTGTAGTGGGATAATGCCCAATAATACCCCATCAATGATTACCTAATTAATATTTTTTTTTTTTAATTTAAATATAAAGGTATTTGAGTTGGAATGACATGATTGGCCAAGTAAGGCGAAGAAGGGCGTGAATTGAAACACGCCTGTAAGTTTTTTTGAAAGAAATCGCCTAAAAACTCCCCAGGGGGTGGGGCTACGGCGTGATTGGGTGAGAAAACGCCAGAATCATGCCCACTACGGATGGTCTTATTGAAGTCTAAAACCAACTTCATTCTAATTTTTATTATCAAAAAGAATTTAGGGGCTAATGTGGGGTTAGCCTATTTGGTAGAGACACATGACTCTTAAAGAGAAGGTTACATGTTCAAACCTCGACAAGAGGAGTATTATAGTATGATTGGTGTATAGTCGATTAAACGTGTATTTTAGTATAATTGGTGTATAGTAGATTAAAAGTAACATTTGTCGTTAAAAAAAAAAAGAATTTAGTTCCTTGGTTTATATACATAATATAATTATAATCTAGTAAAAAAATATATCTTTTCATAATCAATGAGTAAATTGTTATAAATATATTATTAATATTATGGTTATCAACACCAAAAATAGATTAGCTTCTTCTCAAAGTTTTCTTCTCCTATATATACTTCCCATTGTATCTTTTGTATTATATATCTATCAATGAAATATCAGTCTTTTTCTCCCTAAATCTCTTTCTCTTATTGTTTGCTATTAGGCTAGTATGTCGTTGTTTCACAACACGTTATCAGCACGAGTTGCTGGCGATTCAAGGTTTCATATTCATCATTTGGTCTTCCTTTATCCATACACGTGTAGACTGGTTTCTTGTCTTTAAAGGCGGCACCACTCCACAAACCTACCTACTCTCTAAGGTAATACCATCGGCTTTCTACACCTAACACACTGAAATCCATACTTGAGGTTAAAAGGTTTTTCAAATGGCCTATTATCAAAAGTGTTCCAAGTGATTTGTTTTATTTTATTTTATTTATTAATTATGTTTTCGGCATATATATAAATATGGCCATTGGGACTCTAGTTCATAGCAAACTCCAACCCTATCAATTTTAATGTTATTTACATCAAGTATTTTGAAACGTCCCTTCAATTATGAAACCAAGGTAACAATTTGACCCTTAAAATATTTGAACTATATTAATTGATAATCGGATTTGCTGTGACCTAAAGGCAATTCTTAATTTTTTGATAGCCCAGGATATGTTACCACATATATAGATAGCTCTGCAATTTTATGTTTATTAATATAAGTGGGTTATAAGAAAGCTTCACTTATATATTCCAGATTTGAAATAAATTAACTACATTAGATAATAAAAGTTATAAAACATTTATAAATCTTAATAAATTAATTTCTATATCAAAAGTTTGATTTTTAGAATCTTGTTAAAATACCGTTAAAAAAAAGAAGGGTAAATTACTTTTTGAGTCCCTGTGTTTTGTTGGTTTAACTAGTTGAGTCCAAAAGTAAAAAGTTTAACGACCTGAGTCCCTATAAGCTTTTTCTTTAACCATTTGAGTCCAATTTTCTAACACCATCCACCAAGTCTGTTAACTATGAGGGTAATTTGGTCACTTACACACAAAGTACAAGTCTTATATGCACATGAGTACAAGAAACAAGTCTTTAATGCATAAACTTTTAATATAATATATATATATATATATATATATATTACATATATATAATAAAAGTATAAAACACACACCAGCACACACACTACACACACTTTCTCTCTCTATTACACACACTTTCTCTGTTACACACCACCGGCCACCGCCTGACTAACCGCCTCCACCACTGCCCCACCGTCATCCCCACCACTGCCACCACCATCGCACTACCGCCGCCTCCAAACACCCACCACCACCATCCAGATCAACACTTCATACTAGAAAAAAATCACAAACAAACAAACAACAAATTCAGAAAATCAAATCCAAATTCCAAACAACAAATTCATCTTCTCATAATAACGAATCAAGAGAAGCGATAACGAGAGCTGAACCTCATCTTTTCCCCAGCGAGTTGTTTCATTTTCACCGTAGGTTTCGCCTGAATAATCGAACGCTGCGGCGGCAGACACGGCCACGACGACGTCATGGTGGTGGTGGTGGTGGTGGTGGTGGCGGCGTTAGGATGGTGGCGGTGATGGTGGTGGCGTTAGGATGGTGGTGGTGATGGTGGTGTGGTGGTGGTGTGGTTGAGAGAGAAGGGGGATTTTAGGTTTTGATGAATACCCATTCGTTGGTTGTGATGAAGAACAGATTGTATGACATCTGGATTGAGGTTTTTGAGAAGATTTGGGGATGAATTGAGGAGGTGGGGCCAGTTGCGGTTTCTGAGAATTGTTGTGATTTCGTGGGGTGTTTGATGAAGATTTTCTTGAGTGAAATGGTGAGATGAATCTGTTGGTGATGAGTGTTGAGTTTCTGCGTGTGAATAGTCTCATCATTGTTTTGAATTTAGGGTGTAGATTGCATTTGTGGATTTGGTGGAGATTGGGGAGAAGAAGAGAACGCTAGGGTTTGATGAAGTTTGGGTTATGGAGGAAAGAGAGAGAGTAAACACTGTGTTGTGTGAGTGTGTGTGAGAGTTAGGTAATAATAATAATAATAATAATAATAATAATAATTAAAATAATTAAAATAATAATATGCAGGGGCATTTTAGTCTTTTAATGAAAAGTTAACAAAAAATTCAAACAGAGTTAGAAAATTGGACTCAAATGGTTAAAGAAAAAGCTTATAGGGACTCAGGTCGTTAAACTTTTTGCTTTTGGACTCAACTAGTTAAAACCAACAAAACACAGGGACTCAAAAAGTAATTTACCCAAAAAAGAATCTTGTTAAAATATTTGGAAACTCGGTTTGTTTCTTTAGTTTATGTCCTTTAAACAAATATATGCATTCTTACTGTATCTTCTATCGTTAACATATTATATAATCATTGATAAATTAATAACTTTCATTGGATTTAAAACATGTCTAATGATTTTCGTTGCAAACTTATAACTACGACAAAACATTTTTTAATGAATAATGTTTGTTTTTTTATGATGGTATGTTATTGGATATTTCTAATGCTATGAGATTGTGCATTCGCTTTTAGTTTTCATAATTGTTCTATCACCTTAGTCCTTATATTTGTTGCAACTTGAAATTTCCATGATAAAAGTTATATTTTCCATGATAAAAGTGATATTTACCTATTGCACTTTTATTTATTACGTTGATTAATAATTATTCAAGTATTGTATATGAATTTTTACTTGTTGGATGGTTGCTATTGAATCAATGGTCTGCCTACATTCAAAAGTCCACACATATTGTTGGATAGTTGCATTGATCTAATTTGTGATCGGCAATACCATTATTAAACGTGGAGTTGTTTAAATTAACCAATTTGGTTTTCATTCTATGATTTGTTTATATTTAGCAAATCAAAATATTCAATTCAAACAAATATGGATTATAAGCTTTTAGCAGTGTTTTTATGAAATTTAGGTATAGATTGTTTACCTACAGTTTTACATAAAGAAAATATATATTCGTAAGATATGCTTGTAATGTAATAATAAGAATATTAATACATAAAATATATATTTACTTGTAACTGATGAAAAAGAACATCTTATGTCACAAGGTTTTTCTAACTTATTTTATATAATAGCATGTTATAGTATCATGTATTGTATGATTTGACTTTATACCTTGCATTATGTATATTATTATTTGTTATATAGAACAATATTGAATAGAACAACTAAACCAAAGTTGCGGTTTGTTATCACTCTCATGAAAAGGTATAAATATGCATGACATGGAACCCAATTCTCCCAAAATCTCATTACTAATCTATATATGGTCGTAAGAATTTAGACCGATAAATCAAACATGACTCGATTATGTAATTACTTCTCAACATATATTATGTGGTGAGAAGATTAATTATGAGGAAAAAAACGGATAAAGTAACTCTCATTTGTCACACTTAAGATATGCTCCTGAAGTAGAAGTATCATTAGAGAGTATAAAAAGTTTGAAATGATTTTACACTCGTGTGACCGAGTAATGAATAAAAGCTATAAAGCTTGTTTGAGTTCAACTACATTCTCTGAAGCGAATGTGATTTTATATTGTATGGTGTAAAGGTAACGATCATGGAGAGAATATTATTACGATGAGATCGACCATGAGAATCAATAATGTTAATAATGATATTGACCACTAGAAGTGGCAAATTAAGGGAGTAGTTACATGAAAATAAAATGTGAGAAGCATGAAAGTGATAACATGATAGTTTGAAATGATAAAACATTGTTCTCTTGTATATTACATCATGTATTGGCATAAGTGCAACTTGTACATAGATGATCATAAACTAGAAGTTTATGGATCATAATTATTTAATTAGTTGGCATGACCAGTTAGACCACGCTGAGTCAATGATGATGTGAAACATAATGAAGAACTGCTAGATTCTTCAAGCTGATAATTAGTATGTAATGTTTGCTCTAAAGAGAATTTATATATTTACCAAATAAAGGAGGGTGTGTAACCCTAAATATTCTGGAAGTGATTAAAAGATATGCATATCCTAACATGATACCATTTAGTGTTTTAAATCGATGCATCGTCTAAATGGTTATCAAATCCACAACCTGAAGTTTGTGTGATTGTGGCTTAGCTAATGTGATAGCAAGCATATTAATCCAGATTAGTATATTTATTTGGTAATAATGAATTTGATTCCCAAGTTAATAACGATCATTGGAATAAGTGTTATTGTTGAGATGATCATTGAACGTCGACTATTGATTACAAAGCCAATGATCATGAGAGGAGCAAAAGTTCATTTAGGTACATGTAATTTTACATATAGTACCATTAATTCACATCAAGCCAATAAGTTATAGTTCTCCCCATACAGTTAGTTTTTGGTCAGGAACCAAAGATGTCTCATCAAAGATTTTGGTTGTGTGACATATATTGAAACTCATCCACCACACTGCACAAAGACGAGACTTCTAAAAGTTTGAGAATATGTTGGGTATAAATAATCGTCTATTATTGAATACTTAAAGCCATTAGGGAGAAATTTGTTTATGGCTCATTGTTTTTCACTTTAGTGAATGAATGTTCCCAACATTAGGGGGAGATAACAAGCAGTTGAAAAGTGAAAAGTGAAAAGTGAAAAGTGGAATGAATTATCATGTCATCTTGATCTTCAGACTATAAACGGTGAATCAAAAGTTCAAAGGATAATTCATTTACCAATATTAAAGAACAAATTACCAGACAAATTCACTGACCTAAATAGAGTGACTAAATAGGTCACATAATCAACTGCTTATGCTCTAGTCATATTTGTGTCCCAAGAGGACAACCACATTTTTGTAATGAGTCTATTGCACGCCTAAATCGTGGTAGACTGGTTAATTCCAATAATAAAATTCCTCGAAAATTGGAGCAAATAATTAAGATGGTCAAGTCGAGGTTATAGTAAAAAGATCTCCTGAAGAGACAGTAGACATGATGGTTTAAGAAGAACCTCAGGTACCTGAAAATAAAGAGATCTCGATAAGTTGTATCATGTCTAAGATATGTATGGAATCGAAATAAAATCGACGTCGTTATACTTTTGTATATAATATAGCGCTTGAAATGATGAAGTGACGAGGATCAAGATTTAAGATCTGCCTATGAATGAAACATATAAATGATTGGCCAAAAATGGAAAGACACAAATAAGGCAGAGTTGAATTCTCTAATAACATGGAAAGTTTCTGGACCAACAGTCCATACAACTGAAGTTGTAAAATATGTTGGATACAAATGTGTCTTTTATGCGAATTATGTGAAAATAAAATTGAGTGATATAAAGAAAAATTGGTGGCACAATAATTTTTGCAAAGACCTATGATTGATTATGAGGAGACATATTCTCCAGTGGTGGATGCATGGACTTTCCAATATTTTATTAGTCTGGTAATATAAAGAGAGAATTGATATGCGTCTTATGAATGTTATGTATCACTTGATACTGAAAGTTTACATGAAAGTCCTGAAGGATTAAATTATGTAAGTCATGTAAAGTAAGTTCTTGAGAACAATGTGATCATTTATACATATTCGGATTTGAACATGTTATGATTATTTTACATGTTGGATATAATTGGAACTCATGATGAGTTTTTAAAGCATTTAAGTGCTTATAATGTTAAGTGGAAACATTTTATGGACGTAATTCTTGTGCACTAATAAACATACATAGAATACTTGTACTTGGTGATTATGGTATCTCAATGTACAGTGTATAAGCATGGTACAATATGTATTATACAAATGAAGCAAGTGTTCAAGACAGCTTTGCATATGATATAGAAATCAATAAGGAGGTTTATGTAACAGAACTCCTAAAGAGTGTATGCACATACATTGTTTTTTCAAAGTGGAAAGAAGTAAGTGAATGATTGTAAATGCCTGAAGCATTGATTTCAAAACCTCATGAATGTATCTTTATAAACTTAAAAAGATAGTATGGATAAAATAGTTGGATTGAGTGTTGTACAACTCATGAGATATTTTGATAAAGAGCAATATGAGTTTAATAATATCATCCATCTTTATCAAAAGTCCTCTCCTAAAAGTTCACTATAATCGCAGTTTACAGTGATGATGTCTAGGCACCATCGAGAGAAACTGTCGAGCTTTTAGAGAGAGAGTTTTTGAAAGACCTTGACACATTGTATTATTGCTCGACCTGCAGTTCGAGTATATGTGTAATCAATCAAACTATATCTATTAGAGGTTGACGTGTTTTACCATGGACAAAGTTTATCCTTTAACTACGTTAAAGGTTGTTCAATTACTTGATATATAAAATGGCTGTTATAGCTTCATATGAAAGAAATTGAAATTTTTGGTCTAGAGGTACCATCTTTAAGTACAATTGTGCATTAGTATTTTTTGCTATCTATTCATGATTTTATATATCTTTACTGAATTTATCGATTTGATATAGCATGTGTTAAACGACGAAATATTGAAATGGGAAAACATCTATTTCAATACATCTAAAGGTATGTAAGATATGAATTTATATTCTACTAACCTATCAAAACAAGTTTGGTTAGTTTTGTAAATGCAGGAAATGTAACAAATCACAGTTGTGGATCTTATGATATTTATGTAAAAGAAGAGGCACTAGAAGGCTCATATGAAGATATACAACATTGCGAACATAAAGAATTGCACATTAAGGGATCAAGCGGCAAATCATTGGCTACAAAAACTTTGAGCAACTTTCAAGAAAAATGGGCACTAGTCACTTAAAGAATACATGTTCAAATGAGGGGGAGTATTATACAAGTTGCACTCTTTTTCCCTTCACTAAGTTTTATCCCATTGGGTTTTCTTAGTAAGGTTTTTAATGAGGCAACGTACATGATCCAGAAGTATCAGGGGGAGACGATACGCGCTGCACTCTTTTTCCCTTAGTTAAGGTTTTGTCCCTCTGGGTTTTCCTGGCAAGGTTTTTAACGAGGTAGCATCTCCAAGCTTATCAAGTTGATAACCAAGGGGGAGTGTTATAAATATATTATTAATATTATGGTTATCAACACCAAAAATAGATTAGCTTCTTCTCAAAGTTTTCTTCTCCTATATATACTTCTCATTGTATCTCTTGTATTATATATCTATCAATGAAATATCAGTCTTTTTCTCCCTACATCTCTTTCTCTTAGTGTTTGATATTAGGCTAGTAGGTCGTTGTTTCACAACATAAATTACTTTTTGAGTCCCTATGTTTTATTAATACAATTATAATCTAGTAAAAAATTATATATTTTCATAATCAATGAGTAAATTACTTTTTGAGTCCCTATGTTTTAGTAATACAATTATAATCTTGTAAAAAAGTAAATCTTTTCATAATCAATGAGTAAATTACTTTTTGAGTCCCTATTTTTTGTGATTTTACTTACTTGAATCCAAAATCAAAAAGTTTAACGCATTAAGTCACTAACCTATCATTTTATAACGGTTTGAGTTCAATTTTTTAACACGTATACTTTGATTTTGGACTCAAGTGGTTAAAACAAATAAAACATAGGGACTCAAAACGTTATGAAAAGGAGCGGTTAGGTATTCTGAGCGTTAAACTTTTTGATTTTGGACTCAAGTGGTTAAAATCACTAAAACACATGGACTTAAAAGGTAATTTACTCATAATCAATTTTACAAGATCAATTATGTCTTCTATTAAGCTTGTATAGAATGATTTTGGTTACTCAATTGATAAAATTTGAGAGCTGATAAGTTTCGTGTACTGAAATGTGAACAAAAGCATTGGTTAGGGTAATTCCATAAATTAAGATAAACTAATGTGTATTCGTTGAAAACCAAAAATAAGAAATATATATATAACGAGATCATAAGCTAACAAAATAATAATCCCCCTTCCAGCCCAGTTGGTTTCCTTTGTGGTGGTTGGGCCGGCTTCCTCCTTGTGAGGTCGCCGGTTCGACTCCCGGCTGCGGCATATTGGGACAAAGAAGAAACGTAAACTAAGAATTTAGTTTTTAGTCAAAAGTAATGTTTTAACAAAACATAAGTGGTACGGGGTGACCTAGAAAAAATTAAACACATAAGGCCGGAGATGGCAAATAGCATACCCGGGTAACGGGGTATGAAGTAACCGGTGACTAACAAGTCTAACCGCCAAAATGAATAAACAATAAAGATAAAGGGTACAAGCTGAAAAGTAACGGCCTGCGAGACCTTACACACGAAAGACTTACACGTCAATATAAATGGAAATGTTAGATCGAAAGGAATGAATGCATGCCTTGAAAAACGAAACTAAGTTCGTTTAATCCAAATTAAAGGAACTATGTAAACAAGGTTTCGAGGACGAAACCTCTTTAAGGGGGTAGACTTGTAACACCCCGAAAACGGGTTTGGTAATCAAACCACGTTAATACTATAGGACGGGTAAAATACAGTTAATGGTAAAACTTACCCGGTAAATTTTAGGATTTAAATAAATAAATCTAATATTTATTAAAAGGATGAGAAATACTTTGAGAAAGCAAAGTATATAAAAGGCCCGAGATTTAACGGGACTTAAAATAAAACGGGTCGTGAACATGATAAAGTAAGTAGGAAATAAATAACCTAGTACAAGTCTTGTAATTAAATGAAAGAACAAAATATCAAGTTATAAACCAAACTAAAGTTGGGGGGCTTATGTTGTTAAATTTGAAACTTAATAACATGAAACAAAATTAAAACACACCAAACACCCATTTTGGGGTGTCTGGTCGATCAAGAAGCAGGGGGCGACAAGGGGATTCTTCACCCAACCCTAATTCTCATAAAAACCACAAATTGAGGGTTTAAATCAAGTCCAAATCGATTTTCAAGCACAAATTAATGATCACCTAGTTGAAAGGATCATAAGGTATGTAAAATTGTGATGTTTTGATTCATCTTGAATTCTAGGTTAATTGTGAGAAAATGAAATTCAGCTTAAATATGTCATGCATGGATGAATCTTGAAGTAATATGATGTCTAGGAGTAAACCCTAGTCAATAACATGTTGGATTAGTGGATAATCTATGAAATTCATGATAATCCATTGACAAGTTAAATGGGTTTTGTAAAATTAAGATCAACACAAGAATCATGACTACCAAAAATGGTGTTACTTGATTTCTATGAAATGATTCTGAGATTAGTATGCATGCTTGACATAATGGAATCAATATGTATGTTTATATTGGGCAAAAATATCAAGTTATGAACTTGGTTTTAAATATGTAAAATTATACCCGTTAGGTGTTCGTTAAAATGACTAAATGAAAGATAAATGTTGAAAATCGGACAAAAACGCATGTTTGATGGATATGGCAAATTGTGCGTTAAGACTTATAAAAAGGGTTCTAAACGGATTGTGAATTGAACTCTTTAAGCGAGGAATCCGGATCGTCAAGTGGACAAGCCGAATCCGGATCGTCAAGTGGACAAGCCGGTGGAAATACACGCTTGAAAAGGATGCTTAAAAAGGTACGTAACTACGATTTTGTTACATTATGCTTGATTTCGTATTTTCGCTAGTAGACTTTAAATTAGCATAATACATGAAATTGGCATTTAGTTGAAGTGACGAAGATCACTAGGTAAATAAACGGGTCAAAAGGTGAAATTATCACCCTTTGACAATATCGACTAATGGTTTGTCGAGTTACATGTTTATAGGAATAAATATCAAATGGATACGCACATCGCTATTGCTTAGTGGCTACTAAGTCAAGGTATTGAAACGGGTCAATATATTGATCCGAGCCAGGTATGTATAATGATTCAACTCATCATGTAGAACTTGAGATTCTATAAGAGTTAGACAAGGTTAAAATATAGTTATTCGGTTATCTTTTAGGTAAACTGAATAAATTGAGTTATGATTATGGTGTTCTAGAAGCACATGGGTTTATAAACAAGATTATAGTTAAAAGGTCGGATTTTGGGTCAAACAAGTATTTAAAAGTTCCTTTGTAGTAAAGAAATGATGAAAATTAACCAAATTGCCCTTGTAAGCTAATTCGAACGAACGACCCTTGCAAGAGGTTCGGAAACGAGTTTTATGATTAAATAAATGCTTAGAATAAGAAAAGATAGTGAAAGATGTAAATTCTTGGGTCGAATGACTTTATATGAGCCCTTGCCGTAAAAAGATAATCCGAGGGGTAAAATTCGGAACATATAGATATCCACATTAAATCCAACACACATATAGTTGTGGTGGAAGATTACTTGATAAGAAATGTAGGAATAAGATGCTAGAAATGTATGAAAGCGAGTTCAAGTTCTAAAGTGCTTAAATACCCTTAACGGGTCAAAATAAGAATACGAGCGAAAACGTATTTAAATTGTGTGAGAAACCTGTGATTAGAACCTAACATGGTAGATAACATTAATTTGAAGAGGTGTATGTGAAATAAGGATTAAACAATTATGTTTGTTTGATAAAATGCATAAACGGGTTAAAATTCGGTAAAACGGCAAGGAGTCGAAGGCTTAGAAGTCTCAAAAATTTATTATGTAGGATGTTGGATTTTAACTCCATTTGATGGAGGATCAAATTACAATCATGTAGGAAGAAACGGTAGGTCAAACGGACAAGCGGATTGAAAGATACGAAAGTTTTCGTGTCAAAAACGACAAAATGGGAGGGTCTGATACAAGGGCCACCGTAACTTACGATGGGCACCGTAAGTTACGGTGGGGGCTGAAAGCATTACGGCAGTTACCTCCTGCCTTACGGTGGGGGTATTTTATACCAGGGGCCACCGTAACTTACGGTGCCCACCGTAAGTTACGGTGCCCACCGTAAGTTACGGTGGAGGCCAGTTTCAAGTCTTTGTTTCTCGGATCAAGATATCAATGTTGGAATTTCCTGATTTCCTTGTTTAATTCGATTATTCGACCCAATCTTCCTTGTTGTACTAGTTATTTAATTATCAAAACCGACTTTTAAGTTGGTTTTGATCACAGGTGAATGTCGAGAGTCCCGGATGAAGATCAAGCATCGAGCAAGAACCGAACACACGTTAAACGAAGCTTCCGCAATGTTGTTTCGTCGTTATTCTAAAACGATGAATTAAATTACACTATGTTGTTTTGCTTTCAAAGTTTAGAAAAGTTTTAATAAACCCGTATTTAAGCATGAATGTTTAAATATAAATACTCAGTAATTTGTGATTATTTACGGGAATCGCTAAATAAATTTATGGGTGTTACAGACTGAAATTGCAATTTTTAAACTAATGGATTGAAATAGTGATTTTTGACAAACCATAGGGACGAAAACAGTAATTAACTCAAATAATAATTTGTAATGGTTCAATTATAAAAAAGTTGTCCATGTAATAAAAAAAATTATAAAGTTGTGTCAAGCTCAAAATGATATTGATACGTGTTTTACGGTGATAGAAAATCATAAAAATGAATGTCGAAACCTGTATCATTATTGTTCAGTCGGCATCGGTTCGGTTTGTTACGACATTGGTACTCGGTATACCAAAAGATATTATATTCGGATAGTTTATGACATGAAAAAAAATACTTTAATTAAAATGCAACTTCTTTTTCACAAACACATGACTACGCATTTATTTTTCACAAAATTATTTTTCACAAAATTATAAACTTATCTCGTAATGTTGACAAAAAAAATAAGCATGACTACGCATTTATTTATTTTTTTATTTTTTTTCACAAACACAAATTAATAAAGAAGAAGCAAATTCAGTGATAAATAAAAAATCTTGAAGCATAGGCTTGTTGGTGAGCAGATTACCGATGATCACATAAAGATTTTTTTCGGTTGTTAGACCATGTGTAGTGGTATGTTAGACCATGTGTAGTGGTACACATGAATAAAGCCCCTACCTATGGGCATTGTACGACACGTGTTATCCCAGTCAGTAAAGGGGCATTATGGTCATTTTTCACTAATGGGGGTAGTGGGATAATGCCCAATAATACCCCATCAATGATTACCTAATTAATATTTCTTTTTTTTTAAATTCAAATATAAAAGGTATTTGAGTTGGAATTACATGATTGGCCAAGTAAGGTGAAGAAGGGCGTGAATTGAAACACGCCTGTAAGCTTTTTTTGAAAGAAAACGCCCAAAAACTCCCCGGGGGTGGGGCTACGGCGTGATGGGGAGTGATTGGGGGAGAAAAACGCCAGAATCATGCCCACTACGGATGGCCTTATTGAAGTCTAAAACCAACTTCATTCTAATTTTTATTATCAATAAGAATTTAGGGGCTAATGTGGGGTTAACCTATTTGGTAGAGACACATGACTCTTAAAGAGACGGTTACATGTTCAAACCTCGACAAGAGGAGTATTATAGTATGATTGGTGTATAGTAGATTAAACGTGTATTTTAGTATAATAGGTGTATAGTAGATTAAAAGTAACATTTGTCGTTAAAAAAAAAGAATTTCGTTCCTTGGTTTATATACATAATATAATTATAATCTAGTAAAAAAGTATATCTTTTCATAATCAATGAGTAAATTACTTTTTGAGTCCCTATGTTTTATTAATACAATTATAATCTAGTAAAAAAATATATATTTTCATAATCAATGAGTAAATTACTTTTTGAGTCCCTATGTTTTAGTAATACAATTATAATCTAGTAAAAAAGTAAATCTTTTCATAATCAATGAGTAAATTACTTTTTGAGTCCCTATTTTTTGTGATTTCACCTACTTGAATCCAAAATCAAAAAGTTTAACGCATTAAGTCACTAACCTATCATTTTATAACGGTTTGAGTTCAATTTTTTTTAACACTTATACTTTGATTTTGGACTCAAGTAGTTAAAACAAATAAAACACAGGGACTCAAAACGTTATGAAAAGGAGCGGTTAGGTATTCTGAGCGTTAAACTTTTTGATTTTGGACTCAAGTGATTAAAATCACTAAAACACAGGGACTTAAAAAGTAATTTACTCATAATCAATTTTACAAGATCAATTACGTCTTCTATTAAGCTTGTATAGAATGATTTTGGTTACTCAATTGATAAAATTTGAGAGCTGATAAGTTTCGTGTACTGAAATGTGATCAAAAGCATTGGTTAGGGTAATTCCATAAATTAAGATAATCTAATGTGTATTCGTTGAAAACCAAAAATAAGAAATATATATATAACGAGATCATAAGCTAACAAAATAATGTTTATGCATATACTTTTGATATAAAAAACTTGTTAAAACATTAAGATAAAAAGTTCATTGTTTCTTGTAAAGTAAATTATTTCGTCCATGTATAATGTTAATAACCAATTAATAAAAAATTAGAATTCCAAGAAAACAAATCAAACAGACAAACACTCATGTGGATCCATGTTTAGGCTATAATTATCCTTTTGCACATGATAAAAAAGAAACACAAATTATGTCATAGTTAGGAACATGAATTAAGGAGATTAGTTAGAAGAATATAACTTGTCTAAAATATACAATGTATGCGAGTTGAAATATGCTAAAACATACCATATTTGATTTGTTGTTAGAAATCTATAGTTATATATAATCGGCAACCATAAGTCAAATTAGGTATGAAAGGAGTCCATTTATTATTTCTAATATACGCATAAACAATTTAGGTAGTTGAAAATACACAATCGGCACACATATATGTACTTTGGTCAAAAGAAGATTTACATATACACATTAATGCGTACTTTTGTAGGTTTCTATTTAATATTTGCATTCTTTTAAACTTTTACATGTATTTATAATGAAATTAGACAAAATCATCTTTATTTTGCTTATAAGTAAATGTTTAATATTACGTATTAAATTAAAATGTATTTTAATAAGTAACTTAACTTATACAATTAATAAAAACTATATAACCATTTCAATAAACAAGCTCCATATTACTAAATTTATCATAAGTTTATACATAGAAGTAATTTGATAGATACCATGAGGTATACTTTAACCTTTTTTAACTTCATATAAGCGTCACATCACCCGTTTTTTCCTTTTTACTCCACCTCATCCTAAGGATATTATTGTTTAACCTTGTTAACTCTACATCACTCAAATATGCTAGATCTCAAATATGCTACCAAATAAAAATCACCAATTCAAATCTCCAACTTTTAAAATTAAAACCCTATGACTAGGTTCAATCCACATAGACTCTTTTACATAATTTACAATAATATAAACAATTTAAAATATGAACCCAAACACCCCTGAATCTTTAAAATTTTCAACAAATTTCAACAAACCGCTCTCTTTAAATTGAATTGAAAATCCAATAAAGCAAACAACTTCCCCTTCCTCTCTTTTTGGTCTCATTTGAGCCCCACCCATGATACTTAGCTAAAGCAAGACATACTCAAGGGTTCATACTTCATACTACCCCTACCCTACCCCACCTTACCCCTACGCTACCCCACCCCACCCCCAGCCCCCCACTCCATATTTTCTTCACTTCACTCTCACCTCCTTCAATTCTCGCCATCATTCAAGGCCGCAAATTTCTCCACTAATCCCGTTTCTCCATTACTGGTATGCAAATTTTCTACTTTTTTATTTAATCAAGATTTTCTTTATTTTCAGTTTATATTCATCTCAATGAACTGTCTGGTCTTAACTTCTTTTTTTCTGGGAATTAAACTATCTTGAAGAAATTACATATTTCCAGGTGTCACTCTTCTTCTATTATAACTTCTTTTTATTTTTTTATACCACAAAACACTTAAAACATATAATCTAGTTCAATCTGGCTTCTTGAATACTACATAATATGAATTATATGATTGTTTGAGCAATTCTGTACTTCATAGTTTCCATTTTTAGCAAATTCTGGTTGATTTCTTTCCCAAATGAGGAAATATATGCTTCTCACTTTTCTTCTTCTTAAAGTCTGAGACCACATTGCATAGTTTTATTTCTTTTTATTTTTAATCTATGTTATTTTTTTTTGTATAATTTATGATTTCAGAATTAAAGATGGAAATATACATTTACAAATTTGTTACAAATGGTGGATGTTTTTTTATTTAATTCCTAATATTTGTTTGAAACAAGAAGGTAAATACATTGATTTATATTTAATTTTAAATCTACCATCTTAATGACTCATAATTATAATCCATAAAAGTTTTATGCTTTCATCATTTCAAAGGTTTCCTTGTTTTCTTTTTTCTTAAGTCAAGCATATGTAATTCTATTATTTCCCCTGTTTTCTACTTTCAATTCTCATTATTTTCCTTTAATTTGTTGAATTTCTAGTTCATACAACCAGGCTCATTGTGAATATACATTCAATGGAGGAAAAACAGCTAGATTTGAATGCCCCTCTACTCTCCGTAAGACGATTATCACCCGCTCGTCGAAATATCGACCAAATACCGACCAATTCGGTTGCAAAATCAAGACCAACCCGACAACAATCGCTTCCAGCTTCCAAACCCCAGTGGGAACCCGAACAAGAAGTCACGAAACCCGCAGCCATTCCCTTCATCTGGGAACAAATTCCGGGCCAAGCAAAATACCGAAAAAACCCGAATTCAAATCCGCCTGAACCCGCCACGAATTCTCCAAGACTTTGTTCAACCATAAACTCAACTGATGAACAACCATCAGAAGAGTTGTTACATCCTGATGCATTTGACACACTTTCCATGTCGTATTCGTCGTATTCGTGCAATTACAGCGAAGATAACAGCGATGCAGAGTCGTTAACATCGTTTGGTATCGATTTCAACACTCGTGAGTATCTAATGAACCGGTTTTTGCCTGCTGCGAAGTCTATGATAGTTGAAACTCCACAATATGTTGCCAAGAAGCAGGAACCTGTTCCTGAGCCACCTAAGTATGTTAAGAAGGTTTATAGCGGCGAACTGAGGCCGTTACTGCTCGAAAAGTATCCGGTTAATTCGCTTAATCAGGAGAGTGATAAGGAATGCGTGGTGGTTGATGAGACGAAGAAGAAGTCGGGTAAAAAGGGGTTTGGATTGTTTTTTCTGCCTCGGATATGCACGAGACGTTCTTCGTGTATTTCGAATCCGATGACTGGACCGAAGACGAAGGTTCATCAGAGTCAGTCTCCGAGGGCGGAATCACCGGCTCCGGCTCCGGGTCCGATTCCTCGGCTGTCAAGAAGAACGTCGTACAGTGGACCACTGACTCCCAGTCTTGAGAAGGTAACTCTTGTGAATTAATAATGAATCATTGAATTGTGGTAGAAATATTATATGAGGGGGGGGGGGGGGGGGGTGTTTGTAAGCGAACCCGAACCTGCCGGAAAACTCAAAACTTGATACGTACGTATTTGGGTATGAGATTAGTTTTAAAACATTTCGGCGGTGGAAGACGGTATGATATAGGGTGATACCTGATCTGGTTGCCCGAAATATACATATACGTTTACTTGAATCATGTCCGTAAACATTTAATTTTTATTTTTTGATTTATCTTTTGGTAATAAAATAATCTACTAATCCACTTGCTTTTAGTTTTTCTATACTTAATTTCTTTGTTAATAGAATTATATAAAAAAAGTAAAAATGGATTTCGGAATCTTGACGTCAAATTTTCAACAAATTAACAGATATACTAGATACTTGTGGGTGTACCATATGACTGAAGGGTGTTTATCCAACTCATACCATATAAATACTGGGACGGTTATGGAATAAAATTTTACAGTTGAATCATAGTTTTTAAAGGCGTTAGGCACACTTGAGGCATATAGGCCTCTCCTAGGGCCTAGGCAGAAAGCGCAAAAAAAACATGAGCCTAAGAAAAGAAAAGCGCACAATGAAAAAAATATATCATGTATTAGAAAAATAGTATTATTCTTCAATAAAATAAGCAAAAGCTATTATATAACATTTAATATCATCTATTTAGTATCCAAAGTTTTAAAAATTAGTGTATTAGTGTTGAAAAATAGTTTTAAAAATAATATAAAAATAATAATACTGATATGGACCTGTCGTACGTGATGATGATGTGGTAGACATGTCGCGACATTGACCTTACTTTTAGATTAAATGTAAGAACAAAAATACTTTCGGTGTTTATATACATGTTTGTATCTATATATATATATGTAAAAATAAAAATACTTTTAGTATTTGCTTTAGTTAGTGTTTCATTTTGTTTAGACTACACTGCCACCACATGTTAATTTTTAATTTTTTAATAACCTTCGGTATAGTAACCTTATACATGAAGTTCACCGTTCAAAAAATATACTTACGGTATTTCGAACATTTGTCTTTGTAGCAAGCTATGGATGCTGTAATCAAGAAGCGAGCCGAGTCACGACCGAAAGAGGCCCACGAAACTAGTAAATCGAACCCATTCACTCGATCGGGTAACTCACTACCGTCATCTCCCCATCGAAGTTTGTCGCGTAGCGGTCGCAGTATATCCCCCTATCGTAACGAATCCCCTCGCTCTCCATTCCACGATGGGGCCCGGTTTCTTGGAGTTCCAAAAGACGTTCAAAATCGAATCGCACAACCCAAAACTTGCCCTTCCCTTAATGTGAAAAGTCATTTTTCACCTCGTTTGATACACGATAGTCCTCCGGTTGTACCCGAGAAAACATTGTACATAGATTGGAATGAAAAATCAACAAGCCCGACGCCAAACGAGGCCAAGATTGAGACAGATGGTGATGTGGATGGCTCAGTTCGTGTGCCTCCATTGCCTAAATCACCCTCGGAATCATGGCTTCGGCGTAAGATGAGTTTAAGAAGTCATTTTCCTAAGAAAATGCAACCGGTTCCTATTGAGAAGAGTCCTAAAAATGGACCAAAATGGGAGACCATTGTGAAGACTTCTAATGTGCATCATGATCATGTCCGGTATTCCGAGGTAAAGCCTCTAAATTATGTCATTGAGATGCAGGGGCGGACCCAAGTTATGGGGTGGGTGGGCGGCCGCACCCCTTGAAAAAAAAAATTTAGTGGTATTTTTCGTGAAAAATCCAGACCGCACCCCTTGGAAATTTTTGTCCGCACCCCTTGAAAAATTCCGACCGCACCCCTTAAAAAAAATGTTAGGAATTTATGTAAAAAAATTGTGAACACGGATTGAAACCCGATCAAATTATGTAAACAAGTTAGCCTACTAACCCCTTTAATAAAACTTACATTCAATCCATCAAGCCCAATAACTTAATACATATTCAAACCCAACCCAACTACTAGTTTTGTTAAACAAACCAGTCCACGTAATTAAAAAAAAAAACCCAAATCGCTGCCACTTGCCAGCGACTCCCGCCCTCCCTCTGCCTCACTTGGCAAACATGTTTGTTGATTCTATGATTGTTGGTTGGCAAATAATAATTACTAGGGCTTGAAATTCAAAATTTTAAATTGAAAATTACGGAACATGGGCTATGGTTGAACACTTGAAGATCCTTGTTTATTTTGTATGTGATAGGATTAGGAATGAACAATGAGTAAGGAAGTTATGCCGCGATTTCTCAAGAGGAAAGGGGTTGAACCACTTTTTTTAGCCGGATTATTCTTATTAAAGACCAAGGTATGTTATAGATAAGTTTTTTTGTTCTTTTATTGAATGATTAAGAGAAATAAAAGTAGGGACGGTTTGAACTTTGATGTTTTTTTGTTTGTTAATGTGATAGGAAGTTAGGAACTAGGGTTTGATTGTTTGAGAATTGAAATCGACCCGACCCGATCTGATTCGACCCGCCATTAAGCTTTGTTTGTTTGTTTTTACTTGTTTTACATGACCCGACCCGATCCAACCCGCTATGAACCGATTTTTTATATAGCTAGGGGTCTAAAATCTTTAAAAAATTTCCGCACCCCCAGGAAAAAAATCCTGGGTCCGCCACTGTTGAGATGACAAAATGTGTGGTTTAGTAACGGTTTGACTTGGGTTGGGCTGACCTAAAACACTTTTTTCTTTTTCGAAACGTTACAAAAGTTCATATAAAATGAGTTTGTGAAATATAATTACAATATATACTTTTTTCTTCCGTTTTAGCTAGGGGTTTCATTTGTGTAGGGTAGGTGGGTTTCAGGTTGACGGATTGAATCATTAAACCCAAATACGATCCATCTATTTATTTATATCAAAGACATCAATCTTAATCCGGACACATTTGAAATTGTATAACTCAAACATGACATGTTTAACCTTTTTATCTAACGTGTCAAAACGGTTTACAGGTTCATGGGGTCCAAACGTGTTAAAACGGATGGAGAATTGTAATAAATGGGTCGTAAATGGGTAGCTAGGTCGGCCTGCTTAATTAAACAAGTCAATTCAAAGGTGACCCGTTTAATTAGGCAGGTTAAACACGTCAACATGAACCAGTTTACAAATGGGTAAGATATGACAACTCAAAACCTGCTAATTTCGTTTTGTTTTCATGTCGTGTCGTGTCGTGTCGTGTCGTGTCGTGTCGTGTCGTGTAATGAGTAGTCACACCTAATTTTAGGCAACTTTGTTGATTTTATCTTGACTCGTGAGTGATAAAAACATAACCCAAATCAACAATGGGTCAAATTTGTCACAAAAAAATTTATTCTTAAGCTGAACCATTTAATTTTACTGGTTCAATATTTTCAGGAACTACTTAACGTTTCCAAGTACAGCGAGATCTCGTTTTGAGACAAAAACGGATAGGATGATTGATTAACTTGCGAAGAATGTGAGGCTGTTTCGTTTTTCTGATGGCCCCTTGATGAGTCGGTTTCTGCATACGCGTTTTATGTTTGTTTTTTGGTAGTTTTAGAAATTATTATTTATGAACGGGTTGGATTTGATTGGATGATGGTTTTTTTGCATCCAGATTTGTGATCTTGTTAACAGTTGATCTTGTTCAATGTATGAACACATTGTTCTTATGTGAATTGAACTTTGTAATAGAAACCAAAGAGATTGTTTGTGTTTTAAAGGGAATGAACAGAGTTTCCTGTATGAATCACCAAATATGTTAAGTAGTACTTATATAACTTTGTAGAACAGACTTGAGGTGCACAAATAGGGTTTTGGGCCCAAACCAGCTTGGTACCGGTCCCGGTTTGGGTCAACAAAAGTCAACAAAACCAGATTTTATTGGAACTGGTTTGGGTTTAACTGGGATGAAATCGGGTTTGAAACAGGGCTTTGACTGGGTCGGGTTGGAACCGATTTCAATACATTGGGTTACAAACCGGTTTAGCCCTGCAGTTCGGGCCGGTTCCTAACCCTTTTTTGCCAAAGCGGTTCCAATATCGGTTCTGGTTCCGTTACCGGATTACCAACCATGGCAAACTTGTTGCCAGGGTTAGTGGTCCACAAACCGGATCAATCTTGGTCAACAGAAGTCAAAATCGGTTTTTGGTCAAACCAGTTAGGTTTGAATTTGTTTTTAAGAGAAAAAAAAATCAAAACAGATAGGACATGGTTTAGTGTTACTGTGACCAAATCGAGTAAAACTAGTTTGAAAAACCTGTACTTTGTATTTGTATTTTTTTTAAAGTTACAAAAAACCGATTGACGGATACCCGAAAATGCTGATGTAGGATTGTAGGTTGAGGTGTTAATCAAAATATAAGCCGATGACCTTCTGGTGCATTGGTAGCACTATAACCTTTCAATGTGGATGTCATGGCTTCGAGTATCGCCTAGAGAAAAATTGTTGTGGGTGGAGCCAAGGGTTTTATCGCAGTAGACCTTCATTAAATTAAAACCACTAAGACAAAAATTAATAAAAGGCAAACCGCAAAAGTGTCGTAGCCCAAAATAATTTGAATTGATTTTGGATTTTGTGAACTAATTTGTTGAACCCAGATACTAGGTAGTTAAGCCCAATTAGAAGTTTTCTAGCCCAGCTCATAGATGGATCATGTCCAGGTCCAATAATCCAGTAATATATATATTTTTTGAACGGTAACAATGAGATAAGGGTGTGTATGGGTCGGTTTTGGCCTAAAACCTTAACCATAACCACGATGTCGGTTAATGGATAACCATAACCATAACCGATCGGTTATGATGGTTATGGTTAATCGGTTTTAAAGGTTATAGCGGGTCGGGTGTGGGTGGTTAACCGTGTATTTAGCCTAGCTAAAAATAGCTTAATTTTTTTAAATGGAATAAATTATTATTGCATATTTGTATATATTAATATATTGCATCGTATGAAAAATACATATAATCTATAATATTAATATCGATTATTACCGAATATTCAAATAAAGTGATAAGATATATTCCATAAATTCAAATAAACAATCCTATATTAAAAAAATACTAAAAAGTCATAAATCCTACAAAAGATTTATTACATGTCGGTTCGGTATGGTGGGTATGGAAATATTGATAACCATAATCGACCCGCTACTTTTGGTTTTCAGAAAAACCATTAGCCGACCCACCGGTTTTTGATTTGATTCGGTTTTGTCGGTTAATTCGGTTATGGTTCGGTTAATTCAGTTTTTTGTACACCCCTACAATGAGATATCATCATATAAAAAGCTAGCGGGGGACTAGCAACCCCCCCCCACCCCCCCCAAAAAAAAAAAAAAAGCAAAACTAGAAGAGCGTCACTATCAATACATATAATTTAAATCTTAAAGATCGCTAAGAATGGCCAATTGAAGCTGAAGACCATTATTTCATCAACCAAGTGCTCCATAGAGTATCTTTTATCTGAGAACTTCCAAGCATTCCTATTTTTCCATGCACCCAAATAGAATAGTAGCCAAAGCCTTCTTTTCCATTGCTATTCCTATAGGCTTTGTGACAGAATATAAGGTTTCAAGAATGGTACCCTGGCTGCAAATGTATTTACCTATCCATCCAGTTGGATACTATTCTCCAAATTTCTCTAGCTGCTAATAAAAAGATGATTTACATCTTCAATTTCAAGAGTACAAGGCGAACAAGAAACATGCTGAAGGTGAACGCCATGGGCGGACCTACTTTATGAGGTGGGTGGGCGGCCGCACCCCTTGAAAAAAAAAATTTAGTGGTATTTTTCGTGAAAAATCCCGACCGCACCCCTTGGAAATTTTCTTCCGCACCCCTTAGAAAAAAATGTTAGGAATTTGTATAAAAAAATTGTGAACACAGCTTGAAACCCGATCAAATAATGTAAACAAGTTAGCCCACTAACCCCTTTAATAAAACTTAGATTCAATCCATCAAGCCCAATAACTGAATACCCATTCAAGCCCCATTCCAACTACTAGTTTTGTTATACAAAATCAGTCCACGTAATAAAAAAAACCCAAATTGTTGGTGGTTTTGTTGATTATATGATTGTTGGTTGGTAAATAACAATACTAGGGCTTGAAATTCAAAATTTTAAATTGAAAATTAAGGAACATGTGCTATGGTTGAACACTTGAAGATCCTTGTTTATTTTGTATGTGATAGGATTAGGAAAGATCAATGAGTAGGGAAGTTATGTCGCGATTTCTCAAGAGCAAAGGGGTTGAGCCACTTTTTTTCGTCGGATTCTTCTAATTAAAGACCAATGTATGTTTTAGATAAGTTTTTTTGTTCTTTTATTTAATGATTAAGAGAAATAGAAGTAGGGATGATTTGAATGTTGATGTTTTTTTGTTTGTTAATGTGATAGGAAGTTAGGAACTAGGGTTTGATTGTTTGAAAATTGAAATGGACCCGACCCGATTCGACCCGCTATGAAACTTTGTTTGTTTGTGTTTACTTGTTTTACATGACCCGACCCGACCCGCTATGAACCGATTTTTTTATATAGCTAGGGGTCTAAAATCTTTTAAAAAATTCCGCACCCCCAGGAAAAAAATCCTGGGTCCGCCACTTACGCCTACAAGAACCTCCTTCTTATACTTTCAAGATTATTGATAATTTTACATGGAGCCTTAAACATTGAGAAAGGTTATAAAGGTAGAGCTGATTTTACCAGAGTAAGTCTGCCACCGAAGGATAAAGCTAAGTGTTTAAATGGTTTTTGAGCTTCTGAACTATAGGGTCCCAATACTTACATAGTTTCATATTCGCCCCGAGCGAGAGATGTTAGGTCAGAACAGATATCACACGAACACTAGAACAAACACAACAAGCTCACACACTCTCACACTCTAAATCACAAGAACAAGAGCACAAGATTTATAGTGGTTCGGTCTAATTTGACCTACATCCACTCTCCACAACTAGTTCTTCCTTTTGTATCAGGTGCTCCAAATGTATAGGTACACGAATAAGAAGTATTTACAGGGTACAAATTAGATTACCGAATATAATAATACTATATCTTCATCAAACAGACAAAAGGACCAATCCTCTTCCTAGAGGAACAATCCTCTGCCTAGAGGAATAATCATCAGCCTAGAGGAATAATCCTCTGCTCGAGTCAAATCCTCCATAACCTAACAATCTCCCACTTGGAGACTTTGACGACTTCAAACTACCCTCCTTAAAACTTCATCTTCATAAGTACCTCTGTAAACACTTCATCTTCACTAGTTGTGGGTGGCTTTCTTATCAATTAATCTGAAGGCTCGTTGAAGCTCCCACTGAGCTTCAACTCACCAGTCACTACTCGTGACTCGTTCTCTGTCCCTTTTGGCTCCCACTTAAGCAAACTACCGGACCCTGAGAATCCATCATAAGTAGGTAATTCACTAGAGAGACTTTTACTGCTGGAATACGAGTTCTCTTAACCCACTGTCGTCTGGGAGCTCTGACTGAAGCACTACCTGTGCTCCCACTACCACGAAAACCATTGACTGGCTTCTTTGAACCTTTCCTAGCACGTTCAGCCTGAATCTGACATGTGACTATGGGTTTATCTCCTGCAAAACAAACCTTCTTCTGCCCCCGAGATTCTGTGAACCGGGTCTTGATCTTCTTCTGAACTGGGAGAACCTCTCCCTCAGGCGGTACACTGACCATGTACAATGATCCTCTCTTCTTTCCACGTGCAACTACTAAATTTCCCTTAATTACCTCCACTGTCCACTACCGAACTTAACCTCGTGACCCTGATCATCCAGCTACCCGACTAAAATAAGCATTTTCTTCAAGCCTGGAATAACTCCCACGTCTTGCAAAGTCCAAGTAGATCCAACTGAAGTAACAAGGTCAATATCACCCATGCCTGTGATATCTAAGACTTCATCATTTGCAAGTCGTACCTTACCAAAATCCCCAATTTTAGGATTTTGTAGTGCTTCACTGCTGTGGGTAGCGTGAAATGAAGCACTCGAATCCATAACCCTGGAATCCACACTGCTCTCCACATTACAGATCAAAACTTCATCATCTGAGTGGTCTACTGCAACGTTAACTTCTTTCTTGTCGTTTGGACATTGATTCCTGAAATGTCCAACCTCTTTATAGTTCCAACAGGTTACATCATTTCGATCCCTGGACTGACTCCTCTTTCTGTTCTTATTGCCATTACTTCTGTTATTCTTCCTTCCTCTGCCAACATGCATTAATTCACCACCCAATGATCCACCTGGATTTCTTCTTCTAACATCTTCCCTAGAATAAGATTCTGCATCTTCACAAACGTAAACTTGCTCGTATCCGAAGAGCTCGTAACAACAATTATAGTTCCGGGACAACTATCGGGTAATGAGGACAATAACAATAGGGCTTGGACCTCATCATCAAACTTGATATTCACAGACACCAACAGATACAAGATCGAGTTTAAGTTATTGATGTGCGCTGTAACTGAATCACCTTCCCTCATCCTAGTATTCACAAGCTCTCGAATAAGATAAACCTTGTTCGCTGTAGAAGGCTTCTCATACATGTTTGATAATGCTGCCATCATTCCTCTAGTTGAGGTCTCCTTCTGGATATTGAATGCAACATTCTATGATAGAGAAAGTGTTATCACTGCTCTGGCTTTCTTATCCATCATATCCCAATCTGCTTGTGACATTTTTTCTGGCTTATCATCCTCGAGCACTACATCTAAGTCTTTCTGACAAAGTAGTGCTTCAATCTACATCTTCCACCAACCAAACTTCTTCTCGTCAAACTTTCCGATCTGAGTTTTTTCGTCTTCTGCCATTTTAACAAATAATTATCAACTGCTATAAACTAAACGAGTTCGTACTGCTAAAGGATAATTATACTAGCGAAAGCAATAAACGAAAGCAAACACTTGTCTGTTTCAAGATTTAAATGGCAACAAGCAAAATAAAGATGGTTGATAAAATCTTTGTAAGGTTGAGGGGTGTCTTTTACAAATAAGGGAAACTTGATTTTCCCTTAAAAGAAAAGAGAAAAAAAAAACACGGTATGTGCTCTTCTTCTTCTTTTACTTGCGCTACCTTGCTCCCAAAACTCCCATAACTTCACAAAACTTAATCACCAAAGTGCAATATCAAAGCCCTAATCTTCGATTTTGGAACCCTAGATGCGATCTCTAGCAAAAAGGATCTCTGATTTTGGAATCGTAGGCGGCGACTGCTGGGTTATCGAAACCCTAGTTGTAATCTGCTGTAGAAGTCTTCAATCGGATCCCTAGCGATGCTTGCTGCGGCAGCGGGGGTGGCTGATTCAGAAACCCTAGTCGCGATGTCGGCGACTGTGACTGAAACCCGAGACCACGACTTCTTCTTTGACAGGTAAGTGTTCTTCTTCTTCACCTCTTACCTAGTTAGTGTAAATCAATCAAGAGCCTGAACTCTGATACCAGTTGATAGGTCAGGACATATATCACACGAACACTAGAACAAGAACAGCAAGCTCAGACACTTTCACACTCTAAATCACAAGAACAAGAACACAAGATTTATAGTGGTTTAGTCTAATCTGACCTACATCCACTCTCCACAACTAGTTATTCCTTTTGTATTAGGTGCTCCAAATATAAAGGTACAAGAATAAAAAGTATTTATAGGGTACAAATTAGGTTACTGAATATAATAATAATATATCTTCATCAGACATACAAAAGGATCAATCCTCTTCCTAGAGGAACAATCCTATGCCTAGAGGAATAATCATCAGACTAGAGGAATAATCCTCTGCTTGAGTCAAATCCTCCATAACCCAACAGGAGACCCAAGTGAGATATAAGGAGAGAATCTGCTGTAAGCCCCTAGTTCGTATTTGACAAAAAGTCGCAGCGGAAGTTCATGCCATAAAATTTCTTTCCTTATAAATACCTTGACTTACTTAAATCTTCATTTTAACACAACTTTTTCACATGAAGTCATCAATCGAATCATTTACAATTAAAAACATAATATGGGTTTTCTAAATTTCATACACCAATGTTCCCGTACAATCTGTCTTGTGACTCGATCCTCGATCTCTAATCCTTGATGATCCTCATGACTCGTACTACCTGCGCTCACCACATAAAATTCATAACATTACTACGCATTATAAACATACAAGATTTATTCACGTTTACTTTTCGTTTCGTTTCGTTAACTCTTTACATCCCAGCTTTCCATCTAATCATACAATCCGTGGTGAGACTTCTTTGCTATTCCTGCGTTACACTTCATTCACCAGGCACGCTAATATTATCGTTAGTACTCAATTTCATTGGATACATGCGTACCTACTTTCATACATACTTATACATATTCATACGTTCACACATAACCAATTACATACATACGTACATACCCACATGTAAACACATCTACATCATTACATACGTATCTACATACACACATACCTACATCATTACGTACACTCATAACATTATACATATATACATACATACATACATCCCTACTTGCAACATACCTAACTCATACATGCCTACTCACATACATACCTTCATATATCCACGTATACTTGCTCACATACTTATAAACATACATACGTAGGTGCATACATGCTTACATACATTTCTAAATACGTGTATAGAGACATACAAACATACATACATATCCGGGCACTCTTGGCTATCACCTATGATCAAAACCAACTTAAAAGTGAGCTTTGATAGTTAAATAACAAGTTTAAACAAGTTATATGGGTCAAACAAGCAAAATTAAACAATTTTCGGAATCAGGGGGCCTAGACGCTACACCTAGGGGCTAGACGCTACATGATGCGTGTGAAGTGTTATATATATGAGGTGTATATTTTAAGCCCCTTTAACACTTATTTTTAGCCAAGTTTTAAATTTATAAAACACGATATTTTACTAACACTAAACACACATATGGGCAAGTGCACCCATCGTGAGCGTAGTATAGTGTTGGCAAGATACCGAGGTCGTCCAAGGACACAAGAGCTTTTAGTTCCGGTTTATCCTCAACGTCTAATCAAAATAAAAAGTTTTAGAAAAATGTTTTAAGCTAAGAAAAATAAAAACTAACTAAAATGCTGAAAATAAAAATAAAAAGAAAAACAGATAGACAAGATGAATCACTTGGTTCCGACTCGTATCTAGTGTAACCTTTGATTATTTCCGCACTTTTGCACTATTTTAAGAGATTATCTTAGTTATTGTAGTAGGCCCCTCTTTTGAAGGTGACGTTACCCTCACCCCAGTAGTTTGAGTCAGCAAGGATACAATCCTAAAATGGTGGATTATTGGAAGATAATTAATTAAGTTATTAATGCAAATTATGGTAGGCCCCTCTTTTGGAGGTGACGTTACCCTCGACTAAGTAGTCTGAGTCAGCAGGGATACAGTCCTAAATAGCCGGGTTATAGTATTAATAGTAGTTAACTTATGAGGGGATCAAAGAGTTTGGACCCCCGCCATCCAATACCGTTAAGTATTGAAGGAGGTCCTACTAAATTTGACCCAGGTCCATTGCAGGACCTCTAAACGCTGAACAATGGCAAGACCTTTACCAAACCGTTCCCTTAACCCCCGACCAGGTAGCCAACATACCTCCATATAGACCGTGGAGATATGAATGGTGAAAATCTTTTATTTTATATAGACAGTAAAATAATGCCAAGACACCACGGACAAACGATAAGGAAAGATCACCTTCAACATAAGCAACTAGTTATTAAAGTCATTAATACAAAACCAAGTAAAAAGTGCGAAAAGATTAGAAATAAAAAGTATTACACTAGACACTTTGTCTTCACCAAGTGATGTAAGAGACTTAGGCAAACATGGCCTTGATTGTCAAGAACTCTTACGATCAATCTTGGATCCCGAGACGACTCACACACTCTACGATGGACAATGGATGATGGTGGTGGATGATGGTGTTATGGTGGTGGTGGGTGGTGGGTGAAGTGTGAGAGAGGTGGTGTGCCAAGGGATGGTTTGAGCTTGAGCCAAGCACTCCTATTTATAGGCTGAACAGAAGCTCGGGCACGGCCCCGTGTCCAGTGGGCACGGCCCCGTGTCCACATCCTCTCTTTCTTCATTTAATGCTGCTTTGTCTTATTAGTTGACCACGCCCCCGTGTCCGCTGAGCACGACCCCGTGTGCAGAAGAATATTTGTACAATGAAGATTTGCCTGGATTGTGCGAATCTTATAGTTGACCACGGCCCCGTGTCCGCTGAGCACGGCCCCGTGGTGGGCAATAGAAGCTTCTACCACTTTGTCTTTTCTGCTGACACTTGGGCACGCCCCCGTGCTGGCTGAGCACGGGGCGTGTTCAGTCTTCTGTTGTCTTGTTTTGCTTGGGAAGATGTTGTCGTGGGGTCGGGCATGTCACGTCTTGTTCCTTTTCTTGTATTTATGTCAGATTTTGATGTCTTTTTGCTTCCTTTGTTAATTTGAGCTCATTTAATCCTGAAAATACAAAAGGAAGACAAAAGCACACTTTTTCCAACATTAGTACTAAAAAAGGGTTAGTTTTATGCCACAATTGATGTAATTTATATGTTGCATTTTGCACACATCACTACACCTAGCCCCTTTTTTGACAGCAAGTTGCTTAATTGCTCCTGCAAAATTCCCAGCCAACCCAAGTTTCACGAAAACGGACATAACTCATTCGTTATTGATCCGATTTACATGATTCTTTTTCCTACGTGGTCGTAATTTAATTCTCCATCACATGGAGTGAAAATCCAATATTCGGGCTACCGAAATTTAGGACCTTCAAGCCTTCGGCTTATTACCCTTTTACTAAAATTTTGACCCGTTCATGCATTTATCAACATAACTCGTTTGTTTGACCATAACTTCTTAGGAACCTAATAATATCAATGACGTCTATCATAAAAGACTAAATTCTTGGATGTCTTGCATCCTCTTAACCCATTTTCGCTCAAAAGCTTATTTTCACCCGTTAAAGGTTTATTCCGCATTTTAAGGTCCTTGGCTTACGAAAATCATATTTCTCGCTTTCCTACTTTTTCAAAACATTCACTTAATCAAATAGTTTGTTTCTAATTAGCTTTTAAGACCGTTTGCCCGATTTACCCATCAAGGGCGTTTTTGTCAACTTTGTTCCATCCTTTACTACAAAGGACTTCCTTTAACATTTGACTAATCGCACGACTTAACTATAACTCAAATCGTACATACCTGGCTCGGATCAAAGCTATGACCCGTTTTAATATTTCATGCACTAAATGGCTAGTTAATAGCAACATAATTCCTTTCGCTATTCATCCTGTGAATGCATAATACTTGACAAAACAATTCATTAGTCAATATCGCCAAATGGTGATATCTTCACCATTTGACTCGTTAAGTCTAAATGTCCATTTTATCCTTGTGGGACTTTAGTTAGTCATTATCCCATTCATGTAACTTATTCCTTCGTTAACTCGTAACCAAAATCACCATAATACCCTTTTTACCCTTTTCGACCATCAACTTAGTTTCTTAACATAATCACATGTTCCGACCCATACCAAAACTTGTCGAAACATCATAATTCACATATTTAGTTACCATGTTCATAATCTATACAATGAATAGATATTCTACAAAAAGGGGTGTAAGCTTTACTTACATAACATCCGAATATGCTTCCCGTGCGCATTAGTCCCGTTTGACCCACTTCCTTCCCAAGCTTCCATGTCGCTTATTAAGCATCAACTATCATATATCATTCTCAATATAGTTAGCTTATTCATCATTCATCAAATCCTTTTTATCACACAGATCTTATATTAAGTTTATCATTTAACCTTAAAACATGATAATCCATCATTTCTTATCCAATTTCTTTAAACATACTTACACATATATGATTTTTAACATTATTAACATAAGCATATCATTACTTCTATCATATCATCAAAAACCCACTTCATAACTACTTTGTTAATCACTTACAAGTGATCTAATATTAAGTTCTTTATAATTTCATCAAACTTTTGATGTGTGTACTACCTCCTAAGCATAGTGTACAACTAATTCATGCATATCCTTCTAATCACATTCATAATTCAACAAATTCCTCCTTCTAATCAACAAAAATCATTCATGCAAAAACATCAAACATACTAGTATCACATTTCTTTCAATTCCTCTAACAAGAATCCATCATACAAATCAAAATACACCAATATTAAGCAAGAATTGGACACGGGTGACCATTCAAGTCGTTATCATCACCATAATCAACGGGTTTCATCTCTAAACATCAAATTAGCCCAAACCGTACATACCCCATGTTCTATATGACAATTCTAACACATACTCATTCTCAATTTCATACAAATTCGCAACTTACATCATAACCCACTTCGTGAAAGATCACCAATCTAATCTTTAAGACATACCTTATGATCCCCATGAGAAGGTGATCACTAATCCATGCTCGATTATGAATTTAAGCTTCATCTTGCCTTTTGATTTGATGAAATGGATGGAAACTAGGGTTTTGAGCTCATGAGCTCCTGATCGATTTCTAGAACACACGAATGTGTGTGTTTGTGTGTGTTAACTTTCATAAATAAAACCCATCTTTCCATCCTAACCTTTTTGGTCCCTCAAGTTTCGTTTTGATTGCATACGGGACTAAAAACTCATCATCTTATTACTTATATACATAACACCACTAGGCTAATTTATTCCTAGTTATTTTGTTTATGAGTTCACTTTTACTACTAACGGTACTTTACCCATTCCTTTATCTTAACCGGGTTCTAAATTACCAAACCCGTTTTTGGGGTGTTACAAGTCTACCCCCCTTAAATAAGGTTTCGTCCCCGAAACCTTTCTCATTTCCATTTACACATACACATCTATGTTTGACTTCATAGTCACATCATAATTATAGTAATCATCCTATCTCATTTCATAATTATTCATACAATTGACTTCTTCTTAACAAGTCTATACTTTCCATGGCATACTTTCACATAACATTCTCATTTCCTCGACCCGTTAGTAACATGTCATTATACATATTTATTTAAACTTATTATAATGCTTACCTTCATATCATCAGTTTATAACAGATTTAATACTTTCATCTCACCCTTTAAGATCTCATTCTATACATATATTACATAACATTTAATTACTGTCTCGTTATCGCAACGAAGTTACTAGTTCATAGTCATGCCTTCGTGCTTAACCCCAAAGTTAACATCATTCTTTATTTTCTATAGTTATTTGTACCATACATACCCTTACGTTACCTTCAACTCACCTTATTCATTCTACGTTACTATTCCTCTCATTTCGTGCATTACTTAATTTGCATAAGTATACGTATCATGCAAATTCATCATACGAGAGTTTAACCCATACTCGTATCTTTCACTCAAAACCTTTAAGATTCACTTCTTAATGACATAGTTTTCATTCTTATGTCAACTATTAGAAATCAAACATTCCATACTATACCATACCCATTACATCATTCATCTCGTAGGTCGTTTTCAATTTACTAATTCATATCTATCCGGCATGAGTTTAAACATTTTACTTACTTTGATATCATTTCGTGCTTTTGCGATCCGTAAACCAGATCGATCCACTCCTTCGCGTGTACTGACCGTACCAGGCCAGCTTTCATTCATCCTTGTATTAAGCTTTCACTCGTGCACATTCGTTCACCAATTCGATTGGTTTCATCACATTGAGAGTTCTACCATTAATATCAACAAAATCAGCGGTTAGCACTTTTCATTCAAAGATTCATTATACTAGGTGATTACTCACCTATAATTCTTTTACAATTTCCTACGTACGTGCTATAAGATATTCCACATTTCATTCCTTACATGCAAGTCTTTTATTCTGGTTACTTATTTTGTCGACCTTTGCAGTTTGACTTTTCAAGGTCAAACCGACATTTCTTACTTATCGTAGATGTATTGAAGTACACATTCATACTTCTTTCCCTTCATGCTTATCTGCAAAGACATTCATTACATCATTTCGGTATTCTTAACCAAACTCACCCTTCTCATTTATACTTAAATTATTGTCCAGGTCGTAGCCCGTCATTTATTATGACTCCTAAGAGTTGATTACTAACACATTTAACACATAACTTGTTCGAAACTTCTTCTTCCTTTCGTTTTAAAATTTAGGTTTGCGTGCCAATTACGATCATTCTTTCATTCAGTTACTTTACGTTTACTCATATGACTCGTTTGACGCGACCAAGGTCAAACTATCGGCATATTCTGATATGGGCTAATTTCATCCTTTTTATATTTTTAAATCCGTCCAGCGGTTCCAAACGTACCATTCATACCATTTCTTCCTTCTATGATTTGAATCCATCTAACGAATTTCAAACATATCATTCACATATTTCATTCCTTACATGTGTTGAATCCGTCTCGCGGATTCAGACATATCATTTCTACATTTCATTTCCTTGAATCCGTTTTACGGATTCAAACATTCCATTCATGCCTTTCATTTCTTGAATCCGTCTCGCGGATTCAAACAGGTCATTCATACTTCATTACTTTCATGCTTCGAATCCGTCTCGCGGATTCTAACATATCATTCATAATTTCATTCCTGAAAGTCTTACGCTTCTCTTTACCCTCACGTCCACCTACTACCTAATTCTAACAGACATACTTGTAAAAATTATCACGGTCTCACGAACGTCATATGTTTCTTGTGTACTAGCCAGGTACACAATCCACATACTAGTTTCGTGTCTTCGTGTAATCGCTATCTTATGTCCGAAGAATTAAGTTTCGGCACATGTATCATTTTCAAAACTTCATTGCCATATCACTATTATATTTCATTTAATTTTTTCTTTCACTCGCTTAATTATACCACTTCATACACCCACACGTTAAATTTACGTACCTGGGGTCCATTTGTCTTATCACTTGCCTTTATGCCGGTTCTAGACCGCATTCACAAATCATCCTTTCCAAGCAGTTATGGTTACCTTTAGATCTTGATCGAGTCGTGGATTGTACGGGTTTCTTATCACAAGAGCACACAGGTTTGAGTTCAAGTACCTATCCTCTCGTACTTGATTCTCTCAAACCAGGGCTCTGATACCAACTTGTAAGCCCCTAGTTCGTATTTGACAAAAAGTCGCAGCGGAAGTTCATGCCATAAAATTTCTTTCCTTATAAATACCTTGACTTACTTAAATCTTCATTTTAACACAACTTTTTCACATGAAGTCATCAATCGAATCATTTACAATTAAAAACATAATATGGGTTTTCTAAATTTCATACACCAACGTTCCTGTACAATCTGTCTTGTGACTCGATCCTCGATCTCTAATCCTTGATGATCCTCATGACTCGTACTACCTGCGCTCACCACATAAAATTCATAACATTAGTACGCATTATAAACATACAAGATTTATTCACGTTTACTTTTCGTTCCGTTAACTCTTTACATCCCAGCTTTCCATCTAATCATACAATCCGTGGTGAGACTTCTTTGTTATTCCTGCGTTACACTTCATTCACCAGGCACGCTAATATTATCGTTAGTACTCAATTTCATTGGATACATGCGTACCTACTTTCATACATACTTATACATATTCATATGTTCACACATAACCAATTACATACATACGTACATACCCACATGTAAACACATCTACATCATTACATACATATCTACATACACACATACCTACATCATTACGTACACTCATAACATTATACATATATACATACATACATCCCTACTTGCAACATACCTAACTCATACATGCCTACTCACATACATACCTTCATATATCTGCGTATACTTGCTCACATACTTATAAACATACATACGTAGGTGCATACATGCTTACATACATTTCTAAATACGTGTATAGAGACATACAAACATACATACATATCCGGGCACTCTTGGCTATCACCTATGATCAAAACCAACTTAAAAGTTAGCTTTGATAGTTAAATAACAAGTTTAAACAAGTTATATGGGTCAAACAAGCAAAATTAAACAATTTTCGGAATCAGGGGGGCTAGACGCTACACCTAGCCCCTTTTTTGACAGCAAGTTGCTTAATTGCTGCTGCAAAATTCCCATCCAACCCAAGTTTCACGAAAACGGACATAACTCATTCGTTATTGATCCGACTTACATGATTCTTTTTCCTACGCGGTCGTAATTTAATTTTCCATCACATGGAGTGAAAATCCAATATTCGGGCTACCAAAATTTAGGACCTTCAAGCCTTCGGCTTATTACCCTTTTACCAAAATTTTTACCCGTTCATGCATTTATCAACATAACTCGTTTGTTTGACCATAACTTCTTATGAACCTAATAATATCAATGACGTCTATCATAAAAGACTAAATTCTTGGATGTCTTGCATCCTCTTAACCCATTTTCGCTCAAAAGCTTATTTTGACCCGTTAAAGGTTTATTCCGCATTTTAAGGTCCTTGGCTTACGAAAATCATAATTCTCGCTTTCCTACTTTTTCAAAACATTCACTTAATCAAATAGCTTGTTTCTAATCAACTTTTAAGACCGTTTGCCCGATTTACCCATCAAGGGTGTTTTTGTCAACTTTGTTCCATCCTTTACTACAAAGGACTTCCTTTAACATTTGACTAATCGCATGACTTAACTATAACTCAAATCGTACATACCTGGCTCGAATCAAAGCTATGACCCGTTTTAATATTTCGTGCACTAAATGGCTAGTTAATAGCAACATAATTCCTTTCGCTATTCATCCTGTGAATGCATAATACTTGACAAAACAATTCATTAGTCAATATCGCCAAATGGTGATATCTTCACCATTTGACCCGTTAAGTCTAAATGTCCATTTTATCCTTGTGGGACTTTAGTTAGTCATTATCCCATTCATGTAACTTATTCCTTCGTTAACTTGTAACCAAAATCACCATAATACCCTTTTTACCTTTTTCGACCATCAACTTAGTTTCTTAACATAATCACATGTTCCGACCCATACCAAAACTTGTCGGAACATCATAATTCACATATTTAGTTACCATGTTCGTAATCTATACAATGAATAGATAATTCTACAAAAGGGGTGTAAGCTGTACTTACATAACATCTGAATATGCTTCCTGTGCGCATTAGTCCCGTTTGACCCGCTTCCTTCCCAAGCTTCCATGTCGCTTATTAAGCATCAACTATCATATATCATTCTCAATATAGTTAGCTTATTCATCATTCATCAAATCCTTTTTATCACACAGATCTTATATTAAGTTTATCATTTAACCTTAAAACATGATAATCCATCATTTCTTATCCAATTTCTTTAAACATACTTACACATATATGATTTTCAACATTATTAACATAAGCATATTATTACTTCTATCATATCATCAAAAACCCACTTCATAACTACTTTGTTAATCACTTACAAGTGATCTAATATTAAGTTCTTTATAATTTCATCAAACTTTTGATGTGTGTACTACCTCCTAAGCATAGTGTACAACTAATTCATGCATATCCTTCTAATCACATTCATAATTCAACAAATTCCTCCTTCTAATCAACATAAATCATTCATGCATAAACATCAAACATACTAGTATCACATTTCTTTCAATTCCTCTAACAAGAATCCATCATACAAATCAAAATACACCAATATTAAGCAAGAATTGGACACAGGTGACCATTCAAGTCGTTATCATCACCATAATCAACGGGTTTCATCTCTAAACATCAAATTAGCCCAAACCGTACATATCCCATGTTTTATATGACAATTCTAACACATACTCATTCTCAATTTCATACAAATTCGCACCTTACATCATGACCCACTTCGTGAAAGATCACCAATCTAATCTTTAAGACATACCTTATGATCCCCATGGGAAGGTGATCACTAATCCATGCTCGGTTATGAATTTAAGCTTCATCTTGCCTTTTGATTTGATGAAATGGATGGAAACTAGGGTTTTGAGCTCATGGAGCTCCTGATCGATTTCTAGAACACACGAATGTGTGTCTTTGTGTGTGTTAACTTTCATAAATAAAACCCATCTTTCCATCCTAACCTTTTTGGTCCCTCAAGTTTCGTTTTGATTGCATACGGGACAAAAAGCTCATCATCTTATTACTTATATACATAACACCACTAGGCTAATTTATTCCTAGTTATTTTGTTTATGGGTTCACTTTTACTACTAACGGTACTTTACCCATTCCTTTATCTTAACTGGGTTCTAAATTACCAAATCCATTTTTGGGGTGTTACATCTGCCTTTCATCTCATTTGTTGAGCCATCTGATTAACCTCATCCTTCGAGCATCCAACCCCAATCAATCGACATTTATCATAATTAATATGAAGACCAGAAATCCTATAGAAACACCAAAGAATTCTCTTAAAGTTCATGAGATTTTGATGATCCCACTCTCCCAAGAAAATAACATCATCAGCATATGAGGTGTGAGAGATGACATGCCTGCCCTTCATTGGGAAGTTTAACACCCTTGAAAAGGTCCTTCGCCACAGTTGATAAACCTTCTGTTGGTGCATCCGTCTGTCGACTTCATCTTGTATCGAGTCTTGTATTTGTATAAATAGATAAGGGCATGAAAAACGAGGAAATTTGTGTTTATAGGTAATTTCGCTTGAAATGACACAAGGTAATTTCAAACGAAATTAACTTGATGATTCCGTTTGAAATCACATGCTGATTCCGTTTGTGCCATTTCATGCGGAATTAGATTCCGTTTGAGCTAGTTCAAGCGGAATTACCCTCCCTATAAATACCTTGTGTGCCATTTCATTTGTAACGATTCTGATTCCGGTAGCGAAGCTCTGCCGAAGATATCATTTAGGTATACTCACCTGTAAGACTGAATATTGGGATCTGGATACGGGAGTATATTCTGAGGTGGGACACATGAATAAGTTTAAGTCTCTAAAATACTAATCTCGTATCTCGAAACAGTTGAACTTTGTGTGAAAATTTAAGTGGATCAGTATACTGACAATCTAAGTGAATCGTTTAGAACTTAAAATGTTTGAAGCTTAACGGTGTTGGTGATTTGTCTCAAAAACTGATATTATCCTCTTACACAAACTCACAAAAATATTGTCTGTAAATATTTCTTTACTGCATTTTGTTAATTTCAAAATCCAAAAAGATTTTCGAGAGCTGATGTTGGAAAGCTAATTTTCAAAGTTCCAAGTGCTAAACATGATGAACAGGTTTGGGAAAGTGTTGTTTGAAAAGAAAAATGGTATTCATACAAGTGATTCATCAGAGATTTATATTGAAAAATCATTTATTGATTGTTTAATGCCTGCAAGTGGTATATAAATTTGTGAAATTTTGAATTTGTGAAATTTATTTTTGGGTAGAGTATGTGCAGGTTAGCCAGGTTCCGATACCTAAGTTGAATGAGTGCCAGGTTACGATTTTAGAACCTGTGAGAAGTGAATTCCAGACTGCGATCCCAGCTTATCGAAAGGGGGAGTCTGAAGACGCTGATGCTGAAACAGGATAAGAGCCAGGGTTATGATTCTGAAAGCCAAGTTCTAATCCTGGAATTGAAGAAGTTAGCTACTGATGCTGATGATCTTAAGGAATCAAGAGACCTGATCAAGAGGAGTATAGAGCCAGGTTGAGATTCTGGAAGAAAGAGAAAGAGATTGATTGAGGATACTTACAATGGAGAATCTTTGGAGAGAGCGAGAAGACTGATAAAGGCTGAAGGTTTGACAACCGAAGACTCGACACCGAAGACTTCGTCAACATCCGAGGGGGAGTCTGTTGGTGCATCCGTCTGTCGACTTCGTCTTGTATCGAGTCTTGTATTTGTATAAATAGATCAGGGTACGAAAAACGAGGAAATTTGTGTTTATAGGTAATTTCGCTTGAAATGACACAAGGTCATTTCAAATGAAATTAACTTGATGATTCCATTTGAAATCACATGCTGATTCTGTTTGTGCCATTTCGTGCGGAATTAGATTTTGTTTGAGCTAGTTCAAGCGGAATTACCCTCCCTATAAATACCTTGTGTGCCATTTCATTTGTAATGATTCTGATTCCGGTAGCGAAGCTCTGCCGAAGTGTCTATAGCATTGTAATCGATCTAATATCAATCAAAAGACAGTTTAAAGTGATTTCTAGTGCATTACAGCTGAAATAACATTGGTACATCTGTTTCCACCACTTGTATTGGTGAAGACCTCTTCTGATCGACTCGTTTGGGTCACAAAACGATCCTACAAGTGGTATCAGAGCTCAGGAGGAAGAGTTCTTACCATTTCAGCTGCAAAATCTGTTTTCTACACCTTCTTTTCTCAATTAAACTTCATTTCACGGTTAAAATGGCTTGATTTTCAAACATTATATGCGTAACAGTGTTTTAATAAACCTTAGAAAGAGTCAGATTCTAATTCAAAGTAGAACATGATCAATTTTTGAAAAAAACTGTTCGAAAGATTAATTCCGCTTGAAAGATTGATATAATTTCACTTGAACAGTGCAATATTTCACACGAAATTAGATTGTAATCCCGCTTCAAAAGTGATTTCGTTTGAGAGTGTACATCAAAGTGTAATTCCGCTCGAAATAGTAATTAATTTCAAACGAAATTAGGTATTTCGTTTGAAGGTGATTCCGTTTCAAAGGGTTATTTCGTATGAAAGTTAATTCCGCGTGAAAAACATACTGATTTCGCTTGAAAAGTTGATTTTGCTTGAAAGAGGAGTGATTTCGTTTGAAAGACTGATTCCGTGTGAGACTTGATTTCGTTTGAAACTGACAGTTTGTGAATGTTTGAAAATCGAAATATGGAGAACGAGTTTTATAATGCCTTTGCTAGTCCAATGACTATTACTCAGAGTACGTTACTTGAAAATGAGACAGGAACAACACAAAAACCACCGAAGCTTATGGACATTGATGATTTTAGTGGATGGTCCGAATGTTTTGCTAATTGGGTTGAGGCATATCACTTAGATGCATGGGAACATACTGAAGTTCAATATACTAGACCAGTCAGAAACAATAATGTGAAAACACCGATTAGAGAATTGAGTGCTGATGAGAAAAAGAAATACAAAGATGAGAAATTGATGGTTAGTTTGTTGCAGCAAGCGATTAAGGAAGACATCTTGATCTTACTTCAACATAATGGAAGTGCATATTCGATTTGGACAGAGTTAGAAGCTAAGTTTCTTGGAAGTGATGATATGCTCAAGAACAAAAAGTCGCTTCTGAAAAAAGAATTTGATTTATTTCGTGGTTTGAGAATGGAGAACACCAAGCAGATTATTGAAAGATATTGCAACTTGTTGAAAAACATGAACAGATTGGGTATCAACAAAGATAAAGATGAGTTGATTGAGAAGCTGGCTGATGCATTGCCACATGATGTTTGGGGAACTTATTTGATGATGTTGAAAAATAAACCAGATTTTAACAATATCACGCTAAGCGAGTTTATTAAACATCTTGAAGCTCAAGAGATGGAACAAAGGAAAATTGCTAGAATGAAGAACTATGATGGAGAACAAGACATTGGGTTGTATTACAAAGGTGGAGTTAGTGAGAAGACCAACATTTCACCAAAGATTGAAACGGCTTTTAATGCAAAAAGTTCTTCTGAAAGTTCATCTCAGGGATCAAGCAGCAAAACATGATTTACTTCATTTCCATCATTTGATCCACATTTTACAGCAACAAAGAGTGGCAAAGTACTTCAATGCAATATTGCATTAAATCTTGAAAATGATCAAAATTATTCAGAGGAAGTAGCTAAAAGTCATATGTCTTTGTTAGTAACTGTGCTTGAATCTTATGGTAGTTTGGTTGCAGGAAAAATCGGGAATCCAATGCTTACAAAAGAGGATTACGATCAAGTTGATGCTGAAGAGATGGAATTGATGGATATAAAGTGGTGCTTGGTGAGTGTGTGACAACCGGTGATTTACGGCTCTTAATTACGTGATTAACAGGCGATTAACGCGATAATAAATAGTGTTTAAGACACAATTAACTTAATTAGGCCTTTGGAGTACCTAGGAACGCTTATCGGACGCTACAGTGCACATATGGTGATTTTCAGAACAACTACGCAACGACAAACGACAACGGATTGAAACCGAACAAAATACTGACAACGCCGACAAATATTAAATTTTTACGATATATATTTTAGCTTTGTAATTATACTTTAGTGACTACAGTCGAAACCAGCTCGAAATACGAATTAAAGACGACAACGATACAGTTTTTCGCGATTATTACCATAGCCGACAAACGGGCGTGTAAACAACGACTACCGACCGTATTTTTGTGTACTTTAGATTTTTGGATGTTAAACGAGGTTCAGGATTTGACAACGGGTCTCGTAGGAATTACGTGCCATTTACTCATGAGATGGGCTTGTGGGCCCTGGGCCCAACCCCAAAACCCACAAGCCTAAACCCGTGCATAATACACAAGATCTACAAAAATCTTGTCAAAATCCTAAATCTAAACAAAATTTGTAGAGTATTTCAAAATCTATACAAAATCCACTTTAAGATTTACAAAATCTACAAATCTCTATATAAGACTTATCACCTTCTTTGTCTATTATACTAACACACACAGAAAGAAAAATGTCAATTACTCTCTCTCTTCTTCTACCCTATCCCTCACTCTCGATCTGCATATACACACCAACATATACCATATGCATATTTGATTTTCTTTGAAAATATTACAAAGACTTCATGAAGAAATCATCTACACCACTATTCAGAACCCTCATTACTCAAACCAAACATACCTCTCGGCTCACTCCCTTCCCCTCCCTCGATTCAAGAATCCGGCGACAAACACAGAGAACCGGCGGCTGCGGTGGTCTTCTCCGACAAGCGAGACCCCCCTTTTTTGTTCGATCCGGATTTACGGACCACCACCACCACGAACCGGTGGTGGTGCGGCGGCGATACCCAGCAGAGATAGAGACGAGAGAGAGAGAGGCTGAGAAGAGAAGGAACCGCGGGTCGAAGTCTCGGACCGGCGGTCGGTTCGTTTAACCGGTGGACAACAGCAGGGTCCGGCGGTCCTTGCTTCGGTCCATCGGGTTTCAGCGCGGCCGACGGTGCAGTGGTCCCGGTTTGTCCAGTGGGTTCCGAGTGAGTTTGGTTCAGGTTACAGGTTCGAGGCTCGGGTCTTGTTTTAAAGGTTCAGTCGACTTCAGTTCAAGCGGTCAACAGAAGTCAAAGTTGGTCAACATCAAGTCATGGCTCGGGTTTGGTCAACTCGGGTCAGATTAGGAAGCGGTTCAGTTGACTCGGTCAAACCGAGTCGACTCGGTCAAACTCAGTCAACTCAGCGAGTTGACTCGGTCAGCTCGGCTTTCGACACGAGAAGATGGTAAAGATTTTACGGCGCAATACATTCCGTTATTCTCATAGTTTTATTTATTTACGTGAAACGAGCTTGAACCGGTCGATTAGAATAATAATTTATAATTTGACACAACGAAAGTTGATATATTTTGATTGAATAATTGGCGATTGAATTTTGAAAATATAACGACAGTTTAGTTGTCGGGGCCGTCCAAAAACAGAGGAAACTCTGCCCGTTTTTCGAGAAAATACGTAAAACTAAAACGCGTTTTATTACAAAACGAAACTATCGGATCCAAACAATCTTCTATGAAAACAAATACAAATATATATTTACCTTCGATGACATTACATAACCTACAAAGCATGTTTATAACATTTCGACATACCGCTTTACAAAATAACAAAACTTGATGGTTTTATAAAATAAATATATTTAGTTATATTTATTAACAACGAACAATTCGGATTCTTTTCTAAATAAATATAGTTTATATATTTATTTCAAATGTCGAACAACATGAACTCGTCTTACAAAATAAATATAGTTTGTATATATTTATTTCAAATATTAAACAATACGAATACTTTTATAAAAATAAATACAGTTTACGTATTTGTTTCACAACGATTCTTTTGCAAAACAAATATAGCTTTTATATTTATTGCAAACATCAAAGAGTTGTATTCGTTTATAAAATAAATATAGTTATATATTTATTTCAAACTTCCAACGACGATTCTTTTATAAAATAAATATAACTTTTCATATTTATTTTATACGCCTAAACATGCATATACGGATATTTTGACAAAGATCATACGAAACGCGATATATAATACGAGTTTATAATATATTCCTTTATAAAACACTCGTCACATACACGTACAACTTCTCAGGGCGATAAAGTTTAACTTAATCATTAAGTTAACAACTTACCGTCGAATCGTTCGATTAACGATTCGGTAGAGCTCGATGACACGTAGTGTAGTTACTGCGTTTATTTAGAAACTTATTAGATATTCCGTGTTAGGAATATTGTAGAATGCACGCTAGCAAGTCAAGTCTTGGAAACGACATCACAAAGTCGTAATTAGCTAGCTTTGCACAAGGCAATTCAGGTGAGTTCATGTCCCCCTTTTCTCTTAACTGTTTTCAGTTTTTATACTTCGGGGGTGGAATACATGTTACAAATATTATGGATACTTTTATACATGGTATGGTTAGCTTAAGGAGGGTTTACTACTTAGATCATGTGAGTGGGTAGGCTGGAACTAGAGGCCATTAATCCTCATTGTAGGACCGAGGGTCATTAGCGGTAGATCTATCTGGGTGTAGTGAGCCCAACTCCAGGCCCACTGTACGGACCTTGGGGTGACTTTGAGCCCGACACAAAAATCTGCTAGGTTTGAGTCTTCCTATAGCACTTCACACATATCATTGGCTTTGCAACCCAATGGTGATCTCTTTTTCCTTATTGCTACATACCAGGGACATTTATACATACAAATCACATTTCAAAGGTTTATACATACATACTTACAGAAATACTTGATTTATACAAATTAAATACCATGTTTTTATACGAATTTAAAGCATAGGATTATGCGGGCATGGAGTCAAAGTCAGGGTGGGCATTGACGGTTATACGAACATTACAAAAACAAGAGTTTACAAATACATGGTTTTACGGCATTAATGCGTTACAAATACAAAGTTTCCATATAACTTGGCAAGAAAATGATTTCTAAATTCGTTTTCTCACTATTATTTCACAAACCGGTTATTCAAAAGATTTATTTCAAATCTTTTACAAACAAACTATGAACTCGCTCAACTTTATGTTGACTTTTTCGCATGTTTCTTTCTCAGGTTCTTTTTCAAATTATGGCACGGTGGGAATAGGAGAACCATTGGAGAATCGAGTACTTAGCGGGCGTTCAATTTTCTAAAAGACTTAGCTTATTTGCTTCCGCTGTGCAATGAAGATACCAGTCCAGTCACGCCAGCTCTAATAATTTCGGGGTGTGACAGATTGGTATCAGAGCTATAGGTTACAGCGAATTAGGTTTCTGTTGTGATACCTAGGCTCTAACCTCACTTTTCTCTGGGAACTTAGAATATTAGAACCTAAATACATACAGAACGCCTAGTACTCGAATATGGTCTCCAACCGTTGCCGAAAAACAAACAGTCAAAATTTTGTTTTCAAACATACGCTAAAGTTGTATTTTACACACGGTACACGAAACGACTACATACAATACACAAAACTCTGAGAGTTTAGGAAACATGCATTTAAAGACCTTCGGAAACTTATGTTGAAGTTCATTAAAGGTTATCACGTAGGAACCGTGAATATTAACTCGGGTACACACTATTATCCATCTTGTCTATGATATTTTAACTTCCCGAGCAGGCAGCCTACGCATAACGAAACGCTAGTGCACGAGAATACGTGGAACTCAAATTTTACGTCAAGGGATGTCGGGGTACATCACATTCTACGCGGAACGAAATGCTAGCGCATAGGTATACGCGAAGCACAATCTATACATCAATGGAGCTTGAAGTACGACACATACGACTATCGAGGCGAGGCCTTTGAAAAGACACGATGGCGCAATTCAACGACGACGCTAGATTCCTGTCAGCAGGAGAACTAACGACCAGGAAACGACAACTTGTCACGCGGTCCTGCAAACGACACGAAACACGCCAAGGAGAAGACGAATGTCTCCTCATTCATCCTAACTCATAACGACAAGTACGCAATGTTCGACATTCCATGGTAATGTCCCCTAACAACCGGTCATCACGCGAAACCCCAGGTAAAGTCCTTAAATTTCTTTTATAGAAATTCTGATTTTTGCATCTAATGAGTAGATTTTCACATCTCTACTCCTCTTAAGGGTCATTTTATCACGATCATTTCTTTACAAGTTACATACATGGTTTTTCGTTGTGACCATGCCAAAAGTTTTCTTGTCGATACATGTATTTATTGTCTGATTGCGCTAAAACCAAGTTCAACTGTTTGAACTTGTCCATTACACATATTCACTTCAGAGCATCATATGATGTATTGGGAGCATCATATTCAAAATTCGTTTTAACAAGTGTTCCAATTGTTCCGAGTTGAAGTAAACTTGTTTGGCAGTCGACTCCATTAAATTGTTTGTTGATTTCGACACCTTGTGGTGGTATTTTCACTTATTTGAACCTTGCGCTAAACTCGTTTACATATCTTATGCACGGATTTAATTATGTATTTATTGATTCAGATTAAATCCGCTTTGATTTATCACATTACAACAATCTTAACACAATTGTGTGTTAAGACAATGGTACACAAATTCATTTCATATTCCGGTGTACCTCATAACGGTTCTTTCAACATCGATCGAATGCTTTGCGACATTCATTGCTTCTTCACCTTCAATCGAAAACGTTGTTTCATTGATGTTCCATTTTCAATTAAAAATCCAATGATGTCATTTAAAACAAACTTTCAAGATTCACTTTATTGCGCTTTCATTTGACTTCTAACACGGTGAATTTGTTTGATCACCGCTATTATTGAATCATTTGAATCACTACGACACCTTGTGGTGTCAGCACAAATTTGTAGCTTGGGCTAATCATGATTGAGCGTTTCATGCAAAACACAGGTGATACTTGTTCGATCACCCCTATTATTGAATTGTTTCATTCATTGCGACACCTTGTGGCGTCGGTATAACTTGCAGCTTGCGCTGATCACGATCGAGCGTTCCATGCAAACTAGTACATTTGAGACTGTTAATTCTAAGTTCATCCAGTGGATGTTATCGCTTCTAGAACTCATTTACATGTTATAAACGTTCATATGGAATTCGATTGGTCGAAGTCCTATTCATTATTGAATCCTTGTTAACTTAGTCACATCAGTGACTGTACCTATACATCTTGTTTCCTTTGACACCGATTTGCTGAAACACAATTATTGTAAACCATTGGATTCTTATCATTGAGGAATGTCATTAAATTCACATGATTTGAATAAGTCTTGTTTCGATTACGCGGTCATTCACCTTGATTTTATTCGGACTTACCTGCGAACAACACAATTCTGAGGAGATAACATAGTCTAAATTTCGAGGACGAAATTTCTGTAACAGGGGGAGAATGTGACAACCGGTGATTTACGGCTCTTAATTACGTGATTAACAGGCGATTAACGCGATAATAAAGAGTGTTTATGACACAGTTAACTTAATTAGGCCTTTGGAGTACCTAGGAACGCTTATCGGACGCTACAGTGCACATATGGTGATTTTCGGAACAACTACGCAACGACAAACGACAACGGATTGAAACCGAACAGAATACTGACAACGCCGACAAATATTAAATTTTTACGATATATATTTTAGCTTTGTAATTATACTTTAGTGACTACAGTCGAAACCAACTCGAAAAACGAATTAAAGACGGCAACGATACAGTTTTTCGCGATTATTACCATAGCCGACAAACGGGCGTGCAAACAACGACTACCGACCGTATTATTGTGTACTTTAGATTTTTGGATGTTAAACGAGGTTCAGGATTTGACAACGGGTCTCGTAGGAATTACGTGTCATTTACTCATGAGATGGGCTTGTGGGCCCTGGGCCGAAGCCCAAAACCCATAAGCCTAAACCCGTGCATAATACACAAGATCTATAAAAATCTTGTCAAAATCCTAAATCTAAACAAAATCTGTAGAGTATTTCAAAATCTATACAAAATCCACTTTAAGATTTACAAAATCTACAAATCTCTATATAAGACTTATCACCTTCTTTGTCTATTATACTTACACACACAGAAAGAAAAATGTCAATTACTCTCTCTCTTCTTCTACCCTATCCCTCACTCTCGATCTGCATATACACACCAACATATACCATATGCATATTTGATTTTCTTTGAAAATCTTACAAAGCCTTCATGAAGAAATCATCTACACCACTATTCAGAACCCTCATTACTCAAACCAAACATACCTCTCGGCTCACTCCCTTCCCCTCCCTCGATTCAAGAAACCGGCGACATACACAGAGAACCGGCGGCTGCTGGTGGTCTTCTCCGACAAGCGAGACCCCCCCTTTTTTGTTCGATCTGGATTTACGGACCACCACCACCACGAACCGGTGGTGGTGCGGCGGCGATACCCAGCAGAGATAGAGACGAGAGAGAGAGGCTGAGAAGAGAAGGAACCGCGGGTGGAAGTCTCGGACCGGCGGTCGGTTCGTTTAACCGGTGGTCAACAGCAGGGTCCGGCGGTCTTTGCTTCGGTCCATCGGGTTTCAGCGCGGCCGACGGTGCAGTGGTCCCGGTTTGTCCAGTGGGTTCCGAGTGAGTTTGGTTCAGGTTACAGCTTCGAGGCTCGAGTCTTGTTTCAAAGGTTCAGTCGACTTCAGTTTAAGCGGTGAACAGAAGTCAAAGCTGGTCAACATCAACTCATGGCTCGGGTTTGGTCAACTCGGGTCAGATTAGGAAGCGGTTCGGTTGACTCGGTCAAACCGAGCCGACTCGGTCAAACTCAGTCAACTCAGCGAGTTGACTCGGTCAGCTCGGCTTTCGACACGAGAAGATGGTAAAGATTTTACGGCGCAATACATTCCGTTATTCTCATAGTTTTATTTATTTACGTGAAACGAGCTTGAACCGGTCGATTAGAATAATAATTTATAATTTGACACAGCGAAAGTTGATATATTTTGATTGAATAATTGGCGATTGAATTTTGAAAATATAACGACACTTTAGTTGTCGGGGCCGTCCAAAAACAGAGGAAACTCTGCCCGTTTTTTGAGAAAATCCGTAAAACTAAAACGCGTTTTATTACAAAACGAAACTATCGGATCCAAACAATCTTCTATGAAAACAAATACAAATATATATTTACTTTCGATGACATTACATAACCTACAAAGCATGTTTATAACATTTCGACATACCGCTTTACAAAATAACAAAACTTGATGGTTTTATAAAATAAATATATTTAGTTATATTTATTAACAACGAACAATTCGGATTCTTTTCTAAATAAATATAGTTTATATATTTATTTCAAATGTCGAACAACATGAACTCGTCTTACAAAATAAATATAGTTTGTATATATTTATTTCAAATATTAAACAATACGAATACTTTTATAAAAATAAATACAGTTTACGTATTTGTTTCATAACGATTCTTTTGCAAAACAAATATAGCTTTTATATTTATTGCAAACATCAAAGACTTGTATTCGTTTATAAAATAAATATAGTTATATATTTATTTCAAACTTCCAACGACGATTCTTTTATAAAATAAATATAACTTTTCATATTTATTTTATACGCCTAAACATGCATATACGGATATTTTGACAAAGATCATACGGAACGCGATATATAATACGAGTTTATTATATATTCCTTTCATAAAACACTCGTCACATACACGTACAACTTCTCGGGGCGATAAAGTTTAACTTAATCATTAAGTTAACAACTTACCGTCGAATCGTTCGATTAACGATTCGGTAGAGCTCGATGACACGTAGTGTAGTTACTGCGTTTATTTAGAAACTTATTAGATATTCCGTGTTAGGAATATTGTAGAATGCACGCTAGCAAGTCAAGTCTTGGAAACGACATCACAAAGTCGTAATTAGCTAGCTTTGCACAAGGCAATTCAGGTGAGTTCATGTCCCCCTTTTCTCTTAACTGTTTTCAGTTTTTATACTTCGGGGGTGGAATACATGTTACAAATATTATGGATACTTTTATACATGGTATGGTTAGCTTAAGGAGGGTTTACTACTTAGATCATGTGAGTGGGTAGGCTGGAACTAGAGGCCATTAATCCTCATTGTAGGACAGAGGGTCATTAGCGGTAGATCTATCTGGGTGTAGCGAGCCCAACTCCAGGCCCACTGTACGGACCTTGGGGTGACTTTGAGCCCGACACAAAAATCTGCTAGGTTTGAGTCTTCCTATAGCACTTCACACATATCATTGGCTTTGCAACCCAATGGTGATCTCTTTTTCCTTATTGCTACAAACCAGGGACATTTATACATACAAATCATATTTCAAAGGTTTATACATACATACTTACAAAAATACTTGATTTATACAAATTAAATACCATGTTTTTATACGAATTTAAAGCATAGGATTATGCGGGCATGGAGTCAAAGTCAGGGTGGGCATTGACGGTTATACGAACATTACAAAAACAAGAGTTTACAAATACATGGTTTTACGGCATTAATGCGTTACAAATACAAAGTTTCCATATAACTTGGCAAGAAAATGATTTCTAAATTCGTTTTCTCACTATTATTTCACAAACCGGTTATTCAAAAGATTTATTTCAAATCTTTTACAAACAAACTATGAACTCGCTCAACTTTATGTTGACTTTTTCGCATGTTTCTTTCTCAGGTTCTTTTTCAAATTATGGCACGGTGGGAATAGGAGAACCATTGGAGAATTGAGTACTTAGCGGGCGTTCAATTTTCTAAAAGACTTAGCTTATTTGCTTCCGCTGTGCAATGAAGATACCAGTCCAGTCACGCCAGCTCTGATAATTTCGGGGTGTGACAGAGTGTGTTGAGACGACCTGAAAAGTTTAAACAAATCACATGCAGAGATGATTTTCGTGATGCAAATGTTTCTACTTTAGGTTTTGGTAAATCTAAAGTCACGTGTTTTCATTGCAGGGAAAATGGGCATTTCAAAAGAGAGTGCACAAATCGCGAAACAAACGGAGCTCAAAATCCTTTCGGAAACAACGACTACTATCGAACGGGCGATTTATCATCAAGTTGCTCAACAACCATATCAACAAGAACAACCACAAACTGCTCATGCTAGGAAAGTGATTGAAGATTCAAAGAAAGCGTGTCTGGTCAATCAAAATGATGGAAGTTCATCAAAGGATTTCAGTTGGGATAAATATATTTCAGCTGATAATAAAGCATGTCTGATAAACCAAGATGGTGAAAGATTACCAGAAGGATTTAGCTGAGAAAACTTTAGCTGGGATAATTATTGTCCAGACAAAGAGATATTAAAAGCTAAAGGTTTTGTTGCTCAGGTTATTAATGATTATACTGATGATTATTGGGCAGAAAAAATCAGAAAACATTTACAAGCTGAAGCTGATAAAAAGAAAAGATATGAAGAAGAAAGGAAAATGAAACAAGCTAAAGCTGAGAAAAAGAAAAAAAGGTGAAGAAGAGATTCAAGTGAGAAAAGTTACAGAAGTTCCAGCATTTGAAATTAAAACAGATGATGATGCAGTCAAAGTTTCTGAGAAGTGTATGAATTGTGATTCTCTGATAAAGCAGAACAACGAATTGCTACACAACATAAAAAGGCTGAAAGAATCATATGATGTCTTGAACAAAGCCATGAATCAATACAACGAGACAAGCAGTGAACAAGCCATATCAATGAATACACTTAAAGGAGCATATATGAGACAGCTTAACGATGTCAATTATTTTACTGAAAAATGTGCTAAACTTGAATTGAAGCTAGAAACACAGAGAATTGAAACTGAGAGAGTAAATAGATTTTTAAAAAGTTACTCATGTTCTACTTTTGTGGTTGACATGATTTACCCGATTGTAGAAGGATTGAAGACGTTTAAAGAAGAAAAAACTTCTGAAGAGAAGAATTCTGAAACAAAAGAAGATGATGAAGTGAAGATTTCTGGTAAGAAACCAAGTGTTGTCTATAACAAATGTCCACCCCCGGTCGAAAATGGATATTCTCCTCGAAATCCAAATTCAGAAAGAGTCAAAAAGGCAACAAACTTACAGTGGGAGTCTGAGTCTTCAGATAACTTGCCAGAAAATATTGATGTTACGTTCACATCGTCTGATACTGATCATGAGTCCGAGTTAATAAAGAAAGTGGTCGATCAGGTGTTGGATAAAGATGAAACAGAGGAGTCAAAGTCGGAGTCAAAATCAGAGTCAAAATCAAAGTCCAATGCGTCAAAGTCAACAGTCAAAAAGGACAAACGGGTTTATGACAAAGAATTTTTGTTATCAAAATCTAATTTGAATGATGAACCGATCAAAGTGGCATATACTTTGAAAGATTCTGACAAATTATATTCTGATGAGATTTTTCCAATAAGAGGTGTTAAATCAGAAATGATAAAAAAGGTTTTCAAACTAACTGGAATTAATATTTCTGAAATAAAAGATGTAAATCTTTATGAAAAACCAAGACCTTACACCTCAAGAGTTCAACAAAGGTTAAACAAGAAAAAGGGTTACAGTTCTGGTACAGGTTATCGAAAGAAACCAAACCATAACGGCAATTACAAAAAGAAAGGCATAGGTTTTATTCCACCGAGAAATTATAAAAATGAGAAAAGTTATAAATAAAAAACTGTTTTTGTTACAGGAAAAACATCTGAAGAAGAAAAAGAGCAAGTGTTCAGAATGCAATCCAACAAAGAATTCCTTGCAAAGAAGCAAGAGTAAATGAAGAAAAGTGTTGCTCAGAAGAAGATAGAGACAAGAACCTGTTTTCAATGTAAAACAGTTGGTCATATTGCCAGGAACTGTTCAAAGGCAACACAAACAAAACAGGAAGTCTCTGGTAAACTCAAAGAAATGATTGTTGAAAAAACTGAACCACCAACAAACAGATTTAAAGTCTTTGAAAATTCAATTTTTGAAGTTGGTGAATGTCCGAAAAATGTTTACAAAAGAAAGGAGAAACTTAATAACCAAAAATGGGTTGTTAAGAATTCAAGTGAAAGTTCTGGTGATAAATCTGATTCCACAAAATCAGAGGAACCAGAAGTTGTTCTAAAAGATGAGAAATCAGTTCCGCCTTTGGATTATGCAAAATTTCCACCATTGCGGGCTGAAAATTTTAAATATAAAATTGATAAAGTTGAAATTTCAAATCAATTTTTTCCTGAGAAGAAAGAATTTGATGTTGAAAAAGCTTTTAACCCCACAGTGCAAAACATTTTTGGTAAAATGATTGATGGGAAGGTCAAGGGGGTTAAAGAATTCTATGAGAAAAAGATGGAAGGTAAGCAACCGAGTGTTGGTAACTCGGAATCTCCCAAGGTCTGTCAGGCTTGGGAGAATCTCTCTAACTAAAAAACCTGATTTGCCGGAGCTCCCAAGTTGGTAATCGCGGAGCATGAATCAGCATCATTCTTGAATTGTTTTTACAAGAAGTATGACTTGCCGGAACTCCCAGGTTGGTAAGTGTGGAGTAGGAATCGGCATTTTGAGATTTCAATCTATAAGTGGTAATTGTTGGTAAGCAAACCTACAAGTGGTTGAAAGAGTGGTTTTATCTTTCCTACAAGTGGTATTTTGAAAAACAAGATGATGAATTGAACCCCTAACCTATAAGAGGTTTTATGAAATCAACAAAACTTATTTTCCGGAAAAACCATTTGATTAAAACAAACTTAAGTGTTTGAAATCATAATAGGAAAATAGTTTGTTGTGAGGGGGAGTTCTGATTGTTTATGCCAAGTGGATGGCGATTTGAAGTGATTTGATATCAGTTGTCATTTTACTTGTACAGTTTGTTTTCAAACTTTCTTTAAATGTTTTTGAATTTTAGGGGGAGTAAGAAATTTCAGAAAATCCAAAAACATTAGAAAATTTGAAAAAGCCAAAAACATGATAAAATAAAAAATGAGTTTTGTTGAGAAAAGAGGAAATGATAGTACATCAGTGGACGATCACAACATGCTAAAGATTTGGAAAGTCTAAATGTGATAAACGGTCTCACTGATGATGTGCCAATAGGTTTTTGCACATTTAGTAGATTGTGACAAGATATAAACCTAAATTTCAAACTTACTTAATTCATGGGGAACGTCTCTCGGATATATGGGTAACCCCCGAAATCTTGTTTGAAAGGTCCCTCTTTCTGAGATACTAGGTCTTTATACTCAGTGATATCTGGGGTATTATCCCGGGACTTCTGATTTTGCGGAAGCAATGGCCTAGTCCCCGGAGAATACTTTACGCTTGCTTGAAATAAAAGCATGCCCTCAGCATAAAAATGATGAAACATTGAAAAATGCTAATCATGTGCTGTTGTAAAAAAGATCCTCTAAAGGGGACCCACCTAACGTCGAGCCGTCATCTCTCTGCTGAACGGAAGTTTTGACCTGAGCTCTCACGTCCTCGCATTTAATCCCTTACAGATATCATCTAGGTATACTCACCTGTAAGACTGAATATTGGGATCTGGATACGGGAGTATATTCGGAGGTGGGACACATGAATAAGTTTAAGTCTCTAAAATAGTAATCTCGTATCTCAAAACAGTTGAACTTTGTGTGAAAATTTAAGTGGATCAGTATACTGACAATCTAAGTGAAACGTTTAGAACTTAAAATGTTTGAAGCTTAACGGTGTTGGTGATTTGTCTCAAAAACTGATATGATCATCTTACACAAACTCACAAAAATATTGTCTGTAAATATTTCTTTACTGCATTTTGTTAATTTCAAAATCCAAAAAGATTTTCGACAGCTGATGTTGGAAAGCTAATTTTCAAAGTTCCAAGTGCTAAACAAGATGAACAGGTTTGGGAAAGTGTTGTTTGAAAAGAAAAATGGTATTCATACAAGTGATTCATCAGAGATTTATATTGAAAAATCATTTATTGATTGTTTAATGCCTGCAAGTGGTAGATAAATTTGTGAAATTTATTTTTGGGTAGAGTATGTGCAGGTTAGCCAGGTTCCGATACCTAAGTTGAATGAGTGCCAGGTTACGATTTTAGAACCTGTGAGAAGTGAATTCCAGACTGCGATCCCAGCTTATCGAAAGGGGGAGTCTGAAGACGCTGATGCTGAAACAGGATAAGAGCCAGGGTTATGATTCTGAAAGCCAAGTTCTGATCCTGGAATTGAAGAAGTTAGCTGCTGATGCTGATGATCTTAAGGAATCAAGAGACCTGATCTAGAGGAGTATAGAGCCAGGTTGAGATTCTGGAACAAAGAGAAAGAAATTGATTGAGGATACTTACAATGGAGAATCTTTGGAGAGAGCGAGAAGACTGATAAAGGCTGAAGGTTTGACAACCGAAGACTCGACACCGAAGACTTCGTCAACATCCAAGGGGGAGTCTGTTGGTGCATCCGTCTGTCGACATTGTCTTGTATCGAGTCTTGTATTTGTATAAATAGACCAGGGCATGAAAAACGAGGAAATTTGTGTTTATAGGTAATTTCGCTTGAAATGACACAAGGTCATTTCAAACGAAATTAACTTGATGATTCCGTTTGAAATCACATGCTGATTCCGTTTGTGCCATTTCGTGCGGAATTAGATTCCGTTTGAGATAGTTCAAGCGGAATTACCCTCCCTATAAATACCTTGTGTGCCATTTCATTTGTAACGATTCTGATTCCGGTAGCGAAGCTCTGCCGAAGTGTCTACAGCATTGTAATTGATCTAATATCAATCAAATGACAGTTTAAAGTGATTTCTAGTGCATTACAGCTGAAATAACACTGATACATCTGTTTCCGCCTCTTGTATTGGTGAAGACCTCTTCTGATCGACTCGTTTGGGTCACAAAACGATCCTACACCTTCCATTGCTATAATAAACAAAAAGGACGACACCGGGTCCATGTTGCCTAACCCCACATTCCCAATGAAATTCATACATTGGAGTGCTATTAAAAAGAACCAAGTTAAAATACCCTTTATCCTATTGCCTCCATTTCAAACCAAAGTTAAGTTGCTTCAGCACATCATCTAGATAATTCAATTAACTGTGTCGAAAGGTTTAACATAATCAACTTTAAATAAAAGAATTTTCTTAGCTGATTTCTTTGCCCAGGCTTGGGTTATATTAATGAGAATGTAGCCATAGAAAATATTTCTATTTTTTATAAAGGCCGTTTGCTCAAATCCGATAATATTGTGGATGATTTTTTGTAGACGAATTGTTAGAAGCTTACCAATTACCTTTGGCATGCATCCTAGTAAGCTAATAGACCGGAAATCATTGAGGGGTCGACCATCTTAGGATAAGAGCTAGGAATGATGCATTACAAGCACAGGTTATTTTTCTTTTGTTTTCAAAATACTGAATGAACACAGTGAAATCTGGACCAATAATATCCCAGAAACTCTTGATAAAACTGAAAGATAAACCATCAGGCCCAGGGCTTTATCACCATACTCCCAAATAACTTGTTTTATCTCTTGAGACGAGAAATTTAATTCCAAGGTTGCAGCTTCTTCATCAGCGAGAGTGTTGAAACGAACAAGTTTAAAACTAGGCCTCCAACTCTTTGGTTCAAGAAACTTAGATGAAAAGAACCTATACACCTACTAAATCCCATCGATATGTAGCCCATGAATCTTATTTCTTCTTTTATGACCGTTAATGATGCCATGGAAGAATTTAGAGTTTCCATGCCCTCCAATATCCCACTTAATTTGTGCCTTTTGTAACAAATCTTTTTTCCTTCTAGATTTAGTGAGCCATAACGATTTCTTTGCTTCCATACGTTCTTTTGATTCAGAATCATTCAAGTCTCTAGATTTAATCATAATCTCCAAAGATTTAATCTTATCTTCCAACAAAATCTTATCCTTTTTTTTCATTTAATAACTTAATTGATAAGGATAATAGGCCATGAGCCAACTAGACTCTATCCAATGCACGGACATACGCGAGAGGCCATGCATAAAGAAATGAAAAACAGACGAGGAAACGGCCCAACTTACTTGAGATTGAGCCATCATCCTTTATCCATGTGAATCTTGCACCCCCATTTGATACTGCTAGAGACAAGCTTTGTTAATAAAATCATTAAAATCCAGCATAGATTTATCCGTAAATGTAATGAAGTTCTATCGCTACTTTCTATAAGGGCATTAAAATTGCCCATAAAAACCCACCGACCCAAAGAAGAAGATTTTAAAGAGCATTAATTATCCCACACCAATTTCCTATCTTCAACATCCTTTGGTGCATAAATGTTTGTCAAATTAACAACGCCCTTTATCCCTTTCCAAGTGCCTGATAAACGATCTAGAAAGGGGAGGAAATAACCGATGAAACTATGAACAACGAAGGGCCCTAGACCACTAGACCTACCATTAGACTCAACCACAAAAGATAGGAAAGAATGATTACCCCACATCCTAGAGAAAGGAATGCGATTCATATCCACCAGTTTCGTCTCTTGAATGCTGATGAAGTTGATATGATGCATTTTTTTCAAATCCTTAATCCAATCTGCCTTGAAAAGATCACCAATTCCCATGCAATTCAAAGACATGAAATTCATGGTGGAACAATGAATTCCCCTTCCACCACGATCACATCTTGCACAAAATCTTCTCTATTAGCAACTTTGATCCCCAAGTTTGATGCCATGTTAATTGTTGAAGCAATTTCACAGTTTAATGAATGCACATTGGGTGGAGGAATAGTGCTAAAAAGGAGTCATCTGAACCAGAGATGGGTTTCCTTGCAACGCCTCCTCTGCAAGAGCCTGAGGAGCCAGATCACGTGATGCAGAAACCTGAGGTAAAGAATCTTCATGTGGAACGACATGGGAGGCCTGTGTTTCTTCAGAGGAAGAGGCTAGAGATAGACCCATAAGAGGGTTAAGATTAAATGGATTATCTACCCAGGCCCTTTTCTAGATTTAGGCCCAACAAGGGAATCATTGGGCTTAGAAAACCTGGGCTTCCATTTATAGATCCTTTTTGGCCCAGATCTTTTAGAAGCCTTGGAAACCTATGTCAGAGTCAATGCATCATCAGGCCCCACAAAAAGTTCTTTTGTTGAGAAATAATGACAATTAATGTCATTATTTCTTTACCCCTATAACAATTCCTTAACAATCGAAACTTCCTCCACATTTTTTGGAAACTGAGAATTTTCCAAGTCAACCTCCCTATCACCATCATTGATTTCCTAAAAACCGGCACCGCATTAATTATCGTAATCTCCTCTTCGACCGGAAAACCCTCCGGCAATGATGCCGGTGAAGAAACCCCATCGTTGACTGCGTGTTCGTTAACGTTAACCTTAGTTTCATATGACTCTGAACTTAGAAATTCAGGTAACCATTCACCGGATTCTTTAGACACCCAAACTCTAAATGTCTTTGAATCCTGGTGCAATCTAATCACTTTTGAAACCCACTTGCAATCACCTACAAAAACTCCTAAACTATCGAACACCCGATTACCGTCTTCCCAGCAGGCTTGTGATGAATGAACCACCCTCCCAAACGTATCTCCAATCTGCTTGACGACACCCTTAGCCCAAAGGTGTGGTGGAACACCATGGATCCTTAGCCAGGCTATACGTTCAAAGGGCATAAAATGACCTCTCTAAACATCAACTAAAGAAAACTAACCTTCCCAAACTACCTTGCTATCCAAGAACTCAGCTGCATGCTCAAGGCATCCAAAGGACAAAAGGATAATGAGGCCTCCCAAGTAATGGATTTTACATCGAATTTTCTCCAAAATGCTAACCTGTTTCAATCGGCCATTAATGATTCGCAAGGTGGTGAAGTCCATCGTTCTAGTCACCAACGACTTCCCAGTTTTCGAGTCAAAACAACAGATGTTAGAGACTACATTAGTAACCCTTTCAGACACCTTCTGACCTATTTCAGCGTTTTCAACAACATCCATGAAGTACCTACCCGGGTTTATCGTCTTGGACGTATCGAAACCTCGAGGAACAGTATAAGATTTAGACGCCTGAACATGCTCCGAAGGCATTTTTTTCGGGGTTGGAATAAACTTGATCTTTCATGAACTTAGCCAAGTTTACCCTAAGGATGGAAGCATTCAAATCAACCCTGCAGATCTCCTTCTCAAACTGAAACCTACACACCACATTACAGAATCTGATGAAACCAAAGAAATGACCCCTTTTATCTTTTTTTCCTAGCGACGTATGCGCCTGAAATACTTCCATACTTAGCAAAAACCTTGGCTAATTTTGATGGAGAACAAACCGATGGGAGATTGGAAACAAAGAACGTCGTGTCGTGTGCCTCCTAACCTCATCTGTTGTCTTCGTTTCTTTGCTGTCGGGGACCTCTTTCTCTCTATGACTTCTTCAAACCCTTCTTCCTTCGGTCTTCGAGAGATTTCTACTTCTGCCATGATTAGTGTTGCTGTCGGCGATGTAACACCTCAGAAATTCAAACAAATAATATGGTAACACGCGTGCAATCAACTCTCAAATATTCCCGCTAAGTTGGACGAGAGGGACCAAATACGTAAAAATGTGGAAGTATGGATGTGGAGGGGTCAGATATGGGGAAATGCCAAACTTTTGGTTCTGAAGGTCTAATACGGACCGAAAGGCATATGCCTTACGGTTTGTCAGTCATTTTTTTTTGCTTCTGGACACCTCATGCGGACTGCAAGGCTCAACCCATGGGGTGTAACATCTGTAAATATAAGTATTTATAAAAAAAATATATTTTTTAATGTTATACTATTAGATGAAATCGTCACATTTTTCGTTGGTTTAAATCCGAGATGAAACGGAGGTTTATAAGCTAAACTCGATTAGTTCGGTTAATAACTATGAGGGAATTAATTAACTACGTTAAAAATGGTGGTTAAAACGATTTTTGAGCTTAAAAAGGGGTAAAACCATCAAATTGACAAAGTTACAAGTTAAGGGGTTATTTTTCAAATTAGTGGAAACTATATATTGAAAACAAGTTAACTAACTCGGTCAGCAAACCTAGTTAAGTTAGTTAGAATTTAATTATATAATGTTAATTAACTTAGTTAGTTTATTATATAAGAACTAAGCTAACTAAGTTAGTGTTAGAGGTTAATCAAGTTAGATAGCTCATGTGAAATTCAAAGACTAGTTTGTCAATTAATGGAAGTTACAAAGTGGAGGGTCCAAATTTGCATTTAGTGAAACCTTAAATTAAACTCAAAGAAAAAACGGATTCAGTAGGACTCAAACCCGGGTACGCACATTCAACAAATCACAACGAAACCAACTTGACTGCAGGATTTCTTGTGCTATCATTCGATCTATAATTCAAATATATACATACCGAAGCTGAAATCAAGATTTAAAAGAGGAAAACAAGGTGTGGGACGAGTTTCGAACCCGGGTACACCGCATAAAGGAAACGACAGCTCAACAACTCCACCACCTTGCATTTTGTGTAAGGAACACCTGCTGCATAACAATTAAACACAACCTTAGAGCCTAAAACCCATCATCTCCCTCCTTTGTTGACCTGGAACGCGAAAGGACGTGAAAATAGAACCCAAAACGTTGTGAACATCAATTTTAATGACCAATTAAGTCTGATAATCATCCTTAGCAATGGTTAACTTAGAGTTAATGTTTCTCTTGACCTTTAATTGTCCCATAGTCATCTGAATCGAATCAACCATCATCACCATGAAAGCTTTTGTTCAACATGTGGGTTTTCAATCAAATCGTGGAATTAGCTTCTAAAACTTTTACCATTCATTCTCCTGGTCAAACCATGTAAAACCCCACTGAAAGTTCTCCATTTCATCACATCTACATCACGAATTTAATCGAAGAACATTCTATGGCTTGTAACTTGTGCGGACGATATCTCCTTCAAATCTCAACCTTTTCAGGTGATTCCAAAGCCCGACTTGCTTAGTTTTTCGTTCTCTACAAATGCCCTCTATCAATTTCAGTGATAGAAGGCTAATTTATCCGAATTTAATTTTAGGTGAAATTAGGGTTCTTCATACATAGAATTTGGGGCTTTTTGATTTAGACTTGTGTTTTGGTGAAATTGAAGGTATAACATTTCTATATATCATACTAGTATATTGTGTGTAAATTTTGGGAATTTTTAGATATCAATTGGAATTTTGGTGAACTAATTATATTTTAATCACTAGATAAATCGAATAAAAATACAAGATAATATTAGATAAATTCAATAAATATTTTTTATTGATTATTTCAGATTATGTAAACACTAGGGAATTTTTATGCATACTTTCCTTAATTTTCTTTGGGATATCATGAATTTAATTTGGATCTATACATGTCTTAGTTATATAAAAATACAAGGTTTCCACAAGAAAATTCTAGATGTATTTTTACTGATTTCTATAGATTAATATAGTTATATTGAGGCTTTTATATAGTTTTTCCATAATTTTAAATAATTATCTTATTAAAGGATTTATGGAATTGCTAAATAAATAAAACTTTCTTTACAGAATTTATTATTTTAAACTAATATATGTGATAATCATGAAGTCTAATTTATTAATTTTTTTATACTAATGTATTTGAATTTGAAGCATTTATGGAATACGATAACGTAGTGAATTGATGTTATTACTAATCATGACAATTTGTACAAAATACCGATTTGTATATTATTTTGAAAACTCATATAAGTCCCCAAATAGGAGAACCCGATTTCCTAAAATTTATATATTGTCAGTTTGTTTAAGATTTCAGTTATTCATTTTTAGGGTGATTATCATTTTAGATATAATCCGGTTCTTGTCGTACGGTGTTTCACAAGACTAAGTAGGAACACAACTTGTGAGTAGATTCGACTCTTTTCCCCTTTTTGCCATTAACTCGTTTTGGGGTGTATCTCGTGCTTGATTTCAAATTTATTATTTAAATTGATAACATGCTATTCGATGTGTTTCTATGTGTCACTTGTTGCTAATTTCTGTTGTTTCTCTATACGTGTATCTATGTGTTACTCGCTTTGTGGCACATGTTTCGCGTGGATCCACCTGGCTGACCGGTTCCCCACGACCATGGGTCGAACTCGGTATCGTCATCATTGTTTCGGAGATTCGCCTTTCGGGGCTTGAATCTCTATGTGTCTATGGTACTAATATTGTTATGTTTGTGTTGCTTATGAGATATGTGTTGAATTCTTGTTATATTGAAAGACCTAGTTTCACATTTGATAATACATGTTATAAAATAAGGTTTTTTCTAAAAATAATATAACAAAAACGTTTTTAAATAAAAACCGAATCTATTCACCAACATATTTGTTGACCCAAAAACTTTTTTTTTTACGCGTGATACAGGTTCACAAGGGTGGGCGGATTTTGAGTTGAAGACATGTAGGATTGCTCTAGTAATAAACTGGCTATGATATGTTGCTTTTATGTATTTGATTTTGTATCTTGGTAATAATATTTGATTTCTATGTTATGTGTGACAATTTAATATTGATGCTTTGAATATTTAAACTTATAATAGTGTCATAAACTATGGGCAATCAGTCTGCCCCGTACCATTCTGTTGCGGGTCGGGGTGTGACATATGGTCCGCAAGACATTTAAAATCTGTGAACGCCAGAAGCTCATGCAGACCGTATGGCTTACCTCATACGGTCCGCATGTGGTTCGATGGCAACCTAAATGTAGCTGGCAACTACAGCTGCTGTTCCTGCCACTTCTCTCGCAATTATGCCATATTGAGCCACCATTTGACACCTGCTAGGACACTCCTAAGCATCTCAAAGCTTCAGGAACATGTGGCCTCATCTTGTGAGTCTGGATCAAGTATATATAGCCTCATATTTCACTCTTTCAAGACTTGCACCTTCACAGAATTCTTTCTCCCATCTCTTGGATAGCTTCTGGTCTATAGAGGCTTCCCTCCTGGAGTTATAACACTCCTTTGAACACTTGTAAGTGTTCTAACTCAGTCTCTTTTCATATTATAGGCTAGTTCTTAGCCGAAAGTCAAGCAAATTGACTTTTGCTTTGACTTTTGGTTATGACCATTTCGGTTAAGCCTATGTTCGAATTGAATATGGCTAAGTAATATTAAAAATGTAGGTGTTAATCCCCCAATAGGGCACCTTCTGAAGATCAAGTTAAGTTGGTCAAATGACGAGTCAAAGTTTTATTAAATAAGTTGGTCAAATGACGGGTCAAAGTTTTATTAAATAAGTTGGTCAAATGACGGGTCAAAGTTTTATATAACATATTAGGACATGTCCAACCCGTCATTTCCTGCTTAAAGCTCGGTTCGCAACCGAAAGTTAAACAGTTTGACTTCTGCTTTCACTTTTGATTCTAATCCGTTTAGGATAGTTTAGATAAAGATTTGAAGTTGTAATATGATCGTATTATTGTAAGGAATAACCCCTAAGGGTTATACCTTCTGATCATATAATTTGTCGGGTTTTGTGTAAGTCCATATATTATGCCTAAATAATGCCCAAATTGCCCTTTTTGCGCATAAATTGATTTTGACACATGATGAACATATAACATGAGTTATAAATTGATGTGGTAACATAATAAACATGTTTTTGGCATATTGGACTTACCATAGACCCATCCGATCACCCGATGCTGCCTATGCGTGTACGGTTGACTTATATAACATAGTTTATATAAGTTAGTCGAATCGGGTCAAAACCTTTCCAAATCAGTTCTAATCAGAATGTATGATTGTTTGACCCATACTATACGAGTCATAATACTCTTGAAGGTGCAAACCACATTCTATCCGGTCCCCGCTTAATCTAGCGAACCGTACCTATTTATTACAAGTTAACCGGTCCAAGTCTTATGACTTAATAAGACCTGTTAACATTCTAACGGATCATAGTTTCGTCCATTCCAGACTAGGAGTCTCCAGCAAATTGCGCATGTGTTAGTTGTTTCGATTATTGGCTGTGCTTAAAATATCTTTGATTTGTAAAGATATGCTTAGGTAAATACTATTAGACTATTTTCCCTATACGGGCTTGGGATACGGCACTAGCCGCTTGGTTAAGTATGGGATCAATGACGAATGATGTCCAAAATCTAAATAACCCGTTTTAATCTGTTATGCTTGAAAATTTATACATTGGGGGTTAATGTGACCGTGTCCTAGATATCCACAACTCACTTAATTGCAAGTGGCCACGACCTAAGCACGGGGTGTAGGCATACACCTGACAGACGCTAATGCTATTATATTTTTTATTGAAAAGTGGTGTGTCGGTTAATCGTGTATCAGAGTTTAGTTCCGGGCCCCATATGTATTGACTAGCATGTAATACTGGTAACAAGAGATATCACTTTGTCCCATGTTATTTATAAAATGATATACCTTATGGTATAAAATGATTTTGAAAAGTTTTTCAAAACGTGTCGGTTAATTGTATTTACCAGCGAAGCTGACATATTTTCAAAAGACTAAGCGCATGTTAGCACATACGGAATAGGCTGGAGTTGCTCGGTACATGCATAATGAAATTTGCGTCTCCACGCAAGGCCTAGTAATCGTAATATTCATTTTTGTTATTTTCGATCCACCTGTGGATCTTTTAGTACACTTGCTTTCTGTATCATTATTTTAAACATTTCAGACACTTGTACTTTGTAATATTATTTTATAATCCCGAGACTTCCGTTGTGCTATATATGTGAATATCTATATCAATCGTCACGCATAAACCCGAAGTCCGGGCCCACCGGGAAATCGGGGTGTGACAGGAGACCCCTCCTCTCTATGACTTCTTTGAGAGCTTTCTACACCTGCCACTGCCACCACCAGGACGTTGAGCAAAATTTTGGCCACCACGACTGTGGCGCACAAACCGTATTTTGGGCCAAATCGAATCGGTTTTAAAATAGTTTGGTTTTGGTTAACTGAAGGCGAAACTGGTTTGGATCGAGGTTGGCTAAGTTAATTAAAAAAGTTATCTTAAAAACTGAATTTGGTAAAGATTAGAACCCATGAACACAAAATTGCAAGATGGCAATCGACAAATTAGTTGGGACCATCAAACGTAAACTAAGACATCCATAATGGTTAAGGCCCCATAAGGGGCATTTTTTGCCACATCAACATCATAACGTCTCTATAAAAATGTGTATTGGTTAACACCCCTTAATGCCATTTCAATCACTACTTTCTTTCTGTTTTTCTCTCTCAAGTAGGCATTACACCAGTGGCTGATTTAGAAGAAAAATTCAGGGATATCCCAAATTGTTGTTTACCTAGGGTTGTCCGTCAGAATTCGAGGGCCCTGTCCGACTAGTAAAAATGGGCCCTTAATTTTTTTTTCCTATGGTCATTCCTAGAAAGGTTAAATGAGAACCATCTTAGGTTGTTAGAACCATGAGAACTAGACCTTCCAAAGGTTTTTTTTTTTCAAATTTCTTTTTTCAAAAATCTTAAAAAAATCACTTTTTCCAACGAAAAAATAAAAAAATGTCGCATGCAAAAATTTACATACGATGTAAACAAATTTATTGGTGATGTAAAAAAGTTACATCGCCGAAAACAAATTTTACATTAAGCGTAACTAACAACTCGACAATTTTTTTTTTGTTTTTGTGTTTACAGATGTGTTTATAACATTTTTATCTACGTTTGTACAGCGGACAGTAGGAGTTCTCAAAGTTTTCACAACTCGTGGTGGTCTTTAATTAAACTGAATCCTATATATATATAAATATATAGGGTGGATTTCTAGAGTGAATACTAGTGTATTTGTGAACTTAGTGAACAATTTCTGACCATTAATTTAAATCATCAAATCGTAAAATACACTTGTGTATTTTTATCATCAAATCCTGCCAATTCATTTACACTCGTGTATTCATAAATCAATGGCTAGAATTAGTTCACACAGTTAACTATCAAGGGATTTATTCACAAATGAACCTAACCTTATGTATATATATATATAGGGAGAAGATCATGCGAGAACCACCTCTTATTGTGAGAACCGCGAGAACCAATGTGAACACACAAAAAATGCCTAAAAATAACTAAAAATCACACAAAATTTTTTTTTTTTGAATTTTTTAATATTTTTTAAAAAAAAATCGCTACTTTTCGAAGCAAAAAAAAAAATTTGTTTTAAATTTTTTTTTTTTGCTTCTAAAAGTAGCGATTTTAACATAAAAAATATTAAAAAATTCAAAAAAAAATTTTTAGATTTTTTTAGATTTTTTTTAGGTTTTTTGGGGGTTTAGTTTTTAGCATTTTAGCTTGGGGGGGGGGGGGTTAGGTTTTTTTTTAGGTTTTTTTAGCATTTAGCTTGGGGGGGGGGGGGTGGGGGGGTTTAGGTTTTTTGGGGGTGGGGGTTAGGTTTTTTTTAGGTTTTTTTAGCTATTTTAGGTTGTGTTCACATTAGTTCTCAAGGTTCTCACAATAAGGGTGGTTCTCACATGAGCCCCTCCCTATATATATATATATATATATATAGTGGATGGTTTAAATGAAAAGAAAAATTTTGTAAGAATAAAAAGAATAAGTTTTAAACCAATAGAAATGCTTCATTTTATTTCATTTAATATGTGTATTTAATGTTATTAATAAGGACATATAGGTAAATTTCTAATTGTAATTAATTAGCTAACTAATTAAACTTGTAACTCCTTGTTAAATATACTCTTTGAAGATAAAATAATTTAGGGTGAAGGACAATTATCGATATGTGTAGGATAAATTCTTAAATGTGTATGATAAATTTAGATATGCGTAAGATAAATTTCAGTAAGTGTAAGATATATGGTAGGATAAATTTTGAAATGTGTAGGATAAAATGTTTTTTTGCTTTATTAATGAGAGATAACATAACTAATGGGATGAGTTATAAATTGTTTAATGTTTTACCATATATATATATATATATATATATATATATAGGGCCAGGATTTAGAGAAAACGGTAGAAAGTGTGAGAACGGTGAGAACGCTTATTGATCGTCCGATCAAAACAATCTATGGATTAGATTGGCGCGGTGGCATTTTAGTAAATAACACCAATTTTATTACGTGGTAAAAAAAGTAAAAAACCATTCCTCACATAAAACGCCATTGAAAAATAAAACGCCAAATAAATACAGAACGCCAATTTTATCACTGCGTACTTTTTTCTATGTTTTTATTTAAGCTCTCTGGCTACAAAAACGCCAAAAAATATGTAACACCCCAAAACTCAAATATTTAATATGTAGGTATGTTGCCATGTTAATTGAATGACATATAATAACTTGGTTATTATACCTAGTTAAATGCCTAACAAAAACAAGTAAGGGAATGAATTGGGTGGCAATGTGATTAAGTAACTAATTTGAGGGACTAAGGTTGCCAAATTGGAAATTGAATTTTATTAAATCAAAATTCACACACACACACACACACTGGGTGTGTGCGTATGAACGATCAGAGGGATGGGGAAGGGGGTGCAAACCCTAATTCATGAAGAACCTTCAAATTGAAAAAGGAATTAGTCGAAAAATTGATACATGAAGTAAGATTGGTGATCACCCAAGTATTCTACACATCAAGTAAGTAAAATTTTTATGTTTTGATTATGTTTGATGACATGGGTTATGATGAATCCATGAATTTAGTTGAAATTAGAATGAGTACTTGTTAACCCTATTGTGTTGAAAATGAATCATTGTTTAATTTTAATTATTTGTATGATTTAGAGTGAAACCCAAGTGTATGAGTATGAGGGTAATGATGATGAACAAGTAAATATTAATATCATGATTATGTTGATACACTATATATTAGGAACTAAGTTTTAATAGTGATTATAATGTAGAATTGTTGATAATGTGAGCCTGTATGAATAAGATAATTCATGAGATGAAATTGGGAAGAAACATGCTTAAAATACTAGTACACTATGCTTAATAAGTTGTATGCACACCAAGTGTTTGATAAAATGCATATGTGAGATTTTGGAAGAGATTTGATGAAAAAGAATTTGTCCAGAAAGTTACAGCCGAATTTAATCGGCTGTAACCGGGTCAAATCTGGTCAAAAACTGATGTTTATTGAGTTTCTGATGAACTTCCTGGAAAAACCTTTCAAACCCAACTTGAATTGCATTTTTTCGACGAAAAATGAAGGTTTTATGAATTTTTCCGTATCGAAGGTTCAGGCTGCGTTTTCTGGCAGAATTTGCAACCCATTACGAATGTCATAAATTGGTAATTATGTATTGTTATGTAATCATTGGTAATTATGCATGTAAGAATGTATTTAATTTAATGTTTGGTGGAATGTGTACTATATAACACGCGTATGTGGTATATAGAACCATGTGTAGAATTTCTCGATGTATGAATAAAGTAATTGATAATATGAGTTATAACGTTTGCTAATAATGACATGTAAACGTGGACATGAAAGGATAGGTACATTCCATTTTGGGCGCGAACTCGGGAGGCAACGAGATGAACATATGGAATACGTATCAACTACTTACGGGTCAAGGTAAGTGCTTCTTGCACTTAATAGTTGTATGCATGAACATTGGTTTATTGTTTGCAGGTTCTTGTACTTGTATACATAGAACATCTTGTGGTTTAATGTGGAACTTATATGAGAATATTAAAGTATGAAATGTTAAATTGGAGGTATTCATAGGAGAATACCATGGACAAGGGAATCATAACCCACGAGTATGGTAAGTATCTATATCATAGATTTGAAACTATTTAATTGGTAAGATGAATTCAAGTCATGGGTACATGACTTGCCTGGTGATTATTATGTTTTTTTTTAACTCAGGGTAGAATTTTAGATGTGTTGATATCGGTTAATCTAATAAAGGGTTGTTGACTTATTAAAAGTCAAATTAGTACGTGGCTTCCAAACCACAATCTTAATAAATGGGATGCTTTGAATTAAATAAGTACATATGCACATGATTCCAAGTTGTGTACAAATATCATAACCATGATGTTTATTTAGTAAGTGGATTAGATTACAGTGGTAGCTGGTTAAACTATTGTCTCGAATTATTTAACTTGGGGTAAGCAAGTAGATTTGGGTCACTTGATCCACATGAATGAAAAAGATTTGGATTCTGGCTAAGTAAAGCATTAATGAAATTTTTGGATCTGTTAGAAATAAATATTAATGGTGTAATAGTTGAATGAGATTTTTATCATAAGTGGCTTAATTGTGAATTCTAGTGGAGGTTGATTCACAAGTTGGAAGCGATAGTTGACAATGAAATTAATGGAGTCGAGTTCGTTGGAAGTTTGTGAAAAATATAGATCAGAATCCACCTATTTAAGTTATCTAATATATATTATATATAGAACTCATAACGTGCATGTTGGGTTTCAGGTATAATGGGAACTTGAGGTTCGCGGACTGATGAATGGAACAAGGTTTGGCGACAAATCCGAGATCGGGTCAGCAATGTCGGTTCGTCCATCCGTTAGGTTATATCGCCGACTTAGACGGGTCATCATGTTTTACTTGCCTTTTTAGGCATTTGGTAGTTTTAAACTGTGTAAGCTTCATGAGTTAGACGTAGTGTCTTGTTTTGTTTATGTTCTAGTTTAGAGTTGTAAAATGGATTGTAAACAGGTTTGTTACCGTAACGGTTATCCGTATTACGAACGGGTCATGCCAAAATTTTATAAAAATTGGCATGAAATATGTAAGTGTTTAAATGATGGTAACTATCAAATGAAAGTCAAGACACTATAATTGTTTCTAGAAATTGAAGCTAAAAAAATGGGCCTACATTCCGCATAGTAAGAATGTTTAGAAAATTTATGGGCGTTACAAGTTGGTATCAGAGCCCTGGTTTGAGAGAAATCAAGTATGAGGAGGTAAATACTTGAACTCAAACCTGTGTGCTCTTGTGACAAGGAACCCGTACAATCCAAGACTCGATCAAGATCTAATGGTAGAAGAGAATGTAAGTATGTATATGAAGAAAACTGACAGTATGTTATGTTTAAGGTAAGCATAGTTGTTTAGAGAGGATGATTCGCGAATGCGGTCTAGGATCGACACCAAGGCATGTAATAAGACAAAATGATCCCAGGTACGTAGATTTAATATATATAAGTACATGTAATGGTAAAAACCTATCAATAGAAGGAGAATTTTAAATGAAAGATAATAATGGAATAGTAATGAGGTTTTGAAAATGTTACACGTGTTGAAAACTAATTCTTCGGACTTAAGGTGATGATTACACGAAACTAGTATGTGGATTGTGTACCTGGCCAGTACACAAGAAACATATGACGTTCGTGAGAGCATGGTATTTATTACAGGTATGTCCGTTAGAATTAGGGAGTAGGTGGACGTGAGGGTGAAAGGAAATGTAAGACTCTCAAGAAATTGAAAGTACCAAACACGAAAGAGAAGTATGAATGATATGTTAGAATCCGCGAGACGGATTCGAAACATAGAAGGAATTAGAAAGTATGAATAATATGTTAGAATCCGCGAGACGGATTCGAAACTTGAAAGGAATGAAAGCATGAATGATATGTTAGAATCCGTGAGACGGATTCGAAACATGAAAGGAATGAAAGCATGAATGATATGTTAGAATCTGCGAGACGGATTCGAAATATGAAAGAATGAATGATATGTTAGAATCCACGAGACAGATTCAAAAAATTGAAGGAGTGACAAATATGAATGAGATGTTTGAATCCGCGAGACGGATTCAAAACATAGAAAGTAATGTAAAGTGGAATGAAAAGTCCGAATTCGTAAGTAAATGTGGACCGAAGAGGTAATTATTTTAAGGCATATATTAACCAAGTTATGTTTTAAAACATTTTACTATATATAAATATAATTATGCAAATGCGTTGTATGCAAGATGGTTAAGAGGGACAAATGAGTTATGCGGGTCAAATGGTGATTGCCATTTGTACCCGGTATTTAATGTTTGAAATGGTCAAGTCATATATTTGTAGGTGAGCATAATGTATGGTCATGTAATGTCACAAATTGGAAGGAAATAGTCAATGCAAGGCATGGATAACGAGTCAATGGATTTGACTCGCGCCAGGTATGTATAAAGGTTATGCTTTTAATAGGAGCTTATAGCTCGACTAGAGAGGGATGTGTCAAAACTGGGTAATTGGTAAACATAGGTCAGAATGTATTTACAATGGACTTCCGAAAAGTCAAACAAAGTAAGTTGATGATTATTAAGCAAGTAATTGTAAAATAGCATGAAATATTTGATTCACTAAGTAGGTAAGACCGATGAAAACTATTGTAGTTGCAAGAAACCCTAGTCGAAAGATATAAGCTTTGAAATAAGTTACGTGTTAGACATATCATAAATTGACTCTTGGGAGTCGGAATGAATAACGGTTACGACCTAGACAAACGATTTAAGTAGGGACGGGAATGGGTAAAATCTTGCAATTAATATTAAAATGATTAAATAAAGTCTTTGCAAGTATGCAAGAATGGAAAGGAATTATGAACGTGTACTTTGATACGTCTATGATAAGTAAGAAGTACCGGTTTGGCTTTGAAAAGTCAAACTGCAAAAGTTGACAAATGAGTTAAAGATCTGCGAAAGAATGGTTATGTATTGACCCGTCATGAACGGGTCAAACAACGAAAGTGATATGTTAGGAAATGGTCATGTATTGACCCGTTATGAACGGGTCAAACGTACTAATGTTATAAAAAGGAATCGAGGAAGGATTTATAGGTAATTAAGGTGATGTAATAAACATCATGTCTGAATGAAATCGAATAAAATGTGTAAATGATGTCTGTCGTTAGTGACATGCAAAAACCTAATTAACCTAGGTAGCTAGGGTAAGCAGGGTATCGAATCCAGATGAGTCTGTGGTTAATGCTAATTATTATTTGGTTGTAGATTTTACTAAACTAACTGATGATTATAAAACTGATATGGAATTTAAAACACATGAAACAAGTTGCAATTAAGAAAAAGATTGAGTCGTAATAAATAATGATGAGAAAAGGTGAGCACTCTGGGATTCAGATTCTGTAATTACTAATAACCTAGTTCTGATTTTATTGGATGCTATTGATTGAATAGTAAATCTGTCACATCTACCAATTACCTATGCAGTTCAAAATCTTAATATTAATTGATCAGATAAATATTAAAACCAGCATACATAGGAATCATTCAATCAACAAAAGCATAATTGGATTTGTCTGTCACACAAATTATATAATCATGCAAATAGTCGGCTGTCACACGACTACAAATCCAAATCTCAATACATAACAGAAACTAGAATTAAAAGTGTCTCACAAGAATCATTCACCCAAAGTGTCCACGAGAGATTTAGCCGCTCATGATGGTTGGTTGATCTTCAAAGGCTTCACACGCGATTGAACTCATCTTTTAATCTTGTGATGTTGATGCTTCTGCCCTCTGTCGGATGTGATGGCTGCATCCTTTTATCTACGTGATGTATATTAATGTTGTTGACTCTTTCGTTTTGCCTTGCATGTGCCGTGTATCAAGTCCAAGCCCACTATATATGCCACCAAGCCCATGTTGATGATGATAATTGATATTGGGCCCCTGTCTCTGCAGCCAAGAAGTCCACCATGTGCCTCTTAATTTCGTTCCTCCCCAAGAAGTCCACAAGTCAGCATGTGATGCCCCCCAAAATAATGTTGGCTGCACACATGTGCCGTCAAGTCTCTTGTGTGTATTATTCTTTTCAATTCATGCATGATGTATTATATGTGCTCCTCCAATCAATTAATTATGGCCAAAAAGTCCTCGTGAATCATGTCTTTTGTGATAAGTTTCGGCCCAATCCAAAACCATTAATGGGGCACTCCAAACTCTTCTATGTTGAGTGTTGACTCCTTTTGTGAATATGGTGGCTGGCATCCAAAGAGTCCACCAGATGTCTCGGCCCAATGTCAAAACGTATAATGATGATGTCGTTTCTTTTTCTCCTCACGTGATGTTCAAATACTCCACCGTATGCTACGAAGTAATACCGTAGCTTACGGTCTTTACTTACTGTTTCTTGTGCTTCCAAGGTAACCGCAAGTCCGAAATACGTCCCAATCAATTTGTTTGACTTGCATATCATCGTTGGGTGTTATGCTTCATCACCAAGCGCCTTAACTTCACCATTTTAAACTATTAACCTGCAAAGCCATAAATACTCGTAGTAAACACATTCAACGCGCACAATCACGTAAACGGCAATAAAATACGCAATTTAAACACTTTAACACATGGGTTTTGCACTCTCTATCAGTAAACCCCTAATCTTATAATGAGAATGGCAGGAATCAGGATATGATAAACCTGGCAAGGTCAGCGAAAGAATGCTCATAAGCGAAAGCTCATCACACGGATGAATAAGGTCAATCCGAAACATGGTATGAATGGTGACGAAGAGGACCGGCTCGTTGCTGCATGTTGAAGTACTACGCCAAAGTAGTAAGGTTAGCAAATTGTTTAATATATGAATGTAAAATTTTAGCTATGGTTGAAAAAGTACTTCCGTACGAAATAATGTAGCACAGAATATGTTATGAAAAGGAAGGCTTGGATTTTAGAAGTTGATTAAGAACGAGTTTGAGTTTAGGCTTATGTAGTAAGCAGTGTGTGAATGAGTAAGGAGGTAGAAACAAAACTCCAGGTATAAGTGAAACTATTAGGACTAATACTAACGATGAAGGGTGTTAATAAGTTGATATGAACTTCAAATTGTTGTAATGTAAATCATGGTATTAGACTCTTTAGGATGCTACTAGTTTGCACACTTTAGTTTAAGTACGATAATGTGATGAGTTGAAAATTTAAGAAGAAATTGATAAAGAATGGAAATGTAAGGTATGTGTAGTCGACTGGTTACGGTCGGGTCGATGTGATGTAGAAAGCATAATAAAGAAATTGTATAAGTAGTGACTCGTTGTAATGGGTCGCAAGGGATGAAATTAGGATAATGATGAAAAAGGTATGTATTGACCCGTTATGGATGGGTCAATTAAGACAAGCATGATGGGCTAGGATAATGGTCAAAACTTTGGCCCGTTGTGAACGGGTCGGATGGACTATATGTTTGATGTTTAAGGAATGTTACGTACAAATCTAGGTAGTCTGATTTGTTGAATGAGATGGAGAAAGGATTTCTAGAAATAATGTTCTTAAAGTTATGCCTTACTAATATATTAACCGATATAGATGAAGTAGGTTTCAGGGACGAAACCTTCTTTAAGGGGGTAGACTTATAACACCCCAAAACCCAAATATTTAATACGTAGGTATATTGCCATGTTAATTAAATGAAATATAATAACTTGGTTATTATACCTAGTTAAATGCCTAACAAAAACAAGTAAGGGAATGAATTGGGTGGCAATGTGATTAAGTAACTAATTTTAGGGACTAAGGTTGCCAAATTGGAAATTGAATTTTATTAAATCAAAATTCACACACACACACACTGGGTGTGTGCGTATGAACGATCAGAGGGATGGGGAAGGGGGTGCAAACCCTAATTCATGAAGAACCTTTAAATTGAAAGAGGAATTAGCCGAAAAATTGATGCATGAAGTAAGATTGGTGATCACCCAAGTACTCTACACATCAAGTAAGTAAAATTTTTATGTTTTGATGATGTTTGATGACATGGGTTATGAGGAATCCATGAATTTAGTTGAAATTAGAATGAGTACTTGTTAACCCTATTGTATTGAAGATGAATCATTGTTTAATTTTAATTATTTGTATGATTTAGAGTGAAACCAAGTGTATGATTATGAGGGTAATGATGATGAACAAGTAAATATTAATATCATGATTATGTTGATACACTATATGTTAGGAACTAAGTTTTAATAGTGATTATGATGTAGAATTTTTGATAATGTGAGCCTGTATGAATAAGATAATTCATGAGATGAAATTGGGAAGAAACATGCTTAAAATACTAGTACACTATGCTTAATAAGTTGTATGCACACCAAGTGTTTGATAAAATGCATAGGTGAGATTTTGGAAGAGATTTGATGAAAAAGAATCTGTCCAGAAAGTTACAGCCGAATTTAATCGGCTGTAACCGGGTCAAATCTGGTCAAAAACTGATGTTTATTGAATTTGTGATGAACTTCCAGGAAAAACCTTTCAAACCCAACTGGAATTGCATTTTTTCGACGAAAAATGAAGGTTTTATGAATTTTTCCGTATCGAATGTTCAGGCTGCGTTTTCTGGCAGAATTTGTAGCCCATTACGAATGTCATAACTCAATTTAGGAATTGAGTTATGATCTCAAATTTTTATTGTAGGTAGCTTCAAGTGATTCCAAAAATCCACAACTGGAATTTCGTCAATCGGATAAACGAGGAATTTTAAATGAATTTTTCCGTAAGCTGCAGTTAGAAGTGATGAATCAGATTGCAGCTTAGTAAATGAATTTTTATAAATTTTTGGTAGAGAGTTAGACTCTAAAAATTTAACATAATGATAACCCCTCCGAGGGGCACGTCACATAAAACGATTGTAATTTCTGCAAGCTCGTAAGTATAGTAAACGGACGTCACAAACAACCTATTTTCAGTGAATTGAGCTATACATGTTAGTGAATGATTGATTAATGAAAGTAATGTGACTAAGTGGTTATATGTTTATCGGATTGGAAGTGTGTATGATTGACAGTTGACTTTTTAGAAAGTCAACAAGGTATGAATAATAAGGTTAGACTTCCTAACACTATTGTGAGAATAAGGAGATCATGTGAATATTTGCTAGATTATTATATGACGTACATGACGGTAAGTTGAATTGGTTATGTTATGAATGATGTGATAATGGATATATGCCATATTATGTTAGCAGTTGCCTACTAGTAATGGTCTATGACATTACGAATTGTAAATTGTATGTATTGTTATGTAATCATTGGTAATTATGCATGTATGAATGTATTTAATTTAATGTATGGTCGAATGTGTACTATATAACATGCGTATGTGGTATATAGAACCATGTGTAGAATTTCTCGATGTATGAATAAAGTAATTGATAATATGAGTTATAACGCTTGCTAATAATGACATGTAAACGTGGACATGAAAGGATAGGTACATGCCATTTTGGGCGCGAACTCGGGAGGCAACGAGACGAACATATGGAATACGTATCAACTACTTAAGGGTCAAGGTAAGTGCTTCTTGCACTTATTAGTTGTATGCAGAAACATAGGTTTATTGTTTGCAGGTTCTTGTACTTGTATACATAGAACATCTTGTGGTTTAATGTGGAACTTATATGAGAATATTAAAGTATGAAATGTTGAATTGGAGGTATTCATAGGAGAATACCATGGACAAGGGAATCATAACCCACGAGTATGGTAAGTATCTATATCATAGATTTGAAACTATTTAATTGGTAAGATGAATTCAAGTCATGGGTACATGACTTGCCTGGTGATTATTATGTTTTTTTTTTAAAACTAAGGGTAGAATTTTAGATGTGTTGATAACGGTTAATGTAATAAAGGGTTGTTGACTTATTAAAAGTTAAATTAGTACGTGGCTTCCAAACCACAATCTTAATAAATGGGATGCTTTGGATTAAATAAGTACATATGCACATGATTCCAAGTTGTGTACAAATATCATAACCATGATGTTTATTTAGTAAGTGGATTAGATTACAGTGGCAACTGGTTAAACTATTGTCTCGAATTATTTAATTTGGGGTAAGCAAGTAGATGTGGGTCACTTTATCCACATGAATGAAAAAGATTTGGATTCTGGCTAAGTAAAGCATTAATGAAATCTTTGGATCTGTTAGAAATAAATACTCCCTCCGTCCCATTAAAAGTGTCATATTTTGAATTTTCAAAGTCTTTATTTATAAACTTTGACCTTAAATAATTTTGTTTGTGTTAGATAATACTTGATGAAAGTTATATGATTTGAGTGTGTTTTACAAGTGTTTTTATCGGGTTAATTTTCATCAAGTTTTATATAACACAAAAAATATATAATTAAAGTCAAAGTTTATAAATAAAGACTTTGAAAATTCAAAATAAGACACATTTAATGGGACGGAGGGAGTATTAATGGTCTAATAGTTGAATGCGATTTTTATCACATGTGGTTTAATTGTGAATTCTAGTGGAGGTTGATTCACAAGTTGGAAGCGATAGTTGACTATGAAATTAATGGAGTCGAGTTCGTTGGAAGTTTGTGAAAAATATAAATCAGAATCCACCTATTTGAGTTATCTAATATATATTATATATAGAACTCATAACGTGCATGTTGGGTTTCAGGTATAATGGGAACTAGAGGTTCGCGAACTGATGAATGGAACAAGGTTTGGCGGCAAATCCGAGATCGGGTCAGCAATGTCGGTTCGTCCATCCGTCAGGTTATATCGCCGACTTAGACGGGTCATCATGTTTTACTTGCCTTTTTAGGCATTCGGTAGTTTTAAACCATGTAAGCTTCATGAGTCAGACGTAGTGTCTTGTTTTGTTTATGTTCTAGTTTAGAGTTGTAAAATGGATTGTAAATAGGTTTTGTTACCGTAACGGTTATTCGTATTACGAACAGGTCATGCCGAAATTTTATAAAAATTGGCATGAAATATGTAAGTGTTTAAATGATGGTAACTATCAAATGAAAGTCAAGACACTATAATTGTTTCTAGAAATTGAAGCTAAAAAAATGGGCCTACATTCCGCATAGTAAGAATGTTTAGAAAATTTATGGGCGTTACAAAATATGAAACGCCATTATATATAACGCCAAAGCTTACATCCGGATAAATGTTAATTACATTTTTTGTCATAAAAATAACATCCCGCCTAAACTACCTGCCAAAAAAATTCTATAAATAGAAACGTCTCACCACATTCCGTTTATCACAAAAAAAAAAAAAAAATACAAAAAAACACACAGTGGTTGCTAAAAAAATTTACAACTCAATGTAAAACGCCAAAAAATATGACAATAAAAATCTTTTCTTTGATCCTCAGTAATGTTCTGCATGAAGCTTCATTTAATGATTTGTTACGTGAGTGTATTAAGATTTTGCTGCATGAGATGGACAAAATTGAAAAAAGAGGGACTGATGACACCCATATGTCATACTGTCATCTTTGTTCCTGAAGAAGGTTTGGATGATAAGAAGAGACCTATACATGTGTAAATGCTACTTTGGCCTCAATGATTATAATGAAGACCACAGGCAGATAGCATCCACCCACACGGGGTCGATCTATGTGTCCAACATCCACAATGACACTTCAACACATGAACAAAGAAAATAAACAACGCCAAACCCAAAACGCCATTTATTTGTCACATTTCTTGTAGTTTCAAAAAAAAAAAAAGAGACATATGACACTGAATATTTAAAATCATAAATTGCTTCTACTTTTTTTTTCTTTATCTATTGTTTGTTTTGTAATGTCAGTTAATAAACAACAAAAGAATATTAATGCTATAATGAAAAATATAATAAAACACCAAAATTAGCAAATACATGTAAAACGCCATAATGCCATAAAAACGCCTCCAAAAAACTAACAAACTATAATAAAATTAATTTGAACAACTAATATTATAAAAAAAAGCGTGAAACAATGTGCAAAGAATATAAAACAAAAGAAGTCCAATAGTTATCTAACCGACATTGGAAAACAAAACGCCATAATTACAGCTGTAAAAAAGATTTGACGTCTTACACCATTAAAACTGTTGAGTCTGAAAACAAAACACGGTAAACTGCAAAAAACAGTAAAATGAAACGACGGAAAACATAATTACTAACATTTATTATATTAATATTATTTATCTTTTTCGAAACGCCATAATTACCTGTCATACGCGGGAAAAAAATCAATATAAAAAAAGACCATGAGAACCCAAGCTCAAACACGCCAAAAAACTAAAACGCCACATATTCTCCAAAACGCCAAAAAATTTAAAAATGGCTAAGGTTATTGCATGGTGGTTTGAAAGGAAAGAGAAACGATTCATCATAAAGTTTTCTGATAGAAGAAGGGTAAAGTTAAGGACAATAAAAGCCATGCTGGGAATGAATGAAAATGTTCAGAAGGATATCCTGGCCCTTGGGGTTCCAATAGACAATGATTGTGAAAGAACGAGAAGTGTAATAAAAATACTGGAGAGAAAGTTTCCAGCAGAAGATGATGATGAAATTGAAGATACTCATATACCAAAACTTAGCAGTTGGGTATTGCATGAGTAAGAAGGAAAAATTGAAGTGACTTATACAAACGAGGTGCAATATTCAAGGCCAATGGAAGAAATGTTGAAGACAGGGTTACTATCTATCATTGAACAACTCTGTGATTTAATACCTTCAAACAATCCAAAATCCAAGGAAGCAGTGATATTTAAGAATAGGCTGCAGCAAAGAAGAGACGAGCTAATAGCGTTATACGCAAAAATGAAATTTGATGATGAAGAATCTGAAGAAAGTGATGAACAAAGCGATGGGTACATCTCTGATGTAATCCCACCTACGGAAGACTATTAGTTTATTTTGATTTTCGTGTTATTGTAGTTTTATAAAATATTAATCTATGATAATGAATTATTAACAAAAAGATACAAAACGCCAAAAAATGACTTGGAAAAAGCTATAACGCCAAAAAATTAACTATATCACACAAAAATAATTAATTCAACGAGAAGAAATCTAAGAAAAAACAGTAAAACGCCAAATAATTAATAATTCTACATAGCGCCAAAATTATCTTGCTCGCAAAAAATAAAAAAACATGTCAAATGCGAAAATCGTGAAAGGAGAAGAATACTAAAAAGACAAAAAACCCCTCGTACCCTGATCATGCCCCGCGCCACGCGTTCGGCCAGGATGCGTTCTCACCGTTCTCACACTTTTTGCCGTTTTCTCTTGAACCCGTTTCTATATATATATATATATATATATATATATATATATATAAAATTACTAGGTTACAGAACCATAGATTGAATAAAAAAATATTAAACACTTAGTACTAAGATTTAGAAATTATATTATCATATTTTGAGATAAGTTATAATTGAAAATACGTATTAATTAGGTATTTTTAGAAAAATGAAAGTTAAAAAAAATTAAACACCTAGTAATTTATCTTAAAAATAAGACAATCATTATTTTTATTCCACTATTAATTTGCAAATTTAGTTTGCCTCCATAGATTACTATTCAATTTGTATGTTCATTCAATGGGTCACCTACATGATACTATAGATACAAATCTTAATATATCTTTTTTACTCCCACTATTTTTTTTTGGAAGGTGACTTTCTATGTACTGGACCTATTGGTCACCGGGTTCATGTCTAAGACATTCCCCCGTCAGCCCCGCACTCTCGGACGCGATGTTCGATCGGGCCCCGGCCGCCGCGCAAGCTAACTTCCGCCCGGAAACCATACTGCCCCCACACGAGAGACTCGCTGGGGTAACAGCTGGGTAAAACCGGGTTGCCCTCAGGACCGCACCATGCCTCGGTAGGAACGGTCCATCATTGGGACGTCCCCCCCCTAAAGCCACAAGTGGGAGTCGAACCGGTGACCTCCCAAAGGAGGGCCGGCCGACATAAACCCAATGGGAATTACCACTGGGCCACGGCCCACTATTAATTTGCAAATTTAGTTTGTCTCGATATACTATTCAATTTTTATGTTCACTCATTAGGTCACCTACATGATACGATAGATACAAATCTTAATATATCTTTTTTACTTGTAAGGTAGTGAAAGACATTTTTAACCATCCCAACCTTTTCGGGATACAAATCTTAATGGTATAGATTAGGGATGAGCTCGGTACCGTCCGGTACCGAAAGAACCGTTACCGAAAATCCCCAAAAGTGAGTACATGTACCGGTACCGAATATAACTGGTTCGGTACGGTTCGATATCGGTACCGGTTCGATACCGGTACGGTGCCGGTATTTGAGGGTAAAAACCGGTACCGAACCGGTACCGTAACGGACCGAACCGAAAATGCTAAAAGTCGGTACCGAATCGGTACCGAAAAAGTACCTGGTTCAGTAAATTCGGTACCGGTACCGGTACCAGGAACCATTTGCTCATCCCTAGGATAGATTGGGGTTTTTGTATTTCAGCCGGATGTATTCTTTCTTTTCGGATTATAGTTTCGGACAATGTATCCCGGATTATGCTTGCTAGCGTCTTACTAGCTTTTTGAATAAAGTTTTGTTGGCCGTTTAAAAAAAAAACACCATCCCAACCTTTTCTCTTTTTTTAAAATTACTTTATTTATAGCTCAGGGCAAACATATTTTAAATTCGATACCATAACATGGTAACATATTATAGTAGATTTAATATGTTGAACTATTCAATTTGTATGTTCATTCAATGGGTCACCTACATGATCCTACAGATACAAATCTTAATATATCTTTTTTACTCCCACTATTAATTTGCCAATTTAGTTTGTCTCGATATACTATTCAATTTTTATGTTCATTCATTAGGTCACCTACATGATACGATAGATACAAATCTTAATATATCTTTTTTACTTGTAAGGTAGTGAAAGACATTTTTAACCATCCCAACCTTTTCGGGATACAAATCTTAATGGTATAGATTAGGGATGAGCTCGGTACCGTTCGGTACCGAAAGAACCGGTACCGAAAATCCCCAAAAGTGAGTACAGGTACCGGTACCGAATATAACTGGTTCGGTACGGTTCGATATCGGTACCGGTTCGATACCGGTACAGTGCCGGTATTTAGGGTAAAAACCGGTAAATACCGGTACCGAACCGGTACCGTAACGGACCGAACCGAAAATGCTAAAAGTCGGTACCGAATCGGTACCGAAAAAGTACCCGGTTCCGTAAATTCGGTACCGGTACCAGGAAGCATTTGCTCATCCCTAGGATAGATTGGGGTTTTTGTATTTCGGCCGGATGTATTCTTTCTTTTCGGATTATAGTTTCGGACAATGTATCCCGGATTATGCTTGCTAGCGTCTTACTAGCTTTTTGAATAAAGTTTTGTTGGCCGTTAGAAAAAAAAAACTATCCCAACCTTTTCTCTTTTTTTAAAATTACTTTATTTATACCGCAGTGCAAACATATTTTAAATTCGATACAATAACATGGTAACATATTATAGTAGATTTAATATGTTGAACTATAATACTATTCAATTTGTATGTTCATTCAATGGGTATACTATTCAAATCTTAATATATCTTTTTTACTCCCACTATTAATTTGCAAATTTAGTTTGTCTCGATATACTATTCAATTTTTATGTTCATTCATTAGGTCACCTACATGATACGATAGATACAAATCTTAATATATCTTTTTTACTTGTAAGGTAGTGAAAGACATTTTTAACCATCCCAACCTTTTCGGGATACAAATCTTAATGGTATAGATTAGGGATGAGCTCGGTACCGTCCGGTACCGAAAGAATCGGTACCGAAAATCCCAAAAAGTGAGTACAGGTACCGGTACTGAATATAACTGGTTCGGTACAGTTCGATATCGGTACCGGTTCGATACCGGTACGGTGCTGGTATTTGAGGGTAAAAACCGGTACCGAACCGGTACCGTAACGGACCGAACCGAAAATGCTAAAAGTCGGTACCGAATCGGTACCGAAAAAGTACCCGGTTCAGTAAATTCGGTACCGGTACCAGGAACCATTTGCTCATCCCTAGGCTAGATTGGGGTTTTTGTATTTCGGCCGGATGTATTCTTTCTTTTCGGATTATAGTTTCGGACAATGTATCTCGGATTATGCTTGCTAGCGTCTTACTAGCTTTTTGAATAAAATTTTGTTGGCCGTTAAAAAAAAAAAAAAAAAAAAAAACCGTCCCAACCTTTTCTCTTTTTTTAAAATTACTTTATTTATACCTCAGTGCAAACATATTTTAAATTCGATACCATAACATGGTAACATATTATAGTAGATTTAATATGTTGAACTATAATGTTTTAGTTGTCGATTTATAAATTCGATAGCATAACATGGCAACATATAATTCTAGATTTAATACTAATTTACTTTAATGTGTTAAACTACAATATTTTAGTTGTTAATAAAATTTGTAAGTGAGCAATGTTTGACGTATTATTATAAAATTAATAACACATTATACAGATGAATAAAATTATGGTTTAAGTTATATTTGATATAATATGTGTATATTTGTTTTTTATATTGTTTTTTTTTTTCAGAATTACACAAATGATCCATGTAATGCCATTTACTCGGTTCAAACAATTTATCTTAAAAGGATCAGTTTCCTTCTAAGAGGAGAAAACCTCCATCAAAATAAAAATAAAAAATAGAATAAAAATAAATCATATAATTGAAATGGGTAGAATGATCACCAAATTAAAATTCATTAGAATTATGAAATTAATAATCCGATATTTTAAATTTTGAGATTTAAAACTGAGTAAAGTACAATTTCAGTTCATGAGGTTTACATCCAATCACACTTTCAGTCCTCATTTAAAAAAGAGTAAATTGCCATTTTAGTCCCTGAGTTTTGTCCAAATTTGCCATTTTGATCCAAATAGTTTTATTTTCCCCCCTGTGTCCCTGACTTTTACATTTGTTGCCATTTTGATCACTTTGCCTAACTCCATCCAAAAACCCAGTTACTCTTTTCAATTTAAACCTTTTCAGTTGCCATTTTGATCCAATTCCAAAAAATCAAAAAAATTCCAAAAAATTCAAAAAATTCTAAAAAATTCTAAAAAATCTAAAAAATTCAAAAAAAACTAAAAAATTCTAAAAAATCTAAAAAATTCTAAAAAATAATAAAAATTTTAAAAAATCATAAAAAATCTAAAAAATTCAAAAAAATATAAAAATCAAAAAAATTCTAAAAAACCATAAAAATTCTAAAAAATCCAAATAATTCTAAACGGTTCGCGTCGAAACGGTTCGGTTCGAAACGGTTCGTGTCGAAACGGTTCGGTTCGATACGGTACGGGTCGAAACGGTTCGGTTCGATACGGTACGGGTCGAAACGGTACGGTTCGAAACGGTTCGGCTCGAAACGGTTCGGGTTCGAAACGGTACGGGTCGAAACGGTTCGGGTTCGAAACGGTACGGTTCGAAACGGTTCGGGTTCGAAACGGTTCGCGTCGAAACGGTTCGGTTCGATACGGTACGGGTCGAAACGGTTCGGTTCGAAACGGTTCGCGTCGAAACGGTACGGTTCGAAACGGTTCGGCTCGAAACGGTTTGGCTCGAAACGGTTCGGGTTCGAAACGGTACGGTTCGAAACGGTTCGGGTTCGAAACGGTTCGCGTCGAAACGGTTCGGTTCGAAACGGTTCGCGTCGAAACGGTACGGTTCGAAACGGTACGGGTCGAAACGGTACGGGTCGAAACGCTTCGCGTCGAAACAGTTCGGCTCGAAACGGTTCGGGTTCGAAACGGTACGGGTCGAAACGGTTCGTGTTGAAACGGTTCGGGTTCGAAACGGTTCGCGTCGAAACGGTTCGGTTCGATACGGTACGGGTCGAAACGGTTCGGTTCGAAACGGTTCGCGTCGAAACGGTTCGGTTCGGTTCGAAACGGTACGGGTCGAAACGGTACGGGTCAAAACGCTTCGCGTCGAAACGGTTCGGGTTCGAAACGGTACGGGTCGAAACGGTTCGTGTCGAAACGGTTCGCGTCGAAACGGTTCGTTTCGATACGGTACGGGTCGAAACGGTACGGTTCGAAACGGTTCGTGTCGAAACGGTACGGTTCGATACGGTACGGGTTCGAAACGGTTCGCGTCGAAACGGTTCGGTTCGATACAGTACGGGTCGAAACGGTTCGGTTCGAAACGGTACGGGTCGAAACGGTTCGTGCCGAAACATTTAATGATTTTTGGATTTTTTAGAATTTTTTTGATTTTTTAGAATTTTTATGATTTTTAGAATTTTTTATATTTTTTTGAATTTTTTAGAATTTTTATGATTTTTTAGAAATTTTTAGATTTTTTAGAATTTTTTAGATTTTTTTGAATTTTTTAGATTTTTTAGAATTTTTTTTTATTTTTTTTTATTTTTTGGAATTTTTTTTATTTTTTTGGAATTTTTTTGATTTTTTGGAATTGGATCAAAATGGCAACTGAAAACATTTTTTAAGGAAATCCCCAAAATACCCCTGTTACAAACTGGGTTTTTTGATGGAGTTAGGCAAAGTGATCAAAATGGCAAAAAAATGTAAAAGTCAGGGACCCAAGGGGGAAAATAAAACTATTTGGATCAAAATGACAAATTTGGACAAAACTCAGGGACTAAAATGGCAATTTACTCTTTAAAAAAAATTAACACTCCGGTCCCTGTGGTTGTCAATTGTTGTTAATCAAGTCCCTCCCACTAACGACCGTTAGTTGAACGTTGGGATTTGGGTGAAAAGACCATAATGCCCTTTAAGGACCGAAAATGCAAATCGAAACATCTGGTATGACCAAGACCCCAAACATCTTTAAGCTGAAAAACCGCCCAAGCTTTCCTGTCAATTCTCTCCGATTTGGAAACTCGGGTGTTACCCCAGATATTCCGGTGACGTCCAAGAATAAACCAAATATGCTCACCTTGTTTCCAAATGCTCACGAATTAATCTTCTACATCATACTGGAAATAAAACGCGTTTTTGTCAACCTATATCTCGCTAATATTAATCAAAAACTCAATCGGATCTTGTTCTTCTTTGCCCGAATCTTGGCAATTCATTCCAGTTTTGTGTGTCGGTGCGAATCTATACTTATAGCAAACCCCCAGTCGATGTCGACGTCGACATCCAAAACCCTTATCAGCCTTAATTCACTTTCAATTGATTATCGCCGAAATTTTGCGTCCAATCAGAGACTCACTGAAATTATTCGTCACCAGCTATCTTCTAAACTCCTTCGTTTCTTCATAATCGGTAAGATTTCGTGATGCCTTTTACTCATTTCTCAATCTTAGATTTGATGATACGAAGATGGAGATGAACATGATATGAAGATGAAGATGATATGATGAAGAAAATGAAAGATGATATGATGAAGAAGATGAAGAGAACAAAATACTCCATTGATATCCATTCAATTAATTTCAAGAACCAGAAGCATAGATGCAGAACAACATCAACATAAGTACAGATCATTGTAGGTGGTGGAGGTTTGTGGTACCGGAGGTTGTTAGCGGTGGTTAGTTGCAGGTTGTAGAGGTGGTTCGGTGATAATGATATATGTTGGTGGTTGAAGGTGGTTGTTGTGTAGGTGTTTGTAGGTCCACTCGAAGGATCAAGAAACCTACTTTCTTGTTGTTAGAACACACTTACAAGTGCGGAATCCTTGTAAGAATGCAACCAAAGAAAAGTATAAAGCACACAAGTAACCAAAGATTCACTATCTTGATTAAAAGGAAGAGCACAATTACAAACACATACACATACACATAGTGTTTACAGACTCACCAAAGCTCTCTTAACCTGTTCTGCACAACATAAGCTGTTATATATAGACCCTCAGCCCAGTAACATCACGAAGAATGTTACCGAAGAATCAAAGCCCACGAAGAACTAGGTTCTTCGTGAAACATCTCTACGAAGAACCATATTATGCACGAAGAATGTTCTTCGTGATGTTCGTATCCCATGAAGAATGGGTTCTTCGTGGGAGGCTGCAAACAGCAAACATAAGACAGACAGTTATGCAGAAGCAGTTAAAAGATAAGCCAAACACATGCAGACTTGCATACATGCAACTGCATTACAAACCATTACATACCAAACTATGAACATGTCGTACCAAGTCAGGATATGAGGATATATTGACTTGGTCGACTCGACCAAAAACGTACAGACTCGATAAACCAAAAGATCATATATTACATTACATTACAAGCGTAATAAGAACAAGCGACAGACACAAAATACTGCACCAACAAACTCCCCCTTGGCTGTTGCTTGGTCTTTGGTCTTCGGTTTCAGTGATCTGCTTCCGACCACGAACTTCCAGCATGAATCCCACGATAGTAACAAAAACAAGCGACGCGTTGAAAACGTAAAGGCTGACTTGCGTCCTTGTCTTCATAAAATATGTCGTGACGAAATAATCTGTCGATATCAGCAGTCAACATGTTGATTATCCACATCGGATCGAGAATACATATGTTTTCCTTATCATTGCTGAAGACGATAATTGCTTCATACGTATCAGAATCGTAACACCAAAGAGCCATGTTCGCGAGAATGTCTTGTTCCATCAGCATTAGCGGGATCTTATCCAAAACCTTCACCGGCTTGTACACGAGCCTGTACCGAGCCGTGTTGGTTGCTGGATCCAATGTGAATTTGATCTGCTCATACATAGGGAAATGTGGCTTGTACAATTCATCTTTCCAACCCTTTCTTCGTTCAATCCTCAACTTTTGAGCAAACAACTTAGCACCTTCAAAGTTTGATCGATTAATGAGCTCCAGTCTTGCTAACACTGCTACATCGTAAAACGGTAAGGTAAGAATACTCAGAAGCGACTTGAAATACTGAAGTCCATATTCTCGCTTCACAACAACGCAATGAATCTCTTTAACGAACGTCCAGCTGAGTATTCTTCCCTGAGGATGACCCTTTTCGTACTTCATGTAACCAACTTATACGACAGGAGGGACTGGTTTTGCAGTCTTTGAAAGGAAGTTCTTTCTCCATTCTTCAAATGAATCAGCTGGAACATCAGATGAATCTCGATTCTTCAATCTTTCATCGATCTCATCCATGTTATCTTTCAGCCAGTCTTCATCAAATGGATTGAACTCAGTACCATATTCTCTTACGTATTTCGACTTCTCGGTATCACCTTCGAACACTATTTCATCAAGACCATCCAAGTTTGTTGCTTCGGGTTCACTTGGAGTGTCGTCAATTGTAGCATCATCGACTACTTTCATATCAGTTGTTGGGATTGAACCCTATCAAAGGAACAGATAATTAAAGCCAAAACTGGGTCAGGACAGTTGATCCAGAATAAGCAGATGTTATGTTACAAGTCTCTCCCTTTGAAAGTGGTTTCAACATCTGCTGACCTCCTATCTACTGATCGTTACAACTGCTGGCCTATAACCACTGATCAAGTCAAAGACTAAAGCCTTGCTGTTCAATCTACTGCTTTGGGTCAAGCACTGCTGGTAGTTATCAAGTACTGCTGAAGTCACAACAGTGGAAGGACCAGCAGTAGTTTAGTTATGAAATGTATTGTATAGCAGTTGTTAGCTTAAGCAGTGTTTGTATAGATCAGTTGTTAGAAGTTGTTAGGAGGTTAGATGTCACTTTCATGGTGACGTCAGTATTGATGCCTCAGTGGTTTGTCTGTGCCTATAAATAGAACAGTACCATGCACTGTTCTATTAGCTCTTCACAAAATCTTCTTCCTGCACGAACAAACACTGTGAGCTCAGGCTGAGGGGGAGTTTGTATTCATACATGCATTGTAATCGTTATTGAAATAAATTCAATCTTTCGGTTCTTTGTTGAAAATATTTGATTAAAGCAATTCTCCTGTTTGATTGTGTGCAAAGTTTGTTTCCATCTTAAATTCCGCTGCACTACTCATCCATCTTCATCTTATTTCAAACGTAAAACACAATCAAAACCAAACTCAGATCCTAACAATTGGTATCAGAGCTGGGATAGTCAAATTTGATTTAAAAATCATTTTGACATAAATAGTTCAGCTCATAATCGTTGATATCGATAGTTTGTTCGTTTTGTTGAAAAACAGAGCAAGGTTTAATCACCATCAAAGTTGATTAATCCGTGCCTGTAAAACAACCAGGATGACGTCACAATCACAAGATGATAAGAATAACATTGGCTCTCTTTTCAAACCACCCATGCTTAAACGTAATGAATACAACATCTGGCAGAGAAGGATGGGTCACATCCTTGCTCAACAGAACACTGGATGTTGGAGGTCTGTTGTTTTTGGTCCCCATGTTCCTATGGTGCCAAGTGCTGATGATGCAAAGAAGTTCGTACCTAAACCATCTGAAAACTATACTGAAACTGATTTTCAAAAGTTCGAACTTGATGCCAAAGCATTTAGCATCATAGCATCTGCATTACCCAATGAGATCTATGCTGGACTGTTACATTGTAACAGTGCCAAAGAGCTATGGGATGCACTAAAGGAACAATTTGGGGGAACATAAGAAGTTATTGAAAACAATAGGGAAATTCTGAATCAGCAGTATGAAACATTTTGTCACATCAAGGGTGAATCATTGACTCAGCAGTTTGAACGATTCAGTTGTCTCATTAGTGAACTAAGGCTTGTTAAAGTAACATTTCCAAATTCAACTCAAAATAGCAGGTTCCTTAGATCACTACCAGAAAAATGGGATACCATTGCATTTGTTACTAGAAACTCTGCTGAGTTCAAAGATCTGACCCTGACCCAACTTCATGGTAGACTCCTGACCTATGAAAGGGAGTTAAACCAGAAAAAGAAGTTGCAAGAGTCTGGCAAAGTTGCTGATGATTATTCATTTGGCAGCACAGCTTTTCTTGGTCAGGAAGAATCTGGTAGCTGTAGTAAGGATCAGGGTTATGATCACTTTATTGATATAACTGCTGGTGGAAATTTCAACAACCCTGATTCTCACTCTGCAAATTATGCTTTTACTGCAAAATGTGAAAACCAGATGTCAGATAACTTGTGTTTTGAACTCAATGATTTGCAACACTTTGATCCCACTGACTTAGAAGAAATGGACATTTTGCATCAATTGGCTTTGCTTAGTGTAAGAACAAGCAAATTCTATAAAAGAACGGGGAGAAAATTCCCAGGGTTACATGGGAATTTGAGGGTGGGGTTGGATAAATCAAAAATCAAGTGTTATAAGTGCAATAGACTAGGTCATTTTGCTAGGGAGTGTAGGAGTCAAACCACTGGTCCTATTATAGCTCATCCCAGCTCAAACCCTAGACCACAACATCAAAACACTGTGCACTATACCCAATATACCCCTGCTGCCCATGTTAACACTGCTCACTATGCTGCAACCCCTGTGCCTGTGGATTATGTTCAAACCACTGTTCCACAAATTCAGTATGTTCAAACCCCTGTCCCTCAGGCACAAGTGCAACCTGTTGCACCTCAACCAGCTGCTCCAACAGTAACACAACCAGATCAGCAAAGCTTTTTCACTCAAGGCTTTGTTGACTTGAGCAGTATGCCTGATGAACTTAGTGATGAAAATTTTGCACTCAATGCTTTTAATGATCCTACTAATGATGAATTTTGTTTGATGGCATTAGAGTCTATACCAGAAGGGGTAGAAACTGAAGGTGAACAGCTAAGTGCTGAAACAGTGGATGAAGTGACTGAAGCAGTGGTTACTGCAGTTGCTGGTGAACTACTGCTGGGAGAAAATTCAGAAACCCTGATTGAACCACTGGTTGATCTTTGGTCCAAAGAAGACAAGGAAGAAAAAGAAGAGGAGAAAGAGGGTGAGAAAGAAGAAAGAGTTGATGAAGAAAATAATCATCAATGTGATTGTGCCATGATGGCTGCTGCTAAGGTAACACCTCAAGTTCATGAAAAACTGTGTTCAGACAAATGCATTATTGCCTTTGCTAACATCAAAGAGGTAAATGAAAACCTTAGGGATAAAGTCTTAACTGATGAAGTCAAATTTGAAAAGTTATTAAAAGAACTTAGAAACAAATTGGCTGAAAAAGACAAAGAAATCAGCAGTCTCAAAGAAGAGCAAAGCATAACCAAGACTCAACTCCAAACTATGGTAGAAAAATACCAAGTTTGCAAAAAGGAGTTGGAGTCCACCCAGATCACTTGTGAAAGATGGGTGGAATCTTGTAAAGGGTATGAGGTTATGCTTGAGAAACAGCTTGAAAGCAATGTCAAGTTTGGTGTAGGATATAGAAAATATAATGATCTTGTAAACACTGCTGGAAAACAAGCTGGTTCATCTAAAATTAAACCAACCAACAAGAATGGCCAAGAGGTTAAAATAACCGACAAACCTGGTAACAAAATCACTTTGGAAAGATCTGTGGGGTCCTCAACTTTTGAGGAAATTGAGAAATACCAATTTAAACCCACATGGTCTAATGAGTGTGACATTCTTGAAAATTTCAAGCCTATGGACTTTACAAACACTGATGGTGTCACAGCTCCAAAAGCAAAAGTTATCCCTCTCAAGGACATCCCAACAGAGGTTAAAAACTCTGTTGCAAAGGAGTCTGAAAAGAGAAAGAAGAGAGAAAAGATCAAAAACCTGTTTTGTGAATTTTGTCAAAAAAGGAATCATCTAACAAAAGACTGTTTCCATTTAAAAGCATATGATTTAAACAAAACAAGTATCATTGTACCTGCTGAAAGCTGCACCATCTGTGGTAAACCAAACCACAAAACTCAAGAATGTGTGTATCTTAAAAACTTTGATGTTAAAAAGAATGAGTACACTGCTAAAACATCCTTGAGTCCATCAACATCATCTGTCAAATTCACCAAGAATCAACCACTGTTTGTGCCAGTCCAAACAGCTGTTACAAAACAGCTGAATCAAACATCTGTCCAAAGAGATGTTCAAGTGACTGATGCACCCCCTGCCAACCAATTCAAAAGAGGCAAGGGACAATCATCTTACCAAAGGATTCCACACGTTTATGAGACCTACAAAAGGCCCCCTAAACTATGAGTGAACAGGCATCCTTTTGGTTATCAGCAGGTGATTGGTCAAAACCCACAACAGTGGTTAGAGAAATACAGTCCTAAAACTGTCCAAACCCCTGACCTAACCACTGCCCATGCATCTGAACTCATCCCAGACACTGTTGAGACCCCATCCAAAGCCTTATTGGCTTTGGAGACCCTAATGAACTAATCCTTTTACTTCATGTGCAACGAGCTTCTGCATGCTTAGATAGTCTTTGGTATGTAGATAGTGGAGGCTCCAGGCACATGACAGGATGTAAAGCCCTTCTCAAAGATTTCAAAATCCATGGAGGGGTTGATATATCCTTTGGTAATAATAGTAAAGGGAAAGTTCTGGGGTCTGGTACAGTACAGTCTGGTAATGTAAAATTTGAAAATGTCAATCTGATAGACAATCTAAAATTCAACCTCCTGAGTGTTTCACAAATGAGTGACAAGGGGTATGGGTCATTCTTCACAAAGGAGTGTTGTAGGATTGTTGGACCAGAAATGGTTGAAAAGATTGAAGCAATAATAAAAACTGGAAAAACAAAACTTGTTGCTCAAAGAAGTGGCAATGTTTATGTTGTTGATATGTCAAAAAAAGTGTCCCAGAACTGATGCCTGTCTGTTCTCAGCTGCCTCTAACAAAGAGACAGAACTTTGGCACAAAAGATTGGGGCACACAAATCTCAAGACAACCACTGAAATTTCAAAAAATGGCCTAGTAAGAGGCTTACCACACAATTTGTTTTCATGTCCTGAGCATTGTGTTTCCTGTTTAAAAGGAAAACAGCATAAAAGCTCCTTTAAGTCCATTGAAGAGTCCAAAACAACCCAGTGTTTGCAAATGCTGCACATGGATTTGTTTGGCCCAGTTCAAGTCATGAGTCTCAAGAAGAAGAGATATTGTTTGGTTATTGTTGATGACTTCTCTAGGTTTACATGGACTTTCTTTTTACACTCTAAAGATGAGACTGCATGCATTTTGCAAGACTTTGTGACACAGGTTGAAAAGCAATTTGACCTTCCAGTAAAAGTCTTCAGGAGTGACAATGGCATAGAATTAAAAAATAAGGAGTTGGATGCCTTCTGTGTGAAGAAAGGGATTGTAAGGCAGTACATCATCCCTAGAACACCAGAGCAAAATGGGGTAGTTGAAAGAAAGAATAGGACACTGATTGAAGCTGCTAGGACCATGCTGGCTGATTCAGGTTTACCTCTAATTTTCTGGGCAGAGGCAGTGAACACTGCTTTCTATGTCCAAAACAGAGTTTTAATAAACCCCAGGCACAAAAAGATTGCTTATGAAATTCTGTATAAAATCAAACCACTGATCTCATATTTTAAAGTTTTTGGCTGCCCATGCTTTATTTTGAATTTGAAAGATTCCATCTCAAAATTTGCAGCCAAAGTAGACAGTGGTTATCTTTTAGGATACTCTACCACTGCTAAGGCCTACAAAGTGTTTAACACACGGACTAAAACAGTGGAAGGGACTTTTAATGTGAAGTTCAATGAACTTTCATCAATGAAAATCCCAGCAAACCCTGCTGAATTGTTTGATCTTGATAAATTTACTTTTGAAAACACTGCTGTCAAGACTAACAGTGCAGGTCCATCAGAGGATTCATCACCATATTATGGGTATGAGATCATCATTCCTCAACAAAAGTCTGCCACAATGGGAAAAGCATCAGTTGTACAAAACAGCTGTCAAAGCTCAACCACTGCTACCTCAACAGTTGTTGACCAAAGTAGCCCATCAACCACTGTTTCCACATCATCAAACACTGCTGACAAAAGTCCCCACACAGTGGATAAAAGTCAGCATGTGTCCACACCATTACCTCCTATTCCACCACCTTTTGAAGCCACTGCTGGATCATCAAAGTCACCAGCAGTGGTTAGCTCAGATGATACACATCTGTAGCCTTCACCAACAAATGCCATCATACCATACCAAGGAGATTTAATCTTCTTAATATCTCATCCACCTGACCAAATCATTGGCAACATCAATGAAGGGGTGCTCACAAGAAGCCAAACCCAAAACATTTGTCTTTTTGCTGGTTTTCTATCACTCCATCAGCCAGTCAAGTACCAAGAGGCACTGAAAGACAACAGCTGGGTAGAAGCCATGCAAGAAGAGCTCCAACAATTTAAAAGACAACAAGTATGGTAGCTTGTACCACTGCCAAAAGATGTAAGTCCCATCGGCACAAAGTGGGTCTTCAAAAACAAAACTGATGAAAGGGGCATTGCTGTCAAGAATAAAGCCAGGATTGTGGTTCAAGGTTACATACAGGAAGAGGGGATTGATTATGATGAAACATTCGCCCCTATAGCAAGATTGGAAGCTATAAGACTGTTCCTGGCCTTTGCTATCAACCACAACATGAAGGTGTTCCAAATGGATATCAAAAGTGCTTTCCTCTATGGTACAATTCAAGAAGAGGTGTATGTTTGTCAACCTCCAGGTTTTGAGGATCCATTTTATCCCGATCATGTCTACAAGCTAAACAAAGCTTTGTATGGCTTGAAGCAAGCACCTAGGGCATGCTTTCAGGCTTTTCAGACAGTGACTATGCCGGATGTAACACCACAAGGAAGTCCACTTCAGGAGGGTGCCAGTTTCTAGGCAACTGCTTGGTTTCATGGCAAAGCAAAAAGCAAGCAGCTGTTTCAACATCCACTGCTGAAGCTGAATACATTGCTGCTGCAAGCTGTACAGCCCAACTCCTGTGGCTTCAAAATCAGTTGTTGGATTTTGGTATTACTGCCTTAAAGACACCACTCATGTTGGATAGCCAGGCAGCAGAAAATATCATCAAAAATCCAGTTTCCCATTCAACCACCAAGCACATCGACATCAGACATCACTTTGTGAGGGATTGATATGAAAAAGGTTTGATTTCTCTACATCATGTTCCAACTAAAGACCAGCTGGCAGATGTGCTCACAAAAGCTTTAGATACATCTACCTTTGAAAGCTTGGTCTCTAGGATTGGCATGCTAAACATGCAATAACAAGCAAAATCTTGTTTTTCTATGAATAAAAGCATTAAAATGTTTTCAGAAAATCAAAAATCCATCCTTAAAAATAGCTAAAAATGAAATTTTCATTAAATCCTTAAAACTCTGCCATAACCACTGATTGGTGCAAACATCTGTTTGTTACTTACTATCCACTGCTGAAAGTCAACCTCTGTTTCTTCATTTTCCTTGGTAAACACTGTTGTCAAACTTCAGTGCTTTAAAACCACTGACACAAGCTATCCACTGATAGTAAAAGTCATCCACTGTTTTAATTTCATTTGTGAACCACTAGTATTGCTCCATCAGTGGTTTCTCAAACAACAGTCCTCCATTATTTCATCCCTTCATCAGAGGTTGACACGTGGTCAGTACTTATCCGTCAGATCTTTGTAACCGCTGCCACGTCAGCATTCACTTTTTCATCATATAAAACCCTGCCCTAAACCCCCAAACAGGGTTTTCACTGTCGAATCGAATTCAAAGTTCTTTTCTCAAAACAGTTTTCCACAAGAATTCTCCCACAATCTTCATCATCCTCACTTCATTTCTCTCATTCTCTGTTTCAATCATGGTGAAAAAGGCAAGCAAATCCAAAACAAAGGAGCCTACTGAGATTGAAATTCCATACAAATGGTCTCACAATTACTTGGGTATTCTTGAAAAACCCAGTGACACAAAGACCTTCGATTCCATCATAGACATATTATCCACCACAAAGTACAAAACTTTGCTCACTTACAATGCAACCGTATACCTTGCTACTCAACGAGAATTTTGAAAAAATGCTACACTTGAGAAGGTGGACAAAAAGGTTGTTGCCATCAATTCCACAATAAAAGGTGTAAAAATCTCAATCACACCTCAAGCCATGTCTGAAGTATTTGAGCTCAATGATCTGGAAGGTAAAAATTCTTTTCCAAAAACAGAGTACCAAGGAGATTTCATTAAACGAGGGTATGGAGAAGAAATAAAAATAGATACTTTACAAAAGGGCAGTTTTCCATCTGCTACAAGGTTTTTATTTCATACCCTCCTTATGTGTGTTTCTAACAAAACCACTGCTTTCAATGAAATCCCGTTGAAGATACAATACCTGGGTTATGCTATACTTAAAGGTGAAAATTTTAATTATTCCCAGGTAATCTTCGATAATTTGGTCAAAAATGTTGAGAAAAAGGCTTTTCTATTATTTCCAAGATTTTTGAGTTACTATTTTAATCAAAAAATTTCAAAAGAGGATGCCCATGTACTTGTACAGGGTCCTCCTTTTCAAATAAACAGCTTAACTGCTGAAACATTCACAAGAATGTTAAAACCTACAAAACCACAAGCAGAGGTGCATGAGCAGAATTTAGCAGCTACCACTGCTCCTCAGGTATCTGCTGCTGAGCCCACTGCTCCAGGTGATCAAGGCAGCATAACCACTGTTTTGAAACCCACACCTGCCCTTACCAAAAAGACCAAAAAGAAAACATCCAAAAAGCCCCCCAAACCCATCAAAAAGGCAACTCTGGAAGATGAGATCCCAGAGCAACTGCCAGTGACAACACAAAAGTCACCAATAACCACTGCTGCTACTTGCTCACAGCAGTTGGTAGAAAGATCTCCACCTTTACCTAAAACTCCTCCTGCATCCTCACAAAAGGATCAGGTTGTAAGCACAGGGACCCCACATTATGAAGCTCTGGGTCCAATTGGATCCATCTTCCTCAGTCCTGATCCCAAGGACATATCTCTTTCTACACCAATACCTTCACCCCTCATCTTACCACAATCCATGCTACCTTTGTTGCATGCAGTTGATATAGCTCAAACACAAACCAGTTCCTCTCAACCACCTATCAATGAGAGTACACTCCTACAAGTGACTGGGTCTGATGCTCATACCTCTACTATCCCAGCAACAATTGAGGAGGTTACACTGCTGGAGTTACAAGTAACTCCTGTCAGTAGTTCAAGTGGAGCAGTAACTACTAGTGTTGGACCCACTGGTCTACATTGGGTCTGTTGTTCTATCAATAAGACTCCCTTGAAGGCAATTTCTTCAGAGACAACTAGGGCAACCACTGGTGAGTTTTCTTTAACCACTGGTGAGCTGTTCAAAGTGTCCACAAATAAGGAAAGAAGTCCCCAGTACCAAGAACAAGGGGCATCAATGGATGACTTTTGGGATACATTCCCTAAGTCTACCATTGATACAACCACTGCTGGTGGGAAATCAGATGATCCCATTCATTTGGGTGATGGTTTAAAATATAAAGAATTGACGAAGATAGTGGACATAATTGAATCATCTGTTGCAGACATCAAAACAATGCTGCAGCAGGTGTTAAATTCTCAAAAGTCTACATCCACTGCTGCACCACCCCCAACAGCTGCTCCATTATCTAATGAGCTGTGGAGCTTATTTCAACCTTTCCTCCAACATCAAAGAGAATTAGCTTATCAGCAACATGAGATCCAAATTCAAAAGATCAGAACTCTCACTGAAGCAAGGTTTAAAGATACTCAAGCTGACATCAAGGCTTTCAAAGCCCACATTCTGAAAACCACTGGCACTGCTCCTCCCACGGTTCTCTTCTTTGATAACCCTCCTGCAGATAATGCAAAAAAGGGGGAGAAAATCAAATAGTGGATAAAGAAGGGAATTGAAGATGGTATTCATCTTGAACCAGAAAAAGGAAAACATGACTAAAAACATTCCCTTGCCAGATGGTAGTAAAAAGATTGATGTTACTGAAAATGCACTAGCTGAAGCAAAAGCAAGTGTAAAAAGGGATAGAGAGGCTAAGGATAAAGCCAGGTGGGAACAGGAGAAGAGAGCTTTCATGAAGCTAAATGCACAAGGTCCTTCTAAACCTATGGATGATAAAAATCCCAAGGAAGAAAAGAAGAAGCCCACTAGACAAGTGAGGCAACCTCAAAAGCATGCTTCCAAACCACCTACTAAAGGCTCCAAACCTCAAACTACCACTTCAACACACACCACTTCAACACACACCACAACCACTGCCTTACCACCACTACCAAAAATCACTCCACCAATAAAACCACCAAAAACAACCTCACCATCATCACCTCCTGCTAAAAAGCAGAAGACACCAGATGTTACAACATCTGGCGTAATGGCAACAGTGGTTGAAACACCAGTTGTTTCAACAACTGTTAGTCAGCCACCATCCACCACTCAAAATACCACCACTGATCCACCCAAGACATCATTAGCCTCTCCTTCAATAAAAAGGAGAAGGATTTTCATACCTGATGATGATTCTCCATCACCACCACCAACATCTTCACAATCACTTGCACTTATTCCAAACCCTGTTCCTCTCTCATCAGTTCCAGTACAACAACCAATCCCTGCCATTACTCCTGCATGTGTCCAATTTCCTATAGAACTTGAAGCAGTTAGAGAAGAGATCAAATCCTTCTATTATAAGGATGAGCCTGCTAAAAGGAAGTTGCCATCAGTTGATGGATATCCAAAGCCAAACAACATTGAAGAATATTTGAAAGTTAAGGCTAAACAGGCAGAGGATATTTCCAAAAGAAACTCTCAAGGAAAAACTGACAAAGAAATTCAAAGGCATTATCAGTTTCTATTTACTCAAGTCAGATCCTTAGAGCAATTTGCAAAAAATGTTTGTCAACAAATCTCAGAAAGAGCAGATGAAAGCTTGAGAAAAGACTACATTGAAAGCATCATGGCAACCAAGAAGTACAAGGGAGAAAATCATATGTACAAGGAGTGGACCATTCTGAGCTTGAACAAGAAGCAATCAGGATTCAAGAAATGATAAAGAATAAGGTCAAACACACTCCTCCAAATTGGTCAAAGTACAAAAAGAATGTGCCTAAGAAGTCATTAGAGCTGAAGAGAATGAAAGATGAGTTAGTTGCTGCTGACTATGGGTCCAAAAATCAAGTGGCAAAATGGAAAGAAGACATAGTCAGGTCCACCTACAAAAGGTTAGAGGAATTAAGGAAGAAAGATCCTAAAGTTCCACAAAAACCTGACTACCCTGAAGCAGAGGTTTCAAAAAGACCATCAAAGCTGCAAATCAGGAGACCCACTGCTCCAACTGGTGCTGCCATCTACAAAAGAAGACAACAAGAACAGTTGGTTGCTGAAACAGTGGAAGAATTAAGGGCATGAGATGAGCTTGTAAAATAAGGTATTAAAAAGATGATAGCTGAAACTCTTGGCCTGAATCAACCTGCAAGTACTGCTCAAACAATCATCACAAGGCCTGCATCACCAAACACCTCATCCAATAAAAATCTCCCAAGAAACCCACTAGGCTCAAAAGTACTAAAGTGGGAAACTGACAAACAGACCCATGTACTGACTGTGTTCAGGTCTAGTGGAGAAGTGAAGAAAATAACAAGGGAACAAGCACTTGGCCTAAGTCTTGAAGATATGTAGGATCTCCTTGATCTTCCACTTAGTAGGGATGAAGATGACACAGATGCCCTAGACTTTGAGTTACAACTTAAAGGTCAGATAAGGGAACTGTTGATGAGGCAATAAAGTTCCACAATAATGAAGGGTTTTGGCATTATCTGTTCCAGGGGAGATTGTTGGGATTGAACCCTATCAAAGGAACAGATAATTAAAGCCAAAACTGGGTCAGGACAGTGGATCCAGAATAAGCAGATGTTATGTTACAAGTCTCTCCCTTTGAAAGTGGTTTCAACATCTGCTGACCTCCTATCTACTGATCGTTACAACTGCTGGCCTATAACCGCTGATCAAGTCAATGACTAAAGCCCTGTTGTTCAATCTACTACTTTGGGTCAAGCACTGCTGGTAGTTATCAAGTACTGCTGAAGTTACAATAGTGGAAGGACCAGCAGTAGTTTAGTTATGAAATGTATTGTATAGCAGTTGTTATCTTAAGCAGTGTTTGTATAGATCAGTTGTTAGAAGTTGTTAGGAGGTTAGATGCCAATTTCATGGTGACGTCAGCATTGATGCCTCAGTGGTTTGTTCGTACCTATAAATAGAACAGTACCATGCACTGTTCTATTAGCTCTTCACAAAATCTTCTTCCTGCATGAACAAACACTGTGAGCTCAGGCTGAGGGGGAGTTTGTATTCATACATGCATTGTAATCGTTATTGAAATAAATTCAATCTTTCGGTTCTTTGTTGAAAATGTTTGATTAAAGCAATTCTCTTGTTTGATTGTGTGCAAAGTTTGTTTCCATCTTAAATTCCGCTGCACTACTCATCCATCTTCATCTTATTTCAAACGTAAAACACAATCAAAACCAAACTCAGATCCTAACATCAGTTAACCTCAAACTCTGTTCATCTGTCATCTCGGAAATGAACTTTCCGTCCTCTAAGTCTTCTCGACTAATAGTAGGGTATGCTTGCAAGGTAATATCAGCTGAGCTTGACGCTACATTCTCACCAGCTGTAGAACTTTCAGGAGGACACACTTGCAAAGCAATATCACTTTCCAGCTGTTCTAGATCATCCTTTGAACCACCGAAGTGCCTTGAGTTGTCTCAATCTGCTGAGGCTGATAAACAATAATCTGAGTCGAAGCAGATGCCCCTTGTGGCTCAGAAGAGGCTAACGCATCAGGATTACCTTGGTCTTCGCTATCATGATCACTCTTTCGCTGAATCTCTTATTCTTTGCATCGATCAGACCATAAAATGTTCACCCATTTTCTGCTTATCTCGAAGGCAGTCTTAATAGACTTGAAACTATCCACCAGTGTGGTGTTCCTGCTATCATACCATTCTTTCATGAAATCATGCCTTTCAGCCAGACGATTTGCAGGTTGTTTCATGGCTATACTTTGTTCCTTCACTCTATTCAGCTCAATACCGCGAGCATTGTCAGCCGCCCGCGTCTGTAACAACTGCCTTGCCCGTTCATCATCGGCAGCTTTCAAGCACTCATTCTCAGTTCAGAGTTGTATGATTTTAGCCTGTTGTTTGCTCACAGTTTCTTTTAACTTGTTAATCTCCAATTGTTGAGCAATCACCGTGTTTCGAGTGGAACTCATAAACTCCGAATGCCTATTGATGTGACCTGCAACAGCTTGTAATTGTGAAAACAAAAATTCTACCTTTTCATCCGGTTCCATTTCTGAGAATAATCTGCCACGACGTTCCGAGCTTTGCTGATGCATTGTGGATCGTTTTTGATGACTAGAGGAAGTTCCATGTTGTTGTTCAGCTGGTGGGGTCACAACAGGAGTCTCAGTTGCACTTGTAGCCGTTGAAGGTGGTTCAGTTGTAGCCAAAGGTGAGGTCATTATAGCTGTAGTTTCCTCCGCAGTGAAGGCAAACTCAGGATTGACCGCTGCTTCATGAACAGGTTCTGCAACAGTTTCCTATTGTGAAGTGGCAGGCTCTGATGAAGATGTACCAATAGTCTTCTTCATCTTCTTCTTTCTACGTATAACAGACTGCTTCTTTTTCCGATGCTCTGCCTCTGTGTCAGAAGGCACGTAATCTTCATCCTGATCAGTACGAATCCTTCGCACTTGTCGAATGCCACGCTCATCTATGTAGTGTTCATAACCTAGTTCAGGCGGATTATCGTCTGAATCAGAATCAACATTATCACCACCACGAGCACTCGTTCCACTTGCACCAACATTTCCGCCATCACCACCTTCGTCATCACCTCCATTACCATCATCTTCATCATCAGTATCACCGAATATATCTAACTTGTTTCGTCCAAACTTATCTTCCATCATCTTCTTTAACATTGGCTCTTCATCGTCAGATTGACTTTCGTTATGACGCCATTTATCATTTGCCGGTGCCACATAATTCTTATCCCCCAGTGTGCCAAACATCTTCCGAGGTGTAAGTTTCTGGGTAACGTTTAGCAGCTACACCTTTGAAAATCTTCAATGAATGCTCTATCATCACATCAAGCTTTAGAACATCATTTTCCTCCTTTGGAAGATTAGGATGTTGCACGTTCATAATCATTTGAAGGAATCTTGGATACATCCAAAACTTGTGACCACTAGCTCCTGTTCTTCTCAGATTCTCCTTCAGGTTCGAGAATAGATACTTTGAAATGCTGAACGGTTTGTTCAATACCAAGGCGACCATCAAGCCAATCAAGTCATTACTCGCTATGTCGTAACCGCTTCGTCGATTGCTCAAAAACTGAATGAGGACATGTAACAGAAACTTGTAACGCATCGGCAACTTTGTTTTGTTGATATATCCTCCGAAGATATCATCAATACATTTCATACGTAGCAAACAACCATGCTGGCACATGATCGGAATAGAATATGGAGTTTCTGGATTGTCATTAAGTTGCTGAACGGTGTTGAGCATATCAGCAGACACGTCCACATTCAGGTGATTGACCTTCCCGGTATAACTTCCTTTCCGTTAACCTCTACAACATCCGCCGAATTCCAGAATTCTTTAATTAGCGTCTTGTATAGCGGTGTTTGATGAGTAATAGCCTCGTTTATCCTTGACTCGCATAACAACCTTGTAATTTCATTGAAATCAGTTATCTTTCCTTCTGGATCTAGGTACGCGACCATATTGTGGCGAGGTTCAGACATTATCTGTTCCTAGGTTTTATCAGTCTTTTTCATAGCAGGCTTCCGTTTCTGTTCCTTAGGAGCCATTCTACACATGAAAATGTCCACAATAAGATAGATAAACAAGCACACTTGATACTAAACTTGAACATGTGAACAGTGAACAGTGAACATAACACATTGAGAAAAACCAAAATTTTTCTAAGTGTTTAACCCACGAAGAATGTATTTTTCACTGAGAGACTACTGGACGAAGAACCTCCCTTGGACGAAGAACCTATCTTAACAAAGAATCAGGTTCTTCGTGACTATGACCCACGAAGAACCTAAGTTAGCAATTAAACCTATTCTTCATTGACCATGATGGTTCTTCGTCAACAATCAACGAAGAATGGTTCTTCGTCAACAATCAACGAAGAATGGTTCTTCGTCTGATTTCAATGAAAAATGGTTCTTCGTCTTTTAGGGTTCTTCGTCCACAATGAAAAGGGGTTTTTCGTCTGTTTCTAGTTCTTCGTCCCCAATCATTTTAACTCTTCAAGATTTTAATTCAGGTGTTTACTCAAACTAACAAGAACCATTAACAACAACTGACAGAAGAATCCAAACAAACCCAATTTATTAACAACATCCCCAATTACTGACCAACTAATGAATGATGTTTCAAAAGAGTACAAACCGACATTAACAGCAAACCCAGGTATTCAAAATCATTTTGAAGAACCCCCATACATAGTTAAAACCCTTCAAGAAACCCAAAATATCAACATTTTAATCTACTTCACAGATACAATAAAGATCCAGTTTCACAAGGATTTTATCTTTAATATAACAGTTACAAAACTTTGATTTCTTAGGTTCTTCACTACAACAAACCACAACATTAGCAGCAATTACTGTTGATTCGAAACCTAGGGTTTTGACTCATTGAATGATCGATCAGACTGATTCAATGTAGTTTAACACTTGATTACATATAAGGTATATTTCCACATTTGATATACCTTAGTGAAATACAAGTATCACCAAAGTTATTTGCCTGGGTTTTTCGAAGAAGAAGATGAACATGGTTTGCAGAGAGAGAAAGTGAAAAAGTGATTTTGAATTGTGATAAGGGTAACTAACATAGACTGCCTTTTTATACCCTGACCCCCACGAAGGACCTACCTTCACGAAGAACCTCAAATGGGCCCACGAAGAACCTTGATGGGCTAAAACAGTGCAGCCAGTTAACTTGATCCACAAAGAACCTAAGGTTTTTCGTGAAGATCCAAAACAGCGAAGAATATCCACGAAGAATGGTTCTTCGTTGACCAAATGGTTCTTCGTTGACCAACAAGCATAAAAGTCACCAACTTAGAAGACATATGAACGGATTAAACAAACTTAGTTTTATGATTACCAATTTTGCAAAAAGGATTTTTATGAAGTTGTGATATTAAAGATAAGTTGGTTTTGGGCTTTTTCCAGGTGAAAACATTCGAGCGTCAACTTCGGCTAATCAAAAACAAAATTATAAAATAAATAAAAATTAAAATTAAAAACCCTAAATACAAAATGGTAAACTAAAACAACATTAACAACATTAACTACCTATACACTATGTTACCAAGCTTTTTCGAGTTTCAAGCTAAGAGAATCATACCTTGATTTTCAGATGCATGTAGGGCACATGAGCAAGTCCGTGAACAGGTTAGGACCATCGTACCGACAAAGAGACGAACTTGACTCCCGGATAAACTGTGATATTTTATCACTTATTCATTTGGACATGTGATTGTTTATCACTTATTGAGGTCGTATGCAATATTTACATGCATGTATGGTATCATGGAAGATCTTGACTTGCGTCCCCTTTTTTTTTGGTAAAAGATTCAACCATGATACCCAGATGATAAAACAACATAAAGACCGCATATCTCAGAACCTCGGCATACTATTAAACGAAATTTCGGTACCAAGACCATATGCCAGTGAATGGTTCCCACCTGGTTTGCAGTTCGTTATGTTTATATCAACCTGCACATTTTAATCTGATTGTGAGCCTACCGATACAACATTAGTAGAGCTATTTATCGTTTTTCATTTTGCATTTTTGACCGTATTTGATAGACCACTGGTGTATCATCATCTTCTCTTATCTTTCCAAGAAACTCATTTTTGGTTTTTGAGATTTTTTAATGTTTTTGTATTTTTTGAAAATTTTAATGTTTTTGGATTTTTCTGAATTTCTCCCCCTTAAATGCAGAAATTAAATAACTAAAAGACATATTTTTGGATTTTTGCAATTTTCTAATGTTTTTGTATTTTTCATTTTTCAAAAAGTAAAGACGAAAAGCAGTAAATAAATAAAAGACATATTTTTGGATTTTTTTTTGAAATTTTCTGATGTTTTTGTATTTTCTTAAGATTTCTCCCCCTAAAATGCAAAAAGTTAATAAATTGAAAATCTTTTTGTATTTTTAATTTTTAAGAAAATATTTACAAAAACAATTTGCTGAAGATGATTTACTCCGGTTTCACCTTGATGCCATTGACCAAAAGAAGATAATCAAAACGTGATTTATCAAAAGCTTTTATAAACAGGTCGACACGTTGGTGATCCGTGTGGATTTTAACAACATCGATGAGTTTCTTTTCATAACAATCTCGTATGAAATGAAACTTAATCTCGATGTGTTTGGTCTTTGAGTGCTGTACAGGATTACGAGTGATCTGTAAAGCAGCATCATTATCAACATAAATATGAGTAGTTAGGAATTCAAAACCGTAGTCGCACATTTGCTATTGGATCCATAAAACCTGGGAGCAGCAACTAGAAGCTGAAATGTAAGCAGCCTCACATGTTGAAGTGGCCACACAGGTCTGCTTTTTGCATTGCCACATGACTAGGCGATTACCCAAAAACTGACTTCCCGCTGATGTTGACTTTGCATCAATCTTGTAGCCACCATGATCAGAATCACTGAATGCTATCAAATCAAAGTTATCATCCTTAGGATACCAAAGATCGGTTTCTGGGCAACCCTTCAGATAACGAAAAATCCTTTAAACAGCCATCATATGAGAAACCTTTGGATTGGACTAGTAAAGAGCAAGAAGACATGTTAGATACATAATGTCGAGCCTTGAAGCGGTAAGATAGATTAGAGATCCGATCATAGCATGATAGAGAGATGGTTCCACATGTTCACCCATTCCGTCAGGAGTAATCCCATGATTTTGAGCCAAAGGAGTTCCCGTAGGCTTCGAGTCTTCCATCTGAAATCGTTTCAAGATATCCCCAACATACTTGGTCTGATGAATAAAGATTCCTTTCTCAGACTGTTGAACCTGCAAACCCAAAAAGAAATTCATTTCTCCCATAGCACTCATCTCGAACTTCTCTTGCATCACCCGCTCGAATTCCTTGCACATTTCATGATTTGTAGCCTCGAAAATGATATCGTTAACATACACTTGAACCAGCAACAAATCCTCAGTTCTTTCCTTGATGAATAGAGTACAGTCGATCAACCCACGTCGAAAACTATAACCTTTCCATTTTTTTCATATAAGAGTTATAGGTTGTTTAAATTTATTAACCACTTAAGAGTTGTTGTATTGACTAAATGTCAAAGACGAGACATCAAATGTGTAACCACATCATGAGTGAGTAGTGAGTGTATTGAGATGAAATACACAAACGAGATTCATGTTGAAGTACTTCATTAGAAGTCATTGGAAAATTCACAAGTGCGAATTCTAACATATGAAAATAAAAGTACTATAAGTTATTAAATACCTTTAATAAATCTTGCGAGATTTATATGTAGATTTATCTAGCACTTGATTATTGCTAGATCTATATGGAGATTTTACCTTCATTTAGGAGAGCATCCTAAATATACATATCTCCTAATGAATAACAATAGATGTGTGCAAATCACTTATGGCAAATTATGAATTCCATGTTGTTGAGTGTCGATCTAGTTGACTCTATCTCACACATAATAGTGGTTGTAGATGAGAAACATTCATCTTGTTGGTGATGAATGTGTTCACCAAGTGACTTGGATTAAGACTTATGTTTAAGTACTTATGAGTCAATGGTAAAATGTTGGAGATCAAAGGTAAACAAGTTATGTTCCTTAAATGAATGATGAAATTTAGCTCTGTGCTATATACAATAATTTGTGAGACCTTCCTAAATATTGATGTTTTAGGATTATGAATAAGTCTCATTATTTTGTCATAACAGGGGATGAATGTTGCAAAATGATATTATGTATCCTTAGGGCTGTGAAGAATCAGAATGATGCATCTTCTGTTCACATGCTAAAGTATTGTAGTCTAAAGCATGCTAGACTAGTACTTGGTTAATTATGGGTCTTGACGGAGACTAATTAACTCTAAACATTCAAATGTTTATGAACACAAAAATAATTTGTGTATAGACAAAGTTGAGGGAGAATTTTCATTCATTATAAGGAAAAGACATCTAACTTTTAAGAGTTTGTTCGAAAGGCTAATGAGGAGAACTCATTGTCTAAGCTTATTCTAGATGTTAAATTAGAATTATTCTAAGTTGGTGACAAACTTATGACAATGGCATGTGTTGCTTTGGTTAGCTCAGAAGCTTATGTAAGCTAATGCAGTATGAGTTGAATTCACTGATACAATGAGGTTGATCTTGTTCAATCATATGTGTATAAATGTTGTCATAAGTGAAGATACGGAAATGTTGATCAAATGGCAAGAAATGTGGGGGAGGATCCATTTAGAAACAACCCTATAAGGGTATGTAGAAATGGTTTTCATTACCCCATCTGGATGATATCCTATAACACTTAAATGTGGGGGTGTCTTGCATTGCAAACAGACGACTATGTGGAGGACACAAAGGTCGTAGTGCATAATGGAGACGTGTTTGCCTTAAATGATAAGAGTATCTTACAAAGACATATATTATAACCAGATTCAGATGGCCACTGAGGTTATAGTCTTAGAAGTTAACAATAGGCAAAATTAACTTATAAGTTAAGAACACATCATGACAACTGATCTCAAATACGCAAAGTAATTTGTTAATGTTATGGATCCAACAACCTGAGGGTTTATTAGAGATCAAGTTGTGGAATGAGACTAAAGCCCACGGAAAAAGGGTATGTGAAGGACACCTAACTTAGTTGACTGGAGATCCCAAGATCTAAGTTCAATAGGACAACTAACTCATATGCCTAAAGGTGGTCACTATGGGGGCATAAATGATATGCATAAGCTAGTATATATGGCTATACATACCCCAATGTATAAAAGGGTGTTTAAATACGTCCTAGTCTATTCCTATGATATTCAGTGACAAGGAGTGAGGCTAAGCATAATATGTGGTAAATGATTTGGATAAATCACGATAACCACAATGCTTTTAATGATCTAAGGAGAATCACCTATGTTAGAGAGAAGTGTGGTCGCTTCGAATGGAATTTAGGGCACAATTCCTAGAGCTCTCGCAGAACCAGGAAAGTGTTCCACGACCATTATTGGACACGACTATGAGGAGATGACCCGTCCAAGGAGAGTCTTGTGTGAAGTGTATTGTCGTCTACACAAACGGCAGACGAGTTCAAAGACATCGAGATCTACTCAGAGCTAGTGGGCTAAGTGCATTTCATGAGCGAAGGTTCAAAGGGTAACACCTACCTATCGTATGCAAAACTCAACTGTCGAGGTTACATTGAAATTTTAAGTGTATTGAACAATCTCCATTCATGTGGGGGATTGTTGGGAAAATTAGTGAATGGATATTTAGTTAATTGAGTGAAATTATAATTACTAATTAAACTCCATATGTGAAACTCTTGAGTAGAGTTTTATGTCACTTGAATAGCTTTTATTAGAGTTTTATGTCTCTAATAAAATGACCAATTAAGAGAAACTCTTCATTACCCACAACTCTTGAAAAAAAATGGTAGGCTATGTGACTCATTGGAATGATGAGAAAACTACAAGAGAAAGATAAGATGTATGAAGAATTCTTGGAGAAGTGGTGAAGACTTGAACATCCATATGTTGGGAATTATAGAGAGATGAGTTTTCTCTACTCGATTCCATCACCTTCGTTCATTATGTTTCCACAAGTTCAAACACTATAATTCTATTCGGTGTAACCTCGGGCGAGTGGCCATTTCCGGCAGTACAGACTGCTTCGGCTGTTGTACCCTGGGAGACAGACGCGTTGTCTTTAGTAGAGGCGCGAAATCTGTTTTAAGGGAAGCGTGTTGTACACGTGGCTCAACCAAAATCGTCAACGTTTTAGTTTGCTTTTTTGTTGCAGTCAAGGAGTATTTTTCAAGACTCAAGATGATGAATACTCGAGTCTAGGATGCTATCAAGTGCGTGTGAAGGACCCACGAGAGATGCGGCTTGAATCAAGATTGGTATATATAATTATATTTTATATTTTTTTTTTAGTTATTGCAACCGGTATTGTACTATGATATTTCCTACGAATAACGAGAGTCTCGTTATTATATATTCTGTAATTATATTTTACAAAAGGTGAACCTAATTCCTACAGTTATAAGGTGAGTCATTCTTCTTTTTATCACCTTTTTGTGATACAGTTATATTTAAAATTGCTTTCCAAAATCCTAAATGTTTATCAGTTATACTTACAATGATTAAATTTTTGTATACTGCAATAACTGCCAGTATGGGGGGATTTTATACATTACTTGACCCTCGTTACTATTGCCCAAAAAGTTAGCCAAAAGTAGCATGACCAGAAGCATGGGGGAATTGTGCCCCAGTAGCCATAGCCTATAACTAATATTATTTTTACATTACTAATAAATTTAATGTATGATTGAAATAAATCTAAATGGTGTGTATATAAAATAGAGCTTTATTAATCATTATTAAAATATATATTAAAAAAAATATATTTAATAAACCTAAATTACTATTAACATTATAAAATAATGTTTAGTCAATAAATGTATACCATAATAAAATAAGTCAAATATAATATATTCTACTATACTAAGATTATATTTTTAATCTTAGTCATGTTAATATATTTAATAATAATATCATAATTATTTAATTAATATATTATATTTGATAAAGTTATAGCTATTAATTTGACAGAAAATGATATATTTCATTTTCTGGGCTAATTGGTTTTGTGCCATAGAAAATACATTTGACAAATTAATTTCATGGGACACTTCTAAGTTCGGAGTCACTAGTTGACAGAATGATCAACAGTGATATGACTAGAGTCAATAGTTAAGAGGATGATCAAAAGTGATACGACCCCAGTCACTAGTTGAAAGAATGATCAACAGTGATTTGACCACTATCACGGAAACCGCCTAGTGACAGATACCTTTAAACAATAATAAGATATACTATATATCTATTACTTGATAAAACTGCACTATTGGATGAAAGTTAACCAATGAGTAATATGACCACCGTCACATCGGAACTGCCACCGTGTGACAAATACTGATTGAATTTTGGGTAAATATAAACAAATATAAAAACCCTTAATGCTGTAAGGTATGACAATATATTTTATAAAAAATGGAATGAACTCGCCAGTATTTGTTACTGATAAAAATGTTTTCAAAATGCGTTTCAGGTAATTTGCGGTAAAGATAATAGAAGCCAGCTATGGAGCATTGAAGGCTTAAATAAAGTGGCTATTAATACCTGAATAAAAGAAGAAATTTATGTTTTATTTATTTGGGTTTATCCCTATAAAACCAATTGGATTGAATATGGGTTTTAGCCCATTTGTTTAATATTAAAAGTTTGGTGTTTTACAAACTCTGAAATTATTTCCTAACTACGATCCTAATGAAAAAATTTTCCGCTGCGTATTTAATAAACACCGATCACGGCTCCCGCTCTCAGGGTGGGGTCGGGGGTTGTGACAGAATGTGGTATCAGAGCCACTGGTTTAAGCTATTTAGGTGTTCTTTTAATACCTAAAACTTAAACAATAAAGTTAGAAAATTAATACAAAGTAACATATGTGTTATTTTTGTAGATTTAAATATATATATATATATATATATGCACATATGATTCTTGAAAGTATTGTTTTGTTTTAATTATTCTGTGATATTAATAATTGAAAATGTTTGCCATTCAGATGTTGAACGAAGTATCACATAATCCAGAAGTTCATGCTAATAATGAAAATCATTTGGATAAAAATGCTATAGAAAATATAATAGCCCAAGGAATAGCTAATGCTATACCTTTAATAATTAAAGCTATTAATAACTCTGTAGAACACACCAAAGCTGTGAGTAGCAAGCATACTCGTGACGACAATTTTGATTTCCTTGTTTTCTGGGTCGATTGCATTCTCGTTTGAAGTGACCTTTCTCACCACAATTGTAACATGTAACAGCATCTTTATCAAAGCCATACTTTGTATCTCTTTTACTCTCCAATCTTGTTCTACCCGTTCTTCTCATGTAATCCTAAGCTCTTCTCACCGCACTTACAAATGCCCATTTTATATCCATCAGTTCCATCTCCTCCCTGTCTATTTGTTGATAGTCTTCATCTGTCAAATTAATGTTCCCAATTTGACCGACGACGAATCTACAATAGGCACTCACAATTGTGTTTAGAAGCTCTATATGTTCCCGAGCACCTTACACACTAACTTTGGTGAAGTTTGAGGCATCAAATCTGACGGTGTTGGGGTTTGATTGTTGAGAGTTGTTGTTACCATAGAAGGCTTGCTGAGGGGCTGGTTGAGAAGGTTGTTGCTAGGTTTGTTGTGGAGCAGCTTGTGGGAAAGGAAGATAGGCTTTTGGATCAAATGGTTCGCCATACGGGTTTGTAAGAGGACCAAAAGATTGAGATGGCTTGGGTGGTGGAAGATAGGCTTTTGGATCAAACAGTTGCCCATAAGGGTTTGTATTTAACATAAATGCGGTTTGAAGCTTCAGTTGCTGATTGGTACTAACAGTGGTGTTAATACCTCCAAAGTACATCTCGGGGTTTTGTGGAACTGGAATTCATTTTGCTTTTATTTCTTCTTCATTCTTGTTCTCAAGCTTTTGAACAAATTCATAGATACTGATCGTATCTAAAACACCGGTATGCTTTAGCAAGTCAATGAATTGACTCCGTTTAGGTGGTAAAGCATCAGTAAAACGTTGGATCATCTCTTGTTGTGTTGCATTAACCCGGTATGAGTGCATCTCACTAAGCAAATGATAGTACCGAGTAGCCATGTCACTTAGTGTTTCATTTTCCATGAACAAAAATCCTTCAAATTCCTTCTTCAAAAGATCATGATGGATTTTTCTTGTTGCTGCATTCCCTTCTTTTCTTGCTACCAAGACATCCCACAAATTCTTTGTACTTGTACAATAGGTAAATTGATGATAAATATCTCTATGAAGCGCTTGAGTAAGAATTGCAAAAGCTTTCTTTTCAAGATCATAAGCTTTCTTATCACTATCGCTCATTCCCGCCAAGGTAAGTGGATTTGAACCCGCTTCTTAGAGAGCTTCATTGTACGGTGTAGTAAAACATGTCCACAATTCGGTATTTTGCCCTAGAACGTACGTATGAAAACGACTTTCTCATGATGGATAATCGTTCATGTGATTCAATTTTGGTGGACGATTATTGCTTCTCGTTTCACTCTCGCTTAAGAGAAGATTTTGAATGCTCTGATTTTGATTAGCAACACACGCCCATTGATGTGCGGTAATCTCTTGTTTGGGCATTAATCCCTTGATCCATTGTGAAGGATCTTGGCTTGTACTTGAGTTATCGCTCCAATCCCAAGGATTTGTACTCATTTTTTATTGTTGTTTTAAGATAATTACTTGAAAATTTGAAATAACTAACAATGACTGAAATATAAACCTTCTGTGAAAAATATCTAACTGTTGGAGTCACAAAGAACTAACTCCACGAAGAACTATATTACGAAGAATGTGCTCCACGAACAATCTATTTCAACGAAAAACTAGGATTCTTCGTTGACAATGGTTCTTCACAGGGGAGGGTTCTTCGTCGGAGGCCAACTCACGAAGAATGGTTCTTTGTTGAAGGCCTACTCACGAAGAATGGTTCTTCGCCCTTAGGTTCTTCGTCGATGATGTTTTTCCCAGGGAGGTTTTTTGTAGATTGGTAGGTGAAAAGTTACTTTAAAAAGCAGAATCTTATCCCTGAAACTTAGAAGTGGTTTAGTGAATGACTCAAAATGGTTAATAGACAAATATTCGTAAAATTCAATTTTTGAAAAAGTACAAGAATATCCTTACATAAAAGGAATATTCTAGTGACTTCTCCGGTCAACCCTTTGCCTGAAAAGTTGTCGAGCCAAAGATTTGCAAGAAATTTCAAGAAAAACCGTATTTTAGCATGTTTCCATGTATTTTAACAAGGTTTTTGTAAATTTTTTTAGCAAAACAACAAGATTTCTTAAGTTTTCAAGCAATTTTCTTACAAAAAATCAAATATCTTGTTTTAAGCTCAAGAACACTTCCAAGATGCTTCACAACTTGCTCAAACAACTCACTATGCTTGGTTTTCAACAAAAAGAGAGCCAAAGCTCTGATACCACTTGTAGATCCACTCGGAGGATCAAGAAACCTACTTTCTTGTTGTTGGAACACACTTATAAGTGCGGAATCCATGTAAGAATGCAACCAAAGCAAAGTATAAAGCACACAAGTAACCAAAGATTCAGTATCTTGATTAAAAGAAAGAGAACAATTACAAACACATACACACAATCTTTACTGTGACAATCGGAAAAATTCCGGTAATTCCGTACAACCCGAACAACTATTACATTAATTATTTTCACGTGTTTGACTTGATTTTTTTAATTAAGTCTTAAAAGACTAGGAATTATAAAAATCATAGCTTAGTATGATAATAAATCCGTTACGATTAGAAACTATATCCTAGACTGACGGTAGGAACGCGAACAGACAATACTTGTCAGTACTAGTCGAGGTACAGTCTGACACAATAAAAATAAGACATACAGATATATCTGCACAAATATTCTATAAAACGTTGTCTAAAATAACAAGTGCCTTATATTATTTAGAAAATTCCAATTAAAAACCAAATTGTCCAAGTCCGCAGAAAAGTACAGTAATCCTTCGGAAGTGTGCAGAAATGCTTAGAGGTATGGAAAAATATAACAAGAAGCATTAAAAGAAGAAAACTTCAAAGCAGAAATGCTTAGAGGTATGGAAAAACATTTAGTGCCGAAAGAGAACGGAACCTTATACTTCATGAATAGAATTTGGATTCCTCGTTTTGGCGGTCTTCGAGGCCTAATTCTTGATGAGGCTCATAAATCCAGATATTCGATACATCCCGGAGCAGGTAAGATGTATCATGTTCTTAAAGAATTTTATTGGTGGTCTAATATCAAAGGTGATATTGCAACTTATGTTGGAAAATGTCTAACATGCGCTAAAGTTAAGGCCGAATACCAAAAACCTTCTGGATTGCTACAACAACCCGAAATCCCTACTTGGAAATGGGAACAGATTTCTATGGATTTCATAACAAAACTACCCAGGACTTCTCGAGGTCATGACCTGATTTGGGTAATCGTCGATCGATTAACCAAATCAGCTCACGTCTTGCCTATACGCGAGAAAGATAATACTTAGAAGTTAGCTGAAATCTATCTCAAAGAAATTGTAGCAAGACATGGAGTACATGTGTCGATAATCTCTGACCGAGATGGTCGTTTTGTATCAAGGATTTGGCAGTCATTTGAAAAGGCCTTTGGATCCCAATTAAATATAAGCATGGTCTTTCATCCTCAAACTAATGGCCACAGTGAACGCACGATTCAAACTTTAGAAGATATGCTGCGTGCTTGTGTGATGGACTTAGGTGGAAATTGGGACACTCACTTGCCTCTAGTGGAGTTCTCATACAATAACAGTTATCACACGAGTATTAAAGCTGCACCATTCGAAGAATTATATGGACGCAAGTGTCGATCTCCGCTATGCTCGGTGGAACTAGGTGACAAACAAATGTTAGGTTCAGAGTTAGTTCAAGAAACTACTGATAAAATATTCAGAATCTGAGACCGTATTAAGGCGGCTCGAGACAGACAGAAAAGCTACGCGGATAGACGTCGCAAACCGTTATCTTTCGTGGTTAGAGACAAGGTGTTTTTAAAAGTCTCGCCTTGGAAAGGCGTAGCTAGATTTGGGAAGCAATGAAAGCTTAGCCCGAGGTATATAGGACCATACGAAATCTTGGAGAAGATTGGAAACGTCACATACAAATTGAAGTTGCAAGAAACACTCAGTAGTGTCCACGACACTTTTCATGTATCAAATCTTAAAAAGGGTCTTTCGGATGAATCACTTATTATTCCCCCGGACGAAATCCATATAGATGACAAACTCCATGTCATCGAACAACCTGTTGAGGTTTTAGATTCAAATATTCAGAACACGAGGAAAAGACGTTTCAAACTAATCAATGTCCTATGGAACTTGAAACGTGGACCCGAGTTCACATGGGAAAGAGAAGACGAAATCAAAAGAAAGTACACTCACCTGTTTAAGAAAGTCCCAGCAAAGAGTAACGCAACTTAAAATTTCGGGATGAAATTTTCTTTAACAGGGGGAGAATATGACAATCGGCAAAATTCCGGTAATTCCGTACAACCTGAACAACTATTACATTAATTATTTTCGCATGTTTGACTTGATTTTATTTAATTAAGTCTTAAAATTCTAGGAATTATAAAAATCATTGCTTAATATGATAACAAATCCGTTACGATTAGAAACTATATCCTAGACTGAAGGTAGGAACGAGAAAAGACAATACTTATCAGTACTAGTCGTGGTACAGTCTGACACGATAAAAACAAGACATACAGATATATCTGCACCAATATTCTATAAAAATTTGTCTCAAATAACAAGTGCCTTATATTATTTAGAAAATTCCAATTAGAAACCAAATTGTTCAAGTCCGCAGAAAAGTACAGTAATCCTGCGGAAGTGTGCAGCATTCTGCAGAACGAAATAGTAACTGTCCGAAAACCCAAAAATAAATATTATTTGTCATAAATAATATAATGGGTATTAAAAACGACACAAAATCCGCACTTAAATCTTATTGTGTTAAGCTGCACGACTAGTTCAGTAAACTACCTGACAGCAAAGTCGGTACCGGAACTGTGTCAGAAATAATAAAAATTTTAGTCCGGAAAGTTGGATTAATAATTTTGATGATAAAACATGTGCAAAAATAGTTTTTCTCATGGATTTATATAAATAAAACGCAGTGTCAGTGTTTAATCCGGTACATGACCTGAACCAAATTTTTCACCCGATCAACGAACTAATAATTTTGGTGGGTTAGTTTTATCTAGTGTCACATTACTTTAAAGTATGAAAGCTTGAAACATTATAGAATTTTTTTATAAAATTATCAAAGTTTATGAAGGTTTGTATAATAATAGTGTTTTATAAAAAAAATAATACAAAACACCCCCCCATGCTTATTCACGGCAATATTGGGTCCCCCACTTGCCCACTCACCTCTATTTGATGTGTTGGAAACTTGAGAATATGATTAGTGGAAGAATAAAAAACAAACTAAATCCTAACACTCCACCTCTTCCATAATTCCAACAACACTCAAACTCTTCATCTCCTTACTCTCTCTCTCTTGTAATCGGTTAAACCAAGCACACCCACCTTCATTTTTTTTTTTTCAAAATTCAAACACTAGAAATCTTGCTAACATGGAGGTGCATGGATGATTCAAGACATTTGTGAGACTTGAAGAACCATTTGAAGCACTTTGGTGACACTTGAAGTTCTTAGATCATCATCATTTTCATATCTTCATCTTTGTTCATACTTGCAAACTTGTAAGATTCTTCACTAGTTTCTACATTAGTAATATATTCGATTTTTGTATGTATACAAGTTCATCTTGAATCAAAACAAAATAAAACCCACTTGTAAAACATTAAGAGAAACTAAAACTATGATTTTGATTTTATGATTTCTTGACGATTTTTGATGAACTTGAAGAAGTTTATGTTAGAAATTATGAATCTTGTTTATTTTTGAACAAAAGTATGATCTAAATACATGCATGTTAGATCTAACAAGATTCATCAACAAAAGTTTTGAACATGGGTTTTTATGATTGAAATGGTTACATGCATGCTAGAAAAACATAGGTAATTATTTAAATCCAAGAAACTAAATTTTTGTTAAAATACTTGAATAAAGTTTCCATTTCTGGAAAGAATCAAGAACATGAAATGTGTTAGTAAAAAGAGTTTTGAAAACATGTTTATACTCTAAATGACTACATAAGTCACCTAAAACATGAAGTTTTAAATAAAATAATGTTCTACAAATTTTTAGCAATAACCATGAATAAAGTTTCCTTTTTGGGAAAGATGGAAACTACAATATGTTCATAGCACTTTTGTTGACAAAATATGATGATTGTTGATACTTGATGATGTTTTAAGTTGGAATGATTTGAACACAAGTTTTGTTTAAACTTGGGAAAAATCCATAGTTTAAAGGAAACTATGGCAAAATTTTTACAAATTTTGTTATGATCAAAAGTTGTTAAACAAAGGATTTGGTAACTAGAAATCAACTTGAAATCTTTAAACTTGATTAAACGAATTTTTGGACAAGAAGTTATAAGTTCATGTTTTATAAAGATTTCTAAACTAAAATTGACAAAGTATATATTTTAGTTAAAATGTATACTTTAAAGATTTATCAAGTATCATATTTTTGTATGTATATTATGTATTTAGTTCATGTAGGAATAAATACAAAACTATACACCTCCACAACAATTACAATATATATATATATATATATATATATATATATATATATATATATATATATATATATATTAACACTTGGAAACCAAAATTATACAAATGGAATGTCCATCCTTGGACATAAACAAACAAACGGACAATTCAGACACTTTGGACAATATGGACACTTTTGACAAATTCGGACAAAATAAAATATATGGCACGGACGAAACAAACGAAATAAACGAGACGGACGACACGAACGGGACAAACGGCACGAATAAACCAAATCGACACGAAGGAAATAGTCATAACAAAAATGCGAACCGTCACACACACTTTAAAAGTCTTTTGCACTAGAAAGATTAAATATTGATATAAGTAATAATTTTTTATAAAAACTAGATTTTTATAAAAATACAAGTATTACTATTTATGATCAAGCCCAAAGATTTTAGACTAAAAAGAGTCCATGAATTTAATTGGGCTAAGTCCACTTTTCTCAAATAAAATTGGGCTAGGCCCACTTTTACAAGATATTTTTACTAAAACCCACTTTTTATAAACTAACATGTATTACAGGAGATTAGTGGACGGCTTTGGAAAAATGTGTTCGTGTGGTTGTCAAGAGCTCAAGCTTTTGAGATGTCATCCTGTTTTCAGTTATCATGTTTTGTGGATCTGTTTTAAACTTTAAACAATGTTGTTAAAGTTGTAGTTTGTTTTATTCCGATCAAGATGGTTGTATTGTAAATTATGGTTTCTAAATAAATGTATGGACGAACATCTTTTTATGGTTAAATATGTTGTTTACTCGATTGAATGCAACTATTGCCGTTCTGGCCACTCCTCACGACTTGCTTCCGCAGAAACCGAAAATCGGGGTGTGGCAGAACTGATATTAGAGCTTCAATTATAGTGAACTAAGATTCTTTTGAGTCTGGTCTACAATTTCAAAACGATGTCTTTTACAACAAGTGTTTTACATTATATTTTTACAAAGAGTCCTCTAATACTAAATGATAAATCAAAACGATAATGCAAGGATACTATGTGATAGTACTAAACAACAAGTCAAAACGATAATGCAAGGATACTATGTGAATTAGTCTTTGAGGTTTAGAACGATAACAATAGGTTGAACTTGAAACGAAATATGATCTAAACAACAATGAAAACATAGTACAATTGCCCAAAAATTTATTTATAAGTTGTTCACATGTATACGTTGTACGGATTATTTTGTCAGGATCATATCTTCCAGCTCCGACACCGACTCAGCAGGTTATGCCTCAGACGCAGGCTACATACCACTCGATGACCCTGTTCCACCTGTCGTTCTCATTTCTGATGACGAGGTCTCTGATGACCATTGAAGATGTTTTTGAAGATATATATATATATATATATATATATATATATATATATATATATATATATATAAATCAACTTGAAGACCATGAAGAATAATGCGAAGAAAGAATCTACATTATTTTTGTATTGTCTATGACTTGGATATTGGAGTGATGTAACTCCTAATTATTTTTGTCTCTTCACAAAAATTATGTATCAAGTTGACAGTATATATGTATATATATATATATATATGGAAGTGGCATCTTTTCTTTTTATGTATTGTTATTGTTAGATTTGTTTATATTGTGATGATTATAGTATGGATGTTTTACGCGAGATATGATTGACTTATCCTATTCTTATGTATATATGTATTGTGATGATGTATTTTATTCAATTTGAGCCCATGAACGACAATATTTATCTTAAATATTTGTCTAATTACTTCTCTATGATTTTACATATGAAGATCATGGCGCTAAGGAGAAGAAACATACATACTCTCCAAACTCCTCTACCCACATCCCAAGCCAAACTTGATGCATTGTTAAATCAACGCATTGCTGATGCAATTGCACAACATAAGGCAACGCGTACTAATCGGAACGATGGACCTAGAGTTCAAACTCCACCGATAGCTCAAAATCCTACGAACGGTTGGTTACTCATAACCTTGCAAAGGAATTCTCATTAATATTTATTTGCAAAATATATATTTTTGACAATTTTGAGAACTGACATTTCAGGATGCATGTATAAGCAATTTTTAGATTGCAAATCATTGAACTTTGATGGTACGGGTGGTGCCGTAGCATTTGTACGTTGGACTGAGAAAATGGATTCTGTAATCCGCATGAGCAACTGTACCCCTAACCAAACTGTGTTATATGTTTCGGGTATGTTCATTTCTGAACCTTTGTCATGGTGGAATCTACAAGTGCAGACATTGGGAGAAGCAACAGCATATGCTATCACTTGTGGTAGATTAAAGGACATGATGCGACAAAAATATTGTTTGAGAGTGGAGTTGCAAAAGTTGGAAACGGAGTTTTGGAACTTGACGATGGATGGACAAGATATCTATGGGTACACCCAACGATTTCATGATCTCTCACGAGTCGTTCCTTATATGGTAACCCCTGGATTTAAACGAGTCGAACGATACATTTAGAGATTAGCACCCGAAATCCGAAGTATGGTTACATCGTCACATCCTGCGACAGTCACTGAAGCCATCACGATTTCTGTAAGCCTTACCGAGGAAGCAAAAAGAATGAACAAATTTGACAAGAGAGGTATCGAGAAAACAAAACAGAAATAAGTGGAATCCACGTCACACGAAAACAAGCAGAAATTCTCTCAGTTTAAGAAAGGATCCCGATCAAATAATAAGAAAAAGGAAAACCCCACAAAGAAAACGGGTAAAGCATTTGTGGCAGCGGAGACAGAACCGAAGGGTTATGCAGGGAATGCACCTAAGTGCAACTGGTGCGGTTATCATCACACTGGTAATAGCCGAACTCTCAAGTGTGAGAAATGCGGGAAGATGGGTCACCGCACGAAAAGTTGTTGGAGTAACAACAAGGGGATTAGAAATGAAAGAAAGAAGGAAGGAAGGAGGCAGTGGTAATGGAAACGAACGAGGGAAGAAATAAGGCTGTTTTAATTATGGTGAAATGGGACACTTCAGGAAGGACTGTCCCAAGGAGAACAAAGGCCGCGGACGAGCCTTTGTAATTGGAGCTCAAGAGGCGCGACAGAATCCAAATGTGATCACCGGTACGTTCCCTGTCAACGATCATTTCGCTTCTATTTTATTTGATACCAGTGCAGATTTTAGTTTCATATCTTTAGAATTTAAAGATATACTTGGACTAAAGTCAATTAAATTAAATATTCCGTTCACTATCGAATTAGCGAATGGAAAGGTGATTGAATCTGATAAAATAGTTAAAGGATATTCTTTAGAGTTAGGAGGACGAAAATTCAAAATTGACTAATACATGTTCAACTAGGTAGTTTTGACATTGTAATTGGAATGGATTGGCTATCCACCAACCAAGCCGAAGTCGTGTGTTAAGACAAAATCATTCGAATTCCCCTTCCTAATAATGAAACACTTCTTGTTCACGGTGAGAAAAACGAAATACCCTTACGAATTATTTCCTGTATGAAAGCCCGAAAGTGCCTACGAAAAGGATGTATAGCATTCTTAGCGCACATAGTTGACAAAAAGGCCAAGGAGACACAACTTGAGGAGATCCCGGTTGTGAAGGAATTCCCTGAAGTTTTTCCTGAAGACTTGCCAGGATTATCACCATAATGACAAGTCAAATTTAGAATAGACTTAATTCCAGGTGCCGCACCTGTGGCAAAATCTCTATACCGATTAGCTCCTTCGGAAATGAAAGAATTGTCCACACAGCTTCAAGAGTTGTTGGACAAAGTTTTCATTAGACCAATCTTCTTACCTTGGGGAGCTCCAGTGTTATTCGTGAAGAAGAAGGATGGAAGTTTTAAGATGTGCATATATTATCGAGAATTGAATAAACTCACAATCAAGAATCGGTACCCATTACCGAGGATTGATGACTTATTTAATCAACTTCAAGGATCGAGTTATTATTCGAAGATTGATTTAAGGTCAGGATATCATCAACTGAGAGTTTAAGAAGAAAGTGTTCCGAAAACGGCATTCTGAACTCGCTACGATCATTACGAGTTCTTTGTTATGCCATTTGGCTTAACAAACGCACCATCAATGTTCATGGACTTAATGAACCACGTGTGCAAGCCGTACCTTGGCAAATTCGTGATAGTATTTATCGATGACATATTGATATATTCACGAAACAAGGATGAACACGAGCATCATCCTAGAACTATTCTTGAGTTGTTGAAAAAGGAGAAACTGTATGCGAAATTCTCCAAATGTGAATTTTGGCTTCGCGAAGTTCAATTTCTCGGACACCTAGTCAACGAGAAAGGCATACACGTTGATCCATAAAAAATCGAAGCCATAAAGAATTGGAGCGCACCAAAGACACCGACCAAAGTACGTCAATTTATAGGATTGGCAGGCTATTATAGAAGATTCATCGAGAATTTTTCGAAGATTTCTCAATCACTCACTTCCCTCACTCAGAAAGATAAGAAATTTGATTGGGGAGAAAAGCAAGAAGCAGCTTTCCAACTGCTTAAAGACAAAGTTTGTGATGCACCAATTCTATCACTCCCAGACGGTACGGATGATTTCGTAGTCTATTATGACGCCTCACATTAAGGGTTAGGATGCGTGTTAATGTAAAGAGAGAAAGTTATTGCATACGCATCATGCCAATTAAAAGTTCACGAAAAGAACTATACCACACATGACCTAGAGTTAGGTGCGGTGGTATTTGCATTAAAAATTTGGCGTCATTACCTTTATGGTACCAAATGCACGATATTCACGGATCACAAGAGTCTTCAACATATATTTAACCAGAAAGAGTTAAATATGCGCCAAAGACGATGGGTTAAATTGTTGAATGACTATGATTATGAGATCAAATATCATCCGGGCAAAGCGAACGTTGTCGCGGATGCTTTAAGTCGAAAAGAACGAGTGAAGCCTCTGCGTGTACGATCTATAAGACTCACAATTCATAATGACCTTACGTCTCGAATTCATGATGCTCAACAAGAAGCATTAAAAGATGAAAACTTCAAAGCAGAAATGCTTAGAGGTATGGAAAAATATTTAGAGCCGAAAGAGAACGGAGCCTTATACTTCATGAATAGAATTTGGATTCCTCGTTTTAGCGGTCTTCGAGGCCTAATTCTTGATGAGGCTCATAAATCCAAATATTCGATACATCCCGGAGCAGATAAGATGTATCATGATCTTAAAGAATGTTATAAGTGGCCTAATATCAAAGGTGATATAGCAACTTATGTTCGAAAATGTCTAACATGCGCTAAAGTTAAGGCTGAATACCAAAAACCTTCTGGATTGCTACAACAACCCGAAATCCCTACATGGAAATGGGAACAAATTTCTATGGATTTCATAACAAAACTACCCAGGACTTATCGAGGTCATGACATGATTTGGGTAATCGTCGGCCGATTAACCAAATCAGCTCACTTCTTGCCTATACGCGAGAAAGATAATACTGAGAAGTTATCTGAAATCTATCTCAAAGAAATTATAGCAAGACATAGAGTACCTGTGTCGATAATCTCTGACCGAGATGGTCGTTTTGTGTCAAGGATTTGGCAGTCATTTCAAAAGGCCTTTGGATCCCAATTAAATCTAAGCTCGACCTTTCATCCTCAAACTGACGGCCAAAGTGAATGCATGATTCAAACTTTAGAAGATATGTTGCGTGCTTGTGTGATGGACTTAGGCGGATATTGGGACACTCACTTGCCTCTAGTAGAGTTCTCATACAATAACAGTTATCACACGAGTATTAAAGCTGCACCATTCGAAGCATTATATGGGCGCAAGTGTCGATCTCCGCTATGCTGGGCGGAACTGGGCGACAAACAAATGTTAGGTCCAGAGTTAGTTCAATAAACTACTGATAAAATATTCAAAATCTGAGACCGTATTAAGGCGGCTCGAGGCAGACAGAAAAGCTACGCGGATAGACGTTGCAAACCGTTATCTTTCGAGGTTGGAAACAAGGTGTTCTTAAAAGTCTCAACTTGGAAAGGCGTAGCTAGATTTGGGAAGCAAGGAAAGCTTAGCCTGAGGTACATAGGACCATACGAAATCTTGGAGAAGATTGGAAACGTCGCATACAAATTGAAGTTGCCAGAAACACTCCTTAGTGACCACGACTCTTTTCATGTATCAAATCTTAAAAAGTGTCTTTCGGATGAATCACTTATTATTCCCCCGGACGAAATCCATATAGATGGAAAACTCCATGTCATCGAAGAACCTGTTGAGGTTTTGGATTCAAAGATTCAGAAAACGAGGAAAAGTCGTATCAAACTAATCAAAGTCCGATGGAACTCGAAAAGTGGACCCGAGTTCATATGGGAAAGAGAAGACGAAATCAAAAGAAAGTACCCTCGGCTGTTTAAGAAAGTCCCAGTAAAGAGTAACGCAAATTAAAATTTCAGGACGAAATTTTCTTTAACACGGGGGGAATGTGACAATCGGCAAAATTCCGGTAATTCCGTACAACCAGAAGAACTATTACATTAATTATTTTCGGATGTTTGACTTGATTTTATTTAATTAAGTCTTAAAAGTCTTGGAATTATAAAAATCATAGCTTAGTATGATAACAAATCCGTTACGATTAGAAACTATATCCTAGACTGACGGTAGGATCGCGAACAGCCAATACTTGTCAGTACTATTCGCGGTACAGTCCGACACGATAAAAACAAGACATACAGATATATCTGCATAAATATTCTATAAAAATTTTCTAAAATAACAAGTGCCTTATATTATTTAGAAAATTCCAATTAAAAACTAGATTGTCCAAGTCCGCAAAAAAATACAGTAATCCTGCGGAAGTGTACAACATTCCGCAGAACGAAACATTAACTGTCCGAAAACTCAAAAATAATTATTATTTGTCATAAATAATATAACGGGTATTAAAAACGACACACAATCCGCACTTAAATCTTTTTGTGTTAAGCTGCACGGCTAGTTCAGTAAACTACTTGACAGCAAAACCAGTACTAGAACTGTGTCAGAAATAATAAAATTTTTAGTCCGGAAAGTTGGATTAATAATTTTGATGATAAAACATGTGCAAAAACATTTTTTTTCATGGATTTATATAAATAAAACGCAATGTCAGTGTTTAACCCGGTACAGGACCTGAACCAAAATTTTCACCCGATCAACGAACTAATAATTTTGGTGGGTTAGTTTTATCGAGTGTCACATTACTTTAAAGTATAAAAGCTTGAAACATTATAGAAATTTTTATATAAATTATCAATGTTTATGAAGGTTTGTATAATAATCAAGTTTTTATAAAAAAAAAAAGATACAAAACACCCCCCTGCTTATTCACGGCAATATTGGGTCCCCCACTTGCCCACTCACCTCTATTTGATGTGTTGGATACTTTAGAATATGATTAGTGGAAGAATCAAGAACAAACTAAATCCTAACACTCCACCTCTTCCATAATTCCAACAACACTCAAACTCTTCATCTCCTTACTCTCTCTCTCTCTCTCTCTCGTAATTGGTCAAACCAAGCACACCCACCTTCATTTTTTTTTTTCAAAATTCAAACACTAGAAATCTTGCTAACATGGAGGTGCATGGATGATTCAAGACATTTGTGAGACTTGAAGAACCATTTGAAGCACTTTGGTGACACTTGAAGTTCTTAGATCATCATCATTTTCATATCTTCATCTTTGTTCATACATGCAAACTTGTAAGATTCTTCACTAGTTTCTACATTAGTATTATTTTCGATTTTTGTATGAATACAAGTTCATCTTGAATCAAAACAAAACAAAACCCACTTGTAAAACATCAAGAGAAACTAAAACTATGATTTTGATTTTATGATTTCTTGATGATTTTTGATGAACTTGAAGAAGTTTATGTTACAAATTATGAATCTTGTTTATTTTTGAACAAAATTATGATCTAAGCACATGCATGTTAGATCTAAGAAGATTCATCAACAAAAGTTATGAACATGGGTTTTTATGATTGAAATGGTTACATGCATGCTAGAAAACATGAGTAATTATTTAAATCCAATAAACTAAATTTTTGTTAAAATACTTGAATAAAGTTTCCATTTCTGGAAAGAAGCAAGAACATGAAATGTGTTAGTAAAAAGAGTTTTGAATACATGTTTATACTCTAAATGACTACATAAGTCACCTAAAACATGAAGTTTTAAATAAAATAATGTTCTACAAATTTTTAGCAAAAATCATGAATAAAGTTTTCTTTTTGGGAAAGATGGAAACTACAATATGTTCATTACATTTTTGTTGACCAAATAGGATGATTGTTGATACTTGATGATGTTTTAAGTTGGAATGATTTGAACATAAGTTTTGTTTAAACTTGGGAAATGTCCATAGTTTAAAGGAAACAGACTTGGGAAATGTCCATAGTTTAAAGGAAACTATGGCAAAATTTTTACAAATTTTGTTATGATCAAAAGTTGTTAAACAAAGGAATTGGTAACTAGAAATTAACTTGAAATCTTTAAACTTGATTAAACGAATTTTTGGATAAGAAGTTATAAGTTTATGTTTTATAAAGATTTCTAAACTAAAAATGACAGTATATATTTTAGATAAAATGTATACTTTAAAGATTTATCAAGTATCATATTTTTGTATATATATTATGTATTTAGTTCATGTAGGAATAAATACAAAACTATACTCTTCGACAACAATTACAAAATATATATATTGTCACACCCCCAAAATCCACCATGCGGAGTATCACCGCTTGGAGGCGTGACATGACCAGGATCAAGCCACCAATCATATTGGACAACGTTTTTAAGTAAGTAAAACCAACCACAATATAATTGGTGACCATAAGACAGTAACCAACTTAAAGTTAACAGCGGAAGCATTAAAGATAAAACCCAAAACATATGTTTCATAGTTCATAAGTTTAAAGACCCAAAACACAAGTTCCATAAGTTTATAAAGTTTAATTATTAAGTACGGGACTTAATAGTCCGCATCCCACAACGACTTCTTCCTCGTGCAAACTCTATATGCATTCAACGACCTGTAAGGCATGTAACAACGAGTCAACAACAAAGTTGAGAGAGTTCACAGTTGGTTGTTTAGTTTTAGTTGTTTCTGAAAACGTGGTTTGACTTTCGTTGGCTTATTTGCCGTGGGGGTTACCCCATAGTTGAAAGTATGTTTAACCAGTTCCTTTTATTACCCAAACCATATCCATGATCAGTGGGGGCTTCCCCATGTGAACCACTAGACTGATATCGACAACTGACGAACAATAGTTGTGCCCTACGTCAATGTTCTATCATCGTTGATAGTTTGCCGTAGTCCATTAGTACACGCCCGTTCGGACGACACGGTGTGTGGTTTATTAAACCTAATAGCACTATTAACTAATGACCCGCTCGCCATTGGCCTCGGCGATTAAGTCGATATAAAATGAGGGACTTAATGATAGAGTTTTGTCTAGTAAGTTTTAAGGTTGTTGTCCCACCCAAGGAGGACGAACGTACGTATTCTACCCAAGGAGAATACGCATGATTAATATTGGCATCCTACCCATGGAGGATGGCCGTACATATCCTACCCAAGGAGGATATGTGGATTCCATTTTTAATTCTTTAACCCATTCCCAACCACTGGGAATCCCATGCCTTATAAAGAGTGTGAACTCACATCGGTTTGCTCGGTTAGATTAATTACTCTAGAAATCAGGAAATCAAGCACGTCCTAATAAGGTACAGATAACAATCAGTTTCTCATGCACGACACGTATCCTACGTACGGTTTATCTACTCATTACTTCTATCACATACCTCATAATTCAAACGTCAAGGTACTTTGTTAAGTTATATTATTTTACCCTAAAGTAATATAACTATCACACCAATAGATAAGTATTCATACAAGTGTCCTAGTATAAAATATATATTCTAAATATATATTTAACCATTTTATTTGCAAAATCAACCTCCGGCACTTTGTATTTTTGTAAATAAAATCATGGCGAAGTTTATTTTGAAAACAAGGTTAAAATATAGTTGTAACACTTGCTAGAAAAATAATTTTCTAAGTGTTGGATTTTTAGAAAATTTCGCCAGAGTTTCCTTTGTAAATGGAGGTGTCCATGCTTACTAGCATATCATTTTCTTTTCAAAAATTCATTCAAACAATTCTCAATCAACAACATACAATCTCTATTTACCAAACTTGTCGAAAATAAGCATAAACCATAAACTTATGAACTTGAAAATTTATAAAAATATGTAGTAACTTACTAGCATACTTAGTAAGTTTTGTTACCTTTTAAAATGTGATTAGTTCTTTAAAAACTTTATTTTTAAAGACTTTAAGTGTTTACAACTTCCACCATATTTTCTAAAAATATTTCTTTGTGAACCTTTCTTATTACACAAGTATTTCTACACTTGTTTATTTACCAAGAATGTGATTAGTTTATGTAAGATCCAAGTTTTAGTGAAACTCATATTTTTAACTTGGTTCTTTTGAAAGACCACTCATGGATCTTTAGATCTACATGAATATAACTTACTTTGTTCTTTATTTTTCAAGAAATCACCCATTTATTCAAGTTCATAGTTTATGTGTGGATGATTCCATCATCCTACATCATTCTTACTTTCTCATCTTGCTAGTTCATGTTTTTAAACATGATCTAGCAAGACCATATGAATATCCTTATCATTTCTACTAGCAACCAACAAACAACAAGCATAACAACATAAATATATCATGATTTCATCATCATTTTAACACTACTTCATCACTTTGTTAGTTTATGTTCAAGACTTGTTTATGGTTCTTTAAAGTTCTTGAGATTTCACCATTCTTTTAACTATTAACCATCAAAAATATGAAGAAGATGAAGATCTAGGAAACTTACTACTAGCACAAGGCTAGGGGAGTTCAAGAGTATAAAAGTGGTGGTTAAAAGAAAGTGAGAGCGGTCCTTGAGCTTCCGAACACACCAAGCTTGTTTGTATGATCCCTAACACCCTTGGATGTATGTAGAATGCATGAAAGAAAACTTGAAGGTGGTGATGGTGATGGTGGGTGTGGTGTTCTCGGCCGATCAAGAAGAAGAGAGGAGGAGAGAGTGAGTTGAAAGTGTGTTGTGATGATAATGAGCATGGATGTCTAGTGGTTTATATAATCGATCTCCCAACATACTTTGATCCATTAGTCCATGTGTCTCTTTGGTACAATACAAATCAAATAAACAATGAAGAAAAATCAAGTGGGTGGGGCCACTACTAGAACCGGTTATGGGGGGGGGGGGGTGGTTTAGTTGAGTTTCAATGGTGGTTAACTTAATTAGTTAGATATTAAGTCATTTAGTTAGTGTCTTATGGTATGTTATGCAATATATAATGTGTTAAGGTGTTCGGGGACCCTAACTAGCTCAGAAAAATAAGAACAATGTGTTTGACAATATTTTTGTGTTCCAGGTAAAATCCGGTTGCTCGGTTGGGTGTCGTTCCGTTAAAGTGCTTAATTAATCCGTTAGGTGTCTTTTATAATATTTTTAGTGACATTTTTAATTCTCAACACTTAGGAAAGCATACCGGACTATTTAGTAACTTTTCTGTATGCTACTAGTATGTTAACAAGCACATGTAAGTATAACACAGTGATCAGAAAGCAGTTAAGTGATTCAGCACAATCATCAAGTAATTTAATTATCATTAATATTAACACTTGGAAACAAAACTATAAAAATAGAATGTCCATCCTTGGACATTAACAAACAAACGGACAATTCAGACACTTTGGACAATATGGACAGTTTTGACAAATTCGGACAAAAAAAATATATGGAATGGACGAAACAAACGACATAAACGAGACGAACGGCACGAACGGGATAAGCAACACAAATAAACCAAATCTACACGAAGGAAATAGTCATAACAAAAATACAAACTGTCACACACACTTTAAAAGTCTTTTGCACTAGAAAGATTAAATATTGACATAAGTAATAACTTTTATAAAAAGTAGATTTTTATAAAAATAAAAGTATTATTATTTATGATCAAGCTCAAATATTTTAAACTAAAAAGAGTATGAATTTAATTGGGCTAAGTCCACTTTTCTCAAATAAAATTTGGGCTAGGTCAACTTTTACAAGATATTTGGACTAAAACCCACTTTTTATAAAATAACATGTATTACATGAGATTAGTGGACGGCTTTGGAAAAATGTGTTCGTGTGGTTGTCAAGAACTCAAGCTTTTGAGATGTCATCCTGTTTTCAGTTATCATGTTTTGTGGACCTGTTTTAAACTTTAAATAATGTTGTTAAAGCTGTAGTTTGGTTTATTCCGATCAAGATGGTTGTATTGTAAATTATGGTTTCTAAATAAATGTATGGATGAACATCTTTTTATGGTTAAATATGTTGTTTACTCGATTGAATGTAACGATTGCCGCTCTGGCCACAGCTCGCGACACGCTTCCGCAGAAACCGAAATTCAGGGTGTGAAATTTACAGACTCACCAAAGCTCTCGTAACCTGTTCTGCACAACATAAGCTGTTATATATATATACCCTCAGCCCAGTAACATCACGAAGAATGTTACTGGGCCCACGAAGAATCAACGTCCACGAAGAACTAGGTTCTTCGTGAAACATCTCTACGAAGAACCATATTAAGCACGAAGAATGTTCTTCGTGATGTTCATATCCCACGAAGAATGGGTTCTTCGTGGGAGGTTGCAAACATCAAACATAAGACAGACAATTATACAGAAACAGTTAAAAGATAAGCCAAACACATGTAGACTTGTATACATGCAACTGCATTACAAACCATTACATACCAAACTAAACTATGAACATGTCGTACCAAGCCAAGATAGGAGGATATCTTGACTTGGTCGACTCGACCAAAACGTACAGACACGATAAACCAAAAGACCGTACATTACATTACATTACATTACAAGCGTAATAAGAACAAGCGACAAACACAAAATACTGCACCAACAGTGTTGGTGGTTGAAGGTGGCTATGGTGGGGGTCTTGGTGGAAGATGGAAGGACTGAAAGGTGCAAATTAGGGCTTTCAGAGGGATGATATTTGTTATAAGGGTTTATAAGATACAAAATTACTGTATCTCCCTTCGTTTTCAAAGTAAAAGGACAAAAAATGCCCAAGTCAAACTAACATAAGTTTGGCCTAGGGATTTGATTGCGAGCAATTGACAACCAAAGTAACTAGAGTGTGAATTTTTTGTTCAACTCGTCTTTGCATTCTTTTTTCATTTCTTAGGTTTTTTTTCTTTTGCATTCTACTTTTGCTTTTGTTTTTCTTTTTATATTTATATTTATAGTAATTTCTTTGTTTCTTGAGGCATTCGAACATACCCTTGCGACATGATTTTTGTTCTTTATGCCCGCATATAAATTTTTATTTAATCGACAAGTGAATCAACCGATGGGATTTTTTGTACCATTTTAACATTATAAATTCTTTATATCAAGTTAAACCGTTATAGTTTATTTTAGACAAACTTGGTCCATGCATTTTTACAATTTGCCTAGCAAGATACTTTAAAAAAAATATAGAATAAACATATTTTAGTGAAATGTTAAGGTATTCACGATGTATTTATGTAGACAAAACAATGCCAAAATGTAGAAGTCAAGATTCCCTGCTTTTAAACTTATTGTCATGACTGTTGCCCTAAATGATAGAATGAATGTGAACTTAAAGTGGTTCTGTTGTATCACTGACAAAAATGAACCAACCACCACATGCAAACTGCAAGCTACGTAAACCTAACTTTTGATATTTTCCGTTGTCATTTTTAATTGTGGGAGTGAAGATATCTTTTCAACTCTCACCCGTTTTCAAATTCCAGCTGTAAGCTCAAATGTTAAAGTCATAAGTTGAATTTACTACACTTTTCATTTTGTCACCTTCTTTAAAATATATTTTAAAACTTAGCCTAATTTGTCAAACTTAGAAATATTCTCTTCATCCATAGTTGTTTTCCTCTTCTTTTACATCTTTCCGTCTTCTTGCATGCACAGCTTCCAAAAGGTTAACCTAACTAATATGGAATGACTACAAACTTAGAAATATTTCATTTATCTATGTTTTTAATATGACCCACGCGTGAAGATGAAAATTTCTGTGCTGAAGATATGATTCTTCTGTATGTATGATTTGTAATGGTATCAATCAGATTTATTGGAATATATAATGGTTGAAGACTTGAAGCTATTTCCTAAAGGTGCTGTGTGTAACTGTCAAAGAGAATAGATAAAAGAGAATGAAGAAGGTTGTGTAAACTAGCATTCTTAGCTATGCACAACCTTAAATGTGTTAAAACTTACACCACTTCACTAGGATAAATACATAGAGTATCCTAGGTTAGTTATCCTTCTAGTTAGTTTGTATATTCTTAGCAATTCGAGTGTATTCTCCATTAGAAAACATTTATAAAAAAAAAAAAAACTGAAGGAAAAGCACCAAAGTAGGGTTCTGAAGGAAAAACTTTAATGTATAAGTTATAACTAGAGTAAAGCCACCATTCACCATATTCCAAACATGCAACCCAAAAACACAAGCTGATTAACTACACTAGTATCAATGGCACACGTCCATAGAATAGGTTTTCTTCCAAGCAACTAAAAGTAATATCTTTCCTCTTGCCATCAAGATTTCCTTAACAACTAAAAATTCAAACTTCTTAATTTCCCAAGCCAACAAATAAAAAATGCTTCAACGTACCATGATGTTGGACTCTCAATTAGTATACAAATGATAAACGTTTTATACCATTTGTTTACCTAATAGCATGATTGGATTCAGTGACCATCCTACCTCCTTGGACCCCACCAATATAGCTTGGCCATTGATGGATTATTATGAGTACCGTATGATTGTTGTTGACTATTCAAGTTATAATATTGATTATAAACATTTAGCTATTTCAGCTTGCCACTTGCAAGCTAATGCCCATAAAACTACATAAGTAACCTTTACAAAATAGTTGCATCCATCATCGTTTCTTTCAGTATATAGAGCATAAAAGTACACATCCTATCAAGGTCATGACAAACATTGGAAGTCTAATAAAAATGAACATTTATATGAGTACGACATGAACATTTTGGCATTTGGATATTATAGTTTTGCCCACGAATACATAAGCGATGTTCCCGACCTCATCAACACAAATTTAGTTTATCTATTTCACAGAAGTTCATAGGTTCTAGATTTTCCTTTCCTATTTTGGTTTGTTTCTTTCGTTTTCTTTTGTGCTTACATGTGCTCTTCTTTTCTTTCCATATATGGTCATCCAAGTTAACTAGTGAATGCGGTGTTGACCCTAACCATTGTATGGTTGTTTCATACCATTGGATCCACAATACATTCTCCATACTAATTTGTGACTTGATATAATGTTGTGTCAATCTGGTGTTGTCCCTTAGACAAGTTCACCTTGTTTTTATAGGTTTGTATTGATACTGTGTTTGCTTGACCGGACTGTCCTTAGGAGTCTTAGCATAGAATATGAGTCACGGGCACGGGCTTATCTTGTGTTTTCCTTTAAATTCCTATCAGTTTTCATTTAAAAGTTGTTTTTATTCAAGAATTTTTTTATCTTGTACTTGATTTTAGCTTATTGTCACAGTATATGTTATCTAGATGCTATATTATACTTTGATTGTCATGAAAAAGGTTTTTGGAGCCAGTGGCGAACCTTGAAAATTTTTACGAGGGGGGGGGGGGGTCAAAAACGTATATACCCAAAAATTTCTATAGAACCGGAGGGTCGAAAACATATATACCCAAAAATTTCTATACGAAAACTACATATATAACACTACCGGCCGAAAAGTTTGGGGGGTCGGGCGCCCCTCCCGGCCCCTTCAAAGCATCGTCCCTGTTTGGAGCAGAGGGTTTTAGCGGAAGCCAACCTCTCTATCTTCTGAGATAGAGGAAATGTTGGCTTCCATCCTATCATCTTTAAACCCTACCAATAGCTTTGTTACGACCGGGATTACTAAGTACACTTGTTTGTTTGTTTTTCATTCATGGAAAATGAATTCCAACTTCTTTTTCTATATTGCATAATTTCTTTGTCATGCTATAACGTTTTTGTTGGTGCCTTCACTACAAGAGTATGTCATTCCATTATTGATGTCATAACATAATTTGAGAGTATATGAATCACCTACTATTTAAAGGATAACTAAAATGAAAGTATTTCCCTAAACCTTGAATCTTGGATGTTGAAACAAGAAAATCTATTAAAAACAGTGACTATGTGATAATCAACAACATGACATATATCTTTGTGAACTATGGTTACCACATTTAGAAAATAAGGTGTTCGTTAAAATATAAATAGGTGCAATAATAACGTTGTCCATTTTACATGCCAACGAACTACAGCCAAAAAAGTTTCCTAGTAACATAGAATAAATAAAACCTTGTAATCAATAGCATTGAAAACAAGTACTTACAGATCTCACTAGCTCCTATGTCTATGGATGAGCTTGGTCAGATCTCAAGTACTCGTCTCCGTCTAGCCTGATGTTACATATCTAAATGTACATGAAGTATTTAACTTACTCTAGGATGGTCATGTCTCCTTCAAAGAAAGTGAGAGCGCTGTATTGATTTCAGAAGTACTCCTTGGATGTTTCTCTTCATCTGTCCCTTTATTTTGGCACAACCTAAGCTGCAAATCAGGATTCATTTCTTTGTCGTGACATCCCTTTTCATGTCGTAACTGAAGAAAACACAATTTACAAGAAATCTTGTTAGTAATTTTCAGATACAACATAACAAAGACCCACTATGTCAAGAAATTAAGAATGATACCTCATGAAGAAATGAGGCTTCAGATTGTGAATTCAATAATGCTCTAGAATAACTGAAAGATGAATGAGACTGTACAACATTCGTTGCTTTGTCAATGCAAACACTGAATGGATCGAAGGAGCCACTACTAGCACAGTTGCGTATAATAGGTGACCATTTTTCTTTTCTTTGATCCGGTGGAAACCACAACTTCTTGTCCTCCAGATATTGGCTAGGTCTCATAGGCCCATTTCGGGTTCTTGACTCGTATGTTTGGAATTTGTTTAAATTGGAAGGCTTGTCTTGTATTTGATTCATAATATCTTTCCTCATATTATTCACATGTCCAAATTCTGTTCTCACCGGTGATGACACGAGACTTTGATTAGATAGCCATTGTTGGTGCCTTTTGATAGAAATGGAGATGCACACAAAATTTATAACAGTTAGGAACTGAAAAAGGAAAATATGAATTTTTTTCACATGTGAACTACATTGGGCCATGCCATGTCATTATCAAATTCCCACAAATGTTTTTTGAGAAAAGTGGTTGCTCTACATTTGGTTAAATATTTAATTGACTTGATACCAAAAGCCCACCCAGAAGATGTTTTCATTCAAGTTAAAGTAGTTCAGAAACTAGCTAGCAACAATAACTTTCAGTAATATCCGGGCGTGATCAATTATTGCAAATCAAAAAGTTACTGAAAAATATTAACCATAAACTAGAAATAAAAATCCCTAAAGAACTATCGGAATACTTTTAATGACAATTTCCGAAACAACATCCAAGTACCTCAATAAAACCCTCTTGAAATGCTACTCAAATAAACCCCTAAAAACTGAACAGCTCAAACACCATTGTAGAATGGTTTAGCTTTCATTTTGATCTCTAGTTGATCTAGGAAGCTCGTTTTAAAGAAACTGAACCAATTGGATTTGTCATTCTCTTGTTGCTTTATCTCTACAAATATAATAGCTTAATCAATACTAATGCCAAATATAATGTTACTTATAAGATCTATAGACATGTGAGTGAGTGTTATATAAGATCCACAGAGTTTTGTCATGACCATCTTTCTAGAAGAAGAAAACCTCCAAACCACATCCTTAGCTAGAGTTGGGTAGCAATGACATTACTCCATCATAGGAAGTTGGCACTACATTGTGGATGCTTTTACTCTGACCCCTAGCTAGAAATATTGTTTTAATAAGTTATGACATTAAAATGTGACACAAATACAACACACCAGCTAAACCACCTTTTAATGTTATCTCAACACTTTGACAATGCGCACCAAACTGCAAGTAACAAGTACTACCTCATAATCGTGTTTGTGATCTGACGACGGCTAAAATCAAATATGTCTTGTCCTTGTTGGAACACTTTTAATGACATTTTCCGAAACAACACTAAAGGTTTTTTATTTTCTGCTAAAGGTTTTCTTAAGAGCTGGATAAAATGTATTAGTTTATGTGTTTACTCACACTTTCAAAAATTGTCACAAAAATATCCAAGCTTATTACCACTTTTTCTTCACTACAGGCCGTTCTTTTAAAACATGCTTATTTACCAACACTTTTATATTTGCAAGTGAAACACTCCTGACCGATTTTGACGCAAACATGCATGAAACCTCAAAGAAAAAAAATCAAAGGTACGATATTGGGATTCTTTTTAAAGTTACCTAGAGTTTAAGACCTAAAATTACCTTGACAAGAAATGTTGGACACTTGGTGTTGGTCTAAAAGCAGAATCCAACAGATGACTTCGGGAGTAATAATTACCCACTTCTAAATTTCTTGCTAGATCGATCCCTCCATTTGGTTGTTTCAAATGTCCGAATGGACTACTTCTGGAGTACAAATTGCTATATATGTGCGGTCTTCCTTGCATCGCCATTGTCGCCCTTTGGGATAACACTGTAGTATAAACAATGTATTAAATTGTGATACCTCATTTATTCTTCAGCTTTATTTTCAATATATCACCATATTCTAGGTTTTAATGTCATTTTTCTTTCAACTAAACTATTAAAAAACTTGATTTGCAAACTAAACTTATGAGAATGCATTGTTTCAGCACTGATGCTGCAGCCATCAGTTGTAAACAACTTGCTCGATCACTGCTTAGTTTAGAAGAACTTTACCAAATTAAAGGATATGCTACACTGTTAGTATTTGTTAAAAATAACGACCATTACGCCAAATTTTGATATTTTAAAATCAATCAAGTGTGTTAACATTGTTTAAAAACAGTCTGTACAATATCTTTAATTACTTCCCTTCAACTTTAATATGCTGGAAGGATTAATATATGTTTTAGTTTTTGGAAGTATATCGACTAGAGTTAAAAAATGGATGATTTAATATTCTATTAACACAAACAAATTTGTGTACTTTTCAGATTTGCTATTTTTTATTTTTTTTTTATTTTGTGAACACTAATCCTCTTTGATGAGAATGTCACCAATTTTTGGACACTTCACACAAAAGTTCAATAATTCATTTCTAAGATAATTTTCAATAAAATTTACGTATTGGTATATTATAGTCGTAATACACTATTGAAATGTTTCTTATTTCCAAGTATGTATCTTATCGCTTAGTTAAAAATTAAGTTACCAATTAAGTTACATTATTGATTTAGTTGTTTATCATTTCAAAATTATTTTCTTTTGCCGTATTTTAAATTTCTTTTTGACATAAAAAGTATCCCTAGACCTTATCAATAACTCTGATATGAGCGAGATTATAATGGATACGTTTGTTTATTATAAATTTGGGTACGCTATTGCATCCATTTAAAATCTTAGTGACTTTAGTTCTAAAACTAAGTTTTATTATTCATTTAACTGTTAGACCACCTTATTCTTTCTCATTTCCCTAGAGAAAGATTCATGTCTTACCTTGACCAGAATCATCAAGCTTCTTGCTTCTATACATCTAACATTAAAAAGACATTCTTGATTAGAATTTAATAGAACTGGAGAATTCTAAGAAGTCAATATGACATTGTTGAATTTACTTACCTGCAAGTGACTTTTTACATGAGCGATACTTAGACCTCTCACATTCATTAGCTGGAGAACTGACTTGGGAGTTGCTTCTGCAGTAGAGCCAAAAACATTTCATGTTTTGACCAACTAATAAAAATAAATACCTTTTTTATTTAATTAGAGCCTACCAACTAAACATCTATTAATAAGATATATATTTTTTAGTTAAGTTTTCCATTTTATATAACAAACCTAAGACTAAATTAAAAGAAGAAATTCAATTAAGTAGGTATTGTGTATCCTACTTGTGATACTTTAAACTTCAAGAAACTGTGGGAATTGAATAATTAAAATACTTTTACATCAAATCATAGATAAATTCTTAACATGGAAAGGAAAAGGAAAATTATATGACTTCACACTCTATATAGCGAAATAGTTTAGAGAACTTACTATCTTGCCCACCGAGTCTTTCAATAGCATTTACGAAAGCGTGATGGAGTTCAGGAGTCCAACGAAGTCTAGGCATTTTGGAGCGCACATATTGCCTAACAGGACCTTTTCTATTCTTTGAAGAACTTCCTTCATCAGTCTTCTCTCCATCCTCTCCGGACAAATCATTATCTTCTTGGCTGCTTGCCTCTTCATTCAAGTCAAAAGATATGACGTGCTTATTTATCGAAGAAACAGATGATGAGTTTTCTCCGTATCGATCAAAACTAGCCTCCTCATTACTCCCTAGCATATCCAAATGTTCTGACATGGTTGCTTTCTATAGTTATATTGAATTCAACCACTGAAGTTTTAAACCTATAAATCTCCTGCAATTAGTAATTATAAGAATTATACAATGTGGTCTGTACATTATATAAGGTAGCAGACTAGAAAGGTAGGAATCATAAAACATGGATCAAACTATCTTTGAAAAAAGATATGCAGTTGAACCAAGAAGGGAGTAAGAAATCCATGTTTATAAACAATATCCAGAGCTAGTGTTACACACATAGTTATATAGGAATTAACACTTTGTATTCCCCCCTTTAGTATACTGCACCTACCATGAGAGTAGCATACTTAATTTGGTAGTTAATAAATTAATTCAATATTTACCTTCTTTCATCTACTTCCATAATATACTAGTAACATAGATATCAATTTTGTTGGAAATCTAATAGTTTTAATTGTTCTATGCACATAGATATCAAATATGAAGTTTAAAAAGAAGGAGAGGTGAAGGTGATGAGACATAAGACTATTTCTTTTCAAAAATCTTGCATGAAAAAACATGTTGTCAGGTAAGAATAATCAACTTACTATATGTTCAAACTTCAAACCCTAGTACCTTTTTCCAAACAATAACCGTACTTCTTTAATCCTTTCCAGTTTTCTGGGATATGATGAAAGATTCCAAAAGCTTGAGCAACCCCTAAACAATTGAACTCAAGTCAACTAACCTTAAGTGTAAGAAAAGTTTCAACTGTGAAAGTATATCTTCCAATAAAAGAAAGGATACTACGGCTAAAGAATTCTGAATAGTGAGAACATGTTATGCTTAAATAGTTAAATAAACATATATATGTAAAGATAAACAATTAAACAAAAATTTTTAATTGATTAATCATCTAAGTGATTGTTGTGTGATTTAAGAAACTTGAAGAACAAAACAAAAAAAAAAAGCTACTACTTAATAACCAGATTGAACACAAGAACTCAACAAACTTAGGAAATATTAGATAGTATATGACTGATAAATTCGTGTTGATCGATCACCAAATTCTTTTTTTCGTGCAAGTAGAGAAATCGTGGAGGATTAATATCTGAGTGCTTCAACCCTTCTTTTATAAATACCTTCATAATGGCTTCTTACCACATTCCAGAAATCAATCAAACAAACATGTGATTGATGCTCATTAGGAGAGAGAGAGAGAGAGTTATATATATGGAGAATTAGTATCTGTTTTTCTATGGAAGTTGGGATGGTTCCGTGTGATTTAGAAATGGAATAAAACCATCATTTTTCCAGACCAATTCCGGATTTATATATATTAATATTCCATGAAGACTTTTGTTCTAAAATGGGATATTTATTCTTCTTTAAAATCAACAAAATTAAGGTCGGTCCCGACGTTCCACTTGCAAATAATGCAATAGTAAGTATATGGTAAGTATGCTAATTCGATTTAATATTTTTTTTTAATGTCCTGACGAGTGAGGTCCTTTCTGATTGAAATAAATTATCATGTGACTCCAATAAACCCCTTTCTTCTACTCTACCTCTGTCCTTGACAGTTGTCTTACCCTAAAATCAAATCTCTCCCTGTCATCCAATTATTTTAACAATTTGACCTTTGTTTTTGAGACTCTTCTGGTGATCACTACTATTCAAACTAAACTATTACTCTATTCTTCTATTCATTTAATGGAAATAAAGAATGAAAAAAAATATTAGGTGACATAGTTTAATAAGAGTTATGAGTAATCTGAAAGCACACAAAAGAATGAAGAATACCGTTGGTTATGTGCCTCACTCGGTGCATTAAAGCTTTATGTTGATAGTTGATCATAAATAAAAAGATTCAAACTCTAAATTATTTAAAACCCAACACACATTAGTTTTATGAATAATACCTCAACACTTGATGAACAAATGAATACACATCGTAAGTGTGCATCATCCAACCTGTAGAATAAACCAACAAATAAACATTTGTTGTGAATTGCCTGTCAATGTTAGGTTAAGTTCTGCCAACTTTACACACCTTTGAGTGAAGTTTGCCAAGTTGCTTTTCTCTAAGAATTAACCACATCCCTATGCAAGGGCCATTCTCAACATTTAGTTTTTGAATAATATATGTAAATCACAGGAAAAATGTAAATTATTGATAAAGTATTAATTACACCATTCAAAACAATAAAGTATGAATTGTACGTACTTAAAAGAAATGTTTGTAACTATTGCTGCTTAACAAAGGGGACCATTTCCATTCAATGTCAAGGACCCATATTTTCAATTTCTTCCTACCTAAAACAAAGACTTTCTTCCCATTTTATAAACCCTAAACTTATGTCCCTGGTCACTGTGCTTTCATTCTTTTGCAGATTACATTCACGGTATGTCAGTATTGCGTATGCTTAATAGACAATGACAAAATTTTCTCAAGATGTTGGTCAATAATGGGGGGCCTAATGACTAAAACTAGGCTTTCTAACTTCTATATTTTATTTAAAGAAAATATAATCGACATGCATTATTTTCTGCTGATTGAAAAGGAATATTGCCTCATGCATGCACAATTTGATAATATTATACTTATCATTGATAGCATCATTACGTTTTGATTAATAACTTTGACTTCAACATACTATCAAAATAAATATATCTATAAAAGGAATCTTTGAGTCATGAAATCGGAAGACCACTATATAATATTTCATGTACACACTTTGGTAATTTTTGTGTCATAAGTCTATTCTAGTTAGTTGGATTTACTTAAAACCAAAGAGGAATTTGAATGAATTAACATTGTTGCAAGTTAAAAGATGTGAAGTGGACGCTTGTTCAATATCATATTCTCATTTTCGGTACCAACGAATTAAAAGGGGTTCTAAGGAGGCATTGCCCCCTTGATGGGTCCACGAGACAGGGCCCCTAGTAAGGTCCAAGGACAGAGCCCAAAGGAGGGGTTTCAGAGGCACGGGTATAAGGGGTTGAGACCCATGATGAGCAAAAGTTCCTATTTACAAAGTTACTCTCTTTCACAAAACATTATATTGTTTTAAGTAAGAGTTGTGATTGTTCCCCAACAAAGAAAGTAATTTTCTAGATTATCTTGTTATTTTCATTTTGAGAGTACTATCAAAATATTTTAATCCAAGAGTGTTCATACATGATTGGGAGGGATATCCACTACATTCCTAAACTATAAAACTTACACATATTATTGACATCTAGATACTAGTTTGTCCCTTGAGGTATATGTAGGTCCACCCGGAGGATCGAGTAACCTCTATTCTCTGTTTTCCGACAAACCCGAAAGTGCGGAATCCAAACGGGTAAGTTAAACCAAGTTACGAACACGCAAGACACAAAGATTCAATGATTAACACGCAATGTATTAATACTCTGAAACGGTTACAATCCAATGTTTACAAGATAAACCTATAAACTCTCTGTTGTGTGTGTGTTCTCTCGGAAATCTATTCAGACTTCTTAACTTTGTTATGTCTGTTGTCTGTGTTTATATAGTATAAGACTGACGAAATCAAGTCCCAGCCGAAATCACATAGGACGAAATCCAAGATATGGACGAAATCAGGTGATTTCGTCCTATTTGGTTTTCATGCTATTTGGTTTTCACCAAAATAGTGATTTCAACATGTGGACTTGGACGAAATCAGGGGATTTCGTCCCACATGCACATGGGCTCATGTCTTCATGATGGGCCTCAGGGACTTTTCACTTGGGTTTCTACAAAGATGGGCCAAACAAACAAACAGACAACATACTAACTTAATCTAAACACAAACTAATCATGTATACTGCACACACGCAGTTACATGTTCATTAAACGATACAAAGTAAATCGCATACCGAGTCAAGACAGGAGGTTGTCTTGACTACGGCCTTCACTTCGTAGCCGAGTCGAACCGAGCCGAGCCGTATCCACACAATATGTATCAACAAACTCCCCCTTGGATGCTGCTCGTGAGGTTTGTAATCTCGTTCTCCATCTCTTGATGGTGCATTCATTCTCGGAAAGGATCTTCAACGTCTTCACGTGAAACAATCAGGGAGTGTATCAACAAACTCCCCCTTGAACGATACTCGTGAATCTTTTGAACTTCAAAACTTTAGATCCTTGAGGTCTTGATGAGAGATCAACTACAACCCGATCATCTTGATCTTCTGATTGCATCAACGTCGTGTCTTCACTTTACGGCTTGTCATCTGACTCGTTCTCTTCGCCTTTAGCTGATTCTGATGTCGCATCTGCACATACAAGAAAACTAAACACGTAATGAGAACAACCGCTTGGAATATAGACAAATTAAACAACCGACACATATGAGATCAAATCTCAATCAACTACCGACCGACAACAGATTGAAAGTTTAGAAAATGATCAGTTTTAATCCTTTAACTTTCAAAACTTGTTAACTTCGACTTTTTATAAAGATGCAATTGTTTTCCGGCTTACGATCAGGATTTTGAGTAGGATAGACTCGAGTTCCAACATCGGTCAATCAAAAATAAACTAGAAGCAAAATCTTTTTGGCTTTTATAAAGTTTATATTAAAACACACCTAAAATCTTTTTGAAATTTTTCATTTTTCAAATGTAAAGACGGAAAGCAATAAATAAATATATACAAAGATGCAGAAACGAAAGCAGTAAACAAATATTTACAGACATTCTTTTGCGAGTTTCGAGGGTAAGAGAATCATATCAGTGTACGGTCACACCAAAACGCTCTTTTTGTTCAATTAGTTAACATTTAGATAAGCATCCTATAACAATTATCGGTATTGTTGTCCACATAAGCTCAACTTATCAGATGTAATCATGGCGAGGGGATACGTTAAGGTATGATTTATACTTACCGACCGGTGTTCATCCACACACGACACATTCCCGTATCAAGGTATGCACGAGAGTTCATCTTACCGGTGAGTATACCGTTTATCATCTGTTTGACCGTATAAAAGATGTGAGAAGCTCACTTATTTTGATTGAAAACAAGCCCTATGTGATAGAATCACTTATTGATGAGGAACTTGATTTTCGATGCATGAGGGCACAGGAGCAAGTCCGTGAATAGGTCAGTTCTTTCGTACAGCAGAGAGACGAACTTGACTCCCGGATAAAGAATATGTGATATATTATCACTTATTTGATTTGGACATGTGATTGTTGATCACTTATTGAGGTCGTATGCAGTATGTACACGTATGTATGATATCATGGAAGATCTAGACTTCGTCTCCGTTTGTTTCGGTAAAAGAAACAACCATGATACCCAGATGATAAACAGCATAAAGACCGAATATCTCAGAACCTTGGCAATCTCTCAAACGAAATTTCGGTACTAAGACCATATGCCAATGTGCGGTTCCCACCTAGTCTTCAGTCGATTTAAGATTTATATCACCCTGCACACTTTAATATGATTGTGAGCCTACCGATACATCTTATATAGAGCTGTTTAACATTTTTCATTTCAGTTCGAAGAGGTTTCGACAGACCACTGACTTACTATCATTTTCTCTTTTTCTCGCCAGGAAACTCATTTTTGATTTTCTATTGTTTTTGCGTTTTGAAATTTTTCGATGTTTTTGAATTTTCAAATTTGGATTTACTCCCCCTAAAATCAACAAACTATGATAAATTTTAAAAACAAAGGTATTTACAAAAAAAAAAAAAAAATGATTTTCCGATGTCGGTTAACTCATGTTTTACCTCAATGCCGTTTACCAAAAATAAGTTAATCAGAAATGATTTATCGAATTTTGGAAAAATTAATTGGCACGTCGGTAAGCGGTGTGGACCACGACAACATTGACGAGTTTCATAGTGAAACAATCACGTGTGAGGTGATATTCGAGATCAACGTGTCATGCCAAAGAGTGCTACGAGAGGATAACAATTTATAAAGCAGCTTAAAATATCGACAAGGATAGGAGAGATTAGAAATTTAAAACCGTATCCTGCAACTGCTTCGTGCATTGCAAGGAATCTGAGCGCTCTCCCAAACTGGATATCCACCCGGTGTGAATTTCAAGGTCGATCATTTAGCTACTTCAATTCACAGCAACAAAATCAGAAACCTTTGGGTCCGGCTGGTCTTCCACATTGCACCAGCGAAGGTCTTTATCTTTCTCTTTCAGAAGTAGTGTGCGGTTGTTCAATCCACGCCAAGGCATCCGCACACCCGGTTGGTTTGTTCAACAAACACATTTTCTTCGGTCACACCGCGAAGAAATGTACACTGCACGTTCATCATGTTGATTTTGAACATCAGACGTGCTGCAGGTGTGTACATTTTGATTGAATCTATCCTGGGGACCCGATCAAAGCCTTTAACAATCAAATTTGAAATGATTTTCATTTTGTCGAAGCTTTTCAATTTCTTTCGACAGACAATTCTGTCTTCTTTTCATTTTCTCTCCATCAAAGGCAACAATTTCTTTTGTCGCCGATCTTGTGCATGAACATTCCACTATCAACAACCTTACGATGATCGATAGTTCCTCCTGGAACATCCTACAAACTCACTCAGAGATTAGTTGGAGAGGGGGACCCAAGCCTTCACAGACTTGGGTTGTCCTTCATCATCGAGGATTGTGACTTCGATTTCCTGATGATTCGGAATGGATTGAGCTTCCCCTGAAACAGTTACCGATTTTGGTTTCCAAATCTGTTTTTGTTTTTCATTTTTAATTTCTTACTTAACAGACTTTGTTTGGACAACCTCCGGTTTTAACGCCTTTTCAATCACCTTCACATTTTTACGTCGTTGTTTTGTTTCCTGTTCTTTAACAGTGCGTTTATCATGTTTTGGAGAAACAGGACGACGTTGTGAGTGACCTTGTTCAGAGGGGGCTCTTTCAACAAAATTAGGTTTGGGCGAGTTTGTGCAGTCTTTAATGATGTGCCCAACCTTCCCACATTTGAAACAAGTTCTCCTTTCAACAATCTTAGGAGAACCGGTTCGACTTTCACATGTTGAACCTGTAGACCCTGAGGTACTTGCTTTTTCATCACACCCGTTTGTATGTTGAGTGTAATTGTTTTGGCTGTTACGTTTTAAAATCTTGACTTGTTGGATAAAATCGGTGTTTGATTTGTTTTCAAAAGTCTCAATTTTATCAGTACCCTTGGATGCTACAAATTTAACATCATTGTTTTTCGTCTTGAAACGAGCTCCTTTGGTCTCAACCTTCGGTTGTGAACCTTTAGAATTTTGAGCTCGCTGCTGTTGCTGTTTACCCTTAAAAGCGATAGGTTGTTGCTTCATTGGTGATTTTTGATTTCCAAATTTTCTTCTAACTTCAGCTTTTGGAATCGGATCACACTGAGTTACTGAAACTCTCGGGATCCCCTTTTCCAAAAACTTACTGGTAGTATCTTCAAACACTTTATCAATCAAAGATTGATTGACATTTTTATTTGGAAAAGCTGTGTTTGAATAAATTTTGTCATCACCGACTAAAGTATACAACACGTTATCACTTTTAATAGTAGACACTGTCTCAGTGATAGGATCTATCTCTTGTTTAGCACCAGTTGATTGCACAAAATGAGTAGGAGGATCACACAGAATGTGATTCTCAAAAGGCACTTCTACTCTTTTGTTCTTCTCAAGAGATTTATCCTCATCACTCACATCTAGTTCATCATCGGACGAATCATAGTCCTCAATTTTGGGAGGACTTTGATTTGAAGCACATGATGACTTTTCTTTCCGATCAGATGAGCCCTCCGATGAATTGTCCGTTTTGAACCCTAAGCCAGTTGTAACTTCCTCATAATCAAGAGGTACAGTTGGTTCAAAACGCGGCATTTCCTCCTCATCGGGCATCTTGGTATAGTTGTGTCTCAAAGGAGGCGGACACGACTTATACCCAACGCCTTTCATGTTTCCCTTTAGTTGTTGAACATCAATAATGTGATCGAGCACAAATCGGGAGTTAGAATAACTCTCCAACTTTTGCTTGATTGCATCATGCTCGCATTTGGCAATGGCTAATTCCTTTTTGGTTTCCTCAACAATGTTAATGTAATTGTTAATACTAACTTGTTTATAGTAAACAGTTTTGGTCACTTCGGAAACACTTTTCTTTAAGGTTTCAATTACAGATTTAAACTCCTTTTCGTTTCTAACCAAAGCCATATTCGCCTCTTTGCACTTAAACATTTCAACAACCAAACTTTGATTATGACTATGAAGCTTTTCAGATTCAAGCTTCAAATCAGCACAATCATTACAAACACTAGGAGCAGGAGTTTCAGAATTTACCTGACTCGTAGAGGCTGAGACATTTGCCATAAAGGCAGTCTGATAAGAAAAAGATCCGTCTTCAGAATGATAATCTCCCGCATTCGAGCTTTCTTCATCTGAACTCCCGCTATAACCCGAGCTATCGTCACTTTCAGAAAATTCTTCCTTGTGAACGTGCTTGATGTGATTGATGATCTATGCATAACATGCTTTTCCTCCTCCCAACTGTACGGACCGATCACATCCTTCATCAGCTTGAACAGTCAATGCTCGATTGGTGTTTGAAGGTCCAGACTGGTTCTGGTTCTGACTATTGTTCACCGCTACTATCCTTCGTTCACGATTGTCTTGATTTGCATTAGAAGTACTCGTCTGATTTCTGAACGGATTCTGATTGCCTTGCTTGCTTGGTCGGGTGCACTCACGTTTGAAGTGACCCTTTTCGCCACAATTGAAACATGTAACCGTATCTTTATAAAAACCCGTACTTCGTATCATCTTTGCCTTCCAACGAAGTTCTTCCAGTTCGAGTCATGAAATCCTTTGCCCTTCTAACAGCACTTGCAAACGCCCACTTGATATCCATTAACTCCATTTCATCACGGTCTATTTGCTGATAATCTTCATTGGTCATATTGATGTTTCCAATTTGACCTGCTACCAAACCGCGGTAAGCACTGACCATAGTATTAATGAGTTCCATATGTTCCTTTGCTACTTCAATGCTAACATTTGAGAGGTTTGATGTATCAACTTTGACTGTGTTAGGGTTTAGGGGTGGAGGATTGTTGGTATAATGAGCTTGCTGTTGTTATGGTAGGGCTTGTTGTTGTTGTGGTAGGGCTTGTTGTTGTTGTGGTTGGGCTTGAGGTTGAGGTATAGATTGTGACATGTAAGCACGTTGATTCCACTGTGGAGACGGTGATGAGCTTGTATTGGATACAAACACCGTTTGAAGCTTCGGTTGCTGAATGGAACTAGAACTAGCTGAAGGACCAAAAGGAAAATACATTTCCGTGTTTTGAGGAGGTGCAATCATTTTAGCTTTCCGAATTTCCTCTTCGTTCTTGTACTCCAACTTCTGAATGAATTCATAGAGAGAAACATTGGCTGCATCCAGAGCGCCCGTATGCTTTAGAAGTTCAATGAATGGACTCCACTTAGGAGGTAGAGCATCAGCAAATCGTGCAATCATTTCCGGATGAGTTGCAGCAACATTATAAGAACACATTTCACTTGTCAAATGATAAAAGCAAGAAGTCATATCATTTAGAGTTTCATTATCCAAGAATCGAAACGATTCAAACTCTTTCTTCAATAAATCATGACGTGTCTTTCTAGAAGCTGCATTTCCTTCTCCTCTCGCTACCAATGCATCCCATAACCCTTTCGTGTCGTCACAGTGACCGAATTGATGATAGATTTCTTTGTGAAGTGCTTGAGTAAGAATAGCAAATGCCTTTTTCTCTAAGTCATAGGCTTTCTTGTCATCTTCAAGCATATTAGTAAAACCCGCTGCAGTTGATGCTGCTTCTTCGAGAGCATTGTTGCGTGGAGTAATGAAACACCTCCAAAGATCGGTGTTTTGCCCTTGAATGAATGTGGTGAAACGACCTTTCCATGTCGGAAATTCATTCATGTGATTCAATTTTGGCGGGCGATTGTTGCTACCCGTCTCACTCTCGCTAAGCAAAAGATTTTGAATGCTCTGATTTTGATTCGACACCATTGCCCATTGACTTGAACTAATAGATTGTTGTTGTTGAGGTATGGTACTCCTCATATATTCGGCCATTGTCATCTGTTTTTGAGCTGGTTGTGGATCCGTACTCCAATCCCAAGGATTTGTACAACTCATAGTTGATATTAGAACGATAACACCTGCTTAAAAACTTGAAAACACAAAGTTAGATACCTTTTGCAAGTCCTCTGTTTAAAATCACAGGTATAAGAATGTTTGACGAAATCCAAAAGTGGACAAGTTTGGCGAAATCAGAATGTGTTTTCGTTGAGCTGATGTTGGTGATTTCGGCTGGTTTTGATAAAGAAGTGTTTTCGGCCCAATATAAAACAAACACAAGTGTTTTCGTGGACCAGGTACAGAGTATTTTCGGCAATAAGGTGATAGGTGATTTCGGCTAGGTAAGGGATTTTGGCAAAGTGATTTCGGCTCAGGTGAAGGGATTTCGGCAGCTTGATTTTACCAAAGTGATTTCGTGGATTTGGAGATAGATGAGTGATTTCGGCTGAGAAGATAGAGAGGTGATTTCGTGGATTTGGAGATAGGTGAAGAGGGATTTTGGCTGGGTAAGGGTTTTCGGAGATAGGGGATTTCGGCCAGAAGTGTTTTCGGCCAGGACAGTTTTCAGCGAGCTTGATATAGTTGTCTGAGGTTGTTTTCGTTGACTGGAAAGATGTATGGTGATTTCGTCCAACACAGGCAAGTGATTTCGTTGCTGATGTATTGTGTATTCGTTGACAATTATAACCAGACAACAAGATATTTATCACACCAAACCTTATCTACTACTGACACAAACCTTCTTTTTCAAACTAAGTCAGGCAACACCTTACTGAAGCAGATTTCGAAGCTTGTTTATTTCAACCTTTCATCATTGCACTTGTATACATAATGTCAAACAATAATATTTTAATCACAAACAACACAATAGTTTAACAAACCAAGATCAAACTCAGATAATTATCCAAGAACAACATGAAGATCCGATGAACACTTAAAGAACTCCGATGAGTTTTTGAAGATTCCGACAATAATTTCACCGGAATAATTTTTCGAACACGAGTTTTGCAAAGAACTTCAATAAAAACCTTAAACTAACATGTATGCATAAGATAATAACAAGGTTTTGTATGAATTAATAAACAAAACAACAAGGTTTTTCACGATTCTCAAACTGTTTTTCCAGAAATATATGAACTTCAAACTCTAAAATTCAGAAAAACACTTAAAAATCTTTCAAAAACACAAGAAAAACAACTTGGTTTTAACTAGGAATCGAGCCAATGCTCTGATACCAATTGTAGGTCCACCCGGAGGATCGAGTAACCTCTATTCCCTGTTTTCCGACAAACCCGAAAGTGCGGAATCCAAACGGGTAAGTTAAACCAAGTTACGAATACGCAAGACACAAAGATTCAATGATTAACACGCAATGTATTAATACTCTGAAATGGTTACAATCCAATGTTTACAAGATAAACCTATAAACTCTCTGTTGTGTGTGTGTTCTCTCGGAAATCTATTCAGACTTCTTAACTTTGTTATGTCTGTTGTCTGTGTTTATATAGTATAAGACTGACGAAATCAAGTCCCAGCCGAAATCACATAGGACGAAATCCAAGATATGGACGAAATCAGGTGATTTCGTCCTATTTGGTTTTCATCCTATTTGGTTTTCACCAAAATAATGATTTCAACATGTGGACTTGGACGAAATCAGGGGATTTCGTCCCACATGCACATGGGCTCATGTCTTCATGATGGGCCTCAGGGACTTTTCAGTTGGGCTTCTTCAAAGATGGGCCAAACAAACAAACAGACAACATACTAACTTAATCTAAACACAAACTAATCATGTATACTGCACACACGCAGTTACATGTTCATTAAACGATACAAAGTAAATCGCATACCGAGTCAAGACAGGAGGTTGTCTTGACTACGGCCTTCACTTCGTAGCCGAGTCGAACCGAGCCGAGCCGTATCCACACAATATGTATCAACAGTATATATAACTGAGTAAAAGAAGTTATTGTTACTCTTTATTATTTAATCATATGGGAGGTAAATGAATGTACCTTAGAACACTAATCATGGGAGGATGGGCCATATATCCTTCATGAAACCCAAATTGCTTTAACATTATTTTGACAATTTGTAAAGTATTTACCAAAAGGTATAAAGAGAAAAGAGAAATCAATGGTTTGTATTCATTTTCAAGAACATATAAGTTACCCTACATCTTTTATTTATTGGCTTACCATAAGAACATCATTGAGCTTTCGACTACTTAACAATGGTAGTTAGGAAGTCAACAATATATAATAAAAAGTCAACAAACACAACTCAAATGCTCAATACATGCGCCCCCAAGCTGAACGAGAGTAGTAATGTTAAGTTTGGACCTAAGAAGGTCAAATCATATAGATGACAACCCTATGGTCAACAAGTTAGTAAACTGAACAATACTTATGCAACTACTGAAATGTGACACCCCGCGAAAACGTTTAAACACACTAGCTTGTCAGTAGCTACGCACAAAATTTTGGGACGAAATTTCTTTGAACTTGGGGATAATGTGACACTTTAGGTTTTCCCTACACATTTTCACTTTTGTGTTACAATTATGTAAAGATAATCATGTGAATATAATGAATGGACATTTATGATATAATTGTTGCTTAATGTGTAGATGTGTATATGTATATATATTTGATTTTTGCGATGGATTGGTGCAGCCGCACACTTCTATTAAACACACCCACCCACCTTCGTCTCGTACACCTTCACATGGCCGCACACCTGTTATGGAGTCCAGGCCCAATCAGCAAGCCCATCAGCAACCCTAGTGGAGCCGCACAATGGTTTGGACCGCACACAATACATGTGTGCGGTATCTTTTGCCCTCACTATTTATATTTATGAGCTGCCACATTCAGGGAATGTTTCCCAATCCATTTTGACGGTGGCAATCCCAAAACATTCTCTCTCTCTCTCTCTCTCTTACCTACTTTCTCTCTCTAAAAACCCTAAAGAAAAACACACCAAATGTTCTCCTTCTTCTTTGGATTTGATGGCAACATCACTATCCCTTGATGGTAGCCGGTGATTAACATCCGAGAGCTTCATTTCTTCTTCTATTCTGCACAATTTCCACTCTCGTTTAACCGGTTAGTATTACCACCTTCATACTTGATGATAATACATGATAAAGGTGCATGTTTGGTTTATAATTCGTATAATAAATGATTGTACATGATTGATAACTGTTTCGGTATAATATTTTGAATATTGTTTTGGATACTATGAAATGTGATGATCTTAAGTGATGAATCAGTTAGGTGTTGAATAATGAAAAACGAGTATAAATGTGGTTGAATGTTGCAATGCATGCCTTGATGATGATGGCTGGAAATCAGTTCATTATATTTGTTCTTGTATGATTTTGATAAAGTTTATAAAGATAAGCCTAGATCTATGCCTGATTGATGATTATTATTAAGAGATTGTTGTGCTAACACCGTTGATAGATTAGAAGGATAAATGGAAGAAATGTGGATGAATATGATGAAACATGTTTGAACGTGTTCTTCAATGTATGATGAAATGAAAGTTCTATTGAGTTATTAATAACTAAAACGAAACATGAGACTATTCTGAGAAATTGTTGCATAATTGTGAGAATGATTGTCTGATGATGTTATAATAGAAATGACGTTTTAATCGATGCCCTTGATCCATTTGAATTGATAAATCTGGATATTTCCTGTTGTTTGAAGTGATACCGCACACTAGTTAGAAGGTACCACCTGCCAAGCACATCGTACACCCGGGTTTAAGCTAAACCGCACACCCTTGGGACCGTACACTCCAGTGTACAAGATGTTACTGCACAGAGTACAAGGGTGTTAAGCGGATCGCACACTATATGGACCGCACAATTCTAGTACAACCTGGTAAAGCACATAGTACAACTGATTTCTGCATGACCGCACACTGCCTACAAACCGTACACTAGGCAGTGGGCCGCACACTCTCCTTTGGGCTATTAACTTATTGGGCTGACTGGATCATATAATACTAGACCGTACAGTCAAAATCCTTGTTGCACACTCATGTTTTTGGGCCGTGTGATCATTGGGCCACACACCTAGACTACCTACACTGGATAATCCTTGTCATTGTTCACAGACATGAGATTGTGTTGCATTTTTATGCATGGCCCGTATGTTTATTAGGAAATACGTGATACTTATGTGCTGCGTGTTAAATTCGTGTATAAGTAATGTTACTTAAGTATGAACCTAATCTCGACTTGGTAACCATAATAGGACGTGGTTGACCAAACTTTAAAACAAGTAAACTATCTGCTGAGCAAACCAAGGTGAGTTCACACACACTAAAAGCATGCGTCTCGGGAGACACAGACAAACTACTATCATTGGGAAGGATACTTTTAAACTACTATTCCCGGGGGGGAATACGGTTGAATACTATTTATAAATCATGTCTTAGCAAAACAAAACGAAACTCTATCATTAAGTCCCCACTTACAATACCGATTAATCAGGGGGCACACGAGATATTAGTTGATAGCGCTATTAGGTTTGACAAACCTCACACCGTGACCAGGGGGATCGGGCGTGAACTATTATGCCTTGCAACTTGGTCAATGATGATAGACATTGACTTGGGGTACAACAACTTGACAGTCACCAGTAGTCGGTATCATACAGTTTAGTGAGCTTACAGATGGGGTAGCTCCCCATACCATGATTATAAATAAACAATTGTACAAATTACGTTTTTAGACCTAAAACTGGACAACTCGTGAACTCGCTAACTTTATGTCGATACCCTACTTCATGCTTTGCAGGTACTCAGTGATAGCAGGAGCTTGCAGCGGGGAGTGTAGTGGTCGCATGAAACTGTGTTGGGTTTCCTTTTAATAAATTATGAACTCTAAACTGATGTTTTAAACTGTTAAACTTTTGCTTCTACTATTTACTTTAATTACTGCTTTTAAACTGTGAACTTTAGATTTGAGTAACTGATCGTATTTATAGTGATGAAAATTGTTTAATTATTGTATGGTTCAATATGATTGGTGGCTTGATCCTGGTCAGTCACACACCTCGTGGTGGTACTCCGCATATGGAAATTGAGGGTGTGACATGAAACCTGTGAGATTGATTCGTTATCATATCTACCAGATATGTATTACCAATGTTGCCACACCATATTAAGGTAGACTTGCTTGACGAATATGCAACTCATGTAGTAGAAAGCCTAACATCGATACAACCAGCCACTTAAAATTAAAATAGGCTTGTATAGTGACACTAGAATATCTATGAATCATCCATCTATGTGTAATGTTACCCTTAAGGTACTTAAGAATTCACTTAAGAAGTGATGCTAAGTAGGTCTCTAAAATAACTTTTAAACCTTATAGAATACGTATGCAAACTCTAGACAAGTAAGGATAAGATACTCTAAATCATTAGTAGTACTCTATTAAACTACGAGAGGCATACTAGAGTAGTAAGAGAGGTGATGTCTATGTAAAATCAAAGTATATAATGGATGAATTTCACCAAGACCATTTGTCGTAAAAGACATGTAAGTATTGATCCTGAGAAAGATGTAGAGTATCAATGGAGAAAGTAGCATGTACCCCTAATAAATAATTTTACTAAGTTGAGTTCTTGAGCGCAAACTACAAATGTAAGAAACCGTCAATATATGTCACAAAAGTCTAAAAACGCTTGGTTATAAGGATATAATCAACATATTCTACTACATAACAAATTATGGAATCCAATAATACACAAAAGTGTTGAACCCTAAAAAGAGCTGATCAAGCCAAAATCAAATGATTGATTAATATCAGTTGTTCCTCACCTTAAATAAAGATTCAAGTGAAGGAAATAAAAAAACTAGTCTCCTAATGAAACGGCTAATGAAGACCAAAGAACTGTCCAAAAAAACTATCGTTGAAGACAAAGGCAAAGCACTGCCATAAGGAACTTCTTTTAAGAAACATCTATGATTTTAGATTAAAATTGTTTATTAGGAAAATCGTTTTAGCCATATGTAACAATCTTTATATCTATCAATTCTTTGTGTTGATTCACCCTATTTATTCCATTGCATATCTTTGATGAAGTTGTTCTTACTGTGTCATTGATCAAACACAACCCTCAAATCCTAACACAAAAGGAAAGTACTCTAAACACAATGAGTGCAGCTAAAATGTGATGAGAATAGTGTATATCTCAAAGAAACAAGCTCAAGAGGTCTGCTTGAGGCCATATGGTGCTTTCTACAACAAGCGAACATGATGTGGTTAACTAAGTCACTATACAGAAATACAAAGTATAGATGTGCCTAATATTTCAACCCTTCACATTTGGTAAAACAATCCTCTGAGTGGTTGTTTTGACAACGTAGCTGAGTGCCTAAATGTAGCTAATCCATGTGTCTCATGAAAGCCCTTAACAACTAGCGATGTTTTATATATACCAATGAACTCACTAGGAGGTCTCTGAATCCTACAATTCCAGTAGCATTGTTGGAATGAGTGGGACTCAGTACCAATCTCATGTACGGTTAGAGTGGAGAGAAGTAATCTTTGCAATCATAGCATCTTAATATATTGGCCATTTTTTAGCTTCAAAAGGTAGTTGGCTTATTGTAAGAATGGAAGATGTATGAAGAATGTGATTTGGAAAGTGGCTCGAAGGTAGTGGTGGTGTCGATGAGGAGTTTGAGTTGGAAATATGTGAATTGAGGGGAAATAACTGGCATAGGGGAGGAATAAATAAAGAATAATCAAAACTTAGAGCAAATTTTTAAGAAATAACAATAAAGTAGAAAATATGATAAACTATAATATAAAAATACATTATAATATTTACTAAAAAAATAAATAAAAATGCATGATAATAACTAAAAAAATATGGGGCTTAAAAGGTCTTGTAATGTGTTATTGATTTATTTTAGGTTACATAAAGTCACACAAGGCTATAGAAAGTCATTTTGATGTTAAAGGTACGATTATTAGGACATTGATGACCTTAATGGACCATGGTATATGTTACCGAGTTGTTTCAGGTTACACCAAGGTTATAACAAGCATTTTGTCGCATTTTGTAGTTAAAGACATGTATATGATAACAAGTACATTAATTGTTCTTAAATGTGTTAGTGGGTTATTTTAGGTTTTGTGTCACATAAAATCATAGAAAAGTCATTTTGATGATAAATTACATGTTTATAAATGTTAGTATACTATTATGCAATCTGGTGATTTATTATTGATTTGGTGTAGGTTTTACAATGTCACACCCTCAAATTCTACTTGCAAGGTTGTCACACCCCGATATTTCCACATATTACCGGTGGGCCCGGTGGAGAGTATCGTGACGTAGTTGATATAATCATAGTCAATATACACAATTTATAGCACAACGGAAGGCTTGGTAGATAAATACTATTACAAACCATAGTGTCCGATTGTCCAAATAAAAGAATATACAGACTGGTTGTAATAGAGATCCACAGGCGGATCATAAAAACAAATACAAGTAACTGAAATAACAGACTTCAGGCATCTAAAGATTTGCAAGATCCTCTTATTTGACACCAAGTAGCTCCAGCCTAATTTCGAGAGGTACCTGTCACTTAGTCTTTGGAAAATACGTCAGTTTTCACTGGTAAATACAATTAACCGACTCATTTGAAAAGAGTTTATGAAAATTGATTTAGGTGCACAAGGCACAAAGCCATTTATAACTTGGGACACTTTTTATTAAAATCTTGTATACAGATTTACATGTTTGTCATACATATGGGGTCGGTTTGGAAGCCGGTCATGATTAACCGACTCACCACTATAAACCCACAAAGGAGTTAACCCCCAATGTTTATGTTATCAAACAAAACAGATTAAAATGGGTTATGCAATTTATTAATCACAATCCGATTAAATGATTTCAAACCCGACCAAGCGGTATTATTATAATACCGTATCCCAAGCCCGTATAAGGGAAAATACAAGTATTTACCTGAGCTAGATGTGAAAGGATGTACTCATTCGTATGTTTCCTAAATCCTTATGTAAATACCTTCTACCGAAGCTACTTAATCTGTATAGAAGGTTTAATAACCTATTAGGATACTAACGGGTCTTTATTTAAGTCAAAGACTTAGACTGGTTAGTTTGAAAGATCTTTTGCGGTTCGAAACGCTAGATTAAGCGGAGACCGGAATGGAATGTGGTTTAGACCCGACAAGTTTGGATACTTGTATAATAAGGGTAAACTAAACACATTCTGGATTATGAAGATTTAATGATAAGGTTAAACCCGTGTCGGCTAATTTATGTAAACTAGTTACATAAACCGAACCGAACGCATAAATGCATAACGGGTAACCAAATGAACCATATACAAGTTCCATATCTTACTATGCCTAAAATATGTTAATACATCAGTAGGATGTTAACATATATGCCCAAAAAGTATTTAAAAACAATTTAAGTCCCGTAGGGGTATTTTGGTCATTTTAATATTTATAAAAGCGGTTTTAAAGTAAATTGATATTCTGGTCTAAAACATTCAGTAAAAATATTTATTTTATGAGATTAAAACAATAAGATATCATTCATATGTGTGGCTTACTATTTATGGCCAAACTATGCCCCGAAAGGGTATTTTGGTCATTTCACATATGATTTTAAGGATATAATTGAAAGTCTGAGTTCATGACTTATACCTACTGTAAAAATATTAAAAAAAATTTATAAATTCATTAGGTAACAAGTCTTGGGGTGCTAACTATGGTTTTAAACCATACTATGCACCTAATAAGCGTAAAAAGTCGATAATTGACGATATTTAAGATGTTTATGTGATTCTGAGATTTTGATCAGCCTTATATGCTTAAAATATTTTATTTTTCATATCAAGTCAGTAGAAAAAGGTTTGGCATGCTAATCACATGTAAATCTCATTTTATTAGTCAAAAGGGCATTATCGTCAATTAAGGAATTTATACAAGAACTCTATGTTATGGTCAGTAACAAATCTGACCCAACATTTCAAAAATTCCTAAAAATGATATCATAATAGTAGGTAATTAGTTTTGGGTTAAATTCTATGTTTAAACACATATTATGCAGAAAAGCGTAATTTAAATAATAAAAGTTTCAATTTTACGATATCGTGCATAACATCGGTTTGAGACCAGAGAATCATGTAAAATTAATTTAGACATGCTTACATATCAGTAATTAACCTATTAGTTTGCTTACATATGCAAAAATCTCATTTTTAGATCAAAAGGGCAAAATGGGCATTTATAAGCATAATAACGGAAATTAGCATATAATTCAGAATATTAATGACCAGGTAATATAACCTCAGAGGGTTATACTACAATAGAATATGGTCCTAATGGAAGCTTAAAACATATAAGAATTAAGCTCAATCGGGTCAGAACTGAAAGTCAAAGCAAAAGTCAAGCTTTTGCGACTTTCGGTTGCGAACCGACCCTAAACTCAGAATTGTCGGGTTGAATATGCTTAGACATGTTCTAATATTATTTACTAAGTTATTTAAGTGATAAAATATGGTTTACACCTTCTGCATTATTAGTTATGATTATTATTTACAAATCTGACCCTTTTGACTTTTTAATTAAATAGTTTGACCCGACAATTAACTAAGTAAACGAGATAATTAGGAGGTGCCCTTTTAAGGGATTAACACCTACCTAATTATGGTCACATAGCCATATTCGCCTCGAACAATGGCTGGACCATTTGAGTTTAAACCGAGAGTCAAAGCTATTTTACGTAACTTTGACTTTTCGGTTTTTAAATAACAAAACTGAACGAAAGAGGGAGCTAAGACACTTACAAAGGGTCCTAGCAATCTTTTCTACTAAAAGTGAGCTTCCTTATGATAAGGAATCCTAGAATTTCAGAGAAGAGATGGTAAGAATGATTTGTGCAATGAACTAGTGCAACACAAGGCCTATTTCTACTTGAAGAACACAATCTATGATCATCACATGTGTTATGGAATGATCCCAGATGTTTACAAGTGTCCTAGTGGTAAATTAAAACTATCAACAAGCTCCATGTTTCGAAATTCAGGTGTGTAAGGAGGTGCAACGGGCTGCAACCAGTAGCTGTCCTCTTTTTCCTGATCTAGGCATTCTCTACGCGCCCCGCGAGAACCTCAAGTTCAGGTAAAAATTGTTTTAGGTTTGGCAGTTTCAGTCCCTGGACCTTTATAACTTAATTTAACTTCATTTTAGGCACAAGAGGCCCTTGTAGTTAGTTTGTAGAGGATCATGGGAGTGTAATCAAACTCCGTTAGGCCCGGTTTCAATAAAAGATTACGAAATCACAAGTTTCTGTACGTTGACGCTTTTAACCCCTATTCTTGGAAACCTGTATAACGATCTCGAAACCACGTGAAAATGATATTACTTATTCTTGAGAGTATATTTGAATATTACGAAGCCCCGGGTTCGTTAAAAGGTCACTCAGAGGTAAGAATTAACATGTTAACACGTTTAACCCCTGTATCTTGTAAACTTTCGTTGACTTTCATAAACGGCTTCTTATTTCCAAATAATTTCTTATTTAAGAATATATTCATCGTGTGTGGTCACTCAGAGGCACAAGTTTGGCATGTTGACACTTTTAGTCCCTATGGATACATAATTTCATCGTTTGTCAACTTTAGTCCTTCAAACTCAAACTTTTACATATTTAGAGTTTAGGACACGTGCCTTTACATATTTGGACACATTTTTACGAGGTGTTACATCCTCACCCCCTTAAAAGAAATCTCGACCCCGAGATTTACTGAAACAAGTGAGGGTACTTCTGTCACATAGTGGACTAAACCTCCCACGTATATTCAGGGCCTCTACGGGCATCCCATTTAACCTTCACTGTAGGCACGTGCTTTCTTCGGAGCTTTTTAACCTGTCGATCCTCGATCGATATAGGTCTTTCAACAAACTTTAGACTTTCATCAATCTGTACGTCCTTATGAGACATCGCTAGCGATTCATCAGCTAGACATTTCTTTAAATTACAGATGTGGAACACTTTGAGAATTCCACTAAGCTCCTCAGGAAAGTTTAGCTTATAAGCTACACTGCCGACACACTCGATGATTTCGAATGATCCAATATACCTCGGGATTAACTTGCCCTTCTTATCAAAGCGCATCACACCTTTCCAGGGTGATACTTTCAATAAGACTTTGTCGCCTACTCCAAACTTTAGAGGTTTTCGCCTCTTATCTGCATAACATTTCTGCCTATCCCTGGCAGCTTTTAGGCGATCACGAATTTGGACAATTTTGTCTGTTATTTCAAGGACTATATTTGGTCCTGATAACTGAGCTTCTCCTACCTCCGCCTAACACACAGGCGTTCTGCATTTCCTCCCATACAATGCCTCAAAAGGAGCAGCCTAAATGCTAGTATGGTAGCTATTATTATAGGAGAACTCGATCAACGGTAGGTGGTCATCCCAACTACCACCCAAATGAATAACACATGCACGCATCATATCTTCCAAAGTTTAACTTGTATGCTCACTTTGTCCATCCGTTTGAGGATGGTAAGAAGTACTAAAATTCAAACGAGTGCCTAATGATTGTTGGAAACTTTTCCGAAAGTGAGAGGTGTATCTAGTATCTCTATCGGATAAAATAGATACAGGCACTCCGTGGAGAGATACAATCTCATCAACATACAACTGAGCTAGCTTGTCGGAGCTATGAGTCTCCGTGATGGGTAAGAAATGTGCTGACTTAGTCAGTCTGTCAACAATGACCCATATAGTATCATTTCCATGCCTTGTTTTAGGTAACTTGGTTATAAAATCCATGGTTACCATTTCCCACTTCCATGTTGGAAGTTCCGGCTGTTGTAGCAAACCTGACGGCTTTTGTTGTTCAGCTTTAATCTGAGCACAAGTCAGATATTTAGCTACACGTGTGGCTATAGATTTCTTCAAACCTATCCACCAATAATTGACTTTCAAATCTTGATACATTTTGTCACCTCCAGGGTGAACTGAGTATCTGTAATTGTGAGCTTCTTGAAGGATTACATCTCTAAGTCCTCCATGGATAGGAACCCAGATTCTACCATTCAACCTGAGGATTCCATCCTTGCCAGGTAACAACTGATCAGCTGTTACACCTAACTTTTCACTTGGAAAGTTAGTTTCCAATGTTGCTTCCTTTTGAGCAGCTAACATCCTTTCATTCAAGCTATTCTTAAGTTCAATGTTCTTGGCATTAATCCTTATAGGTTTGACTCTTTCCTTTCGGCTTAGAGCATCAGCAACTACATTCGCTTTGCCAAGATGGTAGCGAATTTCGAACTCATAATCATTTAGAGTTTCCATCCAACGGCGTTGCCTCATATTAAGATCCTTTTGATTGAATAAGTGTTGGAGACTTTTGTGATCTGAATATATCACACATTTAGTTCCATATAGGTAATGTCTCCACAACTTTAGTGCAAATACAACGGCACCCAACTCCAAATCGTGGGTGGTGTAATTCTTTTCATGCACCTTTAGTTGTCGTGATGCATAGGCAATTACCTTGCCTCTCTGCATAAGCACACAACCCATACCGGTGTGTGAAGCATCACAGTACACGACAAATTCTTCAATCCCTTCAAGCAATGTCAATACAGGAGCATTGCTCAATTTCTGCTTAAGAATCTCAAAAGACACTTGTTGTTTAGGACCCCAATCGAACTTTACATTCCTGCGGGTCAGAGTAGTCAACGGTGCAGCTATCCTTGAGAAGTTCTCAATGAATCTTCTATAATAACCAGCTAATCCCAGAAAGCTGCAAATCTCTGTAGGTGTCTTAGGTGCTTCCCAGTTCATGATTGCCTCTATTTTAGCGGGATCTACTTGGATACCACGCTCGCTCACAACATGTCCAAGAAATTGGACTTCACGAAGCCAGAACTCACGCTTGGAGAATTTAGCATACAGTTTCTCTTTTTGTAGCAATCCTAAGATACACCGAAGGTGTTTCTCGTGGTCAACTTAACTTCGAGAATAAATAAGTATTTCATCTATAAAGACAATGACAAATTTATCTAAGTATGGCTTGCAGACTCGATTCATGAGGTCCATGAATGCTGCAGGTGCGTTAGTGAGCCCGAAACGCATCACTAAGAATTCGTAGTGGCCATACCTCATTCTAAACGCTGTCTTAGGTACATCTTCTGTTCTAACTTTGAGTTGATGATACCCAGATCTCAAATCGATCTTCGAGAAGAAGCTTGCCCCATGAAGTTGGTCGAACAAGTCTTTGATCCTGGGCAATGGATAACGATTCTTGATCGTTACCTTGTTTAACTCACGGTAATCAATGCATAGACGCATTGAACCATCCTTCTTCTTCACAAACAATATAGGAGCTCCCCAAGGCGAAGAGTTGGGTTGTATGAAACCTTTTTCCAATAATTCATCCAATTGAGTCCTTAGCTCTTTCATTTCTGTATGTGCTAGACGGTAAGGAGCTCGTGCAATTGGTGCTGATCCTGGCAGAATGTCTATCCTGAATTCGACTTGCCTCTCAGGAGGTAATCCAGGTAGCTCATTAGGAAAGACATCAGGGTATTCAGAAATAATTGGGATATCTTCAATCTTGGGTTTTGGGTCATTCACCGTCATTTGTGCCATGTAGATGACACATCCATTCTTCAGACACTTCGATGCTTTAAGTATAGACACATTATCGGGCAAACTATAATGTGTATCTCCATGAATGGTGACTAATTCACCTGATGGGGTTTTGATGTTTACTAGTTTCTTATCGCAGGCAATTTGGGCTTGGTTATGCGATAACCAATCCATGTCTAAAACTACATCAAATCCAGCAAATTTCATTAGCAAAAGAGATAATGGGATAGAATGATTCTTAATGGATATAAAGCATCCATCAAGAAGAGTTGAAGCGGTTTCTAAGGTACCATCTGCGAGCTCTACCTCATATTTTATGTCTAGAGTTTTAATAGGCAGATTCAGTAACTTACTAAACTTATGGTCTATGAACGACTTATCAGCACCTGAATCAAATAAAACTCTAGCATAAATATCATTAATGAGGAAGGTACCTGTTATAACGTTATCGTCATTCACTGCCTCCCTGGCGTTCATCTAAAAAAACCCTTGCATTGGTTTTCTTTGCCTCATCAAGCTTCTTGGCATTTTTAGGGCAATTAGTCTTGATATGCCCCTTTTCATTGCAACCATATCAGGTTACATCCTTGATATTTCGGCACTCCAGAGTTTTGTGCCCTTTCTTCTTGCAGATCCCACAAGGCTTAGCTTGTGGATCCTGATTGCACTTTCCAAAGTGCCTCTTATCACAAGTTTTACATCTGGGTTTGCCGCCCGGCTGTCCTTTCTTGAAACCAGAGTTTCCTTTCTTCTTTTTATTCGATTGGTGGGACTGGTCATCCTCCCTTTTTCTTTTCCCCTCCTCGGTGGATTTCTTTGACTTACTCCTTACAACATCGAGAGTAAGTAACAAAGATAGATCTACAGCAGATATATAAGTAGCAGGATTTGAAGCCTTAACATTTCCCTTAATCTCAGGGGCTAAACCACCTATAAAACGCGCAATGTGTTTGGGTTCTAGGGTGACCAAATATGGGACGAGTCGAGACATCGAGTTAAAACTGGTCACATAAGACCTGCAATCCAATTCTTTCATCACCAGAGTGAGGAAGTCAGTCTCTACCCTTTCCACTTCATGCTGAGGATAATAAGTGTCCTTCATAAGATCAACAAATTGATTCCAGGAAAGGTTATACAGAGGAACCTTTCTTGTGGACTGCACCAAAGCTTTCCAGCAAGTTAAGGCATCGCCTTTGAAGGACTGAGACACAAACTTAACGATGTCCTCCTTCGCACACCCGCTGATATCAATAAAAGTTTCCATTTCATCCAACCACTTCATACAATCGATAGCTCCCTTTTCTCCCGTGAAATCTCTTGGTTTACAAGAGATGAAATATTTATAAGTACAACCCTTGTTGTACTTGGGAGCCTGATTAACGACAATTTGCCTCTGAGGTTCACTCTTTTGATTGGATGAGTGTCGAGACTCATCCTTTTCAGTGTATGCAAATGCGATAAGGACTTTGTATGAGTTTTAGACCGAACATTACTCGGTTCTTTAAACATCTTGTCCACAGCTTGAGCAACTGATGTGTCTATCATTGCTTGTAATTCAGCACCAGTAACATTTATTCTGGCATCGTTATTGTTTCCTTCTACTGGATGACTGTTAACTTCGTCGGAGCCAGCCATGATTTGAATACTAAAATCAAACAATATTGATTTATTTTGGATTACATAATGAATCATCACATCTGATGATTAAATGTTCATGGTATTAATAAACCATATAGATCATTTTAGTCAAAATCTATTTGATCATGATTTTCCTAGGCTTCAAATGAACCATTATTGGCAATCAAGTAGGATGTAATCCTTTACATTTATCAGACAGGGAATATAAGTGATGTGTTCAAAATACAACATATAAATTTCATCAATTGTGGCATAAAACTAACCCTTTTTTTAGTACTAATGTTGGAAAAAGTGTGCTTTTGTCTTCCTTTTGTATTTTCAGGATTAAATGAGCTCAAATTAACAAAAGAAGCAAAAAGACATCAAAATCTAACATTAATACAAGAAAAAGAACGAGACGTGACATGCCCGACCCCACGACAGCATCTTCCCAAGCAAAACAAGATAACAGAAGACTGAACACGCCCCGTGCTCAGCCAGCACGGGGGCGTGCCCAAGTGTCAGCAGAAAAGACAAAGTGGTAGAAGCTTCTATTGCCCACCACGGGGCGGTGCTCAGCGGACACGGGGTCGTGGTTAACTATAAGATTCGCACAATCCAGGCAAATCTTCATAGTACAAAGATTCTTCTACACACGAGGTCGTGCTCAGCGGACACGGGGGCGTGGTCAACTAATAAGACAAAGCTGCATTAAATGAAGACAGAGAAGGATGTGGACACGGGGCCGTGCCCACTGGACACGGGGCCGTGCCCACTGGACACGGGGCAGTGCCCGAGCTTCTGTTCAGCCTATAAATAGGAGTGCTTGGCTCAAGCTCAAACCATCCCTTGGCACACCACCTCTCTCAAACTTCACCCACCACCCACCACCACCATAACACCATCATCCACCACCATCATCCATTGTCCATCGTAGAGTGTGTGAGTCGTCTCGGGATCCAAGATTGATCGTAAGAGTTCTTGACAATCAAGGCCATGTTTGCCTAAGTCTCTTACATCACTTGGTGAAGACAAGTGTCTAGTGTAATACTTTTTATTTCTAATCTTTTCGCACGTTTTACTTGGTTTTGTGTTAATGACTTTAATAACTAGTTTCTTATGTTGAAGGTGATCTTTCCTTATCGTTTCTTCGTGGTGTCTTGAAATTATTTTACTGTCTATATAAAATAAAAGATTTTCACCATTCATATCTCCACGGTCTATATGGAGGTATGTTGGCTACCTGGTCGGGGGTTAAGGGAACGGTTTGGTAAAGGTCTTGCCATTGTTCAGCGTTTAGAGGTCCTGCAATGGACCTGGGTCAAATTTAGTAGGACCTCCTTCAATACTTAACGGTATTGGATGGCGGGGGTCCAAACTCTTTGATCCCCTCATAAGTTAACTACTAATAATACTATAACCCGGCTATTTAGGACTGTATCCCTGCTGACTCAGGCTTCTTAGTCGAGGGTAACGTCACCTCCAAAAGAGGGGCCTACCATAATTTGCATTAATAACTTAATTAATTATCTTTCAATAATCCACCCTTTTAGGATTGTATCCTTGCTGACTCAAACTACTGGGGTGAGGGTAACGTCACCTTCAAAAGAGGGGCCTACTACAATAACTAAGATAATCTCTTAAATAAGTGCAAAAGTGTGGAAATAATCAAAGGTTACACTAGATACGAGTCGGAACCAAGTGATTCATCTTGTCCATCTGTTTTTATTTTTATTTTTATTTTTATTTTCAGCATTTTTAGTTAGTTTTTATTTTTCTTATTTTAAAACATTTTTCTAAACTTTTTGATTTGATTAGACGTTGAGGATAAACCGGTACTAAAAGCTCTTGTGTCCTTGGATGACCTCGGTATCTTACCAACACTATACTACGCTCACGATGGGTGCACTTGCCCATATGTATGTCTAGTGTTAGTAAATATCGTGTTTTATAAATTTAAAACCTGACTAAAAAAGTGTTAAAGGGGCTTAAAATATACACCTAATATATATAACACTTGACACCCATCAAGTTTTTGGCACCGTTGCCGGGGACACAAGGATTTTAAGAAAGTTAGGAATCAACGGCCTAATCATTTTTCTTATTTTTCATTTTTTTAGGATTTTTTTTAGTTTTTCTGTTTCTGCAGAGCTCAGCACAGGCCGTGCCTGGTCGGACACCGGGCGTGCCCAGCATCCTTACTGGCAGTTTTTATTTTCTGAGTTACAGAGAGCTGAGCACGGGGACGTGTCGGTGCAACACAGGGCCGTGTCCAACTCCCAGTAACTGGGATCCGGAAAACAATTACTGTACCTCTGACCACGGGCCGTGTTCACTAACCACGGGGCCGTGGTGAACATTCTGACCAACGTTCTTTTCTGTTTTTATTGCAGGACTTGGAACCCAGGCACCACATTTGAACCTCCTACGTAGTTCATGAGCTCCAGTTCTAGTAGAGACATAAAAGAACCTCTAGAAGAACCCGAACGCTTTCTCAGAAAAAGACTTAAAGCTAAAAATTAAGAGAAAGTTTCGGGGGACCCACTTCCAATGGCGGACCAACGTACCCTCATGGATTACCTACGGCCCACCGTAGGTAATCTCGGCGCCGCTATCAATGCACCGAATTTCGAAGCCAACGACTTTGAACTTCGGCCGCATTTGATACAAATGCTTCAAAACTCCGCAACCTTCCATGGGCTTGCGGACGAGGATCCCCATCTACATATTACTAATTTCTTAGAAATATGTGATACCTTTCGGATCAATGGAGCATCAAATGACGCCATCCGCCTTCGAATGTTTCCATTTTCACTAAAAGACCGAGCTAAGGCTTGGCTTAACACCCTCCCAGTTGGCTCGGTAAACACCTGGGATGAACTAGCCCAAAAGTTTCTATATAAGTATTTCCCTCCTGCCAAAACGGCTAAATTAATGACTGAAATTAATACATATTCACAAGAGGATGGGGAATCCTTATATGAAACTTGGGAAAGGTTCAAGGAGCTACTAAGAAAGTGTCCCCATCACGGTCTTGCGGTATGGCAACAAGTATCCACTTTCTACAATGGGTTGTTGCCACACACAAGACAAACACTTGATTCTAGCTCCGGGGGACTTTTAGGTAATCGTCACCCAAATGAAATATATAATCAAATTGAGGAAATTGCTCAAACCAACTTTCAATGGCACTCTCCCCGAGGTAATAAATCTATTGCCCCGGGCGCCCATAAGGTTGATGAAAGCACTTCTTTACTAGCCCAAATCGAGGCCCTCTCTTCAAAAATAAAAAAGTTAGAAATGACAAAAACGGCCTCGGTTATGGCTTGTGAAGGGTGTGGTGGGCCACATGAAAATTGGAGTTGTATGAAAGAATTAGATGAACAAACAGAAACGGTAAACTACATTGATAATAGACCTAGGCCGTCGGGTCCTCCAACGGGTACCTACAACCAAGGATGGCGTAACCACCCAAATCTTGGTTGGAGAGATCCCGGCAATAGTAGTAACCAACAAAACCAACGAACTAACTTTCAACAACCACAAAATTTCTCTCAACAACAAGGTGGAAGAGAAAGGCTTGAAGATACTGTATCTCGCCTCATTTCCGACACCGAAAAGAAAAACTCGGATCGATTCCAACAATTGGAATCGAATTTTAGAAATCAACAAGCTAGCATTCAAAACATTGAAAAACAATTAAATCAACTAGCTCAAAATTTCTCCGAGAGACCACAAGGCGCGTTACCAAGTAATACCGAAACCAACCCAAAGGCGCAGGTACACCGCATCACATTGAGAAACCGAACCGTGGGTCCCGAGGAGGCTCCATCACCGCCAGATGAAAGAAGCCAGTCTAGCCAAACCGCAACTCCACCCGCACAAGAAAAGGCTTCTTTACCAAATCAAGAGCCCGCCAAGACTCCTCCAATTCCGTACCCCGGTAGGTTAAATCGTCAAAAGACCAATGAGCAATTCGCAAAGTTCGAAAATTTACTAAAACAATTGCATGTTAATATTCCTTTTATTGAGGTCCTAACCCAAATGCCTAAATATGCAAAATTCATGAGGGATTTCCTCACTCACAAAAGGAAAATTGAATCATTGCAATTAGTTAACTTAGGCGAAGAATGCTCCGCCTTAGTACTCAACAAACTTCCACAAAAGAAAATCGATCCCGGAAGCTTCACAATTCCTTGCTCGATTGGGGAATCCCCCGTTCGTAATGCATTAGCCGATCTTGGGGCTAGCATTAACCTCATGCCCACATCAATGTTTAAACGACTCGGCCTAGGAACAACAAGCCCTACAAAGATGAGCATACAACTCGCCGACTGATCCGTCAAATTTCCACAAGGTGTCGCTGAAAATCTATTGGTCAAAGTTGACAACTTCGTTTTCCCAACCGACTTTGTCATCCTAGACATGGAAGAAGACACCGATGTCCCTCTCATCCTCGGGAGGCCATTTCTAGCCACCGCCCAAGCAGTGGTGGATATGAATGACGGAACGTTAACATTGAAGTTTGGGGACAAGGAAGTGAAGTTTGAATGTGGAAAGAGAATAGAGGACGAAGACCCGGTCAACTACATGAAGGTCATAGACTCAAGCTTGGATGACGCTCTCCGACGGTGTAACATGGGATGCAATACATCCCACTTGGGTAACATATGACCAGGCTTTGGGTCTAGCGAAGGACCCTTATAAACGTGGCGCACCACGGAGGCATTCCGCGGAACTATCCTTAGTTTAGTTTAGATTAATTTTCTTGTTTTCTAGTTAGTTTTAATTTTCAGGAATAAAACACACTTGAGATGACAAAGGATACAAGGGAAACTTGAACCAGCACCCCATGCAGGAAAACAGAACCGTCCGACGAAACGTTTACAGTAAGTTCAGCACGGGCCGTGTCCGCCCAACACGGCCCCGTGCTGCACAGTCTGCAGAAAAAGACCCAGTTCAGGTAACTGGACACGGGCCGTGTTCACCCAACACGCCCCCGTGTCCAGGCTTCCGTTTCTCTTGATTTAATTTTGTTACTGGCACTTGAACACGGAGACGTGCCCGGACAACACGGGGCCGTGTTCAGCGCCCAGTAACACAATTTTTTTGCTTTTTACACTTTTTTTACACATTCAATCAACCTAAAAACTTATTTTTGGGACACATTGAGGACAATGTGTAATTTAAGTGTGGGGGGGATGCTAAAACATTGAATCTTGCAAGTCCTAAATACAAGCCTTACACAAAACTCTAGTGGAACCGCTAATCACCCCAATTTTTTTCCAAAATTTTCATTTTTTTTACTTGTCTAGGTTTAACTCGGGAAATTCAAGTTCTCAAAAAGGTTATATTTTTACGAATTTACAACCGATAGCGTCGTGATAAAAAGAACCAACATAAGAAAATTACGAAAAGGCATGACAAGCTTAGTTAAAATTTAATTATATATAATTGATCACATAAAAACCCATTCCCACAAAAGTGAGTTTTGAGCCTTTATTGAGCATACAATTACATATCTTTAAACTAAATGCTCATTTTTCGTTTCTTGTGTGAATAGCCGCTTGGTTCTTACGACTCTAGAACTTGCCATGACAATACATTCCCGGTCCTTAGCAACTTAAACCCGAGTAAGTAAATGATGGAGGCATTAGGACTAACCCCTTTTTATTTCCACACCATTATTTTTCTTTTTTTTTTTTACCACCTACCCAAAATCCCCATAGTTAGCCCCTTTGAGCCTAAACCTTTTCATTTCATAACCCAAACCAAACACCCTTTACCCACCAAAACCTTTTTCATTTTTAACCCTTTGTTTTAGTAACGAGTTCGGTTTTTCGTATGAATTTTCAAAAAAAAAAATGTGTTGATGATGAAGCAAAAGAAAATAAACAAACAAGTTCATCAAAAATAACTTTTTTGAATAATAGCTTCATCAAAATAAAAGTTACAAAAATAAAACGTCTTACGAAAACCGACGCTTGTTATGCTTTTCGCCCTTTTTCTAATAACCACTAACCACTAACCCAACCAACTACCTTTAACCCAAGCCTAACCCACCCTTCACCCAAAAGTCATCTTGATATTTACAAAGGTATATAAGTTAAAAAGGAGGAGGATTGATTGCTTGGCAAGCCTATGGTAGGAGTAAGTTCCATGCCGCTCTCGAGTGATCCACAAAAATACATCTTCGGCCGAGTGTTGAGTGATCCCCGTGAGGTATGTGAACTTGTATATAAATAGAATTTTAAAAAAGGCATGCTATGCCCTAATAAGTAATTTATCGTATGAAAAGTTTTAAATAAATCATGACGAATAGGATTGTAAATAAATAAAAATAAAACTGAATAAAGAATCTTGGAAATCCCGACACTCTATGACAAGCCCAAAAACCTTCTTCTCTACCCATTCCATTTGGGTGTGTAATAGCCACATATTAAAGAGTTTTGCTTGAGGACAAGCAAAGATTCAAGTGTGGGGGTATTTGATGTGTTCAAAATGCAACATATAAATTTCATCAATTGTGGCATAAAACTAACCCTTTTTCAGTACTAATGTTGGAAAAAGTGTGCTTTTGTCTTCCTTTTGTATTTTCAGGATTAAATGAGCTCAAATTAACAAAAGAAGCAAAAAGACATCAAAATCTAACATTAATACAAGAAAAGGAACAAGACGTGACATGCCCGACCCCACGACAGCATCTTCCCAAGCAAAACAAGATAACAGAAGACTGAACACGCCCCGTGCTCAGCCAGCACGGGGGCGTGCCCAAGTGTCAGCAAAAAAGACAAAGTGGTAGAAGCTTCTATTGCCCACCACGGGGCCGTGCTCAGCGGACACGGGGTCGTGGTCAACTATAAGATTCGTACAATCCAGGCAAATCTTCATAGTACAAAGATTCTTCTGCACACGAGGTCGTGCTCAGCGGGCACGGGGGCGTGGTCAACTAATAAGACAAAGCTGCATTAAATGAAGACAGAGAAGGATGTGGACACGGGGCCGTGCCCGAGCTTCTGTTCAGCCTATAAATAGGAGTGCTTGGCTCAAGCTCAAACCATCCCTTGGCACACCACCTCTCTCACACTTCACCCACCACCCACCACCACCATAACACCATCATCCACCACCATCATCCATTGTCCATCGTATAGTGTGTGAGTCGTCTCGGGATCCAAGATTGATCGTAAGAGTTCTTGACAATCAAGGCCATGTTTGCCTAAGTCTCTTACATCACTTGGTGAAGACAAGTGCCTAGTGTAATACTTTTTATTTCTAATCTTTTCGCACTTTTTACTTGGTTTTGTATTAATGACTTTAATAACTAGTTTCTTATGTTGAAGGTGATCTTTCCTTATCGTTTGTCCGTGGTGTCTTGAAATTATTTTACTGTCTATATAAAATAAAAGATTTTCACCATTCATATCTCCACGGTCTATATGGAGGTATGTTGGCTACCTGGTCGGGGGTTAAGGGAACGGTTTGGTAAAGGTCTTGCCATTGTTCAGCGTTTAGAGGTCCTGCAATGGACCTGGGTCAAATTTAGTAGGACCTCCTTCAATACTTAACGGTATTGGATGGCGGGGGTCCAAACTCTTTGATCCCCTCATAAGTTAACTACTATTAATACTATAACCCGGCTATTTAGGACTGTATCCCTGCTGACTCAGACTACTTAGTCGAGGGTAATGTCACCTCCAAAAGAGGGGCCTACCATAATTTGCATTAATAACTTAATTAATTATCTTTCAATAATCCACCCTTTTAGGATTGTTTCCTTGCTGACTCAAACTACTGGGGTGAGGGTAACGTCACCTTCAAAAGAGGGGCCTACTACAATAACTAAGATAATCTCTTAAATAAGTGCAAAAGTGCGGAAATAATCAAAGGTTACACTAGATACGAGTCGGAACCAAGTGATTCATCTTGTCTATCTGTTTTTATTTTTATTTTTATTTTCAGCATTTTTAGTTAGTTTTTATTTTTCTTATTTTAAAACATTTTTCTAAACTTTTTGATTTGATTAGACGTTGAGGATAAACCGGTACTAAAAGCTCTTGTGTCTTTGGACGACCTCGGTATCTTACCAACACTATACTACGCTCACGATTGGTGCACTTGCCCATATGTGTGTCTAGTGTTAGTAAATATCGTGTTTTATAAATTTAAAACTTGACTAAAAAAGTGTTAAAGGGGCTTAAAATATACACCTAATATATATAACACTTGACACCCATCAATAAGTCACAACTGTCTATGTCTTAAAGATATTTTCATATAGCCCAAAGGTTCGTTTCGAAGGACATTTAGATGGCACAATAGGCCTTCTCACAAAGACAATTCAAATATCATCAATGATCTTTTGGATCAGTGATTTTAAGGGTCGAACATGGTTCATCGCCTTTTTGACAAGAAGTTTTAAAACATAACTTTCTTTGTCATGAATATACATTAGCCCGTAGGCAGAAAACCTCACATGGATGTTTTTAATGAGACATCATATTTGATGTTAGTAGCCATGATTCACATTGATCATATAGGCTATACGGGTGGCTTGGAAAGATCCAAATACTTTGGAAGCTAGTGTGGTCTCCCAAGTCACAATGCCAGGAATGTTAACATGTTTTCAGATGTTAACAGAGAATCGTTGTCTTTAAAAGGTTATACCATCATAGCCATTAATATTTTTGGCTAGGTTATACCTTTAAAAACTTCTTTTGGAATTTCTTGGTAGATCAATTTAAAAATTGAAATGATATTTACATGATGATGTAATAAAATACACATATAAATTTTTAAAAAGAAATTCCATTAAAATACTAGACTATTATAAGAAATGCCCTAAACGGGTCTTGAAATATACAAACTGTCCACGCAGGGACTACATAAAAGAAACAAGTCCACGTAGGGACAAAATACAGAAATGAAATGTCCACGCAAGGACTTAATTGAAATTACAATACAAAATAAAATAAAATAAACTTCTATTTCTTCTTGGCCTTTATGAAGTTCGCGAGACCTTTAAGAAATTTGTTGTGCTTTTTATCACGTTCATCCGCTTTTTGTTCAACCTGATCCAACCTCTGAAGGATTTGTTGCGTTTGCAGTTGTGGAGGTGGAGGTTGCTGCTGGTAAGGAGGGTATTGATATCCTTGCACTGGATACCCAGTTGGGTATACTGGAGGAAATGGTGAGGGATAAAGGGCATTAAATTGAGTTGGCTCAAGATATGGATCTTGGGCAAGGGCTTGATATCCATAATCCGTAGGAGCTGGATAATCAAACGGGTTATACCCAGACGAACCTGGGTAAGTAGGTATTGGGTTTTCATAACCCATTGGCGGTGGCGGTGGTGCAAAAGTAACTAGCGGGGGATCATTTTCCGGCACCGCATGAGAAGGTCCACCCATTTGTGGATCTTCAGCGATAGGGGGTAAGTACTTGAAGCTTGTGGCGAACTAAACATAGGTCCCCCTCGCACGTACATCTGTGCATTCCTCCTCCGCCTTGGTGGCTCAGGAGGTGGTTGTGGTGGTTGTTGAGGTGGTTCCTCAACGGGCAATGGCGGTTGAGTAACCGCCTGAAGATACGGTTACTCCAATGGAGGTTGTGGAGGAGAGTTATGAAAAGAAGGGGTGAATTCCCAAGTATAAGTGTTCCACCTTTTGGCCATGAATTGGGGCCTTGATATGGTGATCCTTCATAAGGAGAACCGCTGGAGATACTGATGGGATGTGATGGCTTCCCAGTTGTTGGCAATTCCGGATCTGGATCATCGTCCATCTCCATATCTTGAGAGAAATGGTCCTCGTGTCCAAGAGGATTATAACCTGGTGGTTCATTGATATAGTCATTTGGGTTAAATTGACCTGGTGAGTAATAATGGTGAGAACCAGAATGGTGAAACGAGTGTGAGTGTAGTGAGTGATGTGAGTGGTGAGAATGGTATGAATGCTAGGGCTCGTCTTGAATAGGCGGCCCGAAAGGAGGGTGATCCAAAGGTGAAGAACCTAACGAAACTGAATGTCTCGTAGGCTCAAAAGAGTGTCTCCAATTATCTCGTGAATCGGAGCTAGTAAGTGACGCTGATGGCGTGCGTCTTTGTGAGGGTCCAACATTGCTTGATGGTCCTCCTCTCATAGGACCTTTTCCTTTTCCTCGAACGCGTGGTGGCATTTTAATTAGCAAACCTGTCAAAACAATAAAACAACATATAAACGACAAAAGGAAAGTTAAGAATAAATCCTAGGTCATTTGCCTAGACTCAGAAGTCTAAGGAATGTGCTATTGTGTCATTGAGATTAAACACAAAAGGCTAGTGTTTAATTTACTCAATGTTGGCTCTGATACCAACCTGTCACACCCCGATATTTCCACATATTACCGGTGGGCCCGGTGGGGAGTATCGTGACGTAGTTGATATCATCATAGTCAATATACACAATATATAGCACAGCGGAAGGCTTGGTAGATAAATACTATTACAAACCATAGTGTCCGAGTGTCCAAATAAAAGAATATACAGACTGGTTGTAATAGAGATCCACAGGCGGATCATTAAAACAAATACAAGTAACTGAAATAACAGACTTCAGGCATCTAAGGATTTGCAAGATCCTCTCATTTGACACCAAGTAGCTCCAGCCTAATTTCGAGAGGTACCTGTCACTTAGTCTTTGGAAAATATGTCAGTTTTCACTGGTAAATACAATTAACCGACTCATTTGAAAAGAGTTTATGAAAATTGATTTAGGTGCACAAGGCAAAAAGCCATTTATAACTTGGAACAATTTTTATTAAAATCTTGTATACAGATTTACATGTTTGTCATATATATGAGGCCGGTTTGGAAGCCGGTCATGATTAACCGACTCACCACTATAAACCCACAAAAGGAGTTATCCCCAATAGGTGGGTTATTTAGCATTTGCATCTGTCGGGTGTATGCCTACACCCCGTGCATAGGTCGTGGTCATTTACAAATGAAATGGGCCAAGGATATCCAGGACACGGTCGTATTAACCCCCACTGTTTATGTTATCAAATAAAACAGATTAAAACGGGTTATGCAATTTATTAATCACAATCCGATTAAATGATTTCATACCCGACCAAGCGGTATTGTTATAATACCGTATCCTAAGCCCGTTTAAGGGAAAATAAGTTAAAAGTATTTACCTGAGCTAGATGTGAAAGGATGTACTCAGCCGTATGTTTCCTAAAGCCTTATGTAAATACCTTCTACCGAAGCTACTTAATTTGTATAGAAGGTTTAATAACCTATTAGGATACTAACGGGTCTTTATTTAAGTCAAAGACTTAGACCGGTTAGTTTGAAAGATACTTTGCGGTTCGAAACGCTAGATTGAGCGGAGACCGGAATGGAATGTGGGTTAGACCCGACAAGTTTGAATGCTTGTATAATATGGGTAAACTAAACACATTCTGGATTTTGAAGATTTAATGATAAGGTTAAACCCATTTCGGCTAATTTATGTAAACTAGTTACATAAACCGAACCAAATGCATAAATGCATAACGGGTAACCAAATGAACCATATACAAGTTCCATGTGTTATTATGCCTAAAATATGTTAATACATCAGTAGGATGTTTACATATATGCCCAAAAAGTATTTAAAAACAATTTAAGTCCCGTAGGGGCATTTTGGTCATTTTAATATTTATAAAAGAGGTTTTAAAGTAAACTGATATTCTGGTCTAAAACATTCAGTAAAAATAGTTATTTTATGAGGTTAAAATAGTAAGATATCATTCATATGTGTGGCTTACTATTTATGGCCAAACTATGCCCCGAAAGGGTATTTTGGTCATTTCACATATGATTTTAAGGATATAATTGGAAGTCTGAGTTCATGACTTATACCTACTGTAAAAATATTAAAAATTATTTATAAATTCATTAGATAACAACTCTTGGGTGCTAATTATGGTTTTAAACCATACTATGCACCTAATAAGCGTAAAAAGTCAAAAATTGTCGATATTTAAGATGTTTATGTGATTTTGAGATTTTGATCAGCCTTGTATGCTTAAAATATTTTATTTTTCATAACAAGTCAGTAGAAAAAGGGTTGGCATGCTAATCACATGTAAATCTCATTTTATTAGTCAAAAGGGCATTATCGTCAATTAAGAAATTTATACAAGAACTCTACGTTATGGTCAGTAACAAATCTGACCCAACATTCCAAATATTCCTAAAAATGATATCATAACAGTAGGTAATTAGTTTTGGGTCAAATTCTATGTTTAAACACATATTATGCACAAAAGCGTAATTTAAATAACAAAAGTTCCAATTTTACGATATCGTGCATAACATCGGTTTGAGACAAGAGAATCATGTCAAATTAATTTAGACATGCTTACATATCAGTACTTAACCTATTAGTATGCTTACATGTGCAAAAATCTAATTTTTAGATCAAAATGGGCATTTATAAGCATAATAACAGAAATTAACATATAATTCAGAGTATTAATGACCATGTAATATAACCTCAGAGGGTTATACTACAACATAATATGGTCCTAATGGAAGCTTAAAACATATAAGAATTAAGCTCAATCGGGTCAGAACTGAAAGTCAAAGCAAAAGTAAAGCTTTTGCGACTTTCGCTTGCGAACCGACCCTGAACTCAGAATTGTCGGGTTGAATATGCTTAGACATGTTCTAATATTATTTACTAAGTTATTTAAGTGATAAAATATGGTTTACACTTTCTTCATTAGTAGTTATGATTATTATTTACAAATCTGACACGTTCGACTTTTTAATTAAATAGTTTGACCTGACAATTAACTAAGTAAACGAGATAATAGGGGGTGCCCTTTTAAGGGATTAACACCTACCTAATTATGGTCACATAGCCATATTCTCCTCAAACAATGGTTGGACCATTTTAGTTTAAACCGAGAGTCAAAGCTATTTTACGTAACTTTGACTTTTCGGTTTTTAAATAATAAAACTAAACTAAAGGGGGTTAAGACACTACAAAGGGTCCTAGAAATCTTTTCTACTAAAAATGAGCTTCCTTGTGATCAGGAATCCCAGAACTTGAGAGGAGAGATGGTAAGAATGATTTGTGCAATGAACTAGTGCAACACAATGCCTATTTATACTTGAAGAACACAATCTATGATCATCACAGATGTTATGGAATGATCCCAGATGTTTACAAGTGTCCTAGTGGTAAATTAAAACCATCAACAAGCTCCAGGTTTCGAAATTCAGGTGTGTAAGGCAGTGCAACGGGCTGCAACCAGTAGCTGTCCTCTTTTTTCTGATCTGGGCATTCTCTCACGGCCCGCGTAGGATTTAAGGGGAGCCTACGCGCCCCGCGACAACCTCAAGTTCTGGTGAAAAATGTTTCAGGTTTGGCAGTTTAAGTCCCTGGACCTTTATAACTTAATTTAACTTCATTTTAGGCACAAGAGGCCCTTATAGTTAGTTTGTAGAGGATCATGGGAGTGTATCTGTCACACCACCAAAATCCACACGCGGAGTACTACCGCTTGGAGGCGTGACATGACCAGGATCAAGCCACCAATCATATTGAACATAAGTATATAGTAAAAGTCATTCATCAATACGATAGGTGTTTCCAAAACCAAATATAAACAAGTGTGTAGCGGAAGCATTACTGTAAAACCCAACATAAGTTTAAGTACAAAATGTCATAATGTTTAACAACACATTCACGATCCATGTCCACAACGACTGTGCCTCCCGTGCAAGCTCCAAAAGTACCTATGGTCCTGCAAGGCATGTAACAGAGAGTCAACAACTAGTTGAGCGAGTTCACAGTAAGTAAGTTCGTAAATGCAAGTTCGTTTCGTAACGTGCGGCTATACTGGGCCGATAGTATGTTCTATTAGTGGGGCTTCCCATGTTTGCATATACACTAGACTATTTGCAACCATAAGTGTTCTTCTTACCGAGAACAGTAGTACGTACAAAGTTTACGTAGGTTTTACGTAAGTGTCCTTCACAACCGAGGACAGGGGTACGCGGGGGTTTACGTAGGTTTTACGTAAGTGCCTGACACAACCCGAGGCAGTAATGAGTATAAGTTTACGTAGGTTTTACGTAAGTGCCCTTCACAACCGAGGACAGTGATGTGTACAAGTATACGTAGGTTTTACGTAAGTATCCTGCGCATCCGAGGACGATGGTAGATAGTCTAGTAACATTGTAAGTACAATTCCATTCCTTCAATCCCATTCCCAACCCCGGGAATCCCATGCCTTGGTAATAGTGTGAACTCACCTTGTTTGCTCGGTATGCTAAACTATGTGCTCGCAAGTAATCAATCAAATCCTATAGTGCACGTATGTTCAGTCAGTATATGTTTGTAAAGTTTCGCATGCAACTAGTATCACAGTAATATCACAGAGTGCCTAGACATTAGCATCTTGTATCATGTAAACAGTTAATCCAACTTATGCAATTCATGTTTCACATAAAGGCTTTCACAGTCCATTTTGACAATGTTATCCATTAACAGAAAACAGAAGTAATAGACTTAATAAGGTTATCAACTTAACAGGGTTAACTAGTTTATTAAGGTTAGTATATCTAATCAAATTAATAAACTAAACAGCCTTAACATATATAACCTGGTTAATATAACATACTGAACAGTATCATGTTAAGTAGAATTTACAACTAACAGAACATATATATACTAACTGAGTTTATGACATAACATAGTTGCTTAGTTTAACAGTGTTAATGAACTAACCAGAATTAACAAACTGAATTAAGAAACAAACAGGTTAATAACATCACATGAGCCGAAAACACTTTAGCCGAAATCCTCATATGGCCGAAAACACCCTTTAGTCGAAATCACACAAATGCCGAAAACACACACATGGGCTGAAAACACACATGGGCCGAAATCCCTAGTACCGAAATCTCTTTGGGCTGCATACTTTTGGGCCGAAATCACTTAGTGATTTCGTCCAGATGTTTTAAATACAAAAGGGTTTTCGTTGACACTATCATCATCCCCAACAGCAGATTACGCAAACCCAGTTATATGATTAAGCTCATCAATCGATCAGACATCATTAACAAACACACAGAATTTTAATGCTCATAAATCGATCACCAGTCATCATTAACAAACACACAGAATTTTAAATAAACCTTCAGCAATAACATTGAATTCATCAGATACTTGTTAAACCAGATCCAACATAACAGTTCATAACCTCTTTGATATCACTATTCAACATAATAATATTATCACAATAAATCACATATATATATACCATATATATAAATCTGAAAATAACTAACTGTGTAAAATCACTAACCGAACACAGAGATCAATCAGACGTGATCTGGCTTCAAATGGGGAATTCTCTTTGTGGGTTTTCAGATGTAGAGAGAGAGAACAAAGTGATAAGGTTTGGTGAATGGGTAACTTCTCGGAGAAGATTTGTTAATAAACTGCTTATATAAATTATCTCAAAATACTGGGCCATGGGCCAAGCCCATGTCTGATTTCGCCAAACATTCAGGACGAAAACACTAAAGTGTTTTCATCACTTGGGTGATTGCATGGTTATTGTTTTCAGTGAGTTCCATCTTTATTTAAAATGTTAATTAATACAAACCTTATTAACATACACTCACATATAATATAAATATTATGCATCCCAAATATAAAATATCAATCGCAGTTCTATTTAACGTTTTACAAACGTAAGCGTTGTGAAACAACGAGTCGTGTAAACAAACAACATAATAATAAAAAAAAAATTAACGTGCACTAAATGAGAAGAAGGAAATCTCAGAAACTCGAGTTGTCACATTATCCCCAACTTGAAAGAAATTTCGTCCCGAAATTTAGCATGCGGTTACTGAGGAAGCTAGGCAAGTTATCGTTTACTGGTTCTCCTGGGGTGTCACATCATCCCCCCCGTTGATTTGGAATTTCTTCCCGAAATTCTGTAGTAGCTTCAGCCTCAGTAGTAGTTGCATTGTTTTCGAACAACTGGGGATATTTGAGTTGCATTTGGTCTTCACGTTCCCAGGTGAACTCTGGGCCACGACGGGAGTTCCAACGAACTCGAACAAGAGGTATTCTGGTGTTCTTGAGGACCTTAACATCCCGGTCCGTGATTTCAACTGGTTCCTCGACGAAATGCAACCGTTCGTCGATAGTGAGCTCCTTCAAAGGAACTATGTGGGTCTCGTCTGACAGACACTTCTTCAGATTCGACACGTGAAAGACGTTGTGAACTGCGCTGAGTTCGGCTGGTAAGTTCAGTCTGTAGGCCACTTTGCCTATCTTCTCTATGACTTCAAATGGTCCAACGTATCGTGGATTGAGTTTGCCTCGTTTGCCAAAACGAACAACACCCTTCCAGGGTGAAACTTTGAGTAGTGCTCGATCCCCAACCTGGAATTCGAGTATTTTCCTGTCTTTATCGGCGTATACTTTCTGACGGTCACGAGCTGCCGCCATGCGTTGTCGTATTTGAGCAATCTTTTCAGTAGTATCAACTACCATTTCTGGACCTGTGATCTGACTGTCACCCACCTCTGCCCAACAAAGAGGTGATCGGCATTTACGCCCGTACAATGCCTCAAATGGAGCAGCTTTAATGCTGGTGTGGTAACTGTTGTTGTATGAAAATTCCACAAGTGGTAGATGTTTTTCCCAGCCCTTGCCAAAGTCAATTACGCACGCCCGAAGCATGTCTTCTAGAGTTTGAATAGTGCGCTCAGACTGCCCATCTGTCTGAGGGTGATAAGCTGTGCTCATGTCTAATCGAGAGCCAAAAGATTTGTGCATTGCTTGCCACAGTTCTGAAGTAAAACGTGCATCACGATCAGAGATAATGGATGTGGCACCCCGTGCCTCGAGACAACTTCCTTAAGGTATATGTCGGCTAGAGTGGAGAACTTATCCGTTTCCTTGATAGCCAAGAAGTGAGCAGACTTTGTGAGTCGATCCACGATCACCCAAATAGTATCATTTCCGCGCTGAGATCTAGGTAGGCCAGTAACAAAATCCATGGAAATTTGCTCTCATTTCCATTGTGGTATTTCAGGTTGCTGGAGTGGGCCTGATGGTTTCTGATATTCCGCTTTGACTCTCGCACAAGTCAAACACTTGCTAACGTAAGTTGCTATGTGGGCCTTCATGCTAGGCCACCAATATGTAGCTCTGAGGTCGTGGTACATCTTATCCGAACCAGGATGTACTGAGTAGCGAGACTTATGAGCTTCTTCCATTACAAGCTCGCGTAAGTTTCCATAGAGTGGGACCCAGATGCGTCCGGTTACATAATAGGCGCCGTCTACCCTTTGTTCTAACCGTTGCCTTGAGCCGCGTAGGGCTTCAGCCCTGATGTTTTCTGGTTTCAATGCTTCTACCTGAGCATCTCGTATCTGTGAAGGAAGACTAGACTGAATAGTGAGTTGCAACGCTCGTACACGCCTAGGTGTAGTATCCTTTCGACTGAGGGCGTCGGCCACCACATTGGCTTTGCCCGGATGGTACTTTATAGCACATTCGTAATCGTTCAGTAACTCGACCCATCGGCGTTGTCGCATGTTCAATTCTTTCTGCTTGAATATATACTCAAGACTCCTGTGATCGGTGTAGATGGTGCACTTGGTGCCATACAGATAATGTCGCCATATCTTGAGCGCAAAAACAACGGCTCCAAGCTCTAAATCGTGTGTAGTGTAATTCCGTTCGTGAATCTTAAGTTGACGTGAAGCATAAGCAATAACTTTATCCCGTTGCATCAACACACATCCAAGACCTTGGATAGATGCATCGCAGTAGACTACAAAATCGTCCGTGCCTTCAGGCAATGAAAGGATAGGTGCGCTACAAAGTCTATCCTTTAAGTGCTGAAACGCTGTTTCCTGTCTATCACTCCAATGGTAAGCAATACCTTTCTGTGTCAGTAATGTAAGCGGCTGTGCAATCTTTGAGAAGTCTTTGATGAACCGTCTATAATAACCCGCCAAACCCAAGAATTGGCGTATTTCGGTTGGTGTACGAGGTGCAGGCCAGTTCTTGATCGAATCTACCTTGGATGGATCGACATGAATCCCATCCTTGTTTACCACGTGGCCTAGAAAGTGGACTTCACGAAGCCAGAAGTCGCATTTTGAAAACTTAGCGTACAGCTGTTCCGTTCGAAGGAGTTCCAGAATAAGTCGCAAATGCTGCTCATGTTCCTCCCGATTCTTCGAATAAATTAGGATGTCGTCGATGAAAACAATAACAAACTTGTCAAGATAAGGTTTGCACACCCTGTTCATAAGATCCATGAAAACCGCAGGCGCGTTCGTTAGCCCGAATGGCATAACCAAAAACTCGTAATGACCGTAGCGAGTTCTGAATGCTGTTTTGGAGACGTCCTCATCCCGGACTCTCAGTTGATGGTAACCTGACCTCAGGTCAATTTTCGAGTAATAGCTCGACCCTTGCAACTGGTCGAATAAGTCGTCGATGCGTGGAAGAGGATAGCGATTCTTTACGGTCACCTTGTTTAGTTCGCGGTAATCTATGCACATACGAAAGGTACCGTCTTTCTTCTTTACAAATAATACTGGAGCTCCCCAGGGTGATGAGCTAGGACGTATGAAACCCTTTTCCAAGAGTTCCTGCAATTGCTTAGACAGTTCTTCCAGTTCAGTTGGAGCTAAGCGGTAAGGTGCTCGAGCTATGGGTGCTGCTCCTGGAGCTAGCTCGATCTGAAATTCGACCTGGCGATGGGGCGGTAGCCCAGGTAACTCTTCAGGAAACACTTGAGGAAAGTCGCGTACTACAGGAATATCCCCAATCTTTTTCTCTGTCGTCGATGTATCAGTAACGAGTGCTAAAATAGCTACGTGGCCCTTTCGCAGACACTTCTGAGCCTTCAAGAAAGAGATGATGCCACTCACGACACCACTCTTGTCGCCTTGAACTTCGAGAGGTTCTTTGCCAGAACGAGGAATACGAATGATCTTCTCCTTGCATAGGATCTCTGCTTGTTGTTGGGATAACCAATCCATACCAATGACAATGTCGAAACTACTCAGAGTTATAGGAATGAGATCGATAGAGAAAGTCTGACCAGCGAGGATAAGATTACAACCCTGAACTATGTGTGTGGCCTCTAGACTTTTACCGTTAGCTAACTCTACGACATGTTTGGTGTTCAAAAGTGTTGGTGCGCGTTTAAGCATTTGACTAACGTTCAGAGACATATAACTGGTATCCGCACCCGAATCAAATAGTACAGTAACATAAAAGTCGTCGAGAAGAAACTTACCCATAACCACATGAGGATCGTTCCTTGCGTTACTCTGACCAATCACAAATAAACGACCCTTTGCACCATTGTTGTTGTTTCCCCCATTGTTGTTCCCAGTGCCCTGATTATTGTTGTTGTTGTTCCCATTGCCCTGGTTGTTGTTGTTGTTCTGGTTTCGGTTTAACTGAGGGCAGTGTCTTTTGAAGTGACCTTCAACACCACAATGAAAACATCCCTTGTTACCCTGTTGTTGGTTCTGTTGCGTTTGCTGCTGCTGTTGATTCTGAGTTACAGGCCGTGGGCTCCTACAATCCTTGGCCTCATGGCCCATCCTGAGGCACCTCTGACAACGACCCTTGTTGCACTGGCCACTGTGATGCCTGTTACAGTTGTTACACCTTGGGAGGTTCCCTCGATAACCACCCTGCCTGTGACTGCCCGAAGATTGCTGACTTGGGCTCTGATAGTTGTCAGTCTTTCGCTGCTGAACTTGAGACTGTACTAAAGCTGAACCTTTGCTGGAATCCCCCTCCCATTTTCTCTTGTTAACACTGGGGGTAGCAGGAGTAGTTGCTGAAACAGTAGCAGTAGTAGTAGCGCTGATACGTTTAGGCAGCTTGTTCTGTTCCACTACCTGATCGGTAAGGCGATGAGCTAGCTTGACGATATGTTGAATAGTGCCAAGATTCGCTGAGGTTACGTGACTTTGAATCTCCGGCACCAGACCATTGAGATACAGTTCGATATGCTTAATGGGAGGGTCTACCATAGTAGGACACAGAATAGCCAACTCATTCGATCTTCTGGTGTACGCTTCAATTTCTGACCCCGTCATTTTCAAGTGGTAAAACTCTACCTCCAGCTTATGAATGTCATCACGGCTACAGTATTCCTCTTTGATCAACTCCTTGAAATCATTCCAGGGTGTGGCATTTGCAACAGCCAACCCTAACATCTGAACCTGCGCATTCCACCAAGTCAGCGCAATGCCTTCTAGAGTACCAGTGGCGTACTTCACCCTGCGAGCCTCAGGGCATTCGCACATTTCAAATACGGACTCGAGCTTTTCAAACCAATGGAGGAGTCCAACCGCTCCTTCCGTGCCACTATAAGTAGTAGGACGACAGTCCATGAAAGTTTTGAAGGTACAAACAGGTGGTTGTCCTCCTGCTTGTGTGGCTGCAACAGCCGCAGCAACTTGTTCGTTAATGAGAGCCGTCAGCTGGGCTTGTGACATGTTGATACGTCCAGACATGATCTTCATAGCAAATATGACATAAGTGAGAGAGGTTCGCGAGTAGTGCGATAACAGAAGAGATTAAGCACACAAGTGTTCTCATGCAATAGTGTTAAGTTAACCTAAGCATACCCGGAGCAAGGTTCTATGCAATACTAGCAAGTAGGCAATAAGACATGTACCATATTACCTAGAGTGATGAGTCTTGCACGTGGAGCGAGGCGTCGTTGTGGATCGTTAAGCACTGTTCTGGTTATAGTCTGGTTTTAATAAAAACGTTTTCCCCTTATTAAAACCGAGTTCTCTATAACCAATGGCTCTGATACCAATCTGTCACACCCCCAAAATCCACACGCGGAGTACTACCGCTTGGAGGCGTGACATGACCAGGATCAAGCCACCAATCATATTGAACATAAGTATATAGTAAAAGTCATTCATCAATACGATAGGTGTTTCCAAAACCAAATATAAACAAGTGTGTAGCGGAAGCATTACTGTAAAACCCAACATAAGTTTAAGTACAAAATGTCATAATGTTTAACAACACATTCACGATCCATGTCCACAACGACTGTGCCTCCCGTGCAAGCTCCAAAAGTACCTATGGTCCTGCAAGGCATGTAACAGAGAGTCAACAACTAGTTGAGCGAGTTCACAGTAAGTAAGTTCGTAAATGCAAGTTCGTTTCGTAACGTGCGGCTATACTGGGCCGATAGTATGTTCTATTAGTGGGGCTTCCCATGTTTGCATATACACTAGACTATTTGCAACCATAAGTGTTCTTCTTACCGAGAACAGTAGTACGTACAAAGTTTACGTATGTTTTACGTAAGTGTCCTTCACAACCGAGGACAGGGGTACGCGGGGGTTTACGTAGGTTTTACGTAAGTGCCTGACACAACCCGAGGCAGTAATGAGTATAAGTTTACGTAGGTTTTACGTAAGTGCCCTTCACAACCGAGGACAGTGATGTGTACAAGTATACGTAGGTTTTACGTAAGTATCCTGCGCATCCGAGGACGATGGTAGATAGTCTAGTAACATTGTAAGTACAATTCCATTCCTTCAATCCCATTCCCAACCCCGGGAATCCCATGCCTTGGTAATAGTGTGAACTCACCTTGTTTGCTCGGTATGCTAAACTATGTGCTCGCAAGTAATCAATCAAATCCTATAGTGCACGTATGTTCAGTCAGTATATGTTTGTAAAGTTTCGCATGCAACTAGTATCACAGTAATATCACAGAGTGCCTAGACATTAGCATCTTGTATCATGTAAACAGTTAATCCAACTTATGCAATTCATGTTTCACATAAAGGCTTTCACAGTCCATTTTGACAATGTTATCCATTAACAGAAAACAGAAGTAATAGACTTAATAAGGTTATCAACTTAACAGGGTTAACTAGTTTATTAAGGTTAGTATATCTAATCAAATTAATAAACTAAACAGCCTTAACATATATAACCTGGTTAATATAACATACTGAACAGTATCATGTTAAGTAGAATTTACAACTAACAGAACATATATATACTAACTGAGTTTATGACATAACATAGTTGCTTAGTTTAACAGTGTTAATGAACTAACCAGAATTAACAAACTGAATTAAGAAACAAACAGGTTAATAACATCACATGAGCCGAAAACACTTTAGCCGAAATCCTCATATGGCCGAAAACACCCTTTAGTCGAAATCACACAAATGCCGAAAACACACACATGGGCTGAAAACACACATGGGCCGAAATCCCTAGTACCGAAATCTCTTTGGGCTGCATACTTTTGGGCCGAAATCACTTAGTGATTTCGTCCAGATGTTTTAAATACAAAAGGGTTTTCGTTGACACTATCATCATCCCCAACAGCAGATTACGCAAACCCAGTTATATGATTAAGCTCATCAATCGATCAGACATCATTAACAAACACACAGAATTCTAAATGCTCATAAATCGATCACCAGTCATCATTAACAAACACACAGAATTTTAAATAAACCTTCAGCAATAACATTGAATTCATCAGATACTTGTTAAACCAGATCCAACATAACAGTTCATAACCTCTTTGATATCACTATTCAACATAATAATATTATCACAATAAATCACATATATATATACCATATATATAAATCTGAAAATAACTAACTGTGTAAAATCACTAACCGAACACAGAGATCAATCAGACGTGATCTGGCTTCAAATGGGGAATTCTCTTTGTGGGTTTTCAGATGTAGAGAGAGAGAACAAAGTGATAAGGTTTGGTGAATGGGTAACTTCTCGGAGAAGATTTGTTAATAAACTGCTTATATAAATTATCTCAAAATACTGGGCCATGGGCCAAGCCCATGTCTGATTTCGCCAAACATTCAGGACGAAAACACTAAAGTGTTTTCATCACTTGGGTGATTTCATGGTTATTGTTTTCAGTGAGTTCCATCTTTATTTAAAATGTTAATTAATACAAACCTTATTAACATACACTCACATATAATATAAATATTATGCATCCCAAATATAAAATATCAATCGCAGTTCTATTTAACGTTTTACAAACGTAAGCGTTGTGAAACAACGAGTCGTGTAAACAAACAACATAATAATAAAAAAAAAATTAACGTGCACTAAATGCGAAGAAGGAAATCTCAGAAACTCGAGTTGTCACAGTATCAAACTCTGTTAGGTCGGGTTTCGATAAAAGATTACGAAATCACAAGTTTTTGTACGTTGATGCTTTTAACCCCTGTTCTTCGAAACTTGTATAACGATCTCAAAACCACGTGAAAATGATATTTCTTATTCTTGAGAGTATATTTGAATATTACGAAGCCCCGGGTTCGTTAAAAGGTCACTCAGAGGTAAGAATTAACATGTTGACACGTTTAACCCCTGTATCTTGTAAACTTTCGTTTACTTTCATAAACGGCTTCTTATTTCAAAATAATTACTCGTTTAAGAATATATTCACCATGTGCGGTCATTCAGAGGCACAAGTTTGGCATGTTGACACTTTTAGTCCCTTCGGATACATAATTTCATCGTTTGTCAACTTTAGTCCTTCAAACTCAAACTTTTACATATTTAGAGTTTAGGACATGTGCCTTTACATAATTGGACACGTTTTTACGAGGTGTTACAAAGGTTTTACTGCGAGATGCGTGACAAACCAGGATCCAAGACACTAGTCATATAGAACGACCTCTATATGAGTAAAAATACGTTTTTTTAAACCAAAGTAAGTTGCGGAAGCGTAAAGTAAATGTAATGTAAAACAGTGCGTCAAAACAAACGCTTAAAAACCAACATAAGTAAATGTATGAATGCAAACACTAAAAATTGTTTTAAATGTCATGTTGTGTTCCTAGCCGTGATTGAGTACCTTAGCGACCTGAGAAAGACATGCAAGAACAAGTGTCAACACATAATGCTGAGTGAGTTCGCAGGTTTGGTTCACAGATATAAAACAATTCATTGTTTCAGTTGTTTACAATTTATAGTAGTGATTAGCAGTTTCTTGTTATATTTGCACGTAGCTAACGTAGACGTTATATCACTAAATGTTCGCAACCGAAGCTCACTATTTATGCTTTGTTGCCTTTGATTACCAGGTCTATCATAGATCACGACGATGTGATAGGAAAATTTAACACCCGTTCGACCATTACCGGTCAAGTTAGCGTGACTAAATCGGGTGGGGCTTGTCGGGCGAAATAATACTACTCGAAATTTTCTCGCTATAATCCAATACTAACGGTCCGAGATGATGGACATCCTATGATAATGTGCACTTTCATGACCATAAGTAATATAACAAAAACTCTAACACTAGTGACGTTACTTTACTGTAACGTAAGACATTACTTTACCGTAATGTAATACATGATTTCTCCCTCTGTGTTTTGTAACAGTTAAAAGAGTAGGGGATGTGAACTCACCTTTGATTAGCTCGAATAGAAATAAAGTGACTAGCGGTAGGTGTGGTCAACTACTTCCTGATATGGTTACCGTTTTAGTGTTAGATTCACGTAAGTCACTTGAATTCTACACGTATACTAACACATAATATGCAAACACGTTGACACTTAGTTATCCGTTCGTGCGGGTATGTGCATGTGTACACCTTCTATCATGAAACATGTTCAACGATGTGTGTTTAGGTATTAAAAGATGATTAACACCTAGTTGTCGCAAGTTAACATATATATATAACATCAATATCAAGTTTCAGCATTTGCTGCTCAACGTCCGTAGTTGAGCCATTTTTGGGATTTTTGTTTAAAATATTAAAAGGACTAGAAAAATTACAAATAATTTATGAGACATGTAAACTTGTCCATATTGATATATATATTTTTCTTAAGGTCTAGATGTTCATAGAAAAATCACCAAAATTCATATAACACATAAAGGGAAATTTCGTCACATTTTGTCGATAGTTAACGGTTTATTTTATATAAAAATCTATGTCAATCCGATTGATGACATTCTAGTTGGAGAATATTGTAACCACATAGAACTATCTATTGTAAAAATTTCAAATTTTAACTCCAATGATATACTAAGTTATGACTTTCGTAACAGGATGTAATTTCTGCAGAAAAATGCAGCCTGCACCTGTGTTTCCGTTTTAATCTTTTGACTGACCTAAACTTGTCAAATAAACATGATTCAACTTTGGTTTGAAATATATTGACTTTAAATTCATTTTCGATTCAAGAACCACATGTTTTCGTTATGTTTTGATCAAGTAACAACTAATACAAGTTGACATGAAATTCGGCGCATAACTTGTTTTAAATCCGATATTTGTAAAAACGTGTTTATCAACATCATATAATACTTTTCGACTATTAGATCATGCATAACAATATGTGAATCGGTTTATTATCAAGATCATCAAGTTCATGTTACAAATCGAAACCCTAAGTCTATCATTGACCACGACGATGTGATAGGCAAATTTAACACCCGTTCGACCATTACCAGTCGAGTTATCGCGACTAACTCGGGTGGAGCTTGTCGGGCCAAATAGTACTACTCGAAATTTTCTTGCTATAATCCATTACTAACGGTCCGAGATGAAGGATTTCCTGTGATTGTGTGCACTTTCGTGACCATAACTAATATAACAAAAACTCTAACACTAGTGACGTTACTTTACCGTAACCATGGTTGCAAAAGTCTCTAGGCACTCCCTAGTCGGTCGACCGGGGAGTTGAGAGTACTCGGTCTAGGCGGAGAGTACTCGGGGAGTACTCGGACATCTTAAATTATAAAGAAATAAGTTTGTGGAAATTAAATATATGTCAAATAACATAAATTTACTAATAACTATAACAAAATAAGTGAAAATGATATTCATTCTTTAATATGATAGGCATAAAAATTATGTTTTATTGTTTTTTAAGTCAAACTCGGCCAAACTTAACCTACTAGATACGATTTTGGACGAGGTTGACCGCGTTTGACCGATTCCGAGTAACTAGGCGGATTCAAAGAAAGTCGCCTCGGTAGCTTACCTTGTAGCGACTACTCGGGTAGTACTCGGCCTTGGAAACATTGTTTTACAACCATGACTGTAACGTAAGACATTGCTTTACCGTAATGTAATACAACATTTCTCCCTCTGTGTTTTGTAAAAGTTAAAAGAGTAGGGGCTGTGAACTCACCTTTGATTAGCGGTAGGTGTGGTCAACCACGTCCTGATATGTTTACTGTTTTAGTGTTAGTTATCATTCACGTAAGTCACTTGAATTCTACACGTATAGTAACACATAATATATAAACACGTTGACACTTAGTTATCTGTTCGTGCGGGTATATGCATGTGTACACCTTCTATCATGCAACATGTTCAACGATGTGGGTTAAGGTATTAAACGATGATTAACACCTAGTTGTAGCAAGTTAACACATATATAACATCAATATCAAGTTTCAGCCTAGTTGTAGCAAGTTAACACATATATAACATCAATATCAAGTTTCAGCATTTGCTGCTCAACGTTCGTAGTTGAGCCATTTTTGGGATTTTTGTTTAAAATAGTAAACGGACTAGAAAAATTACAAATAATTTATGAGAGATGTAAACTAGACCATATATATATATATATATATATATATAAGTGACCGCTAAAATGAGAACCAACTCGAGTTGTAAGAACCGTTAGAACTTTTTGATCCGGGGCGAGGTGGACCAATTTTTTTCATAAACGTAGATGCGTGTATTATAAACACATTTGTAAAAAAAATTCAAAAAAAAAGTCGTGTGTGTAGTTTTGAGCACCACAAGTTTGTGTTTACGGGTACCGTAAATTTTCCGGTAAGATTTACGGTACCCGTAAACACAAACTTGTGGTGCTCAAAACTACACACACGACTTTTTTTTAATTTTTTTTTACAAATGTGTTTATAATACACGCATCTACGTTTATGAAAAAAATTTTTGGTCCACCTCGCCCCGTACGGTGTAGTTCTCACGGTTCTTACAACTCGAGGTGGTTCTCATTTTAGCGGTCCCCTATATATATATATTTCTTAGGGTCTAGATGTTCAGAGAAAAATCACCAAAATTCATATAACATATAAATGGAAATTTCGTCACATTTCATCGACAGTTAACAGTTTATTTTATATAAAAATCTATGTTGATCCGATTATACTTACTAATTTTTCCTTTTTAATTTTGTTTTTTTTTTGTGAGATCAATTGGTTATCTGTCCGTCAGAAAATATTAACAGGCTGCGACGGTTGGTATGAGTCGATGATATTTACGTTTCTACTTAGTTGACTTTGCAATAGAGATTGACAAACTGAAGCTATTCCCGAGTGAGTGAATGTATGTATCAAACAAATCAACTTTACTATTATGGTAATAAAATCCAGAATTCTCATACTTAACAAATTAATTCAGAAGAAAAGGAGTTATATTTAATCAATGTTAGAAACGCGTTCAATATTGGGATAGATTGGTGCTTAGTAAATAATGAAGAAAAGAAATTATAGTACCTTTGTTGACCATTGTTAATGTAAACATTAGGTGAGATCAAATAGGAAGTTGGTTTTGGGTAGGAAGTGTAGGAAGCAATAATCGAGTGACACCTGGCAAATTTGAAAATAAAAAAGAAGGGCATTTTAGTCCATCCAAATTAGTCTCATATAACCCTAGATCAAACAAAACCCACTAGAACCTTACAGTTCATCCCACCACCACCACACCATCATCATCATCACCACCACCACCACCACCACTACCACCTCTGCCAGACTGCCACCACCAACCCCTTCGCCACTGGACTCGTAACACAGGCTCCGGCGACCTCCGCCACCGCCACCGCATGCCTTGCCTTCGTAACCACCGCCACCATCTCAAAATGAAGTTTTTTTTAGAGAAATGGAGTTGCTGAATGCCTTGTCATCGTAACAACCACCATCTCGAAAATGGCGTATCTTTTTATTTTTTGAGAAATGGAGCTGCTGTAGTGGAGTAAACGTGACTAACAAATGATGAGCAAATTTGAAGGTGTGTTGTCCTTTTTTAATACATGTGTTCATGCGTCTGTAGCTTCCGTCAGCATTTAGTCGTATTTTGTTTGTTTATGTCTTTTGTGAACAATTATGTTTATGTATGTATATGCGTAGAAAGACAGCTCAGGAAATGGCACTTGTATGTAAAAGTGTTGTCCGAAGGTTGACTTGTGTCACCCGATCGGATGGCCATCCGACCGGACAGCCACCAGATCGGACAGCACAGTCACCCGATCGATCGGACAACACTTACTAGCTTCCTGAGTTTGCCTATAAATGCCCGGATAGGGTATGTTATTTAGAACTTTTGAAACTTTAGAAGTCTCTGTCTAGTCTAACTATCTTCTGGCTCCTATGTACTTTCAAATCATCTGAATAGAAAGATCAGACAGTGTTAAACGTTAAATACTTTATCGTACTTCTGTGACTTGATCCAATGGATTCCGCACATTAATCGAGGTCGATTCATCTACGTTTGTGACAATCAGATCCTGTACAAAAGGACCTAACAAGTGGTATCAGAGATTCCAGGAGACTGAATCGAGATCTACGACAGCGAATTCACTGGATATCAGTTTTTCTTGTCGTTTACAGTCAAATTTCACCGGAAATTTGACGAATTCTCTCACTTTCTACTCACTTCTTATTGAGTTTTTCACTTTTATACCTTAAAAATCAGAAAAACGTAAAATTGAACGTGAATCTGCGGTTAAAATTTGATAAATTTGTTATCAATCGGTTCGCAATCAATCATAGTATAATCCTTCAAGATTTCATAAGAAAATTCCTTCAAAAACTAGATCAAAATTATCAAAAACCATGTTGAACTGTTCATGTTTGCTGACGTCATTCACTTGTTCGAACGGCTGCTCGAACGATTTGGCTTAGATTGTTCTTGATCACTTGTTGATGATGTCATCAGTGTTACCCAATCGGACAACATTGTTGTTCTTATTTTTTGGTGCTTACGTCATCCTGTCACCCGATCGGACTACCACCCGATCAGTGAAAGGTTGAAAAGTCAAAGTTTTCAAAAGTCTCTGTGCTACTCGTTCGGACAACCACTCGATCGGACTACCACCCGATCGAGTTGCAATCCGATTCGTGTACTTCTCTTTTATATTACTGTGCCACTCGATTGGATCACCATCCGATTCAAGTACACCAGTGGGAAACTTTTGAAAATCACAAAAAAATGTCTAAGTGTTTGAAAACTGTTTCAGGTACTCTACAATGGGGGACCATTTTCTAAACCCATTTAGCGACATATTTTCTTACACCAGCAACACAGGAGACGCCACGTCAAGCAACACAAATAACACTGCTCCAAACCCGAATCCCAAGAAAGACATTGCTGACTCACTAAGTGTGGATAACACTTATGGCAACTACAATAAACCGCCCAAGCTCATGGTCATCGAAGATTATAACAGATGGGCGAGTAGGTTTGAGGACTGGTTGAAGGCATTTTCCTACCAGAGCTGGAAGTGTTTAAGGAATGGTTTAAATATTGGAAGGAGTGATTATGAAAACCTGATCGATACTGAACAGGTAAGTTTTATTGCTGAAAAGAAATGTATTGCATTGCTACATCAATCAGTGAGGGATGATATTATTTCCTTGATTGATTACAAAGATTCAAGAGATTTATGGGAAAAATTAGAAAAGAAATGTGTAGGAGGAGCAGAAATCGTTAAGAACAAGAAGAAATTATTGAAGAAAGAATTTAATATGTTCGGTTGTATGAAGAATGAATCGGTTTCAAAGATGATAGAGCGATTTTGTCACTTAAAGATTGAGCTTACAAGATATGGGATTACTTTTACTGAGGAAGAATTAGTTGAAAAGTTGTTGGATTCACTGCCCGACGAAAAAGATTGGCTGTATTTTGCCCTGCTGTTGAGGAACACAGTGAAGAAGGATGATTTGAAAGTCGATTTACTGATTGAGAGGTTTGAAAGCCATGAACTTGAGATTAGAAAGACAAACAAAGTCAACAGCACCCCGTATCAACAAAACGTTGATTTGTACTATCGGGGAAGCATGATTCCAAAGACTGTGTTACCAAAGACTGCGTTCTCAGCAGAAAACTCAAATATGCCGAATCAAGAGAATCAAAACAACAGTTCTGTTCCAAATAGTGGATATCATGGAGGATCGTCCTAATCTACTCCAAGCCAACAGCAACAATCTGTTCTGAAAAACATCTTCCAGTGCAACATTGTTGTAAATCTCAACAATGCACAACACTTTAGCGAAGAAGCAGCCAAGCAGCAGATGGTGTTTCTGGCTTCAATCTTGGAATCCTATGAAAGTTTAGTAGCCAGGAAGATCGAAAACACTAACCTTACCAAAAAAGACTATGATCAAATCGACCGTGAAGAAATGGAGTTGATTGACATTAGATGGTGTATGGCGAGCGTTGTTCGAAAGGCCCAGAGGTTCATGGAAATAACAGGTAGACACTCCATCGGTGGACCTTCAACGAAATTGGGCTTTGATAAATCGAAGGTTACATGTTTTAAGTACAAGCAAAAGGGGCACTTTAAACAAGAATGCCGAAATGCAGCTTCTGATGAAACGGCCAATCCATTCCATGATGATTATTATAAAAAGGCCATTTATCATCAAAACAGAGCTGAACCTCCGAGAATGAAACAGATAGAAGAAACTCCTAAAGAAAAATCAAGAGCCTTAGAAGTTATCCATGATGATGAGGGCTTTGATTGGAGTGATTTGTTACCTGAAGAAGATGCTGTGGGTTATGCCTTCATGGAAAAAATTGTTCCATTCAAAGACACAAGAACTGAAGAAGAAAAATATGTCAATAGAAAGATGTTAGCACAAACCATGAAAGACAGACATTATCGAGCCTGGAAAGAGGCTAAAAGTGCAAAGAGATGGGATGCTGACAGAGAGTGCTATTTGGATCATAAAGGAAATATACTTGTTGAACCATCAACACTTCTTGTTGAAACTCTCATCGAAAAAATAGCACAACAAGAAGAAGAAAGACAGAGAGAATGGGCAAGGCAAGAAGAAGAAGAAGAAAAGTTAAAATCGAAAAAGGTCGATGATGGGATAATCGACACGGCGAAAGAGATGACTGCAGAGAACCTAAAGAAAATGGCAGATAAAGTGCTCGCAGCAAAGGAATTAGAGGTAGATTCTAAGTCCGGAGCTGAGTCAAAGAGCAAGGTCAGTTCTAATGATTCAACAAATGGGTCAGGTAAGACTGATAAAGCCAAAATTGAAAGTGACTGCAAAAATTGCATGAAAGACTGCAAGGTTTGTAGTACACATGCATTTCTCAGTGCTAAAAAGACTGAAGAGCTGACTGAAAGAGTCAAAGAAATTGAAAATCAAATCTTAAGTCGTGATAAACTGGTAAAAGCTTCAAATGATCGAATCAAGGAATTAACTGATAAAATTGAAAAAGATAAAATCGATGTAGAAAGAGTCAGGAAAGAAAATGAAAAGTTAATTTTTGAAAACCGACAACTTTCTGAAAATCATGAGAAGCTAAAAAGAACGATAAAAGATTCTGATGAGAGAAACAGTAAAACAACCAAAGAAAACCTTCAACTGTCAGGGGTACTTCAGTCGAAAGAAAAGCTAATCAACCAACAGTTGGATGAGATTGCTAATCTAATGCTTCAGTTTCAGGAAGCTAAGATTGAAAACGAACGAATCAATCTGAAACTAACCAGTTACAACTCCGCGAGCTTTGTTCTCCAACACATAGTTCCCAAACCCATTGGGAAGAACAAAGCTGGTGAAGATGTATATTCGGACGAAATTGGGGTTGGGTATCATCAAGTTCCACCGCCAGTTTTGAACAATTTTTCAAAGAAAAAATCTGGGTTGGTTAATGATGATGATACAAATGAGATTAAACTTCCAGAAACGATCGATATCACATTCACTTCATCATCAGATGAAGACAGTGTTCAGTCCGAAGTTGTTAAAAATGTGGTTGAAAATGTTTTGAAATCTGACAGTGACTCAACTGAGGACGAAGAATGCTTTTTGAATAATTACATTCCGAAATCAAAATCCAAAAACAACTTAAGTGAAGAACCTACTCTTGTGATGTACAAGATGTCATGTTCAGATAAGTCGTATTCGGATCTTGAATTTCCGCTAGAGAATGTGAATGTCGACAAATTGAAAAATGTGTTTAAACTGGTTGAGATTGATGTTTGTGAAATCGAAGGTTTGAAACGTTCTGAAAGGCAATTGAATTTTGAAAAAGATAAGTCTTACTACAAAAAACCTGTTGTACCGCCACGTTTTTCTAACAACAACCAAAACAAATGGTCAAGTGGTTATCAGGGTGGTAAGAAAAATAAAAGATGGAACTTTCAAAACAAGAAATTTGTTTAGAAAAAGGTGTTTGTGAAAAGCTCGAGTTCACATTCCGAGCAAGAATCTGAAATTTTTTCAAAAACAAATGAAGAATTCTTTGAGAAGAAGGCATCACAGCCTCAGACCGAAGGAAAAAGTGGGGAAGTTGATACCCGTACATGCTTTAAGTGCAACAAAGTTGGACACATTGCACGAAAGTGCACCAACTCAAAGCCTAAGTCTGCGGTTGTCGAGAGTCCAAAGAAGAGAGACGACGTAACAGGCAAAGCTCCAATGATTGTTGAGAAGAAAGTTTTGAAAAATGACAACACCAAACTCCAAACTGAACCCATAAAGAAGTTGGTAACTAAAACTGACAAGTTTTACAAATGGGTCGCTTCGTCTCAACAAACTTGGAAGCCAAAATCTGTTGAAAAGAAATCAAGTTCTCCTAAACCAAAGGTTTATGAGTCTGCAAAACAATCATCTTCTACCACACCGGTAAAGATGAATGTTCCTTTGGATTACTATGAGAAACTTGCGAAACAAAAGTCTACTGCTTCTGAAAAGAAGTATGTCGCAAAGAAAGACCAATCATCTGGTCAACCTCCTAAAAATGATTTCTTTTTATACAAAGAGGTTGAGATTGGGTCTGAAGAAAGTTTAAAAAAGAATGACAAGAATTTCCCACCTTTGTACACCAAAACCACACGCATCAATTTCAAGCTACCTGAGTCGAAAGAGGCTTGGGTTGCTTCAAAATCTCACTAAATATTTGTAAAATGTGCTGGAGCTTCCGAGATCCGTCTCACGTTGGATTATGGATAGTGGAGCTTCTCGGCACATGACATGGATAAAAGCCCTGCTGTACGATGTGAGAGGATTTAACAGAGGATATGTTGGTTTTGCCGGTAATCAGGGAGGTCGTATCATTGGTGAGGGAACTTTATCAAATGGGATAATCACGTTTGAAAGAGTCAATTACATCGCCGAGCTGGAAAACAAGCTTCTGAGCATATCTCAAATTTGTGATCGAATGTATTCGACGCACTTCACGGATAAAGAATGTTTGATCTTGAAGCCGGGGTTTTTTGTCCCTGAAGAATGGGTCATCATGAGAGCATCAAGAGTCGACGATCTGTAGGTGTTGGACATGAGATAGCTACTACTACCACGGGTCAGACTTACTGCTTCATGTCAAGAGCCACTGAAAAGGAGTCACAATTGTGGCATCGGAAGATGGGCCACATTCACCTGCGTAAGATGAATTACCCGGTGCACAACGACTTAGTAAATGGTGTTCACTTGAAGGGTTTCCATCTTGAGGGGGAGTGTATTAGTTGTATCAATGGTAAACAGCGAAAGAAATCTCACCCTGGAAAGAAGATGAACTCAGTCTCGAGGCCGTTGGAGAGACTTCACATGGATCTCTTTGGTCCTGTGAATGTCGAAAGCATAACTGGTGATCTCTACTGCTTAGTTGTCACAGAAGACTTTTCGAGATTTTCGTGGGTGGCGTTCTTGAAGACAAAGGATGAGACATTTGAGAGTTTGATGACGCTTTTCAGAAAGATTGAGAACTTGTACCAAACTCAAATTAGAAGAATAAGAAGTGACAACGGTACAGAGTTTAAAAACAACAAAATGGAAGAATACTGTGATGAAAGAGGTATACTGCAAGAATTCAGTGCGCCTTATACTCCACAACAAAATGGAGTCGCAGAAAGAAGAATAGGACGCTAATTGAAACGGCTAGGACAATGCTTGCTGATTCAAAGTTACCTGTCAATTTCTAGGCAGAAGCAGTGTCAGCCGCTTGCTATACGCTCAACCGGGTTCTTACGGTGAAAAAGTACAACAAGACGTGTTTCGAGCTGATTAACAATCGCAAACCTAATTTGAAGTATTTAGAACCGTTCGGGTCTCCCTGCACAGTTCTAGAACCATATGGCAAATTTGGTCCCAAGAGCATTGAAGGAATCTTCCTGGGTTATGCAAGTCCAATGAGAAGAGTCTTTGTTCCAAGCTTGAAGTGAATCATCGAAGCACATCATGTTGAGTGCCAAGGTTATACAATGCCACTGCAGAATCCAGGCGACTCATGGCGATTCAATTATGATACTCTGTGGGACTCATTCGAGATAGAGGAAGAACCAGAGTTTTTCGACGAGTTGGATATTCTAAGAGAATATGAAGAAGCACAAGAAATATTCCCAGCAGAATCTCCGAGACGTCAACGACAAACTTCAAATAATGATGAAGCTGGTCCAAGCAACGCTGGAGAGAATGATGAAGTTCAACAAACTCCGACATCTTCGGAACGTGAACAAGCTCCTAACAATCAGACGGCAGTCAATGATAATTCAGAATCTGATGAAAGGCCAACATTCGATTGTGGTGATTCAGAGTCTGAGGGGGAGCAAATCCAGTCTCAAAATCAGACAATTCCTGTTAGTGAACAAGTCACAAATCAGAACGTTACGAATTTGGAAGGTGAGGTAGATGTTCAAGGCGAGGTGATGCCACGAACTCTTTCATATCATCCAGAAGAATTGATTATCGGAGAGCTGCAATCAGGAGTCCGCACCAAACGACAAATTGACCAGGGCCTTACTTGTTTTTATACAAAAGTTGCTCCTTTACAAACAAAATTTTCACTTAGTTGTTTCATTTCGCAGATTGAGCCACGAACATACAAGGAAGCACTAACTAAAGATTCCTGGGTCAACACAATGCAGGATGAACTCAATCAGTTTGAGAAGTTGGGCGTATGGAAACTGGTGGACTTGCCTGATGGACATAGGAAGATAAACACTAAGTGGGTGTTTAAGTGCAAGAGCGATGATCGAGCGGTTATTTTTCGTAACAAAGCTCGACTAGTGGTCCAGGGTTTCAGTCAGCAGGAGGGTATAGATTTCACTGAAGTATATGCTCCAGTTGCTCGACTTGAAGCGATAAGAATCTTCCTAGCATTTGCATCTTGGAAAGGATTTAAAGTGTACCAGCTAGATGTGAAGTCGGCATTTCTCTATGGTAAAGTGAAGGAGGAAGTATATGTCGGACAGCCACCGGGCTTCACCGACCCAATCCACAAGGATAAGGTTTATCTCTTGGATAAGGCGTTATACGGCTTACATCAAGCCCCGAGAGCCTGGTACGAGACCTTGTCTCAACATCTGCTAGCCAACAACTTCATCCGAGGAAAGATAGATGCCACCCTCTTCACAAAAGAAGTCGACGGCCATCTTCTGATAGTCCAGATTTACGTGGATGACATAATTTTCGGGTCAACCAATGAACAACTCTGCAAAGATTTTGAAAAAGTGATGAAGGAGAAGTTTGAAATGTCATCAATGGGTGAGATGAAGTTCTTTTTAGGGCTTCAGGTTGATCAACTGCCCGAGGGAACGTTCATACATCAGACGAAGTATGTTCATGATGTCTTAGAGAAATTTGGGATGTTCGGGACTGCTCCAACTTCCACCCCGTTAGAGACGAACCATGGTATAAACCCTGATCTCACCGGAGAGAAGGTGGATGAAACGTTGTATCGCTCCATGATCGGATCGCTAATGTATTTGACGGCATCGAGACCGGACATTATGTATCCAACCTGCCTTGCGGCCCGATTTCAATCAAGTCCCAGAGCTTCGCATATGATGATCGTCAAGAGGATATTACGCTACCTGAAAAGAACTCCTAGTTTGGGGTTTTGGTATCCAAAGGATGGCGATTTCACGCTTGAGGGGTACTCTAATTCCGATTTCGGATGCTGCAAAGTGAACGCTAAGTCAACAACAGCGGGATGCCAGTTTTTCAGACCCCGATTGGTCACCTGGCAATGTAAGAAGCAGACCTCTGTTGCTTTGTCTACATGTGAAGCCGAGTATGTATCTGCTGGCAGTTGCTGCTCCCAGATCTTGTGGATCCAGCAACAGATACGCGACTACGGTTTGCAATTTCTTACCACCCCTATCTTTGTTGATAATGAGGCAACCATTAACATAACAAAAAATCTTGTTCATCACGCTAAAACCAAACACATTGAAATTCGTCATCACTTCATTCGAGACTGTTTCGAAAAGAAGTTGATACGAATAGAAAAAATCCACACCGATGAACAAATAGCTGACTTACATACCAAAGCGTTTGACAAAACTCGTTTTCAATATCTTTTGAAACTTAATTGTATGAAGTTCCTATCGGTTGCGGAGGGGATTATTGGCGTAGATGAAGGTACCACTGTAGATGATGTTGAAAAGCAATCTGCAATGGTTTGTCGATTTTTTAGCTGTTTTGGTATTTAGGGGGAGATAGGTTATATTTTCAGAAAATACAAAAACAATAAAAAATCCAAAAACAGGAGAAATCTCAAAATCCAAAAACAATAGAAAACCGAAAAAGAGTTTGTGTAAAAATGGGGAAGTGATAGTATATCAGCTAGACAGTTGCAGTACGCTAAAGAAATGTAAAGTTTAAAAGTGTTAAGCAGTCTCGCTGATGATATGCCGATAGGTTTTTATACATTTAGTAAGTTTGTTCGGGATATAAACCTAAATCATTTCTTGCTTATTACGTGGGGAACATCTCTCGGATATATAGGTAACCCCTGAAATCCTGTTTGAAAGACTTTATTTCTGACATACTAGGTATATGTGCGTAATGATATCTGGGGTACTATACTAGGACATTTGATTTTGCGGAAGCAATAGCCTAGTCCTCGTATAATACTCTACACTGCTTTATTCTTAAAGCTCACCCTCAGCATAAAAAATGATGAAACATTGAAAAATGTTAATCATGTGCTGTTGAAGAAAGGATCCCCAAACGGGACACATCGAAAGTCGAGCCATCATCTCTCTGCCTGAACGGAAGTTCTAACCTGAGCTCTCATGGCCTCGCATTACCCGTTTACAGATATCATTATTGTACGTTCACCTGTAAGACTGAATATAGATTGTCTGGATATGGGAGTATATTCTGAGGTGGGACACGCGTATAAGTTAAGGCTTTAAAACACTAATTCGTATCCTGAACAGATTGAAATTTGTGTGAAAATTTAAATTGGATCAGTATATCGGCAATCACTTTGAATTATTTAATGCTTAGTATGAAATCAAGCTTAACGGTACTAGTAGCTTGTCGGCAGCTGATATGATCCCCTAACACGCTCACCAAAAATGTGTTTGTAAATAGTTCATTTACTGCATTTTATTACACTTCAGTTTAACATTCTAAACCCAAAAAGGATTTCATAGCTTTCTAGTTTAGAAACTTTCTTAAAAATCAAAAAGATTTTACATTTCTGCTTTGTTTTATCGACAAACCAAAGTGGAAAGCTGATCTTCAGACTCACAGTTTGAAGCAGATACAGGAATTTTCTGAGCTGGACACATGGGTTGGGAGCTTATCATGTTAAACCTGATAAAATGCAAAGTCAAAGCAAGTTCATTAATTTGAAACTTGTACTTTTCAGAAAAATGTTTGAAAAAGTTGAACAAAACGTCAGTGTGCTTTGTTTCGGGTCAACCAAGGTCATTAAGTTGAACTTGGTAGGCAAATTAAGTGCCTAGGGTCATTAACTTGGACTTAGATACTTAAGTGGATTCTTAAAACTGATAAAAACAACAAAAAGTCAAAATGTCAAAGGTCAAAGCTCAAAAGTCAAAGAGATGTGTTCTTGGCTCGGGCGGCAACCCGATCGGGCGGCAGCTCGATCGGACAGCACTCCGATTCAAGTTACACTATAAATAGTGTAACACCTCGTAAAAATCACGTCCAATGATGTATTGACACGTGTAATAAACCCTAATGAAGTCGAACACTGAAGTTTAGGGACTAATTTTTCGAAAAATAGAAAAACTTTGATTATGAAAGGACTGGAAGTGTTAACATACCTAAAATAAGTTTCTTACGATGTTTATATTCATAAATGTGCCACTTGATGATTAAGTGTAGCCGTTGGCGTAACTAATTGAAAGTTTGCGCAATAAAGGGTTAAAAGCGTCAACATATAAATTCTTACCTCTGAGTGACCTTTTAACAAACCGGGAGCTTCATAATATTTAATTATACTCTCGGGAATGCCAAATAATGGCCGTCTAAGGCTTTTATGCCTATAAGTAAAGTTACGCGCAACTTTGCAAGTTAGAGGGGCTAAAAGTGTCAATATGTTTAATTATACCTCTGAATGACCTCTTAGCGAATCCAAAGCATCGTGATGTTTAATAATACTTTCACGAATGTCTAATATGGATTAGATGAGGCTTCAATGCTATTAAATGATGAAATGCGCAAGTTTGCGCAATAGAGGGACCTAAAGCGTCAACTTTTGAATCTACGCCTTTCGGCGACCTTCTAGGCGAACGAGAGCATAGTAATATTTAAGTATATGCTTGGGAATTCCCATTATGGGCCATAGGAGGCTTGGATATCATTAAATGACATTTCGCGCTACAATGCGCAATTAAAGGACTAATTGCGTCAAACTGCAAAAGTAGCTCGAATCGTATGGTAACGGACCTTCCGGAATATGTCCATAAGTTAAACATACCCTATTTATCCTTTATATAACTTAGATATAGGCTTAGAGGTGTTTGGTGCGCAAAAAAAAACTTTTATGTCATGCAGGGACTAAAAGTGTCAAAAAGTGCACAAGTTTGCACTTTTGCGCATATCTCGCATTCTGAATATCCCCGGACACCCAAAAATTTATGTAAGCATTAAAATATTTAATTTTAGTGATCGCCATGATAAAATTTCATACATCGCGTAATTTGGATCGTTTTTCGCGTCCGGTCGTGTTTCGTCGTAATTAGACGTACAACGTGACCGTATGGCCAAACGAACCGACATCCGGCATATTTTTGGGCATGTTTTGTGTCCCCTATGTTCAGGAATTATTGTAGAGCCTTAAAAATGGTGTAACATCCCTCGAATGTATCAGTTATGGCATTTAACATATTCAGGGGCTGATTTGGTCAGTTTTGAAAGTGAAATTATGTTTGAAAAACATAACAGGGACTGTTATGGTTATTTCTAGAACACGAATACACCTGATATAACAACCCAGGGACCAGATATGTCATTTCTGCAGGATGGAACCTCCTCTGAGTTAATTTCTGTCCATTAGACCCTTTGTAAGCTTTCTTAAACGCTCTTAATTCCATTTTATTAGTTTAAATGGCCTAAAGTCAAACCGTCGTAATTAAGGTTTGACTTCATGATTAATCACAATTTGTCCAGTCAAATCTCAAATTGAAAGTACCTATGAGTTGGTAATTATGTGGGTAATAAACCCTTAAAAGGGTACTTTCAGATTCCCACTCTAACTATGTTAATTGTCGAGTCAAAGCTTACTTTAAAAAGTCAACAGAATGTTTATTTTCAAATTTAAGCATAATTAGCAATGTAGGATACATGCAACCTGTTTGATCATTAATATAACTTGGTAATTAATGTAAGAACATGTCTAACCATGTTCAACCCGACAATTTTCAGTTTAAGACCCGGATCGGAACCGAAAGTCGCATAAATTGACTTTTGCTTTGACTTTCAGTTCTGAACCGTTTATGCATGTTTTAGATCTGTCTTAGAGCTTATTTTGGACCAGGTTTCATAAAAGTATAACCCTCTGAGATTATACAACTTGGTTCATTAGTTATCCGATTCACATGCATGTTTCCGTTAAAGTGCTTAAATGTTGACTATTATGCCCTTTTGACTATAAAACGTGATTTTTGAAAAAGTAAAAGAATAGAAACCTTAGTTACTGATTTATAAACTTGCACCTAAAATTTGACATCAGTTGGAGGTGTAGATTAAGAGTTATGCTTATTAGCGTAAATTGAAAGCTTTATGTTAATTAAACGGCGTATTTAGCGCATAGCCTATTTAAACCCACTTTTTGATATCAAACTTTTTATCCACTGATGTAATATAATATTTTGGGATTTTTGAAGATTTTTATTTAATTTTTGGCTGAGCATAACATAGGTCTCTAGGTTTGATTCGGGTTCTGACGGTTTTGCCCTTTTAAGCCATAAAATGAGTTTTACAAATCCTTTTGACCCCAAACCTTTTTCTACTGATTTTATTTGATAAATACAATATTTTAAGCCTTCTGGAATTATAAAAATATCAGCTTTCCTTTGAAAACCGGGAAATGGCTCCAAATCGCCCTTTTAAGTGTTTTTAACGCATAGTATGTGATAAGACCATATTAAACATATAAGGTTGATACCTACTGATATTTTTAGTATATTTTTATATAATAACAGTAAGTAAAAGTTTTTAAACTCAGGTTTCCAGTTTTGACCTTTTTAGCCTTTGTGAAATTACCAAAATACTCCTAAGATGCATAGTTTGGTTTTAAATGATAAATTTCACATATAGGTCATACCCTACTGTTATAACATATTAAATTAGGTATATTTACTGAATAAATCAGACCTGTAACTCAGATTACAAATTGAACTCTTTTATAACTTTTTAAATGACCAAAATGCCCTTACGAGGCATAGTTTGGGTTTAAATCCATTACGAGCATAATAGAAGATATCTTACTGATGTCACAACATATTTAAGGCATATTAACTTAGGAAACTTGCATATGACCCGTTTGGTTACCCGTTACATACTTTCGTGTTCGGAGCGGCTTATGTAACTAGTTTACATTTACTAGCCGAAACGGGTCAAACCTTATCATCTTTGTCTTAAAATCCAGAATGTGTTTAAGTTATCCATATTAAACAAGTGTCCAAGCTTGTCGGGTCAAAACCACATTCTAAACCGGTCTTCGCTTTATCATGCGTTTGAACCGTGTCTTCATTTTGAAAACTAACCGGTCTAAGCTTAGGCTTAATTAAAGACCCGTTAGGAATCTAATAGGTTGTTAAAAACCTTCGTTCCAGATTTAGGAGCCCAGTAAAAGCTATCTGTACTTGCTTGGTGGTTTACGGCTGGGATTGAATTTATATTTAGCTCAGGTAAATACTTTTAACTTATTTTCCCTATACTGGCTTGGGGTACGGTATATAAAATACCGCTTGGTCCAGCATTGAATCTTTAATCGAATAGTGGTTAAATCCTTGATATGCTACGTTTTGAAATGTTTTGTTTGCTTAAAGCCTTTGGGGGGTTAATGACCATGTCCCGGATATCCTTGGCATCATCTTACGAGATGGCCATGACCTAAGCACGGGGTGTAGGCGTACACCCGTCAGTGCCTAACCAAATAATGTGGTGTGTCTATTAATCTTTAACCCGATCTACGGATCGGGCTACTGAACGCATAAGTAACATGTAATTCACTTACAAGATTATATTCACATAATTATCCCAAGTTATAAAATGTTTTGTGCTACGTGCATTCAAATCAATTTTTATTAAACTTTTCAAAATGAGTCAGTTAATTGTATTTACCAGTGTAAACTGACGTATTTTCCCAAAAAGACTAAGTGCAGGTACTACTCGTAATAGGCTGGCTTCTCCTTAGCATCAATAAGAGTCTCGCAAGCTTAAATGCCTAAAGTCTGTTGAACAATGGTTCATTTTATTTTCGATCCGCATGTGGATCCTTTACATTCCGTTTGTAATACTTGATATTACTTTATATCGGTTTGTAATATATTTATCTTTTGCTTCCGTTGTGCATTTAAATATTGTGTTGTTTAACTATGATGATATCAACTACGTCACGATACTCCCCACCGGGCCCACCGGTAATACGTGGAAATATCGGAGTGTGACAGGTTGGTATCAGAGCTAAGTCTGAGTGAATTAAACACTAGCCTTTTGTGTTTAATCTCAGTTACACAGATGCACATTCTTGAGTCTAGACAAGAACATAGGACTAATCCTAATTCGTTTCATTGTCTTTTAATTGCTTCTCTTGTTATTTTTCTGATTAGCCCTTGCATGGGCAAGCCATTTTCTTGAGAAATCCCGTTTAGGGCAACCATATACTTGTTTAAATTTTAAGGGAACGATTATATTTAAAATATCATTCCTATATTATAAGATCTACCATTATAATAAAATGGCAAAATCTAAAAAGGACAAGACCTAGCCTCGTGTCATTATTAAGACCCGGCCAAGATGGCAGTTCCTCAATTTAGGTTCAGATCCATATTAACATCCCGAGTTAGGATTGTTCTGCGTTAATTATTAAAAAGAAATATTAAAGGTAAACCTAGCCTATATGACGAGGCCAAGATGGTAGGACATATTCAAGATATTCACATCCTTGTTGACATCTGTAACATATTAACTTTTCTGGCAGACGTGGTTCGATAAAGTCACATAAATCATCCTTATACTGGATCCTCCCGAAATCCTTTCTTATTTTGTGATTTAAACATCCATTAGGGATATAATGCCTACGGGATATAATTAACGTCCTCTGAGACTAAAGACAGTAGTAGCCTACAACTCCCTGTCAAGAAAGGGTAATGAACTTTGATTCAAGCCTTAATACCTCGATTCTATAAAATCTTGGCTTATAATTTTGTCCTTATGACTTGGCTTTCGTGCCATAATTATATTTTAATTAAATTTAGGATGCTTATATTGAAAAATCCTGAATAAAATAAATATCGTTCCTTTCCTGCCAGTATACATATTAAAAGAGAATCTTAAAAAGTATAACCTAGCTTGAATGTCATTAAAGACCTAGCTATGATGGTAAGACCTGTTTAAAAGAGATTCAAATCCTAGTTAACATCTGAAAACATGATAACACTCCCGACAACAGTGATGCAATAAAATCACACTTGTCATCTTCATAATAGGATTTTCCAAACCCCTTATTTAGCATAAATGATCAAGAGGAATCATGGCTAATAAACGTCGAACATGATGAACACATCAAAACATCCATTGTGATGAATACCTTCGGGCAAAGATGTATACATGAAAAAGATAGTTTTATTTCATAACTTCTTGTCAAGACAATGAACTATGAAATTTTCCGATCCAAAGGAATCATCGATTATGTTTTATAATTTCCCTAGTGACAAGGCAACCACGCCATCAAAAAGTAATTGGAACAAGCCCTTGTGCTATATATAAAATGTCAGTATGACATTGACAGTCGTGACTCATGTTCCCTGTCTAATAAATATGTAGGATTATATTCCGTTTGAACGCCAAAGATGGTTTATTTAAAAACCTAGGCAAAACATAATCAAATAAATTTAATACTATCTACTGGCCTATATGGTTTAATTGCACCATGGCTATTTAATCATCAAACTCGACAATTCCCTGTATAATTAAGTAAATTATTACCACTTGGTTTGTAGCCTTCAAAGTTTCACCATGGCTGACTCCTCTGAAGCTCACAATCATCCGGTTGATCAGAATGATGATGTAAGACTGAATTTAACAAGCACCGAGTTACAGGCTATGATAGATACAGTCGTAAACAACGCTGTGGACTGTGCGTTGAAGGATCATAAGCGAAAGTGTGATGATACCCCGAATAAGGGTTACAAAAAGGGTAAGACCGGTTCAAGCTATAACCAGTCCAAACCAAGGGAGGCAAAACCCGAATGTAAAACCTGCGGGAAGAAGCACTTCGGAAAATGTTTCTATGATCAGACCGGGGGATGTGTCATCTGTAAGGAGACGGATCGCAAGACCCATGAATGCAAGGATTTGAAGGACAAACAGCAGATCGGTGAGAAGACCAGATGCAAAACCTGTAGGAAATACCACCTCGGGAAATGCAAATTTGAATCTCAGCCTCTACCCTGTGGAATCTGCAAGTCCAAGGAGCATAAGACCTTGGATTGCAAGAGATTGGGAGACGCAACCTGCTATGGTTGCAATGAAAAAGGGCACATCAAGACAAATTGCCCAAATAAAACCAAGAAGCCTGGGGAGTCTAAGTAGACCGAAGATGGAAGCTCTCAAGTGGATACTCAAGAGGCTATTCAGGATGAAAATGTCACAACATGTACTTTCTTTATTAATAACGCTCATGCTAGAGTATTATTTTATTCAGGTTCAGATAAGTCTTTCATAGACAATAGATTTTGTAAATCATTAAATCTGCCTGTTAAAACTCTAAGCGTTTAGTTGAATTGACCAATAGTACCTCAGAGACTGCTCCAGCAATATTAGATGGATGTTTATATCCATTAGGAATCATTCTTTTCTGATGTCCTTGTTTCCATTTAAATAATAAGGGACTCGACATAGTGATAGGAATGAATTGGTCGTCTTAAAAGTCAAGCCTATATTGAGAGTGATAAGAAGCAAGTAGTTATCAAGACTCCTTATGGTGAGCCTTTGACAATTCAAGGAGACACTGGATATGGATTGCCTAAGCATTTGTTGAATATGGTATTAAATACCAAAGGTTCGAGTATGAGAAACTCAGAAGAGACAAATAACAGTCGCGATGCTGGAGATGCGACAAATGTTAATGGTGCATCCAATGTGAACCTCGATGTTAATGGAGTTAATCTCCAAAACTGTAAATTTACGCACCTATTAGAAAGGATATGAGAAAAGTCATGAGAAGATTCAAGAAGCCAAATGTTGTTTGCTCTAAAACACATGTCGCTACTCATGATAAGAGCTTTATTCATACTTTATATGCGAAGAATAATACAAATAAAATCATATGTGGCAAGGAGCCCATTCTTTAGGATGTACTTAAAAGTGCTTCGTCTCTTGGAAGTCAAGAGACTTCAATAGTAAAAAGGGACCATCGATTACAAGAAATTGTTGGATGAAGTAGAAACCATTAGGTATGTCAGCAGTTATGCTGGAAAGCACACGGTAAAGTATGCATCACAATCATTCGATGGTAATACCCTTGATTAGTGAGGACATTAATGGAGTCCATAAGAGAGATCCCCTTATACATTATGGGATGGACCGAGTGTTAAGGACCTTATTAGAAAGACCTATTATTCGCATCGAAATGGAAAAAGATGGAATAAGAATTTTCTGACTCTCACCATAAAAGTTCTAAAATGTCGACAGTATGTCGCAAAATTTTAATTCATTGGCTAAGATAGTACCCTATTCCAATTACCCAAAACCTAAGCTTAATGCAATAATTATTGGTGGTTAGTAACGGCAATAAGAGGGCACATTAAGGTTTCAAAGTCTACTCATTATAAATCTATCATGGATCTGTCTCAGCTACTCGCATTTTATAGATTAAGAAATAAACAGTCAAAGCTGAGACTGCCCTAAAGTTTGTCAAAGATTTTACAGCTAAATTTAAAAGGATTAAGAATGGAGGCGTTTAACCCTCCTGATGCATGATTAGAGGCAATTCACATTAATAATGACACTAGATAAATCCCTTATTGTGATTTCATTGCTAAGAGTTATGTTTGGATTCGGATGCCGCTAAGTCTCTCATAAGATCATAAGCTTAGCAAACTTTTAGAAATTTTCCGTAAGAACCCCAGAGGTTAAGTGTAAGGTAAATCTTTCAGGCAAAATCATAAGAACTATTTCTTCTGTTCCTGTCAGAAACCTCCAGTCGTAGAATTTTAGAAGTATCCTCTCTCTAGAAGAGGTGCGTCAGCATGTATAGTTGATATCTCTTTGGTCTCTATCGATTGCGAATACCTGATGGTATGATAAAAGCGCCACATGAGGATTGGTGTATCTTAATATATTCCATAGATTGCTTCCATGCCTGATCAGTATGGAGGTTTAATGCATGGAACCAAAAAGATATTTCGATGGTCATATGGTACTAAAATCAGCTAAAGATATTCAAAGAAGATATCCAGAATAGAATTGTCCAGGTAAATGTCTTTGATTAAAGAATTCGTGGACTCGTAACATAAATGTGTCACCTATCTGACACAAACTATGATAGATGAATTGGAGCCTGAGAATTTGGAAAATCTTTGTAACCTCCTGGTATCTTGATTATCTCCTCCTAAGATTTCCCTGTTTACCTCCTGAGAGGCCAGTAGAGTTAAGATTTATACCCCATTTAGGGCTGTATCATTATGAAGTCTCCAAGACGGCTAGTACCATCATTGGAAGAATCGAAACCTTGATTAAGTAAGTTTTAAAATAGAGGATTCTTATAGCCTAACTAAATATTCTAAAAATTCGGCATTGTTAATTAAGAAAGACGGTTCATTTTGCTTATGCATTGATTACCGCAACCCATATTAGGCAACAATTAAGAAATTCCATCAGCTGCCCAGGATCGTCGATTTGTTCGACTATCGGCAAGGATTAGCTAATTCCTTAAGATTAGTTTTAAGCAATGGTTGGAATAACCATCTCACCTTAAATTAAGCTACTCTATAATAGTTGATATATAAGTATCAAGGCTGCTCTTTTGGAGACCTTGTATAGATGGAATGTTAAACATCTATCAATAGACAGAAGATTGGTAAGTCCAATTATCAGGATCTGAAAGTTGCCTTGACGAGTAAGATCAAACAAACCCAGAATCATCAGTAAGATGCCAGTATTCAGCAGAAAATCAAGGATTAATGAGAATATCAACCCTCTTGAATTCTTGTTGAGGAAGAAGGTTCAACAAAAGATATCACCCTGGAAGGGTTTGCCAAATTGTTAATTATCAGACTAGTTGAACTCTGAATATATAGAATCATTCGAGGGAATCGAATGTACCAAGATCAAATAGCTTATAAGCTACAACCTATTTAAGGAGCTTGGCGGAGCTCGCAATACATTGCACACTAATGACTTAAGGCTGTGTTTTCACCAATAAGTCAATAAGCATTATCATATATTGATATGCAGATTTATGATATGACGGGCAACCTATATCGATTAAGGATCGACAGGTCAATAAGCTCCAAAAGGATACATGTACCAAATATAAAGGTCACTTTGGGAGCTTGGAGAGACTCCAGATATGCTATAGAAGCTAAGTCCATTATGCGACAAAAAGAACTTCCAACATCTTAGCAAATCTCGAGGTCGAGATTTCTTTTAAGGGGGTGAGGATGTAACACCTCGTAAAAATCACGTCCAATGATGTATTGACACGTGTAATAAACCTTAATGAAGTCGAACACGGAAGTTTAGGGACTAATTTTTCGAAAAATCGAAAAACTTTGATTATGAAAGGACTGGAAGTGTTAACATACCTAAAATAAGTTTCTTACAATGTTTATATTCATAAATGTGCCACTTGATGATTAAGTGTAGCCGTTGGCGTAACTAATTGAAAGTTTGCGCAATAAAGGGTTAAAAGAGTCAACATGTAAATTCTTACCTCTGAGTGACCTTTTAACAAACCGGGAGCTTCATAATATTTAATTATACTCTCGGGAATGCCAAATAATGGCCGTCTAAGGTTTTTATGCCTATAAGTAAAGTTACGCGCAACTTTGCAAGTTAGAGGGGCTAAAAGTGTCAATATGTTTAATTATACCTCTGAATGACCTCTTAGCGAATCCAAAGCATCGTGATGTTTAATAATACTTTCATGAATGTCTAATATGGATTAGATGAGGCTTCAATGCTATTAAATGATGAAATGCGCAAGTTTGCGCAATAGAGGGACCTAAAGCGTCAACTTTTGAATCTACGCCTTTCGGTGACCATCTAGGCGAACGAGAGCATAGTAATATTTAAGTATATGCTTGGGAATGCCCATTATGGGCCATAGGAGGCTTGGATATCATTAAATGACATTTCGCGCTACAATGCGCAATTAAAGGACTAATTGCGTCAAACTACAAAAGTAGGTCGAATCGTATGGTAACGGACCTTCCGGAATATGTCCATAAGTTAAACATACCCTATTTATCCTTTATATAACTTATATATAGTCTTAGAGGTGTTTGGTGCGCAAAAATAAACTTTTATGTCATGCAGGGACTAAAAGTGTCAAAAAGTGCACAAGTTTGCACTTTTGCGCATATCTCGCATTCTGAATATCCCCGGACACCCAAAAATTTATGTAAGCATTAAAATATTTTATTTTAGTGATCGCCATGATAAAATTTCATTCGTCGCGTAATTTGGATTGTTTTTCGCGTCCGGTCGTGTTTCGTCGTAATTAGACGTACAACGTGACCGTATGGCCAAACGAACCGACATCCGGCATATTTTTGGGCATGTTTTGTGTCCCCTATGTTCAGGCATTATTGTAGAGCCTTAAAAATGGTGTAACAGCCCTCGAATGTATCAGTTATGGCATTTAACATATTCAGGGGCTGATTTGGTCAGTTTTGAAAGTGAAATTATGTTTGAAAAACATAACAGGGACTGTTATGGTTATTTCTGGAACATGAATACACCTGATATAACAGCCCAGGGACCAGATATGTCATTTCTGCAGGAAAATGGGCTGTTATATGCGGCTATATACTCACAGGGACCAAACTTGGCAACTGCCAAAGTTGTTTGCTGATCTGGACTTGTAGGCGGGCCGCGTAGCCCATACAGATCATCTATGCGGGCCGCGTGGATCTGTACATCTGCAGAAACAGCTGTAGACAACCTGTTTCCTGCTATATTTTTGTTCTAGCTGGATTCCACACTCTCAAACATCAATCTAGGGGCTGCCAACTGATTTATAAAACCAGTTTACACTTGTTGTGATCTGGTTATCTCTCCCCAACACTTGTTGATGATCCATGAGCCCTCCAAAACTATAAATAGGCCATGATTACTCCATTTCTCATTCACATCATTCTTGCATTTGGCTCTCTCTCAAATTCAAAAGGGTCCTGAGCAAAATGGAACCTCCTCTGAGTTAATTTCTGTCCATTAGACCCTTTGTAAGCTTTCTTAAACGCTCTTAATTCGGTTTTATTAGTTTAAATGGCCTAAAGTCAAACTGTCGTAATTAAGGTTTGACTTCATGATTAATCACAATTTGTCCAGTCAAATCTCAAATTGAAAGTACCTATGAGTTGGTAATTATGTGGGTAATAAACCCTTAAAAGGGTACTTTCAGATTCTCACTCTAACTATGTTAATTGTCGAGTCAAAGCTTACTTTAAAAAGTCAACAGAATGTTTATTTTCAAATTTAAGCATAATTAGCAATGTAGGATACATGCAACCTGTTTGATCATTAATATAACTTGGTAATTAATGTAAGAACATGTCTAACCATGTTCAACCCGACAATTTTCAGTTTAAGACCCGGATCGGAACCGAAAGTCGCATAAATTGACTTTTGCTTTGACTTTCAGTTCTGACCCGTTTATGCATGTTTTAGATCTGTCTTAGAGCTTATTTTGGACCAGGTTTCATAAAAGTATAACCCTCTGAGATTATACAACTTGGTTCATTAGTTATCCGATTCACATGCATGTTTCCGTTAAAGTGCTTAAATGTTGACTATTATGCCCTTTTGACTATAAAACGTGATTTTTGAAAAAGTAAAAGAATAGAAACCTTAGTTACTGATTTATAAACTTGCACCTAAAATTTGACATCAGTTGGAGGTCTAGATTAAGAGTTATGCTCATTTGCGTAAATTGAAAGCTTTATGTTAATTAAACGGCGTATTTAGCGCATAGCCTATTTAAACCCACTTTTTGATATCAATCTTTTTATCCACTGATGTAATATAATATTTTGGGATTTTTGAAGATTTTTATTTAATTTTTGGCTGAGCATAACATAGGTCTCTAGGTTTGATTCGGGTTATGACGGTTTTGCCCTTTTAAGCCATAAAATGAGTTTTACAAATCCTTTTGACCCCAAACCTTTTTCTACTGATTTTATTTGATAAATACAATATTTTAAGCCTTCTGGAATTATAAAAATATCAGCTTTACTTTGAAAACCCGGAAATGGCTCCAAATCGCCCTTTTAAGCGTTTTTAACGCATAGTATGTGCTAAGATCATATTAAACATATAAGGTTGATACCTACTGATATTTTTAGTATATTTTTATATAATAATAGTAAGTAAAAGTTTTTAAACTCAGTTTTCCAGTTTTGACCTATTTAGCCTTTATGAAATTACCAAAATACCCCTAAGATGCATAGTTTGGTTTTAAATGATAAATTTCACATATAGGTCATACCCTACTGTTATAACATATTAAATTAGGTATATTTACTGAATAAATCAGACCTGTAACTCAGATTACAAATTGAACTCTTTTATAACCTTTTAAATGACCAAAATGCCCTTACGAGGCATAGTTTGGGTTTAAATCCATTACAGGCATAATAGAGGATATCTTACTGATTTCACAACATATTTAAGGCATATTAACTTAGGAAACTTGCATATGACCCATTTGGTTACCCGTTACGCACTTTCGTGTTCGGAGCGGCTTATGTAACTAGTTTACATTTACTAGCCGAAACGGGTCAAACCTTATCATCTTTGTCTTAAAATCCAAAATGTGTTTAAGTTACCCATATTAAACAAGTGTCCAAGCTTGTCGGGTCAAAACCACATTCTAAACCGGTCTTCGCTTTATCATGCGTTTGAACCGTGTCTTCATTTTGAAAACTAACCGGTCTAAGCTTAGGCTTAATTAAAGACCCGTTAGGAATCTAATAGGTTGTTAAAAACCTTCGTTCCAGATTTAGGAGCCCAGTAAAAGCTATCTGTACTTGCTTGGTGGTTTACGGCTGGGATGGAATTTATATTTAGCTCAGGTAAATACTTTTAACTTATTTTCCCTATACGGGCTTGGGGTACGGTATATAAAATACCGTTTGGTCTGGCATTGAATCTTTAATCGAATAGTGGTTAAATCCTTGATATGCTACGTTTTGAAATGTTTTGTTTGCTTAAAGCCTTTGGGGGGTTAATGACCATGTCCCGGATATCCTTGGCATCATCTTACGAGATGGCCACGACCTAAGCACGGGGTGTAGGCGTACACCCATCAGTGCCTAACCAAATAATGTGGTGTGTCTATTAATCTTTAACCCGATCTACGGATCGGGCTACTGAACGCATAAGTAACATGTAATTCACTTACAAGATTATATTCACATAATTATCCCAAGTTATAAAATGTTTTGTGCCACGTGCATTCAAATCAATTTTTATTAAACTTTTCAAAATGAGTCAGTTAATTGTATTTACCAGTGTAAACTGACGTATTTTCCCAAAAAGACTAAGTGCAGGTACTACTCGTAATAGGCTGGCTTCTCCTTAGCATCAATAAGAGTCTCGCAAGCTTGAATGCCTAAAGTCTGTTGAACAATGGTTCATTTTATTTTCGATCCGCTTGTGGATCCTTTACATTCCGTTTGTAATACTTGATATTACTTTATATCGGTTTGTAATATATTTATCTTTTGCTTCCGCTGTGCATTTAAATATTGTGTTGTTTGACTATGATGATATCAACTACGTCACGATACTCCCCACCGGGCCCACCGGTAATACGTGGAAATATCGGGGTGTGACAAATAGGAGGTCAATATTTAAGTCAAACTTTTCACTCGTTCAACCGACTGCCCTATTCTCTCTCACACACTATTACGTTTGATCTGATTTCTTCATTTTCTCTTTGCACAAATCATTAGATTGTTGGTTAGCACAACCTTCTCAATGGCAAAGGTAAGTTTTTCAAGATCTAAACTGATTAATTTGATGGTTTGTTAACTGCTCTCCATGACGTCACTGTTCGGACTTTCAATGTTAGATCTAGATAGATTTAGGATGTTTTGATAAAATCTGAGCATGAGGTTTTGTTCGCAATGATGAGATCTACATGTTTACCATCTTGATTTTTGCTATAACTTGATAGAATTCACAGATCTGAGGATAGAACAAGTCGGCTTTCGGACCTTTAAATGCCAAATTAAACCTAGATTAAGCCAAATTAGAACATAATGAACATAGGGTTTTGATCACGTCTGAAAACTCTACATAGATTTATGTTCAATTTGATGTTTAGACTTAGAAAATTTTGATGTTCATGATTGTGTTCAAGTTGTTCTTCACTGTTCATGGAACGAGGTGCAACCCGATCGGGTTGTAATCCGATCGGGTGACCACCTAATTCTATGCATGATGATTTGAATAATTTTCTAAGTATAAGTGCCTAGGAATTTGTGCTTTAATTGTTAGAGAAGTTATCTTGAAATATGTGTCACAGTGTTTTGTATAGGGTGGCAACTCGATCGGGTGGCAATCCGATCGGGCGGTAATCCGATTCATGGCACTTCACAATGTTTGCCTTGGTTTCTGTGCTCTCACAAAGTTACATGGAATGTTTGGCAACCCGATCGGGTGGCAATCCGATCGGGTGGCAACTCGTTCCAAAAGCATTCACTATTCATGGATAGAGTGGCAATCCGATCGGAGAGCAATCCGATCGGACAGCCACTAAAAGACAAAATCTTTCAACTATTCATAAATGCCAAGAGTCAAGTGGCAACCCGATCGGGTGGTCATCCGATTCAAAACTTTCTCTCATATAGTTGACTAGTCAAAGGAATTTATTTGTTTGTCACAAGAATCGAGTGGCAACTCGATCGGGTGTCAATCCGATCCAGTGGGCATCCGATTCAAATGCTGTTGACTATGTTGACTTTCTTCATTGCACATGATGGCAATCCGATCGGATAGCAATCCGATCGGACAGCCATCCGATTCTCAGTACTAGTACATAGAGAGTTCCAGAGTTAGAAAAATTTTGAGTTTTTCAAAATTTTCATTATTCATTCTTATGTCTTGAACTTTGTGCAAATGATTAAACAAAGAATATTTTTGCAGGGAAAAGGCTCAGACTGGGACAAAGGTCACAACATATATTGTCTACTAGATGCAGATCATACAGACAAAATTGTGGTTGAGAAGATAGCAAAGTTTTTAAGTGAAAGCAAGATTGGAAAAACTTTAACTGACAAGACCATAGTGTGTGAATCTCATGTGAGAAGATTTTGGAACTCAGCAAGATACGGAGAAACAGATAAGATGATATACTCAGCAGTGAGGAAGAAGGATGAGAATGAACAAGAAGATGATCAACATCAAGAAGCTTCTTCATCTGGAAAACAACACGCTGACCAGGTATTCCTCACAAATCCAACTGTCATTTATTTACATGCTCAACATGAGGGGGAGCTAGAGATACCGATGTCTAGGGCGGAGATGTTAGAAGAGCTGGGCTTGGATGACGGGAAATTGAAGTTCGACATTAAAGATGAAATTCCTCAATCACCTGTAAAAGAATATGAATTTGTTTATGCCCAAGAAGCAGACAAGTATGATGATGTGATCGTTGAAGAAGCATCTGACTCATCTGACGAGGAAACATATTTTCACTACTCTGGTGTTTATGAAACATTTCCATCGTTCGCTGAAAGGTTTAAGGATCAAAACGAAGATGAGATCAGAAGAAACATTGTTGAGAAAATTTCAACTGAATGTGTGCCGAAGACCATTCCTCGAGAGAATCTTGCCGAAGAGAGAAAGAAATGGTTCAAGGTGATGCCAAAAGAAAGAAAGTATATAAGGCCACTTCAGTATTTCACGCACAATAAAGACATTTCGTGGGGAGATATTCTTTCATGGGGTTATCTGGAAGATCTGCAAGTTTACGCCATTCGACGGGAGCAGGGGGTGCAGTACTTTGAATACTTAGCAGATATAAAGACCCTCCCTTGGTGGGATGTTGATGAACTTGTCCAAACAAAGAACATAAAGCAGTTTTATCATGGTTTGGATGTGAAGCAACATGATCAACATTTATGGGATTACGTAAAGCAGCAGGCTAAGGTTGGATATCCAGATTGGAAACCGCAACGTCCAAAACAGATTGTGACTATTCTGGAAAACGGAGAGAAAGATGTAACTTTGGATGTCAGGCCGCCTCGATGTTTGAAGAATATGCCACTTCGTGCTATGGAACAGGATTTTCATGAAGAGTTTCAAGGTTGGTTATACAATCCTAGCACAGCGAAAGCGGTAATTTCTTTGTTTGACAAGTCAAAAGGGGAATCGAGGAGAATCTGCATACTAGACTCGATGTGGCTAGTAAACTGTTCGAAGAAAGACATTGATTGCTTGTTCTACAACAAGATTGTTTACGAAAATGCTGATAAAGAACAAGCAATGCAATACCAAAAGATCGTAGATGTATGCTTTGCTCAAGACATCAACTCCGACAGATATTGGAAGTCTAATTGGAGAGACTTGGAGATTGATGAGTATTTGAAGAAATACAAGAGAGAACAGAGGTTCAAAGCCATATCTGATAGAGCAGCAAAGATTGGGAAGTACAAGTTGATGAGGCCGCGGCCAACGGATCAAACGCCGATCGAGAAAGAAGAGAATAAGATTCCCAAGTGGGACAGAAAGCGTGATGGTGATCCGGTATACAGGAAATGGTGGATTAAAGAGGGAAGGCTTCTGAGACGAAGAATGTTAGAAGAAAAGGCCGAAAAGAGAAGACAGAGAGCAAAGGAACGAAGGCGTAATAGGAAGGAATGAAGACTATGCTGGAAGGAACTGCAACTACATCCGAGGGGGAGTCTGTTAGTTCATGCGTCTGTAGCTTCCGTCAGCATTTAGTCGTATTTTGTTTGTTTATGTCTTTTGTGAACAATTATGTTTATGTATGTATATGCGTAGAAAGACAGCTCAAGAAATGGCACTTGTATGTAAAAGTGTTGACCGAAGGTTGACTTGTGTCACCCGATCGGACAGCCATCCGATCGGACAGCCATCCGATTGGACAACACTGTCACCCAATCGACCGGACAACAATTACTAGCTTCCTGAGTTTGCCTATAAATACCCGGGTAAGGTATGTCATTTAGAACTTTTGGAACTTTAGAAGTCTCTGTCTAGTCTGACTATCTTCTGGCTCTTATGTACTTTCAAATCATCTGAATAGAAAGATCAGACGGTGTTAAACGTTGAATACTTTGTCGTACTTCTGTGACTTGATCCAACGGATTCCGCACATTGATCGAGGTCGATTCATCTACGTTTGTGACAATCAGATTCTGTACAAAAGGACATAACAACATGAGTAGTTGTTTATAATTGTTAGTATACAGGTGTGGGTTTATTTAATGGTGCTATTGCTCTTTATTTTGTGGGAATTAAGATGTAAAGTTGCTGTTATGTAAAACGCAATTGTATAACATAGTAGTTTTTTTGTAAAACTGTCAATGTATAACGTATCTTCGATTTTTCCATGTTGATTGTAAATGCAGCTGTAAAACATAATCAATATATAAAAACAATTGTGTTTTTGGTCCATTACGTTTTATAAAACAATGAAAAACATATTTTTTGTGTTTTTATTCCATTACGCTTTAGAAAAACATTTTTTTTTGTTTTTAGTTCATTGCGTTTTAGAGAAAACACATTTTTATGTATTTTTTGGTCTACTGCGTTTTAAGAAAAGCACATTTCAAGTGTTTTTTAGTCCATTGCGTTTTAGAAAAAAAAGACATTTTATGTGTTTTTAGTCTATTGCGTTTTAGATAAAACACATTTTTATGTGTTTTAGTCAATTGCGTTTTATAATAAACACATTCTTTCGTGTTTTCTGGCCATTGCATTTTAGAAATAAAATATTTCTTTGTGTTTTTAGGCAATTGCGTTTTAGAGAAAAAGACATATCTTTATGTTTTTAGTCCATTGCGTATTACAAAAAACACATTTTTTGTGTTTTTCAGCCATTGCGTTTTAGAAATAACACATTTCTTTTATGTTTTTTTTTTGTCTATTGTGTTTTAGAAACAAGACATTTCTTTGTGTATTTTGTCAATTACGTTTTAGAAAAAAATTATTTTTATGCTTTTTGTCCACTGCGTTTTACGCATCTGGGTTTTCAAATTTTTTTTTCCAAAAAATATAGTAATAGTATACTCGTTTTAAAGATAAAAAACGCTCGTTTTTTGGTGCAATTTTTATAAAATATAATGTCATATGAAAGAGTTATAACTTTTAAAAAACGGGGAGAATTAGAGTTCAGAGAAACTATTGCTTTGGATTGACTAGAATACCGCTACACAAACTCACACGTCTCCTTTTTTCTATCAATTATACCCATATAATCCAAGCCCTTGATTAATCTATTGATGATCAATACTACTTCCTAGTCTTCTAACCAAAATAAACTTCCTAGTATCAAACGATTAATATATCAATACTTTGACCTGCCAGTTCAAGTTTATATAAGGCTGGCATTTAGATAAATATGCAACATCTTTTATAATATATACAACTGGTTCCCACTTGTGTTTCCTAATCCAGCCTCTAAAATCCAACACCAAAGGATAAAGTAATATTAACTATATTAAAGAAATGAGAAACTGGTAAAATTGTTCAAAGAGAGGAAGTGTGATGATAGATCATTGAAAGATCAAATTAGTCAAATTGACCTTCGATATTCAAACCGACTGTGCTGAATTTGGCTTCTATCAAAAGAGTTGGTCAATAAAGTAAAATGCAGGCAACTCTTTCTTAAGGTGGTGGGTTATGATTAAGTCATTGTTTAGTAGATTAATTTGTCAAAAAAATCCATATAGGATTAATTTCTTCATGACGTAAAACTGTAAAAGATTATAAAAGATAACGTTTCTTTATAGGATTCTCCTTCACTCTGGTTCCTTGATATGACCTAAAGCTGAAGTTAAACTATAATATAGCATTAATTAAACATGATCATGGGTGGGAACATATTAGTGTTCAATTATTCACCATTTCTTTATTTGAGTTTGAGAGAAAAACTGAAGATTTTGTAGTTGATGTGTGAAAATTATATATTTATTTCAATTTGAGAGAAAAACTAAAGATTTTTTAGTTGATGTAAGAAAAAAAATATATATATTACAAATTATAAGATAAAGACAAATCACGTTTATTTGATACAAATTATAAGATAAAGACAAATCACGTTTAATTGAAAAAAACACTTATTGAAAAAACACTTATTTATAAGAGTATGGCATTTTAATTATTATTAACAATTTTTAATTCTTCAGTTAAATCTACACCACTAATATTCTACCATCATATTTCTATCAACTTTTTAAATGCAATGTAATTTCATGGAAATTTTATAAAGTTCTTTTTTGTTTTAAAGTTTTCATACTAAATGGTGTGACATTGGGTCATTCAAAAACAAAGTAACCGTTCAAAGGAAATCAAAATATTTGGAAATAGTTGATCAAATCAGCTTTGAAATAAATAATTAAGGGTTGATCTACTTTATTATAAGTAATCAACTTAATGGAGTTTTTAAAGTTTCGCTCATATACGTTTTCATTAAAATATGTATTTCTGTAATGGTAAAATGTTAACACCATACTGTTTCGTTCTTCCAAATCTAGGATTATAAAACCCTTGTTTAATTTTACTGTATAATCACATCCATTCCACCATATTTTCACCTTAAATTACACTAAAAAACACTACATTTTCTCTCTCCGTTTCAATTAAATAATATTTTTTTATACCTTTATCATTACCTTTTCTCTCTCATTCACTCACAACCACTTTCAAAATATATTAAAAAATTATAGGGGGTAAACAGTGTCCCCCCAAATATACAAATGAACAGTAACATTTTCTCTCTCATCCACTCACAACCACTTTTTATACTTTTTATATTTTAAAAACACTACACAAACAATTTGATTATTTAGAGGATTAACTGCGTCTATTATAATCACACATACTCATGTTGTTGTTGTGGCATAAAAAAAAGTAAGATATAGTTAAGCATTGTCTCTATCATGGAAGATAAAACTACTTTCAGTGAGACTCTGTCTCGTTAATTCTCACTATCTCATTAATTTACTATACATGAACATAAAAAGACACCATGTCCATAATTTAAACTTTTAAACATAATTATGTAAATCAATACTAGAAATTTAGGTGTTAATCCTCACTCCCCTTTGCCCCTCCCTACCTAGGGTTTTAGAAATGGATTAAACAATGAAGGTGCTGGGAACTCTTAAACTCTACCCTTTCGTATTCTCCGGCGAATGTTCAGGTAAGACCACCTTCTCAGGCGACTGCTCGGGCACTGTATAACAGCCTGTGATTGATCGAACGGATTCCCTCCCGCCGATCATAACGAGATTGTTAGCAGAGTTTTTGAGCCCGTTCGGAAAGGTTGTGTGTGGCTGGAAACTGCCGGAAGAGCTCGACGAGGAAGATCATATCGGAATAGTGGGCTGGGTTTCCTCGGTATTTGCCTTGAAGATTACCTATCTCCCTATTCAGTTCTGACCCAACTCCATTCGCCTTCTGGGGTTTTGTTTCTTTTCGAAGATACAGTATGGATAAAGGGCGGCGAAACACTAATGCACCGAGATTTGAAGAAAGACAAGAGGAACGTTGGCGGGTGGCGAAATATAAAGGAAAACGGCTTATCGATGAACATAAGTACCACAACAGACCATTGAGGAAGGAAACGACGTTTTTCATTGGTAATCTACCGGACGACTGTTCTAGTTATTTACTGTGGAAAATTTTCGATCGCTTCGGGTCGATGACGGAAGCCTATGTTCCAAGGAAAAGAGACAAGAAAGGTAACACTTTTGGATTCATAAGATTTGAAGATGTAAGAGATGTTCTACAGATGGCTGCTAATCTATGTACGGTAAGAATTGATCACAAAAAAATCTTTGTAAAGCCGGCTAAGTTTGCCAAGGAAGTGGATAAACAAAAGTTCAAACACCACCCGGCCAATCCGGTGCAGGTGAATAGGCCTAAACAAGGAGTTGAAGATGGAAAAACAGGCAACATTAACTTGGCACCGACCCATGCAAATGACGGTAGGACTTATGCAGAGGTAATCTGGTATCAAACATGCGACAGTGCCGGAGAAAATAGTAAGCATATCGGTAGCAGAAAGTGAATAGTCAAAGAGATGGAGAAGCAATTCACTAGTTGCGGAAGTTAAAAACCCCTACGATCTTAAACGGATCCAGCAGTTACTTGTAGAAGATGGTTTGAGAGGCTTCACAATACGGTATATGGGTGGGTTAAGGCTACTATTGACATTTGGTAACCAAACTGAGGCAATTGATTTCCTGGAACACAAAAAAGAAACTTGGGAAAAATGGTTCATTGACCTTCACGTCTGGGATGGACGGCACCTACCATTTCAACGCCTGGCAAAATTATCCATTCGAGGTGTTCCATTACAATTCTGGGGCCCTATAATTTTTGATCAGATAGGCGGGCTGATAGGTACGGTGGTATTGCCATCCACGGCTAACGACGACGACAGTGACCTATCGGTCAGCACAGTGGGGATCATCACGAACAATGTTGCTCGTGTCAATAGCAAGCTAACGATTGCATGGCATGGGCAACCTCATGAAATTCTGATTTCGGAAGACATTAGTGCAGGTTTTCCCTTCTCTCCGGTTATGTCCGATGGTCGGAAAGATTTAGGAAATACGGTGGAATCTGTTCAGTCAGAATCGGCTAACAGTTCCCGGGAAGTTGGAGGGACTACCTCGAAGAGCGGGAACCTTGAAAAAAGTGGCAGCAACCAAGGGGTGGGAGACGGACTCACTACACCTAATTCAAAAGTGGCTCATGTAGATGTATCGACAACAAATGGGAGTACAGAAGTTGGAAAGGTGCAATCTGTTTTTGAAAATGTTGAGAAAAGTAAATGTGGTGGCAGCAATGATGATGTTTCTCCTAGGGATTCTACACAATTGGGGACAAAGAATGGGGGGCCTACATTAAATCAAGTGCATAACGAGGATCAGGATCCTCATGTGACCCCACCTCCACCTCCACCTCCAAAATCTAAGCCCAGCAGTGATTCAGGCCTTTTGTCAAACATGGGCCTCACTAGATTGTTTAATGAGGAAGAGGTGGTCTGTGAATCTACAGGGATTGAGCCCACTATGTCTCCCAAACCTTATCCGATGGAAAACAAGGCAGCAAACATCTCTCCTAACCCATTCAATCTGTGACACCTAATTGAACAGGTGGCAAACTAAAAAAAAACAACTGACCTAAATCTTAATCTAAATCTTCCCCCCACCTACGATGAACAACTCCATACCTGCCTCTCCAACTGTATCTGTCAGATCGAAGAGTCGAAAGAACAAAGGGAAATTTCCATCTATGAAGATGAAAGACTCATTTTGGTTCCGAAACATAGAAAAAAACAGAGTAGCTGCGGCAACCAGGTTGGGGACGAACAAATAGCTGATTCTTCGGTGATGTTAAAAGAAACGAATACAGTTGAAATTGATAACGAAGTGGCGCTAACAGCTGCTATGGGAAAAGAACTGGGTTTCATGGTTACGGGTCATGAAAAGGACCTGAGAAGCCATATTGAAGAAACAAGGGTGTCAAATGGTAATCAATGAATTACATGTCAGCCAACATCAGGGGGGGCGGGTGACTCCAAAAAACCGGAGCACATTAGGGAGCTGAAAAGAAAGAACGAGTTAGGATTCATCTGTATTCAAGAAACTCAGATGGCAATTTCCTCAAACGCTCAGGTCAGTGCTTTTTGGGATAATACTCCATTTGATTTTGACACGGTTGATGCTAGTGGTAGATCGGGTGGAATGTTGAATATTTGGGATCCGAGTTTATTCATAAAAAAGCAATCAGTTTCAAGCAGATTTTTCTTGCAACTTTTAGGGAATTAAAACACGGCGGGGAAGATATTACGATAGTTAATGTTTATGCGCCACAAGATAAGAAAGCGAAAAAACAAGTGTGGGATGATCTATTGGCTCTTATTAGCTCTGCGTCGGGCAGGGGGTCATGGATATTATTAGGAGATTTAACTGTGTTCGTGAAGCATGTGAAAGACGGAACTCCAAATTCTGTGCTAAATCTACCAATGATTTTAATTCTTTTATTAACAGTGCTACCTTATCAGAATACGCTATGATAGGTTGTCGTTTCACTTATATGAAGGATGATGGGCAGAAATTCAGTAAAATAGACAGGGTTCTTGTCGCAACCCCCGATCCCTGTTTCCCGGAAACGGGCGGACGCGATCTCAGAGTTTCGGTGGTATTAGTTATTTAATCTTGCAGCGGAATTTACAACAGGACCGTAGTTAGGAAATGTTTATCAGAGTAAAACCACCTCATTTCATATTAATAATCACATGGGTAAAACCCAAGTTTCTTAGTACAATACATTTATAGGGATAAACCCTATTTTATTGAATTTTAAAACATCGTTTATTTGGTAACGTTTATAGCCACATTTTCCCAAGCCTTCAGTGCTCTCCAGCTGGCTTTTTACTAATTGGCTGTCACATTGGGTTACCTAAAACGTGTTTTAAAAACATTTGTCAGTCGGAAATACTGGTGAGTGAATCCCAGTTTAATCAAGTTTAAATAAAAGTCACAGTGAACAGTATTGAGAGCGATCACATTGTTTATGTCTACAAAATTACTCCATTAGTATTGTCAACCCTGACTTGTGGGTCATATTACCCATTGGCTAACTCATTGTCCAATGGTAACGTATTGTCATCCTCGACTTACTACTCACAGTGTAGCACATTTTGTATAAAAAAAACCTAACATACCGGCAGTAATTGAAGAACTACAAAGACTCAATCACTGCTAAATTTCATAGTAAAACATTTAAGGTTTGGTAAAACATTACCAAAGAGATTAACAAAAAGAGGATAAACTCACATTGCTATCTTAGACTTCTTGTAAGGGTTTCCTGGATATAATCTATAATTTATACAAATGTACATTGGTTAGTATCATAACCCTTTGAAAATATTAATGATACCCTCCCCGAGACGGCATTCCAACAACTACGTTGGGCAGAACCACGACAGTTGTTACGGAACCCTAAATCAATCGGGCAGCATAACTATTACGAAACTAGGGTTATAATACTTACAACGGAGCAGAACCTCGCTAATTAGGGGTATAATACCCGACTATAATGCTTATAACTTCAGAAATTCGTTTAGAAAGAAAGATGTGAGCGACGGAAAGTGAAACCCGATGGCCTGCTTATATAGTTGCTGAATTCGACTCTCACGCGGCCCGCGTAAGATAAGGCAAAGCCTTACGCGGCCCGCGTCAACACTCGGTCAACGTATAGCTTGTCCGGCTCACCACGTAGACCCGCCACGATGTCGACACGTGTCAGCTCAGGATGTTTCCGCATTTGATGATCTCTCGCGGCCCGCGTCAACGTAAGCTTAAGCTTACGCGGCCCGCTTGAACTAAAGAAATCAACGATTTCTGATTCTAGCCTTCATACCGCCCGCGTAAGGGTTTGAGGTGGGTTCACGCGGCCCGCCTCAGCCCTAAATTTAAACTTTTATATTTTATTTAAATACTATAATGTATTCCGGGCTTGGTTTTCACATACGGGGTGTATTTACAGACATATAAGGATATTTTAAGATATAATAGGGTGTCGGAAATATTATGAGAGTGTTGGTTTTATCGAGGGTTGTTACATTCTCCCCACCTTGTTTTAGAACTTGTCCTCGAGATCTACTGGAACAAGTGCGGATTTTTCCTTTGCATTTCAGATTCAAGCTCCCATGTATACTCAGGTCCTCTTTTGGAGTCACACTTTACTTTGACTAGAACTAGTCTCTTATGCTTGAGATTCTTGATTTTCCTGTTTTCAATCTGTATAGGCCTTTCTACAAACTTGAGTTGTTCATTTACCTCTATATCTTTAAGAGGTACTATTAGTGATTCATCAGCTAAACACTTTTTGAGATTAGATACATGAAACACATCATGTATTCCTGCCATCTCCTCTGGCAGTTGTAGTTGGTAGGCTACAGGTCCTATTCTTCTAATAATCTCAAAAGGTCCAACATACCTGGGACTTAGCTTTCCCCGTTTGATGAATCTTACTATTCCTTTCCAAGGAGAGACTTTCAATAATATTTTATCTCCTACTTGAAACTCCAATGGTTTTCGCCTGTTATCAGCATAACTTTTCTGTCTATCACGTGCTGCTTTCAGTCGTTCCTTGACTTGAATAATTTTGTCAGTTGTTTCGTGCACTATTTCTGGTCCAGATAGTTGCTTTTCCCCAATTTCTGCCCAACAGACTGGGGTTCGGCACTTTCGTCCATAAAGTGCTTCGAATGGTGCAGCATTGATACTTGTGTGATAACTATTATTATAAGAAAATTCTATTAAAGGTAAGTGATCATCCCAATTACCTCCGAAATCAATTACACAAGCTCTAAGCATGTCTTCCATTGTTTGAATTATCCTTTCGCTTTATCCGTCTGTTTGTGGATGATAAGCCGTACTTAACTTTAACTTGGTTCCCATTGCCTTTTGAAAACTTGACCAAAAATGAGAGGTAAATCGACTATCCCTATCAGAAACAATTGATAAAGGAATGCCATGTAAAGAAACAATTTCATTTACATATAGTTTAGCTAATTGTTCCATACTAAAAGTTTCCTTCATTGGTAGGAAATGAGCTGACTTGTTTTTACTTTAATTCTATTAAATTAAAGGTATTCAGGGTCCGTTTTCGCATACGGGGTGTACTTTAGGACATATAGGGACATTTTAAAATATATTAGGGGTGTCGGAATGTTTTGGAGGGTTGTTATACTACCGATAGGTTATATCGATAGGACCCTTATATCGATGAGCCCACACACCTGTTTTTGAAACACCTTTTCAAATTTTGCAATTTAAACCCTCAACTTGTATAGTTTTTTAAAAAGGCCTAACTATTTACTTTTTTCAAGATACAAGACAGTTTTTCGGTTTTCCAATTTTTAGGTCGGGCAGATTCGAGTTCTAGCATCGGTCCATCAAAAAGGTTTTTGGTATTTTTATAGTTTTTCAAAGGTTAAAAACATAAGGCAGTAAAAATGAAACAATAAAAAATGGATACGTACAAAAAACAGTAAGTAAAAAAAATAGACAGAAACAAACAATATTTTTGCGAGTTTCGAGGGAAGAGAATCAAATCAGCTTCAGGTCCTGCCAAAACACACTTGATGTCAGTTTACTTTACAATTATAAATAAACATCTTATAACGATTATCGATATGTTTGTCCACTTAAACTCGACAATCAAATGTAATCATAGCTTGGGGATACGATTAGTGCGTATTTATACTTACCAACCTGTGTTCATCCACACACGACACATACTCGTATTATGGAGTTCAATTGGGGTTTCATCTTTTGAGCTATTATCACTTGCAGGTGAAGAACAGTTGGTTATGAAATTGGCCACCGGAAAATACATTGTGTAATGACCCGCACAAAAATGTCCTAAAACGCTCCGCAAGTGAAAACCCGAACCCGTAAAACCTTACTTTTCACAAAAATCCAAGAAAAACAATAATTTTCATCTGTCGCAGGCCGCGACAGATTTAGAAGAGGTCTTCGCGGGGTGTGACAGACCTAGGGTATCGGATAAACATGAGGGCCACGTGTCCCTACACGTGTCGACCTGACACTATGACTCAGCAACTCTAAGCCCGAACCAGACTCCCTCGCGGGCCGCGAAGGAGAAGCTGATATGCTTCACGGGCAGCGACTCGCCCCTATTTCAGCCTATAATAGCGGCCGATGGTTTCATATCAAATCGTTCAATTCTTTTCTCTCTCTCTCTTAGCCTATATTATAGCAAAGTAATAGCTAGGGAATAATACTCCTAAATCCTGAAATTTTGCCCGTTATTAGGGTAATAACTCTAATCACTACTACGATCCTTTATCCGATCGATTGAAACCAATCCAATGGATGTTTGAGTTCTGCCAATATCTGGCTATACCTAGTCATTCATTGTGAGGGTTTTAATCTCGTTATTATCGTTAAAGCTAAATTGAGTTAATACACTAATACGAGTTCCATTGTATCTAGAATTAGAACTCATAATCAGGAAGCTGTTGAACTAGAATACTTAGTAATTGAGTAAACTTAGTGGTTAAGGAAACTTAATGATTAAGAAAACTTAATAGTTATGAAAACTTAGCAGTTAAGATAACTTAGCGGTTAAGAAAACTTAATAAGCTAAGGAAACATTAACAGGAAAGGAAACTTAGCAGTTAAGCATGCTAAGTAAGTTAATTAATCAGCTAATTAAGTTAATTAATCGGCTAAGTAAATTATGGAATTAAACAGTTAAGGTAGATTAATCAGACAAACGGCTAATAAGTTAATCAGTTAAGTCAGTTAACTAATTAACCAGCTAAGCAAGATTAATTAAGCTAAGTACGATTAACTAATCAGTTAAGTAAGATTAATTAAGCTAAGTAAGATTAATTAATCAGTTAAGTAAGATTAATTAAGCTAAGTAAGATTAATTAATCAGCTAAGTAAAATTAATTAACTAAAGTAAATTAAACACCTAAATAGATATACATGAAAATAGATATATATGAGGAAGGTGCAAGGAAGGTGTAAGAGGATATATATGTGTGTAGGAAGCTTCCTAGAAAATGTATAGGTAACTTCCTAGAAAAGTATATAGGAAACTTCCTGGAAATTTAATATTTCCTACCTATAAATAGGAAGCTTAGGATTCATTTTCTTTGCTCATTTCTTCTATTCTTCTCTCTATACCATGGTGTTCTAACCAAAAATCACCAATACGATATTCTGTCTGATCTATTCGGAAACCAACTAACGAATGCCAAAGTGTTGTATAAATAAGACTATACTTTGTGAATTTCGTTAAGGTTCTGAGCTCGTGACCATCGTTAGGTTTGATGTGGTTTTACACTAATAAGTATTCCATTATGTTAAACTAAATGTTTAACTACCAGAAACTCTGCACTATACACTTACAATCAAAATAGACGCTTAAATTACCAGAAGATTCAGAACTATAAAGCAGGTGCTTAGAATCAAGAGGCTTGTTTAATCAAGACTATATGCTAACAAGGTGAGTCATTCTCTTTTTATCAAAAGTGCTTTACAACACCCAAATGTTTTCCAGTTATATGTTATAGGGATTAAGTCTTTGTTATCTGAAATTACTGGCAGTAAGTGGGGTATTGTGCACAATTACTACTGTTTTATCACTTTTAGGTGAAAGGACCTAAATAGTGATACACGTCACTTTTGGGTGAACGGACCCAATAGTGGTATGACCACAGTCATAGATCCGGTCGAGTGACAACTGAACCAGCTAATTATAAGATAGGGGCAATTGTAATCGCTCTTAATACTGTAATTTATAACAAATATGTTTTTGTACAAAAATGAATGAACTTACCAGTATTTCCTGCTGACCAAATGTTTTTAAAACGCATTTCAGGTGATTACGGTAGATTGGAATAGGAGCTGTGACACGACACCGAACGGCTTAAAGAAGTGGCTTATTTTATCCAATGAATTAAATGTTATTTTTATATATTCGGGTTTATCCTGTATTAAAGCTACCTTTGTAAAACATGGGTTTATTCCCATCTGTTTAATAAATTAAATCCGGTGTTTTAAAACTCTGATATTTTTCCTCACTCACGTTTCTGATGAAATTTTCCGCTGCAATATTTTCAAAATAACCACTGGTACCACTTGGCTGCTTCACGGCTCCCGTCCAGGGTGTGGTCGGGGGTCATGACAGAAGGTGGTATCAGAGTCAAGCCACTGGTTTAAGCAATTAGGTGTTGTAATAATACCTAAGCTTAAACAAAAGAGTTAGGAAATTGTTATTTGGTAGCAACAAGGATACTATTTAGACTTAAACTTAAGAAAGATACTTTAGTATTAGCTTCAAGATAAGCTTGCATAAATAAAGTGTGATGGGTATTGGTATGTCGTGAGGATGATGACTAGAACGTTGCAAGTACGGTAAATAAGCAATAACACTTGGCCACTGTTATTTCTTATTTATTGGTACTACTTAGTTCTGGAATATGATCCGTCATGTGAATACTAATTTCCTTGTTCTTGGATGAAAGCCCTAATAAAAGATTCATTTTTAAATCATGAATTGAGAAAATTCTATTTACGGGAAATACAATGATAAATTACCTCTCCGGCAAGACTGGGTATGGTGTGGCAGACTCTCCAGCTTGTCCGAGTAAGATGGGGTTACCTCTCCGTCGAGAACCGGGTAAGATGGGGTATAGGATATGTCAAACAAGTAACAGAATTCCCTAAATAGTATCATGACCTAATATCCGACTTGTTTTTGAAAACATGAATCTGTTAAATACATTAACCTGATGAATGGCTTGTATATTACAGTATATGAAATATATGATTGTATAGATATGTATATCTATAAGGAAATCCAAAAGCCATAAGGATTGACAATTTAGGATGAATCACGAACATATGCGTCAATGATAAATTTTAGATTTTCTTATCAGGAACCTCTCGTATACATCTATAATTATAATATCGAAAATTAATTCATTTGATCACCCGTCTCGTAACTTGTGTGACAAGATAAACGATGTAAACCCTTTATGTTGGGATGCCATCAAAAGTATAAAAATTTCCCATGCGTTACCTTAGATTATTGACACATTAGGAAACCTGTAATTAAAGGTTGTACTAGGCACAAAACGTCTCAAAACCTATGCTAATGAGAGTAATTCTACTTTCTTTAAGAACTTTTGCAAAGATAAGAGTAACCACGACATATGCCATAAAATGGAAAGAACTGACAGAAAGGAAATCTTGTCTGCTTTATAAGAAGGAACAAATGGAAACAATGACTCCTTAGGTGATTGTTAAATTAAGTTTAGATTTGCAAGCCAACTGGAGAGGTGACCACAAGGAGACAAGACAGACCAGCCGACAAAGTTCGTCTCTGTGATAAAAGTTGTGAGTTATACACGAAAGTAAGACATAGCGTATATGGTCTCGGAGTTCTTTAACACTAGAGGCATGAAACTGAAAGAAATTCCGAATGACTTTTTCCTAGAGGATCTATTTGGACTATCACCCGATCGTGAGGAGAAACTCAGAATTCATCTGAGACTAGGAACAACACCGATTGTTATATCACAAAGTTAAGACTAATGTAGTAGTTGATGCTTTAAGTCATAAGTTTCATAAGAAGCCGAAACAAGTACGTGCTCTTAGATTAAATTTGCGGATAGATTTAATGAAATAATTAAAGAGTACCCAAGAAACAGCAATCAAGGATGATGCTGAAGGATTATAAAGGAATAATGAAGGAATCCGAAAAAGGAACTGATGGAATTTGGAAGTTACATAATAAAAGAATTTGGATACCTATCTAAAGAAACATACATAATTCTTAGGAAAGCTCATAAAACAAAGTATATGATAAGGGGTATCAATCTTTTGCGGAGAGATAGGAATGAAAAAGGATGTATCAAGTTACAAGTATTTAGTTTATTAGCAAGTTAAAACTAAACATTAGAACCCTTTAGTTTTACCTCAACGACATCAGTATGGAAATGAGAATTGATAACAATGGATATTGTTACCAAATTACCCAAAACAAGAGACGACACAATCTGGAAGATTGTGGATCAACTAACCAAGTCTGCTCAATCCCTACAAATGAAGAAAACCCTTTAGCATAAGACACTTAGTTAAGTTGTGTGGAGAAGAAATAGTCTCATCACATAGAATCCTGTTATCTATCAAGATACTCTTTTCACTTCTCATTTATGGGAAAATTTTAACTCAACTTATTTTCAGCAGTGTGAAGGAACACTACAAACACAGAAAGAAATACATGTGTGATAAAATATTGGTGCAAGTAGGACTCTCACTTATCACTCATAAGATTCTCCTATAGTAGTGTTGCTCATTTAAAACACTTTATGGATAATAGTACCATCCAGTCCGTTGGACAGATAAATGAGAAAGGCAACTATCAGACCATGAGATTAGCAAACCATTAGAAATTCAAAGAAAAAATACTACTAAAAGTCTCTCCGTGAAAAAAAAAAAGGAATTGTCCAATGCGGCAAGAAAGAAAAGTTAAGTCTAAAAATTTGCTGAACCATTTGGAATCATTAAATAAAATGGATCAGTAGCTTATCAGCTAGAGTTACCAGAAGAAATGGCAGGAATACATGATGTGTTTCATGTATGCAACTTAAGAAACGCCTAGCTGATAAATCTTTACTTATACCTCTTCAAGATATAGAGGTAAAATAAAAAGTCCATTAAAAGATCTTACAAGATAAGGATCTCGAAGAATGGAAAATGATTCTGGTCAAGGTAAAGTGGAATTCAAAGCAAGGACCAAAGTATACTTGGAAATTAGGATTAGTGATGAAGTAAAAGTATTCCTCCAAATTTTCGTAAATCTCGAGGATGAGATTTAAAACAAGGTGGGGAGGATGTAACGACCCGCACAAAAATGTCCTAAAACGCTCCGTAAGTGAAAACCCGAACCCGTAAAACCTTAATTTTCATAAAAATCCAATAAAAACAATAATTTTCATCTGTCGCGGGTCGCGACAGATTTAGAAGAGGTCTTCCTGGGGCGCGACAGTGTTAGTGCACTATGTCTGTTGACTTCGTCTTGTATCAAGTCGTGTACCGAGATAGGATAAACTAGTGCTCGGGATGCGAGAAACTGAGTTTCGGTGATTGTTAGCTATTTCGCACGAAAAAGCCAAAGGCTATTTCGTACGAAATTACCAGTGGTTATTTCGCACGAAATTACCCTTGGTTATTCTGTGCGAAATTACATGCCTATATATACCCGAGTCGAGGTTGTCATTTGTAACTTTTCTGATTCGGTAACGAAGTGCTACCGAACTGTCTCCAGGTTGTAAATCACTGTTAGATCAATAATAGAGACATTTAAATTGAATCAAGCTGTATACAAGTCCGTTTCTCTGAATTCCGCCTTCGATTCGGATTCAAACTCTTCTGAACGACTCATTCAGGTCGCACAGCGATCCTACAAGTGGTATCAGAGCTCAGGAGGAAGAGTTCAGCTTGATTTCATCAGATTTCTGACTTCTACACTTTCTTTTTCAAACATTAAACAGTGTTTTAACAAAGCCTTGAGAAAATTGGACCTAAAATCGAGCTAAAACCTGATCAATTTGACAAAAGTTTGGCCAACATGATGACATCAGCATAATTTCGCATGGAATAGCATCTTAATTTCGCACGAAATTACATTTTGTGATTAATTTCGTTTGAAATTGCTGGTAATTTCGCACGAAATTAGATTTCGTTTGAGATATTTCATACGAAATTACTATTTCGTTCCAAAGAGGCTGTTTTCGTTTGAATACAAGTTAATTTCGCACGAAATTATATTTTGTTTTGTAATTTCGCACGAAAACACTATTTCGTGTGAAACATCTGATTTCGTTTGTGTTGTTATTTCGTTTGAAGGTCTATTGCAGTTAATTTCGCACCAGTTCTTATTTCGCTTGAGATTTAATTTCGTTTGAAGATCTCTATTTCGTTAGAAGGAAATTCAAGAAATTCTCATCCTGGCTAAAGAATTCTACAACACGTTCTACAATGCATTAACATCAGAATCTTCTGAAACTTCAACTGTTACACCAAAAACCATAACAAAAGCAATCAATGAAAACATTAAACATGATAATTTTTACGGAACACATACAAAACCATCAACTCTCGAAAGTATTGAAGACTATACATGGTGGAAAGAACGTTTTATTAATTGGGCAAAAGCTTACGCACATGAAAGCTGGTTTTGTTTGGAGTTTGGTTATAGTAAGCCAGTCAATGATAAAGGAGAAGATCTTCCACTCAAAAGTTTACCTAAAGAAGACAAATCTGAATTCGCACATTACATGCGAAAGTATTGAAGACTATACATGTAATGGTTTGAATTTCACACATTACATGCGAAACAGTGTTTTAACAAAGCCTTGAGAAAATTGGACCTAAAATCGAGCTAAAACCTGCTCAATTTGACAAAAGTTTGGCCGACATGATGACATCAGCATAATTTCGCATGGACTAACATCAGCTGAACAGAGAATGATTGCTTTAATTCAATCTTCAATTAGACATGATCTGTTTGCTTTACTACAACATGATGGGTCATTAAAATCTATCTGGGAAGCTTTACGGGTTAAAGCTGAGGGGGTAAACAAATCAAGAAAAACAAAATTTCATTATTAAAAAAGGAATTTGATTTGTTCGATAGTTTGAAAGGAGAGACTGTGAGACAAATGATAGAGAGATTTGGTCATTTAAAAATTGAACTTGATCGTTTTGGAATTGTTAAAACTAGAGAAAAAATAATTGATAAGATCATAGAAGCTTTACCACGAGCTGATCAGTGGCAAACATTTGTGTTCATATTGAAAAATGATGCGTTATATGATACAATTTATCTTGATGTCTTGATAGAAAAGATAGAAAGTCATGAACTGGAGTTACAGAAGCAAAACAAGATGAGCAGTTCTTCACATCAACAAAATGTTGGTCTTTATTGCAAAGGAAACTTACCTTCAGTGAAAGTTGGTGAATCACCAAAGACAGCATTCAGTGGTGAGAGGACAAAAGAACCTCAGAAAAGCTCATCAAGTTACGATCCGGGTTATCATTCATTTTCTTCAAAAAACAATTCGCAGGAATCAGAAGAGATACTGTGCAACATTGCTCTCAAATTGAAAAATTCTCCGACTATGAGTATCAATTCTGCTAAACAGCAAATGAGTTTCCTTACATCTGTTCTGGAATCGTATGAAGGTCTAGTAGCTGGTAAAATTGGAAACTCAGAGTTAACCAAAGAAGACTACGACCAGATTGATCCGGAAGAAATGGAACTCATTGATATTCGCTGGTGTTTGGCAAGTTGCACCCGCAGAGCTTAAAGATATATGGAAATTACTGGGAAACAGTCAATCGGTGGACCATCAACAAAGCTTGGATTTGACAAGTCCAAAGTGACCTGCTTCAAATGTAAGCAAAAAGGTCATTTCAAGAGAGAATGCAATAATTCTGCAGTTGGTGGAAATGAACATCCTTTCAACGATGATTATTACCGAAAAGCAATCTACCACCGTAGCAAATAAGAGCCAAAGATGATTGAAAATAATCCTAGAGAAAAATCAAGAGCTTGTGCAGTAATTCATGATGACGAAGGATATGATTGGAGTCAGATTCTTCCAGAAGAAGATCGTATGGATAATCAGGTTACAGCTCATGGCAGAAATTCATCAAAGAGCAAACATTAGGTTTTTGTTGCTGAAGTCAAAGAGAAAACCAGAGAAGAAATTCTGAGTGAGAAAACGTACAGAGAAAGAAACATTGCAGCAAACAGAATTGATGAAATGCAAGAAGAATATGAAAGTGCAGTGATTAATAAAAGATGGGATAAAAAATGAGAGTGTTATGTCAACAGAAATGGAGAACCCGTTGTTCCCAAGAAGGACATAATTTTGGATGATGTTCTTCTCATAATTCCTCGATCTGTCGAATATTATACAAATGTATCAAAAGATAACACATATGCGAAAAGGCATGAAAAAGACATAAGATATGTCATGACATCATGTTAGAGGAAAAGAGATGAAGAGAGAGTTAAGAAAAATGTTGAGATTTTGGTTGATGAGTTAAAGAAAGTTGCTGAAGAAGTTAAAGAAGAAGCTGTGAAAGTTGAATATGAAAAGATTGCTGAGGAAGAGAAGGTAGAAGAAGAAGTTTTTATGAAAGAAGTTGTTACCGAAGAACAGCAAGTTGAAGAAGCTAAGGAGAAAGTTGAAAGTTCGATTGAAGTGAAGGATGAGATTTCGAAGGTTGTTGGTGATGCTGGTACTGGTGAAGAAAAGAAAAGTGAAACTGAGCTGAAACAGAAAGATGCTGATCAGATAGATGCAGCAGAGAACACCAAGGGCCAATCACTGAGGTAAATTCTGATTCAGAAAACTTAAATGAAACTGTTGAACAGTGCAGGAAATGCATGAAACTATGCAGTGCTTGTACTGAAAAAGATGAAAAGTTCAGAACAAGAGATCTTGAATTCACAAAAATTGAAAATGTTTTTAAAAATAAATACAAAGAAAGGTTAGAAAATGAAAAAGTTTTGAAAGATAATGATGAAAAACTTTCGGAAAAATGTAAAAAATTAGAAAAAGAAAATGAAGTTTTGAAAGAAAATGTTTTGAAAATGAAAGAAGAATGTGATCAAAAAGAAAATGTTTGTCAAGAAATGAAAAAGGAACATGATTCAATAAAATTGGCATATCATATTACAAAAGAGTCATATGAAAATGTGAAAAGTGAAATGAAATTTGTTCAATCAAGATTGGATTACTGTTCTGAACAACGAATACGCTTAAGAGACAGTATGAAATAAAGCAACAAGTTGTAAACTCTTACATTGAAGATGTTACTAAGCTAAAGCGTCAGATTGCTGATTTAGAACAGGATAACAACAAGTTAAAAAGTTATCACGCGTCATCATATGTGCTTGAAAGAATTTTCAATATAAAACCGGGTGATTGTGAGTCTGAGCAAAACAAGAAAGGCATTGGCTCAGAGTTTCATCAAGTACCACCACCGGAAAAGTTTGCATTTTATGATGATGAAAAGGTCGAAAAAGCTTTCAACATGGTAGATCAATTGCCAAATAACATTGACGTAACCTATTCCAAATCTGATGATTCTAGTGATTCAGAGGTGGTAGGTAAGGTCGTTGAAAGTGTGTTGAAAGAAGAGTCGGTTGATACAGGTAAATCTGAATCACAGGATGAAAATGAAGGTAATTTTCATGATGGATATCTGAAAAACTCAAAATCTGAGAAAAATATGGATGATGATTCAAAAGGATTGGTTTATACCATAATTGGATCGGACAAATTATTCTTAGATGTTGTATTCCCAATTCAGAATGTGATTTCAGAAAAGATTGATAAAGTTTTCAAAATGGTTGAGATTGAAAAATCTGAGATTCCAAAGTTTGCTGGAAAGAGTCACAAAACTTTTTATAACAAACCTGGTTACAAGAAGAAAAACATGAAGGTTGGGCTGGGTTATAAAAAGAAACAAAGTTGGAAAAGAAATGAAATGCCAAATTTTCAGGCAAAGATGAATTTTGTTCATGGAACAAGTTCCGAAGAAGAGAAAGAAATCCAATTTAGGCATCAGTCTAATGAAGAGTTCTACGCTCAAAAGAAAAGGCAACAACCAAAGGTCAAAGATGTTTCAAAAAGAACATGTTTTAAGTGTGATCAAACTGGACATCTTGCACGCAAGTGTCAAAATCTGAAACCTGTTGATGTTGACAAAAAGAAGTTTGATAATATTGAGAAAAAGAAATCTGAGGATGTGAAACACAGGTCAACCAGATTTGATTCAAAACAAACTTGGAGGTATAACACAAACAAGTTTGCTTCGAATCAAAATTGGAGATCAAACCCGAATAGGTTCGATTCAAGACAGATATGGAATTCTCACACACCCAGATTTAGAACAACACAAAGTTGGAGAACAAATGTCGATGCAATAAAACCACAACAGTTTTAGAAAACAAATGTTGTTCAGAATCAAAATGTTCAAAAGATTCACATTTTTACAAGCGAGGTACACCAAAAGATCAAACATGGTCGGTTAAGAAACCGATGACTTCGGTAAACGATGAAAAATATGAAATTAAAATTGAAAAAGTCTTTGTTCAGAATGACAAAGATTTTCCGAAGTTGAATGAAGCATATTGTGTTGAAATGCCTAAGGTTCAACAGACCTGGGCTAAATTGTTCAAGTGATTAAATAGTTTGAATGTGCAGGTGCTCAAGAAAATTGAAGACTGTGAGAATGGAAATCAGAGTAGCCTGGCACAGGAAGAGAAGGCTGTTGAACCCTGTGTTGGTTGAAACAGGGAGTTTGTTTGATTTCTGTACATAAATAAACAATATTTCAAAAACCCTAAAAATTGAAAAATTTAAAAACCAAAAATATGTTTTTATTTTGTCAAAATTTTGAAAAATCAAAAATATGTTTGTTTTTAAATTTGTCAAAAATTCAAAAATTAAAAAAATTGTTACTTGAATATGCGAAACCCTCACGGCGGAACAAACATGATTAATTTCACAAGATTGAAAAACGGTTTTCAAGTTGTAAAATATCAATGTGTTGTAAATCATGGGGGTATGTTAGATTTTCTGCAAATCAGTACATGAGAAGCAGAAAATGGATCGCGAGACAAAGCTATCAGAATTGGGTTGTCAAATTTTTTAAATGATTTTGTATTTTAGGGGGAGTATTATTGTCAGAAAATCCAAAAACATTTGAAAATTTGAAAAAGCCAAAAACATGATAAAATTGAAAAAAAATGAGTTTTTGTGTAAAAAGAGGAAATGATAGTACATCAGTAGACAGTTACAGTATGCTAAAGAAATGTAATGATTAAATAGCTTTAAACGGTCTCACTGATGATATGCCGATAGGTTTTTATACATTTAGTAAACTTTTTCGGGATATAAACTTAAATTCAAACTTGCTTGTTTCGTGGGGAACACTACTTGGATATATAGGTAACCCCTGAAATCTTGTTTGAAGGATCCCTCTTTCTGAGATACTAGGTCTTTATGCTTAGTGATATCTGGGGTATTATTCCGGGACTTCTGATAATGCGGAAGCAATGGCCTAGTCCCCGTATAATACTTTCTGCATGCTTGAAATATAAGCACACCCTCAGCATAAAAAATGATGAAACATTGCAAAATGCTAATCATGTGCTGTTGAAGAAAAGATTCTCTAAAGGGAACACACCTAAAGTCGAACCGTCATCTCTCTGATTTTGCGGAAGTAATAGCCTGAGCTCTCACGGTCTCGCATTTAACCCTTTACAGATATCATCTAGGTATACTCACCTGTAGGACTGAATATTGGGATCTGGATGTAACAACTCTCATCAAAAGTCATATTTATTAAATTAATTTGTCCAAAAGGAAACTCTAATTGAGACACCCAAGTGATTCTTCACAAACCCTAAAATTTTCAGAACAATCAGAATTAGGATCAGGGCCCCTAAAACTCAAGGGGGGTAAAACCCTATTAACGATTATCCTTATAAAATGCTGTCGAAATAGAATTTTCATGCAACGTCGACTCATCAGGGCTAGATAGGTGACGAAGTAGGCCTACCCTATTTTGACACCCCAGGCGACACGCGGCACGTACCACGGATTCTTCCGCGACTAGCGGGAGGCGCAAATTTTGGGTATAAATAGAAGGGCCTGGCACTTGCATTCTGTTGTTCGTTCGACGATCAAATTACAAATATACGTTGAGATATCGTAGAATTACTATAAAAACACACACGAATCACGAATTGCTACCACAAAACAGGGTAATAACTCGATCGCTGCTACGATTCAATGTCCGATTGATCAAAATATCCAATGGATGTTTAAGTGCTGCCCACATTAGGGTTATGCTTTGTCATTCGTCGTTAATTCGATGGATGTTTAAGTATCGCACTTTGTCATTCGTTGTGAGGGTTTGATCTCGTGAGTTATCGTAAATGCTGTATTGATTACTAACCCAGTTTTGTGTGCATTGTTATTAATTTAGGTTAAAAGGCTAATCAGTAGACTAGGCTCTGCTCAAATTAAATCTGCAATGTGAGTCATTCTCTTTTCATCAAATTTGATTTCAAAAGCATGTTTATTTTCAAGGTTATAATGACAGGGATTAAGTCTATGTAATCTCCATATTACAGCTGGTATATGGGGTTTTGTATACATTACTTGATAATCTTCACCATTGGACAACGAGTTAGCCAATGGGTAATATGACCATAGTCACAGAAACGAGTCGAGTGACAAATACCGAGGGTAGTTGGTTGATATAAAAACATTGTAATCGCTCTTAATACTGTGAATTATAACAAATGAGTCGTTTTAGTAAAAAGAATGATTCACTCAGTATTTCCCACTGACAAAACCTTTTTCAAACATGTTTCTGGTGATCTGTTGTGATCCAGGAAAAGTGCCGCGAAGCACTACAAGCTTAAGGAAGTGGCTCAGTATAAAATAAAGAAACATGTTTTGTAAAATAAAAGATTTCTTTGTGAAATCTCAAGATTTTAAATTACTGGGTTTTATCCCGAGTTGTGAAATAAAATAATCGGGAAATATTTTAGCTTTAAAAAGATCCTGATGATAAACTTCCGCTGTTAAACTCAATTAAATAAATACCACGGGATTTCTGTCCCGCGGCTCCTGAAACGGGTCAAACCGGGTAGGGGGGCGTGACAGAAAAAGGTGGTATCAGAGCCACTGAGTTAAGCTAATTAAGTATTTAGAAATACTTAATTTTTCCTGATTATTATTATGTGATTATGTGTTTTATTAACTGACTATTTGTTAGTTACAGTATGGGTAAGCAAAAGCTTTCAAACATCTATCTTAAATTAGATAGGTCATCAAATGAAAAAGGAAGTTCATCCCAAACTCCTGAAGAAGGAATATTCGTTCGAAAAGCCCAATACGAGGAACCACTTTCTCCTGATAAAAGAAGTTTAATTATTAGAAAAAGTCAGGAGAAATTAAGGAAATCCCGAGAAAAGAAAGTTAAAAAGGAAACCCAAGAATTAACCAGTAAATCACCTTGGGAAGACAATTTAGACAAAAAATGGGCAGATCTGTATATGCTAGCTACAGTAGCAGTAAACGCAGATCTTTAAATAATTTGTTTCAGTTTTAGCAAACCATACCATCCACAAGCTAGAAAATCTATCCAGTAAATAAATAAATTTACAATAAAACATAGTATGTTTTAAATTTTAGTGTTTTGTAGTCATATGGTATGCAATAATATGTGAAGGTTATTTTGAAAGTTGTTATAAAATTTTTAATTTATTTTAAACAGCATGAATGAGTTATCTGGAGCCCTAGAGAATCTCAACCTTTACCCCGTAAACATAGAAGTTTCTAAAGAATTTACTGGGTACTTTCCTGATGTGGAACAACCTATAGAATTCAATGCTCCGCCTCTGGAAAAGCCAAAGCCTAAAAAGAGAAGAAGATTGGTAGGATGGAGGCGTGTGCGTAGAAAGAAACCCGCCACTAGAAAGAATTCTAAAATAAACAATTCATTAGAAAAAGGAAAAAAAATTGAAATGGGGGAAAATTCTAGACAGCAGGAATTAGAGATGGAAGCCGGGGAAGATTCTAGGCAAATGGGAATACAGTTTGAGGAATATTTTAAGCAAATAGAAATGGAGGTTGGAGGAAGTTCTCAGGTAGAAGTTGGAGAAAGTTCTAAACAAACTCAGGAAATGACATTGCAGGAAGAGCTAGATTTTATATTGGCAAGCTGTGATACTATTCAGCCTGTCAATACAAATGTTTTTACTCGTCCTTTTGAAACTCAACTCCCTATAAACTTAGAACCAGCAATCCCAGAACCTATAGTCCATCCTCAACCTCTGGGAATGGACGAATGGTGGACAAATGACTGGCAATTCCAAAACATTATCAACAGTCCTTATTCCTTTCTTCCCCAATTTGATCCAGAACCTTTACCAAATCCACCGATGAGTAACGAGAATATGGCTGAATTCCGCCATTTTGGCGAAGAACTAATGGATGCCGGGAATAGGATCCAAGAGAGATAGGAGGACAGATTTCATGGAAATATGATGAGAGGGAACGCCGTTAGCTGATGAAGGATAAGGGGTTGTGAGACTGTGGTTGTAAATTAGCAATAATAATATAATCATGTGAAATAATCTAAAATAAAACTTTGTAAGATAATGATGTGTATTGATGCATACTATAAAATATAAAAATGGGAATCGAGAAATCGATAGTTTTGGATATATGTGTATTGTGAAATTTGTATGATGATTTTATGTATAATTATTATTTAATCGATACTAATAAATTATATAAATTAATTATCAGTTGGAAAACGCTAATAATGAACCAGTTAATGAGGTTAATCAATCTGAGCAACAACCGGGGGATCAATATATGACTAGGCAAGATATAAAAAATATCGTTGCTCAAGGGATAGCCAATGCTATTCCTGCAATGGTTGCTGCTGTCCAGAAACCTGCTGAACCTCAACAAATCATTCCCAGTAAACGTATTTCTGAAGATAACTTCAGTAATAGGGTAAACGGAGGCAATGATCATATTAATCACGATAATAATCCACGACAGGCTCCGCTCCCTAAGAAAATGAAAGCCGCAACACCTGGTTGCACTTTCAAAGAATTTCTTGCTTGTAAACCCACTGAATTTGCAGGCAATAAAGGAGCAACTGCATCACTGCGTTGGTTAGAGAAAACCGAGGCAGTAATTGCAATAAGTAAATGTGACATGGACGATCAGGTCATGTATGCGTCCAATCTTTTTAAAGAAGAGGCCCTAGAATGGTGGAACACAGTGTTACAAGCTAAAGGAAGAAATAGGGCTTATGCTATGAACTGGGAAGAATTTAAGAGTCTTGTGGAAAGAAAATTATGTCCCGAGTATGAAAAAGATCAAATGGCAAATAAGTTCTTAAACCATAGAATGATGGGTGTAGATTGTCGCGGTTATACTTCGACATTCTTCGAATATGCTAGAGTGGTACCAACACTGGTTTCGCCAGAACCGGTACTCATTTCTCGCTACATTTGGGGATTAATTAGCGAAATCCGCAACATTGTTAAGGCTGCGAGACCTCGCACTATTGACGATGCGGTGGAATTAGCTAACACCCTAACTGATGAACTAGTACGCACAAGAGATGAAAATAGGAAAAAGGAACTGGCTCAGAAAATTACCCAAGGATTTCGGGTGGGTAATAATAGCAACTTCAAGAGAAGAGGAACAGGGTAATCCTCAACTTTTCCATTCTGCAAAAATTGCAAAAAGAAACATTATGGAAGATGTAGTAAAACCTGCAATTTTTGTAAAATGGTAGGACATCGTGAAGAAGACTGCAGAAAGAAAACAACGATTTGCTATAACTGTGGAGAAAAGGGACATTTTAGACCAGAATGTCCTAAATTGATCAAACCAGCAGACAACAAAGCCAAGACAACCGACAGAGCTACTAAGAAGAATGTCAGAGCATTCCAGCTGACCACTCAAGAAGCAGAACTCATTCCAGATGTGATAGCTGGTAGATTCTTAGTTCACAACATATATGCAAAAGTATTATTTGACTCTGGTGCAAACCAAAGTTTTATAAATACTTTATTCTGTCAAGCTCTTAAGTTACCTTTAACCAACATTAGGCAGATTTTTACAGTCGAAACCGCAGATGGGAATTCAGTTAAAATAGATCAGGTTTTGCAAAAAGTAGAAATAGAACTTTCAGGTCATAAATTTTCTGCAAATCTGTTACCTATGAAATTAGCTGAATTCGATATTGTGTTAGGAATGGATTGGTTAATAGGCAACCATGCTCGAATTCTTTGTGATAAGAATTCCATAGAAATTCAAGCACCAACCGGAGAAGTAATCGTGATTACAGGAGATAAGCCACGTAAACCCATGAAGTTCATATCAGTAATGAAAGTTGCTAGTTATGAACGAAAGAAAGGCATAGTATATACGATTTCAGTAATCATTAGTACTAAGGGAAAAGAACTTAAGGAAATTCCTGTAGTCTCAGAATACTCAGATATATTTCCAGAAGAGTTACCAGGATTACACCAGATAGGGAAGTAGAATTTAGGATTCATCTAATTCCTGGAACTACACCGATAGCTAAGGAACCTTATCGGTTAGCTCCAACCGAAATGTTAGAATTAAAAACACAATTCGATGAATTACTAAGTAAAGGATACATACAACCTAGTTCATCCCCTTGGGGAGCACCAGTGTTGTTTGTAAAGAAAAAGGATGGTTCGATGAGAATGTGTATTGATTATAGAGAATTGAATAAGGTTACAATTAAGAATCGATACCCATTACCTAGGATTGATGATCTATTTGATCAACTCCAGGGAGCTAGATATTTCTCTAAGATCGATTTACGCTCCGGATATCATCAATTGAAAGTACAAGAGGAAGACATACCTAAAAATGCTTTCAGAACTAGGTATGGTCATTACGAGTTTACAGTCATTCCCTTCGGGTTAACGAATGCACCTGCAGCATTCATGGACATGATGAATAAAATCTGTAAACCGTATTTGGATAAATTTGTAATTGTTTTTATAGACGATATACTTATTTATTCCAAAAGTCAGACAGAACATTGTGAGCACTTGCATACACTCTTAACTTTGTTAAGAAAAGAAAAGTTGTACGCCAAATTCTCGAAGTGTGAATTTTGGATGCAAGAAGTACAATTCTTAGGACACATGGTGAATCACGAAGGGATTCATTTAGATCCTACTAAGATAGAGGCCATTACCAAATGGAAGGTTCCACAAACTGCAATGGAAATTAGAAGTTTTATAGGTTTGGCTGGGTATTATAGACGGTTTATTAAGGATTTTTCCAAAATAGCTGTACCATTAACTAAGCTAACCTGTAAAGCCATTAAGTTTGAATGGGGACCTAAGCAAGAAGAAGCTTTTAGAAATTTAAAGCGAAAGTTAACCAATGCTCCAATCCTATCTTTACCAGAAGGGACTGAAGATTTTGAAGTTTACTGTGATGCTTCAAAACTAGGATTAGGATATGTGCTAATGCAACGCAAGAAAGTAATTGCGTATGCTTCAAGACAATTGAAAAAGCACGAAGAAAATTATACGACTCATAATTTAGAATTAGGAGCCGTAATTTTTGCCCTTAAGATTTGGAGGCATTATCTTTACGGAAGTAAATTTACTGTCTATACAGATCATAAAAGTTTAAGATATATATTTGGGCAAAAAGAGTTAAACATGAGGCAAAGAAGATGGATGGAAATCCTAAGTGACTACGACTGTGATATTCAATATCACGAGGGAAAGGCAAATGTAGTTGCAGATGCCTTAAGTCGTAAGTATCATGAGAAACAAAGACGGGTTCGTGCTCTCAGATTAAATCTACAGTTAGATTTAATGGAACAAATAAAGAATGTTCAGGAAACAGCAATCAAAGAAGATGCTGAAGGAATGAAAGGAAGAATAAAAGAATTAGAACAAGGAGCTGATGGAATTTGGAGATTCCATAAGAAAAGGATTTGGGTACCGAAGCAAGGAGAATTAAGAAATAAGATTTTAGAAGAAGCTCATAAATCTAGGTATACTATACACCCTAGAAACAATAAGATGTACCAAAATTTAAGAAATAATTTCTGATGGATAGGCATGAAGAAGGATATAGCTAAATATGTTTCAAAATGTCTTACTTGTTCACAAGTTAAGGCAGAACACCAGAAACCTTCAGGTCTACTACAACAATTAGAAATGCCTGTATGGAAATGGGAACTCATAACAATGCATTTTGTTACTAAGTTACCCAAAACCAGAAAAGGTAATGATGCGATTTGGGTAATTGTGGATCGATTAACCAAATCAGCTCATTTTCTACCTATGAAAGAAACCTTTAGCATAGAAAGATTGGCAAAGTTGTATGTAGATGAAGTTGTATCCTTACATGGAGTTCCACTCTCCATTGTTTTGGATAGGGATAGTCGTTTTACTTCTCATTTTTGGACAAGTTTCCAGAAAGCTATAGGAACTCGACTAAATTTAAGCACTGCATATCATCCTCAAACAGATGGACAAAGTGAAAGGACAATTCAAACTCTAGAAGACATGCTCAGAGCATGTGTAATAGATTTTGGTGGTAATTGGGACGACCATTTACCTTTAATTGAGTTCTCCTATAACAATAGTTATCATTCGAGTATTGAAGCTGCCCCATTTGAAGCACTGTATGGAAAAAAGTGCAGAACTCCAGTTTGTTGGGCAGAAATAGGAGAAAGTCAATTGTCAGGTCCTGAAATAGTGCAAGAGACGACCGACAAGATTACTCAAATCAAGGAAAGGCTGAAGATGGCTCGAGATCGCCAGAAGAGTTATGCAGACAATAGATGCAAGCCGTTAGAATTCCAAGTTGGAGACATAGTATTGTTGAGAGTTTCTCCTTGGAAAGGAGTTGTTAGATTCGGTAAGAAAGGAAAGCTAAGTCCCAGATACGTAGGACCATTTCCAGTGATCCAACGTATAGGACCAGTTGCTTATCGTTTACAACTACCCGAAGAACTAGCTGGAGTACATGATGTATTTCATGTATCCAATCTCAAGAAATGTCTATCAGACGAATCACTGGTAGTACCTCTTCAAGATATAGAGGTAAACGAAAAGTTAAAATTTGTTGAGAAACCTCTTCAGATAGAAGACAGAAAAGTGAAGTTTCTCAAGCATAAGCGACTAGTGCTAGTTAAAGTAAAATGGGATTCAAAGAGAGGACCAGAATACACTTGGGAGCTGGAATCAGAAATGAAGAGAAAGTATCCTTACTTATTCCAGTAAATCTCGAGGACGAGATTTTATTAAGGTGGGGAGAATGTAACAACTCTCATCAAAAGTCATATTTATTAAATTAATTTGTCCAAAAGGAAACTCTAATTGAGACACCCAAGTGATTCTGCACAAACCCTAAAATTTTCAGAACAATCAGAATTAGGATCAGGGCCCCTAAAACTCAAGGGGGGTAAAACCCTATTAACGATTATCCTTATAAAATGCTGTCGAAATAGAATTTTCATGCAACGTCGACTCATCAGGGCTAGATAGGTGACGAAGCAGGCCTACCCTATTTTGACACCCCAGGCGACACGCGGCACGTACCACGGATTCTTCCGCGACTAGCGGGAGGCGCAAATTTTGGGTATAAATAGAAGGGCCTGGCACTTGCATTCTGTTGTTCGTTCGACGATCAAATTACAAATATACGTTGAGATATCGTAGAATTACTATAAAAACACACACGAATCACGAATTGCTACCACAAAACAGGGTAATAACTCGATCGCTGCTACGATTCAATGTCCGATTGATCAAAATATCCAATGGATGTTTAAGTGCTGCCCACATTAGGGTTATGCTTTGTCATTCGTCGTTAATTCGATGGATGTTTAAGTATCGCACTTTGTCATTCGTTGTGAGGGTTTGATCTCGTGAGTTATCGTAAATGCTGTATTGATTACTAACCCAGTTTTGTGTGCATTGTTATTAATTTAGGTTAAAAGGCTAATCAGTAGACTAGGCTCTGCTCAAATTAAATCTGCAATGTGAGTCATTCTCTTTTTATCAAATTTGATTTCAAAAGCATGTTTATTTTCAAGGTTATAATTACAGGGATTAAGTCTATGTAATCTCCATATTACAGCCGGTATGTGGGGTTTTGTATACATTACTTGATAATCTTCACCATTGGATAACGAGTTAGCCAATGGGTGATATGACCATAGTCACAGAAATGAGTCGAGTGACAAATACCGAGGGTAGTTGGTTGATATAAAAACATTGTAATCGCTCTTAATAGTGTGAATTATAACAAATGAGTCGTTTTAGTAAAAAGAATGATTCACTCAGTATTTCCCACTGACCAAACCTTTTTCAAACATGTTTCAGGTGATCTGTTGTGATCCAGGAAAAGTGCCGTGAAGCACTACAAGCTTAAGGAAGTGGCTCGGTATAAAATAAAGAAACATGTTTTGTAAAATAAAAGATTTCTTTGTGAAATCTCAAGATTTTAAATTACCGGGTTTTATCCCGAGTTGTGAAATAAAATAATCGGGAAATATTTTAGCTTTAAAAACATCCTGATGATAAACTTCCGCTGTTAAACTCAATTAAATAAATACCACGGGATTTCTGTCCCGCGGCTCCTGAAACGGGTCAAACCGGGTCGGGGGCCGTGACACTGGATACGGGAGTATATTCAAGAGGTGGGACACATGAATGAGTTTAAGTTCTTAATACACCTAATTGGTATCCTGAATCAGTTGAAATTTGTGTGAAAATTTAAGTGGATCAGTATATCGTCAATCTAAGTGAATTGTTTAATTCTTAATGTGTAACAAAGCTCAACGGTACTTGTGATTTGTCAAAAACTGATATGATCCTCTGGGGCAAACTCAAACAAAAATATTGCTTGTAAATATGTTTGTAAATATTTCTTTACTGCTTTATATTTCAGAAAAATACAAAAAGCTTTTGATTCTACTTTATTTTCGACAACCGATGTTTGAGATGCGGAGTTTCAAAATCTAAGTATGCTGATTGTGTTTCTGAAAATAAACAAGTTCATTAATTTGAAACTTGTAGTTTTTATCAAAAATCAAAATCAGTTTGTGATATCTCCAAGGTCATTAAGTTGGACTTGGATGATTAACCGTGAAGGATTTGGATTCTTAAATATTGCCAAATCTATGAAGATTGTTGGTATGGGAAGTGGTTTAGAAAGTTGAATAGAGCCAAATTACGATTTCTGGACAATTGAATGTTCAAAATGTTGTTACTTATAAATGTTTGAGTAATGCAGATGTGATTCCAGACTACGATCCTGACAGCTGAGACTAAGGGGGAGTCTGAAGACAAGCTCGAAGTAAGGGGGGGTTTGTAACCAGAAAAGCAAGGTATCGATCCCTAAAGCATGGAAGCTTCATGAAAAGGGGAGCCTGAGAAAAGTGTTTCTAAAAGATGTTAAAGTAAGAGCCAGAGTTAGATCCTGGTATAACATTCAAAGATAGAAGCTGATTGAAGAAGATAAAGATTAATGGATGCTTACAATGTTAGACAATTCGGAAAGAGGTTGAAGACTGATCAAGACTGAAGATGTGTCATGCTAAAGATTAGACACTAAAGACTTAGTCAACATCCAAGGGGGAGTCTGTTAGTGCACTATGTCTGTTGACTTCATCTTGTATCAAGTCGTGTACCGAGATAGGATAAACTAGTGCTCGGGATGCGAGAAACTGAGTTTCGTGTGATTGTTAGCTATTTCGCACGAAATAGCCAAAGTCTATTTCGTACGAAATTACCAGTGGTTATTTCGCACGAAATTACCCTTGGTTATTCTGTGCGAAATTACATGCCTATATATACCCGAGTCTAGGTTGTCATTTGTAACTTTTCTGATTCGGTAACGAAGTGCTGCCGAACTGTCTCCAGGTTGTAAATCACTGTTAGATCAATAATAGAGACATTTAAATTGAATCAAGCTGTATACAAGTCCGTTTCTCTGAATTCCGCCTTTATTCGGATTCAAACTCTTCTGAACGACTCATTCAGGTCGCACAACGATCCTACAGACAGACCTAGGGTATCGGATAAACATGAGGGCCACGTGTCCCTACACGTGTCGACCTGACACTATGACTCAGCAACTCTAAGCCGACCCAGACTCCCTCGCAGGCCGCGAAGGAGAAGCTGATATGCTTCGCGGGCCGCGACTCGCCCCTATTTCAGCCTATAACTAGCAGCCGATGGTTTCATTTCAAATCGTTCAATTCTTTTCTCTCTTAGCCTATATGATAGCAAAGTAATAGCTCGGGAATAATATTCCTAAATCCCGAAATTCTGCCCGTTATTAGGGTAATAACTCTAATCACAAGTACGATCCTTTATCCGATCGATTGAAACCGATCCAATGGATGTTTGAGTGCTGCCATTATCTGGCTATACCTTGTCATTCATTGTGAGGGTTTTAATCTCGTGATTATCGTTAAAGCTGAATTGAGTTAATACACTAATACGAGTTCCATTGTATCTAGAATTAGAACTCATAATCAGGAAGCTGTTAAACTAGAATACTTAGTAATTAAGTAAACTTAGTGGTTAAGGAAACTTAATGATTAAGAAAACTTAATGATTAAGTAAACTTAATAGTTATGAAAACTTAGCAGTTAAGATAACTTAGCGGTTAAGAAAACTTAATAAGCTAAGGAAACATTAACAGGAAAGGAAACTTAGCAGTTAAGCATGCTAAGTAAGTTAATTAATTAGCTAATTAAGTTAATTAATCGGCTAAGTAAATTATGTAATTAAACAGTTAAGGTAGATTAATCAGACAAACGGCTAATAAGTTAATCAGTTAAGTCAGTTAACTAATTAACCAGCTAAGCAAGATTAATTAAGCTAAGTAAGATTAACTAATCAGTTAAGTAAGATTAATTATGCTAAGTAAGATTAATTAATCAGTTAAGTAAGATTAATTAAGCTAAGTAAGATTAATTAATCAGCTAAGTAAAATTAATTAACTAAAGTAAATTAAACACCTAAATAGATATACATGAAAATAGATATTTATGAGGAAGGTGCAAGGAAGGTGTAAGAGGATATATATGTGGGTAGGAAGCTTCCTAGAAAATGTATAGGTAACTTTCTAGAAAAGTATATAGGAAACTTCCTAGAAATTTAATATTTCCTACCTATAAATAGGAAGCTTAGGATTCATTTTCTTTGCTCATTTCTTCTATTATTCTCTCTATACCTTGGTGTTCTAACCAAAAATCACCAATACGATATTCTGTCCGATCGATTCGGAAACCAACTAACGAATGCCAAAGTGCTGTCTAAATAAGACTATACTTTGTGAATTTCGTTAAGGTTCTGATCTCGTGACCATCGTTAGGTTTGATGTGGTTTTACACTAATACGTATTCCATTATGTTAAACTAAATGTTTAACTACCAGAAACTCTGCACTATACACTTACAATCAAAATAGACGCTTAAATTACCAGAAGATTCAGAACTATAAAGCAGGTGCTTAGAATCAAGAGGCTTGTTTAATCAAGACTATATGCTAACAAGGTGAGTCATTCTTTTTTTTTTTTATCAAAAGTGCTTTACAATACCCAAATGTTTTCCAGTTATATGTTACAGGGATTAAGTCTTTGTTATCTTAAATTACTGGCAGTAAGTGGGGTATTGTGCACAATTACTACTGTTTTATCACTTTTAGGTGAAAGGACCTAAATAGTGATACACTTCACTTTTGGGTGAACGGACCCAATAGTGGCGTGACCACAGTCATAGATCCGGTCGAGTGACAACTGAACCAGCTAATTATAAGATAGGGGCAATTGTAATCGCTCTTAATACTGTAATTTATAACAAATGTGTTTTTGTACAAAAATGAATGAACTCACCAGTATTTCCTGCTGACCAAATGTTTTTATAACGCGTTTCAGGTGATTACGATAGATTGGAATAGGAGTTGTGACACGACACCGAACGTCTTAAAGAAGTGGCTTATTTTATCCAATGAATTAAATGTTATTTTTATATATTCGGGTTTATCCCGTATTAAAGCTACCTTTGTAAAACATAGGTTTATTCCCATCTGTTTAATAAATTAAATCTGGTGTTTTAAAACTCTGATATTTTTCCTAACTCACGTTCCTGATGAAATTATCTGCTGCAATATTTTCAAAATAACCACCGGTACCACTTGGCTGCTTCACGGCTCCCGTCCAGGGTGTGGTCGGGGATCGTGACACATTGTGCACGACCTGTTATAAAACCACAGCGTGATGAAACCCATTCAGCCCTGTTCCCGCCACCACAACATCTTGCCAAAAAAATGTTAATATCGACGAAACCTGTAACTCACCATTCATTTGCTTTATCAACCTCAACGGTCTCGATTCAGCCCTTTTAAACCACTGGTCTTGTCATATCAAACAAATTGACGGTTCCTCTTTTTCAGTGATTTGGTTCAAAAGGTTGTTCACATGGGGAATCAATTGTCTAATATCATTTTCTTACACGACTCAGAGGTATGAACAAATGTTAGTAGTTTTACTCGCAGGGGCATCAATGGTGGTGGTGTAGCCGGTGGTTGATGGTGGTGTTGGGCGGTTGATGGTGGTCGTGTTTCTTGTGAGAAAGAGGGGGAGGGGGGAGCCAGGGTAGGGGCTAGAGTTGGGTTCAAGGAATTTGATTTTTTTATTTTATTCTACAGGTGGGCCCACTTAAGTTTGATTACATTTTTTCTTTATTGTTTTAATTTTTTTTTGTAATTATAAGGACATATTTGTAATTTTACACACAGTTAACTAAATAATTTAACCCTCATCCATTGTAGGGACTATTTGAGTAACAATTTTTCAAACCATAGGGGACATATATGTTATTTTGAAAAGGTGAGGTCTAATTTTACACTCGTTCAACGCCAAGTCATGACTTTTACGTTGGAAAGGCATCATAACCTATACCATCATTATAAGCTTCAAACATTAATAACTTGTGAAATTCTACGTGTATCTTACCCCATTTACGAAAACCCTAACCTGAGCTTGAATATGATGCAGAAATGCTTCTTAAATTGTTCGCTTCGACCCCACACCCCGATGCCAAAACCACCGGATTCTCTCTTTCTCTCTCAAGCTTTGTCTATCTAAGCTTGGATGATGAGGTGTTTCAAATGATGGGCTGCTCTAGGTCTTTCCATTATTAGGGTTTCCATACATAGTTATCATTATGTCCTTCATGGGCTTGCTGTAGGTCCGTTTTTCTCGGAGGATCGATTACGAAACCTAGTCCTGTTTATCACAAACACAATCACGAGTGCGGAATCCCCGTGACGATGCAAACCAAACAAAGTATAGCAAACACCAAGTAACCAAAAGATTCACTTTCTATTGATTAAACGGATGAGAACAGATTACAAACACATACACACAATGTTTGATAATACTCTCAGTAGGTTATGCTCTCATGCTTCACACAGAAGACAAAGTGTGCTTTATATACTGCAGCCCAGCCCACTACATGACGAAGAATGTAAATGGTCTGATGAAGAACCTAAGCCCACGAACAACCAGGTTCTTCGTCACAGTTGCCACGAAACACTATGTGACCAAGAAGGGGTTCCTCGTCACACACCATTAACGACGAAGTATGTTCTTCGTGACAGATGACATCCCACGAAGAATGGGTTCTTCGTGGGGAGGTTGCAGATCAGAAAAGATGGAAACTGTTTGACAGTTTGCAGCAACACTTATATGCACACACAAGCATAACAGCAACTAAATGCAACATGCATTAGTTCAAGCTTAAACAACAACAAAGAGACAAATGTCGTACCAAAGCTAGATAGGAGGATATCCGACTTGGTCGACTAGACGGAAACTTACAGACTCGATAAACAAAAGACCGTAATTATACGTTAAAAAGAACAAGTTATAGACACAAAAATATGCACCAGCACTTGCCATGTTATTTCTCAAGTTGTGCTTTTAATCATAATCCGCTCCAAGGCCATATTATATATCCAGATTACTTTTAATTCTATATACAATTATTAAAAGTTGGGGTGTTACATGATCATACCAGTGATCCCTACCAATATTAGCGAGAATTTTGAAGAGTGGTTACTACCATAGTTAGTGAAAAGATTTAGTGGTACTATTATATTAGTGAGACCTGAAGAAATGACCACTACCTTGTCAAAGAGATGGTTTTAAACCTGAACACTACCTTGTTAGGATTATTTTTAGTGAAACAAAATGTTGGAGGGTACTAAGAAATGCACATAAGATGGGCTAGTTAACACCCACCACCACTATAAATCTTCTTTCATGTGTTAATATCTCTTTAATTAAGGTGACTCGTAATCATTTTTCAAAATACAAGTTTTTCAACAAATAGATTCTTTAGCATACAAAGAAATTTTAAAAGTTGTTAAAGTTGAATGCAATTTGCTCCTTAAATAAGATCCTATGGCACTATCGTGATCGGATGCTGGAGCATTTGGAAAGCTAGGAATGGATCGAGGTTCTCGAACAAACTGGTTAAAGTTGAAAACATCATCAGCCAAGTTAAAGCGGCGGGATATCTTTGGTTCTCTAATAGGTCGAAACATAAGGATGTTACATGGGAGGATTGGTGTAAATTTGTATTTATGTAGTTGTTTGTAGTCTGGCCTGCCCGGTTTTTGGATGGGCTGTGTTTTTGTGTTTTTTTAATGAAAGTTACCATTAAAAAAAATTCTATGGTAAAACAGAATTACACACAAAGAAAAACATAAAACTGAAATACAGATTGTTATAATAAGTCCTTCCTTCATAGCCCAGTGGTTGGGGGCCGGTTTGTCCTCCTAGAGGTCACCGGTTCAACTCCCGCTTGTGGCGAAAGGGGGTAGGACACCCGAGCGCAATGATGGTGAAAAACCTACCGATGAGGGTTTGATCCTGAGCGTCACTCCGGTTTTCATCCGGCTGTTACTCTAGCGAGGCAACTCGTGTAGAGGCGGTACGGTTTCCGGGGGAAAACCTTCGACCCAAGACTGGTTAACCCAGCGCTGGCCTTGCTATCTGGGCCCACGTTCTTGGCGAGGGTCCGCGATTTACGGATGTGACAATGGTCACTATTAAGAAGTTAACCTTTAAAAAAAAGATTGTTATAATAAGGTTACAAAAATCATTTAAAAAGTCAGATAATTCTCTGAAAGATTCTTGTCAATGAAACCATACAAAGGTCAACTCACCACGCATGGTGATGACAAAACCAAGTGTTGTTTTATGGTACATAGGGAATTTGTCTTTAAAAAAAGCCCATTGCCACCTACATCCCAGTTTTGGTAGCCTCTCCTACCGGATAAAAATAATAAAATTCTACTACAATGATATATGCCAAGTATATAAACCTTTTTATTTATCTCCAACCTCTAACCGATTAATCACATAAATTTTTAATTTATTGTTAATTACACAAACTCAAAACTCTTATAGAAGAAGATTGGTTTTGTCTCCGATCTTTAACCGATCAGACTCTCATAAAAGAAGATGGACGTTGTCTCATGACGACTGTTTGAACAAATGGCCTGTCTTTGACACACCTTTCTAACTTAATAAGGGCATGATTTGGCTCTTTGAAAGGAACTTTTGATATAGATAAGGTTTGAAACTATCAAATGATAGATTTAGTCCAATTCTCACATGTTTTCAATAGCAAATACTTACATAAGTTCATTTCAATGGATACCTGGATCCACATCTTGATTTCTATTTGAGTTTTTTATTTGTCAATTTGCATTTTTCATCTTTAATTTAAAAAAAAAAAATAGTTTTAGTTCATCCAACTAGTTTTATAAAGCATACGACAGACAACTAAATCAAGGAACTAATCATATTAAGGTTATCCCAACGAATATATATGGATTAAAAAAAATATGCTAGACCTATAAATAATAATAAAGAACAGGAAACTTGGGTTGGGAGAGGGGGGCCTTTTTGGCGTTGGAAGATTTATGGAAATTTGTTCTATGAAGTGGGGTAATTATATAATCTTGAAAAAGATGGGTGCAATTTTTATTATAGCTATTATAGTCAACAATTTTTATTATTTCAGTAATAATTGTGATACAGACAACTCTCTTTGATTCTTATAGAAAATGGCACCATAAATTGTCACTACATATAGGTACTCTATATTCCTTTTTTTTAAATAATTACATTCTTTTGTAATAACATAAAATGACTAGTTTAATATTATTTTAATAATATTTAAGAACTTTTAAGAATTTTTTTATGACAAACTCTGATTAGCATGAGATAAAAAAAAAATGTATTGACATGTGAGAACACAGGAATAGGGATATAGCTCTTTTGGTGATGATAATATTTTAAGAAAGTTTGACCGGAGGATAAATGATTTATTAGTTAGTCAACTTTTAGGTGCTCAACAAACATGAAATCTTAAAAGTCATACATATTGTTCTTCTACTCTAATTTTATATGCCTAATGTAATAGCGTCATGTTATTTACACACGGAAGAAATTATTTTCACACCTCAAAGCGCCGCGCTATGGCCATAGCGCAGCGCTTAGGTCGACATAAGGTGATTTGACTGATGTCTGAGAGACATAAATTTGCTGTTTGACATAATGTTGATTCCAAGGTTGCAGGTGGCTCGTGAACCCTAAGCGCCGCGCTATGGCCATAGCGCAGCGCTTCGACCCCAAATTTTTACTTTTAAAAGCTGGTCAGGCACAAAACTGTATTCGAGACATAAAGCACTCAATATATTGTTTCCAAACATACGGTGGTTTTGTTGTTTGTCGATTTCTAAATTACTTGTGTTTCTTCAAAATAACGCGCGGTTATGCTGTATTAGTTACGTATGTTGAAAAAACGATGTCGTGGTTAAGCAACTATCTTTTCGGTCAATATTCTGATGAGTCAGTTGTTCCTGATTCTTACGAGGGGACCGCTATTTCTGACTCGTATGAGAAACCGGTCTCGTCCAAGTTGAGGGAGGCAGAGGTTGTATCTGGCATTCGTTATCGTGATAACACGGTGAAGCTGGATTTGAATACCCTGTGGAGGACCCTTACGCACAACAAGGTTATTCGAATTTCGGTTACGGTGGCGAGCACAGCTTTGTACAGCAGGAGTGTTATCCAAACCACAGTTACGGTTGTCAACAGAGCTTTGAACATCAAGTCTATTCGGACCTCGGTGACGATGGTGAGCCGGAGGATGTGTCTGTTGACGAGGAAGGCTGTTACCCGGTTACATTTTCGTTTGATACAACGCAGACCTTTTCGTCACGTAAAGAGTTGGTGCGTTGGGTACAAGACACGGCAAAAGACAATGGTTACCTCATTGTGATTAAGAGGTCGAATAAAAGAGGAGAGAATTACAAGATTTGGTTTCAATGTACTTTTGGTGGGGAGCATAAGAGTATAGCTACACAGAGGAAAACGGGTAGCAAGAAAATAGGCTGCCCGTTCGAGATGATCGGGTTTTCGGAATCATCCGGAAGTGTTTGGAGGATCGAGGTTACGAAGGCGAAGCATAACCACACTCATATTGAAAACTTAGAGGGTCACGCGTATGCGAGAAGGCTTTCTTCGGAAAATACAAAACTGGTTAAGGAGCTGGCAGAGCAAGATATTCCCAACCAAAGTATCTGGCGAACGCTGACGAAAAACAATCCGGCTAGAAAGCTTATTCCGAAAGATATACACAACGCTGTTCAGAAGATCAACACTGGAAAAAATGTCGGTAAGTCTCCGATGCAAAAACTTGAAAACATTCTTCTCGAAAAAGATTACACTTATTACATGCGCACGAATGAGATATCGAACGCAGTTGAAGATGTCTTCTTTGTTCACAAAAAATCATTCACTATGTGGTGTGCCTTCCCGCATGTGCTAATGATTGACGCCACCTACAAAACGAACATGTACAACCTGCCATTTGTTCAGGTCGTAGGCATGACGTCGACAAACAAATCGTTTACGGCTGCTTGTGCGGTAATTTCCGCTGAGAAGTTAGAGAACTACCTATGGATGTTGCAGAGGATCAAGTCTATGCTGGTGGGATGTATGGAACCGCGCGTGATTTTAACAGAAAGGGAATTTGCGCTAATTAACGCGTGTGAACAAGTTTTTCCAAAAGCGCATAAGTATCTTTGTCGGTTCCATATTCAACAAAATATTAATAAGAACGTACAGCAAGAGGAAATTCTCTGACAAGCAGTGGAAAGAATTCGTACGTACATTTTGGACATTGTGCGAGTCTACGACCGAGGAAATATACAGGTATAACTTGGAAAACCTTGAAGCACAGCTGAAAGAAGATGGCCGTGAACGTGAGTGTTTCTTACATAATTATGTTCAAATTTTATATAATAACAAAAACTGACTATTTACGTTTTTTAATTTCAGAGGTTTTTGATTATTTGATGAAATCCTGGTTGGATCCGTACCGTGAAAAGTTTGTATCTTGCTGGATTAACAAAACTATTAACTTTCACCAAACTACGACCAACAGGGTTGAGGGCATGCATGCAACACTAAAAAGTCACTTTCCAAGTCATCGCAACACACTGGATAAACTTGTACTGTATGTTGATCATGTTGTTGATAGACAATACGCCGAGATTAGAAGTAGCTTTGAAACAAGCCTCCGAAAAGTGATGAAGCACCACAAGGATCATCCCATGCTTGCATATATTCTCAGAAAGGTTTCAATATTTGCGATTGAGCTTTTGAATATGGAACTAAAACGTAAGGAAGACGGGTTGAGAGCCTACGGTGCAAGCTGTGGTTGCCAACTTTTTACCAGCTGTGGTTTGCCATGTGCCTGTCGTTTGGAAAAGTTGGAAAATAACGGTAATTAATATTTTTGACCTTTCTCGTTATGATTTTGCCACCTAATTTGTTTTCGTCCACAGGTCAGCAAATCCGTATCAATTCAAGCCTGCAAGGAATAAGATAGAGGATATCGATGTAGATGCGGAATTTGAAAAATTGAAACAACAGATCGATCCAACACCCCCTCAAGTGAAAAGGAGCTTCTTTGAAAAGTTTCAGCAAATCCTCAATCCAGGGAACAATAACAAAAAACCTCCTGTTGTTCTGAAGAAAACTCGTGGTCGCCCAACATTGAAAACGCAGGAACAAAGGAAGGTTGAAGCCGCTAGAAAAAGCTCGTACATTCCGTCGGAAGAAACTTGGGTCGAGGCCTCAGACGATATTCCCCGTCACAGCTCGTACGTATCATCCCAAGATTCTAGAAGACAAAAGAATACCAAACCGCTCAACCTACACCCTGATTTCCCGATGATCAAGCTCAGTCCTAAGACGGATATAGCGATCCGCAACTACGCATCTCAGATTCCCAAAGTGATCCATCCATACATCGTGAGAATAAAGGACGTGAAACCAGATGGTCATTGTGGGTTTCGATCGGTGGCTGTTGGGTTAGGAGTTAAACAAAATACGTATTTGATGATCCGGAAACAACTTATAATGGAGTTACGTAAGAACGAATCGCTTTGGAGGCAGTTTTTCGATCCGGAAAACATAGGACATTATGATGCGCTGGTTAGATGGATCCATTTCAAGGGGGTGGGACGAGCAGCTATCGAAAATTACATGACGATGCCTGAGACGGGGTTTCTTATTGCCCAACGATACGGTGTGATTGTTCACACCTTCGACATTCGTGGGAACGATACAATTTTCCCTCTGGTGGGCGGGCCAAACGAAGCTGAGCAACCTTACCTGGTGGTTGCGGTTGTGTTCGTCGACGATGGGCATTTCATACATGTAGAGCTTGGAGGATGTTATCCAATGCCTCCCCCAAACCTACTCTGGACAGCGAACAGAACAGAGCGCGCAGCAGCCTGGCATACATTATACAGGGATCAAGCCCAAAGCGCCCCGCTATGGCCAAAGTCAGTCCTTGTCTGTTGACCAAGCCCAAAGCGCCCCGCTATGGCCAAAGCGGGGCGCTTTAGGTGTGCAAAAAGACAAAGAACGTGTGCGAATAGACCAAGCCATTGTAATATTGTAATGTTGATTAGACATTTTACTGATTTATCAAACATTTTACTTCCATAAACTTAACTTAAAGGAAGTTAATTAGTATTCATAGACTCATCTCCTCTGTCTCTCTCCATGTATATATATATATAGTAAAAAAGGATGTGAAAATAAGATATATGTATGTAAGAATAGTGAGAACCTAAATTAAAACCTAAAATTTCCAGCAAACTAAGAGCTTGTGCCTACCTTGTTATAAACGAAACAAGTTCAACTCTAAGATTTATGTTGTCTTGAATTGTTTTAAATTGTGTTTTATACTTGTATATCCACTAAATCAAAGAAAAATTAACTGAATCAAAATATATAATATATCAAGTGGCATTAGCTTTTAAGTTGTTCCTTCTTTTATAGATAAAAGCTCTAGTTCAGCCCACCATAGGGGAGACAATCTAGGGGTTGCTTGCTGAGGTGAAACCCCAAGCACTTCCCTAAGTTTTGGAATTATTTCATTTATACTTGGTCTTTGGCTACCATCTTTTTTAATACATTCTAGAATAACTTCACACACAATTTCAAGTTCATTCTGCTCGAAAAACTTTAAAGTTGGATCAATAATATGACTGATGTTTTCTTTCTCCTTCAAAAATTCTTCAGCCTGTGGGAAAATAGAAATTAAAATGAGCTTTTAATACTCAGCAACATGATAAACTATAATATTTGATTAGCAAGATGGTTTTATCTACTTACCCAAATTATAAGAGGCTCTAATTTATTGGAATTTTGATGCTTCCCAGAAATGATTTCAAGCAATAAAACACCAAAGCTGCATATATCTATCTCCTTATCAATACGTGGCGAATGTACAGACTCCTTTGCCCCAGACATCTTTGCTTTCGGGTAAAACTCTTTCCAGAAGTTCAAATCTGCAACCTGGGAAAGTAGGCTTTTTGTCATTCATGATTGATGATACAATGTTACAAACACGAAGGAATAGACGATAAGAGTTCCTTTCAAAGATTTTTTCAGTTCTATATGAATAAAAACTAGCTCCAATTACAGAATGATTAGTAGCTTACTTTTGCAGCATAATCATCGGTTAGATAGATCATGTTTGAATCCAGATGCATGTGAGCCACTGGAGGATTCAAGTCATGCATACACTGTAGACAATATGCAACTCCCATAATAATTCTTATCCTTGATCTCCAATCAAGATGCTCAAGTGCATAGTCTATCAATAAATAAAAAACAAGTATTATGTGTTAGTAATGAATTCAACCACTTGCTTACTCTACAAGACTACATCCGATATCAAGATTACCATGTAGATGCTCTGAGAGTGTGCCATTTGGCGTGTACTCAAACACCATCATTCTAATAAATGGTTCATTCTCCTCACAATAACCAATAAGATTAACAAAGTTCTTGTGGTTCACACATGATAAAGTTTCAATCTACAAAAATATAAGAAACTTAATGATAAGTGCCAATAACCATCACTCATCCACGTTCACCATGCTATCCTAAATAATTGCTTAGTAGTTTACGTATTTCCTTTCTGTTTGTTTTATGCTTGTAAGCCTCTATACAAATGGCATGTGTCTTGGTCTAAAGTTAATGAATCAAAAATTAGAAAAAAAAATGTTGCAAGTGTTTTTGTTCTTCATCTTAATTCTTAGAGCTTGATCCACTCAACGGATCTTTATCACTTAGCTTAATTTATATATTTCATTGTATAAATAAGTTCTGAAAAAAAAACAAAAACCTTTTTGTGGAATGCGATTTCTGCACGTCTTGACCAATCTTTGAGTGTAGTAATTGTGGTTGAAGCAACACATATTTCAACTCCATTTGGCAATGTGCCTTTAAATAGCACACATCCATCAACCGTATCTATAATATTGCTAAAATCTTCACAAGCTGTTTCTAGCTCTCTCAAGTCTAGCTTTTGAACACCTGTGATAATTGTTTCAATTAGGGTGATAAGATGTGCGATTTGAAAGTGATAATGTGACACTGAAAAATTGTAATCTCTAATCAACTATAATGAAACAGGCTAGAAGACATAACATTTCGATGTGTTTTTATTGTCTCAAGTTTAATATAATATAGTGTTTGACAAGTTCTAATTATTTAATTTAAACTAAAATTATAAAAAGTGACAAAAACTACAATGTTGTGTTAAAGAATGGACAACTTGTAAGATATGTGTAAAAGTATCCAATGGGTAAATAGGTAATTTTACTTTATCCTCTTATAACCATGATGTTGTATTAAGAAAAGAAAACATAAACATGAGTAACTACTCACTGATCATAAGACTTTGCATATTAATTAGTAATTAATAAAAATGAAATTTACCTGTAACAAATGCTTCCTGTAGTTGTTTACTAAGTCCTGACTTCCATGGAGCCATAGTCTTCACAACTGGATGTCTAATCATGAACCATATAGCTATAGCAGTAAACAGAAGAAAACCTCCACAACACACTCCAACCATGATCAACCACATGTCTGAATTAATGTGAAGTTGACCACTAGAATCTAAGTCAGTACCATCAGATGATGGAGCTTCACCATCTTGGAGTTTCTTGATTTTCATTCTGATGGAAGTAAAAGATTTAGACATCAGATATGCAGGATGTTCGACTAGTTTTCGGTTTATAATGTTTCTATCTATGTGTAGATTTTGGACAATTTCTTCATTAACACAGGAACTCTCTAAAATGCCCTTGCTAAACCTGAAACATGATAGAAACATAAGAAAAGTTATAAAAGAATAATACGCCAATTGAGGTAAAAAGTATGGTATTTTCTTACAATTGAAACAGTTTGAGATAATTAATGGCCGTTTCTTTAAATGGGGATATAAGGGAATCTTCATTCCTATTAGGATTACAATTGCCTTGCCAGATGCTGCAATAATAATATGTCATGACAAGTAAAACCCATATCAATCAAATTAAATAAATTGCAAATAATTAAAAAAAAAATAAAAGGCTTACCATCCACCAAGTTTCCTGTTCAGAAATCCAATTGCATCTTTAACACTGAATGTAAAGCTTGGTATAAATTGCAACTTGTAGACGTAATTAATTTTCTCAACTTTTTCAGGGATGTTTCCTTCAAGATTGTTGTTATAAAGCAGCCTGGGATTGGCATAATCAAATAACTGAAGTCAAATGAACACTTTTCTTAACTTCAAGTTCATAAAGAACATGTTACATTTAAAAGAAAATTTTGATAACCCATATTGAAAAGGATTGCAAATACACAGAAAAAGAAAACTTGTTGATATCACTTTTGTAAAACCCATGTTAGTTTTGAGTCTTGTAATAATAGCTTTAACCTCAAAAGTCAAAAATCTATCTCTTACATGACCACAAAATAATTGCTTAAAGAAAGGCAAGTGAAATTTGCATAATCCACTTTTAATAAATGTGAATACTCCATAAACCAAAATAAAGATTACTCAAGTAATTTACATGACCACAAAATAAAAATGAACAAAATGCAACAAAATTAGGTATGTTTTTTTAATGACAAATTGGGATTAGTGACGGATTACTGGAGTATTATCGTGCCGCCAGCAGAACCACACAATCATATTCATCTCTACTAGGCAATAACGTCTATACACTAATTCAGAAGGAAACCAATAAATATGGGAAAACCACCCTTGTGAGAATCGAACACAGGACCTAATGGTTCTAAGCCTTATTTCATTCTCAAGATGTCACTAGGGTATATAAATAAAGAAGAAAAGGTTGACTTCAATAAATGACAGTTGTGATCTTTTGACTTTAAATTAAAATTTTTAAAAAAACATTATGATCAATATATCTTTTCTAGACATTTTTTATCACCAATTTTTCTTCTATGGCAGTCTTTTAAACAATTATATAAACTAACAATCTTGAAATTGAAAGCAATTTGATTGCATTTAAAAGTCAAATATATAGCAAAATGAACATATAGATTAGCATTATCTAAAATTAAACCACTTACAAAAAATTTAGTGACTGTAACTTTCCTATCTCTGGTGGAATATTTCCAATCAATTTATTATCCCTTAAATCCAGCATCTCCAACATCTTGAGTTCACCAAGCTCTTTAGGAATAACTCCGGAAAAATGGTTGTGAGAGAGAACACTAATAATTGATAGATGACAAACATAAAAAATTTGATAAAATCCTCACATCAACTCTTACTTTTTAAATTTCAAATCCATATTAATATAATCGTTTGATCGATCGACACTTACAGACGTCTCAGATGAGTGAGATTGCCTAACTCAGGTGCAAGTACTCCTTCCAAAGATTGCCCTTTAAGATCACTTCAAGAAAAATATATAAGTACATCAAAACATGTTTAATGCAAGATATAATTAACATAAAATATATAAAATGATTAAAGAGTATGGTGGAATTACAGAACATGAACATGACCAAAAACACACTGAACATGAGACCATGAACACGGATCATGGTCATCAACATTCCAGCTTGTAAACGCCCCATTTGGATCATGAGAGACTCTTGCATGAAAATCTAATAATGCCAATCCTGCAATTTCAATTAATAATAGCAATTAAAACACAAAAATCCCAATTTCTTTAACATACGAAAAACATAGATTCTTTTTCGAAAATTAAGATGAACTTACCTTCAAGATTAAGCGAAGAACACCCATGAACTAGAACAAGAATCCATATCAAGAAAAAAGAATATTGCATTCTATTAATCGTCCATCTACCCTCCATTGCACTTATAATTATATCGTGTGACGGTGGATGCAGCAGCTTCTTCTGCCAACACCCCGTCCCTATATCGCAAGCTATCTGGATGAGCCAGCTTTCTCTTGTGACAAACTTTCTTCTGAATGATCAATAAACACTAAGTCATGACTGAATAATAAATTTTGACGCAAAAAAATCTGGGAAAGATTGGGTCTACAAAGATTAAATATTTGTTCAATTAAACACAACCAAGAACCAATAAACTTACAAGAAATTAGGCAGAAAAGGCAATCACGAACGCAATATATCTACCAACTGTTTGTCTTTCTATAGGATTTTGATTTATTCGGATAAAATATATTATTCGAAAATCTTTTCAGGAAGAAATGTTGGTGAATAAAAATGCACCATAGAATGTAAATAAGAAGACGAAGAAGAAATGAAAATGGTAAAAAGGATGAAATGAATTCTTGAAAAGAAAAAGAATCAAGAAGTATGAATAATATTCACCGCCTTTTTCAGGATGATCTTAGAGGATTAACCTCTTTTAGACCATCTGAAAAAAGGGGAAAAGAATCTTCTTCTCTTCTGTTGTTTCTTCCGATATTTCTCTGATTACTTTGCCCCAAAACTGCAGCATCAAACAAACATCCACGTACTTTTTTCCTGTCCTTTTGTTTAGTTTCTTGATCTTTTGGCCTTTGGATTTTAATTTTTTTTTCCCATTTGGTCTAAAAGATTTTTTTTTTAAAGGATATAAAAGAATTTTTTAATGTTAGGAAAGACCTATTTGTTTTTTTCTTCCTAAAAATAAATGTTAAATTTGAGTATATCGCAAGCAGTATATTTTATTGTTCATCTTTTGTACCATTGTATTTCAAATTAGACATTAGTGTAAGATCACATTAATTTTATTTATATAAAAACGGTACAAATTTATATTTCACTAGTACATAATTGAGCAAAAGATGCTATGGGTGTTTTCAAAAGATGTGGTTCCCCTCCCTAACCGCATCTTATGGATGTTTTATAAAAGATTTGTTTGTTTTGAAAAAAAAAGCAAGAGCCAAAAGATGTAGTTTTTATGTAACCGCATCTTAAGGGTGTTTTAAAAAAGATCAAGAGCCAAAAGATGCGGTCCTAGAACCGCATCTCTTGATATAACAGTAATAAATAAAAACTAATAATAAAAAATAGTATTAAGTAAATTCTATGATTAATAAATAAAAACTAATTATAAAGATAAGTATATACTAATATGATTGATTTTTGTTATTCATGATATTAGATAACAAAATATAAAAAAAAGGTTTTCATATATAGTATTCTATGCCTATATTAATTTACAACATGACTGAGAAACAGGAGATTAAGCGACATTTATACTTGACTTTTCTGCCCAAAATCCAAAACGCTTCCAGATAAATGTTAAGTGTTGGTATCGGTGATGAACCAACATGATACCATCTAAACTATATCGGAGATTAACAGTGACGACATTTATACTTGACTTTTCTGCCCAAAATCCAAAACGATTCCAGTTAAATGTTAAGTGTTGGTATCGGTGATGAACCAACATGATACCATCTAAACTTATCAGTGTCAATTAGGTTACGACCGAACATCGATAGGCGTACCAATACAAACACTCGCGTGTAGTGCGGGCTAATTCACTAGTTGATAATTAATAATAATAAACATATATTTTTCTTAGGATAACCAAATTCGGGACAGTGGTGCTCAACTAAGGATGTTTATGCTCCATTTTTATCAATGAAGAGATATAAGGATCATCATTGGTTTATTAGGATGATTAATGGACCAATAAGGCCACTAATAGTCAACTAGGGTTGTTCATGCTAGATTAGTGTCAATGAAGCTTGTTTAGGATAATTAATGGTTGATTAGGATGATTGATAGATCAATTAAAACATGATGGTCAACTAGGGTTGTTCATGCTACATTTTTGTTAACGAAGGACATTTAGGATGATTAGTAGTCCATTAGGATGATTGATAAATTAATTAGGGGCAGTGGTGGTCAACTAGGGTTGTTCATGTTCCATTATTATTAACGAAGGGTGTTCAAGATGATCATTGGTCTCTTATGATGATTGATGGGCCAATTAGGGTCAGTAATGGGCAACTAAGGTTGTTCATGCTATATTAGTGTCAATGAAGGCAATTTAGGATTATTAATGGTCCATTATAATGATTGATAGACCAATTAGGGACAATGGTGGTCAGCTAGGATTATTCATGCTACATTTTTGTTAATGAAGCTTGTTTATGATGATTATGTGACAACTGTCAAATTTGCATACATCCATACAATTAATTAACTATGATTAGTACCTAATGACTGTGTTGATTTACAATTTATGACTTGAATTGCTTTCTGATTACTGCATCATACTTACATGTGCATCACATATTGCGTACTATCACATCATTTATCAGATACAAACTTTAGTGACATAAACGATGCACAAAGCACAGTTAGCACAATTAGCGGATAACTCAGAAAAATGCTGACAATGTCAGTACATAGACAAACAGTGTTTTGAGACCCCGTATGGGCCAGAGACAAGGTTTTACATTAGTATGGTGTGTAGGGAAGTAAGGACCATAAAACTGCCACTAGGTGACAGATTAAGTGTCGGAAAGTGCCTAAAACCCACTAAAAGTGCTGAATTCAGCATATTTCAGCAAAATTCAGCAATTTAACAAACTTGTTACATGCAAAAATATGGCAAAATGGTCCTGAATGTTTTCCTAAGTGTCGAGAATTAAAAGTGTCACAAAAGGGTACTTAAAGATCATTAAAAAAAATAGTTTGACACTTTAATGAACCGGTATCTAACCGAACAACCAAACACTACCCGAAACACCAAAATTATACTAGAAGCATTGTTTTATTATTTCTGAACTAGTTATGATCTCCGAACACCCTAACACACTATATAACACTTCATACACATAAACACGTAACTAATATACTTGAAATCTAACTTAGTTATCTAACTTACCATTTAAACTTACACTTACCCCCCCCCCTCATGATTTACGGCATCAAGGGTGTGGCCCCACACCTTGATCTTCATAATCTCACTAGATTTCCTTAAATCTTCCTAAGATATGCCAAAGATTGTGCATGTACTATAGGAACACAAGACACAATGGATAATAACATCAAATGGATTATAAGAAGGCATGAGCTCATAATCACCACACTTCACCTCTCTCCTTCCTTTCTCCCTCTCTTCGGCCGTGAGCAAGCACCACCCCCACCATCACTCTCAACTCAATCCCCTCCATTCCAAGTGCATTCCAAGGTGTAAGAAGGTCATTAAAGAAGCTTGGTGGTCTTGGATCTTGAAGAACCTCTCCCGATTGCTTTTATCCTCCACTTCTGTCATCTACAACTTCAAGTGTTCTTCCCTAGCCTTGTGCGAGTAGTAAGGCCCTTATGATCTCTTGATTCTTCATATGTTGTTGGTTAAAAGATGATGTACAATGATAAACATGATGAACACTAAAAGACATGATCATAAAACTCTAACATAAGCACATTAACATATGAATACTTGTTGTTTGGTGTATGTATGACACTTACTTGTTGTTTTCTAGAGATTATGATGTTGATCATCATAAGGAGCTTGCTAGATTGTGATTAAACACATGATCTAGCAAGAGAGAGAATGATTATGTGATAAAACAAGATGATCATCCTCATGTGTTAAGCATGAACTTGAAGAATAAAGTGATTTCTTGAAAAATAATAAACAAAGTGAGTTAGTAATCTTATGGATCTAAAATTTATGAATGGTTTTCCAAAAGAACCAAGTTCAAAATATGATTTTTAGAAGATCTTGGCTCTTACTTAAATATACACTATTTTTGGTAAGGAAACAAGTATAAGAACACATTGTTTACAAGAAAAATTCAAAAGAATGATTTTTGGAAAAATCATCTAACAAGTTGTAAACACTCAAATCTTTCAAGAATGAGATTTATAAAGAAATAAACACACTTTAAAGGGTAACTAAGTCTACTAAACATACTACCAAGTTACTACAAGTTTTTATGAAAACTCAAGTTCATGATCATTATGTAGATAGTTTTGTTTTAGCACTTGGTGAGTGTAGATTGATTTTTGATTGTTTATGATGATTTTTGAAAAGAAAATGATATGCTTTAATAGCATGGACATCTCCATTTTTATGGGAAACTATGGCAAAATTTTCTAAAAATACAAACACTTAGAAAAATATTTTCTAAACAAATAATTACAAGTGTGTTTTAACTATGGTTTTCAATATAAATTTTGCCATAGATTTTGTTACAAAAATACAAGTATTGGAGGTTGGTTTTTATAAATAAAAATTGGTGAATATATATTTAGAATATACATATACATATATAAAGGACACTTGTGTGAATATTTGTATACGTTGTGAAATAGTTATATTATTTTAGGGTAAAATAATATAACTTAACAAAATACCAAGAACTTACAATCCAAAATAATACCAAAAATCATAAGGGATAAATATATAAGTTACACACTTAATATTGTGAAATCGAATGCAAGAACGTAACTTACAAAATATTCCAGAGAATACCGTTGTAAATCTATTTTTAGTAAATATTATTTTGGATACAAAAGAAGTGAAAATATGATTTTTGTAAATATTACTAAGTTATATCATATTTTCAACAAGGAGAAAATATATTATTTTTGGGAAGTAAAAATATATTTTCTTGAATATTTAGAAGATGTATGATTTTTGAGAAAAATACATATTTTCTTGGAATACATTATTTTTGGATAAAAATAAGTATAAATATATTTTCTAAATAAGACTAGAAAATATATTATTTTGGTACTACAAATACAAGAACACGAGTACACATGTATGAGAATACCCCCCATCCTTGGGAAGAAATACTTGAGAAGTATTATTACAAAAGTATTGTTTATCAAATATTCCAAAATTTATAAATATAATTTACGTTGAAACATTAATTATTTTGAAAATAATTATACAACTTGGAATAACATCAGAAACGCAACTCCAAGACATTAATACTAAGCAAAGGCACGACCCGTCCGCCTAATAGACAACTATCGATGCGGTCGAATTAAGTGTGGCACTCAGTAAAGAAGCAGTTAGACTGGAAAAGCTTTCAAACCCTGACGAGATGAAGGAAACTCAGGTAGAGTCATCCGGAAAGAACAAAAGGAAGCTCACTGAGGATACCCGAACGAATGACGAGAACAAAGCCAAAAAGGAAAAGGAATACATGGGCATCCTACCTAAGTGCGATAACTGCCCCCTTTATCACGCTGGGTCATGTAGGAATGGAAGAAGTGATGTCTGCAACAAAGTAGGGCATGACAAGGAGACGTGTCAGATCGGTACGGGACATGGAAACGAAGGTCAAGATGGTGACGGAAATCACGAAGGAAACAACGGCAACAACGACTATCAAAGTAGGGCCAATGATGAGCAAAAACATATTCGAGGTTGTTTTGACTGTGGGGACTCAAGAAAGATTGCCCTAACAACAATCAAGCCGATGTTAAGATTTACTTGGGGACTAAGCCGAAATGTGAAAAATGCAAGTTTCACCATGAAGGTCGATGCCAGAAGCCTAAGTGCGGTAGATGTGGAAAGTGGGGACACAACAAGGATGCCTGTTGGGCGAAGAGTCCCATAAAAGGAGGAAGTGGTGACATCAACCAAGGCGGAAATAATAATGATAAGGTTCCGGGCTGCTACAGATGTGGAAACGTGGGGCACTTTAGAAAAGATTACCCAAGGAGGAGTAACCATGACCGTGAAGGAGCATCCAACATCAGAACTCGTGAAGCACGCCAGGATCCAGATGTGGTGGCTGGTACGTTCTCTGTCAACCAAAATTTTGCATCTATGTTATTTGATACCAGTGCCGACCATAGCTTCGTATCTCATGAATTTAAGAATATACTTGGTTTAGTAAAAGGATAAGTTATTTAACCCGCACTCGATAGAACTGGTTAATGGGAAGCCTCGACGTGGTAACTGGGATGGACCAGTTGTCGAGCAATCGAATGGTGGTTGTTATCAACACCCTGATGATGAGCGATGAAGCAATCGTGACTCATGGAGCAGGATACGCCTCTACAAACTACTAGTGCTTGAAGACACGGAAGTTTTCGCGCAAGGGATGCGTTGCCTTCTTGGCTCATTGTCGTGGACAAGGGAGCCGAAGAACCAAAAACTCGAAGATGTCCCTGTGATAAGGGAATATCCTGAAGTCTTCCCCAAAGGCTTGCCAGAGTCATCTCCTCAACGACGAGTCGAATTTCGCATCAATTTAATTCCAGGCGCCGCGCCTGCAGTCAATGCACCTTAGCGACTTACACCTTCGGAGAAGCAAGGATTGACAGTGTAGCTTCAGTAGATGATAGAGAAGGAAGCTAACAGACCAAGTTTCATGTTTTGAGTGACCCCGGTTTTGCTCGTCAAGAAGAAGGACAATGATTTTCAAATGAGCATCAACTACCAGGAGCCGACCAAGCCTACCAACAAGAGTTGGTAACTCTTGCCAAGGATTAACGAATTATTTATTTAACTAACTATAAGGACCCAACTACAATTTTAAGATTGATCGGTGAGTGAGGGTCTTTACCTATGAATTTAGAAAGGAAGCATACCGGGAAATTGTGGGACAATGACTTATTTTGGACATACACAAAAATTGTGTTTCCTACGCAATGCACAAAATAGTTTCGCACAGAATACGAAACTTTGAAAACTTGTGCTAAATCCTTTGGGAACCCAGGCCAAAACTCGTAGAGGTTGTCACTTAGGAACCACACCTGTTAACTCAAGCAAACCCCATTATCATGTTAAATATGCTACTTCAGTTAACCAAACAGAAAGTACTCAAATTTCTTTTGTTGAAATTTCTGCTTTTGTTTCTAGCGAGTAGATGCTTGCATCTCTACTCCCCCTTAATGGTAGTTGCATCGCGCCAATTTTCTTCGCTGAGAGCGAACGCACAATTGCTTCGATACTTGGTCATTTCTTCATTTTAGCAAATACTCATTGTTTCAATACTCGAAAACTTATATGTCACACATGCACCCTTTGCTACGGATGTGGTTTCGTTTTGAACAAACGCTTCATTGAAATTCAAATATTAAATTGCTAAACCTAATTACTGATTTGTGATTCGAATGACCTACATTATTGTAATTGTTGGCCCTTTTGTTATCAAGTCAACACACTTGAAACTTCTTTTCTTTCAAGTTACATTCATAGTTCATCTTCGTAACCATGCTGAGATTTCCTTGTTGATACATGTCACGGCCCCCGACCCACCCTGGACGGAATCGGAAGCCGCGAACAGTCCAGTGGTACCGGTGATTATAAAATATTGTAGCGGAAATTTTATCAGGACCGTGAGTTAGGAAAAATATCAGAGTTTAGAAACACCGGATTTTATTTATTAAATAGATGGGATAATCCCATGTTTTACAATGGTAGCTTTAATAAAGATAAAATTTGATTACATAAAACAATATTTCTTAATTTGATTTAATTAATAAAATAAGCCACTTCTTGAAGCCTTTCAGTGCCGTATCCAACTCTTACTCCAATTTACTGTAATTACCTGAAACATGTTTGAAAAAGGTTTTGTCAGCGGAAATACTGAGTGAGTTCATTCCATTTTTATAAAATATATTGTTATACCTTACAGCATTAAGGTTTTTATATTTATTTATATTTACCCATCTCAATCAGTATTTGTCACATGGTGGCAGTTCCGATGTGACAGTAGTCATATTACTCATTGGCTCACTTTCGTCCAATAGTGAATTTATCAAGTAATTATATTTTACTATTATTCAATTTATCTGTCACTAGGCGATTCCTGTGACGGTGATCATATCACTGTTGATCATTCTTTCAACTAGTGACTCTGGTCATATCACTGTTGATCATTCTTTCAACTAGTGATTCTGGTTATAACACTGTTGATCATTCTCTCAACTAGTGACCCTGGACTTAGTTGTGTCCTGTGACATTACTTTGTCAAATATATTACTTATGGCACAAAACCATTTAACCCAGAAGATGACATATATCATTTTATAACTTATCAAATATAATATGTTAATTAAATAATTGTAATATCATTATTTAATATATTAACGTGACTAAGACTAAAAATATAATCTTATTATAAAATATATTATACTTGATTATTTTATTATGATATACACCATTTAGATTTATTTCAAACATACATTAAATTTATTAACGATTTAATGTTAAAATAATATTAGTTATAATATATGGCTACTGGGGCATAATTCCCACTGTGATTGTGGTCATGCTATTATTGGCTAACTTTCTGGCAAATAGTAATGAGGATCAAATAATGTATAAAACCTCCCATACCGGCAGTTATTATAGAATATAAAAATTTAATCACTGTAAGTATAACTGGTAAACATTTAGGATTTTGGAAAGCATTTGTAAATATAATTGTATCACCAAAAAGGTGATAAAAACTGTGAGAAAAGAGAATGGACTCACATTGCAGATTTCTACGGGCAAAGTTTAGTCTACAGACAAGCCTTGATATATTGCAGATTTATACAGGCAGAGCTTAGCCTACTGATTAGCCTTGTAACCAAGTGTATACGAATTAGGTAAGTAACTAATACAGCATTTACGATAACTCACGAGATTAAAACCCTCACAACGAATGACAAAGTGCAATCACTTAAACATCCCTCGGAATCACAACGAATGACAAAGTATAATTACTTAAACATCCATCGGATTCACAATGAATGACAAAGGATAGTACTAAAACTTCCATCGGATAGTTTCAATCGATCGGACATTGAATCGTAGCAGCGATCGAGTTAATACCCGGCATCGTAGCAGCACCCCGCTATACTAATTAGTGATTCGTGTGTGTTTTGAGAGTATTTGGACGATATCTCAGCGTGTATTTTGAGTTTCTTCGTCGTTTCAGTGTCCAGAATCAAGTCCCAGACGCTACTATTTATACACGAAATTTGATATGCTTACGGACCGTAAGACTAATCCCTTACGGTCCGTAAGGGTTGCATTTTTGCTATAGGGTAGCCACGTGTGGGACTAGGCCTACTGAGTCGATGGATTTTTAAATTTCGAATTTGACAACGAGATATATAGATAATCGTCGAGTAGGAAATACCACCCCTGAGTTTTAGGGGCCCTGATCCTGATTCTGATTGTTCTGAAATTTGTAGGGTTTGTGCAGAATCACTTGGGTGTCTCAATTAGGGTTTCCTATTGAATAAAATAATAAAATAAATAGGACTTTTAATGAGGGTTGTTACATTCTCCCCACCTTAATAAAAATCTCGTCCTCGAGATTTGGGTTACGATATTTCTTTTAGATTTATGTCATATTTTAGTCAACAAAATGACACAGAATTAAATATCAAATTTTGTGAATATGAGTTATACAATAAATAGGACTCAATGGTTCAACTGAATTATTTCAAGAAATCGATGTCAAACGGATGAGATAAAATGATATAATTTCCAATGTGACTAGGTTCAAGCCAAAAGATATATGATCAAATAGATATTTAGAATGAGTGTGAAGGACTTTTAGAATCAATAAAAATTCTTTGTCAAAAGAAAGCTTACTTTGATTGGCCACTGAGGAAGACTTTAGAATTAATAAGCTTAAATAAAATAGAAGTACGAAAATGATTGTCAACTTTCGAATCATAACAAAAGAAAAATCAATGTGTTGACATTTATTGTATTGCAAAGATACACCGAAATACAATAGAGTTTAGTGTATCATTGTCTTAATACATAATTGTATCAAGACTACTTTTCAATGATGTGGTTTTTGAATGGTTCGTATGATTATGATTAGCCCTAGCTACAAGTTTATAACCACGCCGCAAGGTGTCGTAAGGATTGAAATAATTCAATAATTACGGTGACCGAACAATTTCACCGTGTAATCAACTGAAAGCTTTAATGAAGTAAATTTGGATATTCATTTCGAATAGGATTTTCAATTGATAATGAAAAGACCAAATGAATATTATAGAATTTTCGATAAATGATGAAAGAAGCTTTTAGAGATACACCGGAATATGATATCAATTTGTGTACTCTTATCTTAACACATAATTGTATTAAGACTGTTTAAGATGATGAACCAACAGAAATAAATAAATCCGTACATCAAGTGTGAAATTGAGATTAGCTCAAGCTACAAATTTATTGTGACGCCACAAGGTGTCGTAGTAATTGATAATAGTAGCGGTGAATGAAATGAGTTTCACCATGCTTTAAATCAAATGAAGTAAGTCCGAATGTTTCAAATAAATCTAGTAGGATTTTTGATTGAAATTGAAATAATTGAATAATGTTTTTCGATCAAAGATGATAAAGCAATAAAGATTACGAAACACTCGATTGCTGATATAAAAATCATTAAGAGATACTCTGAAATATGAAATGAATTTGTGTATCATTATCTTAGCACATGATTGTGTTAAGATTGATTTTACAGAATAAACCAACAAAGCGGATTCAATATAAATAAATAATTAAACCCGTATATAAGGTGTGCAACAAGATTAGCACAAGCTTTAAATTTGTGAAAACGTCACCACAAGGTGATCATCGTGACCAAATAAATGATTCAGTGAAAGTGAAGACCAAAACAAGTCTGTTATGGTTTTGAATAGATGAAGTATTTGACAGAATGTATTTATTTAAAAACTTCTATTTATATTAGGGTTAAATAATAACTTAACTTAGATATTACATATCAGCGATTACGTCTGGAATTATTTCTGCTTCTTGTGTAGTAAGTACGAATGCTCGCGCGTTCTTCTTAGCTCCGTCTGTTGTTCTGGCCTTGTTGTCGGGTGCTTTGGTTAGTTTCGGGCAATATGGTTTGATGTGTCCTGTTTCTCCGCAATTGAAACAAACATTAGTTTTCCTTCTACACTCTTCCTCTATATGCCCGGTCATCTTGCAGAAGTCACAGTAGGGTGTTCTCCTAAAACGGCATCTTCCTGAATGCTTTTTGTTACAGTTTCTGCAGATAGGTTGCTCCAATGACAGTTCAGTTCCTGTCTTTTTGAATTCTTGGAAAATTTTCTGGGCTAACTCTTTCTTCTTGTTTTTTTCTCTTGTGCGGATTAGTCCATCTGTTAGCATGTTAGCTAGTTCGACTGCTTCTTCAATAGTCTGTGGTCTAACGGCCTTGACTATGTCTCGGATTTCGCTAACTAATCCCCAAATATAACGAGAAATTAGTACGGTTTCTGGCGAAGCCAGAGTTGGTACCATTCTTGCATATTCGAAGAATGTTGTCGTATATTCACGACAATTTACATCTATCATTTTATGATTTAGGAACTTGTTAGCCATTCGTTCCTTTTCATAAGGGGGACAAAATTTCCTTTCTGTCATTTCCTTGAATTTTTCCCAGTTCATGGCATAAGCCATGTCACTTCCTTTTGCCTAAAGAATTGCATTCCACCATTCTAAGGCTTCTTCCTTAAAGAGGTTGGAAGCATACATCACCTTGTCTTCTTCGGCACATTTGCTGATTGTAAGAACAGCTTCCGTCTTTTCCAACCATCGCAGAGCAGTCGTGGCTCCTTCACTGCCTGCGAACTCAGTTGGTTTACAGGCTAGAAATTCTTTATAGGTACACCCGAGAGTCATCGCCTTCTTTTTCTTAGGAAATGGGATTTTGATAATATCATCATTACCTCCATTGACACTATGGCTAAAACTGTCGTCACGAGTATGCTTGCTACTCACAACTTTGGTGGGTTCTACGGGGTTTTTAACAGCTTTAATTATTAAAGGTAAAGCATTAGCTATTCCTTGGGCTATTAGATTTTCTATAGCATTTTTATCCAAAGGATTTTCATTATTAGCATGAACTTCTGGATTATGTGGTACTTCATTCGACATCTGAATTGCAAACATTTTCACTTATTAATATCACAGAATAATAAAACAAAACAATACTTCCAGGATATTATATGTGCATATCGACATATATATATTCATATATAACACATATGTTAATTTGTATCAGTTTCCTAACTTTATTGGTTAAGTTTAGGTATTAAAAGAACACCTAATTAGCTTAAACAAGTGGCTCTGATACCACCTTCTGTCACGGCCCCCGACCCACCGTGGACGGAATCGGAAGCCGCGAACAGTCCAGTGGTACCAGTGATTATAAAATATTGCAGCGGAAATTTTATCAGGACCGTGAGTTAGGAAAAATATCAGAGTTTAGAAACACCGGATTTTATTTATTAAATAGATGGGATAATCCCATGTTTTACAATGGTAGCTTTAATAAAGATAAAATTTGATTACATAAAACAATATTTCTTAATTTGATTTAATTAATAAAATAAGCCACTTCTTGAAGCCTTTCAGTGCCGTATCCAACTCTTACTCCAATTTTTTGTAATTACCTGAAACATGTTTGAAAAAGGTTTTGTCAGCGGAAATACTGAGTGAGTTCATTCCATTTTTATAAAATATATTGTTATACCTTACAGCATTAAGGTTTTTATATTTATTTATATTTACCCAACTCAATCAGTATTTGTCACATGGTGGCAGTTCCGATGTGACAGTAGTCATATTACTCATTGGCTCACTTTCGTCCAATAGTGAATTTATCAAGTAATTATATTTTACTATTATTCAATTTATCTGTCACTAGGCGATTCCTGTGACGGTGATCATATCACTGTTGATCATTCTTTCAACTAGTGACTCTGGTCATATCACTGTTGATCATTCTTTCAACTAGTGATTCTAGTTATAACACTGTTGATCATTCTCTCAACTAGTGACCCTGGACTTAGTTATGTCCTGTGACATTACTTTGTCAAATATATTACTTATGGCACAAAACCATTTAACCCAGAAGATGACATATATCATTTTATAACTTATCAAATATAATATGTTAATTAAATAATTGTAATATCATTATTTAATATATTAACGTGACTAAGACTAAAAATATAATCTTATTATAAAATATATTATACTTGATTATTTTATTATGATATACATCATTTAGATTTATTTCAAACATACATTAAATTTATTAACGATTTAATGTTAAAATAATATTAGTTATAATATATGGCTACTGGGGCATAATTCCCACTGTGATTGTGGTCATGCTATTATTGGCTAACTTTCTGGCAAATAGTAATGAGGATCAAATAATGTATAAAACCTCCCATACCGGCAGTTATTATAGAATATAAAAATTTAATCACTGTAAGTATAACTGGTAAACATTTAGGATTTTGGAAAGCATTTGTAAATATAATTGTATCACCAAAAAGGTGATAAAAACTGTGAGAAAAGAGAATGGACTCACATTGCAGATTTCTACGGGCAAAGTTTAGTCTACAGATAAGCCTTGATATATTGCAGATTTATACAGGCAGAGCTTAGCCTACTGATTAGCCTTGTAACCAAGTGTATACGAATTAGGTAAGTAACTAATACAGCATTTACGATAACTCACGAGATTAAAACCCTCACAACGAATGACAAAGTGCAATCACTTAAACATCCCTCGGAATCACAACGAATGACAAAGTATAATTACTTAAACATCCATCGGATTCACAATGAATGACAAAGGATAGTACTAAAACATCCATCGGATAGTTTCAATCGATCGGACATTGAATCGTAGCAGCGATCGAGTTAATACCCGGCATCGTAGCAGCACCCCACTATACTAATTAGTTATTCGTGTGTGTTTTGAGAGTATTTGGACGATATCTCAGCGTGTATTTTGAGTTTCTTCATCGTTTCAGTGTCCAGAATCAAGTCCCAGACGCTACTATTTATACACGAAATTTGATATGCTTACAGACCGTAAGACTAATCCCTTACGGTCCGTAAGGGTTGCATTTTTGCTATAGGGTAGCCACGTGTGGGACTAGGCCTACAGAGTCGATGGATTTTTAAATTTCGAATTTGACAACGAGATATATAGATAATCGTCGAGTAGGAAATACCCCCCCTGAGTTTTAGGGGCCCTGATCCTGATTCTGATTGTTCTGAAATTTGTAGGGTTTGTGCAGAATCACTTGGGTGTCTCAATTAGGGTTTCCTATTGAATAAAATAATAAAATAAATAGGACTTTTAATGAGGGTTGTTACATTCTCCCCACCTTAATAAAAATCTCGAGGAACGATATTTCTTTTAGATTTATGTCATATTTTAGTCAACAAAATGACACAGAATTAAATATCAAATTTTGTGAATATGAGTTATACAATAAATAGGACTCAATGGTTCAACTGAATTATTTCAAGAAATCGATGTCAAACGGATGAGATGAAATGATATAATTTCCAATGTGACTAGGTTCAAGCCAAAAGATATATGATCAAATAGATATTTAGAATGAGTGTGAAGGACTTTTAGAATCAATAAAAATTCTTTGTCAAAAGAAAGCTTACTTTGATTGGCCACTGAGGAAGACTTTAGAATTAATAAGCTTAAATAAAATAGAAGTACGAAAATGATTGTCAACTTTCGAATCATAACAAAAGAAAAATCAATGTGTTGACATTTATTGTATTGCAAAGATACACCGAAATACAATAGAGTTTAGTGTATCATTGTGTTAATACATAATTGTATCAAGACTACTTTTCAATGATGTGGTTTTTGAATGGTTCGTATGATTATGATTAGCCCTAGCTACAAGTTTATAACCACGCCGCAAGGTGTCGTAAGGATTGAAATAATTCAATAATTACGGTGACCGAACAATTTCACCGTGTAATCAACTGAAAGCTTTAATGAAGTAAATTTGGATATTCATTTCGAATAGGATTTTCAATTGATAATGAAAAGACCAAATGAATATTATAGAATTTTCGATAAATGATGAAAGAAGCTTTTAGAGATACACCGGAATATGATATCAATTTGTGTACTCTTATCTTAACACATAATTGTATTAAGACTGTTTAAGATGATGAACCAACAGAAATAAATAAATCCGTACATCAAGTGTGAAATTGAGATTAGCTCAAGCTACAAATTTATTGTGACGCCACAAGGTGTCGTAGTAATTGATAATAGTAGCGGTGAATGAAATGAGTTTCACCATGCTTTAAATCAAATGAAGTAAGTCCGAATGTTTCAAATAAATCTAGTAGGATTTTTGATTGAAATTGAAATAATTGAATAATGTTTTTCGATCAAAGATGATAAAGCAATAAAGATTACGAAACACTCGATTGCTGATATAAAAATCATTAAGAGATACACTGAAATATGAAATGAATTTGTGTATCATTATCTTAGCACATGATTGTGTTAAGATTGATTTTACAGAATAAACCAACAAAGCGGATTCAATATAAATAAATAATTAAACCCGTATATAAGGTGTGCAACAAGATTAGCACAAGCTTTAAATTTGTGAAAACGTCACCACAAGGTGATCATCGTGACCAAATAAATGATTCAGTGAAAGTGAAGACCAAAACAAGTCTGTTATGGTTTTGAATAGATGAAGTATTTGACAGAATGTATTTATTTAAAAACTTCTATTTGTATTAGGGTTAAATAATAACTTAACTTAGATATTACATATCAGCGATTACGTCTGGAATTATTTCTGCTTCTTGTGTAGTAAGTACGAATGCTCGCGCGTTCTTCTTAGCTCCGTCTGTTGTTCTGGCCTTGTTGTCGGGTGCTTTGGTTAGTTTCGGGCAATATGGTTTGATGTGTCCTGTTTCTCCGCAATTGAAACAAACATTAGTTTTCCTTCTACACTCTTCCTCTATATGCCCGGTCATCTTGCAGAAGTCACAGTAGGGTGTTCTCCTAAAATGGCATCTTCCTGAATGCTTTTTGTTACAGTTTCTGCAGATAGGTTGCTCCAATGACAGTTCAGTTCCTGTCTTTTTGAATTCTTGGAAAATTTTCTGGGCTAACTCTTTCTTCTTGTTTTTTTTCTCTTGTGCGGATTAGTCCATCTGTTAGCATGTTAGCTAGTTCGACTGCTTCTTCAATAGTCTGTGGTCTAACGGCCTTGACTATGTCTCGGATTTCGCTAACTAATCCCCAAATATAACGAGAAATTAGTACGGTTTCTAGCGAAGCCAGAGTTGGTACCATTCTTGCATATTCGAAGAATGTTGTCGTATATTCACGACAATTTACATCTATCATTTTATGATTTAGGAACTTGTTAGCCATTCGTTCCTTTTCATAAGGGGGACAAAATTTCCTTTCTGTCATTTCCTTGAATTTTTCCCAGTTCATGGCATAAGCCATGTCACTTCCTTTTGCCTAAAGAATTGCATTCCACCATTCTAAGGCTTCTTCCTTAAAGAGGTTGGAAGCATACATCACCTTGTCTTCTTCGGCACATTTGCTGATTGTAAGAACAGCTTTCGTCTTTTCCAACCATCGCAGAGCAGCCGTGGCTCCTGGACGGAATCGGAAGCCGCAAACAGTCCATTGGTACCGGTGATTATAAAATATTGTAGCGGAAATTTTATCAGGACCGTGAGTTAGGAAAAATATCAGAGTTTAGAAACACCGGATTTTATTTATTAAATAGATGGGATAATCCCATGTTTTACAATGGTGGCTTTAATAAAGATAAAATTTGATTACATAAAACAATATTTCTTAATTTGATTTAATTAATAAAATAAGCCACTTCTTGAAGCCTTTCAGTGCCGTATCCAACTCTTACTCCAATTTACTATAATTACCTGAAACATGTTTGAAAAAGGTTTTGTCAGCGGAAATACTGAGTGAGTTCATTCCATTTTTATAAAATATATTGTTATACCTTACAACATTAAGGTTTTTATATTTATTTATATTTACCCATCTCAATCAGTATTTGTCACATGGTGGCAGTTCCGATGTGACAGTAGTCATATTACTCATTGGCTCACTTTCGTCCAATAGTGAATTTATCAAGTAATTATATTTTACTATTATTCAATTTATCTGTCACTAGGCGATTCCTGTGACGGTGATCATATCACTGTTGATCATTCTTTCAACTAGTGACTCTGGTCATATCACTGTTGATCATTCTTTCAACTAGTGATTCTGGTTATAACACTGTTGATCATTCTCTCAACTAGTGACCCTGGACTTAGTTGTGTCCTGTGACATTACTTTGTCAAATATATTACTTATGGCACAAAACCATTTAACCCAGAAGATGACATATATCATTTTATAACTTATCAAATATAATATGTTAATTAAATAATTGTAATATCATTATTTAATATATTAACGTGACTAAGACTAAAAATATAATCTTATTATAAAATATATTATACTTGATTATTTTATTATGATATACACCATTTAGATTTATTTCAAACATACATTAAATTTATTAACGATTTAATGTTAAAATAATATTAGTTATAATATATGGCTACTGGGGCATAATTCCCACTGTGATTGTGGTCATGTTATGAATGACAAAGGATAGTACTAAAACATCCATCGGATAGTTTCAATCGATCGGACATTGAATCGTAGCAGCGATCGAGTTAATACCCGGCATCGTAGCAGCACCCCGCTATACTAATTAGTGATTCAGCATGTATTTTGAGTTTCTTCGTCGTTTCAGTGTCCAGAATCAAGTCCCAGACGCTACTATTTATACACGAAATTTGATATGCTTACGGACCGTAAGACTAATCCCTTACGGTCCGTAAGGGTTGCATTTTTGCTATAGGGTAGCCACGTGTGGGACTAGGCCTACTGAGTCGATGGATTTTTAAATTTCGAATTTGACAACGAGATATATAGATAATCGTCGAGTAGGAAATACCCCCCCTGAGTTTTAGGGGCCCTGATCCTGATTCTGATTGTTCTGAAATTTGTAGGGTTTGTGCAGAATCACTTGGGTGTCTCAATTAGGGTTTCCTATTGAATAAAATAATAAAATAAATAGGACTTTTAATGAGGGTTGTTACAATACATACGTTTATTGTCGGATTACGCTAGAACCAAGCTCAATTGCTTGAACTTATCCATTTTGCATATTCAGTTTAAGAAGCCATATGATGTATTGGGAGCATCATATTCAAATATTTTTGCAAAGATTCTTTCATTTCGAGTCGTTGTAGATTTTGTTGGTCTACGACTGCACTAAATCGTTTGATTGGTTTCGATACCTTGCGGTGATACTTTTAACAGAATTGAAGCTTGCGCTAATTTAGTTAAGCGCCTATACATGGATTTAATTGTCTATTTAATTGTTCTAGTTCCATTCTGTTTATCACTATTAAAGCGGTCTCAATACAGTTGTGTGTTGAGACAATGGTACCTAGATTCATTTCATATCACGGTGTACCTCCGAACGATTCTTTCGTTACAAATTGAATACCTCGCAGTGTTTATTGATTTCGATCTTCAATCAGAAACAGTAGTTCTTTGATGTTCCAAATTCGATTAAAAACCCCTTGACGCTGTTTAAATTAAATTTTCAGAACTGTTTCAATACACTTTCCTTGATTCCAAGCACGGTGGACTTGTTCAGTCACCGCTATTGTTGAAATATGTCAATTACGACACCTTGTGGTGACATTACAAATTGTAGCTTGTGCTAATCATGGTCAGTCGTTTAACACAAAACTACAAATACTTTTGTCTGACTTGTCATTTAAACATTCATGATGCAACTACGAATCAAGACAATGAGACACCAGATTCGCTTGTATTTCATTCGGTGTATTTTCGCAATTCAAGAATGTCAACACGCTAATCCTTACCATTTATTTATTCGAAAGTTGACGGATCTTTTTCATATTCAAGTTGTTAATTTTGGGTTCATTTAGCGGATGCTATGGTTTGTGAAAAACTCGTTTGCATATTGTGACAGATTGTTTGAGAATCCTATTGGTCAAAACTCCCCTTTTGTGGAACCCCTGTTAACTGGATTACACTAGACTATACGTCAATACGTCTTGTATCTTTGACAACAAATCCTGAAACACAAACTTTTTAACTGCTGGGTTCCGATTATAGTAAGATATCCTTGGATTCGCCTGATTTGAATAAGTTTTGATTCGGTTTTGGGTTACCTACCTCAATATTATTCATACACATACATGCACAATGTAACCCTAAGGAGTTAAGGTAGTATAAATTTCGAGGATGAAATTTTCTTAACAGGGGGAGAATGTGACAACTGTCAAATTTGCATACATCCGTACAATTAATTAACTATGATTAGTGCCTAATGACTGTGCTGATTTACAATTTATGACTTGAATTGCTTTCTGATTACTGCGTCATACTTACATGTGCATCACATATTGCGTACTGTCACATCATTTATCACATACAAACTTTAGTGACATAAACGATGTACATAGCACAGTTAGCACAATTAGCGGATAACTCAGAAAAATGCTGACAATGTCAGTACATAGACAAACAGTGTTTTGAGACCCCGTATGGGCTAGAGACAAGGTTTTACACTAGTATGGTGTGTAGGGAAGTAAAGACCATAAAACTGCCACTAGGTGATAGATTAAGTGTCGGAAAGTGCCTAAAACCCACTAAAAGTGCTGAATTCAGCATATTTCAGCAAAATTCAGCAATTTAACAAACTTGTTACATGCAAAAATATGGCAAAATGGTCCTGAATGCTTTCCTAAGTGTCGAGAATTAAAAGTGTCACAAAAGGGTACTTAAAGATCATTAAACAAAATAGTTTGACACTTTAACGAACCGGTATCTAACCGAACAACCAGACACTACCCGAAACACCAAAATTATACTAGAAGCATTGTTTTATTATTTCTGAACTAGTTATGATCCCTGAACACCCTAACACACTATATGACACATCATAGACATAAACACCTAACTAATATACTTTAAATCTAACTTAGTTATCTAACTTACCATTTAAACTTACACTTACCCCCCCCCCCCCCTCATGATTTACGGCATCAAGGGTGTGGCCCCACACCTTGATCTTCATAATCTCACTAGATTTCCTTAAATCTTCCTAAGATATGCCAAAGATTGTGCATGTACTATTAGGAACACAAGACACAATGGATAATAACATCAAATGGATTATAAGAAGGCATGAGCTCATAATCACCACACTTCACCTCTCTTTTTCCTCTCTCCCTCTCTTCGGCCATGAGCAAGCACCACCCCCACCATCACTCTCAACTCAATCCTCTCCATTCCAAGTGCATTCAAAGGTGTAAGAAGGTCATTAAAGAAGCTTGGTGGTCTTGGATCTTGAAGAACCTCTCCCGATTGCTTTTATCCTCCACTTTTGTCATCTACAACTTCAAGTGTTCTTCCCTAGCCTTGTGCTAGTAGTAAGGCCCTTATGATCTCTTGATTCTTCATATGTTGTTGGTTAAAAGATGATGTACAATGATAAACATGATGAACACTAAAAGACATGATCATAAAACTCTAACATAAGCACATTAACATATGAATACTTGTTGTTTGGTGTATGTATAACACTTGCTTGTTGTTTTCTAGAGATTATGATGTTGATCATTATGTGATAAAACAAGATGATCATCCTCATGTGTTAAGCATGAACTTGAAGAACAAAGTGATTTCTTGAAAAATAATAAACAAAGTGAGTTAGTAATCTTGTGGATCTAATATTTATGAATGGTTTTCCAAAAGAACCAAGTTCAAAATATGATTTTTAGAAGATCTTGGCTCTTACTTAAATATACACTATTTTTGGTAAGGAAACAAGTATAAGAACACATTGTTTACAAGAAAAATTCAAAAGAATGATTTTTGGAAAAATCATCTAACAAGTTATAAACACTCAAATCTTTCAAGAATGAGATTTTTAAAGAAATAAACACACTTTAAAGGGTAGCTAAGTCTACTAAACATACTACCAAGTTACTACAAGTTTTTATGAAAACTCAAGTTCATGATCATTATGTAGATAGCTTTGTTTTAGCACTTGGTAAGTGTAGATTGATTTTTGATTGTTTATGATGATTTTTAAAAAGAAAATGATATGCTTTAATAGCATGGACACCTCTATTTTTAGGGGAAACTGTGGCAAAATTTTCTAAAAATACAAACACTTAGAAAAATATTTTCTAAACAAATAATTACAAGTGTGTTTTAACTATGGTTTTCAATATAAACTTTGCCATAGATTTTGTTACAAAAATACAAGTATTGGAGGTTGGTTTTTATAAATAAAAATGGGTGAATATATATTTAGAATATATATATATATATAAAGGACACTTGTGTGAATATATGTATACGTTGTGAAATAGTTATATTATTTTAGGGTAAAATAATATAACTTAACAAAATACCAAGAACTTACAATCCAAAATAATACCAAAAATCACAAGGGATAAATATATAAGTTACACACTTAATATTGTGAAATCGAATGCAAGAACGTAACTTATAAAATATTCCGGAGAATACCGTTGTAAATCTATTTTTGGTAAATATTATTTTGGATACAAAAGAAGTGAAAATATGATTTTTGTAAATATTACTAAGTTATATCATATTTTCAACAAGGAGAAAATATATTATTTTTGGGAAGTAAAAATATATTTTCTTGAATATTTAGAAAATGTATGATTTTTGAGAAAAAATACATATTTTCTTGGAATACATTATTTTTGGATAAAAATAAGTATAAATATATTTTCTAAGTAAGACTAGAAAATATATTATTTTGGTACTACAAATACAAGAATACGAGTACACATGTATGAGAATACCCCCCATCCTTGGGAAGAAATACTTGAGAAGTATTATTACAAAAGTATTGTTTATCAAATATTCCAAAATTTATAAATATAATTTAAGTTGAAACATTAATTATTTTGACAATAATTATACAACTTGGAATAACATCAGAAACGCAACTCCAAAACATTAATACTAAGCAAAGGCACGACCCGTCCGCCTAATAGGCAGTAGTACATTGTAGGTAGTCGTGTTTGCTGAAGAGATTTGGGTTACGATTCTGAAGACGCAATACTGTGAGTTCATGTCCCCCTTTTCTTTTAACTGTTTTCAGTTTTATACTTCGGGGGTGAAATACATGTTACCATTGTTTACAAACCTTTTATACATGGTATGATTAGCTAAGGAGGGTATACTGCTTGATCATGTGAAAGGTGGGTATAACACTTAAGGCCAATAATCCTCGTCGTAGGACCGAGGGACATGAGTGATAGATCTATTTGGGTGTAGCGAGCCCACACCCATGAGGACCAGGGTGGCCCATGTGGTGACTATGTCCACATACTAATGCCGTGGCAAAAATTCCGCTAGGTTTGAGTCTTCCTGCACCATTTCACACATACTATTGGCTTTGCAACCCATTGGTGATCTATTTTTCCTTATTGCTCATACCAGGGACATACATACATACAGATATACTTTAAAGGTTTATTCATACACTCACACATGAACTCGCTCAACGTTTGTTGATGTTTTTCAAATTACATGTATTTCAGGGAACTAAGTGGATCTGGCAGGTGTGTGCATGTAGTCAAGCTGCGTCATGAATAAAAGATGTCATCCAAGGTTGTTAGAGTTTAGGAAGTGTATCCTATTCCTGGACGAGACACATGTTTCTAAAACCGGTTTTATTTAAAGGTCTTTTGTTAAGTCTGCATGAACTCATTTAAACATGTTGTGGTTTGTAACTTGAATTTGGTGTCAACGTTTCAGGCAAGTATGTTATGTTATTTTCAAACTTAAATTTATGGATGAACATCTACTGTTTTTTTTATCATATAGCATTGTTATTATTGAATGCTACGGTATTAAGAAGTCACACCAATAATCACGCTTCCGCAAAAGTCAGGGTGTGACAGATTAGTGGTCCATTAGGATAAATAATAGGTCAATTAGGGCCAATTGTGGTCAACTAGTGTTGTTCATGTTCCATTATTGTCAACGAAGGGCGTTTAAGGTGATCAATGATCCACTAGGATGGTTAATGGGCAAATTAGGGTCAGTGATGGTTAACTCGTTTGATTTCTAACCAATGATTTTAATTGTACTTTTTTTTAACGACAAATTTTTTTTTATTCCCTGCTGTCTATGAGACTTGAACCCAAGACCTCACCCTCTCCCAAAGTGTTTAAAGGCTTTGCCTTTGACAATGGACAACCACCCCATTGGTGGCCAATGGTACTTAATCAGAGTTAATACTTGTCCCAAAGGGTTAATAATAGTCAATTAGGGTCAAAGTTACTAAATGTTTAACATTAAGGTTTAATATTAGTAATTAACTATCAAGGATTATCATATAAGGTTAATAACAATCAACATTGGTTAACTAATCACTAAATATGTCACACCCCCCAAAATACCACATGCGGAAACACCGCGGGACGTGTGACGTACCAGGATCCAAGCCACCAATCACATTGAACTATAGCTTATATATTTAAATAAAAACTTTCATTCATTATCATAAAGTGTTACAAAACATTAAACGTAATTTATTGTATTCAGCGGAAGCAAAAATTATTTGTTAAGCGTTTCATAAACCACATGTACAAAACCGTTAGACTTGTCTTGCGATTCCAAGTATCTCGACCCATGACCACTCCAGCATCCCAGACAGCAAGTTCCAAATGATATAACCTATAGACCTGGAAGCATGCAGACAAGTGTGTCAGACGACGCTGGTGAGTTCAAAGTTTTGTTAATGCGTTTAGTTACCAGATATGAGTATAACTCAGTTCAATGATTTGATTTGATGTTGTTATTAACTCGATTACCGCAAATGGCTACAAGATGTATTTGCCCAACCCCAATACCTCTATCAAAGCATTGGTCAAGTGGTCAAGGTAATTAGTTCATGCCCGTCCTCCCTGGTACGGTGTGAGGGTGCCAAACCTAATAGCGCTATCAACTAATAACCTCGTTGCCTCCCCGGCAACTATCGGTAGATGTAAGGGGTCTTATATGATAGAAATGAGTATAATAACAAACATCCCAATAACCAGACGTTCCTCCCCGGAACGTTACCCGATATCCCTCCCCGGGATGCATGCTTGGAAAAAGAGCAGTGAACTCACCTTAGATTTGCTCGATATGTTACATTACATTACCCGTTCCAAGTTGGTCAACTAAACCCTACCGTGGTTACCAAAGACAGTCAGTTTCATGAACACATAATTTTGGTCAAGCAGTTACACAATCAATCATGGATGATCACAACAGTTTCTATATTCAACTCCCTAGAAATTCATATGATTACCAAACATTCTTTTGTCAATTAACAACAATCATCAAGACCATCACAATCATATTAATCAATCATACACATAATCATTACTAGAGCTATATTAATTAACATGTTGATTCCGATAAATCCTAATCATCGTGCAACATATAACAATGATCAAACATACCACAACCCTAATCATGTTCGGATTTATAAGAACAATATCATTAAACTATCATGCAAACTATCCAAAGAAAACACACAACCCGTTGAACCCTAATTACGTACATGATCCTCAACCATCTATCGAGCCATACCGATTTTATGTATTATCACTTCATGTTAATTCAGATTACAATCCAGTTTCACAAAAGAAAACTCATAACCATTTCTACGACTCAATCATTCCAAGCACCAAGAACATAACAAGAAATAAACTCATGTCATCACCAAAACAACAAGCAAATTAACAAGGGTGATTAATAAACTAACCGAGACATAGAGTGCCTAGATCGAGAGTAGAAGTGCTTCGGGTGAGGGGATGGCTGTCGTCGATCACAAAGGGAAGGAAAGGATATTAGGGTTTGGTGTAACCTCTTGTGTTTTGGAAATTATGGGAATCACACACACAAGTTATGTGTGTATGCGATGTGGAGGAGGGCCGAGCCCATGTTTGAGTTTCGTTTGGGCCGAGGACGGGTTGAGCAAAAGTGTGCGGCCCAAGGGGTTTTTATGCAATGAGATAACATACACAGACACACACAGTTTCACATAACGCATAACACATAAACTCGCAACCATTCATTAATGAACCAACATATTCATATAGCGTACCCACTGGTTACATCAAAGCACGACACATGAAGAGGAAATAGTGCGAAGAAAGGCTCTCGAAATTACGGGTTGTCACAAAATACCTTAGGGACTCAATAAAAGTTGGGATTATTTAAAATAGGCGGGTAAAATCAACAGGCTCGTCGGGGACTCAATTGAAACAGATTTAATACCACAGGGTTCCTATTGAAAGGCAAACAGGTCATTTAACCTTAAAAGTGAACTCGATTAGTGAGGGGGGACTCAGATGCAAGCACTTTTTATTACTCTGGGACTCAAGAGTAAAAAAAGGATTTTGAGGACTCGACATACTCCCGAGCAGAATGATCAGAGACGCAAATTGCATTTAACTCTATTGTTATATAAGTTTTTTTGTTTTATTTTTATAATTAACATTTTATTATTCTTACATTTTTTAATTAAACAAAAAAAGTTTTGATTTTCATATCCCGCCTCAACAATTTCATTGTCCCTCCAAAAGTTCACAAATACTCAAATACCCCATGTTTCTCTCATAAAATTCAGTCTTTCCCACAAAATCTTTGTTTCCATTCGTTTCCCCCTCATGGAAGGCTTTTAAATGTGGAAGCGTCGACAAGATCGAGATGGAGGTTAACTACCCACTGCGATCTCTGTTTGTTGTGTGAGTCACTGCTGATAGTCACAGATGTGTTTGTAACAGAAAAACGAGTGAACGGTGGTTAGTGTAACACCCCGTGTTTCTGAAGTCAAAGTCAAAGTCAAGGTCAAAGTCAACGACCGATTTCGCGCAATTTGACTTATAGTAGATTTCTCTTATGTGTTGTATTATGTGGAGTAAGTGTCAATAATTACAATAATCGACGTATGTTGTTCGCAATTCAATCGACTTACGACTGTGAACTATAGGAAGTAACAATGCAATAAAGTTAACTAAACGATAATCAAACTATGCTAATCAAAACGACACCGAATCAAATCGCAACTCGAACTACGCATTATGGTTATTGTTATACGTGTGTGTGTGCCTTATGTGTTACTTGTGCATGTTTAATTTATGTATATGTGGGATTCAATCGAAACGCAATAGAATTCGAATCGCAATCGAAATGTAATCGAACTCAATCGAAATCGAACTATGATAATTGGTGAAGAAGGGACAGTGCAAGATATGAATGGTTGGGATTAAAAGTAATTTGATTAGGAAAATCTATCGCATCGCATCGTTCGCAATCGAAATCGAAACCTCAAAATCGTCGCGCCGAACACCCGAACCAAGTGCCATCCGGCCGGATTGCCAATCCGACCGGGCTGCCACTTGACCTGGTGCTATATGCCATCCGACCGAGATGACATCTGACCGGACCAGTCATCCGGGTGAGATGACATCCGACCGAACCAGTCATCCGGGTGAGATGCCATCCGACCGGCCCACCCTTTCCTCTTTGGGTAACTCTATAAATACCCATGTCACTCTCAAACCTTCTACTTTTGGAAACCTTCTGACCGACCAGCTCGTGCTCCTCAACTTTTCTCCAATTTCTCTCGATTCCGGTAAGATCTCGTCCTAAATCTTGTACTTTCTTAATCTACACGCACTCCTACACCTTTCTATCTTTTGAATCTTAACTTTTAACCGTGAAATCTCTAGATTTGAGGTGTTCTAGGATGACGTCATCATGGTGTTCTTATGAACTTCATGCTTTGGCTTCAATCTATCAAGAACAAATTGGATCCAACCAATTTCCACACAAATAAACAAAGATCTTGCAGAGATCTAAACACTTTCATGGTGGAAAAGGATTGAAAGATGGTTTCTAACTTTCATTCAACTCTTTTACACTCAATGCACTCAAAACCGATAGATTCGGACCTTGTTCTAGTCTTCTACTCATTCGCGGTGTTGTACTAGTTCAAGATCTGGATTCTACTCACGAGACCACCGATTTTGGGTTAACCAAGAACAACCGTATTGAACCGGTTAACTGGCCGAACTAAGGTGATTCCTGTTTGATCGGGTCACTAGGGTTAGGATGGGGTTCTGTTGGTTAGAACGTTGTCAAAACGCCTCGATAAAAGCAACAAACAAACAAAACGTCCAAGTGAAAGACGAACGGAACGACCAGTATGGGGTGCTATCCGACCGGACAACTGTCCGAACGGATAAGTCATCCGAGCGACTAGGTCATCCGAACGGATTACACCTTGGGTCCCACACTTAACCAACTTTATCTAAGTTTGAGTATTGAATGAATTGCTATCCGATCGGACTACCAACCCGACCGGATTACTCTTCCGATCATGAGATACTTGGACTTTAACACTCGAACAATTTTCAACGTGTTCAATGCACTGAGGATGCCACCCGACCGGACAACCTGTCCGATCGAGTGACAACCTACTGTGGTTTTGTTCTCACGGAGTAACCTCGCCACATAAGTCGTCCGACCGACTTGAAAGGTAGAGATACTTCAACGTTTTCAAAGTACTACAATGAAAACTTCAAAGGACAAGCCATCATACACAAACACATCAAAGGGAGAAACAATCCACTCGAATAGTCATCCGACCAGACAACCTGCCGACCGGATTGACCATCCGAACGGATTGTCATCCGCACGACCGGACTGTCCGATCGGATTACCAGTCCGACCGAGCTATTGTCCGAGCCGTTTACACCTTGCATCATTTTACGCGTCACTTATCGTTATGCTATCGTTCTGATCAGGCTAATTCCGCTCTAAGCGCTCCCTTCAATCCATCATCGCTGTGAGTATACTCGATCCCTTTTTGCTTTACGCACTTTTGGGTGTTACATACGTTACGAATATTCAAATCACAATCAACACACTTGTCAATACTATTTGAACGCTAACCGTTAATGCATGTTATACGTGGCTTATAAATGCTTGTTTGTTATCTTTACACATGGAATGTTGTCTACCTGCCTTAGCAACGATAGTACTATAGTTTGGACTCAGCACCTATTCACAGGGGTTGTTAAGGACAATTACTTGCATGGATTACGGTGGTAATCATGTATTGCGAACTGCCTCAGGCAGTCAACCCGCAGTCATGGGTATCGATGGATCTATGTCGATAACTAACGTGCTTCATTTCACTATGTGTACGTGCTGGTTATGCGTGAACGAATTTCGAACACTATATGCTATTATCAAACTTGTATGCTCACCTTTACATTATATGTATTGACTTTATTTTAACGTATGTGACAGGTGCTTAGGATGCACATCTGCTAGGAAATCGAGGCTAGAATAAGGCTCTAGAGGCCAACAAGTAGTTGTATGTACTAATTGAATCAAGGGTCTCTAGAAGCAGATAAACAATTGCTCTATTTAAATCTGAGTTGTCGGAATAGACTATTTGCCTAGATTTTGTCTGTAATAATTTGTTTACCTTTTGAGACATGGTATGGGACATGTTATTTTAAATTGATTGGTAATGATAATTGTTATGGAAACTTCTGGACAATCTATTTCGCTCAGTGCCATGCCCCGATGTTTCCGCCATCGGTTGGGGTGTGACAGATTGGTATCAGAGCCATAACTATAGGGAATTAGGCAAGACACGACCTAGTCCGGGTCGATGTCTTAGAGACCTAGTCTATAGTTAGGAACCAACATACCGACTTGTGCATATCCGTTAGGGATTATGTATGTGCTTACCGCTATTTCTCGCTAGTCTCACTTATGCTACACTATCACTGCACTCGGATTTTCCATTATAAAGAAGCAACTAAGTCAAGATTAGGTGTGAAAACCGCAAACTCTCGACTAAAGTTGCTTAATCAACCCGTATTTTATCTACAAACGGGGAGAATTATGCCAAATCAGGAGTGAAATCCGTATTTTGATGAATAATCTCCTCTATTTTATCAAAACAGGAGCGAAGTAGTTAAGCCAGGGGTGAAACCCTAACCTTGACGACTTGTTCCGCCCATTTTACAAAACTCTCACCAAAGTTTTGACGGACTCCAACGACCTGAAGTCACCATATGACTAACGAGATGTGTGCCAAATGCCCAAGAATCGAGGCAAAAGCATAGTCCTGAAGGTCAAGTGTGCACAACAAGTCCTTGCGAATAGTTGAACCACTTTGGATAGTTGAAGTCTACTAGCCGCAGACAATCTATTTCTCGATTTTTATGTGTTTCGATTCTGAGCCCGCAATTGCCGACTCTGATGATTCGTCGATTTTATGTGCTTATATCTGTGCCTACCTGTTTATGTGTTTATATTTTGGAGATTTACTCGATTTTTGCTTTCACTTCGATCGACACGCACGACTTGCATTGCACTTCTACCTCAAAACATTAACAAATCGCTGAATTGTGGACGACTTTATGTTACGTTATACGCTTATACTACACGACTCGATATATTAAACGCGATCACTATATTCGAACGCTCGTGAACTGTGACTGATAGGTTTCTGTATTCTGACTGCCTCTTGTGACTACATGATTAGGTGCTTCTGTGATTCTGTGCTCTACGTGATTATGTGCTTCTGTGATTATATGAATCTGTGATTATGTGCTTACGTGTTTATGCGATACATGTTACATTGCGTGTTCCTAGGCTTTAGTAAGTAGTAGACGTGTGAGGTGAGATTCGATTATGATGTGTCTGAGAGCTATGGCGATGTCTGTTGCAGACAATTTTAACTGAACCATCATCCCGTCACACACCACTTTCTCGTCAAGAAAAGAGAGACAAACGTCTTGCTGCCATCATCGCTAAACAAGTAGCAAAAGCTGTGAGTGATATCTTCGAGAACGTCAGCAAATCATCTAAGGAGTCGAGAACCGACGCTCCTAAAGCTACTACCAAAGCTCCCTTCAATTTCAAGCAGTTCAAGTCTTGTGGGCAAAAGGAATTCACTAGCGAGGAAGGCCCTACAGCGTTGTTCAAATGGTTTGATTCCATTGAGGTCACTCTACGACAGAGCGGTTGCCCCGACGACCTCCGCACTCTGAATGCTACCGGCGTCTTCCAGTCCCGCGCATTAGACTGGTGGACGGCTGAGAGAAATAAGCGGGGAAATGATGCAGCCTACGGTTTGTCGTGGGATGAACTCAAGGAGGTCATGCTGGAAGAATTATGCCCTCCTCATGAGCGCCAAAAGTTAGAAGATGAATTCTGGCACATAAAGCAGAAGGAAGGTGAAAATGCTGCTCTCACTGCTCGCTTCAAACAGCTCAGTATCATCTGCCCTGACCAAGTCAAGACTTCCGACATGGCAATCAAGAAGTATATCTGAGCCCTGCCTAACTGTGTTGCAGATTTCGTGCAAGCGGCTAAGACTAAGACGATCGAAGAGACTTACCTACTAGCCGCTGAAATCAACGACAAGCGGGTCAAGGCTGGTGTCTGGGATAAAACTTCAAAGCACATGCATCAAGCTACCACCGCTGCACCAACTGCTGAAACCACCACCGCATCGAGCAACAACAGGAAGAACAAGAGAAAGAACAGCTCCAGCAAAAAGAACTGTGCAATCACTGCTGCACCGATACAAGTTATACCAGCCCAACAGTGTCAAGTAGCGGCGCCTGTGGCAAATGCAACGCTTGCCAAGCGTGCATACACTGGGCCACACCCGCTTTGCCCTACTTGTACCTACCATCACCCGACTACCATCGCTTGCCGTTTTTGTGCTCATTGCAATATGTACGGCCATTTCACTACCAACTGCCGTGCTCGACAAGCTCCTGCTCATCAAGCTCTACTCACCGCCCCTCAGGGTCAACAAGCTCCTCCGGCACCCGCGGTCAACGCCAGAGCCTGCTTCGCATGTGGCGATCCTAACCATTTTGCCAACATGTGCCCAAACAGGGTTGTGAAACAAGAGCCCCAGCAGCAGCAGCCTTACCAACAGCAACAGCAACAGCAGCAACAACAAGCCGCATGTGCCAGAACTTTCAACATCAACGTGCGCCAAGCCCAAGCCGACAACAACGTAGTCAATGGTACGTTCCTTATGAATGGTATTTATGCTTCGTGTTTATTTGATACTGGAGCCGATAATTGCTTTGTGTCGTTCGAATTCGAGAATCTCCTTAGTCGTAAGCGCTCCCAACTCTCCACGACGTTCGATGTTGAAGTCGCTACCGGAAGAACTGTCGCTGTTAATTCTGTTCTTCGTGATTGTACTCTTGAGCTCAACAATCACATCTTCCCAATCGACCTTATTCCGATGCAACTCGGAAGTTTTGATGTCATAGTAGGCATGGACTTTCTTCACGAAAACCATGCTGAAGTTGTGTGCTTCGATAAGATGATTCGATTCTCGCTCGCAAATGGTGATCTATTGTGTGTCTATGGCAAAACTTCTTCGAAAGGTCTCAAGCTCATGTCATGTGTCCAAGCTAGCAAGTATCTCCGCAAGGAATACAGAGCTTTCTTGGCTAACATTGTAGTAGCGGAGAAGGAAAAGAAAGAAAAGACAGAGGTGAAAGACATCCCTGTGGTTCGTGAATTTCCTAATGTTTTCCCTGACGATCTCCCAGGTTTACCACCAAGTCATGATATCGACTTTCGTATCGACCTCATTCCTGGAGCCAACCCCATTGCCAAAGCTCCTTATCAACTCGCGCCGTCTGAAATGCGTGAACTCTCAAACCAACTCCAGGAATTACTTGAGAAAGGCTTCATTCGCCCGAGCACCTCTCCTTGGGGCGCGCCAGTCCTTTTCGTCAAAAAGAAGGATGGGTCGTTCAGGATGTGCATCGACTATCGGGAATTGAATAAGTTAACTATCAAGAATCGCTATCCCCTACCCTGCATCGACGATTTGTTTGATCAGCTACAAGGTGCTACGTGTTTCTCAAAGATCGATCTACGCTCAGGTTATCACCAACTACGCATTCAAGAGGAGGATATACCCAAAACCGCGTTTCGTACTCGATACGGCCATTACGAATTCGTTGTTATGCCTTTTGGCTTAACCAACGCACCAGCGGTTTTCATGGATCTGATGAATCGCGTGTGTAAACCATATCTCGACCGTTTCGTCATCGTATTCATCGACGATGTCTTGATCTATTCCAAGTCGAAAACCGAACACGCGCAACATCTACGTTTGGTTCTCGAGCTACTCCAGGGGAATCGACTCTATGCCAAGTTCTCCAAGTGTGAATTCTGGTTGGAGGAGGTTCAGTTTCTGGGTCACATTGTTAATAGTCAAGGTATTCACGTCGATCCCGCGAAGATTGAAGCCGTTAAGAGTTGGATTACACCTAAGAACCCGTCTGAAGTCCGTTCTTTTCTCGGGCTAGCGGGATATTATCGACGATTTATCGAAGGATTCTCAAAGATCGTTGTGCCGCTTACCGCTCTCACGCATAAAGACAAGCCTTTTGTTTGGGGAACTGAACAAGAGTCTGCCTTTCGAACACCAAGCACATGCTTTGCAATGCTCCTGTTCTCACATTGCCCAACGGAAACGACGATTTGATTGTCTACTGTGATGCTTCCAACCTCGGTCTCGGTTGTGTCCTTATGCAGCGGGACAAGGTTATAGCTTACGCATCTCGTCAGCTCAAAATCCACGAGAAGAACTATACAACCCATGATCTCGAGCTAGGCGCATTTGTTTTTGCGTTAAAGATTTGGCGACACTACCTGTATGGTACCAAGTGTACGATCTTCACCGATCATAGGATCCTACAACATATCTTTAATCAGAAGGAACTTAATATGCGTCAACGCCGATGGGTAGAGCAAATGTTGTTGCCGACGCACTCAGCAGACGGAGTTATCTTCTTAGCACTCGTAACGTCCAAGCCCAACACGATCTCGAAACCCTCATCCATGAAGCTCAGCATGCATGTTTTAATGAACGCACCTTGAAGAAGGAAAGAATCTACCACGATGGAGCCCAGCTTGTGAGCAACTCGAATGGGATATTCCACATTATGGACCGAAGTTGGATCCCTAAACGGACCGATTTGCAACAGATTTTGATGGACGAAGCCCACAAATCCCGGTATTCTATTCATCCCGGTGCCGACAAAATGTACCAGGATCTTCGCTACAAGTACTGGTGGCCGGGCATGAAAAGGGATATTGCTCTCTACGTTGGGAAGTGCCTAACTTGTGCAAGGGTCAAGGCTGAACATCAAAGACCCTCTGACTTACTCGAACAACCGCCGATCCCTATGTGGAAGTGGGAGAGTATAGCTATGGACTTCATAACAAAACTTCCGCACACGTCATCAGGTCACGACAGCATTTGGGTTGTTGTTGACCGTTTGACCAAATCAGCTCACTTCTTGCCAATACGAGAATACTACAAGGTAGAACGATTAACCCGAATCTACACCGACGAGATCATTTGTAATCATGGGACGCCTCGCGACATCATCTCTGATCGTGATGCTCGGTTTACCTCGCGACTGTGGGAAATGTTTCAAACGGCTCTCGGTACAACGCTTAATCTAAGTACCGCTTTCCACCCTCAAACCGACGGTCAGACTGAAAGAACGATTCGTACTCTTGAAGACATGCTCCGTTCGTGTGTCATAGAATTCGGTGGTAATTGGGATAAATACCTGCCGTTAGTTGAATTCTCGTATAACAACAGCTATCATGCAAGCATTCAAATGGCACCATTCGAGGCTTTATACGGAAGAAGATGTCGATCACCTATTGTGTGGCACGAGATCGGGCATTCGCAATTAACCGGTCCCGAGCTATTGCAAGAAACGACAGACAAAATTTTCCAAATTTGAGACAATCTAACGAAAGCTCGGAATCGACAGAAAAGTTATGCCGATAGACGACGCAAGCCCCTTGAATTTGGCGTTGGCGACTACGTACTCCTAAAGGTATCACCTTGGAAGGGTGTGGTCAGATTCGGCAAGAAAGGGAAACTAGCGCCTCGATATGTTGGACCTTTTAAGATTCTGGAAAGGATCGGAAAAGTCGCCTACAGACTCGAACTACCGGAGGAACTTAGTAACGTCCACCCGACTTTCCATGTGTCAAACCTCCGAAAGTGTCTGGCTGAGCATGATTTAATTGTACCTCTCGATGACCTGCAAGTAAACGAAACACTACACTACGTGGAGAAGCCTGTCGAAATCATAGATCGCCAAACCAAGCAGCTCAGACGCTCTCGCATTACTATTGTGAAAGTCCGATGGGAAGGCAAACGAGGCGCAGAGTTCACTTGGGAACTCGAAAGCGACATGAAGGCGAAGTACCCGCAGTTGTTCTAGATAGTGACATCCTAGAGAGTGAAAGTCTAGAGAGAGAAAGTTCTCCAATGTGATTCACAGTAGTGTACATCTTTCGGCCTAATTTCGGGACGAAATTCCCTAAACAAGGGGAGGCTGTAACACCCCGTGTTTCTGAAGTCAAAGTCAAGGTCAAAGTCAACGACCGATTTCGCGCAATTTGACTTATAGTAGATTTCTCTTATGTGTTGTATTATGTGGAGGAAGTGTCAATAATTACAATAATCGATGTATGTTGTTCGCAATTCAATCGACTTACGACTGTGAACTATAGGAAGTAACAATGCGACAAAGTTAACAAAACGATAATCAAACTATGCTAATCAAAACGACACCGAATCGAATCGCAACTCAAACTACGCATTTTGGTTATTGTTATACGGGTGTGTGTGCCTTATGTGTTACTTGTGCATGTTTAATTTATGTATATGTGGGATTCAATTGAAACGCAATCGAACTCGAATCGCAGTCGAAATGTAATCGAACTCAATCAAAATCGAACTATGATAATTGGTGAAGAAGGGACAGTGCAAGATATGAATGGTTGGGATTAAAAGTAATTTGGTTAGGAAAATCTATCACATCGCATCGTTCGCAATCGAAATCGAAACCTCAAAATCGTCGCACCGAACACCCGAACCAAGTGCCATCCGGCCGGATTGCCAATCCGACCGGGCTGCCACTTGACTTTGTGCCATATGCCATCCGACCGAGATGAGATCCGACCGGACCAGTCATCCGGGTGAGATGACATCCGACCGGACCAGTCATCCGGGTGAGATGCCATCCGACCGGCCCACCCTTTCCTCTTTGGGTAACTCTATAAATACCCATGTCACTCTCAAACCTTCTACTTTTGGAAACCCTCTGACCGACCAGCTCGTGCTCCTCACCTTTTCTCTGATTTCTCTAGATTCCGGTAAGATCTCGTCCTAAATCTTGTACTTTCTTAATCTACACGCACTCCTACACCTTTCTATCTTTTGAATCTTAACTTTTAACCATGAAATCTTTAGATTTGAGGTGTTCTAGGATGACGTCATCATAGTGTTCTTATGAACTTCATGCTTTGGCTTCAATCCATCAAGAACAACTTGGATCCAACCGATTTCCACACAAATAAACAAAGATCTTGCAGAGATCTAAACACTTTCATGGTGGAAAAGGATTGAAAGATGGTTTCTAACTTTCTTTCAACTCTTTTACACTCAATGCACTCAAAACTGATAGATTCGGACCTTGTTCTAGTCTTCTACTCATTCGCGGTGTTGTACTAGTTCAAGATCTGGATTCTACTCACGAGACCACCGATTTTGGGTTAACCAAGAACAACCGTATTGAACCGGTTAACTGGTCGAACTAAGGTGATTCCTGTTTGATCGGGTCACTAGGGTTAGGATGGGGTTCTGTTGGTTAGAACGTTGTCAAAACGCCTCGATAAAAGCAACAAACAAACAAAACGTCCAAGTGAAAAACAAACGGAACGACCAGCATGGGGTGCTATCCGACCGGACTACTGTCCGAACGGATAAGTCATCCGAGCGACTAGGTCATCCGAACGGATTACACCTTGGGTCCCACACTTAACCAACTTTATCTAAGTTTGAGTATTGAATGAATTGCTATCCGATCGGACTACCAACCCGACCGGATTACTCTTCCGATCATGAGATACTTGGACTTTAACAGTCGAACAATTTTCAACGTGTTCAATGCACTAAGGATGCCACCCGACCGGATAACCTATCCGATCGAGTGACAACCTGCTGTGGATTTGTTCTCACGGAGTAACCTCGCCACATAAGTCGTCCGACCGACTTGAAAGGTAGAGATACTTCACCGTTTTCAAAATACTACAACGAAAACTTCAAAAGACAAGCCATCATACACAAACACATCAAAGGGAGAAACAATCCATTCGAATAGTCATCCGACCGGACAACCTGTCCGACCGGATTGACCATCCGAACGGATTGTCATCCGCACGACCGGACCGTCCGATCGGATTACCAGTCCGACCGAGCTACTGTCCGAGCCGTTTACACCTTGATTCATTTTACGTGTCACTTATCGTTATGCTATCGTTCTGATCTGGCTAATTCCGCTCTAAGCGCTCCCTTCAATCCATCATCGCTGTGAGTATACTCGATCCCTTTTTGCTTTACGCACTTTTGGGTGTTACATACGTTACGAATATTCAAATCACAATCAACACACTACTCAATACTATTTGAACGCTAACCGTTAATGCATGTTATACGTGGCTTATGAATGCTTGTTTGTTATGTTTACACATGGAATGTTGTCTACCTGCCTTAGCAACGATAGTACTATAGTTTGGACTCAACACCTGTTTGCATGGGTTGTTAAGGACAATTACTTGCATGGATTACGGTGGTAATCATGTATTGCGAAATTCCTCAGGCAGTCAACCCGCAGTTAGGGCTGTAAACGAGTCGAGCCGAGTCGAGCCAGGGTGGGGTCGAGCTCAAGCTCGAAATTAATTCAGGAGGCTAAACTTGGCTTAAGCTTTACGTCGGAGTTAAACGAGCCTAAGAACGAGCCAACGAGCCGAGCCATGGGCCGAGCCGAGCTTAGCTCGAGCTGAGCTTGGTTACAAAATGAGCCAGCTTGGTTCACGTCATCTCAAATTGAGTTTTTGAACTAGTTTTTCTCGAGCTTCTTTCGAACGAGCTACGAGTTGCGAGCTTTATGAACAGCCCTACCCGCAGTCATGGGTATCGATGGATCTATGTCGATAACTAACGTGCTTCATTTCACTATGTGTATGTGCTGGTTATGCGTGAACGAATTTCGAACACTATATGCTATTATCAAACTTGTATGCTCACCTTTACATTATATGTATTGACTTTATTTTAACATATGTGACAGGTGCTTAGGATGCACATCTGCTAGGAAATCGAGGCTAGAATAAGGCTCTAGAGGCCAACAAATAGTTGTCTGTACTAATTGAATCAAGGGTCTCTAGAAGCAGATAAACAATTGCTCTATTTAAATCTGAGTTGTCGAAATAGACTATTTGCCTAGATTTTGTCTTTAATAATTTGTTTACCTTTTGAGACATGGTATGGGACATGTTATTTTAAATTGATTGGTAATGATAATTGTTATGGAAACTTCTGGACAATCTGTTTCGCTCAGTGCCATGCCCCGATGTTTCCGCCATCGGTTGGGGTGTGACAGTTAGGGTTGAACATTCGTAAGTAATTCTTAGTGCTAAACTCGAAATTGATTTCTGATTTGTGATCTAATATGCAGGTAGAAATTACGGGTCCCGTTGATACCTATTCTATAAAAATCTACAAAATAGATGATTTAGTGTTTACTGTTTAGTCGGTTAAGGTGGACATATTTATGACCCGTTAAAAAGATGTTTTCTAATGAAGTGATTTACATATATGTAACCATACGTAAGATAAGTTGGAATGTAAATTAGTTTATGACTATCTGATGGACTATACGTAAGATAAGTTGTTCTTATACACTGAATTGTTGAATAAATGAATTTTCATGCTATTTGAAGAACACTCTTGTGGTTAAACATGTTGCTTATGCTTTTTGTATTTCAGGATGAGTTTTATATCAACAACTTGCTGATGGAATAAGGGGGTGTTTGGTTCGCGGAATGATTTGGAATTGGAATTGGAATTTGTATATGAATTAGAATTTGAAGGAATTGGATTTGGAATTTAAACATTCCATTCAAATTCTGTGAACCAAACATCTTAAGAGATAGAATTCAAATTCCAATTCCTTTAAATTCCATTGAATTCCTGCGAACCAAACACCCCCTAAGAGTTCTTGATGCAACAGGAAAGTTTGTTATGCGAGGGTAAAGTTTGATTTTAATTATTTGAAGGCCATTGTTGTTGGGATTTGATTATTTGATAACAATATCGTGACAACACTCATTAAGGTGTGATACTGCAGGAGGAAATGAACCTTACATGCATTTGCAGCAGAATTAATTAACTCTACATGAACTCTTCTTTGAGACAAAAGTTCAAAAGCTTGTTCCTAGGTAAAACATCTTAAACTTGCTCTTGAAGAGTCACTTTAATTAATTAAGAAATATTCACCATGGGTGTAAATGAGCCAAGCCGCTCGTGAGCTACTCGAACTCGGCTCGCTAAAAGGTCGAATTGAGTCGAGCTTAAACTAACTCAAGCCAACTCAAAAGGCTAAATGAGACTTTTATTTATATAACTTTTTAAAAAAATGTATGAAAAAAATTAACAAATAAAAAAACTATGATAAAAAATATATAAAGTCAAATATAAATGCATATAAAGTAATTAACAAACATTAAACATGTTGAGTCCGAGCTCTCATATGTTAAACAAGCTCAAACTTGAGCCTGGTTGAGCTCGGGCTCAACTTTGCTCTACTCATTTACGCGCCTACATTAAGCAACATTTTTCTATTTGAATTTGCCCTTGAAGTTATTGTTAATGTTAATATCATGGCTTTTATGATCCAAGTTCATATCATTGTTGCTCCTATCTCCTACAGTACATATTATTGAGGTGTCTTCTTCAGCTCTCTTTTAATTGATTCAGGTCTTTCATACGTAAGATACTACCACTAAGTTTGTTTAAATTTGAGTTTCAATTCTAACCTAATTAGCTACTCTTGTTTTATCGGGTTGGTATATTTAGATGTGGTGGGTGTTGAACCAATTTTGAGGAAAAAAACACTGGATGAGCTGTATCCGCGGCAGCTGATCCGTCTTTAAAATCATGTTGTAGGGTAGATTTGGATCTTCATGTCTTATGTGCATATGTAGGGTAGATTTGGAATTATATGTCTTATGTGTATGCATGTTTGATAGTACTTTAACATTAGAATTTAAAGATTGCCTTTTATACATATTTACACGTGATGACGCTATGTTTTGTTAGGCTATTTCCATGGTTCCGGCTACAAGTATGAGTTGACGATGTCAATCTTGGGTTGCAAGTACAAAGACACCGGTTCGGGAAGTTATTGTATATACAGGGCGGGCTAAACCATTTTGGTGGCCTAAGGCGAAGCAAAATCTTGTGGCCTTTTTCCCAAAAAATGTATGTAATTGAAAGTTAAACCTGAAGGGCCCAAGTGTAATTATTTGAAAGATTGTGTTAAAATTTAAAAACAAGAAAAAAAAATGGTGAACCAGGGATTCGAACTCGGGTCTCACCAACATCCATACATACACAAAACCACTACACTACCAACCATCAATTTGTTGATAACCCACACCCTAAATCTTTTATAAATGGAATGTGGTTTCATCAAATTGTGGAGGCCCTATAGTTTTGGTGGCCCAAGGCCCAAGCCTCATTTGGCTTACCCTTGGGCCGGCCCTGTGTATATATCACGTTCATCGTAGATATAAATGTATCTGTGTTACTTTGAAACTTTTGTAATTTTGGGTTACTTTGAAACTCTTGTAAATTTATATTCTTGGGTTACTTTATATTGGCTTTAATTTAATATTGTTTTTTTTGTATATTTTATTTTTCATTTTTAGATAATTTGTTTATAATGGTAATTTATTGGGAATTTTTGATGTATTTTATTTTCATTTTTGGGCAATTTGTTTATAATGGGAATTTGTTGGGAATTTTTAATAAAATTTGCTGGAAATTCAACAAAAAAATAATAATAATTTTGTAGCTTAAACATCAAGAGATGCGGTTCTAAAACTACATTTTTTGAATGTATTGGGAGAAAATAGTTTTTTTCTTAAATTATCAAAAGATGTGGGTCTAGAACCGCATCTTTTGGACCCGCATCTTTTGGCTTATAGTCATAAGATGCCACGCCATAAGATGCGGGTCTAAAACCGCATCACATAGGCATTTTACCCGCATTATTTGATCTTTCGGCCAATTAATTTTCCGGTGATGTACCATGAGCGTAGATGGTTGAAAAGAAATGTTAACTTGTAAAATTTTATAAAGACATGACATGAATATAAGAACTAGTCAGCTTTTCATAAAAAATCTATACAGAAAAAAGAGTCTTTTTAATATTAGCATGCACATGTGAAAAAAATTATTTTTAAAAGAACTAATCATATCAATATATTAAGGCTATATTTACTAGTTGATGTCCCGTCCGCGTTGCGGGGCGATAGCCGAATAATTCTCAATCAATTAAAAAAAGACTACTATAATTTTGCTAGGGAAAAAAAACAAAAACGATGATAAGACTGTAATTTTGGGCGTAGATCAAAACTGTACTTTTTCAGGACTAATGAGCCAGTGTTAGGCAGCTCCTTGACACGAAAAAAATTGAATCGAGTAAACCGATTAAAACAAAAAACCTTTATAGTTTTGCTAAAAAAACTAAAACGATGGGAAAAACGTAATTTTTAACTGTGGGCGAAATCATAATTTTATTTCAAGGATAAATCGTAAATTAAATGGACCAATGGGGGAGTGTCAGGCAGCTGCCGGCATGACTGTAACTTTACACTGGTGCAAAATTGTAATTTCACCTGGAAAACAAACAAAAACAACGGACAAAATGTAAATTTAAATTGAGGCCAAAATCGTAAGTTGGCTATGAGGAAAAAAAACTAATGGCAAAACTATAAATTTATACAGGGCAAAATCGTAATTTTAACCCAAGGGCAAAATCGTAATTTTTAACCGGGGGCAAAATTGAAATATTTAGCTGGGAGCAAAAGCGTAAATTTATTTTTAAGTGGGGGTAAAAACATAATTTTGAACCGATGGTAAAACTGTAATTTTAAAGCAGAATAAAATCGTAAATTTGTTGGGCCAATAGGGAAGTGCCAGGCAGGTGACTAGCACTGTTTCCTTGCCGCCCATTTAGCCAAATAGCCGACAAGCACTGCTCCCGCCGACAGTCTTATTTGTAGTTGTCGAAAATATGTACGTGCATGTACATGAATGTAAAATCCATATATTTTTTACATAAGAGCATGATATGTGTGCATCTAAAAGGAAACATGTTAGACCGTGGGGTATGGTGGGGCGTGGGTTTGGGACATGGGTTGACAAGTGGAGTTCGAGCCCCTCCGCTGGTAAGTGACGTGTCCGTGGGGTATGGCGGGGCGTGGCTAACCCGCGTGGGTTGGCCATGTCACCCCCAAATTAAAAAAAAAAACAAAAAACCTAAAATTAAAAATACACACAAAAAAAAAACCTAAAATTATTATTAAAATTTTCTAAAAATTACAAAATTCTACAAAAAAAAAAAGGATTAAAAAAAAAAAAAAAAAAGCCTAAAGCGTTAGATTGATTTCGAAAAGGGCGAGCTTGTCAAACGGCTTCCGCTCCTTGCCCCGGAACTCGATGTTGGCCACCGCCACCCGGTCTTCGTGACTTATATCACCGTCCGGGACGCTGTCGTAGTAGGCTTTAAAACGATCGAGCTTCGGTCGTAGCTCGCGCCACTTGTGTTGGCATGTGTTTAAATTGTGTCGGTCGTTTCCCACGTTGTGTCGGTAGCTAGCGTAAGCTTCCAGCCAGTAACGGGTCTCACCGGGTTGGCGGCCCTTCATCGCGTCCACGACGCTCGTGACAAGGGTTAGCTCTTCCTCGTGCGTCCAAGAGGCCATTGATCAAGTGTGTGTGGGTAACGGTTCGGGTAGGTGGAGTGACTTGGGTTGGGCAGCGATGGGAACAGGCGGTGGGGTTGGGGGTTTTATAGCGACTTGGCTGAACCGTTGGCTTGGCCTAACGGTTACATTTTAAAATTTAAACATAGCCTAGCCAACCATCCAATAAGAGCCGGCCACGTAGGATCGCATGGCATGCCCAATGCCCGGGCTGAAACTCCCGCCAAGGGGCCACGCCCAAACCCAAGCCCACCCAGAATGATGACTTAGGCATTTTTACCCAACCCACGCCCCAATCCCGCTCCATACCCCATAGTCTTAATACAAAAAAAAACACACACACTTATCTCTCTATCTACATCAATTAAAATATAATTATTTATGTTTGGACAATACACCTGAAAAATACGTATTCGAAAATGTGCACGTATGCATGCATATATAAAATTTTGTATGATACACTTGTTCTTTATGATCCTTCAACGAACAGGTTATTAGCTTTAGCATCGAATTGAATTTGATCTTGAGCACAACTCTTGATACGTTCCACTTCTCCTCATGCCCACATTCTGATCTCATGCATAGGGGTGTTCAAAAAACTCGTGGCTCGCAGCTCGCTCGAAACTCGCTCGAAAAAAACTCGAAGAAAGCTCGGCTAGAAATTGGCTCGGTTGTAAACGAGCCAGCTCGGCTTGGTTTGTAAACGAGCCGAGCTCGAGCTTGAGATGGCTCGGCCCGTGAGCTCGTGAGCTGGCTCGATAAGGTTTACATGCTTCATTTTTTCCCACATCGCTTACAAAACAAAAACTAAGAGAGTATCTCTCATATAAAAGAAGGTAAAGACATTATTCAAAGTGAATTAACTATTTATACTTGCATATGTAGCAATATGGTTAAATTAAATTGCAATTATGGCCATTAGTCTATGAAGAAACTATGAAGAAATTAATTTTTAAGGGCTTTTTAAGTAGTAAATTTTGCGGTTTTTTGTTAGTTCGAGCTAGATCGAGCCGAGCCGAGCTAGCTCGAATTCTAATCAAGTCGAGCTCGAGCCTCAGCTCGATTTGAAATTCGAGCTCGAGCTGGGTCTAGCTCGGCTCAACTCGACTCGTTTACAGCCCTACTCATGAATGATTTCCATGTTCTAGTTAAGTTAGCATTTCCGGTTGTTTTCAAAGAAATTTGCAGAAGCGATCCTAAGAATTCAGGTGCCCTATCCGAGTCAAAAAAAATATATGCCCCTTACTATTGTATTTAGATATTATAACTCAAATGTAATTAATTACATGATGCCATTTTGTTACTTGTATTTTTCATTTACATGCCACGGTAAATTAATAATCAACCTATCATATTTTAATATTTCTTTTTCACTTTGAATATGTTAGATATAAAAGAAAATCGTCCAAATTTTACCAGATGATCATTCACATCTATATATAACCGAGAATTTTTAAATTTTTGGTGTACTAAAAAAGAAACGTGCCCCAGCCAGACGCCCACATTGCCCCTCCTTAGAGCCCTTGCTAGAAATTGGTTTAAAAAATGCTTGTTTCTATACTTTGTTTCTTGGGAGTGTTTGCCTACTAGAAAAGGCTTCTATCTTCGAGGTTGGTTCATCTTGAATTGAACGTAACAATGTTGCTTTCATTATTTCCTTCCTGCAAGGAAATACCATCACACGATGAGACATTAGCTATGTCAAAACAACTCTTGAATTATGTCATCGCCAGCGCCGATTAAATCGCCGCAGCTTCCACTGTCAAATGGCCTCCCTTTCCACCGAGCAAAAAAGAGGCATTCAAAGCCGGCCTTGATCAAATTGTCGCCCATATCACAGCACACCACTGTTCCATGTCCGACTACCGACCTGCCACGAGACTGCCACATCCTCCAAAAAAAACAAACCCCACATCACCATTGACGACATCCTATACACTGACAACAACACCGGTACCAAACCCGTCAGAACCGTTTGCACAACCACCTGCCCCTACACCATCACCAAAAACATCCCCACCATTACTCGGCTCTGACAACTCTGCCCACCCAATCCACAAATCGTCATCACTACCGGTTCGGTATTGTATTGGTATTTTCAGTAATGGTACCAGTTCGGTACGGTACCCACACCACGCTCATTCCTATCGTAGGCTATATAAGATGTTGTGTCTTACTGGTACCGTGACAAACGAAACCTATATCGAGCAAACAACATCGGTACTAGTGTAAATATCATCACAATCGATATGGGTATTCGTATTTATGGTCTTCGATCAATGTAAGACACGACTTTATTTTTTAGCTTTTATCAAATAACTTTGAGTTAATGTAACTGTTAAACAAGTTTTGTTTTGTGTTTTTTTTTTTTTTTTTTTTTTGTATCGTACAATTTGTGTTCAGTGTAATGTATTTCTTTGTGTCGTACACTACACCGACTACCGATACTAAGACGGAGCGGCCTAATACCGACAAAACAACGTCCATACTGGAATCGGTGTTACTGGAACCAGTTTTGGTACTCAATTTTTGAATGGTGTAAAACACATGTGGTATTTATTTGGGCATATCACAACATTATTTTTCTTGATTTTCTTTTTCGGTTGCCATAACGAACATCAGTAAAATAACGAATCGAATTAATATCGACCAAATTCCTGTCGCGTAGCACGAAAACTCCCACTAGTTCATAATAATTCATAGGACACCAACCCCATAACTACATAAAATAAATTATGATAACTGAAATTCATTCCCAAGTTCCCAACCTGCTCCGTGATTCTTGTACTCTGGTTTCGATGCGACCAGCAGCCCAAGATCTCAATCCATATTTTCATTGAAGCCTATAACATACTGTGTAGCCCATTAAATTACTGAAGCCCAGGTTCTCGTTTAATCAATTCCAAGTGTTCATACTCACATCCTTTCTTTTTTAAATTAGTCCATGATCCCTTTGATTTTCTTTAATTCCTGAATCCTGATGCATCCTTTTAATTGAAATCAATCCTTATAATTAGTACATGCTAATTAGAAAATATTAATTTCATGGGCTAGTAACATACTCCTTTTTCATAGGCTGCCAATCAAAACAAATTGATCAAAATTATAAATCATTCCAATTTAATTCAACTAATTATTAACCCATTTGATTTGCATCAATCCATTGAAATTAACTTAAAAAAAAACTAAAGAAGGCTTGTAATGAGTAAACGATGATGACAAAAATACACCAAGTTTGATCATTAACATATTTATTTTTTGTTTATCATATGTTATTAACTCATTTTTGTAACAACCCGACTTTTGAAAGTCAAAGTCAAAGGAAGAAAAGATTGCTAATTGCGATATGTCACTCCTTGCTTAATTACTGATTGTGCTTCTCGATTTGTAATCGATACTCTATTTTATTTCGCTTTAGTTGTATTATGTGGAGTACTTGTTAATGAATCGCAGTTTAATCGCTAATCGACTTATCACTAATCGCATCGCTATAGCATCACAACTCGAATTATAGGTTATGAATATTGTTTTACGTGTGTGTGCTATTATGTGTTACTTGTGCATGTTATGTTTATGTTGAGATGATTAATCGCAATCGCAACGCAATCTCATCGCAAACTCGAGATTTAAGGTTTATATTTATGGTAATTAGTAGATAGGTTATTTGTGTAACTAATGGGGAATACTATCGCATCGCTCGCTCGAAACGCATCACAACGCTCAACGCACGAAACGAAACATCGAAAACCAACTCGCCGGATCACTTCGATCGAATGACCATCCGATCGGATGGCCATCCGATCCTTTACCTGTGCACACCGGGCTGCGTCTGGTGGCCAGCTGTCGCAGCCCGCGACCGATGTAGTCAAGGGTGTCACGCCCCGCGAGCGGCTCCCTAACTTTGTTTTTGTTGATTTGTAATGAAATAAAGGTATATCGGGGCCGTTTTTTGTATACGGGGTGTATTTTAGGGCGTATAGGGATACTTTAAGAGTTGTGAAATATTTTTTAGGAGGGTTGTTATAGTACGCGTATAAGTGATAACGAGTAACCGTGTGAATCATATACAAGTTCCACAAGTCATTATGCTTTAAACATGTTATAATATCAGTAGGATACTAACATGTATGCCCATTAAGGTTTTAAAACCGAATTAAGCCTCATAAGGGCGTTTTGGTCGTTTTCTGACTTATAAAAGGAGCTTGCAAGTAAACTGATGTTATGGTCATAAACATTCTGGAAAAATATTTACTTTATGATATAATATTAGTAGGATATCAATTATATGTGTGGTTTATGCTTTAAGGCCAAACTATGCACCATAGGGGCATTTTGGTCATTTCACACATATTTTAAGGACTTATTTGGGATTATGAGTTCATGACTTATACCTACTGCAAAAATATTTAAAATGATTTATAAAATCAGTAGGTAACAAGTCTTGGGTGATAAGTATGGTTTAAAACCATACTATGCACCTAAACGGCGTAAAAGTCGTTAAATGACGATATTAACAATGTTTTAGTAAATCTGATGTTACGACCAACTTTGAATAGTTAAAATATGTTAATTGTCATAAATATTAGTAGGCAAAAGGTTTGGTATGATTATTATGTATAAAAACCATTTTAAGTGCCTTAAGGGGCATTATCGTCATTTAGGAATATTTAACAAGAACTTGTGCATAAACTCGGTATATAATCTAACTTGACATCCCAAATAATCCTAATAATGATATCGCATTAGTAGATAATAAGTTCTACCAAGAAATTATGCTTAAAACCATTTTAGATGTTAAAACGACATTTTAGTCCTTTTAAAAGCATAATTTACGATTATTAAGCAAACTCAGTTTATGACCAGATTTATAACATCAAAATATGCTAAACATGTTAACATATCAGAATATAATTCATTTGCATGCTCATGTATGCTTAAAATCTAATTTTTAACAAAAAGGGTGATTTAGTCAACTTTAAGCATAATAACGGAACTTGCAATATAATCTCAGATTATTATATGACATGTAATATAACCTTCGGGAGTTACGCTACATCATATTACGATCATAACGGAACCTTAAATCAGTAGCAAACTAGTTCTAATTCGGTTCATAATCGAAAGTCAAAGCAGAAGTCAAACTTCGCGACTTTCGGTTGCAAACCGACCCTAACACTGGAATTGATGAGCCGAACATGTTTACACATGTTCTAATAATTATTACCAAGTTGTTTAAGTGATAAAACATATTTTGGAACGCTTCTAAACTCAGATTGTAATTATTTCAAAAACTGACCCGTTGACTTTTTAAAACATTAATTCGTTGACTCGTCAATTGACCAAGCAAACGTGATTCTTAGGAGTTGTCCTTTTGAGGGATTAACACCTACCCAATTACGATCACATAGCCATGTTCGTTGCGAATAATGGCTTGACCTTTTAAGGTCTAACTGAAAGTCAGAGAGTTTATCGTAAACGTTTGACTTTTCGGCTTTAAAAGCCTAATAAACGAACTAGTCACGAAAGGAACACTTACAATTAGTCCTAGGGACTGAAATAAACTCAAAGCATGCTCCCAATTACTCAGGAACTTCCAATGTTGAGGGATAGAGAGATTTAAGAAGAGGTGCAAGTTAAAATGGTGGAAGAACACCTCTATTTATAGTTGAACATGGATTCCTTGGATCATTCCATATGTTATAGGGCTTCCAAGATCATTCCAGGTGTCTTACCAGGTGTTAGAAACCATCAATGAGCTCATGGATCGAATTCAAGGAGCTAGAGTGGTTTGAGTGGGGAACAAGCATGATAAATGGCATCTGTCCAGGAATTTTGAAAAACAGGTGCCTTCGCGCCACGCGAGGGGACAACATGGTTCTATCGCGTGGCGCGAGAGACCATGTTTTCTTTTAAAAATTGACAATTTCAACCCCTTGACTTTTAAACTTGCGAGTAACGTTATAATTAGTACGTAAAGCCTTCCTTGGTCAATATTAGGCACACCCAAGAGTATGATCAACATCATGAAACTCCCAGTTCGTTAAAAGGTCACTCAGATGTGAGAAATCACAAGTTGACGCTTTTAGTCCCTTTAACTCGCAAGTTTGCGTGTATTATCGATTAACGACACAAAAGCCCTAAACGGCCAATATAGGCATTCCCAAGAGTATGATCGAACATCATGAAGCTCTCGGTTCGTTAAAAGGTCACTCAGAGGTAAGAATTAACATGTTGACGCTTTTAACCCTTCGTTGCGCAAACTTTCAAACAATTACGCAAACGGCTCCTCTCAACTAACAAGTGGTTCATTTGAGAATACGGACGCCGTGTAAGGTCACTCAGAGGCTTAGTTTTAGCATGTTAACCATTTTAGTCCCTCCACATTCGTAGTTTTCAATTTTGACAAAATTAGTCCCTCTTAGCCAACATTTAGGCATGATTAAGATTAGGGACACGTGTCGATACATTATTGGGCACGATTTTACGAGGTGTTACATGCCCCTACACCATCACCAAAAACATCTCCACCATTACTCGGCTCTGACAACTCTGCCCATCCAATCCATAAATTGGCATCACTACCGGTTCGGTACTGTATCGGTATTTTCAGTAATGGTACCGATTCGGTACGGTACTAGTATCACGCTCATCCCTATCGTAGGCTATATTAGGTGTCGGTGTCTTTTTTTTTGAACGGCCAACAAACTCAATCCCGAGCACTCTCGGGGCACCCACTGGACAAACGGAGTACTCCGAGAGTAACCCGAGTCCACCACCAATTCCGGGGAAAACCCGGTAACCCACCCGCCCGTAGGCACGACAGTGATATTACCGGTAAAACCCATTTGGCTCAAGGATCCAACCCAGGTTTCCCTGGGTCTCCTATCGTTGCCCACCAGTGCCTCACTCTGCACCAAGTGGGAGTCGAACATGCATCTCTCAAGAGAAATGCATGCACTTCCACCACTTGATCTAGAGATATTGGCAATAGGTGTCGGTGTCTTACTGGTACCGTAACAAACGAAACCTGTATCGAGCAAACAACATCGGTACTAGTGTAAATATCATCACAACCGATATGGGTATTCGTATTTATGGTCTTCGATCAATGTAAAACATGACTTTATTTTTTGGGTTTTATCAAATAACTTTGATTTAACATAACTGTTAACAAGTTTTTTTTTTTTTTTCGTTTCGTAGAATTTGTGTTCAGAGTAACGTATTTCTGTGTGTCGTAGACTACACCGATTTTCGGTACTAAGACGAAGCGGCCTGATACCGACAAAACAACGTCCATAATGGAATCAGTGTTATTGGAACCAATTTTGGTACTTAATTTTTTAATGGTGTAAAACACGTGATATTTATTTGGACATATCACAACATTATTTTTCTTGATTTTCTTTTTCGGTTACCATAACGAACGTCAATAAAATAACGAATTGAATCAATATCGTCTGAATTCCCATCGCGTAGCACGGAACTTCCACTAGTTCATAATAATTCCTAGGCCACCAACCCCATAACTACATAAAATAAATTATGATAACTGAATTTCAATCCCAACCGGCTCGGCTCCTTGATTCTTGTACTCTGGTTTCCGTGTGACCAGCAGCTCAAGATCTCAATCCATATTTTCATTGAAGCCCATAAGATACTGTGTAGCCCATTAAATTACTGAAGCCCAGGTTCTCGTTTAATCAATTCCAAGTGTTCATATTCACATCCTTTCTTTTTTAAATTAGTCCATGATCCCTTTGATTTTCTTTAATTCCTGAATCCTGATGCATCCTTTTAATTGAAATCAATCCTTATAATTAGTACATGCTAATTAGAAAATATTAATTTCATGGGCTAGTAACATACTCCTTTTTCATAGGCTGCCAATCAAAACAAATTGATCAAAATTATAAATCATTCCAATTTAATTCAACTAATTATTAACCCATTTGATTTGCATCAATCCATTGAAATTAAATTAAAAAAAAAACAAAGAAGGCTTGTAATGAGTAACGATGATGACAAAAATACACCAAGTTTGATCATTAACATATTTATTTTTTGTTTATCATATGTTATTAACTCATTTTTGTAACAACCCGACTTTTGAAAGTCAAAGTCAAAGGAAGAAAAGATTGCTAATTGCGATCTGTCACTCCTTGCTTAATTACTGACTGTGCTTCTCGATTTGTAATCGATACTCTATTTTATTTTATTTCGCTTTAGTTGTATTATGTGGGGTACTTGTTAATGAATCGCTATTTAATCGCAGTTTAATCGCTAATCGACTTATCGCTAATCGCATCGCTATCGCATCACAACTCGAATTATAGGTTATGGATATTGTTTTACGTGTGTGTGCTATTATGTGTTACATGTGCATGTTATGTTTATGTTGAGATGATTAATCGCAATCGCAACTCTATCGCAACGCAATCTCATCGCAAACTCGAGATTTAAGGTTTATATTTATGATAATTAGTAGATAGGTTATTTGTGTAACTAATGGGGAATACTATCTCATCGCTCGCTCGAAACGCATCACAACGCTCAACGCACGAAACGAAACATCGAAAACCAACTCGTCGGATCACTTCGATCGAATTACCATTCGATCGAATGGTCATCCGTACGGATCCGATCGGATGGCCATCAGATCGGTTTGCCATCCGATCTGTTACCTGTGCACACCTTTCCTCTTTTGCCAACCTATAAACCCCCTGTCAGATCACCAACAGTGATGTGTGACAGCTCTCTCGTTCGACCAGCGCTTCCAGCCCTCTTTTCCTTCGATTTCTCGCGATTCTTGTAAGTTTTCAACTCAAATCTTGTACATCTAGCATCTACACACACTTCTCCATCATTTTCACCTTTAAATCTTCACTTTTAACCGTGAAATCAACGGATTTGAGGCGTTCTAGGATGATGTCATCATGGGGTTCTTGTGAACTTCAAGGTTTGGCCTCATTCCACCAAGGACAACTCAGATATACACGATTTCCGCATGATTCAACACTATTTTCGCATAGATCTAAACATTTTCTTGATTAAAAGGATTGAAAGATGGTTTCACCACTTTCTTTTTGTTGGACCCAGTATGGCCTTAATACAACTTCTTTTCACGTAATATGGCAAGTGATTTCAGTAGATGTGAAAAAGATGTGCGAAAATGGAAATCAGACTTTCAAGAAACAAGACCTACAGAATTATCAAGTTTATATCACTTTGAAACAAACTGGTTTACAAGGTGATTGTAAGATTATTATCTAGTACAAACGAATCTTGAATTCTGTGGGTGAGAGGGCAATGGAGTTTTGATGTATGTATGAATGATAAGCTTCAAACTCACTTTGCTTCTCCTGGTTGAGCCTTCTATTTATAGACGGCTGGGTGCATGAATAAACAATAGTTTATTCATGCAATAAGTCCTGTTAAAAGTGCCCAATTGACATATTCATTGAATCCAACGTTCAAGTTGCCTTTTTCATCATGATATCAATTAATGTCAACTTTCTTCGGTAAGTGTGGCAGGACAGAGCCAATTTCAGACAAGTGGGGTTTCTCATTAGAAATTCTGATGAACAAATCATCAGAAAAATCCTGATGATCAGAATCGTCAGAAACTGATGATATTTCATCAGAAATATCATCAGATCCATCAGAAATGACCTTTTCTGATAATCCAATTCAGCTCTTGATCAACTTGTGATTCTTTGAAGTAGATGCTGTGCATTCCAGTTGTCCCATCTGATTTTCTTTTTCTTGTTCGTGATCTTCAGGACTGTGATCTCTTCATAGATCCAGTTGATTGTGATTTTCTTCAATACTTACAAATAAAGTTTCTTAACAGTTTCCCCCTAAGTATTGTAAGAAAATGAACTACCTTATAAACATAAAATTTCCAAACAGTGGAAACATAATACTTGCAAAATTAAACCAGTTACTGATGTTTTAAAACAAATTACATAAAAGATGAGAAATCAAATAAACAGTTTCTTCAGTTCAGCTTCACTCTCTTATGCACATCTCCTTTCTTTAACTTCTTTTTGTAGGAGATATATTTGTTGCAGCTGACATACATGTCTTTGTACCATTCTCTTGCTTGGATCCATTCTTCAATCATCTGCTCAATTTCTTTTCTGCTTCCCTCCAAGTTCTTTTCTATCTTCTGAAGATGTTCTTGTCTTTTGTTCATGGTTTTCAAGATATACCTCAGAGTTTGATTTGAGTACTTGCAGATGTCAACACTTCTGAACAAGGCTTTGTTGTTATCATGATCTCTGAAGATTACACTATAGTCCTGTTCTCCATTTTTGCTTGTCAGCATAATGATGTCCCCAGATCTTGCATCTTCCAATATATCTGAGGGAACCTTTGTCTTTGGTGATCTGACATACACCTTTTTGTTGTGCACATGCTCATAGTTGATGCATAGATCAAAGTCTGAAAAAGCCATTCTTTCAAATAGCAATATTCCAGCTTTTGATATGCCATTTAATGCCCTTCTGACTTCTTGATTATTTTTCTTTTCCTTTTCATAGTGATCCTTCATAAACAAAATGTCTAAAGGATGCAACTGGTCAGCTATTTCTACATCAGTCACCTTTTGTTCTTCCTCATTCTCCCTCTGAAGTGTGTATCTGTTTTGCACACGAGTTCCTCTGACATCATCAGTTGCAACTTTCACTTCATTCACCTTTAAAATTTTCTTTACTGGATTCCCATTCTGTTTGTGAATGCTACCTGGCCCTCTTTTCATCCTTTCTTCTCTTAAACCCAGTCTGGTAGGAGATAGTGATCTTGGTATTTCATCTTCTTTTGTTAAATAATAACTCACAAGATTGGACTCAGGGAATATCAATACATCCCTGGCAATCTCTTTAACCATGACAGACTTGGTTTCAGAGATTTTTCTCTTCACAATCTTTGATTTTGTTTCTGAATCACCTTCTTGTTCCCATTCATTCATTGTTTGTATATTCATATACTTACTTATGGGTGAGTCATCAGATATTGTTGGATTTGGGACAGATGCTAGCAATTTCAAATTTGTAATAACTTGAGGTTTTGCAGTTGCTAACCTTTTCAGCATTTCATCTCTTGGGATATTCGGAGGTGGACCCATCATTGTGGTTCCAGCTTTGGTGATTGGTGTGGTTGATGATTGTTGAGGAGTTGACTTTGGAGCTTCTTGATGTGAGCTTTCAGCAGGAATTTCTTTCATGAGTTCTTGTGGATCTACTTTGGCCAATCTTGCAATGTTGAATTGCATCTTCTCCACCAGTTGTTGTACTTCTCTTACTTGTTTAGAGTTGCTGGCCATGTTTTTCTGAACATTTGTGAATTCAGTTTGAGCTTTCGTCTGAATTACAACAAATTCTTTTGACAGCTTCTGAAGAGCATCTGTGATACTGTTATTGCTTGCCCTTAGCATGGTAACTTCTTCCAAAACTCTGTTTGCACTGCTTGACTGCCTTGACTCCATCACATTTGCAATTTGTGCTTTGATCTTTTCTATTTCTGTGAGAATCGTTTGGATTTCTGATACAGAGATGTTGGATTCTGGTGCCTTTTCTTTCATCTTTTGAAGAGACTTTAGTGCTTCAGTGTTTTCTTCAGTTTGTTTCTTTATTGCCTCCACTGATTCTGACAGAGTCTTCATATCAGCTCTTTGACCTTGTATTTCTGACAGCAACATATCAAGTTTTTCTTCTACTGGATTTCTTTTGCAGACTTTGTAAACATTTTCCAGCACTGTTTCTAAACTTTCTTGGTTCATAGGTTTCTCAGGGATAATTGGAACAACAGATGTTCCTTCTAACATTCCAGCTGCAAACACATTTGCTGCTGTTTTGGAAATGATAGGATCACTTTTGGCTTTACCAGATTTTGGTGCAACTTTAAGTTTACCAGTATCATCTCCACCAGTGATGAACAACTCATTTTCATCCTGGATTTCCTTATGTCCTTTAACCATATCAACATATGATCCTCCATAAGTTTTTGAGGTAAACAGATTACCTTTAGCCAGATTTCCTTGATCAGTTTCCTGATCTCTATCTGTTGGGATCTCATCCTCTTCCTCATTTTCTGATTCAGAGTTGAGATTAATGGCACTAGTAACCTCCTCATCAACATTTGTTGTTCTGTATTCTATTTTGTAAGAAACATTAACTGAACTTTCTGATTTTGTTTCTTCTCTGTGAGTTTCAACTAGAACAGTGTTTAAAAGAGATGTACCAGCAATGTGAGATTCATCATAATGAATGACTTCAGTGGCTTCAATTTCAGCAGCATGTGTTTCTCCAGCAATATGTGATTCTGCATAATGTTCTTGATGAATTTCAAATTCATGATGAGTTCCTGCTTCATGAATTTGTTGACTTTCAGCATGTTCTTTCTTGCTTTCTGGTGAGTTGGCTATCTCCAAGTTAGCTATCTCCTGAATTCTTTTTCCTTCTGCACCCTCCTTTTCTGATGGTGAGGACTTCTCATCATCTCCTTTTTCTGTTGATGAAGAACAGTTCACAACTTCTCTGCTGGGCTCTTCTGTTGGAGAATCTGATTTTGTCAGAAGTTTTTCATGTTGTATTCTGTATTGTGAGTTTGGTGCAATGAAGCATAACATGCTTTCTGGTAACATAGGGACATCTTTGTCTGATTCCCATCCATGATTGGAACTCCAGGCCTTCATGGTTTTTGATCTCCAGATATCTTCTAAGATTGGAATTTCCATATTTCTTTCAATAAATGCTTCAGAAATGAAAATTGAGATTAACCTTGGATATGGCAGATGAGAGGTTATTTTTCCATTTCTGGAGATGATTGATCTTTTGAGAAGGTTAAAAATTTCTGACCCATAATCGATTTTGAACCCATTTATGAGTCCAAACATGATTGTTAGAATAGCTTGACTGATTTGATCAATTCCTCCTATCTTTGAGTTGAGACATTTGTTTAGCACTTCCATCATCACTTGCCAGATGGCTGGCAATTCACTTCTTCTTATTGCTCCAATTTTGTTGATATCCCTTTTCTTGTAGCCAAGCCCAATGACGAAGTTTATTAAATCTTCTCTGCTTGGGGCTTCAGTGTAACTATCAAGAATAGGCAGTTCAAGCCATTCTCTTACTCTTGCAGGGGTTAATGTTACATAAACACTTCCCTATACATGAGCAGACACCTGATTTTCTTCAACTTCATTAAAGGTGTAGACAAATTGCTGTAGTAGCCTTTCTGGTACTTCTCTTCCTTTTGTTAGTGCTCCTGAGATTGGACATTTTTGTGAGATATTCTACCAGAAGTTGACATCTTTCATCATACTCTGAATGCTCTGTATTCATCAGCAGATTGTTTTCCTTCATTGGTAGAAATTCTGCTTCCTCGACAAAAGGTACTTCATGTTGAGCAATTGGAATGTTGAGGTTAACTTTTGCCATTTTTGATCTCTGTGAGTTAGGGTTTGAAATTTAGGGATTTTTGAATTGTGAGTGAAAAACAGGGGATTTTAAGATTTGTTGTTTTTGTGAGGAAGATGAGTGATTTTTGAGTTTCTCCTACGGGTGTGTTATATAAGAGTGTTTCAGCAGAGTATTGTGGGTGTATGGAGTTGGAGGAGTTGAAAGGATATAGAACGTGGTATGAAATAGTGATAAAGAGATCATTAATTGTCTTTATAACCGTTAGATCATGAGTGCTGAGTTTTTGGTTCAAAATGTAACCGTTGGATCGTGGGTGTTAAGACATTAATGAAATTATTTATCATGGAATCGTGGTTATGCCCTTTCAACTTGACTCTTCAAATTGTAGTTTCTTCAATCATTCCTTCTTGAAAGTGTTGCACTGATTTTTGATTGGAGAAAACTATCGGTTCTATGACACCTTTTCTTCTTTGTGGTCCCCATTTGATAGGAGGTCCAATCATCTTCCTTCATGTGTATCCTCTTTTCTTCATTAGTCAGAAAGTCCCATTCTGATGATGTAGTCAGAAATTCTGTTGATCATATGTATCCCTTTTTTTGTTCTAACTTCTGTTGACCTTGTAGATGTGGTCAACAGAAGTCAACATAATTTTCAGCAAAATCTCTTGGTTGAGATTTCCCCCTAAACTTGTGATCCTTTTCAATAGATTTTTTTTTTGAGATGAGAGGGAATAAGATAAGATCAGAAGACTCACATTTGTTTTTCTGGTAGCATCCATATCTCTTTGCCTTCTCAGATATTTTCTAAAACATTTTATCATCTTGAAGTTTTTATCAGAAAAATTTTAAGATCCATTTTTACCAGATTTTGTCTTTTGTCATCAGAAACTTTGAGTTTTGAGTCAGGATTTTGATTTCTGATGATCATTTCATATTTACCCATTTCCCAAAAATACAAACCATAGATCAGAAAATTAGCAAGCATAAAATATTAACATATTAACAGAGAAAAACTTGTACAAACAAAGCAAACACAACCTAATCAATATCTATGCCTTCTTCATGTTCCATTTCTAGGAGCAACAACAGATCAGTTATCTTCCCAAAGTTGTGGTTGGTGGGTACAAGCATGCTGAGACCCATGTTTTCTTGAAGTCTCATATCAGCTCTTGGATAACTTGCAGGGATGCCTGCAAAGTCTAGCTGGCTCGTGATTATCTTTGTCAGAAAACGAGGATACATCAAGAATGGCTTGCCAATCCACATATTACTTGCAAAATCACTCATTAGATAATGAGAGAAGTTGTAAGATACTTTGAGTACAAGTGCCAGTATGGGTTCCATCAATTTAAGAGATACTTCATGATGATTGATGACCTTCTTTGAAAAGCATGCACCCATCTGTGTGACCAGATATTGCCATGGCTTGATAAAGCCATGTTTGTTGATTGCTCGTTGTTGGGTTTGTGTGTGATAACCCATTTGCCTCAAGACATCATCCTTCTGAGCCCTTGTGAACATCAGGACGTCATTATCATCATTGAGTTGAAGAGCTGTCCTGATGGTGGCTTCATTTAACAGAATTTGTTGATTTAGCACCACACTCTTGATGGCCATATGTTCCCTATTTTGATACTCAGATAGTGTTGCATTTTTTCAAAATATTTGAAGAATTTCTGGATGAACACTTATGTGAGCAGTGAGAGCATAGCTCAAGTTACTACATATGAGCATCTTCAGCACAACTTGACACCCTTCCCATTGAGGACCTTCCAGATTGGTCCTCAATCTAAGGTTATGATATAGATAAAGAACAAGTGGGAAGCATTCATCTTTGATGGAGTTCATTTTGTGAGAGTGTGTGAATATGAGGTGAAGAAGACGGATTTTAACCCAAAGTGGTGATTATTTATAGTAAATTTAATATTTGCCAAAAATGGAAGCTACCAACTTGTAGATTTTCTTCACCGCAATCTCTGTTATTTTAATGATTACCAGAGGGCAGAAAAAAATAACAGAGATATGTTTCTTCTCCACTTCACATGCATTTAATGATATAGGCAGCTAATTTCTGGTGATGTAATCTGATAGCCTACCAATATGTCACTTCAACCTTCTTAATACATGATGGGGTGTAATAAATGAAGGAGAGAGAAAGTTCCATATTAACGAGTTCCCAGAAATTTTTTGTTGAATGACGTTATCAGCACTAACAAGAATCAAAAACCTCTTTTTATAAATTTAAAAAAAATGCTAATGTACAAATTATGAATATACAGTCAAGAGATATGAATAAGGATGATGACATGCAGTAATTTGTTTTAATGAACTTCGACAAATCTGATTATCCAACATATTTTCTGATGATTCACCAGAATTCTGATGATTTATCAGGTGTTCTGATGTTGTGTCAGATTTTCTGATGACTTCATCAGAATTTATGATAAGTTGCCAGATTTTCTGGTGATTTATCAGATATATGATTTTGATTACCACTAAAGCAATTTATCAAGCATTTTTCTGGTGATAAAATTATCTGAGTAATTTTTATCATTGATCTGACCATATTAAAGTAGATTATTTGTTAAGCCTTCAACATAGGCTACTCTCTCTATGGTCAGACATCCATACCTTATGCGTCCATATCCCATGATCCTTCCTTTCACTCCATTTCCAAAATTTACCATTCTACCCAGCTTTGAAACAAAGTTGCTGAGTAAGCTCCTGTCCCCAGTCATGTGCTTGGAGCTTCCTGAGTCGCAATACCAGATCTGCTGCACATGATGGTCCTGAAATGAAATGATTAGAGGGTTTTTGGTACCCAGGCATGCTTGGGTACTATTTCTGATGGAATATCAATCACTTTATTTCCTCTTCTTCTTGGTTTTGCATCAGAAACTCTGTTATATGCTGAGCCATTAACAGATTTTACATTTTTCTTTTGAAGATGGTGTTGAACAAGCTTCAGTATGTCAACACACATACAAGATGTATCAGAATTTTCTGATATTTCCTCTTGTGATGGAATAAGTGGATAATTTTGAAAAGATGAGTGAACTGCTTCTGGAGTCTTTACAGATTCTCGACTTCATTCACCCTTGTTTGTTTTGAAGTTTGGTTTTTTAAAAGAGTATTCAGAACAGGTTGTTTTGCAAGATTCAGATTCTGATACAAATTTATCAGAAATCTGATGAGTTGCTTTTACAAAGACAGTGGGTTTACTTCCTCTATTTGATCTTGTATAACCTAAACCCTCTCCTTTGTTCTTTGGTGTGGACTCAATAAAATTTATGAACTCTTTGGCTTGTTGAAAACCTCTTACATTGATTTCTTTGTCATTGATTTTCTTATAAAGATCTTTTCTTTCATTTTCATAAAACTCAATTTTAGCTCTTTGATCTAAACTATCCTCTATAAGAAGTTGGTTTTCAAGAATGATTTTATTCAAAGTCCTTTGCAACTCATCAGATTTTCTAATATCTGATTGATGTTTTTCTTGTAGATTTAGAAAATCTGACATGAGCTTATTTAGCTTGTGTTCAAGATCAAGATTGTCTAAATTTACCTTTTGTTCTGAAGTTTCTGGTAGTCCTTCAGAGAGTGCCATGAGGCAGAAATTTGCCAATTCTTCTTCTTCATCATCAGAAGAATCATCAGATAACCATGTATCTGTTCCAGCAATTAAGCTTACTTGTTGCTGCTTCTTTGCTTCTTCAAGATTTTTCTCATAATAGGCAACATCCTTCAGCTTTTTGGTCTTGCATTCTGATGCATAATGACCTCTCTGCTTGCACTTGTAACACACAACTTCAGCCTTCCCTTTATCCTTAGATCTAACCTCTTCTTTAGATCTTCCATCCATCCTTCCTCTGTCACTCCTCTGGTATCTCTGGCTACCTCCCCTCAACCTCTGCTCAAATGTTTTGGTGAGCAATGCTATTGCCTCAACAAAGGCTGAAAAATCTGATGAAGTATCAGAAACTTCAAAACTTTGGCTGCTTGATGGTTGTGGATCATTGGTGGGTATTGTTCTTTGTGAGTTAGAGATAAGAGCTAAAGATCCCCCTCTTTGAATGGGTTCTTCAAATATTTCTTCCTCTCTGGGGATCAAGATGCTGTATAAGTCATGAAGACTCATGTTTCCTAGTTCTAAGGTTGATGATAAAGTCATGGTTAGACTTCTCCATTCTCTAGGAAGGGCATCAAGAAATTTTATGTTTCTTTCATCATTTGACTTTGTTATTCCAAATTTCTTTAGCTCGTTTAAAAGTTTTGTAAATCTTTGATATGTATCATTTAATCTTTCATTTGGCAAAATTTTAAACCTTTCATAAGATGAGACATTGTTTGTTCTCTTGTTTCTTCTCATCCTTTCTCCTCCTTCACAAAGATTTTCCAACTGATCCCATATTTTCTTAGCTGATGCACATGCATCAACTTGTGAAAATATGTCATTGGGGATAACCATTATTAAAAGTGACTTTGCCCTTTCATCCCCAGCCACCAGTTCCTTGTCTTTCGCGCTCCAGTTTATTTCACTTTTGGGAGCGCGGGAGGCAGGGATAGCTGGTGATTGGTCAGTTGCTGGAATAGCAGGTATATCTGTCATTGGTGTATGTGGACCCCTTTCAATGGATTGAAACAGAGTTCGGTCATGACCATTAAGGAAATTGACCATCCTGATTTTCCATTGGGGGTATTCCTCTCTGACCAGAGTCGGAGGTTTGGACATAGAACCAATGTCAAAAGCATTATTCCAGGATTGAAAGCTGGCCATATTTAGAGAAAAGAAGATGAGCAGTTGATCGTTTGAAAATAGTTTATTCAATCTGCTCTGATACCAATTGTTAGAACCAGTATGGCCTTAAAACAACTTCTTTTCACGTAATATGGCAAGTGATTTCAGTAGATGTGAAAAAGATGTGCGGAAATGGAAATCGGACTTTCAAGAAACAAGACCTACAGAATTATCAAGTTTATATCACTTTGAAACAAACTGGTTTACAAGGTGATTGTAAGATTATTATCTTGTACAAAGAATCTTGAATTCTGTGGGTGAGAGGGCAATGGAGTTTTGATGTATGTATGTATGAATGATAAGCTTCAAACTCACTTTGCTTCTCCTGGTTGAGCCTTCTATTTATAGACGGCTGGGTGCTTGAATAAACAATAGTTTATTCATGCAATAAGTCCTGCTAAAAGTGCCCAATTGACATATTCATTGAATCCAACGTTCAAGTTGCCTTTTTCATCATGATATCAATTAATGTCAACTTGCTTCGGTAAGTGTGGCAGGATAGAGCCAATTTCAGACAAGTGGGGTATCTCATCAGAATTCTGATGAACCACTTCATCAGAAATTCTGATGAACAAATCATCAGAAAAATCCTGATGATCAGAATCGTCAGAAACTGATGATATTTCATCAGAAATATCATCAGATCCATCAGAAATGACCTTTTCTGATAATCCAATTCAGCTCTTGATCAACTTGTGATTCTTTGAAGTAGATGCTGTGCATTCCAGTTGTCCCATCTGATCTTCTTTTTCTTGTTCGTGATCTTCAGGACTGTGATCTCTTCATAGATCCAGTTGATTGTGATTTTCTTCAATACTTACAAATAAAGTTTCCTAACACTTTTAACTCTTTTACACTCAATGCACTCAAAACTGATAGAATCGGAACTCATTCGGGCCTCCTACTCGTTTCTAGTAAAGTGTCGGTCTGAGATCTGATTCCTATCAAAGAGACAACCGATTTCGGGTTGAACATGAACAACCGACAAGAACAGTTAACTGATCAGGCTGGGGTGATTCGCACTTCGATCGGATGACTTGGACTTGGCGGGGTTCCATTGTTTAACGTGTTGTCATACCGTCTTGATCAACCGCAAACTTTTCAAAACTTAACCAAATATCCAAGTTTTCAAACGATCAGATTGTTGGACGGATTGCCATCCGATCGGATTGCCATCCGATCGAACGACAATCCGATTGGATTGCATATGGTCTTCAACACTTAAACTTTTACAATTTTCAAACATCATCAATTTCTAACGGATTGCCAACCGATCGGAACACCATCCGATCGAATGACAATCCTGCTGTGAACTTGTTCTCACTAGAATGTCTCACAGATCGGATCGCTCTCCGATCGAACGACCGTTAGATCGAACGACCTGAAAGGTAGAGATACTTCTCTGTTTTCAAAATGCTACAACGAAAACTTCAAAGCCATCATACACAAACACATTCATCCCAAACGAATATCAATCCGACCGAATGGCCATCCGACCGGATGACCATCCGAACGGATTATCATTCGATCAAATGACCATCCGTTCGGATTGTCATCCGATCGGATGACCATTCGTCACTTGGTTCACAATTCATCGTTTAACGTGCCGTTCAATCGCTTATGCTATCGTTCTGTAATCAGGCTAACTTTACAGCGCTCCCTTCAATCCAAGAGAGTGTTTATTTATTAAACACAGTCTGTGAGTATACTCGATCCCTTTTTTCTTTATGCACCTTTGGGTGTTACATACGTTACTTATATCAAATCACATCGATCACACAACCCAAACACTTTTATACGCTAACCGTTACTGCATGCTATTCGTGTTACTCGATGAATGCTTGTATGTTATGTTTACACAGTGATTATTTCCTGACACCTTAGCAACGATAGTACTATAGTTTGGACTCAGCACCTGTCGTGGACAGGGGTTGTTAAGGGCTTTTCTCAGATGTCACAGTGGTGAAATGTGTTGCGCATTCTACAACTCGCAGTCACGTCTGTGCATATTTCATTGTCGATAACCTACTTGCTTCACATTATACATGTTACATGCTGGTTATACGTAAACTCTTTTTCGCTACTACTATACTATTAAACTTGTATGCTCACCTTTACACTATGTGTATTGAGCTTAGGAGAGTCTAGAAACGAACATTATGAAATCTGAGTTGTCGGAACAGCCTTATATTTGCCTTTGAGAAAACAATGTCTGTATTAACTATTTTTATCTGATATATTGTGGTATGGGACATGATGTTAAAATATCCGGTAATTTTAGTGTTATGGATTTCTCTTGGACAATCTGTTTCGCTCAGTGTCGCGCCCTGATGTTTTCGCCATCGGTTGGGGTGTGACAGATTGGTCGATGTCTTAGAAACGACCTAGTCCGGGTCGATGTCTTAGAAACGACCTAGTCTATAGTTAAGTACCAACAGACTGACTTGTGCATGCCCGGTAGGGGCTTTGCACGAGCTTACTCGATATTCTCGCTTCGCACTCGCTGTACACTACACTTTTGCGCGAACATCGCATACTACAGTTCCGCGCAAGATCAGCCTTTCCTAAGGCTGGACACACACACAAACGGGCGATCTGGTTGAGACTAGGTGTGAAAACCGCAAACTCTCGACCGAATCACTCGTTCGACATGCTATTTTTACTATAAATAAGAGAGTTTGCGTTGAATTAGGAGTAAAATCCATACTTCGACGCGATTCTCTCTATCTATCTCGTGATTCTATCACACAAACAGGAATGAGTCGTTAAGTCAGGGGTGAAACCCGAACCTTGATGACTATTTCCGCCCTCTAGTTTGGTTTTACAAAACTCTCACCAAAGTCTCGATGGGTTCCAACGACTAGGGTCACATGATGGCCAAATGGATATGTGCCGATCGCCCGGATTGAGGCGAGAGCACAGTCTACTAAGCCAAAATGTGCACCCAAAGTCCTTGAGAGCAGTCGAGTCACTTTGGGTAGTCGATGTCTATCAAGCCAAGACAATCTCTCTTCGATTTTATATGGTTCGATTCTGGAATTTGCCACCGCCGAACTCTAAGGTTTATCGATTTTATGTGAATTTTATGTGTTTATGTGTTTCGATTTCTGGTGATTTACTCGCTTTTCGCTATTTTCTTTAATCAACACGCACAACTCGCAACGCCAACAAATCGCACGCTATACTACTCGCTATGCTACTGTATGTGTAATCGCTACTCGCTAATCGCACCCGAAATACTCGGTCACTTTACATCGTTGTGAATACGTGCAATATATGTAGGTCAATACCTGCAAAAATATAGCTAACTACATGCTTTCGTGCTTATGTGGAATACGTGCTTATGTGTTTTTGTGCTTATGTGATTCTGTGGATTTTGTGCCTACGTGATTTTGTGCCTTGATGTGTTCCTGTGCTTTATAAAGTAGCTTTAGGTGAAATAGTAGACTATACTCGACTTAATCGAAACTGTGTTTGAGTCCTGTGATGATGTCTGTTTGCAGACAATGTCGTCATTTAGATCACACACTGCTCGCTCCGCTCGTCGCAATCATGAAGACAAACGCATCGCTGCACTAGTCGCCAAGCAAATGGCGAAAGTCATCGCGCAAATTGTTAGCGAGCTGAACGAGAACGCTAGCAAGTCCTCGGAAGAGTGTAGGACCGTTTTCAGACCCGAACGAGTCGATCAGAAGAGTTTATATCAATACAAGTGGCGGAAACAAACGTATCGAGTTCAATTCAGCTAGATTCACACTTTAAATTGTCCGTATATTGATTTCAGATCAAATACAAGCCTGCGGACACTTCGGCAACACTTCGTTACACTGACCGAAACCGTTACAAATGAAATGACACATGAGGTATTTATAGGAGGAGTGATTTCGTTTGAAAGTGACATGGTGTCCTTCAAACGAAATTAAACATCTTAATTTCGTTTGAAAGTGTCACCTGACATGTTCAAACGAATTAGCTCAAACATATGTAAACTCTCCTATTTTCCTCGTATAACGTGCCCTAATTTATCATTCTACATACAAGAATCGATACAAGACGAAGTCGACAGACGCATGCACCAACAAACTCCCCCTCGAATGTTGACGAGTCTTCAGTGTCGAGTCTTCGGTTGTCAAACCTTCAGTCTTTATCAGTCTTCTCACTATCTCCAAAATTCTCCATTGTAAACATCCACAATCAATCTCTTTCTCTTTCTTGTAATCTTCAGGATTTGAATCTGGCTCTACTATCTTCAGACTCCCTCTTGATGTCATCAGACTTCCCCTTTCGCTAAGCTGGGATCATAGTCTGGAATTCATTTTCCACAGGTTCTTAGATCATAACCTGGCACTCATCTTACTCGGGTATCAGAACCTGGCTAACCTGCACAAATCTCTACCCAAATATAAATTTTCCAAATTTTTTCAGAAAGATTTATCATATTAAAACTTCTGATGATGCAGGAATATCATTTTTCTTTTTCAAAACACACTCTCACATTTCAGATCAAATTCCCAAACCTTTTGTTCGTCATGTTTAGCACTTGGAATTTTGAAAATCAGCTTTCCAACATCAGTTGTCGAAAATCTTTTTGTATTTTTCAAAAGTTTATGCTAAAACACACTGAAAATCTTTTTGGATTTTTGAATGTAATGAAATGCAGTAAAGAAATATTTACAAACAATATTTTTGTGAGTTTATGTAAGAGGATCATATCAGTTTTTTAAACAAATCACCAACACCGTTAAGCTTCAAACATTTTCAGTTCTAAACGATTCACATAGATTGACGATATTGTTGTCCACTTAAACTCAATCTAAAAACTTTCGAAATGCTTACCGATACGTTAAGGTATATTAAATTTTGCACTAAGTTCTTATGGACCCCACGATCTCAGCATACCCCCTCATCTTGCAATACACTGACTCAAGTAATGTCTTTAAACTTTTATCAACTGTGATTTGTGCGAAAACAAAGCAGAATGTTTAAACATTAACAATCAGATCGATACTTCCGTATACGCAGAGAAAGTCCAATGTTTAAACAAAATAAGAAAATAAAAATAAACTGAAATTGTTTAGGCTTTAACCACCAGGTCGATACTTCCGTATACGCAGAGGTGATCCAAAGCTTAAACGAAACACCAAAGAAAATAAAGCAGAACGTTTAGGCAATAACATCCAGGTCGATACTCACGTATACGCATAGGATGTCCAATGCTTAAACAAAATAAAGAAATAAAACAAGTTTAAATCTTTGCAAAATGAAATGCACAAACACAACGACTTTTTAGCAAAGTTGTGAAAGTTCACAAACTTAACCAGTTTTATGTCTTTCGACAATCAGCGATTACTGAGTAGGCACACAATCAAGAAGGACAAAACTAAGTACTATGCATTTGACCATGTTTCCCACTAGAACTTAGGCTTTTACATTTAGGTTTGTATCATTATTGCAAATCTACTAGTCTAGCTGAGTCTACCGTCACATCCTTAGTGAGACCGTTTACACATTTTATCTTTCCATTTCTTTAGCATGTCGTGACAGTCCACTGATGTACTATCATTTCCTCTTTTTGAAAACAAAACTCATTTTTGCATTTTTCATGTTTTTGGATTTTTCAAATTTTCTAATGTTTTTGGATTTTCTGAATTTTCTTACTACTCCCCCTAAAATTCAAACACATATAAAAGAAATTTGAAAACAAACTATACAAACAACGTGACAACCGATATCGAATCGCTTCAATTCGCCATCCACTTGGCTTAAACAATCAGAACTCCCCCTCACAACAAACTATTTTCGCATTATGATTTCAAAACACTTAAGTTTGTTTTAATCAAATGGTTTTTCCAGAAAATAAGTTTTGTTGATTGATTTTAACCATTTGTAGGTTAGGGGATAAACTCATCATTTTGTTTCTCAACCACTTGTAGGAAATCAGATACAACTTAATATCCCTGATTTACCACTTGTAAGAATAGTTCAATCAAGTTCAACCTAATGACCTTGATTAACCTTCAATTAAAAACACAATCATTTTTTCAACCACATGGCTTACCAACCAATACCATTTGTATGTTGAATTCTAAGAATGTCGATTCCTACTCCTCACTTACCAACCTGGGAGTTCCGGCAAGTCACACTTATACAAAAACAAATTTCATAAACAATGAATGATGCCGATTCATGTTCCGCGATTACCAACTTGGGAGCTCCGGCAAGTCAAGATTTTAAGTAAAGAATACAGACACCCAAGCCTGACCAGCTTTAGGTGTAACCTTCTCAACTTCTTCAGAGGTTTGAACACTTCTTTTTGTTTCATAAAATTCTTTCACCCCTTTTGCCTTCCCATCGACCATTTTACCAAACATCTTTTTAACATTCCCATTAAACACTTTCTCAACATCAAATTCTTTCTTTTCAGAATAGAATTGATTTGAGATTTCGACTTTTCCAACTTTCTTTTTAAAAATTTCAGCCCGCAGTGGTGGAAAGTTTGCATCATCCACAGTCGGAACTGAATTCTCTTCTTTCATAACAACTTTTGGCTCCTCTGATTTTGTGGAATCAGATTCATCACCAAAACTATTCCCTGAACCTTTAACCACCCACTTTTGATTTTTCAAGTTTTCTTTTCTTTTTAAAACATTCTTTGAACACTCTCCAACCTCAAATATTGAATTTTCAAAACCATTAAATTTTCTAGTTGGAAGTTCAGTTTCCTCAACAACTTTTTCTTTCAGTTTACCAGAGACTTCCTGTTTCGTCTGTATTGTCTTTGGACAATTTCTGGCAATATGACCAACTGTTTTACATTGAAAACAGGTTCTCGTCTCTATCTTCTTTTGAGCAACGCTTTTCTTCATTTCTTCTTGCTTTTTGGCAAGGAATTCTTTGTCCGTCTCCTTCCAGAATGAACTCTTTTGTTCTTTTTCAGCACTTGTTCCTGAAACAAAAACAGTTTTTGGTTTATAAATTTTCTCATTTTTATAATTTTTCGGTGGTATAAAACCTAGTCCGTTCTTTTTAAAATTACCGTTATGGTTTGGTTTCTTTTGAAAACCCGAACCAGAACTGTAACCTTTTTTCTTGTTTAAACGTTGTTGAACTCTTGAGGTGTAATGATTTGGTTTTTCAGAAAGATTTACATCTTTTATTTCAGAAATATTAATTTCTGTTAGTTTGAAAACCTTTTTAATCATTTCAGTTTTCACACCTCTTATTGGAAAAATCTCATCAAAATATAATTTGTCAGAATCTTTCAAATTATAAGCTACTTTGACCGGTTTATCATTCAAATTAGATTTTGATAGCAAAAACTTATTATCATAAACCCGTTTTTCCTTTTTGACTGTTGACTTTGACGTGTCGGACTTTGACTTTGACTCTGATTTTGACTCAGACATTGACTCCTCTGTTTCATCTTTATCCAACACCTGATCGACCACCTTTTTTATTAACTCGGACTCATTATCAGTATCGGATGACGTGAAAGTGACATCAATATTTTCTGGCAAGTTATCCGACGACTCAGACTCCCACTGTAAATTTGTTGCCTTTTCGACTCTTTCAGAATTTGGATTTCGAGGAGAATATCCATTTTTGACCGGGGGTGGACATTTGTTATAGACAACACTTGGTTTCTTACCAGAAATCTTTACTTCATCATCTTCTTTTGTCTTAGACTTCTTCTCTTCCGAAGTCTTCTTTTCTTCAAACGTCTTCAATTCTTCAACTATGGGGTAAATCCTGTCAACAACAAAAGTAGAACATGAGTAACTTTTTAATAATCTATTTACTCTCTTAGTCTCAATTCTCTGTGTTTCTAGCTTCAATTCAAGCTCAGCACACTTCTCAATGTAATAGTTGACATTGTCAAGCTGTCTCATGTATGCCCCTTTGAGTGTATTCATTGGTACAGCTTGTTCACTATTCGACTCGGTGTACTTATTCATCTCTCTGTTCAAAACATCATATGATTCTTTCAGCCTTTTTATATTGTGTAGCAACTCATTGTTTTGCTTGATCAGAGAATCACAATTCATACACTTCTCAGGAACTTTGACTACATCAGCATCTATTTTGATTTCAAATTCTGGAACTTCTTTGACTATTCTTACTTGAACTTCTTCTTTAGCCTTTTTCTTTTTCTCAGCTTCAGCTTGTTCCTGTTCTTCTTTTTCTTCATATTTCTTCCATTTCTCTTCTTCAGCTTTTGCAATTTTTCTGTATTTTTCTGTATTTTTCTGCCCAATATTCATCAGAAGCATTAGCAACACATCCTTTAGCAACTCCTTTAGCTAGTAATTCTTTGTCAGGGCAATAATTATCCCAGCTAAATCCTTCTGGCAATTTTTCATCATCTTGGTTTATCAGACATGCTTTAGTGTCAGCTGGAATATATTTGTCCCAACTGAAACCTTCTGATGATTTCTGATCTTCTTTATTCACCAAACATGCTCTCTTTGAATCTTCAATCACTTTCCTACCATGAGCCACTTGAGGTTCTTGTTGTTGTGGAACAACTTGATGATAGATGGATTTCCTATAGTAATCATTGTTGTTGAAAGGATTTTGAGCTCCACTTGCTTCGCGATTAGTGCACTCCCTCTTGAAGTGTCCTTTTTTCCTGCAACGAAAACAAGTAACTTTAGATTTATCAAAACCTAAATTAGAAACAAATGCATCACGGAAGTCATCTCTTCCTGTGATCTGTTTGAATTTCTCAGCTCGTCTTAACACACTAGCCAAACACCATTTTATATCCATCAATTCCATCTCCTCAGCATCGAATTGATCGTAATCCTCTCTTGTCAACATATGATTTCCGATTCTACCTGCCACTAAACTTCCATACGACTCCAAAACAGTTCCCAACAAAGACATGTGACTTTTTGCGACTTCTTCAGAAAAACCTTGATCATTTTCAAGATTTAATACAATATTGCATTGTAGCTTCTTGCCATTCTTGGTTGTGGAAGAATGCGGATCAAATGTTGGAAATGAAGTAAATCCTGTTTTGCTGCTTGATCCCTGAGATGAACTTTCTGAAGAAATTTTTACATTGTAAGCAGTTTCAACTTTTGGAGAAAAATTGGTCTTATCACTAACACCACTTTTGAAATACAATCCGATGTCTTGTTCTCCATCATAGTTCTTCATCCTAGCAATCTTTCTTTGCTCCATCTCTTGAGCTTCAAGATGTTTAATAAACTCTCCCAGTGTTAGATTTTTATATTCCTTTCTATTATTCCTCAACATCATCAGATACGTTCCCCAAATATCATGTGGTAATGCATCAGCTAGTTTCTCAATCAACTCATTTGTATCCTTTTTTATGCCTAATTTTGTCATATTTTTCACCAAGTTACAATATCTTTCAATAATCTGCTTGGTGTTTTCTGTTTTCAAACCACGGAATAGATCATATTCTTTCTTCATAAGAGACATTTTGTTCTTGAGCATATCATCACTTCCCAGAAATTTTGATTCTAATTCATTTCAAATCGAATATGCACTTCCGTCATGTTGAAGAAGAATCAATATGTCCTCTTTAATCGCTTGCTGTAATAGACTAACCATCAATTTCTCATCTCTATACTTCTTTTTTTCATCAGCACTCATTTCTCTAATTGGCATTATCTGATTATTGTTCTTTGTAGGTCTTTCATATTGAACTTCAGTATGTTCCCAAGCATCCAAATGATAAGCTTCAACCCAGTTACCAAAACGTTCGGACCAACCGTTATAATCATCAATATCCAAAAGCTTAGGCGGTTTTTGTGATGTCCCCGTCTCATTTTCAAGCAATGTACTTTGAGTCACAGTCATCGGACTAGCAAAAGCGTTATAAAACTCGTTCTCCATGTTTTGATTTTCAAATGTTCACAAACAAACAGTTCTGTTCAAACGAGATACCAAGTACAAACAAAATCCCCTTTCAAACGAGATTATAACCTTCAAACGGAATAACCACTTTCAAACTAGATACCTCTTCAAGCGAAAAAGCTCTCCTCAAACGAAATCTATTATTTTGTTTGGAACTTCAAACGGAATAGTAGTCTTGAAACGAAATTGAAACTTTCAAACGATATTCCTCAAACGGAATCGTAATTTCAAACGATATTCCACAACTTCTCAAACGAGATACCGTATTCAAACGGAATTAACTAGATTGTGCACTCTCAAGCGAAATCAGCTAAGAACTTCAAACGAAATTAGGAACAATGTTCAATCTCAAACGAAATCAGCAAGTCTCTTCAAACGAAATCAGCATGATGTCATACTTTTGATCTGATTTTTGTCCAATTGGTCAAGCAAATGGTCGAATTTGATTCTGAAACTTTCTAGGGTTTGTTAAAACAACATAACGCATATGATATGTGAAAATCAGACGTTTTTAACAGTGAAAACTTGTTTAATTTTGAAAGAAGGTGTAGAAAATCAGAATTTGCGACTGAATTGGTATGAACTCTTCCTCCTGAGCTCTGATACCACTTGTAGGACCGTTTTTAGACCCGAACGAGTCGATCAGAAGAGTTTATCTCAATACGAGTGGCGGAAACAAACGTATCGAGTTCAATTCAGCTAGATTCACACTTTAAACTGTCCATATATTGATTTCAGATCAAATACAAGCCTGTGGACACTTCGGCAGCACTTCGTTACACTGACCGGAACCGTTACAAATGAAATGACACATGAGGTATTTATAGGAGGAGTGATTTCGTTTGAAAGTGACATGGTGTCCGTCAAACGAAATTAAACATCTTAATTTTGTTTGAAAGTGTCACCTGACATGTTCAAACGAAATTAGCTCAAACATATGTAAACTCTCCTATTTTCCTCGTATAATGTGCCCTAATCTATCATTCTACATACAAGACTCGATACAAGACGAAGTCGACAGACGCATGCACCAACAAAGAGTCCAGGACTGATACTCCTAAGGCAACTTTTAGCTTCAAGCAGTTCAAAGCATGCAGACCCAAAGAATTACCGGCGAAGATGGGCCTACGACCATGTTTCAATGGTTCGATTCAATCGAAGTCACCCTGCGCCAGAGTGACTATCCGGAAAACCTTCGCACCGTTAACGCCACCGGTGTCTTCCAATCCCGGGCTCTGGATTGGTGGACTGCTGAGAGGAACAAACGAGGGAACGATGTAGCTTTTGGGCTGACGTGGGACGAGTTGAAGGACATCATGATGCAAGAGTTATGCCCTCCCCACGAACTCCAAAAGCTGGAGGACGAGTTCTGGCATATCAAGCAGGATGGTGGAGATAACGCCAGTCTAACTGCTCACTTCAAGCAGCTGAGTATCATCTGCCCTGGTCAAGTTACTACCCCCGAGATTACGATCAAGAAATATTTCCGCGTTCTGCCGGATTGTGTCGTTGACTTTGTGCAAGCTGCAAAGACGACAACTATTGAGAAAACCTACCTGCTCGCTGCTGAGATAAACGACAAGCGAGTCAGGGCTGGATACTTTGATAAAGCCTCCAAGAAGCTGCACCAAGTTACCGCCGCTCCCACCGCTGAAACCGTCGCGTCGCAATCTTTAAAGTCCTCCCGCCGCAAGAGAAAGAACAACAGCTCCAGCAACAAGAACTGTGCAGTAACTGCCGCTCCACTCCAAGCTATGCCTACCCAACCGGAACTGCAAACCCGTCAAGTAGCGGCGCCTGTGGTCAATGCACCGGCAGCCAAGCGTGCATACACTGGACCACACCCGCTCTGCCCTACTTGTACCTATCATCACCCGGTTGGAATCGGATGCCGGTTTTGTGTTCACTGCAACCTGTACGACCACTTCACTGCTAACTGCCGTACAGGTCCTCGCCAAGCCCCAGTTCAAGCTCAAGCTCCTGCTCTACCAGCTCCGCAAGGACAGCAAGCAGCTCTTGCTCACGCAAGAGCTTGCTTTGCGTGTGGTGATCCCAACCACTCCGTAAACATCTGCCCAAACAGAGTGGTTATGCAAGAGCCAGAGCAGCAGCAGCATCCATCACTTCAACAACACCACCAACAGCAGCAGCAGCAGCAGTCAGCTCAGCAAGCAGCCCGCGGGCGAGTCTTCAACATCAATGACCGCCAGGCTCAGGCAGACAACAACGTGGTTAATGGTACATTTCTCATAAATGGTATATATGCTTCGTGTTTATTTGATACTGGAGCCGATAACTGTTTTGTGTCGTTCGGATTCGAAAGGCTCCTAAACCGTAAACCTGTTAACCTCCCATCAACATTCGACGTAGAATTTCCACTGGAAGAACCGTCACTGTTAGTTTCGTTCTGCGTGACTGCACTCTCGACCTCAACGGTCACGTTTTTTCGATCAACCTTATCCCGATGCAACTTGGTTGATTTGATGTCATAGTAGGTATGGATTTCAGTCGGGAGAATCATGCTGAAATTGTTTGTTTCGATAAAATGATTCGTTTCTCTCTCGTGAATGGTGATTAATTGTGTGTTTATGGCGAAGTCTCTTCGAAGAAGTTACAACTCATGCCGTGTGTCCAAGCTAGCAAGTATCTCCGCAAGGAATACCAAGCTTTCTTGGCTCATATCGTAGTAGCGGAGGAAAAGGAAGTTAAGGAAATAGACAAGGTGCCTGTGGTTCGTGAGTTTCCTAACGTCTTTCCTGATAATTTACCTAGTTTACCTCCCACTCGTGATATCGATTTTCGAATCGACCTCATTCCTGGAGCAAATCCTGTTGCCAGAGCGCCTTATCGTCTCGCTCCATCTGAAATGCGCGAACTCTCAAGTCAGCTCTAGGAACTACTTGATAAAGGCTTCATTCTCCCTAGCACCTCTCCTTGGGGCGTGCTTGTCCTTTTCGTCAAAAAGAAGGACGGATCGTTCCGGATGTGCATCGACTACAGGGAATTGAATAAGCTTACTATCAAGAATCGCTATCCCTTGCCTTGAATCGATGATTTGTTTGATCAGTTACAAGGTGCTACGTGTATTTCGAAGATCGATCTACACTCAGGCTATCACCAGTTACGAATCCAGGAGGAAGATATACCTAAAACCGCTTTTCAAACCCGTTACGGTCACTACGAGTTGGTTGTTATGCCTTTTGGTTTGACTAACGCTCCCGCAGATTTTATGGATCTAATGAATCATGTGTGTAAACCCTTTCTCGACCGCTTCGTCATCGTGTTCATCGATGATATCCTGATCTATTCCGAGACAAAAACCGAACACTCGCAATATCTATGTTTGGTTCTTGAGTTACTCCAAGGAAACCGTCTCTATGCCAAATTCTCCAAGTGTGAATTCTGGCTTGAGGAGGTTCAATTCCTCGGTCACATCGTCAATAGTCAAGGAATTCATGTCGATCCTGCGAAGATCGAAGCTGTTAAGAGTTGGGTTACACCCAGGAACCCGTCAGAAGTTCGTTCTTTTCTCGAATTGGTGGGTTATTATCGCCGATTCATCACTGATTTCTCAAAGATCACTGTACCGCTTACCTCGCTTACGCATAAGGACAAACCTTTTGTTTGGGGAACTGAACAAGAGGAGGCCTTTCAAACTCTCAAAGCTATGCTTTGTAACGCTCTTGTGCTCTCTTTGCCCGATGGAAACGAGGATTTCGTAGTCTACTGCGATGCCTCTAACCTCGGTCTTGGTTGTGTTCTTATGCAACGAGACAAGGTTATCGCGTACGCATCTCGACAGCTCAAGATCCACGAGAAGAACTATACAACCCACGATCGCGAGCTTTGTGCGGTTATTTTTGCGTTGAAGATTTGGCGACACTACCTTTACGGTACCAAGTGTACGGTCTTCACCGACCACAAAAGCCTACAACACATCTTTGACCAAAAAGAACTGAATATGCGCCAACGCCGATGGGTTGAACTCCTCAACAATTACGACTGTGAGATTCGTTACCATCCAGGCAAGGCAAACGTCGTTGCCGATGCTCTCAGTCGACGAAGCTATTTGCATAGCGTTCGTAATACTCAAGCCTAGCATAATCTCGAAACTCTTATCCATGACGCCCAACATGCTTGTTTTACCGAACATACTTTGAAGAAAGAAAGGATCATCAATAATGGCGAACAACTGGTGAATAAATCGAATGGTATATTCCATTATCTACGCCGAATTTGGATTCCCAAGCGAACCAATTTGCGACAGATTCTGCTCGACGAAGCCCACAAATCGCGGTATTATATTCATCCCGGTGCCGACAAGATGTACCAGGACATGCGCTACAAGTACTGGTGGCCGGGCATGAAAAAGGATATCGCTATCTACATTTCGAAATGCCTGACTTATTCGAAAGTCAAGGCTGAGCATCAACGCCCCTCTGGCTTACTCGTACAACCAGAGATCCCTATGTGGATATGGGAGAGTATAGCTATGGACTTCATAACCAAGCTCCCACGCACGCCATCAGGTCACGACAGCATCTGGGTTATCGTTGATCGTCTTACCAAATCCGCTCACTTTCTACCGATACGGGAAGACTATAAGGTAGAACGATTAGCTCGAATCTACACCGACGAAGTTATCTGTCGACACGGGCCACCTCGTGATATCATCTCTGACCGCGATAGTCGATTCACCTAGCGTCTTTGGGAAACGTTTCAATCTGCTCTCGGTACTACTCTCAATCTTAGTACTGCTTTCCATCCCTAGACCGGCGGTCAGACTTAACGTAAGATTCGTACCCTGAAAGACATGCTTTGCTCGTGTGTTATAGATTTCGGTGGTAATTGGGATTCGCATTTACCTTTAGTCGAATTCTCGTACAATAACAGTTATTACTCTAGCATCCAAATGGCACAATTTGAGGCATTATACGGAAGAAAATGTCGATCGCCTATTGTGTGGCACGAAATCGGGGACGCGCAAATTACCGATCCTGAGTTATTGCAAGAAACGACTGACAAAATCCTCCAAAGTCGAGACAATCTGCTGAAAGCTCAGAGTCATCATAAAAGTTACGCCGACAGACGCCGCAAGACCCTTTAATTTGACATTGGCGATCACGTACTCCTAAAGGTTGCACCTTGGAAGGGGGTGATCAGATTCGGCAAGAAAGGAAAGCTCGCGCCTCGATATGTTGGACCCTTTTAACTTCGGGAAAGAATTGGCAAAGTGGACTACAGACTCGAACTACCGGAGGAACTTAGTAATGTCCACCCGACTTTCCACGTTTCGAACCACAAAAAGTGTCTAGCCGACCAGGAATTACATGTCCCTCTCGAGGATCTACAAGTGGACGAAACATTATACTTCGTGGAGAAGCCTGTCGAGATCATGGGCCGAGAAACCAAGGTAATCCGATGCTCACGCATTCCCATTGTGAAGGTACGCTGGGAAGGCAAACATGGCGCCGAGTTCACTTGGGAACTCAAAAGTGACATGAAGGTGAAGTATCCGCAACTGTTTGTTACGCCTGCTTCTTAAATTTCGGGACGAAACTTCCTAAAGTAGGGGAGGCTGTAACAACCCAACTTTTGAAAGTCAAAGTACAAGTCAAAGTCAAACTCAAAGGAAGAAAAGATTGTTAATTGCGATCTGTCACTTCTTGCTTAATTACTGACTGTGCTTCTCGATTTGTAATCGATACTCTATTTTATTTCGCTTTAGTTGTATTATGTGGAGTACTTGTTAATGAATCGCTATTTAATCGCAGTTTAATCGCTAATCGACTTATCGCTAATCACATCGCTATCGGATCGCAACTCGAATTATAGGTTATGGATATTGTTTTACGTGTGTGTGCTATTATGTGTTACATGTGCATGTTATGTTTATGTTGAGATGATTAATCGCAATCGCAACTCTATCGCAACGCAATCTCATCGCAAACTCGAGATATAAGGTTTATATTTATGGTAATTAGTAGATAGGTTATTTGTGTAACTAATGGGGAATACTATCGCATCCCTCGCTCGAAACGCATCACAACGCTCAACGCACGAAACGAAACATCGAAAACCAACTCGCAACTCTATTGCAACGCAACTCTATCGCAATGCAATCTCATCGTAAACTCGAGATTTAAGGTTTATATTTATGGTATTTAGTAGTTAGGTTATTTGTGTAACTAATGGGGAATACTATCGCATCGATCGCTCGAAAAGCATCACAACGCTCGACGCATTAAACGAAACATCGAAAACCAACTCACCATCCGATCCGTTACCTGTGCACACCTTTCATCTTTTGCCAACCTATAAATACCCCCTGTGAGATCACCAACAGTGATGTGTGACAGCTCTCTTGTTCGACCAGCGCTTCCAGCCCTCTTTTCCTTCGATTTCTCGCGATTCTTGTAAGTTTTCAACTCAAATCTTGTACATCTAGCATCTACACACACTTCTCCATCATTTTCACTTTTAAATCTTCAATTTTTAACCGTGAAATCAGCGGATTTGAGGCGTTCTAGGATGATGTCATCATGGGGTTCTTGTGAACTTCAAGGTTTGGGCTCATTCCACCAAGGACAACTCAGATCTACATGATTTCCGCATGATTCAAAACTATTTTCGCATAGATCTAAACATTTTCTTGATTAAAAGGATTGAAAGATGGTTTCACCACTTTCTTTCAACTCTTTTACACTCAATGCACTCAAAACCGATAGAATCAGAACTCATTTCTAGTAAAGTGTCGGTCTGAGATCTGATTCCTATCAAAGAGACAACCGATTTCGGGTTGAACATGAACAACTAAAATGAACAGTTAACTGATCAGGCTGGGGTGATTCCCACTTCGATCGGATGACTTGGACTTGGCGGGGTTCCATTGTTTAACGCGTTGTCATACCGTCTTGATCAACCGCAACCTTTTCAAAATTTAACAAAATATTCAAGTTTTCAAACGATCAGATTGTTGGACGGATTGCCGTCTGATCGAATTGCAATCTGATCGAACGACAATCCGATCGGATTGCATATGGTCTTCAACACTTAAACTTTTACAATTGTCAAAGATCATCAATTTCTAACGGATTGCCATCCGATCGGAAGACCATCCGATCGAATGACAATCCTGCTGTGAACTTGTTCTCACTAGAATGTCTCACTGATCGGATCGCTCTCCGATCGAACGACCGTTTGATCGAACGACCGTTCGATCGAACGACCTGAAATGTAGAGATACTTCTTTGTTTTCAAAATGCTACAACGAAAACTTCAAAGCCATCATACACAAACACAATCATCCCAAACGAATGTCAATCCGACCGAATGGCCATCCGGTCGGATGACCATCCGAACGGATTGTCATTCGATCGAATGACCATCCGTTCAGATTGTCATCCGATCGGATGACCATTCGTCACTTGGTTCACTCTTCATCGTTTAACGCGTCGTTCAATCGCTTATGCTATCGTTCTGTAATCAGGCTAACTTTCCAGTGCTCCCTTCAATCCAAGAGAATGTTTATTTATTAAACACAATCTGTGAGTATACTCGATCCCTTTTTGCTTTAAGCACTTTTGGGTGTTACATACGTTACTTATATCAAATCACATCGATCACACAACACAAACACTTTTATACGCTAACCGTTACTGCATGTTATACGTGTTACTCGATGAATGCTTCTATGTTATGTTTACACAGTGATTGTTACCTGATACCTTAGCAACGATAGTACTATAGTTTGGACTCAGCACCTGTCGTGGACAGGGGTTGTTAAGGGCTTTTCTCACATGTCACAGTGGTGATATGTGTTGTGCATTCTACAACTCGCATTCACGTCTGTGCATATTTCATTGTCGATAACCTACTTGCTTCACATTATACATGTTACATGCTGGTTATGCGTAAACTCTTTTCCGCTACTACTATACTATTAAACTTGTATACTCACCTTTACACTATGTGTATTGACCACTATTTTAACGTATGTGACAGGTGTTTGAATGCTTAGGATGCTTTGCTTGCTTTCATGGAATCGAGCTTAGGAGAGTCTAGAAACAAACATTATGAAATCTGAGTTGTCGGAACAGCCTTATATTTGCCTTTGAGAAAACAATGTCTGTATTAACTATTTTTATCTGATATATTGTGGTATGGGACATGATGTTAAAATATCCGGTAATTTTAGTGTTATGGATTTCTCTTGGACAATCTGTTTCGCTTAGTGCCGCGACGCGATGTTTCCGCCATCGGTTGGGGTATGACAATTTTAGTATGTTATCATCTTGGAACCATAAAGCACAATTACAACTCCATGTAATATTTTATAGTAAAAGCAACACATTTTAGCACGTTGCGGCGAAGACCCTACAGGAGTTCGGTTAGTATCGGTAAGCGAAGGAGACTAACCAAAAAATAAGTTGTATATGACTAAAACGATATCTAGATGTGTTCGGTTGTAGTGGCTACATTATCAACATCGAAAAGTAAATAAAAAACGTAATAAAAGAATTCAATTCTATTGATGCAACAAAAAAAATTCAATTCTAACTATTGTTGTAACAAAAAAAATCAAATTCTAATAATTATGATTTTAGAAAACATATCAGGATTATATGTTGATGTATTTAATTTCCTAATAATATTATCCGTATGTTATTCTATTTTATAAATAATGAAAACTCAAACAAAAAGCAAATCAGAATTAAAAAAGAAAGAAAAAATTCAAGGTGAGGAGAAACACCAAATGACCAAAGCACAAACATACATGTCATTAAAAATATCTCATGCTTTCGTTTTTTATATCAAGCAACCCGTTTATCATTTTTGTTTTTTATAACATAATATATTAAAGTTTCGAATATATCATTGTGATATGCTTATTTTTATCTATGTTTGGGTCAAAAATTTTTTTAAGAACGGTTCAAATATAAACGAATTTAAAGCTTGACACATCCAAAATGATTATAATTAATGAAAATTTTCAAGCAAGAACTATTGATGTAACAAAAAAATATGTTCTAATAATTATGGTATTAGAAAACACATCAGTATTATATATTGATGTATTTAACGTCCAAATAATATTATCCAAATGTTATTCGCTTTAAATTTATAAATCATGAAAACTCAACAATAAAACCAGAACCCAAATGAAAAAACAAAATAAAATTTAAAAAGAAAGAATGGTAATTTAAGGTGGGGAGGAACTTTTGTGAAGGTTCACCATTAATATTATAAAAATGTAAATAACTATCAAGATTACCCGCGCTACGCGGCAGGATTTCGGTCAATATATGTTTAGTATAGCAACTGAAAGAAATATGTTCAAAACATAAATCAATTTGAATTTATACCAACTCGCATATAAATATAAACACGCAAAACTCGATTACAAAGTCTTTTGAAGGTTAAAGGATTTTGAGTGTTAATGCTAAAAGTTGAGGGTTAAAAGTATAACAAAACACAAAAGAAAAATAAAAAATAAAAACATTGTTCACAAACTTTCCTAATTGTATTATAGTTAATAACATGTTGTATCACAGTTTGTCTGTTTGCTATTTTTTTATTATTTGTATATTCTTTTGTTAAATTAAATGGTAGTTCATCAATAAGCAGTGCTTGTGTGAGTTTTCTGTCTGCTTCAGACTCTGTTTGGGTAGTTCAGAGAATCTGTTTTGTGGAGATCTAATTGCTTCAAAATCTGAACATATTAAAACCATTTTTTATGACTCTAATTTGTGTTTTTAGATCTGATAGATGAATAGATGTGATAATAATGTGAATGATTTTTTTATTTATCATTATGCATATGATCTGTTGTTTTATCCCTCTCTCTATCTTATGATTAAATAGGTTATTATTTGTATTGTAGCTGAAAAAACCGTTGTTTAATAAAATGTGGTATGTAAAATTTCTGAAAACTACCCATTTGTTTGCACACGGGTTTTACATCTAGTAAAGCTAAAAAGAAGGAACTTTTGTGTACTGTAGTCTGTGATGCAATTAAATATATAGTATAGTATAATATAATTGGTATGTAGTTAAGGGCACAAACCATTCATCGGCGATCTCTCTGTAAATTTGTTGGCAAACCATCGGTAAATTCTTTACCATCGTTATGTTCTATAGCAAATTACCAACATGTATCACTTTCACCAAGGTAAGTCCAACAGATGTGTTTGTCGTTGATCCTCTGTTTTGCAATGTATTTATGCAATAATAATTATGCATATTAACATGTGTAATGAGGCGTATTGAAATGCACTAATTAGCAAGGTTCCCACTCTCTTCTTTAACCGATTTAATGGATACCAAAAGAAATGCACTAATTAGCAAGGTTCATAACACCATAGCTTTACCCCAGCCATCATTAATTCCAATAATATCGCTTGTCTCTTACATCTTACTCATAGAAGTTGAAAATAAATATAAAGTCTTGACTGCAAGAGAAACATCTAAACATTAAAACCTGTACATTCTTGTTCAACTGATTCTCCTTTTACATTCTTGTTCAAACATTCTTGTTCAACTGATTCTCCTTTTAACATCTAAACATTAAAATATTTTTGATGAATGCATCAGATGCTAGGATTTGTCAGACCGATTCTGTATGGGTTTCAGATATTATCGGTTCTGAATTACTACTCCAGGTAATATATACTATAAGACAGGGACCGACCAAGGAAACTGTATGTGGTTGAACTTCATTTTGCACTATATTGTTCAGCCATACTACAATTCATGATTCCGCAATGCTTGAATTCATGATGAATTTTTATTATGGTTTTAATTTTGGAGTTTAATTGAATGTTTATGTTGTAAGGGATTTGTTTTTGTGTGAGTTGCTTTGTTTTTTTTTATGTTTGGGTAGTGTTACTTTATATGTTGCCTTTGCTCGCAACCTGTTTGATGAAATGCCACATAAAGACATGTTGTCTTGACCTTGAGTTGTAAATGTTGAACAAAAGTTCAATAGTGTTAGATCGCTCGTACTCTCTGTCACTGCCTTATTTCTTAGCCCTAGTTTTTGAAGTTACTATTAATTGTGTTTCCATCTAATAACGAGCTTCACTTGCAGACTTAGGGTTTGTTTGAAAAATGAATCATTTTTTAATAATTTTATGTTTTATATGCCACATATCTCATGTTTACATTGCAAAGTATTAATATGTTTATTTCTACAGGTCCTTGTTAATTTTATATATGCTTATATTTGCATGTTCTTGTTGTCTTTGTGTGTGCTATGTTTATACTCGTTCTTAATAATCTTTCTAACAGAGTATGTATACTCTCATTTAAGGAGACTGCATGATCTTATGACAAGGTATTATATCTTTATGCTAGAGTGAATTTTGTATAACCTTCTGTTTTTGCTTGGCAGTAAGGCACATTAGACGAATCATCTGCCAGAGCGAGTATTGTAGATCATCACCACATTGCAAGGTACAGTGGTTCTGTCCAATAGCTAGCATTATGTTTACTAGCAGGTATACTTGTTCTATCCTACAATGATTTGAAAAGAACGCAACAAGTTTGTTGTTGGTGAAGTGTACTCTTATGTAGGCGCCAGACTTGTCGTGTGGAAAGGTTAATTTAGATTAGGTATTCAATGAACACTTAAAAATATGTTGGGTGTTGACCTACATGTATAATAATCTAATATTAGAGCCTTTAATTTAGGAAGGCCTTGTTGCGGTGTTTGAGAATTTGCTTGTTTAATTTAGCTCTCACTTGGGGGTATGTTTGGCACACAACTTTTAGGATGTTTTAAGAGCCTTAAGTTTTGTTTTGGGAAAATAAAAAATAAGCACTTAGAGAAAAAAAGGTCCTAGTTTGGAAGATAAAGCTTTATCTTTAAATTTGGAAAAATAAGCTAGCTTGAGCAGCATTCTAAACAAGTTTGGAGCTTTTAATAATGCAAAGCTATTGCTTTATCTTTACTTTTGTCTCAAACACTTGCAAATGATCATTATTAATTTTCATATTAAATTATTTGCAGTGGCTTTGCTATCCATTGTATTTTGAAGTTTAGAACATATTGAAAATTCACTAGGCATTTTGGTCATTCCTCCTTATACAGGTATATATTTCTCTCCCTTTCTTCATTGTAAGATATTGTGATCAGTGCAAATGAGATTATAATCATGTTGTAATTTGTTATTTTCTTTTAGTGGTTCTTTAAACAGGAACTAAATATGAGGGTTCCATTTGAGGGTGGAATTAAAGAAAACAATGCTAAGCATACTATCTTTACAATATGAGATTGGAGTTGCCTTCCTTTTGATTATCTCTTTTCTATCCTAAGTGACCAAGTTACTACTTCTATTTATTTAACGTAAGCCTTTTTTCTAAGTTAATTATTTGTGCATGTATGTGGTAGTGTAACACAATACAAACTTATTGTATTAGCAGGTTGGTATCCTCAAGTTGGGTTAGCTACTAAAAATAATAGCACAAACTATAAACTTCATGCCTTAAATGATGTTAAAATACCACTTTTTGAATAATCTTACTCTAAATTGTTTTATGGCAGCTATTGAAGCTAGAGAATGACCATAACAACTTCTGTGGAACGCGAGCTAGAGAAAGATGTAGTAATTTTATAGAAAAAAATTTTGTTACTAGTATTTGAAATGGTTCAAATCAGTTGACATTGAAGATATCTAATTAGCAACTGTCGTTTAATAACAAAATGCACATATAAGCATGCTTGCACATAACTATCACATTAATAGCTTTTATTGACTCTTGTTTCTTAAAATATTTTCTCTCTCTTTTGAAGGGACAAATGAAGAACTATAAACCTCTAGAAGATGGAGGTGCTTTGGTTAATCCTTTTACGATTGTAATGAATAATGAGCATGTCAGCTACCTTCTACTTTTTGGCAGAGTTATTACTAAAAATTGAATGGTGGTGAGGAACCATACATGATTCTAGGTGGGATTATGAAATTATTGGGATGAGCCTTGAAGTTAAAAAACTACAGTTTGAAATGGGAAAAGAAATTGAGGACTATTATAGGAAAAAAAAACTGAGTTAGGAGCAAAGCAGAAAGATTTTGATAGCCAACGAGCAACTTAGAAGCTACGATGCGAACTATTATTTGGAAAAGCTACTTTTTCGAGAACTTTTGGATCTTAGAGATGAATAGAAGGTTTTCGTTACTTTTATCATTGTAAATGACAACTTCATTTTAGTTATATTGTTCTTTTGATTTTGGACTCATGTTTAATTACAATATAAAATAAATATTATAGTTATGTCATTAATATTGCATATTAATAAAAATTTTAGTATTTCAAATTATGATGCTATGGAGTTGCGTTTCATTGTGAAAAAAGTTGCAATGGTTATAACTATGATCTTAAAAACGTGTTGCATTTGTTGCAAAAAAAAAAGTTGCATTTGAGTGTAACAAATGTTACATTTTAGTGTAATAAAGGTCGCATTTTTTATAGCAAAGGTTGCATTTGAGTGTTAGAAAAGTTGCATTTAAAAGTAAAAAAAAAAAAAGCTTGCATTAGCATATAAAAAAAGTTGCATCATAAAAAGGTTGCATTTGATGAGGAACTGTAACCTTTAAAAAAAAGGTTGCATTATCTAACAAAAAAGTTGCATTAGGTCTAACGCATCTTCACCTAATGCAGCCCTTGAGAAAAGGTTGCATTAGGTCTAATGCAACATTTTCAAGGCCTAATGCAACTTTTTATAGGGGTTGCATTAGCTCTATTTTCTTGTATTGGTATTTCCTTTAGTGATATCTAAGTGTATTTACAGTATTATGGCCTACTGGTAATTTGGGTGTAATAAAGATTTAAAGGTGCTATTCCCTAAGATGTAGAGGGTTCCATTTTAGTTTGGTACATTGCAGTGTATTGTAGGTGTTGTTTGAAGTCAGCATCGAATGAAACGAGTCAAGTCGTAGCTGGAGAGGAGATTAGTCGCGGGTGGGATTTAGCCGGAGACACAAGTCGTATTGCGAGTGAATACTTGGAGCGAAAACTAAGGTCGAGGACAAGATCCCACCCTAGTCATGGGTTGGTGGGTGTTACCAAGAAGAAGCCATAGCTGGAAGCTCCTATAGTAGTAGCTAGAGTGATGTGAAGGATGTAAGCGTCTTAGGTCGCAACATGGCCTAACCCGGTGCGGATAGGTCCAAGTCAAAGCTAATAGATGCAACTGGATGCAGATGGGGCCGAGTCGAAGCTAATGGATGCGAATGGGCCTAAGCTGGAGTTATTGGATGGTAGCTTGCAAGTCACATTTTCAAGTAATAGAACATGATAGTTTATTCTCTATGTTTTAAGCTCAAGTTTTGTATTTAGAGTATTTGTATTCGAATAGGTTTACTTGTAAAGGGTGCTATTTATTTTTCTAAGTCTTTTTTTTATAAATATTTTTCTTTGCATTCATTGGTCGAAAGTTTAATGAAGAAAAGAGACGCATGTCTGTTTGAGCAAAATCTCCTGTTCATAGGTGATGCTTTTATTCATCCATTTCAGTTGTCAAAACTCTACAAGTGCTACCAGAGAGTTTGGTGAAGCTCATATATGGGATCGAAGGCTGAAGTCTTAGACCAGTGAAGATGATTGTATATCTACCAAATAAACCGGATTGCAACTGTGTGTTTGTGATAAGTCGAAGAGATCATGTGCGGTTCATGGAGAGACCGATAGAGGATGCAAATCCGTGTGGAGGCTTATGACGATCCGAAGATCAAGATTTGTGGACGAGCCTCAGATCAAGACCAAGAAGAGGTCAAGCCCAATAAAGAAAGATAAAAAGCTCAAGGAAAATGGTACAATGGCCGATTTCCAAGTCATTGACGGTGTGAAGAAGTTGAACAGCCAGAACTAATAACACGTGGTCAACCTGTATGAGTTCCTATCTACGGGTTAGGATTCGTTGGAGGTTTTTCAAGGCGTCATCACACTTCAACCAAGAAAAGAAGTTAATGGGGAGATTTACAAATAAAGGATAAAGGTAGGTAAAGCCATGTTCGTATTATAAGACGACGACTGAAGAAGAATAGATCCAACATATTCAAGATAAGACGACACCAAAAAGCTTGGGACGCCCTTGTAGCCTACTTCTCTAAGAAAAATGATACGAAACTTCAGATTTTAGAGAGTGGACTACTTTCCGTTTGCGTGAAAGATCTCATGATTCTACAATACTTCCACAAGGTTAAAACCTTGTGTTGAAAGAATATAGAGTTAGATCTCGAGCTCAGAGTTGGAGATGCAAGAATGAAGAGGATAATAATCCATGGTGTAAATAAAAAAAGATGACTAGAAACTTTGTGGCCGATATCAAAAGACGGTTGAATCAACCATCTTTGGTATAATTCAAAAACTTGATAGTCGTTCAAGAAGCCTTGGCGAAGCAGGTGGGTGAAGCCTTAATGTCCACTCCTTCAAAGACATAAGAAGAATCATTGTATGTAGAATGTGGCAAAGGTGGGTACTAGTCAAACAAAACTCGTAGCTAAAGAAATTATAGGGTGCGAACCCATGAGAAGCCAAGATAACCTGCATGAGACAAGGAGAATTGGTTATCTGAAGAAAATGATCAAGGTAACAAAAACAAATCTAGATTAAGTGGTAAACATTTTTTTCAAGTGTTATAATTGTGGATGTAAGGAATACATCGCTCGGGATTGTCATTAGGAGCCACAAGAAGAAGCAAACCCCGCAATTGTTCAGAATGAAGAGGCATGGGATGTAGAAACGTTAGTTATTCAAGTTATCGATGTTGTTGCTTTTCATGAAGCGTGAAAATACATGAACATGATGATGACGGCAGCGAAACACTGACTACTTGTGACAACTGTCAAAATTCCAGGTATCCGTATAACTATTAAACCATGATTAGTGCTTAATGACTGTGCTGAATTTTAATTAATGACTTGAAACTGCTTTTTGATTATTGCATTATACATACATGTGCATCACATATTGCTTAATGTCATAACATTATTGCATAAGAACATTATTGACTTAGATGATGCACGAAACACAGTTAGGACAGTTATCAGACAAATCAGAAAAATGCTGACGGAGTTCAGTACATAGACAGAAAATGTGTTGAGACACAGAATGGGCCAGAAACAAAGTATGACACTAGTATAGTGTGTAGGAAAGTAAGGATCACAAAACTGTCTTTCTAGAGATAGTTTAAGTGCCGGAAAGTGCATAAAACTCACATAAACTGCAGAATTCTGCAGAAATTCAGCAAATTCAGCATTTAAACACACTTTTATCATGCAGAAATATGGTTAAATGGTCCTGAATGCTTTCCTAAGTGTCGGGAATCGAAATTGTCACAAAAGGGTACAAAAAGCACACTAAACTGCATAGTTTAGCACCTTAACGAACCGGTAACCAACCGAACAACCGGACACTACCCGAAACACCAAATTTTCACTAGAAGCACTGTTTTAACATTACCAAGCTAGTTATGGTCACCGAACATCATAACACATTATATAAATATCTAGTAACTAAACATCTAACTACATACTTACCTTTCAACCATCTTAATGGTTATAACCTAGTCTACTACCCCCCCCCCCCCCCCCACCTAGTAATCGGCCAACATGGCCCCACCATAAGATTTTATTTCAATTTAAAATTTGATCATGTTGGTGCTTTATGGACATAGTAACCAAGAGATAAACTCATAACATGGATTTATAAGATAACCTTAAGCTCCATTTCTCATTCATCACCAACACCCCACTTCTTCTCTCCCTCCCTTGCTTGTGTTCGGCCGAGAACAAGCACCCCAGCACCACCATCATTCACTCATCTTCATACAATTCCAAGTATACTCAAGGGTGATAGGAGGTGCACAAAGGAGCTAGGAGCTTGTGGAAGTTGAAAGACCTTCTCTATTTGCTTTTATCCACTCTATTTCTTCTCTTGATCATCCCTAGCCTTGAGCTAGTGGTAAGAACACTAATCTTTCCATTTTACATCTTATATAAGTGGTTAAAGAATGATACACGATGATTAACTTGAAGAACACTAAGAATCAAGAGAATGAAACTTGAATATAAGCTCAAAACATGAAGAAACCATGTTGTTTATGTGTTGATTTACTTGTTGATTGTTGTTTACTTGTGTAAATGATGTAGATCATCATATGATCTTGCTAGATCATGATTAAAAACATAATCTAGCAAGATGAGAGGATGAAAGTGTTAAGGATTAGTAGATCATCCTCATGAAAGACATGAACTTGAAAGGATTTAATGTTTTCTTGTAAAATGATGATTAAAGTGAGTTGTAAGTCTTGTAAAACTAAGATTTCAAGAGTGATTATTCAAGAAACCAAGTTAAAAATACAAGTTTTACTAAATCTTGGTTCTTAAATAAATAACCCTCATTTTTGGTGGTTAAAAAGTGTTGAAACACTTATGTAATAAGAAAAATCCAAGAAGAAATATTTTTAGAAAATGTGATTATAAGTTGTAAAGAACCATTTTCTTTAAAAATGATGTTTTAAAGAAACAATCACACTTTAAAGGGTAACAAGACTTACTAAATACACTAGTGAGTTACTACAAATTTTTGTAAATTTTCAAGTTCATGAAGTGGTAGTTTATGCTTGTTTTTTTGGCAAAATTGGTAAGTATAGATTGTATATTGTTGATTGTTGATTGATTCTGTTGATTTACAAAAGAAAATGATATACCTTCAAGGTATGGAAACCTCCATTTTTTAGGGGAAACTATGGCAAAATTTTTCTAAAAATTAAACACTTAGAAAAATATTTCTAAACAAATATTTGTGAGTATATTTCAAACCATGGAATTTTACATAAAGTTTGCCATAATTTTTGTTACAAAAATTACAAATATTTGAGGTTGGTTTTTATAAATAAAAGTGACTGAATATGTATTTAGGAAATATATATTTAGAAGGCACCATGTGTGTGATTATTTGTATATTATGTGTATTAGTTATATTATTTTAGGACTTGAAATAATATAACTCATCAAAAATACCAAGAAATTACAATCCAAAATATTACCAAAATTCCAAGGAATAAATATACAAAGAATACCTAAAATATTGGCGGAACCGAACAAAGGAATATAACACACAAAATATTCCGGAAAATTTATTCACAAGTATATTTTTGGAATCTAATATTTGGACACCAAGTGAATGAAAATATGATTTTTACAATTATCACAAATTTATATCATATTTTTTACAAAAAGAAAATATATTATTTTGGGTGAATAAAAATATATATGTTTTCTTGGAATTATTAGAAGGTATATTACCTTTAGAAGAAATATATATTTTCTCAAATAAATATGAAATATATTATTTTGGAGAAAGATAAGTTTATATGTATTTTCCAAGTTAGACTTGAAAATATATTATTTTTGGAACTTATATGAAAATACAAATATTTTTGCCAAAGGAAAATTATAAGTAATTTTCTAAGTAATATTTCTTAAAATATATATTTTGGAAATATATATGGATTTTTATTAAGGATATTATTTCGGAAATGTTAATATAACATTAAGTATAAAGATACTTAATAATTACAAGAAATACGTATTTTCGTACGTATAAATACACACCGGAATACGACACCAATACATGGCAAAAATATACAAGTATAAGAATACAAATACGAATACACCCATCCTTGGAAAGGAAATACATGTATAAATACTTGAAAAGTATCAAGTTAAAATATATTATTTTAACTATTATTCCAAAATTTAATAAATATAATTTAAGTTAAAATATTTATTATTTTAACAAATGATTATATAACTTGTAATAATATTGAAGACGCAAAGAAACGTAACTCAGAGACACTAATTAACACGAAGTCAAGGCTTGACCCGCTCGTCTAATAGACCTTAGTACGTTGTAGGTAGTCGTGTACGCCAGGCGGAGCTTTGAGTTACTGTGATTACGAAGAACGCAAGACAGTGAGTTCATGTCCCCTTTTTCTTATAACTGTTTTTGTTTTATAACTTCGGGGGTGAAGTACATGTTACAAAATGTTTACAAACAACTACATTTGGTATGGTTAGCTATGGAATGCACTGTTAGATCATGTGAATGGGTAGGCGCACTCCTAAGACCATTAATCCTTGTGTTAGGACCGAGGTACATGAGTGATAGATCTATTTGGGTGTAGCGAGCCCACACCCATGTGGACCGGGGTTTGGACCATGAGGTGACTATGTCTTACAGCCGGAGGCCCGGTACAAATCTGCTAGGTTTGAGCCTTCCTACGCCGTTGCACACCTGTTAATGGCCTTGCAAGCCATTAATTGATATGTTTCCTTGTTTGCTTTCATACCGGGATTTACAAACATACATACATACTTACAATGATTTCAAAGGTTTATTGGTGCACACTCACAAACACATGAACTCGCTCAACTTTTGTTGATGTTTTCAAACTACATGTATTTCAGGGAATTAAAAGTGGATCTGACGGGCGTTTGGATGTTTCAAGTGAGGTTGAGAATAAAAGATGTCATCCGAAGTCTGAGGATTTGGATAGTGTGTCTTATCCTAGATAAGACACATCTTTCAAAGCCAGGTTTTATTTAATGTATTTTGTCGAGTCCTTGTGAACTCTTAAACAAGTTGCATGATTTGTATTCGGGTTTGAAGTCTATGTTTAAAACAATGATGTTTGTGATATTTTAAACTTAAGTAATGGATGATCATCTTTGGTTTTATCATATAGTGGTTGTTATGATTGAATGCAACGATATTAAGCAAGTCACACATAATCACGCTTCCGCAAAAGTCAGGGTGTGACACTACTAGTGATGTTATGTCTTTCGAAGATGAAACTTCGATTTTAGAAGATCAAATTATCAAAATGATAAACTCAAAAGACAATGGTCCTACTAAGAATTCAAATAATCTATTGACAATCTTTGCAAGAAAGAGGAATTAATCAATGAGGCCTATGCAAAGTGAGTTGGCCACGAAAGAACTACGTGACGCTCATGAGATGATGATTCATGGCATCTCTGTTGAGCTGATGTTTAATGTGGCCTCACTACTAATGGATGAAATAAGTGGGTTGCATGTTAATGATTCTATGGTTCAAACAAATGATAGTGAACCAAGAATGGATAAGTCAAATTTGACGACTAACCTAATTACATCAAGCTTAAAGGAAGGAATTGTTGTGGATGCCATGATGTTTAGTAATGAAGTCAATAGAGTAAAAGTCTCAGCAGAGTATGAAATCAAGGAAGAGCAACTTGTAAATATTGTGATTGAAAAGTTCGAGAATTAAGCCTAAAGAAATGCGAGTGTTTAGGGGTTTGGAAGACTTTGGAGGAACAAGTCAGAATCAAGAGGGAGATCAACCTATAGATATGAACGTTCAGATAAAAATAAGTATTGAGGGGAGTGTTGGAATTCACCACTTGGTCCAAAGTCGTGAGACGCGGCATGTTGCCTTGAGTTGTGGCTTACGTAGAGCTGAGGTTCTTCATGTGTGTTGTAGCTGAGAAAAATCGAGATGAAAGTGAAAGTCAAGCGAGACCAGAATGGTGAACAAAGGCGTGAGTCACGGTTGAGTAGGATGCGAGTCGCGACTAGGATGTTAAGCAGAAGCCTACTAGTTAAATTACATGGATGTTGTAATGGTGATTTTGCTTGAGACTTAGCTACTCGATGTTAACAACTACTTATGTGTTAAAGGGTTAAATAGAATTTGGAGCGTGTTGAAACGAATGATCAAGAAATAGACATGTTACATACATTGTTGTCAAGTGTGAAGATACAAGCACTGTGTGATAGTACTGAGTTGAAGAATGTCATTTTTAGGAGGGGGTGTTTGAAGTCACCATCAAAAGAAACGAGTCAAGTCGCGGTTGGAGAGAAGACAAGCCGCCCTGAGACTAGCCGTACTTGGAGTCAACACTTGGAGCCAAAAATGAAGTTGAAGAGAATAACCTATCTACGTCGTTGCTTTGTGGGTGTCACCGAGAGGATTCCACGGATAGAGTGGTGTCAAGGTCGTAAGCGGCTTAGGCCGCAATTAGGCATGAGCTGGAGCTAATAGATGCAACTAGACGCAATTTGAACTGTGGCAAAACTAATGGATGTAATTGGATATGACTGAGGCCGAGTCCAAGCTAATGGACGCGAATGGACGCTTCAGGGACTTAGGGACTTAGGTGGAGTTATTGGGTGTGGTAGCTAGCGAGTCACATTTTCGAGTCCAAGTCGTAATAGAATGATATAGTTTACTTTCTATCTTTTAAGTGTAAGTTTCGAATTTAAAGTATTTGAATTCGAATAGGCCTACTTGTAAATGATGCTATATAAATGCTAGTCTAGCACAGTTTTTTTAGTTCTCCTTCATCGAAGTTTTTTTCTTTGTATTCGTCCGTCGGAAGTTTAATAGTCGCTCGTGCATTTCATCCCTAGTTATTAAAGGTGTTAGGTGCATAGACCTCGCCTGGGACCTAAAAAAAATTGCACAATGAAAAAAAGTAAAAATATATTATGTATTAGAAAAATAATATTATTGTTCATATAAAAAAACGAAAACTATTATATCACATTTCATGTCATCTATTTAGTAACAAAAGGTCTAAAATATTAGTGTATCGATGTAAAAAAGTAGTTTTCCTTAGAGCATCTCCAACGACTTGGGCCGTTGGAGAGTCTGCTCCACAAACCACAACACAAACAAACCACGTTGTTAGAGGAGGTGGTCCGTTTGAGCGGACGGGTGTGGTTTGGAAAAATCTACTCAGAAAACTTTTTTTTTTTTTGTTTTTAGTGTAAAAAAGTGAGATGTGATTTGGAGGTTTGGAATGATTTATTGTTGAAGGAAAAGATGGAGTTTCAAATGATGGTGATTTTGAATGATGTGGCATCCTGACTAACCAGTCTAGAGTTTGGACTTGGTTTATTGTTGTAGATGCTCTTAGATAAATAAAAAATTTGGCTAAAATCTTGCCGGAATTTAGAGAATTTCTCTAGAATACATAAATCTCGCGGAATCTGCGCCTAAAAACCATCTCCTAGAGAATTCAAGCGCAATTGCCTCGACTTAAGGTACAATTGCCTCGCCTGGACGCAAGAGGCGATGGCTTTTAACAACTATGGTTTGAGCAACTGATCGTATTCTTCATGGGTGTTGCATCTATTCTTTGATTTCACTTGTTAAGTTAGAGTTGTGTGAGTTTTAGTAACAATGTATTGCTCAGCGAAGCTATAGAAACTCCATCCTCAACTATTCATGTAGAGTTTAATTACTCCAAAAGAACAAGCAGCAAATTACTTGTGGACAGAAATAAACGAACAAATAATAGCAAGCAATTGCAAAACCTTATCCCATGTTGTAATTAACTTGTAACTGATATTTTGTATTTTCTTTATTATTCAGGTTCACATTCAAAGACAATCAGACAAGAAAACCTCTACATCCACCTCCACCACCAATCCCAAGCCATTGAATCTATCACTCAGTCTTCAAATCATAAATTCATTTATGGATCATATGATCCGAACCATCGACGCGTGGGTCATGTTTAAACTAACATGTTGTGCTATCACAGCCACACTATTATTCTTCATGGTCCGGACACCAGAATTGATGTATCACCACCAATATGTGGTCTCAACTACTCTTCTCAAATGAGTGGTTAACAAGCGATCGACGTACCAATATGTAGTATCTAAATATTACAAAGTATCTAAATATTACACAACGGCTCTGAGGCGATTAGGGTTTCCGAAGATGTCGGCAAGAGATCGATTTCGACAAGATACTTGGTACGACGTACCGATCAAGAAGGGCAAGGGCAATCGACGACAACATAACAAGAAGGAAAAGGATCCAGGGGTCAAGTTCTTTGTCTCTAATATTCCAGAGGGTTGTTCGTCTTCCGATCTGGTTAGGGTTTTGAAGGATTTTGGTGTTATTCAAGGTACGTATATTGCGCGCAAATATGATCGATTGGGTAAACGTTTTGGTTTCGTAACATTCAACAAAGGAAGGAACATGGATGATTTAGAGTCGGCTTTGAAAGATGTATGGATAGGGTCTTATAAACTCTTCATAGTTCCCGCTAGATTCGTCGACGGGAAAGAAATCCCAAGAAAAGAGGAAAGGGTTTGGCAACCGGTAAAGGGTAAGGAGGTGCAAGAGGACGGTAAGGAGGAGGCTAGTGCTAAACACACGACTACGATAGACGTTAATGCGGAGGATAGTAGATCGTTTAAGGACACGTTGTTAAACAAGGAGCCGAAGAAAAACGACGTTTCAGAAATCAATGTGGAGCCTTCTGCTGCTGTGTTTGGTGAATGGTATGATCGTGCACTGGTTGTACACTTGAAGAACTTGAAAGCATTGACGTCTCTTAGGTCTTGGATGAAGAGCAGTTGCGATTTAAATGTAGAGATCAAGTATGTGGGAGGACTTTGTGTCATCTTAGTTTTTGTTAACAGAGATTCAAAGATGATTTTTACGTCTATGAAAGATGCATGGGGGGTGCATGTGGATTTGATAGAGGAGTGGTATGGCCAAACTTTTATTGTTCCTAGGATTGCATGGTTAAAAATTCGAGGCGTTCCGCTTAGTCTGTCTTGTTCAAAGGTTTTCGACGAAGTGGCTTCAACATTTGGATCGATTATACAACCGGCTATGTTTCCAGAGGAGGATGGGGACTTGTCTGTTGCATGCGTTGGAGTTTTACGTGCACAACTGGAAAGGGTAAATCAGAAGGTGAAATTGAGTTGGAAGACTTCCAAATTCGATGTGTTAGTCGAAGAAGAAGTAGCTGACTGGATTCCAGACTGCTTGATGGATTTGGAGGAGGAGGGGATGGAAGTAGAAGAGAATGTTATCGATGCGAACCCGGTTGTTGATGAAGCATTTGACTTGAATGTTGCTCAAGAGGAAAATCAGGTTAACAGTGGGACGGAGGTTCTTGTTCATGATGGACTTGATAGTGGTGAACAATTGCAAAAAGGGGAGAAGACTTCAACGGTTAAAAAAAAGGAAAGGATTTAGTAGAAAGAAAGGATCCAGGAACAAATCGGCTTCTCCAGTGGGCAATGACAGGCCGAAAAAAAGACAACGTGAAGGGGAGGATGTTTTTGATCTTGACCGGTTTATTTATACAGTTAGCGAAGGACAAATTGCATTGGAGAAAGAGGGTGGTAATGGATCGAAGGCTAGTGTACAGCAGCAAAACAATCTTGAGTGTAATGTAGAGGAGAATGTTAACCTGGATATAAATGTTCCTACTTCGGATTTGATGATGGACGAGTTTAGCGATGTGAACAAGGAGACGTTGGAAACAGTTTGCATGGCTAAGAGTCTGGGAGTTAAGAATATGGAGTCTTTTTTCGATGCGTTAGCTCAGGTCATTGTTAATGAAGGCTTTCAAGGCGTTGCTCAATGAACTTTCTTTCCGTTAATATACGTGGACTGGGGAATGAAGACAAAGGTAAGTGGATTCGTAATCTTAGAGCGATTAATGAAATCGGTTTTATTATGCTTCAAGAGACGCAATTTGCGTCTCTTGAGGGGGTTGACCTAGGGAGGTTCTGGGGGAGGGGGAATTTCGAGTTTGATTGGGTTGGAGCCACCGGTAGGTCTGGCGGCTTACTGTCGTTATGGGACTCGAACAGATTTATGGTCTCTCGGGTGACCAAGAGCCGGTATTTCTTGCATATCCAAGGTATATCTAAAGATGATGGGAAGGTTTATTCGATACTTAATGTTTATGCTCCACAGAAGTTGCGTGACAAGCGCATTTTATGGGCAGATCTTGAAAGAATTATAGTTCTTGGTAATGCTTTCTGGGTAGTTGCAGGGGATTTTAATTGTGTTAGAGATCGGTCTGAAAGACGGAATTCGAAGTTTAATGCTTTGGTTTCTAACGAGTTCAATGACTTCATTGATAAAGTGCAACTTCTTGAATACGGTCTAAAAGGGAGGAAATTCACTTATATTTCGGGGAATAAATGTAGTCGTATAGATCGCATTTTTGTCTCGTGGAATGTAGTGAACGAATGGCCAAATGCGGAGTACAGGGCTCTAGCACGGGAGGAATCGGATCACTGCCCGTTAGTGTTGAAAATTGAAGCTCGGAATTTTGGTCCAAAACCATTTAGGTTCTTTAATTCTTGGTTACAAAAAGAAGGGTTGAGCGATTTGGTGGAAGAGGTTTGGTCTGACGATATCTTTCATCTTGGCAACGGCTCTTTTCAAAAGGGTTTAATGAACAAGATGCGTCGCCTGAAGTCTAAAATTATTGAATGGAAGAAAACGTGGTCGGCTATGGAGGTGGAGGAGGTGGAAAACTTGAAAGCAGAGGTTCGAGATTTAGACGAGATTATAGAAGATAGAGACTTGACTGAAGCCGAGGCATGGGTTTTTGACGAAGCTAAGAACCGGATCAGGGAATTGGAGGACATGTATAAGAAAGATATTAAGCAAAAAGCTCGAGCTCGTTGGGCGCGGGAGGGTGACGAGAACACTAGTTTTTTCCACGGATGTATCAACATGCGCAGGGTGTCTAACAATATCCCGGGTTTGAACGTTGATGATAAATGGATTTTCAAGCCGTCTGAAGTGAAAAAAGAGATTCATAGTTTCTTTAAGAGGCGTTTTATGGAGGAGATGGTTGATAGACCGATGTTAGAGTGCCATGGGATTAGCCAGCTGAGTTCGGCTGAAGCCGAAGGCCTGGTGTCTCCGTTCTCTGAAGCTGAAATTAAAATGGCCGTGTTTGATTGTGGCAGTGACAAGGCTCCGGGCCCGGATGGTTTCAATTTCCGGTTCCTCAAGCGGTTTTGGCCGCTTTTTTCTAATGACTTTGTTAGAGTTTTGCAGGAATTTTTTGATACAGGCCAAATTAGCCGTGGAGTGGGATATTCCTTTATCACGCTTATTCCTAAAGTTAAAGATCCGGTGGGCTTGAACGAGTATCGCCCCATTACCTTGATTGGTGCGATTAGTAAAGTCATTTCTAAAGTTCTAGCTAATCGTCTAAAAAAGGTGATGGGTAGTATTATTCACGAGACGCAGTCGGCTTTTCTTTCGGGGAGGTACATTCTTGATGGTCCCCTTATTATCAATGAGATTTTCTCGTGGGCAAAAAAGACGGGGAGAGATATTTTTTTCTTGAAGATCGATTTCGAGAAAGCGTACGATAATGTTAACTGGGGATTCCTGATTTCCATTATGAAGCAAATGAACTTTCCATCTAGATGGTGTAAGTGGATAGAAGGCGTTCTTTATTCGGCTCGGTCCTCGGTTCTTGTTAATGGATCGCCCACGTTCGAATTTAGTTGCGAAAAGGGGATAAGACAAGGTGACCCTATTTCACCGTTTCTATTTTTGATAGTCATGGAGGGATTGTCTTCGTTGATTAGGACGGCGAGTGCGAATGGCCTATTTCACGGGGTGCGTTTAAATAATGACGGGCCGATTATTTCTCATCTCTTGTACGCAGACGATGCTTTGGTTATGGGTGAATGGTCGCATTGTAATTTAAATGCCGTGAAGAGGATTCTTCGTATTTTCCATTTGTGTTCGGGTCTCCGAATAAACTTGAACAAATCCAATTTGTTCGGGGTGGGGAAGAGCGCCGAAGAGGTTGATGGTTTCGCTAACGACATGGGATGCAAAGCGGGGACTTTTCCTTTTAGATACCTGGGCATCACGGTGGGTGCTAACATGAACCGTATCAGTAATTGGGACCCTATCATCGACATTTTTAAAAAGCGTTTATCCTCTTGGAAGGCTAGTGTGGTCTCTATGGCAGGTAGAGTAACTCTCATTAAGGCTGTTCTGGAAAGTCTACCTTCGTACTATTTTTCCCTGTATAAGGCCCCGGTCGCGGTGATTAATAAACTAGAGGCGATTATTAAAAAGTTTTTATGGAGCGGGTGTGATGACAAAAACAAAATCCATTGGGTGGCTTGGGATAGGGTTACTAGGAGTGTAAAACAAGGTGGTTTGGGCTTATCCAGGTTGGAAGATAACAATTATGCGTTGTTGTTGAAATGGCTATGGCGATACCGCATAGCAAAAGATGCGCTTTGGAGGAAAGTAGTCGATGCCATTCACGGGTCAACTAGAAGATGGGAGACCATTCATTGCAATTCTCGCTTTACAGGCGCATGGTGCAGGTTGGTTAAAGCTGGTTACAAGCTTAAAGTGAATGGAAACGGTTTTATGAACTTGATAAAAGGGGTGGTGGGCGACGGTAAACAGCTAAAGTTTTGGATCGATCCTTGGCTTTCTACAGAACCGCTGAAATATACGTTTCCGAGCTTGTTTCGCCTGGAACAAGATAAACGCTGCAACGTGGCTGATAGAATTCCAGATTGTAATGGGTCGCATGCTGTCTGCTGGAATTGGAAACATTATCCAGCCACTGAGATGGAAATAGAGGAGTTAATTCAATGCCATCGGCTCCTTTCGAATGTTTCATTAAGCGAACAGGTAGACCGATGGGTTTGGAGGCAAGAAGACGGAGACGGATACTCGGTTAAAGACGCGCGAAACTGGATAAAAGGGGAGGTTCTTTCTGTCAACAACTCGGTCTATCAATGGTGCAAGTGGATTCCGAACAAGTGTAATATTTTTATGTGGCGGGCTAGTCTAAACCGAATTCCTACCAAAGATGCGCTTCTTCATCGTAATATTTACGTTGAAAATGGTTTATGTGGGCTATGCAGTGAAGTCGAAGAGTCGGTGGACCATCTGTTTTCCGGGTGTAGATTTGCGAGTGGTATGTGGGACGCTATCGCTTCTTGGTGTAATATTCCGAGGTTTTTCGTTTTTTCTTTATCCGATGTGCTGCTTATTTTGAACGATCTGCCTTACACTGCGAAGAAGAAGGATATCATGTATGGTATAATTATTATTGCGTGCTGGCGGATTTGGAAGGCTAGGAACGATAAGATTTTTAACGGCTCGGTATCAAGCGTTTCTCTTTTGGTTGCGGATGTGAAGTCTTTGGCGTTTCTTTGGTTTAAGTGTAGGCATAAAGAGGGTTGTATAGATTGGCGAAATTGGTGTAATTTTGTATTGCCGGTGATGTAATCTTTCCCGTTTTCCGTTAGTCTCTGACTTGGAGATTAACGGTCCGGGTTGTGTGTTTTAATGATATTAGCCTTCCAAAAAAAAACAAGCATACCACTTGCACACTATTCTTTTGCCACAAACTTTGGAAATATGATCGGTTGATATGAACTTACTCGAAATATCAAATTATTATTTTTTTTAGAAATGATTTCACAATATGTTCAATTTTCAAACAATTTAAACACATAAAGAATGTGTACAGAAACACAAAAATTGTGGAACAAAGTCCAGATTATAAAACAAAAAAAATAGACTTCCCAAATGTTTGTGGATCTATCCTATTTTTCCAGATTTACCTTACCTTTTACGGATCTATCTAATCATTGTAACTCTACTCAGATATTAACTTAAGTTACTGGCCGGCCCTAAGAATTCGTGTACCATGTTCAAACTCGAAAAAACGTGTCAAACGCCTTAAAGAAATTGGGTATTGGGCTCACTAAAGGTTTAAACCTAATGCCAATAGGTTAATAACTAATCTAAACCATAAGAATAGTTTTGTATGTGTACCTATGTTGATGTTTGTATGGGTATAACCTATTAAAAAATGTTTTACATATATACATCGGGTTTTTTCATAAAATAAAGTGTCCTAATATCAGGCCCTGACCGGTGTTCCTCCCGCCCACAATGAAAATGTGTGTGAATTTGTGTGAATGAGTAACATTTGATCTAGAGCACTTTGGTCCCACGTACCTTGTAAAAGTATCTAGGATTCCACAAAGTATGAGGATTTAGGATTCGGAAAAAAAAAATAATAAACAAATAAGTAAATAAAAAACATTAAACAACGCACTCTTTAAAATTATTTGAAAATGTGATTTATTATTAATTTATTTACTATCAAAGTTGTTAAGGATTTTCCCTTGATCATTCTCCAATCTTCCATCTAGTTCACTGAAAAATAAGACGCGTATATTAACAATTATCATAATTTAATTATATGAAACTGCTATATATACATTAGTAAACGATTCTTGCTTATTGACAAAACAAAAGTCTCACTAATATTAAAATAGCAGTCAGTGAAGGTGTAATATTTTTTTTACAAGTGTCACTAATTAAGAACCAAACTAAATGATGTTTACATGCAATTTAAAAAAAAAAGATATATAGGTGAGATATAGCATACTACCTTTTAATACAATTTCCTGTGTTATTGATTCTTGGATTTTATAAAACATTGACATTATTGATAGTTAGGAGGAGGTCCTTGCTTTCACAACCACATATTATCCTCATTTTTTTCTCACTCGAAAATAATAATTATTTGTTTCTTCGACTAGGAGATGGATCTTACCATAAATAGTGACCATTATTCCTTAATCACTTTTATTGGCCACAATCTCAACCAATCATTCTACTTTTGCCACAGAATTCATTTTGATGAATGATTGATGCTTTGTATTTGCATTAAGTCTTCTTCTTTCCTAGTGCTTCTCGATCTCAAGGGGAAACATTATATTTAGCACCTCTTCTAATGGAGGCAAGGTCCTAATTTATTGTAGCCCCTTGACCCCCCATTCATTTCAATTTTTTCATGGTTTATCTAACCTTGAATTTCTTGTAAGTCTTGATCCCAATTTTTGGGTTCTCATAAATCTATAAGGGAGAAGCATAAAATTGTGGATATGGATCACAAGAAGGGGAACATATTGATGCAACGGTACGAGCTAGGAAAATTGCTTGGCCAGGGCACATTTGCAAAGGTCTACCATGCCCGAAACATAAAAACCGGTAAAAGTGTCGCGGTGAAGGTGATTGACAAAGAGAAGGTGATGCAGAATGGTTTGATTGATCAAATCAAAAGAGAAATCTCCGTGATGAAGCTGGTTAGGCATCCAAATGTTGTTCAACTCTATGAGGTTATGGCTAGCAAGTCTAAGATTTATTTTGCCATTGAACATATTAAAGGCGGGGAGCTTTTTAATAAGATTGCAAAAGGGAGACTGAAAGAAGAAGCCGCAAGAAAATATTTCCAACAATTGGTCGCAGCAGTCGATTTCTGTCACAGTCGGGGTGTCTACCATCGCGATCTCAAGCCAGAAAACCTCCTCCTTGACGAATTTGGAAGCCTTAAGATTACAGATTTTGGATTAAGTGCTTTGGTTGATTCTAAACGGCTTGATGGTCTTTTGCACACGACGTGTGGAACACCGGCTTATGTTGCACCTGAGGTTATTCACAAGAAAGGTTATGATGGTGAAAAGGCGGATATATGGTCATGTGGGGTGATCTTGTTTGTTTTGCTTGCAGGTTATCTTCCATTTAGTGATGCCAATTTAATGGGAATGTACAAGAAAATCAGTAAAGGGGAATTCAAATGCCCACATTGGTTCCCTCCTGAGGTAAGGAAATTGCTTTCAAGAATTCTAGATCCCAATCCAACCACAAGGGTTACACTAGCAAAAATCATGGAAAATCCTTGGTTTCAAAAGGGATTCAGAAAGATTGAGACCCACTATATACCACGAAGTGTTCTTGATGATGAAAATTTCTTCAAGTATACAGAAAGTCCAAAATCTAGTTGTGCTGATCTCAAAGGACTTGAAGAGAGAGCAATTAGAAAAAGTTCCTCTATGAGTACTTTGAAGCCTACTAGCATGAACGCGTTTGACATCATATCACTTTCTCAAGGGTTTAATCTTAATAGTTTATTCGAGGAGAACGGTCAAGGTAAGAAACCTGAGGCCCGTTTCACGACCAAACAAACAGCATCAGAAATTGTTTCGAAACTGGAAGAAGTGGCTTCAACGGAGCACTTTCAGATCATGCAAACGCCAAATGGGACATTAAGGATGAAAGGGCACAAAGAAGGGAGAAAGGGTCAGTTAGCCATAAATGCAGAGATATTTGAGGTAGCTCCGTCTTTTCACATGGTGGAGATGAAAAAGTTAGCTGGGGACACCATAGAATATGAAAATTTCTGTGATCAAGAGCTGAAACCTTCTTTAAAAGACATAGTTTGGACATGGCATGGTGATCAACACACAACAGAAACAAGTACCAAGCATCATCCATGATGAACATTAATTTTGTTTTAACTTTTACACAATAAGCACATCTGCATGAGGTTTTACGTTTATGCAAATGTAGATTTGTTATTCAAAAAGTTTCAATACTGATGTAAATCCATGGGACGTCATTCGTTTAGATGATGAGTTAATGCAATCATATATTTTTTTTCTGATGTACTCTTTCATGTTTATATTGCTCACCATTTATACAACCCAATTGTACTCTCTTTTTAATTTTTTTTTATTTTAAAACTAATACATCGTTTAAGTACATATCTATGTACATACCTAATGATTTTAATCGGATATACCATTATTCTTCCAACAATTGGTATGAGAGATACTCGATCAAGACTTGGTTCATAGAAAAGCAAGCTCATTCTTAACCGCCGTCATTGCCGGTCCAACGTTTTTGGAGGCTCTAAGCGAACTACAAAGTCGGGACCCTTTTGATTGAATTGTTATAAAGAACAATCGGTTCTGCTTTTTGCCTTCCAAGCCTCAATCAGAAATTTGAAAACACAATATCAAAATTTAAAGATTCAAAGTATCAATTAGGGATTTAGAGAAAACAGTGAGGTAGTTATCACAATATATAAAGATTACTAAAAAAATAGCCATTAACTTATCTAGATTATCCTTGAAACACCATTAATTTCCCCTAGTTTCGCCTTTAATTTATCCCCAATTCGCAACCCCATTGAGTGAAATGAGCACGCATAGCGTTACAGTTAGTGAGAATGACGATGGCGGCCTAAATTAAAAACGAACCACATATTGCTTGGAGTTGGAATTAGGGCTCTTTTATTCCAAAAGTGGTTCCTTATTTGGGTCTTGCAATAAATAGTTTGTGTTTATCTTATTTGGTTTGATACACTAATGCGCATATTCTATATAAAAGGTTTTTAAAAAACTGGTGGCCCCTATTTTTTAGTGGCCTTAAGCACTTGCTTAACCTTGAAAGCATACAAGTACGGCCTTGACAGCTTTAAAAGTTGAAACACAATAGTGATCTTTGAGACAAAAATCTTGTAACACCCCACCCGTAACCCGGATAATTATGTACAATTGATACACTTACAGCGGAGGCAAACAAAACTTACATTAAAACATATAATAGTCTATGTACAACATATTATTTATTTACACTAGGGTCGTAGTTACCCGCGCGTTGCGTAGGGATGCTGTTTGAATTCAGAACTTATAGCACACCATGACAACCGATAAATAAATTTGTAAAATTAAATAAAATGGTATCTAAATGTGTTATGCTATTTGCTTCGTAACTCGACTCTAAACATCAAAATAATAAGAAAATGTAAAACAATATAGTAAATAACAAAGGTAAACAAAAAAGAAAACAATAGAAAGTCGACCGATTTTGTTGCGCTCGTTATAGCGAAGAAAAAGAAAAGTTAAAATTATGTTTAAAAGAGTATCGGCGCGTTCATTAAAAAAACTAAACTAAAAAAAACCTTTGTCACACTCGTTATAGCACAGAAAAAGAAAAGTTAAAAAATATTTAAAATGGTATTAACGTGTCCGTTAAAAAACTAATTAGGGTAAAAAATAATTTGGTTAAAGTAAAAGAAAAAGAATACAATAATTAAACTACATGGGTTGTAAAATGAAAAGGTTTACACTAAATGACGAAATAGACTGAAAGACAAAAAAACACTATTCATCTTATTATAATTTACAATTATTTACAATTACAATTTACAATTACAATTACAGTTACAGTTATAGTTACAATTTACAATTACAATACAATACAATTACAGTTACAATATTTACAATAGTCAGCATCTATGTTTTCATGTCTCAGTTGTCTTCTCTCTATTTCTAAGAGTGTCTCACTGATAACCTGTGACATGTACACTCAAACGACGTCAGCTATATATTGGTGGGCTCATGTTATACATTTTACAAAACACAATTGATATACATGTAACATGGGCTATGATATTTTGGGCCAAGGGCAACCTTGTGCCATTCATGACCTTTTCACATCCACCAGCAATGGGTTTGTCGAACCCCTCTCCCCCCCCCCCCCCCCGGCTATCGCATAGGTATGGTAGTGTCGTGATGCATACAAGGAACCATGTCCTCTTTTCAACTTGTTTCGACACATCTCATTAAGCATATAAGGATCCAAATTTATCCCTACCGATAATTTTACATTACATCATTTTTATATTATTACCAATTCAGACAAAACGAGTATAGAATCACATTTTTAAAATAAACATGATAACTCACATGTTTAACAGTTACTAAACAGCCGCTAGTACGACCGGGTACTGTCTGAGAGTCCTCTAATAAAATTACATAATCGTAGGTTAGGCAATGGTACACCTAACTAGTCATTATCATGATTAGAGGTTGGTTAACGCTGTCTTGTTTAAGCATCGTTGATCAGTCCATGGCTAACTAAGGTTAGGTTGCCCAATACCCGTCCCTGACAATAACCCTAGTACCTAAAAATAATGCTTTTACTACTATTAATAATATATTACTATTATTAATAATATTAATATTAATTAACTATTAAAAATAAATAATAACTATTTACGGCAAGTTGATGTAGAGTCTCCCTACTCACTCCTACTCGTGCTCCAAAAACGACTCATAACAACACTCAACGGGATATTACAAACTCATAATTCTCTTTATACCAGAGCGTTCCCAAGAAAAGTTATATCCTAAATTAACTCTAGACCCTGTTTATAGAAAAGTCCTAATCAGCTCAATTTCTTAAAGTGGGATCAAGTGAGGTGCTAATCCATTCCTGTTGCTCCTTTGTCTGGTGTATTGAGCTCAGTCATCAAATCTGCCGATTGGTCGCCGAATTCAGAATCAGCTTGCTGTGAAGGCACTCAAAATCAACCTTTCATGGCTCCGATTCATGACTTCACTCCCACTCCATCTGAGATATGTGTAGATGATTATTGTTGTACTGATGCTTGTTGGGAAAAGGTAAGTGGTTACAAAGAACAGGCCAATTCCTTAATTATGCAACTTTAGATATCCAAATCTAATTTATATCATATCAAAAAGAAAATTAACGGATAAAAGGATATCGTTAGGGCTGGCAATTCTTACACGAACACGATAAAACGACATGAACCTACGTGAAGTTATCATGTTTCGTGTTTAACCTTAACAGGTTTCGTGTCTAAACAGGTTAAAATCTGTTAACCTGTTAAGACTCGTTAAGTACATGTTAATAATTAAAAATTAAAAAATATTATATGTGGGTGTGAACATGGGGTCATCAGTCATGGGAGCTGGGATGAATTATACACAAACACACACGGTTCTTTTCCACAATCAAAACCCTAATTTTTAAATCTCCCTCACAAACACCACCATTCCCAATTTGGTTCATAGCTTCCCCAATTCGGTCATGTTCGTGTCTTAAACAGGCTGTGTTCGTGTCTTAACAGGTCGTGTTCGTGTCTTAAACAGGACGTATAATAAGTTGGTATTTTTTTCGTGTCTTAACAGGTTGTTTCGTGTAACCTGCTTATTAACAGGTTCGTGTTCGTTTTTCGCAAATCTGACATGATAAAATTTCGTATTGTGTTCGTGTTTATGTATTTCGGGTTCCTGTCTTATATTGTTTGTGTCTTAACAGATCGGGGTGACCCATTATGCCAGCCCTAGATATCGTGGAGGCGCAAAAACGTGATATCCGACAGTTGCATAAAGATTTGAGTCAAGAGAATTGTAGGCGTCTCCATTTTAAAGAGCTTTCTGAAATATTAATTGTTGAACTTGATTCATTATATCAACTTTTGAAAATGCAAACATTAATTTTCGAAAATTCGATGTTTCTAGTGAAGAAGTTGAAAACATGATAAATAAGTAGTTACAGTTCAGTAAGAAAGAAACTAGTAATAAAGGTCTAGGATATGTGAGCATTCATCCACCATACAATATTCCTACACCGTTATTCCTATGACTGAAGAAAAGATTGCAAACATTCCTGACATGGTTTATGGTAGTGTTAAGGGTCTGAAAGTTGAGCCAGTCAAGACCACACAAATTAAAATCTCAAAGCCTAAAAGGAATGAAACAAAGAAAACCAAACCAGCATCTGCACCTGTTTTTGTTAAATCAGAGAATGTCTCTAAGAAAACAGATAAATTGAGTTTTGAGAAAAATGCAGAGGTTGATAAACATTTTCAGGTTTCAAATCATAATGAAGAAAGAGTTTTAAAAACCTACCTGAAAGTCATTTTTCAAATGAAGAATAAGCAAATGAACCAACTGAGCCAGCTGCACCATCTAACTCCAAATGTGAATCACCTAAAACAACTGATTTTGAGAAATTTGAATCAGTTGAATCTAGGTGTGAGTCCTCTGGAGCAGCTAAAGCAACAATAGAGGATTCAGCAAAGCCTCTACAAAAGGAATGTAACTCAAGTGGTTTAGCTGAATCAAGCTGTGAAACATTGACTGATCCCACAACATCTGAAATTGATACAACAAGGCCAGTCGAAAATGTAGAAGAATTGAGGAAGCCTCGTTCAAGACTGTTGGTACAAGTGTGGTGAGGCCAATAGACCCTGAGTTTAAATGTGTGAACGCTACTGATGCTTCTACTTCGTGTGTAGATGAGGTAAAGGTAGAGGATTGGGTTAAGGGGGATGATATTATTTGCCAAGAATCTACCGATATTTGTTTGAAAACATCCAATTTGTCTGTTCATGCTCATCCATATGTGAAAAACGTTGTTTCTGAGCCAACTTTGAGAGGCCCGTCAAATAAACATGTGTCTCCAAAACCAACAGTTCCAAATGAAATTGCAAAATCTAACACTGTTGTTAAAGATAAAAACAGTGAATGTACTAACTGTTGTAGACAGGGACATATGAAGCAGGGTAAAATGTTTGAAAAGTCCGCAAACAAATCATCCAACAGATCTTATAACTCAAATTCATCATCGGTTGGATCGAATGGATAGGGATATGATCCTTATGTAAAGAAGCAAACATGCTACAACTGTGGCATACCCAGTCACATTGCAGGGAATTGCACACATCGTCCTTATGTGCCATATTATACACAGAATTAGAGGGTTACACCAAACGATAGATCTTATTCTAAGTCAATGAAGGTTGAAAAGTCTAAGGCAAAGATGAATAAGTATCCCAAGGTTAAACCATCTGATGAGGATTGGAATGCTACGAAGGCTAAAAGAAAAACAAGCTTTGAAACCTAAACAGGTTTTGAAAAATAACAAGGTTGAAAAGCAAAATGTTTTGCCAAATGCACCTAAGAAATTAGAAAGCCTAAACAAATTTGGAAAGCAAAATGTGAAGCAGCAACATCACCAATACTTGAAACAAAAGGGGACATGTGCTTACGAGAAGTATCTTATGTTGATGCTTCAGGAAATCCCAGGACCACAATGGCCTGGGTACCAATGTCTTACTGATCGCCTTAGTTTTCAGGGAAAACCAAGGAGGAGCTGTTGACAATCCTTGGAATATTGATAGCGGTTGTTCCAGAGATATAACATGTAACATCTCACTGTTGCAAAAAAAGTACTATTTCTTTGCAGTTGATATGTTTCCTTTGGAGGAGATAAGGGAGGTAAGATAAGATCAGCGAAAAGGTACAATTTAAATTTCGTGTTCTAATCTTGATATTGATTAGTCTTAAATCTGATGACGGAACGGTTAAGCAAAACAACAAAAATATTTTCATTTTCTTTCGTTTTTCATTTTGTACATACATTTTCTTTATAAGGTAAATTTGTGCATAAGATTTATGCTTAAATTTAGGGAGATAGAGAGAGAAAAACATTTGAAAAGAGAAAAACCCTAAAACAATGCATATATGGGAAATGAAATAAATGTTCGTGTTAAAGGGTTTGACTAACACATGTAAGGTGCTATAGTTAAAATGACTAGGATCTAATGTGATATGTCGATAGGCTTGATGCTTAAATAAATAAAAGATACCAAGTGATATAAACATAAAGAACTATGTATCATGTGGGTAACATACCATCGGCGTATGATCTTATGGTCTTAAATCTTGCGTTGACAGATAGCCAACGTCTGAGGTTTCGAGTCTTTATGTTGTTGAGTCATCCGAGGATATCATGGTTGTCCTTCTGTTGCATCCAGATTATATGCAGACCTAGACACAGTCATGATATCTTAAAAGAACCAAAAGGAGGCCAAAAACCTTAAAGGAAGATAAACTGAAATTGATGGAATTCCATTGAGCTAAAAAGCTATATTCGTACCAAAAAGGTATTGGCCTAACCCTCGTCGGACACAAACATTGGTCGCTCTGCTGTACGAAAGTACTGACCTGTCACCAATGGTACGACGTTGTAAATCAAAATGATGATCTCAGTATACTCACCTCCTACGATGAATCGTTGTGCTTACCTTGATCGCGGGGGTATGTGATGGTATGGGACACACGGGTATCATAGTATAATATTACCTTAAGCATATCACAAGGTTGAAAATTGAAAGTTGAGCATTAGGTTTAAAAGGACAAACATATTGGCAATCGCTTAGACCTGTCTGAATAAGCTTGCACCGAAAAATGTTCATTGGTCTGCCTGAGAACGATTTTGATCCCATTACAATTGGAATTGTATATTAGTTTCTTTTTTTATTTGTGTTTCTGTTTATATTCTTATATTTAAAAATAAAAAATAGAAAATAAAAAAAAATAGAGTGTTTATTTGTCTTATAAAAAATTATTAACCATTTTTGAAATTTTCTACCACTTGAATTTTTCTTCTTTGATCAACACCATCATTCTTTGTTATTTTTCTACCCCTAGCATTCTACGTCGGGGCGAATTTCCAACAATGTTTACTCTCTCTTCCCCATTTCCATCTTCTCTTATCTTCAGCTCATTGCCACATATTTCCAATAGCATCCGAAATGACATTGGAGATGCGCGTACTATAACGTATTGCTTTTCAATTCATATTGTGGAATCTAATTGCCTATTGGACTCTTCATGCACGTTCGCTTACATGACAAGCATTCGTAGATTGTCTTTCGGACATTTTAAGAGTTTTGGGATTTCGCTGAAGGCAGCTTTTGATTTTGCCTTCATCATTCCTTTTAATTCATATCGGATGATGACAAGCTCTACACTTGCTTATTAGCAAGTTCATAATAATAAAACCATTGGTTACCATGTTGCATATATTTTATGTTTATGATGGTTATTAATGGGTAGGCAGGTATATGATGATGATGGATGGTGATGGGTCGGTAGCGGAAAGAGGTGGTGTGTTCAATCAAGTCTACCTTGATAGTTGGGGCATTCTCCTATATTCATTGAACATAATTATTGATCATGTGATGGACTAGCTTTTTTTTTATTTATTGAATAGTAATATAAATTAAATAGTAGAAAATCCAAAGGGTGCTCAAAAAATGTTACATAGACGTAAAAAGATATAATAAAGTATGTTATGCAACTCTTTAAAGTGATCATGCTTTGTGGTTGACTTGACTAGGTCTCCGAAATAGTAAAATCACCTTGTCTTTGTCGTGTTCATCGTCTCTCATCTTCTCTATGTAACACACAAACTTACGATAAATTAATTTTGTATCTATAATGAAATACTAATATGAACATTAGTAACCGCTGAAGAAACGTTTCAAGGATCTTCAATGATATCATGTTACCCCCTAAAAAAAGTTTGTAGTCATAAAGCTAATACTCCACGACTATATACTATTTTTCTTGGAAATAACAGTGCATTTTATTTGAACTACAAATTTGGATCAGTGATGGATCACTGGAGTATCATCGTGCTACGAGCAGAACCACCCGATCATGTTCATCTCCACTTGGCAATAATGTCTATATACACAAATTCAGAAAGAAACCCAATAAATCTAGAAAAAACCCTTTGTGGGAATCAATCCCAAAACCTAATGATCCTTGAGCTTTATTCCACCACCCAAATGTCACCAAACTATAATGTAATGGGCAAATAATAATGCATTTAAGAATGCCAACCCATATAGAGAAAAGCCGGCCAAGCGTTTTTCAAAAGAGAAAAAAGAAAAGAAGATCGTTACGTCTACAATATTTTAAGCTTATTTTATTTTTTTAAGGCTTAAGTTTGCAGGGGAGGATTAAATGAGAAGAAAATTATTGAAAGAGGAAAAAGAAAAAATGACATATTGGTAAAATACTAATTTATTTATAACTTTTCTTATTAATTTTTCTCTTTTTAATTAATTAGTCAACTAATCATTAATTATCCTACATATAATCTACAAAACCTATACATATCAAAATTTTTCCTACATATACCCTACACATTATAGAATTTTATCTTACACACGTCAAAATTTGTCTTACACACCTCGAAATATATCCTAAACAACTCGTAATTTATCTTACACACCTAGTAATTTATTCTACACTTTAAATTAAGTTGTTTTTTTATAATTTGAACAAACGTATATATTTTGAAAAGTAGTTTCAAAATTTTTTAATTTATATAGAAAATATAATTTTTTAATTTATATAGAAAAGTAGTTTCAAATTTTTGAAAAGTATATATTTTGAAAATATAATATTTATAATTTGAACAAACGTATATATTTTGAAAAGTAGTTTCAAAATTTTTTAATTTATATAGAAAATATATATTTTGGTATGTATTTTTATATTTATATAGAAAATATAATTTTATGTTTCATGCAAGCTTTATTTATATTTTTTACTATCTTTTATTCATAGCATATTTTAATTTATTTTGTCTTTAAGTTGTTTATAATTCATCATTAAAATATAATACAATTAATTAATTATAGAAAACATCTTTAATCATAACCTTTAAAAGAATCATTATCAAGGGAAAAGATCAAATAGGAAGTTTATTTTTGCTAGAAAGTGTAGGAAGCAATAGGATTAGGACATGTGGCAACCATTTTCAAAACTAACCCTTTCTTCTTCCTTTTCAAAACCCAGTAACTTCAAAACTCACCATTTTCAAAACCCATCATCTTCAACCATTTCTTCACTTTCTATCTCAATAATCACTACATTATAGTGCGATTTTCATCATCAATCAATGATTCAAACACCCGATCAACGTGTTCTTCAGCTTTTTTTTGAAAAAAACCCAGTTTAATTTCATAAAAAATCTCGTTTTTTCCGGTGATTTTGGAGATAATCACTCGATTCGTTCGATTCGATCGCCGATAAGTGTTTCAATCATTCAAAATTCGTCAATTGTTGAAGAGATCACTTCGATCCATGTAAGAAATTCTTTAATTTCATTTTTACGATCTGGGTTTTTGATTTAGTCATTGCGTTTTACGATCATGGCGGGGGTCCGGGGGCAGCGCCCCTGGTAGCGAGGTCCCAGGGGCGGCAGCCCCTGGCGGGGTCCAAGGGGCAGAGCCCCTGGCTGGGGTTGAGCATTGCGTTTTAGAAAAATTAATTTTCCAGAAATTGGCTCATTTCGAAGACAGTAATTCGTAGACAATTCAGACAGTTCACAGTCACAGACAGTTCCCAGACAGTTTTATGTGTCCATTGCGTTTTAGAAATAAGAGAGTTTTATGTGTTTTCTGACTATTGCGTTTTAGAAAAAAACACATTTTTAAGTGTTTTTAGTCATTGCGTTATAGGTAAAACACATTTTTGAAGTGTTTTTAGTCATTGCGTTTTAGGTAAAACACATTTTTAGGTGTTTTCAGTCCATTGTGTTTTAGAATGAGTCATTTTTAAGTGTTTTCTTGCCATTGCGTTTTACAATTAAGACATTTCTTTTTTTTTTGTGCATTGCGTTTTAGGTAAAACACTTTTTTATGTGTTTTCAGTCTATTGCGTTTTAGAAAACAGACATTTTAAGTGTTTTCTGGCCATTGCGTTTTACAAATAAGACATTTCTTTGTGTTTTTTATGCATTGCGTTTTAGGTAAAACACATTTTTATGTGTTTTTGGTGCATTGCGTTTTAGGTAAAACACATTTTTATGTGTTTTTAGTCTATTGCGTTTTAGAAAGTACATTTTCTTTTGAGTTTTTAGGCTATTGCGTTTTAGAAATAAGACATTTCTTTGTGTTTTCTGGCCATTGCGTTTTACAAATAAGTCATTTCTTTGTGTTTTTTGAGCATTGCGTTTTAGAAAAATGTCATTTTTTAGAGTTTTTTTTTTCATTGCGTTTTACGTAACTGGGGGTTTTTCTATTGCGTTTTACGCAACTGGGTTTTAAATTTTTTTTTTTTTTTTGAAAATATAGCAATAGTATACTCGTTTTAAAGATAAAAAACGCTCGTTTTTTTTGTGCAATTTTTATAAAAAAATAATGTCGTATGAAAGAGTTATTAACGTTTAAAAAATGGGGGGGAATTGGATGAGAGAGAAACTATTGGCTTGGATTGACTAGAATGCCCCTAAACAAACCCACGCGCCTCTTTTTATCCCTTCAATTTCCATCATTTAATCTTAGTCCTTGATTAACTAAATGGATGGTCAAGATCACTTCCTGGCCAAATAAACTTCCTATTGGAACTCCACCCTCGTTATCAACACTTAAATAAATAAGCACTCACGATCTAATTATAACACGCATTTTTTTATCACATTTACTCTTTTTTAACAGCAAGATTTTCTCAACAAAGGCCTAAACTAACCCAGCAAGACACTGGGGGCAGATTCAACCATGAGTGGTTCAACCCGTTCCTATTGAACCGGTTCTTAACCAGTTCCTAGTTACACCAGTTTGATCCGGTTCTAAAGAAAATGTAAACCACAAATCATTGTTCGGACAATCACACAACCTACAAAACATTATTTTTGAACATTTGATTAGAAGAATGGAACTCAAAACGTATATTACATAATCACCTAGCTACTCATAACCATTTTCCCAACATTTTAAACCAGTTAATGGTCAATAGAGCCATGGGTGTGGTCAAACAAGCAAAACCAATTTTCTGTTCGGTTATTCAAGTATTACAACTAGCCAAACCGGAAGGTTCATCTGAGATAGGCTCCGGCAACATCAATGCTCGTAATCCAGGCCTAAGTTCCCGATCAAAAAACTCATCATACTCCATTCTATCCCCACCTTTCTTCTTAACTTCCACAACTCTTAAACTCGGTGTTAATTCAAATATCTCAACCACAATAGTCAACGGACCTTTAACCCCTTCTCGTGACCCCTCCAAACTAACCCGAAAATCCTTTTTCCGAACACTAAACCTCACCACTTTCGCAATCTCTTCAAGTTTTGATATAATCGTCGAAACGGATGCACCCGTCACAAACCGGGACTCCTCTCCCCCATCCTCAAACAAACCGGACAAACTGAACCCTCTAGAGAACGAAATCAAGTCGAACGCGTTCAAACTAGCCGGTCTAGGCATGTTAACAACCCGTTTTCGGGTTTCAAATTCGGTCGGTGATTCCACCGAGTAATCCGAAGAGTAATCAATCTCATCAGCTTCAATCTCTCCATCTTTCACACTAAACAGTTGATCATCTTCGATATAAAACTTCACATCACGAAACCCCTTTTTAAACCACCTGTTTTCCATGATCTCCGGGATGGTGATCCGGGTCTCCGGGTTTGTCCGAAGCAGGCGCTTTAACAACCGAGTTAACTCAGGAGAAAACCACCGGGGACAACGGAACTCACCTTTGTAAATCTTCTTATACAAAACCATAACATTCTGATCATTAAAGGGTAAATAACCAGCCATCAAGACAAACAAAATTACCCCACAAGACCAAACATCAACCTTAGCCGCTTCATACCCTTTCCGGCCCAAAACCTCGGGCGCAACATAAGCCGGAGTCCCACAAAACGTATGAAACAAACCATCACCTCTAATTTGCTCCGAAATCGCACTCAACCCGAAATCGGATACTTTAAGATTACCATCTTCATCTAACAATATGTTTTCAGGCTTCAAGTCACGGTGAAAAACACCACGTGCATGACAAAACCCTACAGCGGAAATAAGTTGTTGAAAATAGTTTCTTGCAGTTTCTTCTTTTAACCTACCTTTAGCGACCTTGTTAAACAACTCACCACCCTTAACATATTCCATAACAAAGAAGATTTTAGCTTTGGTTGCCATTACCTCAAAGAGTTGTACGATGTTCGGGTGGCGAACACGTCTAAGGATCGAGATCTCACGTTTGATGTGTGAGATCAAGCCGCCTCTCAAGATCTGTTCTTTGTCGATGACTTTAATGGCTACATATTCGTTGGATTTGATGTTTCTTGCGAGGTATACTTTGGAGAAGGTACCGTGGCCAAGGAGTTTGCCGATCTCGTAGCGGTTGAGGAGGAGTTCTTGGCCTTCTTTTCTTGTGGTGGCCGGTGAGTTTGCCGGCATGGTTGGTTAGGGTGGTTTTTGTGGTTGGGATTGATGATTGTTTTGGTGTGTTTTGTTTTGTTTTGTGTTGTGTTGATGTGGGTGGAGTTTTGTTGATGATGTTTGTGAGGTGTGTAGTTGTTTGTTTATGATGACAGATGGGGTCATGTGGCTTTATGTGAAGTATCTTCTCTGACAACCTACGCATATCCAACGTTTCTACATGTTCCTGGACTTAATTAAGTAATATATACGTATGTGACTATATTTAGACGATTGTTTTTTATGTACAAGGAAAAATTGTATTTTTGTTAGGTGGAAATGATGAGTTAAGGGTGGAGAGTGTTGTCCTATTTTTTCTCATTCTCGCTGCTTGATATATCATTATTAGGGGGTGAGGATAGTATCACTTATCACTCACAACACCCAATCAAGTTCCGTCATGTTATGAGCTATTTTTCCATCACTCACAACATTTTTTAGTGGCAATGGTTATCACTCACAACACCCAACAATAAACTTTCACACCCCCTCACATCCATTTATCACTCAATACCCATAACGCGTGAAGTTTATCACGCTACTTAAGTTCCACGCGTGGAAATTGAGAGGTGGGGGTGGTATCTTCATTTCCATCACTCGTTATATAGTGCCATCACGTGCAAACTGTTTACCACCCCGCCTCCCCTTACATTAGTGTTTTAGTTTTTCTCAGCTAGCTCAAATTTCATAATGCCGTTTCAGATTTCTCTAGACTCAAACTATTTTAATTTAATCTAAACTTTAAAACAATTTATATACTTAAATGTTTTAAATTTATTTTAAAATAAAAGATGAATTAAAATCAAATACATATAAACACTTATAAATATATGTAAATATAAATTAAATTAAATACATACACACATACCTTCTTCAACCTGTAAAAGTAAAAAAAAAAAAGACACCCACAGAAGAAACACACAAACGAACACATGAAATACATACACTTAACATGAAAAAAAAACCAACGATTCTCCCCTTGCCGGGTTTTTTTTACACCGGGTCCGAGGGCGGTGTTCCCGGACGAGGCCGAACTTCATCGGCCATTCCCTAACCCTCATACCGTCCACCCTATGTATAATCATTTCAGCCTTGCACTTTATTGGCTATTTGGTTTTCACTTTTTAATACAAATAGTTTTATATGGCGCCCACGTTGCAGCACGCTAAACCACATAATATATTATTGGTTTGATAACATGTACGTTTTTGTTTTGGTTACTTGTACATACTATTCATAACACGATCTAAAGAAAAAATACATCGAGGTGTAGATAAAAATATGTTCATCAAAGAAAAAAAAATTATTAAAGTTTAGGAACTATAGAATACATTTATTAAAGTCCACACACAGTAGTGTAAACTAATTTAAGAAAACTCTAACGTTAGATATTAAGTATAACATCTTCAAAACAAGAGGGAAATTGCACTGGCCAGGTTTCGAACTCGGGTCCTTATTTTCGTTTGATCATATATCAAACAACAAAACTACTCCACCACATGTCCTTTTAATACTGGATTTCACTTTCAGTTGTACATATAATAACTTGAACCGGAACAATCAAAACAATAATAAAGAAAATAATAAAGAAGCCTAGTAGATGCCATGCGGCATCCATTATTGGTTGGTTGGCCGCCAATCTCCACCAATAGAAGGCGATCACTATTCCCTTCCATGAAATTTAAATGTATGGCATCCAATGGTTGGTTGGCTGCCAATCTCCACCAATAGAAAACAATCACTATTCCCCTCTTTGATTTTTAAATTAATTATATATATATATATATGCAGCTACGTCATCACCCGCGTCGACCCCTATGTGTTAGACCATGTGTAGTGGAAGGGGAAGATAATGCCCCCACCCTAGGGCATTTTACGCCATGTGGCGGTCCAGTCAGCAAAGGGGCATTATTGGGCGTTTTCTAAAATGAGTGTAGTGGGGATGAGGCATTATTGGGGGATTAAATAAAATAAAGAAAAAACACCTAAAAATCTTATTGGATAACAAAAAGGGAGATGAAAGATGATTGGACAAGGAGAAGGGGGCAAGGCGTGCTTCAAACCACGCCAAGGGGGCTTTTTTTGAATTTTTTTTAAAAAAACGCCGGGTGTAATGGTTATTGGGCGTTTTTAGGCGTTTTTTTTTTTTTTGAATTTTAAAAAAAACGCCCACTACGGAGTAGGGATGAGCATATCGGTATCCGATACCGAACCGATACCGATACCGCCTAATACCGATCCCGAATTTCACCCAAACTAGGTACCGATACCGAAACATGTCGGTTAGGTATCGGTACGGTATCGGTATTATACCGTATTTTGAGGGTCGGTATCGGTATAATACCGATACCGTACCGATACCGAAAACGCCAAAAAGTGGATACCGATCGGGATACCGATCGGGATCGGGATCGGTACGGGATCGGTATTCGGTGGCATATGCTCATCCCTACTACGGAGGGTCTTATAGTGAAAGGTGAATAAAATGTGAAAGGGGTAATAAGTTAAGGATTTATAAATTAATTAACAATTAAAGAAAAAAAAAAACACAACTCTCACCCCATGCCTGCAATTGCCTTTACGCTAGTCCCTGCCGCCTAAGTTTTACGCCTCTATGTAATGGTCTACGGGCACTAATATTGTTGATGCAGCAGGAGTGACACTCGGAACACGTATATAGCCTTATATGCATTTTATTATTAAAACCAAAAAAACTTCTATGCATAATAAAACTGATAATTGTGCTAGGTTTGTTATGATATATTGGTTTTTTTAATGTCAACTTTTATTAAAACCCCTAGCCAAAAGCTAGAACCAAATATACAAGCAAATCTATATCATCGACGACTACATACTAAATATAGAAATTAAAGTTACACCATTGATCCCAATCCAAAGTTGTCAGTTTAGACGGTTTTTAACCCATAAGAACCCAATCGTCCTAAGCTCATACAGTAGATTTATTGGTTTGTTGGTTACTAAACGCGGAACAAGGGAGTACAGCACTTCGATTTGGGAAAAATCCGAAATGGAGATCAATCTACGACTTCGGGAATGGAAGAGCGGGTAGATCGATCAGCTATGGCCATTCCTTTTCATGTTTGTGTATATAAATATAAATTTTCTTAACATTATTGCTACTGATTGATTACACCGATAAGATCTGCATCATTTGTATATTAGTTGTATCTAAATCTAAATTGGTGGAGAGTTCAAATGAGAAGAAATTTTTTGTAAGAAAAAATTTCAACCAATAAGAATGTTTTATTTTAATTCATTTAATATAAGTATTTAATGTTACTATAAGGGTACATTGGTAAATCTACATAGGTCATTAATGTGTAGTCTTTCTCTTTAATAGCTAACTAAATTAAATGTTTTGTAACTTATCTTCAAAATATATATTTTTTCAAAAGAAATAAAATAATTTAAAGTGTAGGATAAATTACAAGTTGTGTAAGATAAATTACGAATTGTGTAAGATAAATTTCAACATGTAGGATGAATTTCGAAATATGTAGGATACTTTTTGATGTATGTAGGCAAAAAAAAAGTTAGTGTGGAGGATAATAGTCTTTATGACTAATTAATTAGTCAAAATGATAATAAATGAGATAAGTGAAAACATTATTTAATGTTTTACAAAATTACCCTTAGTTCTTTTTCTTCTGAATTAAAATTTATTCTCAAATGAACCTTCCACATCTAAATTGAGTGTATGTTTAAAATCAATCTTTTGGAATCTCTAAATAATTATTAATTTTTATATCGTTTGTTCTTGATTTAAATCTTTGTGCACTTTAAGTTGTTCTAAGTAAGAATATGTTGACACTAATATATAAGGCTTAATTGTTGATACATGTACTTAATTGATTAATATATTACATCTTGTTAAGCATCCTATTGGTATTTTAATGGGTTTTATTTTAACGGACCTTAAATTTTATATTACGTTATAGCCCTTTGAGAACTTTGAGCCGCCCATGGTCATCATATATAGGGTTAGGGCCGGTTTTGAGCCTGTGCAAGTCGGGTGACGGCACAAGGCCCAAATCGTCAGAGGGCCCGAAGTTTTCAAAAAAAATGTATATATTAAATATAGATAACAGAGTAGTTTAAACATTAGTAAAAATTGTTACAGTGGCTTCTATCCTCTTTGGTGAGTTCTCCTTACCAAGTTCGATCCCAGCATCCTCTATTTCAGTTTTTCTTTTTCTGTATGTCTATTGTTGAACTCTCTTGGGCTAGCCAACTTTAATATATATACAAGTGATGAAACACAGGTTAACACCAGGGTAAATCTGTGGGGTTATTTCTTCTGTGGGTTCAATCTCCTTTCTTACTCGTCGGAACGGCTTAGGTCCTGCAAAACAGCAACACCGTTAGTCTCGTTAAGAGGGGAATATGGGGGTTTCCCTCTTAACCAGGCTCCGGCGTGAGAATAAGTACTATTCTCAGGGAGAATAAACAGTGTGTGTGGAGTGTGTGAGTATAGAGAGCAAGATGATTCAACCTGGATGATGAAGGGTCCTATTTATAGCCGGAGGGTGAAGGAGGGAGGAGCAGCAGTGCCAGCTGTGGTTGCGCGCCAGATGTCCGACCAAGAGGAATATCCTTTTGGTCTCCTCTGCCGTGGTCAGTGTGGTGGTACACGTGGTGCGCTTACATTTGCCTGTTCTGGAGACGTCGTACTGGTACTGTCGGACTGCTCCTTGATTCGTCGCAGGCCTACCTGGCGCTTGATGACTGGTGACACGTGTCGTCCTTTTTGTCGGATGGAGCATCTTTGGTGCCACCTTGATGTTTTCCAGAAGCTTCTAGAAGCTTCTGGATGATCTTGTTGATGTCAGCGCCACATAGGATGGAAAAGTGGTGTGGTCCTTGCCATGTGGGCAAGGATTTGGGACCATACCTCTTCAAGTCCCCCAGTCCAGTGTGCCTTCTAGTTGAGTTGATCGTCTAGGACGGATTCTGGACTTATCAAGGTAGTGGTTTGTAATGGGAAATTTGAAAAATTGAGTCAAATGGTTGTATGGCGCATGGATTTTGGCAACTTGCAAAAGTTGAGCCGAATGGACGCATGGCGCATGGTTTTTGGCGACTTGTAAAGGTTGAGCCAAATGGACGCATGGCGCATGGGTTTTGACAACCTGTAAAAGTTGAGCCAAATGGACGCATGGCGCATGGGTTTTGGCAACTTGTAAAAGTTGAGCCAAATGGACGCATGGCGTATGGGGTTTGACAATCTGTAAAAGTTGAGCCAAATGGACGCATGGCGCAATGGCACTTGTTGTTTTCTTCTGAAGGAAGTTTTGTTGTATTGGGAGGGTGCGATTGATGTGACTGTTGGGTGTCTCCTGTCTTGTCGAAGGTGAACAGGCGCCTTTTTCAGTCAAGTCAGTTACTTTCTATCAAAGGTGTCAGGCGTCTGTTTACCTGCTCCGAGAAAAGAGGTGGCGTCTTCTCTCTCTACTGACGTGTCTCTCCCCCATTGAATGCTTTTCTGGATTCTGACGGCCCACTGCCCATCGCATTAAATGCGATGGGTATAAATATTAAGGCGGTTTCTCTTTCTTCTCCACTTTTTCAAAATTTGAAGTTTGGTTCTCTCTCGTTTCTCCATATTTCCTCTTCTATTTCTTTGAGAGTTTCCGGCGAACCTCTGATTATCTTCATCATGTCTGGGGCGAATCCCTCGTCGAGGAAGAAAAGGAACAAGGGTAAAACTCCGCCAGGCCCGGATTAGGCGATAATAGCTTGGAAGGATGAGGAGTTTCATAACTTGGTGAGGGATATGGGTTTCCTTCCCGAGTGGGGTGCTCAGTTCCCCACCCCGGGTTCTACAGCCATGGACGCACCTCCCGGTTATATTACTTTGTATGCTGCTTTCTTCCGGGAGGGCAACTTCAGGCTCCCGATGACTAGATTTACTGCTGATGTGTTGAGGAACTATGGGATTCACATTTCTCATATTAATGCTATCGGGCTTCCCCGTATTACTCATTTTGAGTTTGTTTGCATGGCTAACCGTTTGGATCCGACGTTTGCGATGTTCAACGTCTTCTATACTGTCTCGTACACAAGTGGGTTTTATTCTTTTAACTCTCGGACCGGTGTTGCTCTAGTTTGTTCTGCTCCTTTGAAGAGTCTACACGACTGGAAACAAAAAATTTTCTATATTCGTCGAGGGGTTATCCCGGTGGATCTGCATTACCGGGCAGGGAATGAGGGGATCCCTAAGGTTGATGTGGTTGCAGATTTTTCTGAGCAAGCTTGGTACAAAAAGTTGACTCATAAAGCCACTCCTATTCTTCAGCTTGAGGAGATGGCGTTGGTGGGTGCTGGGATGAGTATGTTGTGGGTTCCAAAGCATCCTTTGGGGGTTCCAGTTTATGGTTATAATGGCAAGTGTATGTGTTGTTCCATAACCGTTTGTCTCTCTTTTATATATGGTATATATTTTTTGTCATTACTCTTCATCTTCGTGTTTTTTGCAGTGGGTTACACCTTGTTGAATGTTCTGGATTCGAAATCTGGTGGTGCTATGGTTGAGGCGATTCAAAGGCCTGAGAAACAACCCTGGTTGGATCAGATTCGCGGTCGTTTCTTGCATCCGACCAACGATAGTTTTACTACCTGTGCCAACGCTATCTTAGGTGAAGATAGTGAGGATGATGATGATGCTTTTGATCTTATTCGAGAGGAAGTTATTGTTCTCTCGAGTGATGGGTCTGGCGGATCTTTTGAAGGCCTAACTTCTCGTTCCCCGCTTGCAGGTCCAGCGCAAGGGGTTGTGCATGAGCCGGTGAACGAGCCTATTGATGATGATGTCGAAGTTCTGGTTGAGACTGCTGAGCAGTTGGAAACAAGGACAAAAACGAAAGCTGACAAAACAGAAGGGAAAGGGAAGAAGGCTGAGGAACATGCTGCTGAAACTCCTCGTAAGCAACCTTCTACTCTCCCCGTCCTAGATTACGTTGTAGTTTCTGATACGTTGTCCGGTTTAGGGAGCGGAGAGAAACATCGTGGATCTGATCCGGATGACCGCGCTACCTTGACGGAACTGATGAAGAAAAAAGCTGTTGCGGACCACAAGCGGAAACTTGATGAGCAGGCTGCTGCTCTTCTAGCTTCAAAAAAGGCTAAACTTCAGAAGGAGCCTCCTCCAGCTCCTTCGGAATCGGAGGTTGATCTGGGCGTTTTTACTAAGAAACAAGGGAATCTGTTGGAGAAAATTTATGAAGCTTCTGGTACTCGCTTTATCAGTTTTTATGTTTGGCTCTTCTTGATTGCTTATTTTCCATTCTTTTCTCTAAATGTCTTGTTCGTTCAGGTGCCAAGCCAGCCAAGACTTCACACAAAGTTGACCTTTCGAAAATCACTCCTCCAGAATCTCCGCCTTCGAGGACGTTTGGGTTGACTCCTCCTCGTGATGATCTGGGTGAGAAGAAAAAGGAAGATGACGTGAATGTTGAGCATGTGGGTGAAGGTGGTGGTGATGCCGTTGGTGTCGATGGTGCAGGTGGTGATGATAGAGGTAAGGGTGTTGACATCACCGTGGAGTCTAGTCAAACCGCTCCTCGTCAAACCATTTACACCAAACGCCCTCCGGGTGACGGCGGTGGTGCTACTTCGGGTTTTGTCCGCAGTCCGCAGTTTGAGAATGTTTGTGTTGATTCTTTTGATACACAGAATCCTGCTTGTGATGATCTTCCTCATGCCCCTCGCTGGAATCTAACCTAGGGTTCCAAGATGAATGATCTGGGTAACTGTCATGATTTTTTCTCGCTCTCTCTCCCCCCTGCTGAGAGAATGTTTCAAAAGAAACGCAATCGGTTTGAGTTGTTGGATGATCATGTGCGTGCTGCTGTTAACCATTTCGCCACTTCTCAAGAGATTGTGCGCGAATGGAGATTGATGGGAGAGGAGACGGCTGAATTTGAAGATGAGAAGAAGGCATTTGCTGAGGAGAAGGAAAAATTTAATGCTGAGAAGAAGGGTTTGTTATGGAGGCTTGCGGATGCTGAACGAAAGTTCGAGCAAGAGAAGCATGTCAACGTTCAAAAGCAAAAGGACTGGGAGTCTGCCTGTGAACATACTAATGCCGAGATGCAATCTCAACGTGACACTATTGTGCGTTTGTCTGGTGAAAAGACAGAGATTGCTGAGGAAGCTCAACAGGCGCGTGTTTCGTTTGAGAAGAAAGAAAAGGAATATGTTGATCGTATTGCTAATCTGGAAAACCTTGCTAAGCAGAAGGTCGCTGAGTGTGAAGCTCCTGAACGCCTTCTTGAGGAGAAAGCTGCTGAATGCAAGGCCTCTGAATTTCTGGTTGAAGAAGTTTCTGCTGATAGCAAGTGGTTGCTATCGCCTGCTGTACCTTTGGTAACTTCCTTTATTTCTTGTGTTGTTTGTTTGTTTGTTTGTTTTTTGTTGTTTTTGTTTCTTTATGTGTGTACTGCCTTGCAGATCGCCCAGCGTATTGCCGGTTCTGAGGAATTGGCTAAGTACATGTATGAGCTCGGGGAAGCTACGCGCGATCTTGGTCGAAAGGAAGGGTATGCGGAAGGAAGAGCTGCAGCTGAATCGAAGGAACCTTTAAAGAATTTTGAGTTGTACAAGACTGACTGTGTCGCTCGGTACGCTGAAAAACGTCAAGGATTTGAGTCCCTTGAGTTTGGGGTTGTGAAGGCCGCCCAAAAATTGGCTCGGGAGCCTGATGGTGTGGCTTTGTTGAAGAAGGCTCTTGGCGATGAAGGTAACGCGGCTGGAGGTGCTGGGACCAGTCATCCTGAATGAAGGATTCCGGCCTGCGTGCCGTGTACGGCCTTAGACGGTCCTGTAATCATTTGACAATTTCGTGAACAATTTTAATTTTTTGCTTACTTGTTATTCCCGTGAATATTTGACTGTGTTTTGACGCTTTTTATGTTAGTATTCGCCTTTGTTTTATGCAAATTTTGTTATCATCATAATATGTGCATGTATAATTACTTTGATTCAGGTATCACGAATGAATGATGGCGCTGACAGGTTTTGTTGTGTTAGTTACAACGTTTTATTCTGTCATTCATGTGCGCAGGTTGGTTCGTGAATACGAAGTGATCGAGTTACAGGTTATTGTGTTAACCCAGCTGTGCTCAGCCTTGGGGGTGTTTACAATGTTTGTTTATCCTGTGATCGATGTTTTCGTGTTTATGTGGGCACGGAGTTTTGTTTTGGCGTTTTATAGGCTTTAGTTGTGTTTCTGACCCGGCTGTGCACCTGGTTGTGACGAGCCTTGGAGGTCTACAACGTTTCCTATGGTCGAGTCATTGATGTTTTCGTGTACGCCCAAAGTAATATATGCAGTTGTGACAAGAAATTTTCGTAATAGAAAGATAGTCAAACACTTCTTGTATTACTATGAATGTGTTGGCGGTTCAGCCATTGCAATTACATAACCTTTTTACAGATAACACTTTCTCAGCTGTTGGGCGTTCCAAGTTCGTGGAACCTCCTTGTTGTCAATGGTGCGCAGCTTGTAGGCTCCCTTTCCGAGTACCGTGTCGATAACATATGGACCTTCCCACTTGGGGGCTAGCTTTCCTGGTTTTTCGGCGTTAGGCGCTTCATTGTCCCTTAGGACATAATCTCCTGGATTGAAGGTGCAGATGCGGACTTTGCTGTTGTAATACTTCTCCAGCTTTGTCTTGTACTTTGCTTCGTTTATCGCCGCCATCTCTCTTCTTTCTTCTAGGAGATCAAGGTCTAACCTCCGCTCTTCCCCGTTGTTGATCACATTCATGGAAAGCATTCTTGGCAATGGCAGCCCGATTTCTGCTGGTATCACAGCTTCGGACCCATAAACTAAGCTAAACGGTGTCTCCCCGTTGCTTGTTTTCGGCATTGTTCTATGGGCCCATAATATGTTGGGCAGTTCATCGACCCAACCTCTTCTTTTGTCTCCCAATCTTGCCTTGATTCCGTCAACGATACTCTTGTTGACGGCTTCCACTTGACCATTCCCCTGTGGGTGCGCCACCGAGGAGAAGGTGTGCTCAATGTGTAATTCTTTAAACCACTTCTGAAGATCGTCTGCAGCAAAGTTCGTTCCATTGTCAGTGATGATCCTGAGTGGTAGTCCAAAACGGCATATGATTTGTTCCCATATGAATCTTTTGACGACAGTGCATGTGGTCGATGCGAGTGCCTTTCCCTCTACCCATTTGGTAAAATAGTCGACTGCGACTATTATGAATTTGACAGCACCTGGGGCTTCGGGGAAAGGGCCGACCATATCTATTCCCCACTGTTGAAAAGGCCACGCCGTTGTGACTGGTACCAATTCATTCTTGGGGCGCATCGTTTTGGGGGCGTGTCTTTGGCATCCACTGCATTTCCTGAGCTCTTTTACTGCGCCTAAATGCATCCCGGGCCAATAGTACCCGGCATTCATCACCTTTGCCACCACCATTCTTGGCCCGGCATTGTCACGGCCCCCGACCCGGTTTGACCCGTTTCAGGAGCCGCGGAACAGAAATCCCGTGGTATTTATTTAATTGAGTTTAACAGCGGAAGTTTATCATCAGGATCTTTTTAAAGCTAAAATTTTCCCGATTATTTTATTTCACAATTCGGGATAAAACCCCGGTAATTTACAATCAGTTGATTTCATTAATAAATCTTTATTTTACAAAATATATTTCTTTATTTTTATAATGAGCCACTTCCTTAAGCTTGAATTGTTTCACATCACTTTTCCTGAATTACAACAGATCACCTGAAACATGTTTGAAAAAGGTTTTGTCAGCGGGAAATACTGAGTGAATCATTATATTTACTAAAACGGCACATTTGTTATAATTTACAGTATTAAGGAAAATTACAATGTTTCTGATATCAACCAATTACCCACAGTACTTTATCACTCGACCCATTGGCCCATTCGTCCAATGGTGTCTGTGATTATGGTCATATCACCCCTTGGCTGCCCCAATGGTGAAGATTATCAAGTAATGTATACAAAACCCCACATACCGGCTGTAATATGGTGATTACATAAACTTAATCCCTGTAATTATAACTTTGAAATAAATAGGGTATTGTAAAGAAATTTGATAAAAAGAGAATGACTCACATTGTAGATTTAACACGGACAGAGTCTAGTCTATGGATTAGCCTTGTTAACCTAATTTAAATAATAATGCACACAAAACTGGGTTAGTAATCAATACAGCATTTACGATAACTCACGAGATCAACCATCACAACGAATGACAAAGTGCTATGCTTAAACATCCGTCGAATTAACGACTAATGACAAAGCATCACCCTAATGTGGGCAGCACTTAAACATCCATTGAGTACATTTATCGATCGGAAAATGAATCGTAATAGCGATCGAGTTAATACCCTGTTTTACGGCAGCAATTCGGGATTCGTGTGTGTTAATAGTAGTAAACAGTAGGTATCTCAGTGCATGTATCGAAGTTTTACGTTGTTTTAACTCCCAATTTCGACTGCTAATGTCTGCTATTTATAGTCGAAATTTCACTTTGCTTACGGACCGTAAGACTTAAATTGTTACGGTGCGTAAGTGTGCTTACGGACCGTAAGACTAAAATTGTTACGGTCCGTAAGGGTTGAAAATAGGTTATAGGGTAGCCACGGTTGGGACTAGCTTTGCTGACTTGACATATTCTTAATTTCGAATTTTGACAGCGAGTAATTTAGATAATCGTTAACTTAGGGTTTACCCCCTTAAGTTTTAGGGGCCCTGATCCTGATTCTGAAATTTCTGAAAATTTTAGGGTTTGCGTAGAATCACTTGGGTGTTTCAATTAGGGTTTCCTACTGGACAAATTAATTTAATAAATAGGACATTTAATGAGGGTTGTTACATTCTCCCCACCTTAATAAAAATCTCGTCCTCGAGATTTACTGGAATAAATGAGGATACTTTCTCTTCATTTCTGATTCCAGTTCCCAAGTGTATTCAGCTCCTCTCTTTGAATCCCATCTGACTTTGACTAAAACTAGTCGTTTATGTTTGAGAAACTTAATCTTTCGATCCTCAATTTGAAGAGGTTTCTCCACAAATTTTAATTTTTCGTTTACCTTTATATCTTGGAGAGGTACTACCAAAGATTCGTCTGGTAGACATTTCTTGAGATTGGATACATGAAATACATCATGTACTCCAGCTAACTCTTCTGGTAGTTGTAAACGATAAGCAACTGGTCCTACACGTTGGATCACTGGAAATGGTCCTACGTACCTTGGACTTAGCTTTCCTTTCTTACCAAATCTAACAACTCCTTTCCAAGGAGAAACTTTCAATAGTACTCTGTCTCCAACTTGGAATTCTAACGGCTTGCATCTATTGTCTGCATAACTCTTCTGGCGATCTCGAGTAGTCTTCAGCCTTTCCTTGATTTGAGTAATCTTGTCGGTCGTCTCTTGCACAATCTCCGGACCTGACAATTGACTTTCTCCTATTTCTGCCCAACAAACTGGAGTTCTGCACTTTCTTCCATATAGTGCTTCAAACGGGGCAGTTTCAATGCTTGAATGATAACTATTGTTATAGGAGAATTCGATCAATGGTAAGTGATCATCCCAATTTCCACCAAAATCTATTACACATGCTCGGAGCATGTCTTCTAGAGTTTGGATCGTCCTTTCACTTTGCCCATCTGTTTGTGGATGATACGCAGTACTCAAATTTAGTCGAGTTCCCATTGCTTTCTGGAAACTATTCCAAAAATGAGAAGTGAACCGACTATCTTTATCCGAAACAATGGAGAGTGGAACTCCATGTAAGGATACAACTTCATCTACATACAATTTTGCCAACCTTTCCATACTAAAGGTTTCTTTCATTGGTAGAAAGTGAGTTGATTTGGTTAATCGATCTACAATTACCCAAATCGCATCATTACCTTTTCTGGTTTTGGGCAACTTAGTAACAAAATCCATTGTTATAAGTTCCCATTTCCATACTGGCATCTCTAATTGTTGTAGTAGACCTGAAGGTTTCTGATGTTCTGCCTTAACTTGGGAACAAGTAAGACACTTAGAAACATATTTAGCTATTTCCTTCTTCATGCCTATCCACCAGAAATTCTTTCTTAAATCTTGGTACATTTTATTGTTTCCTGGATGCATTGTATACCTAGATTTATGGGCTTCTTCTAGAATTTTATTTCTTAGTTCTCCTTGTTTTGGTACCCAGATCCTTTTCTTATGGAATCTCCAAATTCCATCAGCTCCTTGTTCTAAATCTTTTATTCTTCCCTTCATTCCTTTAGCAACATCCTCTATTGCTGTTTCTTGAACTTTTTTCAACTGCTCCATTAAATCTATTTGTAAATTTAATCTCAGAGCACGAACTCGTCTTTGTTTTTCGTGATATTTACGACTTAAGGCATCTGCAACTACATTTACCTTTCCTTCGTGATATTGAATATCACAGTCGTAGTCACTTAAAATTTCCATCCATCTCCTTTGCCTCATGTTTAACTCTTTTTGCCCGAATATATATCTTAGACTTTTATGATCTGTATAGATGGTAAACTTACTTCCGTACAGATAATGTCTCCAAATTTTCAGGGCAAAAATTACGGCTCCTAATTCTAAATCATGAGTCGTATAATTCTCTTCGTGCTTTTTCAACTGTTTTGAAGCATACGCAATTACCTTCTTGTGTTGCATAAGTACACATCCAAATCCTAGTTTTGAAGCATCACAATATACTTCAAAATTTCCCGTTCCTTCTGGTAAGGCTAAGATTGGAGCATTGGTTAATTTCTTCTTTAATATTCTAAAGGCTTCTTCTTTTTTAGGTCCCCATTCGAACTTAACTGCTTTACAGGTTAGCTTAGTTAATGGTACAGCTATTTTGGAAAAATCCTTAATAAACCGTCTATAATATCCAGCTAAACCTATAAAACTTCTAATTTCCATTGCAGATTGTGGAACCTTCCAATTGGTAATTGCCTCTATCTTAGCAGGATCTACATGAATACCTTCGTGATTCACCATATGTCCTAAGAATTACACTTCTTGCAACCAAAATTCACACTTCGAGAATTTGGCATAAAGCTTTTCTTTTCTTAACAAAGTTAAGAGTGCATGAAGGTGTTCACCATGTTCTGTCTGACTTTTAGAATAAATAAGTATATCATCTATGAAGACAATTACAAATTTATCCAAATACGGTTTACAGATCCTATTCATCATGTCCATGAATGCAGCAGGAGCATTCATTAACCCAAAGGGCATGACTGTAAACTCGTAATGACCATACCAAGTTCTGAAAGCAGTCTTAGGTATGTCTTCTTCTTGTACCTTCAATTGATGATATCCGGATCATAAGTCTATCTTAGAAAAATATCTAGCTCCTTGAAGTTGATCAAACAGGTCATCAATCCTAGGTAATGGGTATCGATTCTTAATTGTAACCTTATTCAATTCTCTATAATCGATACACATTCTCATTGAAGCATCCTTTTTCTTAACAAACAACACTGGTGCTCCCCAAGGGGATGAACTATGTTGTATGAATCCTTTACTTAGTAATTCATCTAATTGCTTTTTCAGTTCTAACATTTCTGTGGGTGCTAACCGATAAGGTGCCTTAGCTATCGGTATAGTTCCTGGAATTAGATGAATCCTAAATTCTACTTCCCTATCTGGTGGTAATCCTGGTAACTCTTCTGGGAATACATCTGGGTATTCTGAGACAGGAATTTCCTTAAGTTCTTTATTCTTAGTATTAATGATCACTGAGATCATATATACTATTCCTTGCTTTCGTTCATAATTAGCAACTTTCATTACTGATATGAACTTCATGGGTTTACGTGGTTTATCTCCTGTAATCATGATTATTTCTCCAGTAGGTGCCTGAATTTCTATAGAGTTTTTATCACAAATAATTTGAGCATGGTTGGCTATTAACCAATCCATTCCTAACACAACATCAAATTCAGCTAATCTTATAGGTAACAAATTTGCAGCAAATTTATGACCTGAAAGTTCTATGTCTACTTTTTGCAAAACCTGATCTATTTTAACTGAATTCCCATTTGCAGTTTCTACTGTAAAAATCTGCCTAATTTTGGTTAAAGGTAACTTAAGAGCTTGACAGAATAAAGTATTTATAAAACTTTGGTTTTCACCAGAGTCAAATAATACTTTTGCGTATACATTGTGAACTAAGAACGTACCAGCTATTACGTCTGGGATTAGTTCTGCTTCTTGAGTGGTTAGCTGGAATGCTCTGACATTCTTTTTAGTAGCTCCTTCAGTTGCCTTGGGTTTGTTGTCTACTGGTTTGACCAATTTAGGACATTCTGTTTTATAATGCCCCGATTCTCCACAGTTAAAACAGATTATGGTTTTCTTTCTGCAGTTTTCTTCACGATGTCCTACACCTTTGCAAAGGTTGCAGGTTACATTACATTTTCCATAATGCTTCCTTTTGCAATTTCTACAGAAAGGTGGATTTGAAGATTGCCCTGCTCCTCTTCTCTTGAAATTATTACTATTACCCACCCGAAATCCTTGGGTAATTTTCTGAGCCAGTTCCTTTTTCCTGTTCTCGTCTTGCGTACGTACCAATTCATCAGTTAGAGTGTTGGCTAGTTCCACGGCATCGTCAATAGTGCGAGGTCTCGCAGCTTTAACGATATTGCAGATTTCGCTAATTAATCCCCAAATATAGCGAGAAATGAGTACCGGTTCTGGCGAAGCCAGCGTTGGTACCACCCTAGCATATTCGAAGAATGTCGAAGTATAACCACGACAATCCATATTCACCATCCGATGGTTTAGGAACTTATTTGCCATTTGATCTTTTTCATATTCAGGACAGAATTTTCTTTCTACAATAATCTTAAATTCTTCCCAATTCATGGCGTAAGCCCTATTTCTTCCTTTAGCTTGTAACACCGTGTTCCACCATTCGAGCGCCCCTTCTTTGAAAAGATTTGACGCATACATAACTTGATCGTCTTTATCACATTTACTTATTGCAATTACTGCCTCAGTTTTCTCTAACCAACGCAGTACTGCAGTTGCTCCTTCATTGCCTGCAAATTCAGTGGGTTTACAAGCAAGAAATTCTTTGAAAGTGCAACCAGGTGTTGCGGCTTTCATTTTCTTAGGGACCGGAGCTTGCCGTGGTTCATTATCGTAATTAATATGATTATTGCCTCCATTTACGCTATTACTGAAGTTATCTTCAGAAATACGTTTACTAGGAATAATTTGTTGAGGTTCGGCAGGTTTTTTAACAGCAGCAACGATTGCTGGAATAGCATTGGCTATTCCTTGTGCAATGATATCCTCGATATCTTGCCTAGTTAATAATTGCTCTTCATGAATTTGCTCGGATTCGTTTACTTCATTTACAGGCTCATTACCAATGTTTGCCATCTGATAATTAATATATATATATATATATAATTAGTATAAAAGAAATACTCCAATGTCACAATTAATTGCACATAATCACGTAAACGAATATACAACCAAAACTGCAAATTTCCTAAAATTCCATTTTTATAGATTATATCGTGCTTCTATATACAACCGTTTTATTATTTATACATACTGATTTTTATTAATATTACTATTACACAATAACAGTTTCATCAACCCATTATCTCTCGTCATTTGTCTTCTAAAAACGAAGCTCCCTTTCATCATATTTCCAGGCAATTTGTCCCCCTATCTCCCGGATTCTACTTCCCGCATCCATCAGCTCTTCTCCAAAATGGCGAAGTTCAGCCAGATTTTCGTTACTCATTGGTGGATTTGGTAATGGTTCAGGATCAAACTGAGGAAGAAAGGAATAAGGATCATTGACAATGTTTTCAAATTGCCAATCATTTGTCCACCATTCATCCATTCCTATCGGTTGGTTATGGACTATTGGTTCTGGGATTGCTGGTTCAAAATTCATAGGGAGTGGATTTTCAATAGGATGGGTAAAAATATTGGTATTGACAGGCTGAATAGTTTCACAGCTTGCCAATAGAAAATCTATTTCTTCCTGAAAAGTCCTTTCTTGGTTTTGTTTGGAACTCTCTCCAATTTCCATTTGAATTGGTCTAGAACCTTTTCCAACCTCCATTTCTATATCTTTAGAATATTCTTCAAATTGCATTTCCATTTGCTTAGAATCTTCCTTGACTTTAGTCTTCATCTCCTGGAGTCTAGAACTTTTCCTGGTTATAATTTCTTTTCCTTTTTCTAAAGGATTATTTATTTTAGGAAGTTTTGTAACTGGATTTTTCCTATGTATACGACTCCCCCATACGTATTTCCTTCTTTTCTTCGGTTTTGGCTTTTTCAAAGGTGGAGCGTTGAATTCTATCGGTTGTTCCACATCAGGAAAATATCCAGTAAATTCTTTAGAAACTTCTAAATTTATAGGGTATAGGTTGAGATTCTCTAGGGCTTCCGATAACTCATTCATGCTGTTTAATATACAAAATGCTAAGTTAAATTTTAGAAATAACCTTTAAATTTTATTGCCTACCCTGTGACTAATTTATACAAAGAAACTGGACAATTTAAACAGACTGGGTTTTATTTATTTACTAGATGATGTTTGTAATTGATACGGTTGCTAGTCTGGAGTCATGGTATTTTAGAGATTAGCATCTATTGCTACAGTAGCTAGCATATAAAGGTATGCCCACTTTTCCTCTAATTTGTCCTCCCAAGGTGTTTTACTGGTTAATTCCTGGGTTTCACCTTTAACTTTCTTCTCTCGGGCTTTCTTTATTTTCTCCTGACTTTTCTTAAGAATCAAACTTCTTTTACCCGGAGAAAGTGGGTTCTCGTATTGGGCTTTTCGAACAAATATTCCTTCTTCAGGAATTGCAGGAAGTTTTGAGGATTTGGTTTGGGATGAACTTCCCTTCTCATTAACTGACCTATCTAATTTAAGACAGATGCTTGAAATCTTTTTCTTACCCATACTGTAACTAACAAATAATCAATTAATAAAACACATAATCACATAATAGTAATCAGGAAAAATTAAGTATTTTTAAATACTTAATTAGCTTAACTCAGTGGCTCTGATACCACCTTTTTTCTGTCACGGCCCCAGACCCGGTTTGACCCGTTTCAGGAGCCGCGGAACAAAAATCCCGTGGTATTTATTTAATTGAGTTTAACAGCGGAAGTTTATCATCAGGATCTTTTTAAAGCTAAAATTTTCCCGATTATTTTATTTTACAATTCGGGATAAAACCCCGGTAATTTACAATCAGTTGATTTCATTAATAAATCTTTATTTTACAAAATATATTTCTTTATTTTTATAATGAGCCACTTCCTTAAGCTTGAATTGTTTCACAGCACTTTTCCTGAATTACAACAGATCAACTGAAACATGTTTGAAAAAGGTTTTGTCAGCGGGAAATACTGAGTGAATCATTCTATTTACTAAAACGACACATTTGTTATAATTTACAGTATTAAGGAAAATTACAATGTTTCTGATATCAACCAATTACCCACAGTACTTTATCACTCGACCCATTGGCCTATTCGTCCAATGGTGTCTGTGATTATGGTCATATCACCCCTTGGCTGCCCCAATGGTGAAGATTATCAAGTAATGTATACAAAACCCCACATACCGGCTGTAATATGGTGATTACATAAACTTAATCCCTGTAATTATAACTTTGAAATAAATAGGGTTTTGTAAAGAAATTTGATAAAAAGAGAATGACTCACATTGCAGATTTAACACGGACAGAGTCTAGTCTATGGATTAGCCTTGTTAACCTAATTTAAATAATAATGCACACAAAACTGGGTTAGTAATCAATACAGCATTTACGATAACTCACGAGATCAACCATCACAACGAATGACAAAGTGCTATGCTTAAACATCCGTCGAATTAACGACTAATGACAAAGCATCACCCTAATGTGGGCAGCACTTAAACATCCATTGAGTACATTGATCGATCGGAAAATGAATCGTAATAGCGATCGAGTTAATACCCTGTTTTGCGGCAGCAATTCGGGATTCGTGTGTGTTAATAGTAGTAAACAGTAGGTATCTCAGTGCATGTATCGAAGTTTTACGTTGTTTTAACTCCCAATTTCGACTGCCAATGTCTGCTATTTATAGTCGAAATTTCACTTTGCTTACGGACCGTAAGACTTAAATTGTTACGGTGCGTAAGTGTGCTTACGGACCGTAAGACTAAAATTGTTACGGTCCGTAAGGGTTGAAAATAGGTTATAGGGTAGCCACGGTTGGAACTAGCTTTGCTGACTTGACATATTCTTAATTTCGAATTTTGACAGCGAGTAATTTAGATAATCGTTAACTTAGGGTTTACCCCCCTTAAGTTTTAGGGGCCCTGATCCTGATTCTGAAATTTCTGAAAATTTTAGGGTTTGCGTAGAATCACTTGGGTGTCTCAATTAGGGTTTCCTACTGGACAAATTAATTTAATAAATAGGACATTTAATGAGGGTTGTTACAGGCATGTATACCACAAATTCCTTCAAGCACTTCTCTGATCAAATAGTTTGCGTCTTCGGGATCAACGCATCGTAACAGTGGCCCAAGGTATGACTTTCGGTATAAGATTCCATCAGTCATCTGATAATGTTCAGCCTTGTATTGGATTTTTCTCGCTTCAGCTTTGTTCTCTGGGAGTGCCCAGATTGAAGGTACGCTATTATCGGAGTCATCCATGACGTTGTTCCTACTTGAATAACGCTTACTTCTCGTAATGGCACTGATGGGTTGCTCAAAAATTCTATGCGCACATCCTTTGCGAGGTGTTGAAAACTATTAGATGCGAGTTTACTCAGCGCGTCTGCTGGTCTGTTCTCGCTTCTATTAATGTGGTGCACCTTGTAGGAATAGAAGGTTTGGTGCAACGTCTTTGCTTGACTCAGGTAGAGCGCCATTACATCTCCTCTGGCTTCATATTTCCCGTTGATTTTCCCGGCCTCTAGCATGGAGTCTACATGTGCTTCGATGTGTCTAACTCCCATTTTGATTGCCAGTCTTAAGCTAGCGAGGAAAGCTTCGTATTCGGCTTCATTGTTCGTGCTTTTGAAATCCAAACGTATGGCGTAAGTGAATTCATGTTTGTCAGGGCTCACCAGCCGAAGTCCTGCGCCTGCGCCGTCTTCGTTAGACGCGCCGTCTGTGTATAACAACCATGGTTCTTCTACTTGCTGTTTTCGGCTTTTTCCAATGCTTTACATTCCCGATCCTTGTCGTCCGGCACTTCTGTCATGAAGTCTGCTAGCACTTGGCCCTTGATAGCTGGTCTCGGCCTGAAAACCACACTATGGCCCCCGAGTTCTATCGCCCACTTTGCTAGTCTTCCTGAAATCTCTGGCCTTGCGAGGATGTTGCCGATGTTGTAGTTTGTTAACACGTGGATGACGTGGTTGGCAAAGTACATGCGCAGCCGTCTTGATGCATGGATCAATGCGAGTACTAGTTTCTCCATGATGGCATACCGGGTTTCTGGATCGGTCAAGGTTCGTGACACATAGTAAACTGGTGTTTGGATACCCTGTCGATCAACGAGTAGCACTCCTCCTACTGCTCTGTCGGAGGCTGATAAGTAAAGCACCAAAGGTTCTCCCTTGACTGGTGCAGTTAATGTTGGCAACCTGATGAGGCAATCTTTCATCTCGCGGAATGCGCTCTCGGCTTCCGGAGTCCACTGAAATTGGCTTTTCCTCATGCAGTTGCGGAGTGTTTTGATAAACGGGAAAGATTTGGCTGCGTGATTGGCCAGGAAACGGTTAAGTGCTGCCAACCGCCCTGCCAATTTTTGCATCTCCTTGATCGTTGACGGTGAAGGCATGCGTTCGATTGCTTGTACCTTATCAGGACTCACTTTGAAGCCGTCTTTTGTGACGATGAAACCCAGGAATTTTCCTTCTTCCATGCCGAACGAGCATTTCGCTAGATTCAGCTTCATACTTACTCCGCGCAAGGTGTCAAACGTTTTTTGGATGTTCAGCAGCATTGTATTTTCTTCTTTGCTCATAATCACTAGGTCATCCATATACACTTCGATGTACTTGCCGATAGCATCATGGAATGTTTCATTCATCAGCCTCTGATAGGTCGCTCCCGCATTCTTTAATCCGAAAGGCATCTTAGTGTAGCAGTATAGCCCTGTCGGTGTGCGGAATGCGGTTTTGTCTTCATCCTGCACAGCCATTTGTACCTGGTGGTACCCCTTATAACAATCAAGGAAGCACTTCCATCGGAAGGTTGCCAGTGAATCAATTTTTTCATCTATGTCTGGTAAGGCATAACAGTCGCGCGGACACGCCTTGTTTAAATCCTTGTAATCTACACACATTCTCCAACTGCCATTTTGCTTCTGTACCATTACTGGGCTCGCCACCCATGTTTGGTATCTGACCTCTTGATGATTCCCGCGTTTAACAGCTCCATCACCTGCTCTTTCATAGCATCGTTTTTTATGTCTCCTAAATGGCGCTTGGCATGTACCACCGGTTTTGCTTCTTCTGAGACGTTTAATCGATGTTCAGCTATGTGCCGTGGAACTCCCACCATGTCTGCTGGTGTCCAGGCGAACACGTCCATATTTTGGAACAACAGCTTTTTCAGCGCCGCGCGCGTTAGGTCGGACATTGCAGGACCTAAGGTAACTGTCTGTTCTAGGTACGCGCTGTTTAACACCCATTTCTCTGCTTCTGCGCGTGGTGCCGGTTTACTTTCCTTTGCAGGTCTGAGTTCATCTGTTGCTAAGACTTCTTTGCTTGCGTATATTATGGCTACTCCCGTCTCTGTTGGGAATCCCACAGCTGAATGTGGTCCGGAGCAGATCATACCGAAGTCTCCTTGGGACTCTCTTCCCAGCAGGATGTCATGTCTTGAATGTGCGGGTAATACCATGAAGGTAACATCTTCTGTTCTGGAATTCCTTCCATCCGAGAGTAACACCGGGAACGATATCTGTCCGAGGGGAAAGACGGCTTCTTTGCAGAAACCAGTGAGTGGGTAATCAACTGGTTCTAAGCGCGCCTTATCCTCTTGATTGAATTGATTGAAACATTGTTCGTATATGATATCCACGGTGCTCCCTGGATCAATGAAAATGTAGTCGGTTTGGTAGTGTCCGATCACGCCCGAGATGATTATGGGTCTTCTTTCTCTTGGGCCCCCTCTTACAATGGGAAAAACAACCTGCCTTTCGCGCCACGAGTCGTCTTGTGTGCGCTTGTTGTAGTTTTTCTTTGACCTCCTTGAATCATGTGGGTTTCCAATTTCCGGAGTTTTTTGTTATCTGGTCCTTCTTCTCTTCTTTGTATTTGGCGGTAGTCGCGTTTTCCGCCCTTTACCAAGTGAGTGAGTTTTCCATCTCTTAAGGCCCTTTCTATTTCTTGCTTTAGACTGAAGCAGTCGTCAGTTAAGTGACCCGTGTCTTTGTGAAATTCGCAGAAAAGGTTGGGATCTTGACCCCTCTTGTTTCGCATTTGCAGGGGTGGTTTGAACTGGTGATTCTCAGTGGCCAAGACCTCGGAAGGGGTCTTTGTTAGCGGTGTCCACTGTTTTTCCCTGTTTTCTCTTTTTACCTTTTTCCGGTGGGTTATCTGATTGATTGTGTGGCGCACATCCTCCCTTGCTGGGCTTCTCTCTCTGTGACCGGACGCTTTCCATGGTTGGCCTCTGCCCTTTTTGTTGTGCCGGTCATTGTGGTTATATCCGCGCTGACGGTGGTCATCACCGGTCAACTGTCTGTCAGACTGCGCAATGGTTTTGGCTGCTTCAATGAAGGTTTCCCAATCTTTGGGTCCTCCGTCTCTTCCCTTTACACGTTTGAGTAGATCATCGCACTTGACTGCCCTCATGAAGTGGGGGCGCATCATTTTTTCGCCTACGTCTCCTATTTCCAGACATTCTTTGTTGTACCTCGTGATGAAGTCTTCCACACTCTCGTGGTCTCTGCGCCAAATATTCAAACAATCGGCTGGATCTCTGGTGTGTCTACGTTGCTGAGAGAAGTGTGCAAGGAACTTCTCTCGGAAGTCGACCCATGAATTGATTTTTCCTGCCGGTAGGCTGTCAAATCAAACGCGCGCTGCGCCGACGAAGGTTTGAGCGAAGAGATGGCACCATGTCGGTAAGTTCCATCCGCCTGTTGCTCCCGCACCATTAAAAACTTGGAGGTGATCATCTGGGTCTGTCAACCCGTTGTATTTGCCCACGTTGTGTGGCAATTTCGTTTTATCGATAGCGGCCGTGGCGATCTCTCTGATGAATTTCGAATTCTTAGCCATGTCGTCTGGACGATAGCTCAAGGTGTAATCATGTTCTGCTTTTGGGTTATAGCATGCGCGCTTGCGCGGTTTGTATGCTTCATGCTCTGGCGGCAACCTGCTGAACACTGTACTTTCTTTGTACGTCTCGTCCTCGTTCTCTTCATAGTTATCGAGCTCGTCGTTTATGTTGCGCGGACCTAAACGACTTTGTACTGGTTTCCTTGGTGGGTGAGAATACTGCACATAATTGCTTTCTGTTTCTCCGTATGTATCGTGTGTGTCGTGCGCGCTTGGCCTCCTGACGTTTGGTGCAGGTACTGATTCAGGTCGTAGGTTGAATGCATTGACCTGTTGAGGCATGGGAGCGCTCAAAGGCCTTTGCGGTGGGGTAACAAATGTGGACTGGTTGGCTTGTGCTTGGAGTAGAGCTTGGTGCGCGCTGAGCTGTGTGTAAACAATGTTTATAGACGCCATTTGTTCGGCATACCAGGAAGCCAGAGTTTTTCCCTTGGGTAGCCCTAGTAGTGCAGAGAAGTTCAGTTGAGTTTGATCCGATGGAGCTGAGGGGCCAGCTCCATGGTTCTGTGTTTGCACAGGTGGAGGTTGTTGTTGGACTACCCCAGACGGAGGTTGGAAAGTGGCTCCGTTTGTAGTTTGGGTGATGATCCTAGGTGGAGTTTGGAATGTAGCACCAGTTGTGTTTTGGCTAACGACCCTGGATGCACTCCCAAAGATACTAGGAAAATCGTTGTTCATCGGCCCTTCTTGGATAATTTCGTTCCTTTGACCCCTTTGGACGTGTGCATTGTCCGAAATGAGTTCAAAGGAAGAAACGTCTCCATCTACCGGGTGAGAAGGGTTTTGATCAGCCATTTTGACGAGTGTTTTTTCAAAAAGAAAAGAGATGAGAATGGTTTTTGCTAAAAGCGGATGGCGCCAATGACGAAACACAGGTTAACACCAGGGTAAATCTGTGGGGTTATTTCTTCTGTGGGTTCAATCTCCTTTCTTACTCGTCGGAACGGCTTAGGTCCTGCAAAACAGCAACACTGTTAGTCTCGTTAAGAGGGGAATATGGGGGTTTCTCTCTTAACCAGGCTCCGGCGTGAGAATAAGTATTGTTCTCAGGGAGAATAAACAGTGTGTGTGGAGTGTGTGAGTATAGAGAGCAAGATGATTCAACCTGGATGATGAAGGGTCCTATTTATAGCCGGAGGGTGAAGGAGGGAGGAGCAGCAGTGCCAGCTGTGGTTGCGCGCCAGCTGTCCAACCAAGGGGAATATCCGTTTGGTCTCCTCTGCCGTGGTCAGTGTGGTGGTACACGTGGCGCGCTTACATTTGCCTGTTCTGGAGACGTCGTACTGGTACTGTCGGACTGCTCCTTGATTCGTCGCAGGCCTACCTGGCGCTTGATGACTGGTGACACGTGTCGTCATTTTTGTCGGATGGAGCATCTTTGGTGCCACCTTGATATTTTCTAGAAGCTTCTGGATGATCTTGTTGATGTCAGCGCCACATAGGATGAAAAAGTGGTGTGGTCCTTGCCATGTGGGCAAGGATTTGGGACCATACCTCTTCAACAAGCCTTCACAAGGCACCCCACCTCCACCATTGATCCAGATTATTTATTTTATTCTATTTTAATAAAACGTAATATTTTAGTTTCTTTAATACAATTATCTTGCTAGATTGATCCAGATTATTTATTTTATTTTAATAAAAGTATTTTAGTTTCTTTAATACAATTACTTTTGTACTGTTTTATAATCTAACCATTAAACAAGTTGATTTAACATCTGGTGTTGTTTCTTTTTAAGGAGCAAAAGTTAAACACTTTGAACAAAATTAGTATTATATAACATTTAATTTGACTACGATTATAATACATAGATAATTCAAAATAAAACATCAATGTTAAGAATCTACAATATGCCGACCCATAACTAAATGTTAATATTTTTTGTTGCACATATGTTCTTTAATGTTCGTTATACATTTTGTTTACTACTTACTTTCACATTTGCTAATTTGGGTTAGATGAATACTAGAGTTTGTGTTTTGTAATTCAAAATAAAAAAATGACTTACATCCGGAGATTGAGATATCCTCAATAAGTGTTAGAGGTCGCTTTTAGTGAGGAGGACAAGCATCGGTTCAAAAGTTTTGCACACATAACATAAGTAATATTGAAGTAGCATTGCAACCGTTCAACTTTTTGCAGGTTACTTGAAGCAATATTGATGCAACATATATATTTTAATAACGTTCAACACATTTTAAAAGACGAAGTTTATATTATAGGTAGGGGCCCCAATTATTTTATCTCACGGGAGGCCCAATTTTTCTTTATTATTCTCGGGAACGGCCCTGTAGAGTAGAGATGCACAAAATAACCGGTTATTAACCGAAACCGTAACCGGTTAATAACCGATTTAGGAATAACCGGTTAGTGGTTATTTTTAACCGTAGGTTAGTAACCGGTTATAAGTGTTTAGTATAATAACCGGTTATTAACCGGTTTTTTTAAACCGGTTTTTTAATCGATAGACTGGTTAACCGAAAAAATAACCGAAAAATTCAAAAAAAAAGGCAAAAAAACCGGTTAATAACCGAAAATAACCGGTTAAAGTAATAACCGGTTAAAGCATTAACCGGTTAAAGTCAAAAAGTCAAATTAACCGGTATAACTGGTTAACCGAACCGGTTATTAAAATTAACCGGTTTGTGCATCTCTACTGTAGAGGGTGTTTGGGATATGATAAATAGACCCATTATAAGAATTTTTTTTTATTTTATTTTTTTTTTATTTTTATTTTTTTTGGACAGCAAAGGACTTCTCATTCAACACCAAAATTAGATGTTTACAAGATTCTAAACACAAGATGTAAACCCTACAATTACCTTCATCTGGCAGAACCAATTTGAACCATTCAAAACCCGAAAATTTCACCGAATTATTCCATTCCATATTAATTTGTTTCGCTAGGTTTTTAAACCACAGAAAGGACATTGTTTGTAGTTCTCCAAAGGCCTTATCAATGTCCGGACGACACCCCGAAAAAACTAGATCATTCCGTGTCTTCCAGATCACCCAGCAAGCCACCAGTATAATCATCCGTACCATCTCTTTCTTATGATTCAATACCCAATTTTTTTTGCACTTGAAACAAATCTTTCATATTAAAAGCATAAATTTGGGGAATATTGCACCACACACTAACCTTATGCCATATTACGGCTGCCACATAACATGAGATGAAAAGGTGATCCGCATCCTCTTCGACCTCACCGCAGAGTCTGCATAAAGCAGAGCCATGGAGGATGTTTCGTTTGTGCAGCCCTTTAAGGGTGGGCAGCCTATCTTGAAGCCCTCGCCAACCGAAAAAAATCAATTTTTTTGGAACCCACTTTATCCAATCAAACGGGCAGAATGGTATCGAGTACCTCGAGAAGAGATTGCGGCACGATGCAACGGAGAAAACGCCATCTTTCCCTAGTTACCACACCCATTTATCCTTATCCACTGCAGTCGATATGCCACTGATGTGGGCATTAATCTGAGTTAACTGATCTCTCTCCATATTCGAAACCGGTGCTCTCTTCCAATCCCATCCTGTTAAGCGTGAAGCTACTGTAATGTTTTTCTGTTGCTCCAGACGAAACAAATCTGGATATTTTTCCTTTAAGGTACAGTTTCCAGTCCAAAAATCGATCCAAAACCTTATCGAGGTGCCATTTTTTACTTCTCCTTTGATGAAAAGCCCGGGTTCTACATTTAGTTCATTAAAGTCCTCTACTTTACAAATCCCACTCCAAACACCGGCTAAACCTGTTCGAACCGGAAGATATGACCAGGAGGACGCATTATAGTGAATAGCTGCGATCGCCCTTCGCCACAAGCTGCCTTCTTCTTGTTTAAACCTCCACCACCATTTTATTAGAAGACTAACGTTCATATCCCTCAACAAGCCCAAAACAAACCCACCTTTGTCGATTGGCCCAATTGTTCTTTCCCAACAAATCCATGCAGTTTTTGCTTTCTCCTCATCCCCCCCCCCCCCCCCCCCCCCCCCCCCAAAAAAAAAAAAAAAATCCGCCTCCTGATGGCTTCCAATACTTCAAGGATGCATTTAGGGGCTCTGAAAATGGAGAAAAAATACAATGGAAGGCTATCTATAACAGATTTTAATAGAGTCAACCTACACCAGATGATAACATCTTTGATTTCCATTTAGACCGTCTTGTTTTATAAACATTCACCACTCTTTTCCAGTACTTACGTGCGGGACCAACCAACTGGGGCAGCCCAGTTGGCCACCGACACCCACCTCTTCCCAGAGGTACCGGGTTCGAGTCTTGGGAGTGGCATATGTCGCCCAGGGTAAGAACTCGGCATGAGGAAGTCACCGCGGAGCTAGCTTGGCCGGGTAGCGGCTCCCGGAGTGAGATCACTCCGGCGGTTGGGAGGACCGTCACTATCCCCCCCCCCCCTACTTATGTGCAGGACCCACAATTTTTTCTCTCATAAGGGGGTGCATTTAGATCAAGCCATATATAAATAGCGGGCTCGTTTAGGCTCGCGAGTCGGCTCGAGCTTGATTAAGCAAAGCTTGGGCTCGGACTCATTTACTGAACGAGCTTGTTTTTGGCTTGGGCTAGTTTAAGCTCGGCTCATTTTGAGCTTTTTTCGAGCTGAGCTCAAGTAGTAATTATTATTTGCCGTGTTGAACCACCCATGTTTTCCATACATCTTCAATCTTCTTCGCGTGCGTAGGCTGATCTGCCCATTGTGGAAACACCACCGTCGGAACACCGGCCACTAACGCCTCTATCGTGGAATTCCACCCACCATGCGTCACGAAACACCCAATTGATTGGTGGTTCAACACGGCAACTTGAGAACACCACTCAACGATCATCCCCTGTGTTTGCAGTTGTGCGGTTTTGCTTACTCTTCGTGCTTGCTCGCTATCGCGTATCACCCATAGAAATGGCCGGCTGCTTGTTACCAACCCGATTGCTATCGCCTCCACTTAAAATCGCCTGCAATCCAAATGCAACGTTCACGACTGATGCTTCCAATTTTGTGTCCAACCAACGTATGCATTCGTCGTTTTCTTTTCCATCCGATCGGATCAAGGGTCCAATCAGAAAGAACACAAGTTGCTCGCTTGCTGTGATGGATTCGATTTCTAGCTCGTTAAAACTTGTTACGAGCACTCGTGGGGCAGTTTTAAGTGCATCAACATGATCTTCCAAAACTTGCATCAAAAAGTCGTGTTCCTTCGGTCTACGCGAGTAAAACCAAGGCAGATCAGCCGTAGTTAGTGACGGCACTCCAGGTAACTGGATCGGAAAAGTTGCGTTATTCATGTTATCGGATATCAAGTTTTCATAGCCGTTGAAATAGTAATAATGAATATTCAAAACAGTAGTGGCTGGTTGGCACCAAAGGATATTGGACTTGAGTTTGTGTGCTTGGGCCACTTTTGCGGCCCAAGGTATGCCACTTGTGTATATATGTATACCAAGTGGTCGACCATATGAGATTTGCCCTCCACATAAAAAAAAAAAAAAAAAAAAAAAAAAAAATTGGGGTGATCAAAGGCAAGGGCAAATCCCCAAAATCAAGCGGGTCAAGGTTTGGAAAAGGGGCAACGCCCGTGAGACCCCGCCTTCAAAAGGGGCAACGACGGGGTGGTGTTGAGGCGTGGAGTGGCTCTATCCTCCCCTCTCCACGCCACCACATCGTATAATCTAACTAAACTGAATCATGAAGTACTTGGTAACTAAATGAGAACCGTCCATGTGACAACCACCCTTGATTTGCATGAATTCGTACATATGACATGTATCAACATGTTATTTAAACCAATTTAGTGATAGACGTAGAGTTGCATTTTAATGAACTTGATAAGGCTGGGTTAGTATCATATCTAACAGAGTAACAGTAAACCTCAAGATGGTCGACGACAAAACAAAAAACCGCATTCAACAACCTGGTGTTCGCATAATACATAAATACGACACTAAGACGTCGTTAACGAGAAAAAAGAATAATTCTAACTGAAAGACGGATCGCCTGCAACAATAATGGCTACACGAACACGAAAATCTTCAATGTTTCTTCTGGTTTATTTCATTTGGACCACAAAAAAACTTACATGATTATAACTTATAAGGTTGAAGACGCATCGTCAACAAAGTTGTGTTCATAAACTTCATACTCGTAATCTTTGTCAAGATCCTCCATTGTTCTGCCATAAACAAAATGTTTGCTTCCCATTGATGTGAACGGCATGAGTCCAAAGGCTCGAGCTGTCTTAATCTCTCTAGCAACCTTCCTTTGGGCTTTGGCACTGATTTTAGTCTACATGAAAAAAACATACAGATTAAATAGCAAGTTAAAATATTTAAATAATCAATATAACGTGTACCTTGCTCCTTTTGATAATCACTCCAGCCTCGGTTATAAAGTTAGCAAGAAAACGCACATTCTGCACACATACACACAAATATTTTTACTATAAAGTCCACATTACCTTGTTTGATAGGTGAGTTGGGTAACGGTCAAGAAGGGTTTGAGTTGAGAAGGGCCAATTTTCAGTCAACGTTTTCCCCCGCAAACACTTACACAAATTTCAAAAAAAAAAAAGACTAATCATAGTTGTTAATAGTGCTCATAGGGAGTGCTTTAGCGAATAGCGTAGAGTAGCGCTCCCTCATTCATCGCTATCTGATTCTAGCGCCTCCATAGCGAGTAAATAGCGGGACTTCAGGGTTTTTTGTTTTGGTTTTAATATAAATAGCGATAAAATATACGTATAGAAACACTGTATTTGGATATAATATACATATAAATATTTTTAAAACTTTCTAGTGTATCGCTAAACATAAAATGGTGCCTACTATTTCATAGCTATCGCCTATCGCTACATAGCGTATAGGTTGCTTGTTGCTATCGTCTGCTATTCGCTATTAACAACTATGAGACTAATGTGTTATTTATTATTATAGTATATTATATATTGTATACAATCTTAAAAGACAATGTCGGTGGATTTTCCACCGGCTTTGCCTTCCTGCCCCTGTACTTTAACGATATTGCAATTTTAGCCCATTGACTTTGGTATCTTTAAAGTTTCATAAAATGGCAAATTTAGTCTCTAAACCTTCTACTTTGAATTTCCAAAACCACAACCCCATCTTTCAAATTTTGTCAACACCAACCCTGTACTTTGGTTTTCCACCATCACCCCCTTAGCTCTTACACACTTACGCCACCAACCCTCTTCTTTTATATTTCCACCAACACCCCTTCATCTTTTACACATTTCCGCCACCACCCCTATACTTTTACACCGTCTTTTTTAGACTTGGTTTTTTTACCCCTTGCACTATTACTCCATTTTTACACCCGCCCAACTTTAAAAAAATTGCAATTGTAACCCCTAGACTACAACTCCTACTTTTGCAAATGTCAATGCATTGTGTTTTACGAAATGTCTTAGGTATTGTGTTTTACACTTTGTGTCTACCTTTGTGTTTTACATTTTTTTGTAATTGTCTTTTACGCACTGCGTTTTACGAATCGTGTTTTGTCTTACTATATGTTCCCACCCGTCGCCGCCGCAACGCGCGGCGGGCAAAATACTAGTTATAATAAATTAATAATAACTAAACCTAAAGTTGCTTACCCTGAAATCAGCTTTTTGAAGAACTTCCTCTGTTGTTACTTCAAACTCTGATCTTTTAGATGGCTTACGAACACCTGGTTTTGTAAGATCAAGATCCTGCACAAACCCACATTTGTGTAAGAAAGTTGAGGTAAAAAAAATAAAAAATTTTGAAAAAAAAAATTAATAAGATGTCTTGTCCGTACCTTAACATCATAAGTATTACCAGGCCAAAACGTTACATCTGGTCTGAACTTGTAATTCTCTTTCTCAACTTCATTAACATCGTATTTGAAATAAGTAGCAGCATCCTTTAACTTCCCATCCATACCATCGGTCAAAGTTGTTAAACTCTCGGCTAGACCGTCGACGTATCCCGGTTTTCCAGAACTATTCATCCTAGTGTATCTTTCACGAGCCCGTTTTGGCAGATCCAACTTCTGAAAAAAAGAAGTTGCACTCTGGTCGTTGCCCGGTTCACCAAAAATGCGTCTTTCAAACTCCTCCCTAGTCTCTGTTGAGTTTGTATTCGCGTAGGAGTCGATGGCTATGTAGAATTTTATAAAACGAAGAAACAAGCATGGATCAAAATTCATGTTATGAGATAGAATATAAGGCGCTAACTTTGTTTTATGATCACCCCTAATCAGAACTTAACTGAACCGTTTAGATCTCAATCTGGCTTCGGTTTTTGGTCGGTGTCAAGGGTTTATGATGACCCCTAATCAAAACTTAACCGAGCCATTTGGATCTCAGAGCGACTTCAGTTTTTCAATGGTTTATGGTCACCCCTAAACAAAACTAAACCGCACCGTTTACACCTCACACCAGCTTCAGTTTTTGGTCAGTTTCAATGGTTTATAATCACCCTAAACAAAACTTCACCGAAACCGTTTAGACCTCAAACCGGCTTCAGTTTTTGGTTGTTTTAATGGTTTATAATCACCCCTAATCAAAAGTGAACTAAACTGGAACTGTTTAGATCTCAAACCGGCTTCAGTTTTCGATCGTTTTCAATGATTTATGATAACCCCTAATCAAAATTCATACTATTTGAGAGCAGAATATATAAAAAAAAAATAAAGATCAAAATAAAACCTGAAGCAGCATTTGTAGCCAAAGTCCTGGCAATTGAAAACCCAGGTGAATTGCCAGCCTCAAGAGACCGTAGAATACCCCGAACCAGTGTCATTTTCCTATAAACAACTATTCTCACGTCACGCACACCAACTGTTTGTTAAAATGCCAATGAAAAATTATAATAGTAGTTTGACTCATAGTCAAATAATTCGCTGGTGATTTTCGTTTTGGTACGTCCGATCCAATTCGCGGTACGAACACGATCCGACGACCATAAGAAAAAACAATTCAAATGTAATAGAGAAGAAATGGTGGCTAATCGAAGTTGCTGAATCGAAGCTTACCTGCTGACTGATTGAACCTTACCTTCCCTCCCTCCCTGCTGAATCGTAGAATGAAAGAAGATCTGTCAGTCAGTCGGCTGTTTGTTTTTTAGGTTTTACAAGATGGAGGAGCGAACAGGGGAGGAGATAGACAAGAGGACGACGGCTGCTTTAGTTTAGGGTTATTTTAATTTTATTTTTATTTTAACTGTATATATTAGCCATCTAATAGTCTCATGGTAAAAAAAAATTAATATGCCTTTTAACTAGCATAGTTAAATTATTTTGAATTTTTTTTATTTATTCTATATTTGTTGGTAAAATGATTTTTATTTTTTACCCATCATAGTTAAATTATTTGAGTTTTTTTACCTACTCTCTTTTTTACTGTTAACATGTTTTTCATGACATGTGTCTTCTTCTTTTTCTAGATCAAACACATTTCTCTATTATCTTTCTCATTAATTCCAGAATGTCATATTATCATAAAAACCCACCACCTCCCCAATTCCTTCTGCTTTTTGCAAAACATGGCTTTCGTAAGCCGTTTCCTTCTTCAGAGGAGATTCTTATTTCCGTAAAGCGTTGTATTTTCTTTTTATTACTGGAGCGTAACCTACTCATAATTTATCTAGAAAAGTTTTAAATTTTTTGAAGCATGTGTCCTTATAGAAGCTAAAGACAAGCTGGAGAAGCGTGGTGAAGGGCTAACATGGAGATTAGACTTTTAAAAAACATTTGAATATTTGATGGTACATCTTTTATATGTCCAATAGAGATTAACATGTTAATAGTAATAAAAAAAAAAGTTATTTTCTAAACATTTTATGTTACTTATATGTCGATCTTGAAGAAGGAAATGGACAAGAAATCATAAAGTTGTGGAATGTTATCCGAGAAATGCAAGGAAAATTGGAAAAGGCGCACAATCAAATTATTTATGAGAAAGAAGCAGCAAAGTCGCTACTGAACAAGCTCCGCGTAATCAAAGAAGTGCTAGTTATTGATAAAATGAAAGTGAAGTAGTTGGAAAATCGTAATCATGAACGGGAGGTATTGCCAAAATAATGAAGTTCCTATCAATTTGTTTCGGTAGTTTTGGTTTTGTGGCTAAATAATTGATTCCAAAGTATACACATATTATATGCTTATTATGTGCAGATGAAATTGTAGAAATGAATAAGGTTGTTGAGTTGGAAGAATCACATGCTAATACCTAGGGGGACTTCACGAGATCATTGAAAGATAGCTAAAGGGCCTTAAAATATATATACACACATATAATTTATTAAATTATTAAAACTCTTGATTTTAAGAAAAGCAAAAACACATGCATCCACACCCCGTGCACACGCACACACACCTATATTTCGATCAACAACTATTGGCGTGATCTTATGTCTCACTTTTTGTGCGGGCATGGCATAATAGTCTCAACCAATAATGATTGATGAGTATTCATTCATTTGAATTAATGATAAACTTAACACCCCATAAACATCAAAACGCTACGCCAATAAAGATCAAACTCGTTGTTAAATAAACTTAACATACCATAAACGTCAAAAGACTATGCGAATAAAACTAAACGATAGATCAAACTCGTTGTTAAATAAACTTAACACACGAGTTACACACGTTTGATTTTGATTTAGATGACGTATAGTAATTCAAGAACCAATTGATCTAAAAATCCCAACTCAAAATCAACGTTTGCACTCTCTTTCAACACTTTATTAGATTTTAATGTCTCCGTTACACGTTTCTTCTTCTTTAATTCATCATCTTCCGCTAACTTCCTCTTCGAATCTATTCTCGCCTTGGCTTTACCTACAAGTGTTCACACTCCACGTTAATCATCAAACATTTATTCTATTAAAAATCCCAAAATTAAACAAAAATTGTTGACTACATACATACCTTTACATCCCGCCTCTAAACCAAGAACGAAGAATTTCCCTTTCTTGATCTCGAGAACCATTGAAGTTTTACCATTCGGGTGACCCCGGGTATCTTCTTGATGATGAACCAAAGGGATCCGTCGTTGTGGTATCGAATCCAATCCCATTAGCTTCGCAACAACACCGGGGTTAGTTTTAACATACAACGGCTCAGTCATATCCTTCTTAATCATGTGATGGTTTGTGGAATGACTTTGGAAGCATGGAAGGCAGTTTCGGGCGGGTTTGAATTCAGATAATTGGGCTTCTGAGGATGAAGATTGGTAGAATATCATGATGGGTTTGATAAGATTTTGAAGATGGAATTGTGTTAAGAAGTTGGTTGTCACTAATGATTTCAAATTGAAATAAATATGAGACTAAAAGGAACAAAACTAAAGGGAAGGTGGATAAAGGGGGTGTGGCGGGCTGTGCATTTGAATGTTGTGGTGATGTATTTAAATAGATAGATAAATGCACACACAAAAAAATTAATAATTATGTATATCATACTCATTAATTTATATATCATTTAGTATAATAAATTTATATACTTTTAAAGAGAAACAGTGGATATATCGCAGTAATTTATTATAAGAGACACCAGGGTTGTCTTCGAAAATCAAAAAAAAAAAAATAGTCCTGTGCGAGAAAAAAAAATTTGGGGTCCTATTCGTAAACATGCATACATTCAAATCCTGGCAAATTGGACCACAAAATCACAAATCCAAAATTCTGAAAAGGCCCAAAAACATTTTTGGCTCATAAATCCAAACCCTTTAAGATTTTTTTTAAAAGACATACAAATTTTTTTTAAATGTATGTATAAAAAAGTTTAATTTTTGTCGGACCTTATTCTAATTTGGGCCTAGAGCGATCACCCACTTGACACTTGCTCTGGACCGGACCTGCTGATAACTAATCTGTTAAATAATGCACTAACATCATAAAAAAAGTCAATATAAATATGTTACCGCTTAAAAATTTTAAAATTTAATATAATGATATTATGTATTTGAAAAAAAATATATGTATATACTGTAATAACTTTTAAACATGTTATATAAAACAACGAAAAATCAAATAATCCACGTCACTTACATCCATGTTAGCAAAAAGAATCTTCATACCTTTAAATATGTGATGGGTGTTAATACTAATAACCGGATTTTGTTATTAGTTTCATAAATTCAAGCACGTTACACAAATTAAAAAACTTTAATATGCTGTGATTGAATTGTATTAAGGGAGGGACGACCCATGATGGGTGTGGTGATGAGTGCGATGGACGTGAAACATCGTCACAATCACCTTGGTCACCGCAATGATGACCACGTCGTGATGTGTATCACGTTCGTGAAAAATAAAAATAAAAAATTAAAAAACACTTTTTTAACTATATTTGCATACCAAACCTTAATACTTTTTAGCATACTAAACCATTCAAAAAAAATACTACAGCAACACACTTTAAAAAAAAACAAATGTTGGATTCAAGCAAAAAAATGTCGGCTTCAAAAAAAAAAAACGTGTAGGCTGAAGGTTCGTGCTAATCAAGGTAAACTGAATAGATGTCGTTTACAAGATGAAGATTACCAACCCAACCTCTAACTTTTAGGTTGTTTTTAAAAAAAAAAATTGTAACTTTTAGTTTTATTTTTAGTGTAGTTCAAAAAAATTAAAGAAAATGCGTTTTTACTTTATTTGAGTTTCATATTTAATTTTATGTATTTGAAAATATTGTTTTATAATTTAATTTATTTTATTTCTAATTTATACAAAAAAATCAAGTGATGGGTGTTGCAATTGATTTAGGTGGTGTTTGTTTTTTTGGCCAGAAGCACTTCTGGCCACTTATGTCTGCGTCGCGCAGATGCGTGCAGACGTTTGAGGTCTGCAACTCGTTTGTTTTTCGGAAGAGCTTCTCACATTTTACCTCTTCTCCACCTCTTCCCCAAGCAGACATGTCCCCAAGTCTGCAAACCTCTTCTCCTCTTCTCCCTCCAGCCGACACCACCTCCTCTGCCACCACCTCCGACACCACCTCCTCTGCCACCACCTCCACCACCTCCACCTCCGACACCACCTCCTCTGCCACCACCTCCACCTCCGACAAAACCCCCAAAATCCCCAAATAACTTCCATCTCGAACTTACCAGAACCTTCCGAGAAACCAGAGGTTGCGTCAGCACGGTTTAGCTCCGGTGCCGGTTGATTGTGAAGCATCTCCGGTGACAACCACCACCGTTCTCTCCTCCCTCTCTCTCTCTCTCTCTCTCTCTCTCTTCATAAACCCCCAAATCGAAACCCTTGAAGATGGTGAAATTAGGGTTTCGGTGGAGGTGGTTGACGGCGGCTGAAGTGGTGGTGTTTGTCTTCGTGGTGGCGGTGGTGCTTGGTGGTTGCGACGGGGTTGGTGGGGGAGGAAGGAGGAGATGGTGGTGGTGAGCGTTAGGTGGTGGTGGTTGAGACGGGGTGGTGGTGGCTGCGACGAGGTGGGTGGTGGCTGAAGTGGTGGTGGTTGGTTGTGGTGGTGGTGGAGGTGGACGGTGCTTGTGGTGGTAGAGGGAGGCAGAGAGAGAGATCAGAGAGATGTGTGTTGTGTGTGTTGAGTGTGAGAAGAGGTTATATATAAAAAAAAAAAAAAAACCCTCTTCTCCTTGCAAACTGCAGACATTTAGTCCACCTCTTCTCCTGCAGATGCCTGCAGATGTGGTCCGCAGACTGCAGACCTTTTCCCGCAGAAAAAACAAACAACACCTTAGTGATCTGTGATAGAATTGAGTGGAATAAGGTGGCAGCTTGTGATTGGTTGGTTTTTTAGTGACAGGGTGATGGGTATCCCCCCCCCCCCCCAGCATTAAATAATATCATAAAAACAAAACGCACGTTCTATTTCTTGCCATGTGCCCGACTTTGTTAATCGACATAACCACGAGTACACGATGTCAACGGTAACAACCTTTATTGAACCGACGAAGGTTCAAGCACCGTTTGAATAGGTAGATCTAACACGAATTTCAATAGCCAAAAGGTTTAGTTTCGCTCGTTAAGTTCAACAAGCAAAAAAAAGCAATTTTACAAATATGCGTTGTAATAGCACTTGTTTGGTATAATCTTCTTTAACCCGTTATTTTTCTTCTTGTATACATCACAACGAATGTCAGGTATATGCTTATACCAGTATACTCCGTGTATATGACTCAATTCACGAATACAAATTATGTACCTTCGTGCGTGGATAAATTGGCTTAACGTGTTATTGTTTGCAAGCATGCGTATGTAAACTGAATTATTACATGGTGACCAAGGCACCATAAAAATGTGCGTAACATAAAAACCACCTATTTAGTGTAGGTGGTTTGGTTTTAAAAAGCGCAAGACACACGGAGCCGATAGTGTTGGGGAATTTCAATTTGCTGGATGATCAAAGAGGCGTGTAATCACTCTCAGATCAAATTATTTCGGTGGTTCACCCGAAAAATTCAATCGGATACAACTCTGATTTTATGAGAAATTGAACCAGGGTATGTTAGTGTGTGTGAATTTTCGAACCAGAGGATTGTAACCAAAAACTCAATACGGATTTTGGGATTTTTTGCAGGTAACAGCCAGAGGCAGTTATTTTCGAATTTTTAATCAAATTGCATTGAAAACTGCCATAATTTTTTGTCTGAAAAATTTATGACGAATTTTCATAAATATCATTTTCTAAGGCATTTTCCATAAAGCAATTTAATTAAAATAATTTTTTTTTGCAGGTAACTGCCAGAGGCAGCTCGACCCCTGCCCCTTGGACCCCGCCAGGGGCTGCCGCCCCTTGGACCCTGCTCCCAGGGGCGCTGCCCCCGGACCCCCGCCAAGGGGGCCCTGCCCCCTTAGAACCCTCGTAGAGTACGGGCTCCGCCCGTACGCTTCGAATTAAAATAACTCAAACAAGCGTGCACTCCCGCACCTCCTAACTTGCTTGATGTGTAGTATAACTCGCTTTGATCACCAAGTCAATCCCCGATTACACTAAAATATCTAACATTCCTCCCCCATTTTAGCGTAATCCTTGATTAACTTAAACAAATTCACAACAATCAAACTTATGCATAAATGAAATATCGCGACGATTGAATTTCACATTAGTATATTACACATTCCAAATATTCGAATATAGGGGTGTCGCTAAGGATTGAACCCTTTCTATTCAGTGAATACATGAAGATAATATACACACAAGTTTACATACTCTAATGTTCTTTCCCGACACTATTTTTACTAGCCTGTGTCCCATCCTTCAATGAACATATCAAAGCCAAGTCCTAGCTTCTTGAAGCGGCTAAACTTCATGTTCATATAGGTAGCTCTTTATTCTTGCACCTGCATATGCAATTTTTCAATGAACTATTAAGAAGAAAACCTTCAACCTCCTTTAACTTGCAGGTCTGAACACATACCTTGGGATGATGCTACTAATGTGTTCCAATTTCGGGACTTTTGATAAACATTAAAGTCCACCTGAGATTTCTCGTGTTAAGATACCCAATTCCCATCTAATATGAAACTGCATCAGAAAAATTTATTTTCTGGAATTTGTCACATTTTCGAAATGGTATAAAATTGGCAGTTTTTGGCAATTTTGTCTGAAAATTGAGATAACTGCCACAAGGCAGTTACACCCCCCAAAAAAAATCCCAATTTTCGTAGACAGTTTCTTGGTCACAATCCTTTGGTTCAGACAATTCACGCAAACACATACACTGGTTCATTTTCTCAAAATCAGAGTTGTATCCGATTGAATTATTCGGGTGAACCACCGAAATAATTTGATCTGAGAGTGATTACACGCCTCTCTGATCATCCGGCAAATCGAAATTCCCCAACATAGAGTCCCGACTCGAGCCACAAAGCATAATAGCGCATTGACTTTCGTACGCAAAGTGCAAGGTATTCGTATAAATTCTTTTACATATTTATCATATGTTTCTAGCATTGTTTACACAAAAATAAGCTTTAGATATGATTCAACATACAAATAATCTACATGTACAACCTAAAAGGCTATGCGTAGAATCCTGATGCACTAGACCTTTCAAGCCCATTTTATGGGCACCTTGCACACCTCATTGATTCAAAGGCGAACCGGCTTGTGGCGGAGAGCTTCAAAATAATTAAATCAAGACCCAATCTCTTTAAATCAAGAATACGGTAAATAATGTTTTTTTTTTCGTTTTTTTGTCATCCTTTATTAAGTAATCATTGGTTACACACCACAAATATTCCTTGGAGCAACTTGAGTACCTCTGCAAACAAAAACATCACAATTGTAATCTCACCCACACAATTCATTACTGAATCAGAAATGTGAAGAAAATGATAAAAAAAACAAGACCCATAAACTTTAAACCATTTAGAATTAAATTTTAAATTAGTTGCCAGTATACACTTTTAGCTTGTGCCGATAGTAACTTAGCTTATTCCCTTGCTTTTTTTTTGCGGCTAGGGCACAAGCGAGGCCTATGCGCCTGGAGTGCGCCTAACGCTTGACATCAAGAGAAGAAACCACAAGGCCGGTCACCAAGACTAACTATAATTTCGACATGACTATACGTAGTGGAGCCACGTCCCTCGCCACCTCACCTTTTCCGGCTCCGAACACCGAAACGAGGCTACCAAACCGGTTATTTTCTCTAACCAGTTCAGCTAACCTCCTGTTGCCTGGCCATTTCGGATCAGAGCAAGGGATTCATGGATAGGTGTGTTTGATGCATTTGACGTCCTCCATTGGGGAATTTCAATATAGGGGTGAGAGATCTTCCTTCGGTTCTAGTAATCAGCTTCATGTTTTGGGCGGCATGTCTGGTTAGTTCAGTTATCATTGTTGGAAGCCCTTGCGGTTGTTCGGTTGCGTACTCCCCGTCCGCCTATCTCAGCGAACATTAAGGTGGCATGTCTTACACTCAGCGAACAAAGTGTTAAAGCAGAGAAAGCCAACTAATTTAGGATATCTAAAGATAGGGGTCATCTGGTTTGTTTGGCATCTATGCCCCCTGCCCTCCAAACAATATGGGAGCCTTTTAGCTCGTACTACTCACACTCCTAGATCATCACGACACCTCCACCATAATGAGAGTTGAGAGCAGCTCCGAAAGAAAGGCAATGCCTACTTAAATAAGTAATAAGCCTTTAACAACGTTAACAACACTACGAAAAAAGTAAACTACCTGTCTGTTATTTTCTTATTTTTGTTTTAACTGGTTATTACTTTAACTTGTTCGGTTTTTCATTTTAATCAGTTTTGTTAATAACCGTCTATTTTTGGGTAATTAACGGGTTATTTAAAAAAAATTGGTTTTTTCCTAGTTAACCGGTACATCGGTTAAAAACCGGTAATTTCTACAAAAAATCCCTAACCGGTTACTCCTCGATCGTTTTGTAGACCAAAATTTTTACAAGACAGAATTGGGCCTAGACCGTTCACAACATTATTTATTTGCAGATTATAATGCACATAACCAACAACTGGAAAAACAACATTATCCAAGAAACCAAGCTATACATTGAGTTGCTATCACACACAAATTACAACCAACACATAATAAAAACACGTTGCGACTCGTCTATTTTATTCAACCATAAACCGTTAACTCCGAATCACGAGCTCAGGACTCGTAATATCCATCATTCGTGGCACGTTTTCAACGATGCTTGGTTCTAAGTTCGCCGAACTAATCGAACCCAGGTTCTTCTTGTATGCAGCATTATGGACCCCGAGTGCAGCCCTTCCCGACGGGTCAAGATTGTTTGACCAAGAAGTGTTGATACACTTTGTGGATGCGTCTCGCTCGATTCGACAATGTTACGGAATGAAGACCAAAGCCCGATATCCTCCATCGAGTTTCGGTTCAATCATGTTGCTGATCTGCTTGTTGCAGATCTATCTGTTTGCTGCTGTCTGATTGTTTATACAAGGCTGCGACGAAAGAACCTCATCAGATTGATGCTGCGACGAAGAACCAAGTCCATGACGAATAACCTGCACATGATGAGCGACGAAACACCTGCACATGTGACTGACGAAAAACCTGCTGTTTTTCGTCAGACATGGTCTTTCGTCATGAGCTTTCGTCAAGGTATTTCGTCGGCTGATGTCTTTCGTCGGCCGTCGGCTCCAAGATGTTTCGTCGAGGTCATTCGTCGCTGCAGGTCATTCGTCGACCTGCAGCCTATATATATGCAGACAGAAGACAGAGAGAACACAGAACACAGAGTGAACTCAAGAGAGTTTAGAGAGAGCTTTATCTTGTATCTTAAACTCTTTTGGTATATTGAGATTTAAACGTTGAATCTTGTGCTTGTATCTCGTGTTCTTATCTCGGTTTGCTTTCCCGGTTGGATTCTGCACAACCGGGTTTGTTCGTATACAAGGATTAGGCGACTAGATCCTCCGCTAGTGGGCCTACAAGTGGTATCAGAGCTAAGGCTCTCTTCCTTGTTAAAACCGAGTGTTTTTCTTGTGTTTTGAAGATCAAAGTTTCTGGAAAACCCAGTTCAAAATCTCAAAAATCTTAATATTTTGATGTTTAGTTTGATCAAAAACCTTGTTAAAATCATGTTTACATGTTAAAGTTTGGTTTTGAGTAAACTTTTGTGCAAAAAATTGTGTTCGAAAAGCTTGTCCGGCACCGGAAAACTCATAAGTTTCACCGGAAAACTCATAGTGTTCTTCATATATTCTAAAGAGTTAATTACTGTTTTCGTCCCTGTGGTTTGTCAAAAATCACTATTTCAGTCCATTAGTTTAAAAATTGCGATTTCTGTCCCTGTGGTTTCACTTTCGTAACCATTTTAGTCCCTGTGGTTTCACTTTCATAACCGTTTCAATCCATTTATCTTTTAAGTACAGGGACTGAAATGGTTACAAAAGTGAAGCCACAGGGACTGAAATCGCAATTTTTAAACTAATGGACTGAAATAGTGATTTTTGACAAACCACAGGGACGAAAACAATAATTAACTCTATTCTAAAAGTTCATCAAGTTCTTTTGTGTGTATTTTAAAGTCAACGAAAAACCTATTTTTCATTGGATTTGTCTTTGACGAAAAACCCATTTTTCGTCACAATTGGTCTTTGACGAAAAACCTTATTTTTCGTCACTTTGTCTTTTACGAAAAACTAGTATTTCGTCAGTTAAGGTCTTTCGCCAAGAACCAAGTTTTTCGTGGGTCACTCTTGTCAAGTTTTAACAGAAGCTTTCAAAAGTTGTCTTAACGGATTGTTTTAAGTGATTTAAGCAGGTATTCATTGTTATATATCCAAAATGAGTTCAGATTGGTGGGGTATTCCATCCAATACGGAAAGCAAGTATAGAAGAACGGGTTTGTCACCATCATGGGCCGAATCTCCCGCACCCGCATCTTCGTCTATTCCATCACAAGCGAATCAAATTTCGACAAGTCAATGGGCGTTCGTTTCAAATCAAACTCAAAGTATTCAAAGTATACTTTTAAGCGAAAGTGAAACCGGAAGCATCAATCGTCCACCGAAGCTAATGCACATGAATGAATATCCTGGATGGGAAGAAAGATTCCATACGTATGTCCTTGGGCAAAACATGGAATTGTGTTTATGTTTTACTACAAATTTCGATCAAGCACTTGATGTTGCCGCTTCAACTGCCGCGACATTTTCAGATCTTACGGCAGACGAGAAAAAGGCATATGATTTAGAAAAGAAAGCATATTCTATTCTAACTCAAGCGTTGAGCAAGGATATATATCATCAGTTTGTCAGCTTCAAGACGTCAAAGCGGTTATGGGATGCATTGAAGACGAGAGGTCTAGGAAATGAAGCGTCACGCAAATTGCGACATGATCTACTCAAGAAGGAGTTTGATGGCTTCACATGTATGGAAAGGGAATCTTTGGGAGATTTGATAAGTCGATTATATCACTTGTTGACTGAATTGAATAGTTATGGAGTAGTAGTGACTCCAGAAGAAGTAGTCATCAAGTTTGCCGACGCATTACCAGCTCAATGGAATGGTTTCTTGGAAATCTTGAAATACAATGGCACTTTGGCTACGACAAACATCAATGATTTCATTCAGCTCTTGGAGAACAAAGATCAAGAAGAAATCAGAAAGGCCAAAAGGATTCCAGTGCAACATAATCCTGATATGTATTATGGAAACTATGGAAGTTCTAGCACTACTGCAAGACCTGCTCCACATGCTCAGCTTCAAACGGCCTTTGTATCAAGAGATATGTACGGAAATCCACTACCAGTTTCCTCAACTCAAACGACTTTTGTCTCAAGCACTGACATGTACGGAAATCCACAACCAGAAGTCTCGAAGCAAAGCTTTTAATCTACCGGAGCAAGAGATATGTACGGAAATCCATTACCAGTTCCACAACAAGCTTGTTATGGAAGCACTTCATCTGCCGGCCAGCCATCTAATCCAAATACAGTTCGGCTCGACACTTCAAATTTCTTGAAAGTAAGTGTTGAAGTAGCTAAGGATCATATGGAGCTATTAAACACATTGGTGAGCGCGTATTGTGGGTTAATAGCAGGTCAGATTGGAAACATCAATCTGACACAAGAAGATTATCAGCAGATCGATAAGGAGGAAATGGATATGATGGACATCAAGTGGGCTTTTGCTAGTGCGGTTAGGCGAGCTAAAGACTTCATGGAAAGGAATGGTAGAATCAGTTTGGAAAGCAAGAGAGATACCAAGTATGGGTTCAATAAACAATCAGTCAAGTGCTTCAATTGTGGTGAACGAGGTCACTTCAAGAGAGAATGTACCAAACCAGCTCAACATGGGAACCAAATCCTTTCAGGAATCAAGGCAACCAGCAGAATCAGCATCAAAACAGGAATAATGAGCGTACTTAATGCCCATGAACAATCCAAATCAAGTAGAAGCATCAAATGCCAACCAGGCTCTTGTGGTACAAGTCGATGAAGGTTGTGACTGGTCGATTCAGTTGGGAAGTGATGTTCAGGATGGAACAGCTTGTTTTACTGAGGTTGTCAAGGATCTGAAATACGCCAGTGGTGGAGAATCTTGCGCCAATGGTGGAGAATCATCTGAAGATGAAGACAGTTCTGGTTACAGTAGAAGCTCAGATGAAGAATCCTCAACTTCAGGCGATGATAATTTGGATGAAACCTCAAGTGTGTCAGTCGATGCAGACGTTGATGAATTGTTGGGAGAAGCTGAAGCAGGGAATCATAGAAGATCAATCTTGGTGGATGAAGCTGCTTATTCTTCTTCTTCTTCTAATCATTCAGCCTTTGTGGCTAATGTAGGCGGTTCATCAAACCCGGTATGTGTCGATGATCCAACTTCTGATAAATGTGTTAATTTAGGTGATAAATTGTCGGACTTGCAAAACAAATATGATGATTTGCAAAGCAAGTATGACGTGACATATATCCACAATCAAAAGTTGATAGTGGATCTTTCGAAATGCAAAGAGGCTAACATGTTTTATGAAAACCATGAAAAAGAGTTTAAAACGGTGATTGAAAATTTAAGAGAAGATAAAACCGAGCTAACAAAAATGGTTTCAAGAAAACAAACTAACATAAACTGTTATATCAATCGTCTCGAGGTCATGCAAAAAGAGTTAGCCTGTGTAAAGTGTGAAAGTGAGGCGATCCGACTTAAGCTAGATAGTTATTCAAACTCTAGGTATGTGCTGGATCACATCATTGACATACAAAAAGAGAAAAAGGATGTCACGTGCTTTGGATATAAGAAGTATCCACCACCTGTTAGACAAAATTATGACGCAATGCCTGATGAGGAGAATAGAACTTATTTTGAGCAATCTGTTCCTTTAGACATTGAGGAATTTGCAACCGGACTTGGATACAAAACGGAAGTATCATCAGATTCGGTTGTGTCAGCAGATACAGATGTATCAACTGCTGAACAAAATCAGGATCCTCCAGTCATTGTTGAGGATGCTGATTCTTCAGATGATGAATCCGATGATACTGACTCAGCACAGTCTGATGCGGTAATCAAAGAAGAGGTCATACCTCTCAAGAATCATATTCTATGTGATCCTCCCGCAAAACCTGCTAAGACTGTTCTGGTCGAGTCCACGTCTGTAAAAGAATCTGACAGTGTGAATTTGCTGTACACTCTTGTTGGTGATGATAAAATCTATTATGACAAAGATTTTCCAATTAAGAATGTAAATCAATCTTTAATCAGTAAAGTTTTTGAAGTTTTGACAAGTAGGTTTTTGGGAAAGTCGGGTTCACACGTTGTGGTAACACAGTGCCCTCCGATTCCAAAGGCCGAAATTCGAAAACAATATGGCAATCAGAAATTACCAACAGTGAAAAAGCAGCAAAATTATACCAAACCAAAAGGTAAATCAACGACTCAAGGTCGAAAGGAACCGAACCAAAAGAAGAACAAGAAGGTGAACTTTGTGAAGTCGAAGGGGACAGATAAACTTGAAACATTTGCCAATAAATCTAACTTAGCTCATGTTAATCAAGTTAAAATGCCAAAAAGAAATGAACAAAACAGTTCAAAACCAAGTACCTCGGGATCACAAAGTTCATCAACAAGACAGTCACATGATACTTCGGGGTTTGTTGAATGAAGATCATGTTTTGAGTGTGGTGAAATTGGACATATCATCCGAAATTGTCTGTATCTTCATAAGTTAAAGGCTAAAGTTGATGATCCCCGTGAACAAAATTACCGAAAGCGATCTGTTTCTTCAAAACAAGATCCCCGTCTTGTAAAAGAAAGGGAAAAGAAACAGAAACGCCAACAAGTCAAGGAAATTGAGAAGGCAATTAAAACCGACATGGTTCACAAACAACCTGTTTCAGTTAATCCAGAAATTTCTAAAACTTCTAATAATCACGAAGTTAAGATTTCGAAAATTCAAACTGGTAAAACGCAACAGACTTGGAAACCAAAAACGGTTAATAATTCAGGGGAGCATCACAATTTCCTAACCATCGAGAAATTGAGATAACTTTTGTCGATGAAAACGGAAGACCCAAGACCACAAAGGCTTGGGTCCCCATCTCCAACTAATCATGTGAGTTCATGTGCAGGGTGTTCCAGGAGGAACTTTCAGCAGTCATTGGGTTGTTGATAGTGGGGCATCCAGGCACATGACAGGAGACATGAAGCTTCTCTACGACGTTAAATCTATTAGATGAGGTTATGTTGCTTTTGCTGGAGATAAAGGCGGATATATTACTGGTGAAGGAATGGTATCCAACGGGGTTGTAAGATTTGATAAGATCAACTTTGTGCAACAACTTGATCACAATCTTCTCAGCGTTTCACAAATTTGTGATAAGAAGTTTTCAGTACACTTTGATGCAAATGTATGTTATGTGCTGAAACCTGGCTTCAAGATTCCTATAGACTGGATTCTCTTATCTGCTCCAAGGATTAATGATTTATATGTCCTTGATATGAGCCAAGCTATTACAACGTCTGCTCAAGCAACTTGTTTCATTTCCAAAGCCACAGAAAAGGATTCAATCTCTTGGCACAGACGGATGGGACACATTCATTTAAGAAAAATGAATCATTTGGTGTCAAATGAACTACGGACTGGTGTTCCTCTTAAAAATTTCCATCTTCAAGACGTCTGTGTTTCATGCTAGAAAGGGAAGCAAAGAAAGAAGTCGCACCCTACAAAGAAGATCAACACCGTGGCAGTTCCTCTTGAACGTTTGCACATGGATTTGTTTGGTCCTGTCAAGCATAAAAGCATCAGGAATGATCAGTACTGCCTCATGGTGACTGATGATTATTCAAGATTTTCTTGGGTGGCGTTTATGGCACACAAGAGTGATACTTTCCAAATTATCAAAAACTTGATCACAACGATTGAGAATTTGTATACTTTGAAAGTTAGACGGATACGCAGCGACAATGGAACCGAGTTTAAGAATCATGCCATGGAGGAGTTCTGTAGATCAAAAGGTATTCTTCATGAATTTAGTGCAAGTTACACATCTCAACAGAATGGCGTCGCTGAGCGTAAGAACCGTACATTGATCGAAACTGCTAGGACGATGTTGGTAGAGTCCCAGTTGCCCATTCCATTCTGGAGTGAAGCTGTGGCCTCTGCATGTTATACGATGAACCGAGTCCTTATAGTTAAAAGACACAACAAGACCTGCTTTGAGCTTCTTCACAAACGGAAACCAGATTTACAATATCTTGAACCGTTTGGAGCTCCTTGCACAATGATCGATCCGAATGGAAAGTTTGGGGAAAAAGCAATTGAAGGATACTTTCTTGGGTATGCCACCCCGAACTTAAGAGTCTGGAATCTAGAGACAAAAAGGGTCGAGGAATGGTCTGAAGTCAGAGTACAAAGGCACACATTGCCAGTCAAATGTCCTGGTCAGCCTTGGATGTTTGAGTACGATGGCTTTTTCAATTCGATCAATATTCAAGAAGTTGAAGAAAATGCTGCAGCAAAGATGTTTTTCGAGAGTGACAACGCATCAGATTCACCGTTGGTTCGTCCAATTATTGTCAACAATCCAGAACCATCTTTAGTGAACAATAATACTCTCGACAATGAGGATTTTCACGATGCTAACGAACTGAACGAATCTTCAGAGGATGATGAATTTCTCGATGCAGACCAAGAAGCTGTTCATGGTACTTCAAAGGCTACACCTCTAGTGGACGCCCCTAAAACAGCGGAAGCTACTGCATCATCTTCTTCGACAGTTCAGGGTATTGACTTGGTTGTTGATCTTAATCTCAACAATCTGGGTACAAATATTTAAGTTCCAGATAATCCAGAAACAAGAATTCACAATACCCATCCTCAACAAATCATCATCGGAAATGTACAAAGTGACGTACAAACAAGAAACATGCTGCGAAACAACAACAATGCGGGCTTGTATGCGGCTATTCGGGGATCTGGTCAACAAAACGATTGGTCCTTTGCGTGTTATGTATCACAAGAAGAACCAAAATCTTGGAAAGAAGCTTTGAAAGATAATTCTTGGGTTGAAGCAATGCAGGAAGAACTGCAGCAATTCCAGAAGCTAGGTGTCTGGAAACTCGTTGATAAACCGGATGATTACAAGAAGATTGGTACCCGTTGGGTGTATAAGTGCAAAAAGGATGACCGTGGAGTAGTTATTCGAAACAAAGCAAGATTAGTCATTCAAGGTTTTCGTCAGATTGAAGGGATCGACTACCATGAAGTTTATGCACCGGTTGCACGTCTGGAAGCTATTCGGATCTTTCTAGCCTATGCGTCTTTCAAAGGATTCAAGGTCTACGAAATGGACGTGAAAAGTGCATTCTTACATGGTGTGGTTGAAGAAGAGGTGTACGTCGAACAGCTTACAGGTTTTGAAGATCCTATTCACCCTGATCGGGTTTGGTTGCTGAACAAAGCTCTCTATGGTCTACATCAAGCACCTCGAGCTTGGTATGCAACCTTATCTAATTATCTACTGGAGAATGGATTTCACAGAGGTCTTATCGATTGCCCTATTTTCATCAAAGAACAGGATGGAGATCTTCTATTGGTACAGGTATACGTAGATGATATTATATTTGGTTCTACTAACGATGTTTTGTGTAGGAATTTCGAGCGTGTTATGCAGGAGAAATTTGAAATGAGCGCTATGGGGGAGATGACTTTCTTTTTGGGCTTACAAGTGCAACAAACGAAGTCTGGTATCCTCGTCCATCAGACTAAGTATGCATCCTGAACCGATTTCAGATGTCTGACATATCGCCCATTGGTACCCCACTGCAGCACAATCATGGAATTCATCCTGACTTGAAGGGTGAAGTTGTTAGCTCCTCATACTACCGCGCTATGATCGGATCTCTTATGTACCTCACAGCATCAAGACCAGATATAATGTACCCAACGTGCCTGCTTGCAAGATATCAAGTTAATCAGAAGGCCTCACATACTGCAGGTGTTAAAAGGATATTCCGCTATTTGAAGGGATGCCCAGACACCGGTCTATGGTATCCTAGGGATGATAGCTTTGACTTGATCGCTTTCAGTGATTCTGGTTTTGGCGGATGCAAAATCGACGGCAAATCCACAACGGCTGGATGTCAGTTTTTGGGAAATCGCCTAGTCACATGGCAGTGCAAGAAGCAGACTTGTGTCACTACATCAACATGCGAAGCTCAATACATTGCTGCCTCAAGTTGTTGCTCCCAAGTCTTGTGGATCCAACGACAAATGCGCGACTACGGTTTTGAATTCCTAACTACTCCTATTTTCGTTGATAATTCTGCTGCCTTACAGATCACTAGAAATCCTGTGCAACATTCAAAGACCAAACACATCAAAATTAAGTATCACTTCATACATGATTGCTTTGACATAAGACTAATCGATGTTGTTAAGGTCCACACCAATGACCAACGTGCCGACCTTTTTACCAAATCATTTGACAAATCACAATTTGACTTTTTATTAATGGTAAACGGCATTAAGGTCAAGGAAGAGTAAAACCGACATCGGAAAATCGTTTTTGTAAATATCTTTGTGTTTTTAATTTATCATAGTTTTTACATTTTAGGGGGAGTAAATCCAAATTTAAAAATTCAAAAACATCAAAAATTTTCAAAAACACAAAAACAATAGAAAAACAAAAATGAGTTTCCTGGCGAGAAAAAGAGAAAATGATAGTACATCAGTGGTCTGTCCAAACCTCTTTAAACCTAAAATGAAAAATGATAAGCAGCTCTATATAAGATGTATCGGTAGGCTCATAATCATCTTAAAGTGTGCAGGGTGATATAAACTTAAATCGACTGAAGACTGTGTGGGAACCGCTCATTGGCATATGGTCTTAGTACCGAAATTTCGTTTGAGAGATTGCCGAGGTTCTGAGATACATGGTCTTTATGTTATCATCTGGGTATCATGGTTGTTTCTTTTACCGAAATATAACGGATACAAAGTCTAGATCTCCCATGATACCATACATACGTGTACATATTGCATACGACCTCAATAAGTGATCAACAATCACATGAAGATGCTTCTCACTTGACAAGTACCATGTGTAGACGAAGCGAAGAACTGTATGTTTGAACCTCGTAGGGAACACTGTATGTATGTTTTTTTATTCATAGAGACCATCTTATTTATATTACGTGGTTTCATTATTTTATCGTATTTTTATTATGTGATGAACCTTACCCGACCCGAACTGCCAAACCGACTCGGACTTTTTTATGTTCGAACATACAAAATTGAACATTTAAAAAAGTGAACCCCTTAGAAAAAAATCCTGGATCCGCCACTGCGAAAAGGAATTTCTAAAAAAGTGTTTGGGTTAGCTTATAAGCCAATAAGTTAATAAGTAGTTTTTTAAAAAGTGTTTGGTTTAGCTTATTCATGTAAAATGACCAAAAAGAACATCCCTTTAAAAAGTATTTGGTTTAGCTTATTTAATTTTTTTTTCTCTAGCATATTGAAAAAATAAAAATAAACAGCAAACTGAAAGTATAAGACTTTACCTTCTGAAGGATGTTCAAATCTAGAATCAACAATAGCTCGAAGAAGCTCTGGTTCAGCAAAAAGTCCCGGAAGCCTGAACTGTGAATTCCAATATAGCCCCTGCAATATATTAGTTAAACAATAAAGGGTAAGTTTAAGCAGGATCGCAGACACTTACAGGAAATTAAAATTAGACCTACTATCAGTCATATAAACTATAAGAAGTGAATTCTAATAAGTCATGCTTAGAGCAATGATGCATACTCATATCCAACACAGCAGAAAAAAACTTCGATATACAACTATCAATTCTTTCACCAGCACAACTCATAATAAGTAACATTAAGAATGACCATGACCATCACTTCACTTGATCTTAAATCCACAATTAAACAACAACTAGTCTAACTGATGCAAGAACTTAAATTGAACAATGTAAAACCACAACACCAATTCAACATTTTGACCAAAAAAACATAAACTTACTATTCCAGTAACATTTTCCAAAGTTCAAATAACATAACAACTTTAACAGTTTCAAATGCTGCTAATATAACATTGTGTAGTTAATATCCAGATATATCAGTGATACATCGGTTACCGGTCCCCTGCCGAGATATCGGTACAAAATATCGGCCAGAATATCGGTACCGATAATATCAGCAATATTGACCGAAATATAACCGATTTTCCCAATATCAGTACCTTTCATCTTAGTCTTAATAATGAGGTCCTACTTGCTACAATTGTTAGTGTTTTGCAAGTTGTAAAAGGTTAATTTGTTAATGGTTTGAGAGTATACTGAATTGTTAGTGTTAAATTGCTATATATATAAATTTAGCATGATACTAAAATTACCGATATCCCACCGTGATAACCGATATCCGATATTTTACCGCGTTAACTACTTAGAACTACAACAAACTGTAAACCATCCTATTATTGTCCCTAGGGCTTCAATACTAACATGACGTCACATTCAGTTTCAAACCCTAACCTAACAACATGTGTAATCATATCAACAACAAATAATAATTCTAATGCTTACTTTTTAACGGTTTCAGAACCAGATTTTCCATTAACGGATTCAGGAGCTTTCTCTTCATCATCATAATAAAGAAGCTCATCTTCGTAATCGTTATCTTTAATAATTCCTGCTACACAAAATTCTACTTTATTATTATCGTTATTATCAACTAATATTGTTTTCATCAACGGTTCTTCGAATAAAACGAGATGAATTGTTGAATATTGGGGGTGATTAATGAAGCTGGTAGATGGGGGAGTTAATTGAGGTTTGATGATGAAGGCGGGATGACGAGATGATGAAGGCTACATATGGGTTAGAGGATTGGCATGGGGGTTTAATGGGAAACTAGTAACTAGAACCGGTACATTTTAAACCTCGCATGGTGTCGAATTCCCAAATCCCTGGATGACGTTTAAAGGGTCTTCGCTGACGTCATGATATTCCAGCCCTTGCTTGCTACAAAAAAAAAAAAAAAACGGAAGGCCCGGGGGGGTTGGGGGGATCCGTGACCAAGCTCCGGCGTGAGAATAAGTAAACTTGCCGGAGAGTAAGAGAGCAACTTTTTTCGATGAGTGTGATCACCGGAATAATCTCTATGGTGTGAATCTGATATAAATGCATGTGTGTTTAATGTAAAGGAATTATGGTCGGAATAAATGTGAGAGCATTAAGTGAGATACCTTGGACTTGTGTTCTAGATCGTTCTCTTGCCTTCCTTATATAGCCAAGAGTCCTTATCTCTCCTATGGGATGGTACCGAGACGATCCACCGGATTTTGATCATCTTTGGGGGACTCAGACACGTGTGTGAGCCCCAACGGTAGGATTGTGCCTTCATTTAATGATACCGGCTCGGAAGTACAGTGCCAGCCGGAGATCCTTTTCTTGTCATTCATTTAATGCTCCTTCTGCTTTATAAATATCTCTTTTCCCGCTCGTTTTATGAGAGAGTCCCTTAATGGGCAAGTATCACTCTTTGGGCCTTACCAATTGGGCCTACATGAAAGGAGCCCAAGACGGGTCAAATTGGGCAACCTATGGGCCCGTCGTCAAGTCATCTTTAGTCCTTGGTTCCGAGACTCGAAACTCGTGATCCAGGGCTGAGTCACGATTGCCCATGGGGGTAATTACCTTAGGCTAGGAATGTGGGCCCAACCTTAGCTAATCATCACGCGCCCCCTCTTTTTTTGAAGGTTACTGTTCATCAGATATCAACGGCGGGGGATTAATCCCATTAATACACGTGCGGAGTGGTTTTAAATTTTGAAAAGATAGTGATGTGACAGTTTTTCCTTTCACGTCAGTTACTTTCTTTAAAAACCCTCACCGCCCCTTGAATTTCTATTAACTTCCACCATTCTCCTTCCATACTTCCCCCTTTTCTTTCCTTTATTACAGCTTTCCGATCACCGTTCTATCTTGACATGAGCCGTCCCGGTCGTTCTATGATCCGCTCCGTTTTGACGGCAAAGGATTTGGAATCCTTCGTTGTAACTTACAGGATCCCGAAGCATTTTTCCCCAACTTTACCCGGTCCTGATGACTCAGCGGAGTGCACACTTGACCGGATTGTTCTTTATACTCTATCGTTTTCTTCTTGTGGTGTCCGTTACCCGCTTTCGTCTTTCAAGGTAGATTTGTTACGTCACTTTAAAGTTCATTTTTCACAATTGCACCCCCTCGGATTCATGAGGGTTGTACATTTTGAGTTATCATGAGTTGCAGTTTCCGGTAAGCCGTCGATTCCCCTGTTTTGTATGTTCTATAAGTTGATCTCGGATGGGGATTGGTTTACCTTCGCCAAAAGAAAGGATAGCATATCTCAGCCTTGTTACTCCTTTATGCCAACCTCTACCTATCCTAAGGAATGGAAAAGCCAGTTCATTTTCGTCTCTGCCGCCATGATACCAGAATCACCACCGTTGAGGGATGCTAAGGCTGCTATTGAAGACAGCGTTCCTATCTTGTCTGCCGACGAGATCGTCCAGTGGAAACGCATGTATGAGAATCCCACAATAGCTTTTACTTTTCCCGAAGGGATCTTGGCTATGGGGGGATTAAGCCCCATCTACTCGGTTCGGCCGAAAGCTTTCTTCGGCAAGAAAGGTATTTTCTTGTTCTTGGTTTATTTTGCTTGTCTTTTTCCTGAAAACTTTCCAGGGGTCTGTGCAGTCATCTTTAGTGTTTCTTTTGTGTAGAGATGGCTCTGTGGGGCTTGCTTCAGGGGGATTGCAAGGATGTTAAATTTGTGTAGGTGACAAAGTTGAACCGGGTATGAGCCGGGGTGTCGAGAGGAGGGTTACTGAGGGATCGGTTCAGGCAGGGGATTCCGCTGCCGGGGAGAAGGACGAGGAGGTTTTCTCTGATGAGAAAAAGGGTCCCCCCGGTTCCCTTCAAGTGAAGAGTTCAAGTGATGATGATGAAGAAGACCTGGAGAACCGCTTGGCTCGTAAGCGAAAGGTTGTCAGTCCTAAGCAAGTTCCTGCCCCACGTGATATCCGGCTGAGACTCCGCAGTGCCAGTGGTCAAAAAGCCTTCCCTGCCACAAAAGCTGCTTCTGAACTTCCCCTCACTGGGGTTAAAGGCTCCTTGTCCAAGCATTTGCGATCTTCCAGTCTTGCGAGTGAGCCTTTGTTGGTAAATCCTCCACTTATCTTCTGTTTTGATCAATGTAGTGGGTTCTCAGACCCTTGTTGCTTTTGAATTAATTTTGTTCTGATAGGTTTCTAATGTTCGCCCCCCCCCCCTTTTTTTCTTTTTTGTGTTTGGAGCAGGGAAGCTCCCATGCTCCGATTGAGATCCCTACTGCCCCTTCCTCCTCCCGTGTCCGGGATAAGACTCCTGAAGTTAGTGCTGCCCGCATTACCCCAGCTTTTAAGATTTCTCCTCACCATGCCACTGGGACTAGCAAACCTTCTCACTTTGAGGGTTTTGCCTCACGATCCCCTCTGGCTCCTTTGTTTGCGGACGCCCTTCCAGTTCCATACATTCCTAGATGGAAGATCATTCAGCCTTCAATAGTGGGGACTCCTGAGACTGCCCGGGACTTCCTGTCTCATGTTGTTCCTCCTTCCCATAGATTTATGAATTCTGCTCTGAGGGATGATCTCTTTGATGATCAATACAACATGTCCCTCTTTGAAGGTCTTTTCCGGGGTGTTGATATGTTACAACGGGTGAATGAACTGAGGAGAGAGAATGAGGGGCTCAAGAGTGATCTCAAGACTTCTCAAACCGTTGTCGCTGAGCTTCGGTGTCGGATGGTTGATGCTGAGCGTAAATTGCAGGAGGAGAAGGTGCATAGTCCTTCTCTTCCTCCCCCCCCCTCCTTTTTTTATATTATTTAACCTTTTCAGAGCTTTTGCAACTTTTTTCTCATGGAGCCGGTGCCATGCTGGAGCGGAAGGAACGTGCCTGGGAGAGGGAGATGGCAGCTGTGATTGAAGAGAAGGAGGAGTTGGCCGCTGAGCTGAAGCATTAGAAGGAGCTTGACTCCGTGTCTCAGAAGGAGTTAGATGCTATGTATGCTGAGTGGGGGATAACTTCGGATGATAACCAAAAGTTAGCCAAGGAGAAGTACTGGTTGATCACTGAAGGCTTCGAGTCCTTCCTTACTGATGTTTCCCAGTCTGAGAAGTTTAAAAGCAGCCTTGAACAGATTTACAGGGCTTACCGGGATGTGGGATATCAAGCAGGATTGAAGGACGGGTATGCTTACTCCGCTCAAGGTTTGGGCAGGAAGGAAACCCCTCTTTACAATTCCAAGGCCAAGAAGCGGCTGTCTAAACTGGACAAAGAGTTCGGGGGTAAGACCCCTGCCCTTCTTCAAAAGATCCTTGAGCGCCCCATGATGTCCATTGATGAGCTGAAAGCCTTGCTGACTCCCGCTGGTCCTTCTTCTCCGAAGTCTTTTTCTGGGGATGATTCCCAGTAGTTTCAAAACATTAACTATTTCGATATGGTTGTAACTAGACAATTAGGCACCCTAAAACACTGTTAACTTTTGATGTATGGGGGAGGGCCTTTGTGTTGGGGTCCTCCCAGTATCTTAGCATATAATCTAGCTATCTTTTGACTGTATGTCGTAGATTTGTTTTTGTTGTCTTTGGTGTGTTGCTTTTTGTAGGTGTTATTACCGGGACTCAGCCCAGCATTTACCTGAAGACTTTGGTTGTTTGCAGTGTGATTACAAGGATTCTGTTAGTCTGTTTTACTAGGTTTGCTAGTGTTGTCACTTGTACATTTGTTTTTCCCTTTTAGGGTTAACAAGATTCCCTGTTGTATTTATGCACATTTGTTTTGCAGTTTATACAAAAAGTTCTTTAGTGCGTATGTGTTAGTTCTTTTTTGTAGTTTGCTTACAAAAGTTTTTTTTTTATGGTTTGCTTTGTAAACCAGGATTGTCTGTACGAGGACAATCCTTAGACAATTTTATAACTGTAGATTATGTTTTCTAACTTGTTTGTCCGTTTTCTTTGGGCTAGCTAGGCCCTGTTTCGCCCCACAGCCGGGCGTCCGGTATGTTGAGTATACCTTTTACACGTGTGTTTTTTGTCATTAGGTTTGTAGTTTTTGGGCACGTCTACCCTAATACAATACCTTTAATCTTAGCAAAAGGAACAAGTGGATTGTTCATTACCATATGTTTCTTGGGGACTCTGTCCTCCAGTACAAGATTTTACAAAATGTCTTTCTTGGGGTAATCCCCTGACTAGTAGTTAACCTTTACAAAAGGGGCTCCCTAGCCGTTCTTCTTTGAAGGCGTTTTCGTCTTTCACACGTGGTATTTCCGGAGCTGCATAAGGTTCTAGGTCCTTGGGACTTCCTTGCCTTTAAGTGTTTCCAGTTTGCAGCTTCCTTTTCCATTCGCCCAAGTAACCCAATAAGGCCCTTCCCAGTTAGGCCCCAGTTTTCCGGTGCTTTCTTGCAAGCTAGCTTCATTTGCTCTCAGGACCAAGTCTCTAGGGACGAGGTTGAGCTTCTTCATCTTGGCATTATAATAGCTTTCAAGCTACTTTTTATACTTGGTCTCCTTGATTGTTGCTATTTCTCTTCTTTCTTCGAGCAAGTTTAGATTCATCCGGAGGTCTTGTTCGTTCTCGGCCTCTCTGAGCTTCATCCTTGCACTTGGGGACCCTATCTCAGCTGGGATGACAGCTTCCGTCCCGTAGGTCAAGCTGAAAGGGGTTTCCCCGTTGCTGTCTGTAAGGACCTGCAAAAATGTCCCAAACGACCCGTAAGTGAAAACCCGGACCCCTGAAACCCTAATGTGCATGAAAAATCAAGAAAATGTGAAATTTGGTTTTCACGCGGGCCGCGTAAGACATAAGGGTTGTCTACGCGGGCTGCGACAACTCATCAAATCTCCGGATAAGCGAACAGGCCACGTGTCGCACACGTGGCAGACCTAGGTGTGACACGCTAGCCCTAGTCGTAGACTAGGTGGCCCTCGCGGGACGCGTAAGATTCAGAGAGGGTTTACGCGGGCCGCGTAAAACCCATTTTTCATCTATAAATAAGTTAGACATGGGCAGTTCATCTGTGTTCGAGAATTCAATCAAAAACGAAAGTATACTACTCAAAATCGTAATTTCCATTAGAGAGGCGCTGCTACGATACAGGGTATTAACTCGATCGCTGCTACGATTCAATGTCCGATAGATTGAAACCAATCTGATGGATGTTTAAGTGCTGCCCGAATTAGGGCTATACTTTGTCATTCGTCGTGAGGGTTTTAATCTCGTGAGTTATCGTAAATGTTGTATTAAGTTACTGACCTAGTTCGTATGCATTGTCATTTAATTTAGGTTACAAGGCTTATCAGTAGGCTAAACTCTGCCCGTTTAAAATTGCAATGTGAGTCATTCTCTTTTTATCAACAATGTTTTACAATACTAAAATTATTTTCAAAAAGTTATAGTTACAGGGATTAAGTCGTGGTTATCTTGAATCACTGGCAAGTGGGGTATTGTGCACATTACTAATTTCTCACGGTTAGGTTCATCAACCTAACAGTGATAATCATCACTACTTGGGTGAAAGGACCCAATAGTGGTATGACCATCGTCACCAGGGTGTGACACGGCGCCATATAAAAATAAGATAGCAGCCATTGTAATCGCTCTTATGCTGTAATTTATAGCTATGTGTCGTTTTATCAAAATTGAGTGACTCGCCAGAATTTCCCCGCTGATAAAATATTTTTAAAACATGTTTCAGGTGACCTACTGTGACTCAAGGAAAGTGCTACGAAGCACTAACAAGCTTGAAGTAATGGCTCAGTTAAATAAATAAACATGTTTTGTAAACCAGGAAATTTCCTCGCGAAATTTCTCTATTGTAAATTACGGGGTTTATCCCAAATTGTGAAATAAAATAATTGGGCATTTTTCAAGTTTTAAAAGATCTTGTTAAACTTCCGCTGTCAACTCAAATAATGAATACAACGGGTTTCTGTCCCGCGGCTCCTGGACCGGGTAAAACCGAGACGGGGGCGTGACAGAAAAAGGTGGTATCAGAGCCACTGATTTAAGCCAATTAGGTATTTAGAAATACTTAATTTTTCTGATTGCCATTCTGTGATTCTGTGAAAATTTTAACTTAGAATTTTATGTATTTCTTCATGTATGCTAACAGCATGAATGAACTATCGGAGGCACTCCGAAATATTTCTATTCATAGCACAGATATGGATACCACCGGTACCTTCACTGGCTACCAGGCTGACACTGAAGAGCCAATGGTATTCCAAGCCCAACCTCAGGAAAAACCTAAACCGAAGAAAAAAAGAAGACTTGTAGGCTGGAGGCGTGTGCGTAGGAAGAGGCCAGCAACACAAAAAGTTATAAAGACTGAGGATCCCAAAGATAAAGGCAAAGGAATTGAGATCGGAGAAAGTGCAAGGCAAGCCCAAGAGATGCCACCTTGGGAGGAGCTGGACCGCCAACTGGCAAATAGCGACCTCATCGGACCTGCCGATGAGACTCTCTTCAATTACCCAGCTGAAACCCAACTTCCAGTCAATCTGGAACCTGCTATTCCAGATCCTCTTGTTAACTCCCGACCTCTAGGAGAGCTGGAAGAATGGTGGACCACTGACTGGCAGTTCCAGAATCTCCTGAATAACCCTAATACCTTTTTCCCTCTGTTTGACCCTGAGCCTCCACTACACCCACCTATGAGTTCAGAAAACTTGGCTGAACTCCGCCACTATGGCGAGGAGCTAGTGGACGCAGGAAATAGGATCCGGGAAGTAGGGGAAAGGATATCCTGGAAATACGACGAGAAGGAACAAATGACAAATAAGTTCCTCAGTCACTGGATGGTAGACGTTGATTGTCGATGGTATACTTCGACATTCTTCGAGTATGCTAGAGTTGTACCAACCCTGGCTTCGCCAGAACCGGTACTTATTTCTCACAACATCTGGGGTTTGATTGGCAAAATTCGGGATATCGTCAAAGCTGCGAGACCCCGCACTATTGACGATGCTGTGGAATTAGCCAACACCCTAACCGACGGGCTGGTACGCACAAGAGAAGAAAATCGGAAGAAGGAAGTGGCCCAAAAGATTACCCAAGGATCCCGTGTGGGTAATAGTAGTAATTTCAAGAAAAAGGGAATTGGGCAATCTTCCACTGTTCCATTTTGCAATACCTGTAAAAGAAAGCATTTTGGTAGATGCAAAGGGTATTGCAATTTCTGCAAAATTCCAGGGCATCAAGAAGAAGATTGCAGGAGGAAGAAATCAACAATCTGCTACAACTGTGAAGAAGCTGGACTTTTTAGGCCAGACTGCCCGAAACTGGTCAAACCAGCTGACAAGAAAGCCAAACCTGCAGACGGAGCTACCAAGAAAAATGCAAGAGCTTTCCAGTTGACTACCCAGGAAGCCGAGCTAATCCCTGATGTGATAGCTGGTACGTTCCTAGTTCATGACGTTTATGCAAAAGTATTATTTGACTCTGGTGCAAACCAAAGTTTTATAAATACTTCATTATGCCAAGCTCTTAAACTACCCTTAACCAACCTTAAACAAATCTTTACTGTCGAAACGGCAGATGGGAATTCTGTTAAAATAGATAAGGTTTTGCGAGAAGAAAAGATAGAACTCTTAGGCCATAAATTTTCTGCAAACCTATTACCTATGAATTTAGCTGGATTCGATGTTGTATTAGGAATGGACTGGTTAGTAGCCAACCATGCTCGAATCCTCTGTGATAAGAATTCCATAGAAATTCATACACCCACAGGAGAAATAGTGGTGATTACAGGAGATAAGCCACGTAAGCCACTGAAATTCATTTCAGTAATGAAAGTGGCCAGTTATTCAAGAAAACAAGAAATAGTGTATATGATTTCGGTAATCATTAACACTAAAGGTAAAGAACTTAAGGAAATCCCAGTAGTGTCAGAATACTCTGATGTATTCCCAGAAGAACTACCTGTATTACCACCCGATAGGGAAGTAGAATTTAGAATTCATCTCATTCTTGGAACTACACCGATTGCTAAGGCACCTTATCGGTTAGCACCCACCGAAATGCTAGAATTGAAAAAGCAGTTAGATGAATTACTAAGCAAAGGATTTATACAACCTAGTTCATCCCCGTGGGGAGCTCCAGTGTTGTTTGGGAAAAAGAAAGATGGTTCAATGCGAATGTGTATCGATTATAGGGAATTGAATAAGGTTACAATTAAGAATCGATATCCATTACCTATGATCGATGATCTTTTCGATCAACTCCAGGGAGCTAGATATTTTTCTAAGATAGACTTACGCTCCGGATACCATCAATTGAAAGTACAAGAAGAAGACATACCTAAAACTGCTTTCAGAACTAGGTATGGTCACTACAAGTTTACAGTCATGCCATTTGGATTAACAAATGCTCCTGCAGCATTTATGGACATGATGAATAGAATCTTTAAACCGTATTTGGATAAATTTGTAATTGTCTTCATCGACGATATACTCATTTATTCCAAAAGTCAAGACGAGCATTGTGAACATTTACGAGCACTCTTAACCTTGTTAAGAAAGGAAAAGCTTTACGCCAAATTCTCGAAGTGTGAATTTTGGCTACAAGAGGTACAATTTTTAGGACACATGGTGAATCATGAAGGTATTCACGTAGATCCCTCCAAAATAGAAGCGATCATCAAATGGAAGGTCCCGCAATCAGCTATGGAAGTTAAAAGTTTTCTAGGATTAGCTGGATATTATAGACGATTTATTAAGGATTTTTCCAAAATAGCTGTACCATTAACTAAGCTAACCTGCAAAGCAATGAAGTTTGAATGGGGACCTAAACAAGAGGAAGCTTTTAAGATATTAAAGCAAAGATTAACAAACGCCCCAATTCTTGCCTTACCTGAAGGGACAGAAGATTTTGAAGTTTATTGTGATGCTTCTAAGCTAGGATTAGGATGTGTGCTAATACAACACAAGAAGGTAATTACGTATGCCTCAAGGCAATTGAAAAAGCACGAGGAAAATTATACGACGCATGACTTAGAGTTAGGAGCCATAATTTTTGCCCTTAAGATTTGGAGACACTATCTGTATGGAAGCAAGTTTACTGTCTATACATATCATAAGAGTTTAAGATACATATTTGGACAAAAAGAATTAAATATGAGGCAAAGGAGATGGATGGAAATCCTAAGTGACTACGACTGTGATATTCAATATCACGAAGGAAAATCAAACGTAGTTGCAGATGCCTTAAGTCGTAAGTATCATAAAAAGCAAAAGCGAGTTCGTGCTCTTAGAATAAGTCTACAATTACACTTAATGGAACAACTGAAGAATGTTCAAGTAACGGCAATCAAGGATGATGCTGAAGATATGAAAGGACGAATAAAGGAATTAGAGCAAGGAAGTGATGGAATTTGGAGATTCCATAAGAAAAGGATTTGGGTACCTAAGCAAGGAGAATTAAGAAATAAGATTTTAGAGGAAGCCCATAAATCTAGGTATACCATGCGTCCTGGTAACAATAAGATGTACCAAGATTTAAGAAATAACTTCTGGTGGATTGGTATGAAAAAGGACATAGCTAGATATGTTTCTAAGTGTCTTAGTTGTTCACAAGTTAAGGCAGAACACTAGAAACCTTCAGGTCTACTACAACAACTAGAAATGCCTGTATGGAAATGGGAACTCATAACAATGGACTTTGTTACTAAGTTACCCAAAACCAGAAAAGGTAATGACGCGATTTGGGTAATTGTGGATCGATTAACCAAATCAGCTCATTTTCTACCCATGAAGGAAACCTTTAGCATGGAAAGGTTGGCAAAGTTGTATGTAGACGAGGTAGTATCCTTACATGGAGTTCCACTCTCCATTGTATCGGATAGGGATAGTCGTTTCACTTCCCATTTCTGGACCAGTTTCCAGGAAGCCATGGGAACGCGACTAAATTTAAGCACTGCATACCATCCTCAAATAGACGGAAAAAGTGAAAGGACGATCCAAACTCTGGAGGACATGCTTAGGGCATGTGTGATAGATTTTGGTGGAAACTGGGATGACCACCTACCCTTAATCGAATTCTCCTATAATAATAGTTATCATTCAAGCATAGAAGCTGCCCCATTCGAAGCACTGTATGGACAGAAATGCAGAACTCCAGTTCGTTGGGCAGAAATAGGAGAAAGTCAATTTTCAGGTCCTGAAATTGTGCAAGAAACCACCTACAAAATCACTCAAATCAAGGAAAGACTGAAAACGGCTCGAGATCGCCAGAAGAGTTACGCAGACAATCGACGCAAGCCATTAGAATTTCAAGTTGGAGACAAGGTACTATTGAAAGTTTCTCCTTGGAAAGGAGTAGTTCGCTTTGGTAAGAAAGGAAAGCTAAGTCCAAGGTACGCAGGACCCTTTCCAGTAATTCAGCGAATAGGACCTGTTGCCTATCGCTTACAACTACCAGAAGAATTAGCCGAAGTACATGACGTATTTCATGTATCCAACCTTAAGAAATGTTTATCTGACGAATCATTGGTAGTACCTCTTCAAGACATAGAGGTAAATGAAAAGTTGAAGTTTATAGAGAAACCGCTTCAAATAGAAGATAGAAAGGTCAAGTTTCTCAAGCACAAAAGACTAGTACTGGTCAAGGTCAAGTGGGATTCGAAAAGAGGACCCGAATACACCTGGGAGCTGGAATCAGAGATGAAGCGAAAGTATCCTCACTTATTCCAGTAAATCTCGAAGACGAGATTTTAAATAAGGTGGGGAGAATGTAAGGACCTACAAAAATGTCCCAAAACGACCCGTAAGTGAAAACCCGGACCCCTGAAACCCTAATGTGCATGAAAAATCAAGAAAATGTGAAATTTGGTTTTCATGCGAGCCCCGTAAGACATAAGGGTTGTCTACGCGGGCCGCGACAACTCATCAAATCTCCGGATAAGCGAACAGGCCACGTGTCGCACACGTGGCAGACCTAGGTGTAACACGCTAGCCCCAGTCATAGATTAGGTGGCCCTCGCGGGCCGCGTAAGATTCAGAGAGGGTTTACGCGGGCCACGTAAAACCCATTTTTCAGTTATAAATAAGTTAGACATGGGCAGTTCATCTGTGTTCGAGAATTCAATCAAAAACGAAAGTATACTACTCAAAATCGTAATTTCCATTAGAGAGGCGTTGCTACGATACAGGGTATTAACTCGATCGCTGCTATGATTCAATGTCCGATCGATTGAAACCAATCCGATGGATGTTTAAGTGCTGCCCGAATTAGGGCTATACTTTGTCATTCGTCATGAGGGTTTTAATCTCGTGAGTTATCGTAAATGTTGTATTAAGTTACTGACCTAGTTCGTATGCGTTGTCATTTAATTTAGGTTACAAGGCTTATCAGTAGGCTAAACTCTGCCCGTTTAAACTTGCAATGTGAGTCATTCTCTTTTTATCAACAATGTTTTACAATACTCAAATTATTTTCAAAAAGTTATAGTTACAGGGATTAAGTCGTGGTTATCTTGAATCACTGGCAAGTGGGGTATTGTGCACATTACTAATTTCTCATGGTTAGGTTCATCAACCTAACAGTGATAATCATCACTACTTGGGTGAAAGGACCCAATAGTGGCATGACCATCGTCACCAGGGTGTGACACGGCGCCAGATAAAAATAAGATAGTAGCCATTGTAATCGCTTTTATGTTGTAATTCATAGCTATGTGTCGTTTTATCAAAATTGAGTGACTCGCCAGTATTTCCCCGCTGATAAAATATTTTTAAAACATGTTTCAGGTGACCTACTGTGACTCAAGGAAAGTGCTACGGAGCACTAACAAGCTTGAAGTAGTGGCTCAGTTAAATAAATAAACATGTTTTGTAAACCAGGGAATTTCCTCGCGAAATTCCTCTATTGTAAATTACGGGGTTTATCCCAAATTGTGAAATAAAATAATTGGGCATTTTTCAAGTTTTAAAAGATCCTGTAAAACTTCCGCTGTCAACTCAAATAATGAATACCACGGGTTTCTGTCCCGCGGCTCCTGGACCGGGTAAAACCGGGACGGGGGCCGTGACACTGTCTTTGGGAGTGGTCGTATATGCCCATAGAACAAAAGGCAGTTCCTCTAGCCACCATTTCTGCTTCCTTCCGAGCCTCCCCTTCATTCCTTTGATTACGCTTTGATTTGCTCTTTCTACTAACCCGTTGCTCTGGGCATGGGTGACAGAGGTGAATACCTGGTGTATGTGCATCTGTTCGCACCATGGCCTGAAGGGCTTTCCTGCAAACTTGACGTCGTTGTCACTTACTAGCTCCTTTGGGACCCCGTATCTGCATATGATGTTGTCCAAAACAAACCGCCTCATTTGTTCTCCGGTAATCTTTGCCAGAGGCCTTGCCTCTACCGACTTGGTAAAGTAGCCGATAGCGACCAATACATACTTGACCCCTCCTGGGCCTTCTGGGAATGGTCCGATGATGTCAATGGCCAACTTCTGAAAGGGCCAAGATGTTGACACAGGTATCATTGGGTGCTTGTGGCGGTGTGTCATTGGTGCATGGACCTGGCAGTTGTCACATTTCTTGATCTCCTCCGACGCTGTCTCATACATTCTAGGCCAATAAAATCCCGCATTCATTGCTTTCGCCACCACTGTCCTTGGCCCAGAATGCATGCCGCAGATACCCTCGTGTATCTCTTTAACCACGTATCTGGCTTATTCACTATCGACACATTTCAGTGATGGTCCCAAGTAGGACCTTCGATAAAGCTCCCCATCAATCAATTCGTATTGTAAAGCTTTGACCCTTATCTTCCGGGCTGCCCAGTCACCCTCGGGTAGTATCCCGTCCCTGAGGAATTTAACAATCGGTGTCATCCAGGTCTCCTGAGCGCTCTCTATTGTAACTATTTCCTCGATATTGACGGAGGGGGAGGTTAAAACCTCCACCTTGACCTCTCTTGCAAGGTGATCAAAACCTACAGAAGCTAACTTGCTGAGGGCGTCAGACTTTCTGTTCCTCCCTCGGGGTATGTATTCCAGCTTGAAGGTTTTGAATACTTTATTCATTTCCTTCACCCTAGCTACGTATTTGGCCATTGTGCTATCCTTAGCCTCGTACTCCCCGTGGTACTGCTTGACCACTAGCTGTGAGTCAGTACTGGCTTCCACGTGCCTTGTTTTCATCTTTTTAGCCAACCTCATTCCTACCAGGAGGGCTTCATATTCTGCTGTGTTGTTTGTGTTCTCGAAGTCCAGTCTGATTGTAACACCCCGTGTTTCGAAAGTCAAAGTCAAAGTCAAGATTGAAGTCAAAGGAAGACAAGATTGCTAATTGCGATTTGTCACTCCTTGCTCAACTCCTGTTTTGACTCCCTTGACTTGTAGATAGTCTATTTATTTTATCGCTTTAGTTGTATTATGTGGAGTACTTATTAATAATCGAGGTTAATCGCATATTAATCGCATGTTTAATCGATTTATCGCTTATCGCTATCGCATTCGCAACTCGAATTATGTGTTCTGGATATTGTTTTACGTGTGTGTTATTTATGTGTTACTTGTGCATGTTATATGTTGAGGTGATAATCGAAATCGTAATCTATCGCATCGCAATCGAATCGAATCGAAACGCTAAACTCAAGTCAATTATAGTGATTGTATGTTAGATATAGTAGTTGGGATTAAAAGTAATTTAATGAGTAATCCTATCGCATCGCATCGCTCATCACTTGAATCGAAACGACAAAGCTCGTCGCGCCGAACACTCGGATCGAGTGGCCAACCGATCGAGTGGCCATCCGATCGGATTGCCATCCGATCGGGTTGCCACCCGATCGACCGGCCTCCTCCACCACTTTCCTTTTTGGGAAACCCTATAAATACCTCACTTGTCACATCATTTGATGTGACAGCTCCCTTGTTCAACTAGCTGCACTCTCAAGCTTCTTTCTCTCGATTTCTCTCGATTCTTGTAAGTTTTCAACCTAAATCTTGTACTTTCTTGATCTACACGCACTCCTACACCATTCTATCTTTTGAATCTTAACTTTTAACCGTGAAATCACCGGATTTGAGGTGTTCTAGGGTGATGTCATCATGGAGTTCTTTCGAACTTCAATGTTTGGCTTCATTCCACCAAGAACAACTTAGATCTAAAGGATTTCCACAATATTATCAATGATTTCACTTAGATCTACACGAATTCATGGATGAAAGGATTGAGAGAAGGTTTCCAACTTTCTTTCAACTCTTTTACACTCAATGCACTCAAACCCGATAGAATCGGAGCTTGTCCTGATCTCCTACTCATTCTTAGTGATGCATTAGTTCCAGATCTGAATTCTATCTGGGAGAGATATTGATTTCGGGTTTGAACATGAACTACCGACTCAAACCGTGAACCGGTCGGACTAGGGTGATTCCTGTTCGGTCGGGTCACTTGGACCGAGATAAGGGTTCTGTTGTTCAAGCAAGATGTCAAAACGTCTCATTCAAACACTACAAAACTTCAAACGAATCAAGTGCCAAGACGAACGGATCATCGGGACGGATTGCCGTCCGATCGGATTGCCACCAGACCGACCGACCAGCCATCCGATCGGGTTGCACTTGGCTCCTTACTTAAGTTATTTTCAAACTATTCAAAGGTTCTGAACGTTGAAACGGATTACCACCCGATCGGATTGCCATCCGATCGAGTGACCGTCTGATCGTGTGACGTTTGGGGCTTGGATACTTAAACAATTTTCAACATGTCCAATACAAACGGATTGCCATCCGATCAAGTGACCGTCCTGCTGTGAACTGGTTCTCAAATTGAGAAGTCTCGCCAATCGGATTGCTGTCCGATCGAACGACCATTCGATTGACCAACCTGAAAGGTAGAGATACTTCTCTATTTTTGAAATGCTACAACGAAAACTTCAAAGTAACAACCATCATACACAAACACACCCACACCATGCGAGGTGATAATCCAATCGAATGGCCATCCGATCAGATGACCACCCGAACGGATTACCACCCGATCGACTGGCCATCCGATAGGATTGTCATCCGATCGGATTGTCATCCGATCCTTGGTACACCTACACCGTTTTACACGCCGACTTTCGCTTATGCTATCGTTAACTGTTCAGGATAATTCCGCTCTAGCGCTCCCTTCAATCCATTAACTTTATCGCTGTGAGTATACTCGATCCCTTTTTGCTTTACGCACTTTTGGGTGTTACATATGTTACGTATTCTAAATCACATCGAACACACAATGCAAACACTATTTATACGCTGACCACTAATGCATGTTATATGTGACTCGATGAATGCCTATTTGTTATGTTAACACATTGATTGTTGTCTACCTGCCTTAGCAACGATAGTACTATAGTTTGGACTCAGCACCTGTTCACTCAGGGGTTGTTAAGGACAATTACTTCACGTGTTCACAGTGGTGAATATTTGTTGCGCACTCGCTACTCGCAGTCAACACGCAGTCATTGGTATTGGTAGGATCTTTGTCGATAACTTACATGCTTCACATTATGCGTTATTCATGCTGGTCATGCGTAAACAATTTCGAACTCTATTATGCTATTATCAAACTTGTATGCTCACCTTTACACTATGTGTATTGACTTTTACTTTAACGTATGTGACAGGTGCTTAAGATGCTAGGATGCTTTGTTTGCTGTGTGATGAAATCGAGGCAAGGAAAGAGTCTAGAAACAAAGACAATTTATATTTTTTATTTGAAATCTGAGTTGTCGGAACATGATGTGTTTTGAGAATATCGATGTCTGTAATAATTAGATTACTTTATGGGTTACGGTATGGGACGTAATATTAACTATTTGGTAATTTAGTCATTATGGAATTTCTCTTGACAATCTGTTTCGCTCAGTGCCGCGCCCCGATGTTTCCGCCATCAGTTGGGGTGTGACACTGATGGCATAAGTTAGCTCAATTCTGTCGGGGCTGATCAGTGTGATGCCCGCTCCACTTTCTTCTTCGCTTGAGGCCCCATCTGTGAGTAGTTTCCATATTGCTTCATCCTCCTTCTCCTTTTCTTCCTTCTCTAGGGCCTCCCACTTTAGGAGATCCTCCTCTTCATCTTCTGGGACCTCAGCCAAGAAGTCAGCCAGTATTTGTCCTTTCATGGTTGTTCTGGCTTTGTATTCCAAGGAGTGCTCTCCCAGCTCAACTGCCCACTTGGCCAATCGGCCCGATAGTTCTGGTCTCCTGAGTTCCTTTTGAAGCCGCTGATCCGTCATTAGCGTGACCTTATGTGCTTGGAAATATCTTCTAAGCCTTCGGGATGCAAAGACAAGAGCCAGAGCTAACTTCTCCAGATGCATGTAGCGTTCCTCAGGACCCTTGAGGGTCCTGCTAATGAAGTATTTGGGGATCTCCTTTTCCTCCCTTTCCACCATCATTACTGCGCTTATGATTGTTTTCGAGGCAGATAAGTATAGGAGCAAGTCTTCCCCAGGAACCGGAGTGGCTAAAGTTGGGAGCTTACAGATTTAGTCTTTCATTTCTCGGAAAGCTGCCTCAGCTTCTGGAGTCCATCTGAACTTGTCTGTCTGGAGACAGTCCTTCAGCACTTTCATGAAGGGGAGGGTTATGTCAGCTATGTCACACCCCGAAAATATCAGAGCTGGCGTGACTGGACCGGTATCTTCATTGCACAGCGGAAGCAAATAAGCTTAGACTTCTAAAAAATCGAACGCCCACTAAGTACTCGTATCTCCAATGGTTCTCCTATTCCAACCGTTAAATAGTTTGAAAAATGCAACCTGAGAAAGAAACATGCGAAAAATCAACATAAAGTTGAGCGAGTTCATAGTTTGTTATGGAAGAGATTTGAAATAAATCTTTTTGAATAACCGGTTTGTGAAATATTATTGAGAAAACGAATTTAAAAATCATTTTCTTGTCAAGTTATATGGAAACTTTGTATTTGCAACGCATTAAGTTCGTAGAACCATGTATTTGAAAACTCTTGTATTTGTAAAGTTTGTATAACCATCAAAACCCACCCTAACTTTGACTTCATGCCCGCATAATCCTATGCTTTGAATTTGTATAAAACATGGTATGTAATTTGTAAAACCCAGGTATGAAAGCAACAAGGAAAAACAGATCATTAATGTGTAGCTAATACATTAATATACGTGACATGGTGCAGGAAGACTCAAACCTAGCAGACTTTACACCGGGCTTCCGGCTGTAAGACATAGTCACCACATGGTCCACTCGACGGACTCATGGGTGGGGCTCGCTACACCCAAATAGATCTATCACTCATGTCCCTCGGTCCTACAACGAGGATTGATGGCCTTAAGCGTTATACCCACCACTCACATGATCTAGGTGTACCCTTCCTTAGCTAACCATACCAAATAATAACGTTTGTAAATAGTTGTAACATGTACTTCACCCCCGAAGTTATGAAACTGAAAACAGTTAAAAGAAAGGGGGAACACGAAACTCACTGGGTGTCCCGTTCCTCAAACGCAGACCAACCTAGTCCCAATATTATCACTAGACGATCCCATCCCTAGTCATGAAAATCATTCACATTTCGATAATACGCATTTGTTTTGTAAAAACCGGTATATTTAGAATGAATCATTCGTAAACCATTTGAGTTCCTTGAAATCCTGATGTGCTAAAAGTGGTCAAATAAATATAAACTAAATTAACCCTAAATTAGACACCTAAATTTTAAATTTATAAAACTAAGACTCTCTAATCTAGACCACACAACCGGCAAGTGTACCGGTCAATGCAGTATAGCCTAAGTAAATCCGAGTATCGAACCCAAGAGACTCTCTAATTATGTTTACGACTCTTTCTAGACTTAGACTGACACAGACTCTAACTGTTTTTATATTTGAGGGGGGGGGGTTCTAAATATCCTAGGAATTGCAATTAAATTAAAAATAAACTAATTAACTAGACTAACTAGACGTGAAATTGGACGAAGACTTAACTCAGTGATAATGAAGGCTACCTAGGCTAGAGTCATGTTCAACTAGGAATGGATTTCTATTCGAAATTAACATGATATGGAACCGGGATCTTTTAATACTAAACCTATTAAGACATCAACTAAGCCCCTCAACCCTTCTCGAGGTGAAACTTATGGCGCTACCTAGGCCGTTACGACTACCGGTTGTTAGATTTCCTTACAGTCCTCTAACTTCTTGAAAAGTGCCTTAATATGACAATCTACCTTACAGCGTGAAAGTCTAAGGCAACTATGGATTCTAACTTGGTTTAATAGACAGGAGAATGGTTAGGGAACTAAGACCGATTTCTTACAAAACCTAATCCTAGCTATATACCAAACCGAGACCTATTAACAACCCCGAGCCTTACAGCGACAAGATTAGTAGAACACTTGATTGTATAAGAGTATCGAATATTACTTCTAAGGTTATTCGCGATTTCACCTTAAAGAATTAAAGATTTATTATGTGATATAGACACTCACCAAAATCTAAAACCCTAGCACGACTCTATTATGTGATAAAGACCGTCACCGAGAATCATACGAAGCAATAATCAGCATTCAAACAATATCAAGCACACATATACACCAAATCAAAATACCATAATCGTTTAGTTTTCAAGAAAACCCATAAACCACATTAATAACGAATAAAATCCAAACTTTATTAAACTATTGTCATTAGCCTAGGTAGCATGAAAAGTTTAGCCAAGAATCATGGTTTCAAAAATAATAAAACAGGGTTTATAATCTGAATTCATAGACATGGAACAAAGAAAAATAGAAAATAAGAAGAATCGGTAACGAAACCCGGTAATTCCTTGATCTCCAAGCTTCTTGTTCCACTCCAACGAATCTTGACCCTTATCCTTTGCCAAAGAATCCTTCAAATCGTCCAGCCGCTGATACGTTCGTGCGTCTGACTCCCCCTCGCCTGATGTCATGTTCCCCTATATAATAATATGCAACTCCCTCAGCCGTCTCTAATGTTTTCGTCAAAAAGTGCAAGAGGCCCTAGATGTGCCGCCACTTTCAATGTGTGCACATGAGCCCAAGAATAAGTCAACCGCCACTACATGCATATGTCGGCCCATCTCTCTTCTCTCTCTATTCGGCCCAAAAAGGAGAAGTCCACATGCTTCTCTAATTGTCCCCCACTCAGTCGTCAATGTGATGATGATATCGATGATCTGATTATTGTTTATGGGACTTTTGTTTTTTTACCTGCCAAGTCCACGTGACTTCTTTAATGTATGCATGTATATATTGTTTTGTGCCATCAAGTCCCTTTTTTACATAACAGCAACCTCCACCAATAGAATGGGAATTGATAGTTTTCATATGGCAGCCCTTAACAGATAAATTAGAGATAGTGGGCTCGGCCCACTCACATAAAATAGTTATAATTTTTATTCGGTCACTGGCAGCCCACTCTACTCAACTGGCTGGTCATTTGCTTAATACTCATTTTCACACAATTTGCACCAGTACCTGCCAAAACACAAAATAATATAATAGAACACTAAAACTAGATAAAACAAATAAAAACTATACAAAAATTATACAATTTACACGGGACAAATATGTGTATTTTACCCCACATCAAATATCCTCACACTTAACCTTTTTTCGTCCTCGAAAAAGAATTATGCATAACGGAATCATAGTCGGAATAATTATTCGGGACAAAAGCTTAAATTACTTATTAAAACCGAAACTTGTGTTAGCCGCGATTGCAAGTATATTGATCCTCTTAAAACCAAACCCGGTTCCAAGCCCTTATCATGCAAGTTTAGTTCAATTATGGTTGATCTACCTAGGGTCTCACGCTAAGAATCGCAAGTCCACCTAATCCCCCCTCAAGCTTATAGGATAAAAGGAACAACCACTGGGTTATTTCCTAACCGTTTTATACCAAGATCAAGAGAGTTTAAAATCAAATCTATTCTTATTTCTTTTTTTCTCATTTCATTTTCTTTTCATCACTTTTTCATTTTTTTTCTTTTTTCTTTTCTTTTTTTTAAATACGAGCATAGACGTTGTTTTCCCTAACCCAGAGGCATTCCGGCTGTAGAGTCGTTATCCCCAACTCGGATTACTTAGGCTTCGGTACTTTTTATTTGCAAGGTCGATTTCACACATCCTAGCGGTAATCCAGTTGTAAAGTCACTATCCCCAACCCAGACTACATAGAAATGCACTACTTTCATTCAGTTTCTAGCTCTTTTATTTTTTATTAATTTTTTTTCATCTTTTTTCTTTTTCAACGAGATATGACAAGAAACTCTAACGATCTTAACTTATAACGGCATCCCTTGTACTATTATTGGCGGTTTCAATTTCCCCACTTTCCCTAGATGAGAACCCACTAGTACACCGACAATTAGGTATATTTAAGATCAAAGGAACCTAGAACCGAATCAGGCCTACCCGCAGATCCCAAACTAGACACAAGCTCAATTATATTATCTCATATTATCATTATTTGAACCCGAACAAAAATCCGACTTTTCTATCATTTTCCGTATTTATTTTGCAAACTTCTTATTTCAAAAGACATTTTCAAATTTTATTTAATTTTTAATTTTTAATTTTAATTTTTTTTTAATTTTTATGACTCAAGACTCACTAACTAAGACCTAAACGACAGTTTCACATCCCCACACTTAAACTCTACATTGCCCTCAATGTAGGATGGAAACCGACTCAAAAGATTAAAATAAATAAGAAATAAAAAGACTAAGGGCATAAATGGAAAGGACTTAGCTGGTTATATAACGCGTAAGCTCCCAAGGTCTCGTCCAATCCAGCTCGATCGTATAGCATTTCGGTCGCGATCGGCTTTGACTCTAACTGGTATGCTTAGTAAATGCCTGATATCTGATAAGCAGCTCCAAAATCACCCGAATGGAGATTGAGTACGGGTGGTACATATTCAAACCTGCATAAAAAAACAAGCGAAAACCAAAGCAGTACCGACTCTAAACAAAAACTATTACGTAGACTCAAAGTACAAAAACTACGACTCTATACAAACTCTACAAAACCTCCCCACACTTGAACCTAATCAGGAGGCTTCTCTTTGATCTGGACCCTATCTAACCCGTTTAATTCCACCCGGTCCTCAAAAATAATTAAAAATTTATTGGTGGAATAACAAAATATTTTACAAATTTTAAACGGGTCAGACCACAAGAATTTAAACTTACCTGGAAGAAACCGAATGCGCGGCATGTAGCGAGAAGTCTGATCATGCGTGAAATTCAGAGGCTCCTCCTTTTTCTTCTTGTATAACCCTTCGGTCCTCTTCAGTGTTTGATATTTTCTTTTTCATTTCTTTGCCCTCTCCTGCGGTTTTATCGATTCTGAAGTTTCATCTATCACTAATACCACAGTCCAGCTGTGGTGTTCTTCCTCTGCCACCACTTCCACAGGCTGATCCCCACACTTAGTCTCTTCGTAAGGGGTAGGTTCGATCATCTCTGTTGGTTCACCTAATTCTGACTCTAAAAACTCATCCTCCCCAGACGACTTAATTTCAATCTCTTCACTTTCTTCCTCTGCACCAAACATTAACCCTATTGAGTCTCCTAACTCTACTTCCTCTTCAGTCACTTCTTTCTTCAATAATGACCTTTGATAAGCAGCCCTTCTTCGTCTATTTCATCATCAGAGTCACTCCAGTAATTAATAATTGGAACCTGTGGAACTGGAGGTGGGACTTCAGCATCCATTTTCGTCTCCATGACTGAAGTGATCTCTTCATCTGACCAATCATTGTAATCCCTATATGGTGGCTCCTTTCCTGGTTCTGGAAAAGTTGGGAACAACTCACCTAGAATATTCATGAAACCAAGATAGTTTCCCTCTGCATCTTATGTATAACCGGTCGTCGGCTTTTCTGGCTGCACTTTCTCCTTTTCTACCTCTTCTAAACTCTTTCCACTACGGGTGGTGATAGCCTTAGCTGAATGGTTAGCCGGGTTTGTGTGAGTGTTACCCGAAAACTGACTAGGAGGGTATTCTGGTAACTGCTTAGCTATACCACCTATTGTCCTCTGAAAATCTAAGAGTGCGGATTGTTGATTTTTAATATAAAGCTCTTGATTTTTATTTATCTGCTCAAGTTCAGCTAGGGTTTTCTGTGTAACCTGATGTCTCACCATTAACTGAGCAAACATCTCCTCAATCCTACCTAGACTACCCTCTGAACCTCTATCGCTAGTCTGACCCTGGTTATTTTGTGGCTGCTGATACGGATCATTGTAATATGGCCGATCATCATAAAAATGCAAAGAATACCCCTGTGAAAAATATGGATGCGGCTGCACAAAAGGGTTAGCATAACATTGTGCAGAGGACCCCTCATATTGTGGGCAATTAACAGTAAAATGAGGTCCTCCACAAATTTCGCACATATTTACAAGAGTCAAGAAAAATAAAAGACACGGACAATTAGACTCCTACGACTCAATATACAAAATCAAGTAGCACGTATGATGTCAATTAAGTCCAAATAAAGTAATCAACGCAATTGCCAAAGAGTCCCCGGCAACGGCGCCAAAAACTTGATGTGCTAAAAGTGGTCAAATAAATATAAACTAAATTAACCCTAAATTAGACACCTAAATTTTAAATTTATAAAACTAAGACTCTCTAATCTAGACCACACAACCGGCAAGTGTACCGGTCAATGCAGTATAGCCTAAGTAAGTCCGAGTATCGAACCCAAGAGACTCTCTAATTACGTTTACGACTCTATCTAGACTTAGACTGACACAGACTCTAACTGTTTTTATATTTGAGGGGGGGGGGGTTCTAAATATCCTAGGAATTGCAATTAAATTAAAAATAAACTAATTAACTAGACTAACTAGACTAACTAGACGTGAAATTGGACGAAGACTTAACTCAGTGATGATGAAGGCTACCTAGGCTAGACTCATGTTCAACTAGGAATTGATTTCTATTCGAAATTAACATGATATGGAACCGGGATCTTTTAATACTAAACCTATTAAGACATCAACTAAGCCCCTCAACCCTTCTCGAGGTGAAACTTATGGCGCTACCTAGGCTGTTACGACTACCGGTTGTTAGATTTCCTTACAGTCCTCTAACTTTTTGAAAAGTGCCTTAATATGACAATCTACCTTACAGCGCGAAAGTCTAAGGAAACTATGGATTCTAACTTGGTTTAATAGACAGGAGAATGGTTAGGGAACTAAGACCGATTTCTTACAAAACCTAATCCTAGCTATATACCAAACCGAGACCTATTAACAACCCCGAGCCTTACAGCGACAAGATTAGTAGAACACTTGATTTTATAAGATTACCGAATATTACTTCTAAGGTTATTTGTAACACCCCAAAGACGGGTTTGGTAAATTAGAACCCGGTTGATATAAAGAAATGAGTTTAGTCTCTTATATAATTAAAATGAAACTTAATCAAGTTGAGAAAGAAACTTGCAACAAAGTGTGAACATTAAACTTAAGGGGCTAATGGTGACATATTAAGAAAGTTTGAAGGATAAAATGAAAACAAAAATAAAACACACACACAGCAGGCGTGTGTGTGTGTGTTCGATGCCGGAGCCAAAGAAAGGAAGGGGAAACCCTTTTAATCACACAAATTCAGCTAATTGAAGCCCTAATCGTGGCTGTTACTCTTGCATGTCAATGATTTCTTGATCATCTAGCCCTATTAAAGCTTAAGGTAAGAAGAATTTGATAGTTTGATGATCTTGAATATGTTGGGTTTCAAGAAATTCCATGAGTTTATATGAAACTAGTATGATATTGAACTAAGATTACCATCTAGAACATTATGAATGCTTAAAATTGATTAAATCAATGTTGGAAGTGAAAACCCACTTAGAGTAGAATGGGTATGAGTTGTAAAGTGTGAAATTGGATGAGAGTATGTATGATGATTGTTTATATTGATAAATTGTTAGCTAGAACTGAATTAGAAGAAAAGTTATGTGAAATTCTATTGAATTTGATGTTCTTGATGATATTGATATGAATTGGTCATGTTATGCAAATGATACTTGTACACTATGCTTAATTAATGGTACACCCACCAAGTGTATGATGAAATGCCTAAGTGAAGTTAGGATGCCAAATCTTATGAAAAAGCTTGGTGTATATAGGAACGAAATACGAAAATGATGGCATGATCATGTTAAATTACTAGTTTGAATGTGGTTGAAAGCACATTTGCATCATGAGTAGGTAATGTATATGGTGTCTTTCGTATAGCCTATTTTGATGTTACGAGTAGATGAAAATAAGTCGAAAGTTCATATGATGAATTGTTGATTTCTGAAAGTCAAACTACGCATAAGAAGCATGATATGATTTGTTGTCGTAAAAGTAGGATTATAGGAAGTCGTATGTTACATGTTATGTCAATACACGATATTTTTTATGGCATGATGAATTACATGAGTTTGAAAGGATATGAATTTGATTATATGTCATATGCTTGTTAGTTGTGACTAAAGAAAGTCAAATGTGAAATATGCGATTGATATGATCGTTAACATGTACAATTGTGTATGCTAACGAGAATGTGATTTGGTGGCATGAAAGTAGAGGAATCATGTCGAGATGGACTCAAACATGAAAGGCTAACGGGTCAAGAGGAGGCAAGGAAGCGGGTACGGACACAGATGCACAAGGTAAGTGATTTCCGTAATCACTTCTTAGTTGTTTATGTAAAGTTATGTGTGACTTAATTAAGTATGATAATTGAGGTCAAATAGGAATGAATTGTATGAAATCGATGAATTTCGCTAAGTAAATCAAATGGGTCAAGATGAGGGTTTATTGCATACCGGAAAGGTTACATAAGTAACAACTTCGGTATGATAACCGGGTAATGGATAAAATTTTATGTAAGCATGCTAACCGAGAAACGGTGACGCGGGTTAATGGGCAAGAGGTTCGGTAGTAAATTATGAGTAAATGAATAAACAATTTCATAGATGGAAATTGTACAATTTACTGTTCAATTACGTAATAACGAATGAATTTAACGAATACCGGGTATCGGGTGCGTAAACCCCAAGTACGACACTCCGGATAATGTAAAAGTATTATGGTCATAATGTTCATGTAAGTTTTGGGTTAAAAGGAATGAGTTATTTGATAAAAGCATGAACGGGTCGAATAAATCGTAAATGAATAATAAGCCGATAGCGCGTAAGTTAAGAATTTCCTTAATCCGGATATGGGATTTCAAGTTCACATGATAGAATGTCAAATTACGAGCATGTAGGAAGAAACGGGAGGTTAAACGAGTAAACGGTTCAAAAGTTATGCGTGTTTTAGTGCTTACAGACGACGAAACGAAGCTGCAGAAAAACAGCATTTAGAGGGGCCGTCGCCGACGCCCAGATGGGCCGTCGCCGACGCCCTCTCTGGCCTTCGTTTTTGCTGATGCCTTATTCTACTGCCAACGGAGGTTTTTGGATACGCATAAAAGCAAGGGCCGTCGCCGTCGCCCTCCCCATGTCCAAAAAGCTGAAAATTGTTATCTAAGTTGATTTATGGGTCGTGGGCTTCGGTAGGTTAACCGTGGACTACGGCGGGCCTCCCAAACATGATTTTGATCGTTCCTTTGATGATTATGGGTTATAAATCTAAGTCTAAGACCCACGTAATTAATGTATGGTTATGTAAGAGGTATGCGAGAACTTGTACGTGTATATACGGTTAGGTACATCTGTAGATGTGTATATATATGTATGTATGAAGGTGCGTCTGAGTGTATGTATGTACGTGAAGATGTAGTAAGGTATGTATGTATGTAAATGTGTATGTATTTGTGCATGAAGGGATGTAGGAAGGTATGTACGTATGTAGATGTGTATGTATATATGTATGCATGATTTAGATACGTTGAGTATTAACGTTATTAATGGTGCGCCTTGAGAATGAAACGCAATGCAGGTACATGATTGAAGCCTCACTGGGGAATAGATACACATATGAGATGCTTAAAGTTAGAAAGATAACGGAATGGGAAGTTTACATAAGTGAATCTGGTTTACACATAATGTGCACTAATGTTATGAATGTATGAGGTGAGTGTAGGTTATACGAATCACGGATTATCATCATGAAGATTAGCGATCGAAGACCGAGTCACAAGATAGATTGTACGGGAATGCTGGAGTATGTAGTTTGGTAAATACAAGTGATGCTTTTATTTTGTAAAAGAGTTAATTCAAAACAAACTTTCAAGTATGTAAAGGGACTTATAATGAAAAGAAATTTTATGGTACGAATTTCCGCTGCAACTTTTGTCAAATACGTGTCTGGGTCTTACATTATTCGCGATTTCACCTTAAAGAATTAAAGATTTATTATGTGATATAGACACTCACCAAAATCTAAAACCCTAGCACGACTCTATTATGTGATAAAGACCGTCACCAAGAATCATTCGAAGCAATAATCAGCATTCAAACAATATCAAGCACGCATATACACCAAATCAAAATACCATAATCGTTTACTTTTCAAGAAAACTTATAAACCACATTAATAACGAATAAAATCCAAACTTTATTAAACCATTGTCATTAGCCTAGATAGCATGAAAAGTTTAGCCAAGAATCATGGATTCAAAAATAATAAAACAGGGTTTATAATCTGAATTCATAGACATGGAACAAAGAAAAATAGAAAATAAGAAGAATCGGTAACGAAATCGGGTAATTCCTTGATCTCCAAGCTTCTTGTTCCACTCCAATGAATCTTGACCCTTATCCTTTGCCAAAGAATCCTTCAAATCGTCCAGCCGCTGATACGTTCGTGCGTCTGACTCCCCCTCGCCTGATGTCATGTTCCCCAATATAATAATATGCGACTCCCTCAGCCGTCTCTAATGTTTTCGTCAAAAAGTCCAAGAGGCCCTAGATGTGCCGCCACTTTCAATGTGTGCACATGAGCCCAAGAATAAGTCAACCGCCACTACATGCATATGTCGGCCCATCTCTCTTCTCTCTCTATTTGGGAATTGATAGTTTTCATATGGCAGCCCTTAACAGATAAATTAGAGATAGTGGGCTCGGCCCACTCACAGAAAATAGTTGTAATTTTTATTCGGTCACTGGCACCCCACTCTACTCAACTGGCTGGTCATTTGATTAATACTCATTTTCGCTCCATTTGCACCAGTACCTGCCAAAACACAAAATAATATAATAGAACACTAAAACTAGATAAAACAAATAAAAACTATACAAAAATTATACAATTTACATGGGGCAAATATGTGTATTTTACCCCACATCAAATCCATTCGTGACATGATTTAGAAATATGAGTTTTCGTTCATTCAAAAACCTTGTATGTTCTTGCAAAACGTGCTTTGTCTAAATATGCAATCTTTGTTCATCGAAAACTTTGTGTGTTTCTACAAAACGTGCATGCCTTTCCACCCCGAAAACATTTATAAAAATGTAAAACCGTAAAAAGGTGGGGTTATGAACTCACCTGGATTTCCATGTGCAAAGCTAGCTAAATACGACTTCGTGATGGTGTTTCCAAGACGTGGCTTGCTAGTGTGCATTCTACAATATTCCTAACACGGAATATCTTATAAGTTTCTAAATAAACACAGTAACTAAACTACGTGTCATCGAGCTCTACCGAATCGTTAACCGAACGATTCCACGGTAAGTTGATAACTTAATAGTAACGATTAAGTTATACTCGTTAAGTTTCATCTAATGTCGGTAATATTTTACTAAGTCTTTGTAAAAAACTTAGTTCTCGTGAGATTTAAAATATATAAATATTTATATAAAATTATATAAATATAACAATTGAATCTCATTAGTCAACTCGAGAAATCATACGGTTATGTAAAGAATATTTACATAAAAGTATATATATATAACAATCTCGCATCATATATTATGTCTCGTATGATATTTATCAAAGTATATGTATATGTCGTTTGGGCGTTTGGAATAAATATAAAAAGTTATATTTATTTAGAAAAAGAATCGTCGAGTTATTTGAAGTCTGAAATAAATAGATAAACTATATCTATTTTATAAACGTACTCGTGATGTACGATATTTAAAATAAATATATAAGCCATATTTATTTTTTTAAAACGAATTCGTGTCAGTTAATATTTCAAATAAATATATAAACTATATTTATTTTAGTAAAACAATCGTCGTGTCGTTTGATTGTTAAAATAAATATACAATATATTTATTCTTATGAAAAGAAGTCGTATTATCATTCGACATTTGAAACAATATAAATCATTACGTTGTTGTCACCATGCTCATGATTTGGGGTGCCAATCCCCAAATAAAACGCTCAATGCGCTTGAATTCCGAATCAACCATGTAAGGAACGACGCGAGATAAGTCATGAAATCTCTGCACGTATTCAGCAATCTTTGGACCATCCATCTTGAGGTTCCAAAACTCAGTTTCCAATTTTTGAATCTTAGCCCTTGAACAGTACTTCCTGCGCATAAGTTCCTTCATCTCATCCCATGTCAAAGCATAAGCAGCCTCTTCTCCCAAGGTCTGAACTTGGAGATTCCACCACGATAGAGCTCCGTCTAAAAACAATCCAGAGATGTAGGTGACCTGGTGCTCCGGTGCACACTTGCTCATTCTTAGCACAGAATCGGTCTTCTCCGCCCATCTAACGAAAGCTACAGCACCCCCGGTGCCGTCGAAATTCAGAGGCTTGCAGTCAAGGAACTGCTTATAGGTACAGCCTGTACAAGCAACATCATTCATAGAAAGCATTAGCGAATGCACATGGAATATCCAAATGTAACGTAATGTGTCTTTAGTGACTTAAACATTACCATGAGGTGGGTTGTTTCCTAAGGTACCCCCGCTATGTTCAGAGCGCAAGGCCTTGTGCTGTGCTATCGCTTGTGAAATCCGTTCTTGTAGTTCAGCCTCTGTTGTGGGCAACCGTGTATCTTTTCTAGGAGGCATCTTCTAAAAGAAGATTGTATCGATCAGGTCATAATAAGTATAGTAAGTACATGACATGTATACGTAATAGCATCCATTAAGCAGGTAAGCACATAACATCTCAATCATAACATAAATAAGTAATTCAACAATGTATATAATGAGAATATTGCGATTGAGCTTTCATATATCATCGACCACAAATACAGTTACATGTTCTACAATGTATCATATCACATCAAAAGGGACTACAGAGTCATACTATCCTTGTCCAAAATGTCTATCAATCTACAACAGTCATAAAATCAAAAATGCGGTCTTCAAAAGGCTTTGTAAGCTGGGCTCAATAGCGACACTCTCATCAAAAGTAAGTTACATGCATAAAACCAAAAAACTGGCTATGCTGATGGTGGAGGAGGAGGAGGTGGAGGAACGAAAAGTAAACTGCGCACATGTGCTAACTCCTCCTCAAGAGCATGAACACGACGCAACAGATAACTAATATGCTGCTCCATGGTAAGAAATCGAACGTCAAAATCTGGATAAAGCAGAAGAGGAGCAGGTGGAGTCGCAAAAGGTGACTGACATGAACAAGGTGGAGGACGTGGAATCCTCTCTAGCTCCATGACTCTACGACACAAAATCTCCTGCTGAAGCTGCAAGGACAGGAGTAGCTCATCCCTCGTGTAGCCGATAAAGTGGGAGGGATGCTATGGATCAGAAACTGGCATAGTGTTCGGCGGAAACCATATGAGTGGCTCGCCTGGTGGTGCAGAAGTAAAATGAGCAGCAGGTGTATACTGAGGCATGTAAGGGAATGCTGCTAACACGTGTGGGACATGGCCAAGCTGCTGGCTAGAAGGACCTTCCCGTGGACGGGGTGGAGGGGTATCCTGCAAGAATGTGATAGGCAGGTCAGTGCGGTGTACATCAGACACAAACGGGTGAAACGGGGCAACACCAACAGGTGCATGTGTAGGTGCAGGTGGGGGAGTAGCTGGCTCAACAAAAGGGGGCATATCATCATCATCCTCTATCCACCCATTGATGGTGTATCTGGGGTCTATCTGATCGGCAAAAGCAGCATGGTCAGCGGGTGCAGGGATCGGATCGGGTACAAGTGGTGCAACAACAGGTATGCCAACAGGTACAGGGTCCTGGTCAGGCAGAGGATCAGGAGCAGGTATAGGCTCGGGTGCTGGCACTAGCTCAGGATCAGCTGGTATCAGCTCAAGATCAGCGGGTGCATCAAAAGGCTGATCGTCGGGAACAAAGTCAATCTCATGCCCAGGCTCAACGTCATGATCAAAGTCGAGTGGAATAACATGTGCAATGGACAGGGCCGTGTCAGTATCAGAATCAGTGGGGTAACGCTGCAATCCCAGTGCATGCAAAGTGGTGGATGACACTGACTCGAAAGAATCCGAAGCAGAATGATCAGATGAAACCTCAACGATAGGAATCTCAATGAGTGGAACAACAATGACATTATCAGCTGGAACTCCATCTCCCTGAGCAGCATCAGGGGGACTATCAATGAAAAGATCAACATCATCATCAGACAAGTCATCAAGACGCAAATCCTCGAGAGGAAAAGCAGCAAGAGGCAAAGGGGCGAGGATTGGAACCACGGCATGCTCATCATCGGGATGTCCGAGGATGAGATGGTCCTGGTCAGGAATAGGAATAAGAAAGGGATCCTCGTCGGGTAAACCATCAGCATGCGGTACATCGTCGCCAAAATCGGGTAATGCAAAAGGCTGGAAATCATCGTCATCATGCGACATCATCTCCGGGTCACTCTCAGTGTCGGAGGTAAAAATCTCAGGCTCTGGGACAATCTCATCGTCCGAAACGATAGCCATGGGGTCGACAGTATCAGATAATCCACTCTCAGAAGATGACATAATGTCTGTAACAAAACAATCACAACATATGCATATACATCAACAATCATCAAATAAGCATGTAATTAATGACAATGTAATCACGTATTCTTACTAGTCTTCCCAGACTATCCCACCCAGCCTCTCAGACTGAACTACCTAGCCTCTTAGACTAAACCTCCCCAGTTTCTCAAACTGAACTACCCAGTCTCTCAGACTGAACCATAACATAACCTTGAAATGTGTTTCGTGCCTTTTGTTTGTAAAAATGTTTGTTTCCTGGATCTGGGCGTTGTATGCAACGAAAATATGTTTGTGAAAACATTTTCGAGAGAGCCCTAATGATCGTAGTCTACACTCGAGAAAGAATCCTAGTTCGCTACGACCGAAGCTCTGATACCAAGCTTTCACACCCTGACTTTTGCGGAAGCGTGATTATGGTGTGACTTTCTTAATACCATTGCATTCAATCATAACAACACTATATGATAAAACCATTAGATGTTCATCCATAAATTAAGTTTGAAAATATCACAACATAATTGTATGAAACGTAGACTCCAAATTTAAATTACAAACCACAACATGTTTGAAAGAGTTCACGAAGACTCGATAAAAGACCTTAAATAAAACTGAGTTTAGAACCATGTATCTCGTCCAGGATTAAGATACATCTCCTAAACCCTACTGACTTCGGATGACATCTTTTTTTCCTAACGCGGCTTGGAACATGCAAACACCCGCCAGATCCACTTAATTCCCTGAAATACATGTAATTTGAAAACATCAACAAAAGTTGAGCGAGTTCATGTGTTTGTCTGTGTATATGAATAACCTTTAAAGTATGTCTGTAAGTATGTAAGTCCTGGTATGAGAGCAATATGGAAAAACATATCACCAATGGTTTGCAAGGCCAATGGTATGTGTGAAGTGATGCAGGAAAACTTAAACCTAGCGGAATTTGCCACGGCTTCAGTATGTGGACATAGTCACCTCATGGGCCACCCTGGTCCTCATGGGTGTGGGCTCGCTACACCCAAATAGATCTATCACTCATGTCCATCGGTCCTACGACGAGGATTAATGGCCTTAAGTGTTGTACCCACCACTCACATGATCAAGCAGTAACCTTCCTTAGCTAACCATACCATGTATAAAACGTTTGTAAACAATTGTAACATGTATTTCACCCCCGAAGTTATAAAACTAAAAACAGTTAAAAGAAAAAGGGGTCATGAACTCACAGTCTTGCGTCTTCAACAATCGTAACTCTCGTTCCTTCAGCAAACACGACTACCTACAATGTACTAATGTCTATTAGACGGACGGGCCGTGCCTTGACTTAGGATTAACGTTTCTGAGTTACGTCTCTTTTATGACTTCAATATTATTCCAAGTTATAATTACTTGTTAAAATAATAAATATTTTAACTTAAATTATATTTGTTACTTTTTGGAATAATCGTTAAACAATATTTTGTAACAATACTTCTCAAATATTTATACTTGTGCTTCCTTCCCAAGGATGGGTATATTAGTATTTGTATTTGTATATTTTTCCATGTATCGGTGTCGTATTCCGGTGTGGATTTATACGTATGAGAATACGTATTTTCTTGAAATTGTTAAGTATTCTTATACTTAATTTTGTATTAAACTTTCCAGAATATTATTTCCAAATAAAGTCCACTAATATATATATATTTCCAAAAATATATATATTTAAGAATTATTACTTAGAAAAATTATTCATAATTTTTCCTTTTGACAAAAATATTTGTAGTTCCAAAATAATATATTTTCAAGTCTAACTTTAGAAAATATATATATATATATATATATATATATATATATATATATACTTATTTTTATCCAAAAATAATGTATTTCAATTTTATCCAAGAAAATATATATTTTTTCCAAAAATATTATATTTTCTAGTAATTCCAAGAAAACATATACAGTTTTAATTGCCAAAAATTATATATTTCCTTCTTGTCAAAATATGATATAACTTTGTGATATTCATAAAAATCATATTTTCATTTCTTTGTGTCCAAAATTTCATTTACCAAAGAAATATTTATAAATGTATCTTCCGGAATATTTTGTAAGATACATTCTTTCGTCCGGGTTTACAATATTATGTGTGTAACTTGTATATTTATTCTTTGAGATTTTTGGTAATATTTTGGATTGAAATTTCTTGGTATTTTGTTAAGTTATATTATTTTAACCCTAAAATAATATAACTAATACACAAAGTATACAAATATTCACACACATGTGTCTTCTAAATATATATATCTAGCCACTTTTATTTATAAAAACCAACCTCCAATATTTGTATTTTTGTAACAAAAATTATGTCAAAGTTTATATGGAAACTCATGGTTAAAATATACTTGTAAATATTTGTTTGAAAATATTTTTCTAAGTGTTTACATTTTTAGAAAATTTTGCCATAGTTTCCCCTAAAAATGGAGGTTCCCATGCTTTCAAAGCATATCATTTTCTTTTAAAATCATCACAAACAATCAACAACTCAATCAACACTTACCAAGTGCCAAAATCATGCAATTTACACAACAACATAAACTTGAACTTTTTATAAAAACTTGTAGTAACTTACTAGTGTGTTTAGTAAGCTTAGTTACCCTTTAAAGTTTGGTTATTTATTTATAAACCCCTTTCTTACCAGATTTAGTCTTTTACAACTTACAATATGATTTTTCTAAAAATCATTCTTCTGAATTTTTCTTGTTAACAATGTATTTTTATACTTGTTTCACCACTAAAAACTTGGTTAGTTTCTTTAAAATCCATGATTATGTAAATCTTGTGATTTAACTTAGTTTCTTGAGAAAACTAGTTTTGAAATCATCCAAGTTTATGACTAGTAACATGTTACATACTTCATCATTCACAAAATCATTTTTATTTTCAAGTTCATGAGAAACATAAAGTATGATCATCTTGGTCTTTCACACGATCATCACCTCAACTTGCTAGATCATGTGTTTAATCACAATCTAGTAAGTTCCATATGATGTTTAACATCACAAACACAAATAATCAATCATAAAGAAGCAAAACAACACTAAACAATATGTATTCTTATGGTTTTGAGCTTTATGCTAGAGTTTATCATCTTGTTCATTAGTGTTCTTTATGATTAACAACATTGTATCTTCTTTTAATCACTTAAACATGATGTAAAATGAAGAGTAGAGTGTGCTTACTACTAGCTAAGGCTAGGGAAGAACACAAGTTGATGAAGATGATAAATATGATGGATAAAAGCAAACGAAAGAGGTCCTTCAATATCTAAACCCTCCAAGCTTCTTTATGTTGCTTCTAACACCTTTGAATAAGTATGGAATGTATGGAAGTTGGATGGATGATGGTGATGTTGTTGTTGTTGTTTGCGGCCGAGAGGGAGCAAGGGGGAGGGAAGAAGAAGAAGGTGTGTGTTGTGTGTGTGAGATAATGAGAGTTATAGTCTTATGGTTAAGTTATATAACCTCCATCCACCCTTAATCCCTTGGATAATATGTTTTCTAAGTACAAGACATGATCCATTAGAATATCAAAACAAATCAAATAAAACCAAGGGTGGGGCCACCCTTGAAACCGTCTCCAAGGGGGGGTGTTTAGTTGGGTGGTTAACTTAGTTAGGTTATTTAGTTGAAATCTAAACGTCTTACTTAGGTGTTCTAGTTATTATGATGTTATATAGTGTGTTAGGGTGTTCGGGGTCCATAACTAGCTTGGAAACATTAAAACAATGCTTCTAGTGTAATTTTGATGTTTCGGGTAGTGTCCGGTTGTTCGGATAGATACTGGTTCATTAAAGTGCTAAACTCTATCGTTTAGTGTTCTTTATGTACCCTTTTGTGACACTTTTAATTCCCAACACTTAGGAAAGCATTCAGGACCATTTAGTCATATATTTGCATGATACTAGCTTGTTAAAATGCTGATTTTTGCTGAATTATGCTGAATTCATCACTTTGAGTGAGTTTTAGGCACTTTCCGGCACTTAAACTATCACTTAGGAATGCAGTTTTGTGGTCCTTACTTCCCTACACACCATACTAGTGTAGTACTTAGTCTCTGGCCCATACTAGGTCTCAAAACACTGTCTGTCTATGTACTGAACTTCGTCAGCATTTTTCTGAGTTATCCGCTAACTGTGCTAACTGTGCTGTGTGCATCATTTATGTCAATATGGTTTGCAAGTACTAATGATGTGACATTATGCAATATGTGATGCACATGAAAGTATGATGCAGTAATCAGAAAGTAGTTAATTGTAATTCAGCACAGTCATTAGGCACTTATCATGGTTACTTAATTGTACGGATACCTGGATTTTTGACAGTTATCACATTCTCCCCCTGTTAAGAAAATTTCGTCCGGAAATTTTAAGCTCTGCTACTAGCTGTAGGGGAGTTGGGGAACAAATGCGGGTATTTTGCTTTCATGCGGTCTTCACGCTCCCATGTAAACTCTGGGCCGTGACGTGCGTTCCATCGAACCTTAACAAGCTTAACACTACTCCTTCGAGTTTTGTTAACCTTCCAATCAGTAACCTCAACAGGTTCTTCGGTAAAGTGGAGCGTGTCGTCAATGTGAACTTCATCGGCAGGAATGACAACTGTTTCTTGAGTTGGACTCTTTTTCAGATTAGATACATGAAATGTATCATGAACTCCGTTCAGTTCTGCGGGTAGATCCAACTTGTAAGCTACAAGACCAGTCCTCCCTATGATTTTGAACAGTCCAATATATCGTGGGTTTTACATTCCACGCTTCCCAAAGCGTGCTACCCCTTTCCAAGGTGAGACTTTTAGTAAAACCATATCTCCCACTTCAAACTCCAAAGGTTTCCTTCTTTGGTCTGCATAGCTCTTTTGTCGATCACGAGCCGCCTTAATGCGCTCTCGGATCTGTATAATCTTATCTGTTGTCTCTTGAACCAATTCGGGACCAACAAGCTGTCTACCACCCGCATCTGCCCAGCATAGCGGTGATCGACACTTGCGTCCGTAGAGAGGTTCAAACGGTGCAGCTTGAATGCTCGCATGGTAGCTATTGTTATACGAGAACTCAACCAATGGTAGGTGAGTGTCCCAACTGCCACCCAAGTCCATTACGCAAGCTCGCAACATGTCTTCTAGCGTTTGAATCATCCGTTCGCTCTGGCCATCTGTCTGTGGGTGAAATGCAGTACTCATATTCAGCTGTGAACCAAAGGCTTCTTGGAAGGATTGCCAAATCCTTGACATAAATCTTTCGTCTCTATCGGAAATAATCGAAAGAGGCACTCCATGTCGTGCAACTATCTCTTTGAGGTACAGCTCGGCTAGCTTACCTATGTTATCTTTTTCTCTGATCGGCAGAAAGTGCGCGGACTTTGTCAGACGGTCCATGATTACCCAAATCGTATCATGACCTCTGGGTGTCTTTGGCAACTTGGTTATAAAATCCATTGAAATATGTTCCCATTTCCACATGGGTATCTCAGGTTGCTGTAGGAGACCTGAAGGCTTCTGATATTCGGCTTTTACCTTAGCACAGGTTAAGCACTTTCCAACAAAGGTTGCAACATCGCCTTTCAATCTTTGCCACCAGTAAAAATCCTTTAAATCTTGGTACATCTTATCCGATCCTGGATGGATCGAGTACCTTGACTTGTGAGCCTCATCAAAAATTACTTTTCTAAGACCACCAAAGAGGGGAACCCAAATTCTTCACATGAAACGCAATGTTCCTTCCTCATTGGGTACCAACTGTTTCTCCATCCCACGGAGATATTCATTCACAAGATTTTCCTTCTTAAGAGCTTCTCTCTGCGCAGCACGAATGCGTAACGAGTGGTCCGTTTATATAATCATTTCCAAAGCCCTAACCCTTATGGGCTTAATCCTCTTTTTTCGACTTAAGGCGTCTGCTACGACATTCGCCTTCCCTGGGTGATACTTGATTTCACAATCATAATCATTTAACAACTTAACCCATCGTCGCTGTCTCATGTTAAGCTCCTTCTGATCGAATATATGCTGTAGGCTCTTGTGATCTGTAAAGATCGTGCATCGGGTGCCATACAGATAATGTCGCCAAATCTTCAATTCAAACACCACAACGCCTAATTCCAAATCATGTGTGGTGTAATTCTTCTCATGAACCTTTAACTGGCGCGAAGCGTAAGCGATAACCTTCTGTCGCTGCATCAGCACGCATCCTAATCCCTGACGTGAGGCGTCACAGTATAACACGAAGTCATCGGTGCCTTCGGGTAGGGATAAGATAGGTGCATCGCAAAGTTTGTTCTTCAGCAACTGAAAATCTTCCTCTTGTTTATCTCCCCATTCATACTTTTTATCCTTTTGAGTAAGGGAGGTCAACGGTTGAGCGATTTTTGAAAAATCCTCAATGAATCTGCGATAATAACCTGCCAAACCTAGGAACTGACGGATCTATGTTGGCGTCTTCGGAGTTTCCCAATTCTTGATCGCCTCCATCTTGGTGGGATCCACATGAATTCCATCTCTGTTTATTACGTGACCAAGGAACTGAACCTCACGCAACCAGAACTCGCACTTCGAGAACTTTGCGTATAGCTTTTCCTTCTTAAGCAATTATAGAACGGTTCTAAGGTGTTGCTCATGCTCTTCCTTCGTCCTTGAATAAACCAAAATATCGTCGATAAACACGATTACAAATTTATCGAGACACGGCTTGCAAACTCTATTCATCAAATCCATAAATACTGCTGCCGCGTTTGTCAAACCAAACGGCATTACTAGGAACTTGTAGTGTCCATAACGAGTTCTGAAGGCAGTCTTCGGTATGCTCTCCTCTTGTATTCGCAGCTGATGATAACCTGATCGAAGATCGATCTTGGAGTAAAAACTCGAACCTTGTAGTTGATCGAACAGATCATCAATCCTTGGCAAAGGATACCGATTCTTAATGGTTAACTTGTTTAGCTCTCGGTAGTCGATGCACATACGGAAACTACCGTCCTTCTTCTTGACAAACAGCACTGGAGCTCCCCAAGGCGAGAAGCTTAGTCTGATAAATCCCTTGTCCAAAAGTTCCTGAAGTTGCGTCGACAACTCTTGCATTTCTGAAGGCGCAAGTTGATAAGGTGCCTTGGCCACAGGCGCGACGCCTGGAACCAAGTCAATTTGGAACTCGACTTGTCATTGCGACGGCAATCCTGGCAAGTCTTCGGGGAAGACTTCAGGATATTCCCTAACAACTGGGATATCTTCCAGCTTCGGCTCAGCGACTTCCTTGTCCACAACGTGTGCCAAAAAGGCAACACATCCTTTTTGCAAACATCTTCGGGCTTTCAAACAACTGATGATCCTTAGAGGCGTATCATGCTTCTCTCCATGCACTACAATCGTCTCTCCATTCACCATCGGAACGCGAATGATCTTCTCGTGACATACGATCTCTGCTCGGTTGCTTGACAACCAATCCATTCCAACTACCACGTCAAAGCTTCCCAACTCGATTGGCAGAAGATCAAGCGTAAACTCGTGCTCCCCGAGCTCTATTACACAGTCTCTAATTACTTCATTTGCTTCTACTAGCTTTCCATTAGCTAGCTCTATCGAGTACGGAATATCTAGCTTACTAGCTACTAACCCAAGAATATTCTTAAATTCTAGAGATACAAAGCTATAATCGGCACCAGTATCAAACAGTACAGATGCAAAGCGTTGGTTGATAGGGAACGTACCAGTGACTACGTTCGGATCTTAGCGAGCTTCCCTAGCTCCAATGTTGAAAACCCTTCCCTGAGCTTGGTTGATTCTCGGGCAATCACGCTTGAAATGCCCAACATCTCCACAGTTAAAGCAACCTGGTCCCCGACCATTTCCATTTCCATTTCCGCCCTGGTTGTTGTTCGCTCCACGGTTCCCACTACCAGCTTGGTTCCCAACACCACCACGACTTCCATTTCCTCCCTGGTTGCGGTTTCCATACCCATTTCCACCACGGTAACTGTTTCCATTCCCGTTGCCATTACCTCTCTGACCACCATTACCACGACTAGTACCAGCCCAGCACGTCTCCTTCGAATGACCATTCTTTCCACAAGATTCACATTTCCTAACCCTACATTGGCCGGCATGATGGTACTGGCACATATCACATTTGGGCAAAGTGCCCATATACCCTTTTCCTCTGTTTTCAACACCAGTCTTGACCTCGGCTGGTGGGTTTGCCTCTTTCTTCTTGTTAGCACTGCTGGTACCTTTCTTAAAATTTGAGAACTTCCTTTTGTTCTCACCTGATGACTCATCATGAGTCTCCTTCTTCTTTTGGTCAGAAATCAAGAACTTGTTCAACCTGATCGCTTCTTCAGTTAGTGCCACACTCAGATCAATAGCCTCAGTGATTGTTGCCGGCTTTGATGTTGTCACCATGCTCATGATTTGGGGTGCCAATCCCCAAATAAAACGCTCAATGCGCTTGAATTCCGAATCAACCATGTAAGGAATGACGCGAGATAAGTCATGAAATCTCTGCACGTATTCAGCAATCTTTGGACCATCCATCTTGAGGTTCCAAAACTCAGTTTCCAATTTTTGAATCTTAGGCCTTGAACAGTACTTCCTGCGCATAAGTTCCTTCATGTCATCCCATGTCAAAGCATAAGCAGCCTCTTCTCCCAAGGTCTGAACTTGGAGATTCCACCACGATAGAGCTCCGTCTAAAAACAATCCAGAGATGTAGGTGACCTGGTGCTCCGGTGCACACTTGCTCATTCTTAGCACAGAATCGGTCTTCTCCGCCCATCTAACGAAAGCTACAGCACCCCCGGTGCCGTCGAAATTCAGAGGCTTGCAGTCAAGGAACTGCTTATAGGTACAGCCTGTACAAGCAACATCATTCAAAGAAAGCATTAGCGAATGCACATGGAATATCCAAATGTAACGTAATGTGTCTTTAGTGACTTAAACATTACCATGAGGTGGGTTGTTTCCTAAGGTACCCCCGCTATGTTCAGAGCGCAAGGCCTTGTGCTGTGCTATCGCTTGTGAAATCCGTTCTTGTAGTTCAGCCTCTGTTGTGGGCAACCGTGTATCTTTTCTAGGAGGCATCTTCTAAAAGAAGATTGTATCGATCAGGTCATAATAAGTATAGTAAGTACATGACATGTATACGTAATAGCATCCATTAACCAGGTAAGCACATAACATCTCAATCATAACATAAATAATGAGAATATTGCGATTGAGCTTTCATATATCATCGACCACAAATACAGTTACATGTTCTACAATGTATCATATCACATCAAAAGGGACTACAGAGTCATACTATCCTTGTCCAAAATGTCTATCAATCTACAACAGTCATAAAATCAAAAATGCGGTCTTCAAAAGGCTTTGTAAGCTGGGCTCAATAGCGACACTCTCATCAAAAGTAAGTTACATGCATAAAACCAAAAAACTGGCTATGCTGATGGTGGAGGAGGAGGTGGTGGAGGAACGAAAAGTAAACTGCGCACATGTGCTAACTCCTCCTCAAGAGCATGAACACGACGCAACAGATAACTAATATGCTGCTCCATGGTAAGAAATCGAACGTCAAAATCTGGATAAGGCAGAAGAGGAGCAGGTGGAGTCGCAAAAGGTGACTGACATGAACAAGGTGGAGGACGTGGAATCCTCTCTAGCTCCATGACTCTACGACACAAAATCTCCTGCTGAAGCTGCAAGGACAGGAGTAGCTCATCCCTCGTGTAGCCGATAAAGTGGGAGGGATGCTATGGATCAGAAACTGGCATAGTGTTCGGCGGAAACCATATGAGTGGCTCGCCTGGTGGTGCAGAAGTAAAATGAGCAGCAGGTGTATACTGAGGCATGTAAGGGAATGCTGCTAACACGTGTGGGACATGGCCAAGCTGCTGGCTAGAAGGACCTTCCCGTGGACGGGGTGGAGGGGTATCCTGCAAGAATGTGATAGGCAGGTCAGTGCGGTGTACATCAGACACAAACGGGTGAAACGGGGCAACACCAACAGGTGCATGTGTAGGTGCAGGTGGGGGAGTAGCTGGCTCAACAAAAGGGGGCATATCATCATCATCCTCTATCCACCCATTGATGGTGTATCTGGGGTCTATCTGATCGGCAAAAGCAGCATGGTCAGCGGGTGCAGGGATCGGATCGGGTACAAGTGGTGCAACAACAGGTATGCCAACAGGTACAGGGTCCTGGTCAGGCAGAGGATCAGGAGCAGGTATAGGCTCGGGTGCTGGCACTAGCTCAGGATCAGCTGGTATCAGCTCAAGATCAGCGGGTGCATCAAAAGGCTGATCGTCGGGAACAAAGTCAATCTCATGCCCAGGCTCAACGTCATGATCAAAGTCGAGTGGAATAACATGTGCAATGGACAGTGCCGTGTCAGTATCAGAATCAGTGGGGTAACGCTGCAATCCCAGTGCATGCAAAGTGGTGGATGACACTGACTCGAAAGAATCCGAAGCAGAATGATCAGATGAAACCTCAACGATAGGAATCTCAATGAGTGGAACAACAATGACATTATCAGCTGGAACTCCATCTCCCTGAGCAGCATCAGGGGGACTATCAATGAAAAGATCAACATCATCATCAGACAAGTCATCAAGACGCAAATCCTCGAGAGGAAAAGCAGCAAGAGGCAAAGGGGCGAGGATTGGAACCACGGCATGCTCATCATCGGGATGTCCGAGGATGAGATGGTCCTGGTCAGGAATAGGAATAAGAAAGGGATCCTCGTCGGGTAAACCATCAGCATGCGGTACATCGTCGCCAAAATCGGGTAATGCAAAAGGCTGGAAATCATCGTCATCATGCGACATCATCTCCGGGTCACTCTCAGTGTCGGAGGTAAAAATCTCAGGCTCTGGGACAATCTCATCGTCCGAAACGATAGCCATGGGGTCGACAGTATCAGATAATCCACTCTCAGAAGATGACATAATGTCTGTAACAAAACAATCACAACATATGTATATACATCAACAATCATCAAATAAGCATGTAATTAATGACAATGTAATCACGTATTCTTACTAGTCTTCCCAGACTATCCCACCCAGCCTCTCAGACTGAACTACCTAGCCTCTTAGACTAAACCTCCCCAGTTTCTCAAACTGAACTACCCAGTCTCTCAGACTGAACCATAACATAACCTTGAAATGTGTTTCGTGCCTTTTGTTTGTAAAAATGTTTGTTTCCTGGATCTGGGCGTTGTATGCAACGAAAATATGTTTGTGAAAACATTTTCGAGAGAGCCCTAATGATCGTAGTCTACACTCGAGAAAGAATCCTAGTTCGCTACGACCGAAGCTCTGATACCAAGCTTTCACACCCTGACTTTTGCGGAAGCGTGATTATGGTGTGACTTTCTTAATACCATTGCATTCAATCATAACAACACTATATGATAAAACCATTAGATGTTCATCCATAAATTAAGTTTGAAAATATCACAACATAATTGTATGAAACGTAGACTCCAAATTTAAATTACAAACCACAACATGTTTGAAAGAGTTCACGAAGACTCGATAAAAGACCTTAAATAAAACTGAGTTTAGAACCATGTATCTCATCCAGGATTAAGATACATCTCCTAAACCCTACTGACTTCGGATGACATCTTTTTTTCCTAACGCGGCTTGTAACATGCAAACACCCGCCAGATCCACTTAATTCCCTGAAATACATGTAATTTGAAAACATCAACAAAAGTTGAGCGAGTTCATGTGTTTGTCTGTGTATATGAATAACCTTTAAAGTATGTCTGTAAGTATGTAAGTCCTGGTATGAGAGCAATATGGAAAAACAGATCACCAATGGTTTGCAAAGCCAATGGTATGTGTGAAGTGATGCAGGAAAACTTAAACCTAGCGGAATTTGCCACGGCTTCAGTATGTGGACATAGTCACCTCATGGGCCACCCTGGTCCTCATGGGTGTGGGCTCGCTACACCCAAATAGATCTATCACTCATGTCCATCGGTCCTACGACGAGGATTAATGGCCTTAAGTGTTGTACCCACCACTCACATGATCAAGCAGTAACCTTCCTTAGCTAACCATACCATGTATAAAACGTTTGTAAACAATTGTAACATGTATTTCACCCCCGAAGTTATAAAACTAAAAACAGTTAAAAGAAAAAGGGGTCATGAACTCACAGTCTTGCGTCTTCAACAATCGTAACTCTCGTTCCTTCAGCAAACACGACTACCTACAATGTACTAATGTCTATTAGACGGACGGGCCGTGCCTTGACTTAGGATTAACGTTTCTGAGTTACGTCTCTTTTATGACTTCAATATTATTCCAAGTTATAATTACTTGTTAAAATAATAAATATTTTAACTTAAATTATATTTGTTACTTTTTGGAATAATCGTTAAACAATATTTGGTAACAATACTTCTCAAATATTTATACTTGTGCTTCCTTCCCAAGGATGGGTATATTAGTATTTGTATTTGTATATTTTTCCATGTATCGGTGTCGTATTCCGGTGTGGATTTATACGTATGAGAATACGTATTTTCTTGAAATTGTTAAGTATTCTTATACTTAATTTTGTATTAAACTTTCCGGAATATTATTTCCAAATAAAGTCCACTAATATATATATATTTCCAAAAATATATATATTTAAGAATTATTACTTAGAAAAATTATTCATAATTTTTCCTTTTGACAAAAATATTTGTAGTTCCAAAATAATATATTTTCAAGTCTAGCTTTAGAAAATATATATATATATATATATATATATACTTATTTTTATCCAAAAATAATGTATTTCAATTTTATCCAAGAAAATATATATTTTTTCCAAAAATATTATATTTTCTAGTAATTCCAAGAAAACATATACAGTTTTAATTGCCAAAAATTATATATTTCCTTCTTGTCAAAATATGATATAACTTTGTGATATTCATAAAAATCATATTTTCATTTCTTTGTGTCCAAAATTTCATTTACCAAAGAAATATTTATAAATGTATCTTCCGGAATATTTTGTAAGATACATTCTTTCGTCCGGTTTTACAATATTATGTGTGTAACTTGTATATTTATTCTTTGAGATTTTTGGTAATATTTTGGATTGAAATTTCTTGGTATTTTGTTAAGTTATATTATTTTAACCCTAAAATAATATAACTAATACACAAAGTATACAAATATTCACACACATGTGTCTTCTAAATATATATATCTAGCCACTTTTATTTATAAAAACCAACCTCCAATATTTGTATTTTTGTAACAAAAATTATGTCAAAGTTTATATGGAAACTCATGGTTAAAATATACTTGTAAATATTTGTTTGAAAATATTTTTCTAAGTGTTTACATTTTTAGAAAATTTTGCCATAGTTTCCCCTAAAAATGGAGGTTCCCATGCTTTCAAAGCATATCATTTTCTTTTAAAATCATCACAAACAATCAACAACTCAATCAACACTTACCAAGTGCCAAAATCATGCAATTTACACAACAACATAAACTTGAACTTTTTATAAAAACTTGTAGTAACTTACTAGTGTGTTTAGTAAGCTTAGTTACCCTTTAAAGTTTGGTTATTTATTTATAAACCCCTTTCTTACCAGATTTAGTCTTTTACAACTTACAATATGATTTTTCTAAAAATCATTCTTCTGAATTTTTCTTGTTAACAATGTATTTTTATACTTGTTTCACCACTAAAAACTTGGTTAGTTTCTTTAAAATCCATGATTATGTAAATCTTGTGATTTAACTTAGTTTCTTGAGAAAACTAGTTTTGAAATCATCCAAGTTTATGACTAGTAACATGTTACATACTTCATCATTCACAAAATCATTTTTATTTTCAAGTTCATGAGAAACATAAAGTATGATCATCTTGGTCTTTCACACGATCATCACCTCAACTTGCTAGATCATGTGTTTAATCACAATCTAGTAAGTTCCATATGATGTTTAACATCACAAACACAAATAATCAATCATAAAGAAGCAAAACAACACTAAACAATATGTATTCTTATGGTTTTGAGCTTTATGCTAGAGTTTATCATCTTGTTCATTAGTGTTCTTTATGATTAACAACATTGTATCTTCTTTTAATCACTTAAACATGATGTAAAATGAAGAGTAGAGTGTGCTTACTACTAGCTAAGGCTAGGGAAGAACACAAGTTGATGAAGATGATAAATATGATGGATAAAAGCAAACGAAAGAGGTCCTTCAATATCTAAACCCTCCAAGCTTCTTTATGTTGCTTCTAACACCTTTGAATAAGTATGGAATGTATGGAAGTTGGATGGATGATGGTGATGTTGTTGTTGTTGTTTGCGGCCGAGAGGGAGCAAGGGGGAGGGAAGAAGAAGAAGGTGTGTGTTGTGTGTGTGAGATATTGAGAGTTATAGTCTTATGGTTAAGTTATATAACCTCCATCCACCCTTAATCCCTTGGATAATATGTTTTCTAAGTACAAGACATGATCCATTAGAATATCAAAACAAATCAAATAAAACCAAGGGTGGGGCCACCCTTGAAACCGTCTCCAAGGGGGGGTGTTTAGTTGGGTGGTTAACTTAGTTAGGTTATTTAGTTGAAATCTAAACGTCTTACTTAGGTGTTCTAGTTATTATGATGTTATATAGTGTGTTAGGGTGTTCGGGGTCCATAACTAGCTTGGAAACATTAAAACAATGCTTCTAGTGTAATTTTGATGTTTCGGGTAGTGTCCGGTTGTTCGGATAGATACTGGTTCATTAAAGTGCTAAACTCTATCGTTTAGTGTTCTTTATGTACCCTTTTGTGACACTTTTAATTCCCAACACTTAGGAAAGCATTCAGGACCATTTAGTCATATATTTGCATGATACTAGCTTGTTAAAATGCTGATTTTTGCTGAATTATGCTGAATTCATCACTTTGAGTGAGTTTTAGGCACTTTCCGGCACTTAAACTATCACTTAGGAATGCAGTTTTGTGGTCCTTACTTCCCTACACACCATACTAGTGTAGTACTTAGTCTCTGGCCCATACTAGGTCTCAAAACACTGTCTGTCTATGTACTGAACTTCGTCAGCATTTTTCTGAGTTATCCGCTAACTGTGCTAACTGTGCTGTGTGCATCATTTATGTCAATATGGTTTGCAAGTACTAATGATGTGACATTATGCAATATGTGATGCACATGAAAGTATGATGCAGTAATCAGAAAGTAGTTAATTGTAATTCAGCACAGTCATTAGGCACTTATCATGGTTACTTAATTGTACGGATACCTGGATTTTTGACAGTTATCACATTCTCCCCCTGTTAAGAAAATTTCGTCCGGAAATTTTAAGCTCTGCTACTAGCTGTAGGGGAGTTGGGGAACAAATGCGGGTATTTTGCTTTCATGCGGTCTTCACGCTCCCATGTAAACTCTGGGCCGTGACGTGCGTTCCATCGAACCTTAACAAGCTTAACACTACTCCTTCGAGTTTTGTTAACCTTCCAATCAGTAACCTCAACAGGTTCTTCGGTAAAGTGGAGCGTGTCGTCAATGTGAACTTCATCGGCAGGAATGACAACTGTTTCTTGAGTTGGACTCTTTTTCAGATTAGATACATGAAATGTATCATGAACTCCGTTCAGTTCTGCGGGTAGATCCAACTTGTAAGCTACAAGACCAGTCCTCCCTATGATTTTGAACAGTCCAATATATCGTGGGTTTTACATTCCACGCTTCCCAAAGCGTGCTACCCCTTTCCAAGGTGAGACTTTTAGTAAAACCATATCTCCCACTTCAAACTCCAAAGGTTTCCTTCTTTGGTCTGCATAGCTCTTTTGTCGATCACGAGCCGCCTTAATGCGCTCTCGGATCTGTATAATCTTATCTGTTGTCTCTTGAACCAATTCGGGACCAACAAGTTGTCTACCACCCGCATCTGCCCAGCATAGCGGTGATCGACACTTGCGTCCGTAGAGAGGTTCAAACAGTGCAGCTTGAATGCTCGCATGGTAGCTATTGTTATACGAGAACTCAACCAATGGTAGGTGAGTGTCCCAACTGCCACCCAAGTCCATTACGCAAGCTCGCAACATGTCTTCTAGCGTTTGAATCATCCGTTCGCTCTGGCCATCTGTCTGTGGGTGAAATGCAGTACTCATATTCAGCTGTGAACCAAAGGCTTCTTGGAAGGATTGCCAAATCCTTGACATAAATCTTTCGTCTCTATCGGAAATAATCGAAAGAGGCACTCCATGTCGTGCAACTATCTCTTTGAGGTACAGCTCGGCTAGCTTACCTATGTTATCTTTTTCTCTGATCGGCAGAAAGTGCGCGGACTTTGTCAGACGGTCCATGATTACCCAAATCGTATCATGACCTCTGGGTGTCTTTGGCAACTTGGTTATAAAATCCATTGAAATATGTTCCCATTTCCACATGGGTATCTCAGGTTGCTGTAGGAGACCTGAAGGCTTCTGATATTCGGCTTTTACCTTAGCACAGGTTAAGCACTTTCCAACAAAGGTTGCAACATCGCCTTTCAATCTTTGCCACCAGTAAAAATCCTTTAAATCTTGGTACATCTTATCCGATCCTGGATGGATCGAGTACCTTGACTTGTGAGCCTCATCAAAAATTACTTTTCTAAGACCACCAAAGAGGGGAACCCAAATTCTTCACATGAAACGCAATGTTCCTTCCTCATTGGGTACCAACTGTTTCTCCATCCCACGGAGATATTCATTCACAAGATTTTCCTTCTTAAGAGCTTCTCTCTGCGCAGCACGAATGCGTAACGAGTGGTCCGTTTATATAATCATTTCCAAAGCCCTAACCCTTATGGGCTTAATCCTCTTTTTTCGACTTAAGGCGTCTGCTACGACATTCGCCTTCCCTGGGTGATACTTGATTTCACAATCATAATCATTTAACAACTTAACCCATCGTCGCTGTCTCATGTTAAGCTCCTTCTGATCGAATATATGCTGTAGGCTCTTGTGATCTGTAAAGATCGTGCATCGGGTGCCATACAGATAATGTCGCCAAATCTTCAATTCAAACACCACAACGCCTAATTCCAAATCATGTGTGGTGTAATTCTTCTCATGAACCTTTAACTGGCGCGAAGCGTAAGCGATAACCTTCTGTCGCTGCATCAGCACGCATCCTAATCCCTGACGTGAGGCGTCACAGTATAACACGAAGTCATCGGTGCCTTCGGGTAGGGATAAGATAGGTGCATCGCAAAGTTTGTTCTTCAGCAACTGAAAATCTTCCTCTTGTTTATCTCCCCATTCATACTTTTTATCCTTTTGAGTAAGGGAGGTCAACGGTTGAGCGATTTTTGAAAAATCCTCAATGAATCTGCGATAATAACCTGCCAAACCTAGGAACTGACGGATCTATGTTGGCGTCTTCGGAGTTTCCCAATTCTTGATCGCCTCCATCTTGGTGGGATCCACATGAATTCCATCTCCGTTTATTACGTGACCAAGGAACTGAACCTCACGCAACCAGAACTCGCACTTCGAGAACTTTGCGTATAGCTTTTCCTTCTTAAGCAATTATAGAACGGTTCTAAGGTGTTGCTCATGCTCTTCCTTCGTCCTTGAATAAACCAAAATATCGTCGATAAACACGATTACAAATTTATCGAGACACGGCTTGCAAACTCTATTCATCAAATCCATAAATACTGCTGCCGCGTTTGTCAAACCAAACGGCATTACTAGGAACTTGTAGTGTCCATAACGAGTTCTGAAGGCAGTCTTCGGTATGCTCTCCTCTTGTATTCGCAGCTGATGATAACCTGATCGAAGATCGATCTTGGAGTAAAAACTCGAACCTTGTAGTTGATCGAACAGATCATCAATCCTTGGCAAAGGATACCGATTCTTAATGGTTAACTTGTTTAGCTCTCGGTAGTCGATGCACATACGGAAACTACCGTCCTTCTTCTTGACAAACAGCACTGGAGCTCCCCAAGGCGAGAAGCTTAGTCTGATAAATCCCTTGTCCAAAAGTTCCTGAAGTTGCGTCGACAACTCTTGCATTTCTGAAGGCGCAAGTTGATAAGGTGCCTTGGCCACAGGCGCGACGCCTGGAACCAAGTCAATTTGGAACTCGACTTGTCATTGCGACGGCAATCCTGGCAAGTCTTCGGGGAAGACTTCAGGATATTCCCTAACAACTGGGATATCTTCCAGCTTCGGCTCAGCGACTTCCTTGTCCACAACGTGTGCCAAAAAGGCAACACATCCTTTTTGCAAACATCTTCGGGCTTTCAAACAACTGATGATCCTTAGAGGCGTATCATGCTTCTCTCCATGCACTACAATCGTCTCTCCATTCACCATCGGAACGCGAATGATCTTCTCGTGACATACGATCTCTGCTCGGTTGCTTGACAACCAATCCATTCCAACTACCACGTCAAAGCTTCCCAACTCGATTGGCAGAAGATCAAGCGTAAACTCGTGCTCCCCGAGCTCTATTACACAGTCTCTAATTACTTCATTTGCTTCTACTAGCTTTCCATTAGCTAGCTCTATCGAGTACGGAATATCTAGCTTACTAGCTACTAACCCAAGAATATTCTTAAATTCTAGAGATACAAAGCTATAATCGGCACCAGTATCAAACAGTACAGATGCAAAGCGTTGGTTGATAGGGAACGTACCAGTGACTACGTTCGGATCTTAGCGAGCTTCCCTAGCTCCAATGTTGAAAACCCTTCCCTGAGCTTGGTTGATTCTCGGGCAATCACGCTTGAAATGCCCAACATCTCCACAGTTAAAGCAACCTGGTCCCCGACCATTTCCATTTCCATTTCCGCCCTGGTTGTTGTTCGCTCCACGGTTCCCACTACCAGCTTGGTTCCCAACACCACCACGACTTCCATTTCCTCCCTGGTTGCGGTTTCCATACCCATTTCCACCACGGTTACTGTTTCCATTCCCGTTGCCATTACCTCTCTGACCACCATTACCACGACTAGTACCAGCCCAGCACGTCTCCTTCGAATGACCATTCTTTCCACAAGATTCACATTTCCTAACCCTACATTGGCCGGCATGATGGTACTGGCACATATCACATTTGGGCAAAGTGCCCATATACCCTTTTCCTCTGTTTTCAACACCAGTCTTGACCTCGGCTGGTGGGTTTGCCTCTTTCTTCTTGTTAGCACTGCTGGTACCTTTCTTAAAATTTGAGAACTTCCTTTTGTTCTCACCTGATGACTCATCATGAGTCTCCTTCTTCTTTTGGTCAGAAATCGAGAACTTGTTCAACCTGATCGCTTCTTCAGTTAGTGCCACACTCAGATCAATAGCCTCAGTGATTGTTGCGGGCTTTGATGTTGTCACCATGCTCATGATTTGGGGTGCCAATCCCCAAATAAAACGCTCAATGCGCTTGAATTCCGAATCAACCATGTAAGGAATGACGCGAGATAAGTCATGAAATCTCTGCACGTATTCAGCAATCTTTGGACCATCCATCTTGAGGTTCCAAAACTCAGTTTCCAATTTTTGAATCTTAGGCCTTGAACAGTACTTCCTGCGCATAAGTTCCTTCATGTCATCCCATGTCAAAGCATAAGCAGCCTCTTCTCCCAAGGTCTGAACTTGGAGATTCCACCACGATAGAGCTCCGTCTAAAAACAATCCAGAGATGTAGGTGACCTGGTGCTCCGGTGCACACTTGCTCATTCTTAGCACAGAATCGGTCTTCTCCGCCCATCTAACGAAAGCTACAGCACCCCCGGTGCCGTCGAAATTCAGAGGCTTGCAGTCAAGGAACTGCTTATAGGTACAGCCTGTACAAGCAACATCATTCATAGAAAGCATTAGCGAATGCACATGGAATATCCAAATGTAACGTAATGTGTCTTTAGTGACTTAAACATTACCATGAGGTGGGTTGTTTCCTAAGGTACCCCCGCTATGTTCAGAGCGCAAGGCCTTGTGCTGTGCTATCGCTTGTGAAATCCGTTCTTGTAGTTCAGCCTCTGTTGTGGGCAACCGTGTATCTTTTCTAGGAGGCATCTTCTAAAAGAAGATTGTATCGATCAGGTCATAATAAGTATAGTAAGTACATGACATGTATACGTAATAGCATCCATTAACCAGGTAAGCACATAACATCTCAATCATAACATAAATAAGTAATTCAACAATGTATATAATGAGAATATTGCGATTGAGCTTTCATATATCATCGACCACAAATACAGTTACATGTTCTACAATGTATCATATCACATCAAAAGGGACTACAGAGTCATACTATCCTTGTCCAAAATGTCTATCAATCTACAACAGTCATAAAATCAAAAATGCGGTCTTCAAAAGGCTTTGTAAGCTGGGCTCAATAGCGACACTCTCATCAAAAGTAAGTTACATGCATAAAACCAAAAAACTGGCTATGCTGATGGTGGAGGAGGAGGTGGTGGAGGAACGAAAAGTAAACTGCGCACATGTGCTAACTCCTCCTCAAGAGCATGAACACGACGCAACAGATAACTAATATGCTGCTCCATGGTAAGAAATCGAACGTCAAAATCTGGATAAGGCAGAAGAGGAGCAGGTGGAGTCGCAAAAGGTGACTGACATGAACAAGGTGGAGGACGTGGAATCCTCTCTAGCTCCATGACTCTACGACACAAAATCTCCTGCTGAAGCTGCAAGGACAGGAGTAGCTCATCCCTCGTGTAGCCGATAAAGTGGGAGGGATGCTATGGATCAGAAACTGGCATAGTGTTCGGCGGAAACCATATGAGTGGCTCGCCTGGTGGTGCAGAAGTAAAATGAGCAGCAGGTGTATACTGAGGCATGTAAGGGAATGCTGCTAACACGTGTGGGACATGGCCAAGCTGCTGGCTAGAAGGACCTTCCCGTGGACGGGGTGGAGGGGTATCCTGCAAGAATGTGATAGGCAGGTCAGTGCGGTGTACATCAGACACAAACGGGTGAAACGGGGCAACACCAACAGGTGCATGTGTAGGTGCAGGTGGGGGAGTAGCTGGCTCAACAAAAGGGGGCATATCATCATCATCCTCTATCCACCCATTGATGGTGTATCTGGGGTCTATCTGATCGGCAAAAGCAGCATGGTCAGCGGGTGCAGGGATCGGATCGGGTACAAGTGGTGCAACAACAGGTATGCCAACAGGTACAGGGTCCTGGTCAGGCAGAGGATCAGGAGCAGGTATAGGCTCGGGTGCTGGCACTAGCTCAGGATCAGCTGGTATCAGCTCAAGATCAGCGGGTGCATCAAAAGGCTGATCGTCGGGAACAAAGTCAATCTCATGCCCAGGCTCAACGTCATGATCAAAGTCGAGTGGAATAACATGTGCAATGGACAGGGCCGTGTCAGTATCAGAATCAGTGGGGTAACGCTGCAATCCCAGTGCATGCAAAGTGGTGGATGACACTGACTCGAAAGAATCCGAAGCAGAATGATCAGATGAAACCTCAACGATAGGAATCTCAATGAGTGGAACAACAATGACATTATCAGCTGGAACTCCATCTCCCTGAGCAGCATCAGGGGGACTATCAATGAAAAGATCAACATCATCATCAGACAAGTCATCAAGACGCAAATCCTCAAGAGGAAAAGCAGCAAGAGGCAAAGGGGCGAGGATTGGAACCACGGCATGCTCATCATCGGGATGTCCGAGGATGAGATGGTCCTGGTCAGGAATAGGAATAAGAAAGGGATCCTCGTCGGGTAAACCATCAGCATGCGGTACATCGTCGCCAAAATCGGGTAATGCAAAAGGCTGGAAATCATCGTCATCATGCGACATCATCTCCGGGTCACTCTCAGTGTCGGAGGTAAAAATCTCAGGCTCTGGGACAATCTCATCGTCCGAAACGATAGCCATGGGGTCGACAGTATCAGATAATCCACTCTCAGAAGATGACATAATGTCTGTAACAAAACAATCACAACATATGCATATACATCAACAATCATCAAATAAGCATGTAATTAATGACAATGTAATCACGTATTCTTACTAGTCTTCCCAGACTATCCCACCCAGCCTCTCAGACTGAACTACCTAGCCTCTTAGACTAATCCTCCCCAGTTTCTCAAACTGAACTACCCAGTCTCTCAGACTGAACCATAACATAACCTTGAAATGTGTTTCGTGCCTTTTGTTTGTAAAAATGTTTGTTTCCTGGATCTGGGCGTTGTATGCAACGAAAATATGTTTGTGAAAACATTTTCGAGAGAGCCCTAATGATCGTAGTCTACACTCGAGAAAGAATCCTAGTTCGCTACGACCGAAGCTCTGATACCAAGCTTTCACACCCTGACTTTTGCGGAAGCGTGATTATGGTGTGACTTTCTTAATACCATTGCATTCAATCATAACAACACTATATGATAAAACCATTAGATGTTCATCCATAAATTAAGTTTGAAAATATCACAACATAATTGTATGAAACGTAGACTCCAAATTTAAATTACAAACCACAACATGTTTGAAAGAGTTCACGAAGACTCGATAAAAGACCTTAAATAAAACTGAGTTTAGAACCATGTATCTCGTCCAGGATTAAGATACATCTCCTAAACCCTACTGACTTCGGATGACATCTTTTTTTCCTAACGCGGCTTGGAACATGCAAACACCCGCCAGATCCACTTAATTCCCTGAAATACATGTAATTTGAAAACATCAACAAAAGTTGAGTGAGTTCATGTGTTTGTCTGTGTATATGAATAACCTTTAAAGTATGTCTGTAAGTATGTAAGTCCTGGTATGAGAGCAATATGGAAAAACATATCACCAATGGTTTGCAAGGCCAATGGTATGTGTGAAGTGATGCAGGAAAACTTAAACCTAGCGGAATTTGCCACGGCTTCAGTATGTGGACATAGTCACCTCATGGGCCACCCTGGTCCTCATGGGTGTGGGCTCGCTACACCCAAATAGATCTATCACTCATGTCCATCGGTCCTACGACGAGGATTAATGGCCTTAAGTGTTGTACCCACCACTCACATGATCAAGCAGTAACCTTCCTTAGCTAACCATACCATGTATAAAACGTTTGTAAACAATTGTAACATGTATTTCACCCCCGAAGTTATAAAACTAAAAACAGTTAAAAGAAAAAGGGGTCATGAACTCACAGTCTTGCGTCTTCAACAATCGTAACTCTCGTTCCTTCAGCAAACACGACTACCTACAATGTACTAATGTCTATTAGACGGACGGGCCGTGCCTTGACTTAGGATTAACGTTTCTGAGTTACGTCTCTTTTATGACTTCAATATTATTCCAAGTTATAATTACTTGTTAAAATAATAAATATTTTAACTTAAATTATATTTGTTACTTTTTGGAATAATCGTTAAACAATATTTTGTAACAATACTTCTCAAATATTTATACTTGTGCTTCCTTCCCAAGGATGGGTATATTAGTATTTGTATTTGTATATTTTTCCATGTATCGGTGTCGTATTCCGGTGTGGATTTATACGTATGAGAATACGTATTTTCTTGAAATTGTTAAGTATTCTTATACTTAATTTTGTATTAAACTTTCCGGAATATTATTTCCAAATAAAGTCCACTAATATATATATATATTTCCCAAAATATATATATTTAAGAATTATTACTTAGAAAAATTATTCATAATTTTTCCTTTTGACAAAAATATTTGTAGTTCCAAAATAATATATTTTCAAGTCTAACTTTAGAAAATATATATATATATATATACTTATTTTTATCCAAAAATAATGTATTTCAATTTTATCCAAGAAAATATATATTTTTTCCAAAAATATTATATTTTCTAGTAATTCCAAGAAAACATATACAGTTTTAATTGCCAAAAATTATATATTTCCTTCTTGTCAAAATATGATATAACTTTGTGATATTCATAAAAATCATATTTTCATTTCTTTGTGTCCAAAATTTCATTTACCAAAGAAATATTTATAAATGTATCTTCCGGAATATTTTGTAAGATACATTCTTTCGTCCGGTTTTACAATATTATGTGTGTAACTTGTATATTTATTCTTTGAGATTTTTGGTAATATTTTGGATTGTAATTCCAAAAATATTTGTAGTTCCAAAATTTCTTAGTATTTTGTTAAGTTATATTATTTTAACCCTAAAATAATATAACTAATACACAAAGTACACAAATATTCAGACACATATGTCTTCTAAATATATATATCTAGCCACTTTTATTTATAAATACCAACCTCAAATATTTGTATTTTTGTAACAAAAATTATGGCAAAGTTTATATGAAAACTCATGGTTAAAATATACTTGTAAATATTTGTTTGAAAATATTTTTCTAAGTGTTTACAATTTTAGAAAATTTTGCCATAGTTTCCCCTAAAAATGGAGGTTCCCATGCTTTCAAAGCATATCAGTTTCTTTTAAAATCATCACAAACAATCAACAACTCAATCAACACTTACCAAGTGCCAAAATCATGCAATTTACACAACAACATGAACTTGAACTTTTTATAAAAACTTGTAGTAACTTACTAGTGTGTTTAGTAAGCTTAGTTACCCTTTAAAGTTTGGTTATTTATTTATAAACCCCTTTCTTACAAGATTTAGTCTTTTACAACTTACAAGATGATTTTTCTAAAAATCATTCTTTTGAATTTTTCTTGTTAACAATGTATTTTTATACTTGTTTCACCACTAAAAACATGGTTAATTTCTTTAAAATCCATGATTATGTAAATCTTGTGATTTAACTTAGTTTCTTGTGAAAACTAGTTTTGAAATCATCCAAGTTTATGACTAGTAACATGTTACATACTTCATCATTCACAAAATCATTTTTATTTTCAAGTTCATGAGAAACATAAAGTATGATCATCTTGGTCTTTCACAAGATCATCACCTCAACTTGCTAGATCATGTGTTTAATCACAATCTAGTAAGTTCCATATGATGTTTAACATCACAAACACAAATAATCAATCATCAAGAAGCAAAACAACACTAAACAATATGTATTCTTATGGTTTTGAGCTTTATGTTAGAGTTTATCATCTTGTTCATTAGTGTTCTTTATGATTAACAACATAGTATCTTCTATTAATCACTTAAACATGATGTAAAATGAAGAGTAGAGTGTGCTTACTACTAGCTCAAGGCTAGGGAAGAACACAAGTTGATGAAGATGATAAATGTGATGGATAAAAGCAAACGAAAGAGGTCCTTCAATCTCCAAACCCTCCAAGCTTCTTTATGTTGCTTCTAACACCTTTGAATAAGTATGGAATGTATGGAAGTTGGATGGATGATGGTGATGTTGTTGTTGTTGTTGTTTGCGGCCGAGAGGGAGCAAGGGGGAGGGAAGAAGTAGGTGTGTGTTGTGTGTGTGAGATAATGAGAGTTATAGTCTTATGGTTAAGTTATATAACCTCCATCCACCCTTAATCCCTTGGATAATATGTTTTCTAAGTACAAGACATGATCCATTAGAATATCAAAACAAATCAAATAAAATCAAGGGTGGGCCACCCTTGAAACCGTCTCCAGGGGGTGTTTAGTTGCGTGGTTAACTTAGTTAGGTTATTTAGTTGAAATCTAAAGGTCTTAGTTAGGTGTTCTAGTTATTATGATGTTGTATAGTGTGTTAGGGTGTTCGGGGCCCATAACTAGCTTGGAAGCATTAAAACAATGCTTCTAGTGTAATTTTGATGTTTCGGGTAGTGTCCGGTTATTCGGTTAGATACTGGTTCGTTAAAGTGCTAAACTTTATCGTTTAGTGTTCTTTATGTACCCTTTTGTGACACTTTTAATTCCCGACACTTAGGAAAGCATTCCGGACAATTTAGTCATATTTTGCATGATACTAGCTTGTTAAAATGCTGATTTTTGCTGAATTATGCTGAATTCAGCACTTTGAGTGAGTTTTAGGCACTTTTCGGCACTTAAACTATCACTTAGGAATGCAGTTTTGTGGTCCTTACTTCCCTACACACCATACTAGTGTAGTACTTAGTCTCTGGCCCATACCGGGTCTCAAAACACTGTCTGTCTATGTACTGAACTTCGTCAGCATTTTTCTGAGTTATCCGCTAACTGTGCTTTGTGCATCATTTATGTCAATATGGTTTGCAAGTACTAATGATGTGACATTATGCAATATGTGATGGTTATAATATATAGACAATATAAAACCAATGTGTTCGCCGTTAAAACTTTACCAAAAATTATCGCGTCGCTAGCTGAAACGGTAGACTGAGTTAATCGGGTCAACTGAGTTGGCCGGTTGAGTTGACGGAGTCAACCGGGTTGACCGAGTTGATTAATGAGTTAACCGGGTCAAGCCGAGTTGCACCGAGTCGACCCGTTTCACAAACCCGAACCTCCGCTGACCCGAACCGATCCGTTAACCAGCCCTTGACCTCCTTTGACCCGCTTAATCTGAAGTCGATTGAACCCTTGAAACGAGACCCTAGCCTCGAACCTGGAACCTGAACCAAACTTATATCCGAAACAAGATCCCCAGCCGACAACACCACCCCCAAATCTCGACTGCCACCTCCGTCACATCTTATCTTCAACCGGAGAGTTTGTCGGAAGGAAACAGAAACCGCCTGACCGAGACAAAGTCCGCCGGTCCAAGACATGGACCGCCGGACCGAGTCTCCGATCTTCTTCTCTCTGCTCGATCTCTCTATCTTTCTCCGTCTCGTCGCCTGGTTCCGCTGCCACGCCGCCTCCGTACGGTGACGGTTCTCCACCGTCGGATCTTCATCAAGAGGGGGGTGTTCGGTGTGTGTGGGTGTGTGCCTCACGTGTGATCACCGGAGAAAACGAAAGGCGCCGGTGCTCGGTCATCATCTCCGGCTCCGGTGGCCGGTGTTGGGTCACGAGAGAGGGAGGAAGACAGACTGAAGGTCTGTGTTTTTCTTTGTGTGTGTGTTTGGTGTTTGTTGCAAATGAAGGGTAACAGTTATTTATATTAAGAATTTGGTTTAGTGGGCTTTGGGCTTGGGCCCAAGGCCCACAAACCCAATCCCCGTGTTTAGTGGCCCGTCTCTCCTACGAGCCCGTCATCAAAACCCGAGCATTATCTAAAATCATATAATAATATTTTTGGGCTAAATATACGTAACATAGTGTCAGTAGACGTTCGAGTTTTTGTTCGTTGTTTACGATAAAAATTGTGTAAAATTACGTCGTTCGCCGTTCTAAACCGTTTTTCGATCCGGTTTCGACTACGAGTATTAAAATTAGAAAACGAAACCAACTATATCATAATATATTAATATCGAGACGAAATCCGAGTCCGGTGCGTCAGTTTCGTCGTTGATTGCCGGTGTGTTACTGTTTCCGCGTTTTTCGTTCGCGTCTGCGTTTTGCGATGTACCGAAGCGCAATAAATTCACAACATTAAATTCATATATATAAAATATTCGTAGAAAATCCGTATTTGTCTGCATGGTTAGTATTTCGTACGGTTTCAATTCATTGTCGCTTAATATTCAGCAGATTTCCCGTAAATCACCATACGCGCACTGTACAGTCGAATAAATGTCCCGGGGCACTCCAAGGGCCTAAGTGAGTTAATCTACCTCTTAAACACTATTTATTATCGCGTTAATCACCTGTTAATCACGTAATTTGGAGCCGTAAATCACCGGTTGTCACATTCTCCCCCTGTTAATGAAATTTCATCCTCGAAATTTAGACTACGTTAACCCCTTAGAGTTACGTTATGTGTAGGTAAATACGAATAGTATCAAAGTGGGTGACCACGAAATCGGATCAAGACTTATTCGTATCTTGTGAATGAAAGGACTATCCTCAACAATAAGAACCCAACAGTTTAAAAGAAATGTGTTTCAGAAATTGATGTCAAAGGAAACAAGACATATAGATACAGTCACTAGTGTTACTAAGTTAACAGGAGTCCAACAAAGAACAGGAACTTCGACCAATCGAATTCCGTATGAACGTTCACAATATGTAAATGAGTTCTAGAAGCAATAACATCCACTAGATGAACTTAGAATCAACGATCTCAAATGTAATAGTTTGCATGAAACGCTCGATCGTGATTAGCACAAGCTGCAAGTTATACCGACGCCACAAGGTGTCTTAGAGAATGAAACAATTTCAATATAGCGGTGATCAAACAAATTCACCGTGTTTGAAGTCAAATGAAAGCGCAATGAAGTAAATATGAAAATTTGCTTCTAACAACATCATAGGATTTTTCAATTGAAAAATGAAACATCAATGAAATAATGTTTTCGATCAAAGATGAAGATGCAATGGATATCGCAAAACATTCGATTGATAATGAAAGAACCGTTAGTAGGTACATCGGAATATAGAATGAAATTGTGTACCCTTGCCTTAACACACGATTGTGTTAAGACTGCTGTAATATGATAAATCAAAGCGGATTTAAAGCAAATCAATAAATAAATATTTAAATATGTGCATTAGATGTGTAAACGAGATTAGCGCAAGCTTCAAATTAAGGAAAACGCCACCACAAGGTGTCGAAATCAACAAACGACTTAATGGAGTCGTAGACCAAACAAGTCTACTACGAATCGGAAAAATGAAACGCTTGTTAAAACGAATTTGAAATGTTTTCAATACATCATATGGTGTCTTGAATTAAATATGTGTAATGAACAAGTTCAAACAATTGAACTTGGTTTTGGCGCAAGCCGACAATAAATACATGTATCGACAAGAATCTTTCTGCATGGTCACAACGAAAACCATGTATGTATCTTGAAAAGAAAAGAAATTTCAAGAAAATGTCTTGACTTGATAACAAAGGAGCCAACAATTACAATAATGCGGGTTATTCGAATCACAATTCGATAATTAAATTTAGCGAAATAATATTTGAACTTTGATGAAACGCTTATTCGAAACGAAACCACATGCGTAACAAACGATGCATGCGTAACATATGAATTTTCAAGAAATGAAGCAAATGAGTATTCGCTATAATGGAAGAAATGATCGTGATATAATGACCATTAGGAGGAGTAGAGATGTGAAAATCTACTCATTAGATGCAAAAGTCGGAATTTCTATAAAAGAAATTTAAGGACTTTACCTGGGGTTTCGTGTGATGACCGGTTGTTAGGTGACATTACCATGGACTGTCGAACATATCGTACTCGTCATTAATGAGAAAGGGGAAATACGAAGGCATGCGTCTTCTCCTTAGCGTGACTCGTGTCGTTGCAGGACCGCGTGCCAAACCGCCGCTTCCTGATCGATAGTTTTCGTGCTGACAGGATTAGCATCATCGCTGAAATGCCCCATAGTGTCTTCTCAGTGACTTCACCTTGAAAGTCGTATGTGACGTACGTCAACCTCCGTTGATGTATAACTTAAGTTCCTCGCATACCTGTGCATTAGCATTTCGTTTCGCGTAGAAGGTGATGTACTCTGACATCCGTTGACGTAAAATTTGAGTTTCATGTATTCTCGTGCACTAGCGTTTCGTTATGCGTAGGCTGCCTGCTCGGGAAGTTAAAATATCATAGACAGTATGGATAATAGTGTGTGCCCGAGTTAATATTCGCGGTTCCTACGTGATGACCTTTAATGAACTTCAACATAGGTTTTCCAAAGGTCCTAAATGCATGTTATCAAAACTCTCAAAACTCTCAATTTTCCAAAGGTCCTAAATGCAGGTTTTCCAACATAGGTTTTCCAAAGGTCCTAAATGCATGTTCCTACGTGATGACCTTTAATGAACTTCAACGAGGTGTGATCATGAAAGGTTCTCATTGCATACGAAAGGCAAACATACTACATGCTCATAAAAATAACTTTAAATACCAAACATTTATAATTTGAAAACATAAGTTAGCGTTTATATCGCGAAATAGCATAAGACATTGTCTTAAAAAGTTTACAACTTTATTTAAAGATAAACATAAGCGACATCCACAAGCATGAGTAAGGCTGCGCGCACATCCACTTCTAGTTACCTGAAATACATGTGAGTTTTGAAAAACGTCAACATAATGTTGGTGTGAATTCATGCAGTTCTTGTAATGTACGTTTGTATACTTTGTATGAAAATCATGGTATGTATCTTGTATTAGTCACGTATTCTTGTATAAATCATGTATTTCTGTATGTATCAAGTGTTAATGGGTTGCAAAGCCATTAACATGTGACACGACATAGGAAGTCACCAAACCATAGGCATTTTTCTGTAGTCGATTCACGACTGAGACACAAAAACACTACTCGGTACTAGTTGTCACCAAGAGTGGGGCTGCCCTGAAACCCATTAGATCTAACCTTTTGTTCTGCGGTCCAAGTATGTACACGATTAATGGTGCTTATGGTACCCTATTCGTGACACGATTTCTCGTATCATTCCTCAATTCTTGTATCCATCATACCATTTGTAAACATTGTAATATTTGTAACATGTATTTCACCCCCGAAGTTATAAAACTGAAAACAGTTAAAAGAAAAGGGGGAGCATGAACTCACAACTTTGCGTTCCTTGCGTCGTAAACTTCACCGGATTTGCTTATAGTGCGTCGTGACCTAAACGTGTTTTATTATTGTTAGTCACTAGACTTGTATCGTACAAGCACAAGTCACTATCTTTTGTATATGTGTTGTTGTGTTAAAAATATTTTATATTTTTAACTATGTATCTTACTTATATTATTTTCTCAAAATTTAATATAAGTATTTTGTATTTTGCATTTTGCACCCGAATTATGTATCTTGTTCAAAACTTCATTTTATGCCCATAACTTGACCAAGTTATTTATTTCTATCAACTAATATATTTTCACAAATATATTTTCTTGTATTTGTCTAAGTATGTTATATGTGTATTTTTGTGTTTTTACTTCTCAAGAGTATTTAGGGTATTTTCAAGTCCCAATACACTAGTACGTATAATACATACTACATACACTTAGCACAAAATTAGGTGGTAAAATAATATATATATTTTTCTCAAAAATATACACACTTAATACCAATTTTAGTCTTGAAGAAATCATCACTTCTTATCACAAAAATTAGGGAAACCTTGGTAAATTTTCTAGGCACATTTTTAGGAGATAAGTTCCTCAGAACTTATATTTTTCTAAGTGTCAAAATTTATAGAAATTTCGACAGAGTTTCCCCTAAAAATGGAGGTTTCCCATGTTTTCAAAACATGTGTTTATTTTCTTTTAAAATTAACAACAATATCAACAACACAATCTTTATTTACCAAACTTGTCAAAACAAGCATATACCACAAACTTATGAACTTGAAAGTTTGTAAAAATATGTAGTAAGTTACTAACATGTTTAGTAGGTCTTGTTATCTTTAAAAATAAGTTTAGTTTCTTAAAAACTTTATTTTTAAAGGAAGTGCATTTTCACATCTTCTAGTCTTATTTTCCAAAAATATTTCTTTGTGGGATTTTTTTTGTTACACAAGTGTTTATACACTTGTTTACTTACTAAAAATGATTTTAGTTCATACAAGATCCGGGTTTTTAACAATCTAGTATTTTCCACTTGGTTCTTCCGAAAAACCACTTGTAGATCTTTAGATCTACAAGCTTGTAACCTTATTTTCCAAGAAAAATTACATTTATTCAAGTTTCAAGTTCATGGGTGGATGGTTTCATCATCCTTCATATTTCTAGCATTTACATCTTGCTAGTTCATGTTCTTAAACATGAACTAGTATGTCTAGATGATGATCCATCCTACTTCTACTAACAAACATCATCAAATAATCATAATTACACAAGATTCACATGATTTACCCATATATCTTCTCTTTATCCATCATTTATCACTTTATGTTCAAGACTTAGCTTATGTTCATTAGAGTTTTCATCATTCAATCATTCTATCATCTATTAACCACTAAATACAAGATCAAGATAATGTTTTAGAACACTTACTACTAGCACAAGGCTAGGGGAGAAACAAGGCGTAAAAGCGGTGCATAAAAGAAAACTAGAGTGGTTCTTGAACTTCCGAGTGCACCAAGCTTGTTTGTTGAACCTCTTGCACCTTTGTGTGTATGAAAAATGCTTGAACAAGACTTGATGGTGGGTGTATGGTGGTTATGTGGGTTCGGCCGATCACAAGAGAAAGAGGAAGAGAATAAGGTGAAATGTTGATGGTGATGAAAGAAGATGGTGAACTCATGGGTTTATTTATAAACCAAGTCTTAAGATTGTCCAACATACAATATGCTTCTAATCTACCAACAATCAACAATTTAATATTCAAAAGAAGTGTGGGGGTGTCCCACACCTTGTAACCGTCGAAGGTGGGGGGGGTATGGGGTTGGGTTGTGATGATCTAGTTACACTTTAGTTAAGTTTGAAATGTTTAATTAGTGTATTATTGTGCGTAGTATAATATAAGGTGTGTTAGGGTGTTTGGGGACCCTAACTAGCTTAGAAAAATAAAAACAATGCTTCTAGCATTATTTTGGTGTTCCAGGTAATATCCGGTTGTTCGGTTATATACCGGTTCGTTAAAGCGCTAAATTGCACCGTTTAGTGTCTTTTAAGTATCCTTTTGTAACACTTTCAATTCCCGACACTTAGGGAAGTATTCTGAATGATAAAACGTAATTTCTGTATGATATTTATGTATTTAAAAGCTGATTTGAGCTGAATTTAATAAAATTCTGCACTTAAAGTGCGTTTCGGGTGCTTTTTAGTGCGTATTTTAGCTTTCGGAAGGTCTATATGTAAACCCTTGTATGTATTCTTAGGTTTTAATGTATTCTTGTCATTGGACCTACACCTAGGCCTCAATTCTAATGTCTGACTGCTTTCTGCAGTTCTGCTGACACAGTGTGTCTTACCTGTGAGTTTACTAGTATTTCTGACGCAACGCTCTCGTTTATGCATAAAGCAATATTTTGTAGTATAAAACGTGCATGAATTCACTTGTTTAGCAAGTAATCAGTCAATGTTGACATTTAAGCATATAATTGCAGCCATTAAATAATAATTAGAGTGTACGGAAATTACCGGTTTGGTGCCAGTTGTCACACTGTATGCGACTATTTTGTGTACCGTGTATGAAACACCACAATAGCGTATGTTTTGAAAGTAAAATTTTGAGTGTTTGTTTTTCGGCAACGGTTGGAGACCATATTCGAGTCTTAGATATTCTGTATGTATTCAAGTTTTAATAGTCTAAGTCCCCAGAGGAAAGTGAGGTTAGAGCCTAGCTATCTCTACAGAAACCTAATTCGCTGTAACCTATAGCTCTGATACCAATCTGTCACACCCCGAAAATATCAGAGCTGGCGTGACTGGACCGGTATCTTCATTGCACAGTGGAAGCAAATAAGCTATGACTTCTAAAAAATTGAACGCCCACTAAGTACTCGTATCTCCAATGGTTCTCCTATTCCAACCGTTCCATAGTTTGAAAAATGAAACCTGAGAGAGAAACATGCGAAAAATCAACATAGAGTTGAGCGAGTTCATAGTTTGTTTTGGAAGAGATTTGAAATAAATCTTTTTGAATAACCGGTTTGTGAAATATTATTGAGAAAACGAATTTAAAAATCATTTTCTTGTCAAGTTATATGGAAACTTTGTATTTCTAACGCATTAAGTTCGTAGAACCATGTATTTGTAAAGTTTGTATAACCATCAATGCCCACCCTGACTTTGACTTCATGCCCGCATAATCCTATGCTTTGAATTTGTATAAAACATGGTATGTAATTTGTAAAACCTCGGTATGAAAGCAACAAGGAAAAACAAATCATTAATGTGTAGCTAATACATTAATATACGTGACATGGTGCAGGAAGACTCAAACCTAGCAGACTTTACACCGGGCTTCCGGCTGTAAGACATAGTCACCACATGGTCCACTCGACGGACTCATGGGTGGGGCTCGCTACACCCAAATAGATCTATCACTCATATCCCTCGGTCCTACAACGAGGATTGATGGCCTTAAGCGTTATACCCACCACTCACATGATCTAGGTGTACCCTTCCTTAGCTAACCATACCAAATAATAACGTTTGTAAATAGTTGTAACATGTACTTCACCCCCGAAGTTATAAAACTGAAAACAGTTAAAAGAAAGGGGGAACATGAAACTCACTGGGTGACCCGTTCCCCAAACGCAGACCAACCCAGTCCCAATATTATCACTAGACGATCCCATCCCTAGTCATGAAAATCATTCACATTTCGATAATACGCATTTGTTTTGTAAAAACCGGTATATTTAGTATGAATCATTCATAAACCATTTGAGTTCCTTGAAATCCTTTCGTGACATGATTTAGAAATATGAGTTTTCGTTCATTCAAAAACCTTGTACGTTCTTGCAAAACGTGCTTTGTCTAAATATGCAATCTTTGTTCATCGAAAACTTTGTGTGTTTCTGCAAAACGTGCATGCCTTTCCACCCCGAAAACATTTATAAAAATGTAAAACCGTAAAAAGATGGGGTTATGAACTCACCTGGATTTCGATGTGCAAAGCTAGCTAAATACGACTTCGTGATGTCGTTTCCAAGACGTGGCTTGCTAGCGTGCATTCTACAATATTCCTAACACGGAATATCTTATAAGTTTCTAAATAAACGCAGTAACTAAACTACGTATCATCGAGCTCTACCGAATCGTTAACCGAACGATTCCACGGTAAGTTGATAACTTAATAGTAACGATTAAGTTATACTCGTTAAGTTTCGTCTAATGTCGATAATATTTTACTAAGTCTTTGTAAAACACTTAGTTCTCGTGAGATTTAAAATATATAAATATTTAAATAAAATTATATAAATATAACAATTGAATCTCATTAGTCAACTCCAAAAATCATACAGGTATGTAAAGAATATTTACATGAAAGTATATATATAACAATCTCGCATCATATATTACGTCTCGTGTGATATATATCAAAGTATATGTATATGTCGTTTCGGCGTTTGGAATAAATATAAAAAGTTATATTTATTTAGTAAAAGAATCGTTGAGTTATTTGAAGTCTGAAATAAATAGATAAACTATATCTATTTTATAAAAGGACTCGTGATAAACTATATCCTTTTGTGACACTTTTAATTCCCGACACTTAGGAAAGCATTCAGGACCATTTAGTCATATTTTTGCATGATACTAGCTTGTTAAAATGCTGATTTTTGCTGAATTATGCTAAATTCAGCTCTTTGAGTGAGTTTTAGGCACTTTTCGGCACTTAAACTATCACTTAGGAATGTAGTTTTGTGGTCCTTACTTCCTTACACATCATACTAGTGTAGTACTTAGTCTCTGGCCCATACTGGGTCTCAAAACACTGTTTTTCTATTAACTGAACTTCGTCAGCATTTTTCTGAGTTATCCGCTAGCTGTGCTAACTGTGCTTTGTGCATCATTTATGTCAATATGGTTTGCAAGTACTAATGATGTGACATTATGCAATATGTGATGCACATGAAAGTATGATGCAGTAATCAGAAAGTAGTTAATTGTAATTCAGCACAGTCATTAGGCACTAATCATGGTTAATTAATTGTACGGATACCTGGATTTTTGACAGTTGTCACATTAGCAAACCATGAGTACGTAAAATCAATCTTATATAAACAAACTAATTAATAATTTCCAAATAATTTTAACTAATAATTCGTCAATTTATTCTCGAGCTCGTTTCACGGTAATAATATAAAGACAATATAAAACCAATGTGTTTGCCGTTAAAACTTTACCAAAAATTCTCGCGTCGCTAGCCGAAACGGTAGACTAAGTTAATCGGGTCAACTGAGTTGGCCGGTTGAGTTGACCGAGTCAACCGGGTTGACCGAGTTGATTAATGAGTTAACCGGGTCAAGCCGAGTTGCACCGAGTCGACCCGTTTCACAAACCCGAACCGAGCCGTTGACCAGCCCTTGACCTCCTTTGACCCGCTTAATCTGAAGTCGATTGAACCCTTGAAACGAGACCCAAGCCTCGAACCTGGAACCTGAACCAAACTTATATCCAAAACAAGATCCCTAGCCGACAACACCACCCCCAAATCTCGACTGCCACCTCCGTCACAGCTTATCTTCAACAGGAGAGTTTGTCGGAAGGAAACAGAAACCGCCGGACCGAGACAAAGTCCGCCGGTCCGAGACAAAGTCCGCCGGTCCGACTGCCGGTCCGAGTCTCCGATCTTCTTCTCTTTTCTCGATCTCTTTATCTTTCTCCGTCTCGTCGCCTGGTTCCGCCGCCACGCCGCCGTACGGTGACGGTTCTCCGCCGTCGGATCTTCATCAGGAGGGGGGTGTTCGGTGTGTGTGGGTGTGTGTGGGTGTGTGTCTCACGTGTGATCACCGGAGAAAACGAAAGGCGCCAGAGCTCGGTCATCATCTCCGACTCCGGTGGCCGGTGTTGGGTCACGAGAGAGGGAGGAGGACAGACTGAAGGTCTGTGTTTTTCTTTGTGTGTGTGTTTGGTGTTTGTTTCAAATGAAGGGTAACAGTTATTTATATTAAGAATTTGGTTTAGTGGGCTTTGGGCTTGGGCCCAAGGCCCACAAGCCCAATCCCTGTGTTTAGTGGCCCGTCTCTCCTACGAGCCCGTCTTCAAAACCCGAGCATTATCTAAAATCATATAATAATATTTTTGGGCTAAATATACGTAACATAGTGTCAGTAGACATTCGCGTTTTTGTTCGTTGTTTACGATAAAAATTGTGTAAAATTACGTCGTTCGCTGTTTTGAACCGTTTTTCGATCCGGTTTTGACTGCGGGTATTAAAATTCGAAAACGAAACCAACTATATCATAATATATTAATGTCAAGATGAAATCCGAGTCCAGTGCGTCAGTTTCGTCGTTGATTGCCGGTGTGTTACTGTTTTCGTGTTTTTCGTTCGCGTCTGCGTTTTGCGATGTACCGAAGCGCAATAAATTCACAACATTAAATTCATATATATAAATATTCGTAGAAAATCCGTATTTGTCTGCGTGGTCAGTATTTCGTACGGTTTCAGTTCGTTGTCGCTTAATATTCTGCAGATTTCCCGTAAATCACCATACGCGCACTGTACAGTCGAATAAATGTCCTGGGGCACTCCAAGGGCCTAAATGAGTTAATCTACGTCTTAAACACTATTTATTATCGCGTTAATCACCTGTTAATCACGTAATTAGGAGCCGTAAATCACCGGTTGTCACAAGCTACCTTTGACAGGAAACGGTTCAGGGCAATTAATCTCCCATTCAGTTGTTGAAATGTCTTTTAGGGACCGGGGGGGATCTCATTTTGGCCACAGCTTGGGTTTTCTTCGGATTAGCCTTGATCCCTCCCTTGGTGACCACTACTCCCAGGAATTTCCCTTCTTCTACCCCGAAGCAACACTTTCCCGGATTCAGCTTCATATTTACGTCTTGCATGGCTCGAATGGTTTCAGCTATATCTTCTATCATGGCCATCTCCGTGAGGATTTTTATGACAATGTCGGCGACGTACACTTCCAAGTTCCGTCCCCGTTGCTCCCTGAAGAGGGTGTTCATAAACCTTTGGTAAGTGGCCCCAGCATTTTTTAGCCCGAAGGGGATTTTGGTGTAGCAAAAGGTTCCCACGTCTGTGATGAATGCGGCTTTCTCCTCGTCTTCCATTGACATTTGTATTTGGTGGAACCCTTTGTAGGCGTCCAGGAAGCACTTCAGGGGGTACTGAGATAGGGAGTCCACCTGGACGTCTATCTCCGGGAGGGGATAGCAGTCCTTGGGGCATGCTTTATTCAGGTCCTGGAAGTCTATGCACATCCTCCATCCCCCATCTTTTTTCTTGACCATGACTGGGTTAGCAACCCAGGAAGGATACTTTACTTCCCTCACTATTCCTACTCTGAGCAACTTCCTCGTTTCTTCACATGCAGCCCTTATCTTGCTCGGACCCATGCTTCGTTCCTTTTGCTTTACCGGCTTCACCCAGGTGTATGTATTAAGCCGGTGTTCGGTCAGACTTCTCAAGATCCTCGTCATGTCTTCGTGTTGAAACGCAAATACGTCTATGTTGAAGAGAAGCAGTTCTTTGAGAGCACTTTTTCATTTGTCACTCAGGTGGCTTCCCACCTTAACCGTCTGCTCCGGGAACCTGTCGCAAAGGACCCATTCTTCTATTCCTTCTTTTTGAGGCTTCTCGGGCACTTCCCCTTCAGAAACAGAAGACACTACCTCGTATGAAGTATTTACCCAGGCCAAGCCCTTTGGCGTTTAGAATACTAGAGCTCCATATGGGGTTGAGGCCTGTGCTTGCAAATCACCAATCCCGGGTCTTCCTAGGATTGCATTGTATTTTGAGGGTACCCGGACCACCGTGAAAGTAAGGGTTATCGTTCGGACGCGGTCCCCTACCCCAACAGTAAATGGGAGCCTGATTTTTCCCAAGGGGTGTGATACACTATTGTTGAAACCAACGAGGGGAATCGAGTCTTCCTCAAGCCTGTCCCTCACATCCCTGTCAAACCTTAGGAAACAGTGTTCATATATTACTTCTACTCCACATCCCCCTTCTACATGTATCCTGGCTACCTTGTGTCCGGCTATTATGGCCGAAATGTTGAGGGGAAGCCTTTGCACCTCGTTTTCCTCCAGGTGTGGCATCAGGATGGGAGCTCTCATGCGGTCTGGGGGGCCCAGGACCCTAGCTTTTACACTCCTAGTGGTGTCAAACTCGTCCCTTCTCCTGATCATGTCTACGTCTGCCCTTCCAGGCTCCCTCACATCTTTTCCCTTACGATCCCCTCCTCCTTCTTTAATTTCTTTAAACAAGTGAGCCAATTTACCCGTTTTTACTGCGGCTTCTATTTCCCTCTTTAGGTACATACAATCATCGGTTTTATGGCCGAAACCCCTGTGGAAGTCACAGTATTCGTTCGGCTGTGCCTTCGGTCCTGTCTTTATGGGTGGTGGCCTTGGAAAAGAATTCTTCACCCTCTCAGTAGCCAGTATTTCACTTGGGGTTTTAGTGAGAGGGGTGAAGCTATCGGAGTAAGGGAGTGACCCCCTAACCCGGGGTCTGTATGGGGAGTACGTGGGTCTCATCCTGTCATGTAATGTCTTGTCAAAAGTTGATTTTCGGGAGTATGGTGTACCCTTTTCTGGAGGTTTTGGAGCAGGATTGCTTCTTCGGGCCGGGGTGTCCATCTCTTTAGCCTTGCTGACTGTGTCTTTTCCCCTGACGAAGGCCCTGACCCTATCCATGAGGTTATCGAAGGTGTGTGGGAACACTTCTCCTAACTTCTCGCACAGTTGTGCATGGTTCAGTCCATTGATGAAGCTGCTGATTTTCATGACCTCAGGGACGTCTTTGATGTTCATACTTTCCTTGACAAACCTTTCCATGTACTGGTCTATCTGTTCGTTATCCCTCTGCCTTATATGCATGATTTCGTTTGGGTTCTCGACCACCTTCCTCTGTTGACCAAAGTTCCTCAGGAACTTCTCGCTTAGTTCTTCATAGCTATCGATTCCTCCAGGGTGAAGGATGTCAAACCAGAGCCTGGCTCCCTCCGTTAAGGTTTGCACGAACATGTGACACCAGTCAGGCATGGGCCACCGCCCTAATTGTCCAGCGCCCTTGAAGGCATGAAGGTGATCCTTCGGGTCCCGTGTCCCGTCATATCTGTCAAAGTTCAAGGGCAGCTTGAGCTTGGGGGGCATGGGTGCCTCGGCTATTCTTTTGGTGAACTTTGAGATCTCGGCTAAATCTCGAGGGAGATAGGGCTGATCCAAACCGTCGTCGTTTTGGCTCTCCTTTTCTTTTTCTTTTCCTTTCTGTCCCTTTCCTGTAATGAGGTCTTCTCTTTCTTCTGATGACATCTGCCTGAGGGCAGTCATGAAGGTTTCTAGGGGGTCAGAACTATCGTTTTTGTTTTGTGGATTCGCTTCTCCCTTGTCAGGTGGTGTGTCAAAGGACAACCTGGCCCTGAGGCTATCGAGCCTTTCCTGCCTCTCCAAGTTCTCGAGATGTTTCTTTAGCTCTTCCTTGTGCATGGCAACAAAGTCTGGGGTGATAGTCTCCTCCCTTTCCAGAGCTATTGTCTGGTTCTCATTTTCTTCCTCGTGAGTAATGTCTTCTACTGTGACCCTGTCGTGGTCGTTTTGCACCGTTTCGATGGTTCGTGAACTTGGTGGTGTTGCCATGTTTTTTCTTGCAGATTGGGTTACCACGACGCCGGTGATTTTGAGTGGAAAAAATTAGCCGGACTGAAATGTCCCACGGATGGCGCCAATGTCGAATCCCCAAATCCCTAGATGACGTTCAAAGGGTCTTCGCTGACGTCGTGATATTCTAGCCCTTGCTTGCTACAAAAAAGAAACCGTTAACCTCGTCACGGAGGGGCCCGGGGGGGGGATCCGTGACCAAGCTCCGGCGTGAGAATAAGTAAACTTGCCGGAGAGTAAGAGAGCAACTTATTCCGATGAGTGTGATCACCGGAATAATCTCTATGGTGTGAATCTGATATAAATGCTTGTGTGTTTAATGTAAAGGAATTATGGTCGGAATAAATGTGAGAGCATTAAGTGAGATGCCTTGGACTTGTGTTCTAGATCGTTCTCTTACCTTCCTTATATAGCCAAGAGTCTTTATCTCTCCTATGGGATGGTACCGAGACGATCCAACGGATTCTGATCATCTTTAGGGGACTCAGACACGTGTTTGAGCCCCAATGGTAGGATTGTGCCTTCATTTAATGATACCGGCTCGGAAGTACAGTGCCAGCTGGAGATCCTTTTCTTGTCATTCATTTAATGCTCCTTCTTCTTTATAAATATCTCTTTTCCCGCTCGTTTTCTGAGCGAGTCCCTTAATAGGCAAGTATCACTCTTTGGGCCTTACCAATTGGGCCTACATGAAAGGAGCCCAAGACGGGTCAAATTGGGCAACCTATGGGCCCGTCGTCACATGGACTAATCAAAAGGTTATGTGATGCGTTAACCGCGCACGCATGGCTGGTTCTGAAGGTGGGCGGGGAGGACCACCGGCCAGGGCCCGATATTTCGAGGGCACGTTATTTAAAAATAGTGTATATGTATATGTAAAAAATATAAATTAATAGGGTATACTCATACAAACACCAATATAGGCCCACTTACAAAACTATTTTTAAGATTTAGATTAATTATTAGCCCATTGTCATTAGGTTTAGACCTCCCAATACCCAATTCCGTTAAGGCCTAAGGGCACGTTTTTTCAAGCTCGAACAAGGTATACGAATTCTCAGGGCCAGCCCTGCGCGCACGTTTTGACGTATTCAAGTTAACTCAACATTCCAATATTGGATAAAAATTACCTAAAGCAATCAAATTTTTAATGTACAATCATAACCTATCTATAGGTGACCGATTCATACATAGAAAATGTACCGAAAAAAGCATTAAACACATAAAAACGGAAAACTGACACGTGTAATCAAAAGACATAATCACATCATGGATTGAAATTTTACTTGTAGCACGTTGTGGCGTGGTTGAAACTTAGAGTAACTATAACTTATATCGTTGAATGAAAACGTATTATATTTCATCCCACTTGATTCGGAATTAAATTTATTGCGAAACATAGAACAACTTGAAACATACACAAAATAAGCACGGAAACATATTATGTTTTATCTGACTTGTTTTCTAAAAAAAGTACTTCGAAACATATACCAACTCAAATTTATACCGACACGTATATAAAAATACGCAAGTAAAAAAATAGATTTTCTTAAGTAAAGGAACAAAAGAAGCAAACGCACAAAATGGACTTTCCAAAAGAATTTTACTTCAAAATGTATACCAACACGAATTTATACTGACACGTATACAAAAATACGCACATAAAAATAGTTTTTTTAGTCAGGGAACAAAAGAGCCAATTGCATATGCAGGGGTTAAAAATGCAAATTTCAAAAGTTATTATAAAAGTTATAAAATGGAGTAGTAGTTTAGGGGTGAAAAGACTACTAACATAAAGTAGCAGTATCATAGAATTAAAATTATGATTTTTAAAAGTTAAGGAAGTATAAAAATAAAAAAAGGTTCAAAGGGAAAAATAAGGAATCCCAAACACCCACTTAATATTTTCTAGGCTAACCGCCTACGAATTGGTTACATCTAGTTTAAAATGTATATTTTTCATGATCTTTCTTTTAGTAGTATTTTGATACAACCTGTTCTTTTAGTATTTTGACACAACTAGTTAGGCTAATTGGTGTGGGGGATGTTTCTGGGCCGGCTTGGTGCGGCGTCACATCTGCACACCGCCCCCTCGGGGTGTCCACGTCCTCTCTGTCACCCCTTCGATGCCAAAGCAGGTCCACTTCTCTCTTTCTAACACACACACACACACACACATATATATATATATATATTGACGCTCATCCTCACACCCGCTTACGTGGACGCCCACGTGGCAGATCATCCTTTGAGGATTACCTTCCTCCACACCACATATTCTTGGTATCAGGTGAAATCAGGTACAAAGTAACACATAATTTTTTTTTGAAAAAAAAACATAACATGTTTATGTATAAGACTATACGTTGTGGTTTGGCACCTCGGTCATCTCAATTATTTTAGGCATTAAACGCTACACAGGGGCGTCAAACTTCGCACTAAAGAACCCTCCACCAAGGCCATAAAGGGCGTGAAGGGAGAGGTAAGAGATAGTTTTAATGTACAATCATAACCTATCTATAGGTGACCGATTCATACATAGAAAATGTACCGAAAAAAGCATTAAACACATAAAAACGGAAAACTGACACGTGTAATCAAAAGACATAATCACATCATGGATTGAAATTTTACTTGTAGCACGTTGTGGCGTGGTTGAAACTTAGAGTAACTATAACTTATATCGTTGAATGAAAACGTATTATATTTCATCCCACTTGATTCGGAATTAAATTTATTGCGAAACATAGAACAACTTGAAACATACACAAAATAAGCACGGAAACATATTATGTTTTATCTGACTTGTTTTCTAAAAAAAGTACTTCGAAACATATACCAACTCAAATTTATACCGACACGTATATAAAAATACGCAAGTAAAAAAATAGATTTTCTTAAGTAAAGGAACAAAAGAAGCAAACGCACAAAATGGACTTTCCAAAAGAATTTTACTTCAAAATGTATACCAACACGAATTTATACTGACACGTATACAAAAATACGCACATAAAAATAGTTTTTTTAGTCAGGGAACAAAAGAGCCAATTGCATATGCAGGGGTTAAAAATGCAAATTTCAAAAGTTATTATAAAAGTTATAAAATGGAGTAGTAGTTTAGGGGTGAAAAGACTACTAACATAAAGTAGCAGTATCATAGAATTAAAATTATGATTTTTAAAAGTTAAGGAAGTATAAAAATAAAAAAAAGGTTCAAAGGGAAAAATAAGGAATCCCAAACACCCACTTAATATTTTCTAGGCTAACCGCCTACGAATTGGTTACATCTAGTTTAAAATGTATATTTTTCATAATCTTTCTTTTAGTAGTATTTTGATACAACCTGTTCTTTTAGTATTTTGACACAACTAGTTAGGCTAATTGGTGTGGGGGATGTTTCTGGGCCGGCTTGGTGCGGCGTCACATCTGCACACCGCCCCCTCGGGGTGTCCACGTCCTCTCTGTCACCCCTTTGATGCCAAAGCAGGTCCACTTCTCTCTTTCTAACACACACACACACACACACACACACACATATATATATATATATATATTGACGCTCATCCTCACACCCGCTTACGTGGACGCCCACGTGGCAGATCATCCTTTGAGGATTACCTTCCTCCACACCACATATTCTTGGTATCGGGTGAAATCAGGTACAAAGTAACACATAATTTTTTTTTGAAAAAAAAACATAGCATGTTTATGTATAAGACTATACGTTGTGGTTTGGCACCTCGGTCATCTCAATTATTTTAGGCATTAAACGCTACACAGGGGCGTCAAACTTCGCACTAAAGAACCCTCCACCAAGGCCATAAAGGGCGTGAAGGGAGAGGTAAGAGATAGTTAATCGATTTTTTTTTTAATTTTTTAGTTAATCATATAGTGTCATATCACTCATATTTTTCAGTTAAATCACTACATCCCCATGAATGTGTAGTTTAGTCATGTAGTTTAGTCAGGTTGCCCGGTGTGGGGGCGTGGAGGGGAGCATGGAGGTGCAGGTAGAGATGTGGGGGACCATTAACACCACCCCTCATGGGGCTGGTCTGTTACAAACATGGAGAGTTCCATGGTTTCCACGAGCATTTGCTTCCTTTTTTTCTATGAGTCCCAAATCAGCTTAGGGTCACAGTGATAGTGATTGACACACACACAATCACCTATTGATTAGGTGTTAAAAGTAAGAAAACCAAGAAAACTAATAATAAGATGAAGATTCTTGTCCAAGGTTGATTAGTAATCCCATGATGATAATAACAATCAAATGCTTTCGACAAACAATTTCAAGCATTGTGTGATACTTATTTAGAGAGATATAATCCCAGCATACAAACAAACATGGGATCAATGCATTTGGGTTCAATTCGGAGTAACCTTTAACTTAATTTATTTTAAACCATGAGAAACCAACTAGCTAAAAAAACAAAGGGGTAACACCTTAAGTAGTGAGCTAGGGAGGTATAAAGGCTTGGATTTTGTTACCACTATGACTACTAAGGAATATGAAATTTTTTATGTCGTCTTTGGTGGAAAGCAAAGAAAACCCATTTCCCGATCACGACTGCTATAGCTCATGATCTACTAAGCGTCCAAGCTTTTATAGTAGCTTCAGAATCGGCTATTTTTCTTTTTTAGTGGCAGGGTTTTATTATTACGAAGAACACATCTAACTCCCCCATCGTTGGAGATGTGCATATGTTTAAAAGATCAATTGAACGCGGTGGATGGTGTACAACACCAAAGTACTCCCCATAACGGAGTATGAAGAAAAAAATACATGATGCAAAGGTTGAAGATGGACCAAGTGATCCCCTATCCACAAAGAAATCTCCTATGATGCATCGATGCATGCAAATAATAGTTGGGACGAAAAATAAACACCAAAATGATAATTTAATTTTTCGATCAATGTTTTATGTATTTCATTTTTCTATTTTTCTTGTTTCGAAAACTAAAAAAAAAATTCTTATCTTTTGGTCACTAAGAAAAATTAAAATGTGCTCAAGAACCGGTTTGGAACCAAAATCGAAACAGAATCAAACCGAAACTGGTGTTAATAACCGGGTAAAACCGAACTAAAACCGGTTTGACCAATAACCGGCCAAAAGAACCGAATGTTCATCTCTAGTTGAAATATCTCCACAGTAGAAGTTGCAAGCAGGCCCAGTAAGAAGAAGTTTGTATTTTGTATCTTGGGCCAACTAAGCGGATCTTCAAATACACCTTCAGCTAGGCCCATCAAAATTTGTTTAACTTTTCTTAAGATGGATTTGTTTCTAGATTTGAGGTCACTCTCATATCCAGTACATGTAAAGTCTTTTTGTTCTTTTGAAATTTGACCACTATGAATAATGAAATTACCAAAATGTTGGTTGACCAAGTGGCTTTGCAATTTTGTCACCTTCCTGCGTCTTTGGAAGGTCCTCACAGCCTCGGAAGCGTCCCACTATCATGTTGAAGCGTCCGTTTTCCTACAAGCTGACAAATGTCCGACACGTGTCCAATATGTTCAAGCGTCGGTGGCTGACGCATCATAACCAAAAAGTTTTTGATGCGTCCCTGAAACCTGTGTATGTGGCGCCGCCGACGCTTCCGAACGGCTTGGCCGACGCTTCCGAGGCTTAGCCGACGCTTCCGAGGCTTTGGCCGACGCTTCCGAACGGCTTGGCCGACGCTTCCGAACGGCTTGGCCGACGCTTCGATGTCCTGCACGACGCTTAAATAATTAACGAAAAAAAAGGAAACTCAACAGTCTTTTAACTTTTTAACCGTTGCACACGTCGTTTCAACACCCCTAATTTACCCCATTATATAAACCCCTCACCCCGTTCACTTATCACCACGTCGTTTCAAAGCAGCCCGCCTTTTCACTATAAACCAAACCTTCTCTGACGCCGTCAACGACCCACCTGAAAATGGCCAATTCATGGACAGATGTTGAAGATATTGCTCTGTGCGAATCATGGGAGGAGGCCATGACCGATCCTCCACGACGAGGACATGGTGGGCTCTGGGTTCGTGTTCAATAGATTTTCGCCCAACTACGTGGTCCGGACCACAACCGGACCGTTGACGCGTTATCCTCCAGGTTACGTGTCCTGCGGTTGGAATGTGAGAGGTTTGATCGATATTTCAAGAAAGTGGAGACAGAAATGCCAGACCTTGGTGAGGACGATCAGAAGGACGTGGCCCTCATCAACTACCGTCATGAAGAGGGACATGAATTCAAACATGTCTCGGAGTGGTAGGCTATTAGGATATGGTTTTAGAATATTATGTGTTGTTTAATATTTTGGTTTTTATTTTTATTATCTTATGTTTAATGTTTAATAGTGTTTAATATAAAAAACTTTTTGACTCCGTTAACATGTATGTTTATAACTTAAAAAATTAAAAAAAAAAATCTTACAAAATAAAGTCTACAAACGGTTTGTGCCCAAGTATTACAAAATAAAACGGGCCGTTCATTTGTACCGTGTGGGCTATTTGGGCCCAAACATTAGAAATTTAATCTGTTTGGGCCGTTCGGAAGCGTCGGCGGAGGCACGTACACAGGTTTCAGGGACGCGTTAGCAAAACTCAGGCGGACGCTTCCGAAGAATATGTTAATCGGATACCTGTCGGCTTGTGGGAAAACGGACGCTTCAACATGATAGGCGGACGCTTCCGAGGCTGTGAGGACCTTCCAAAGACGCAGGAAGGTGACAAAATTGCAAAGTCACTTGGTCAATCAACATTTTGGTAACTTTCCCATAATAAAATCTAATATGCATGCTTTGTTTATATAATAATATGCATGAGCCATGGTTTTTATTCAGATTTACATAAATCATAAATCCCCTCTCTCTATGTTTAATATCATGGTAAACTTGAGTTATTATTGAACTTTCATTTGTATGCGTTCTCCCACCTCATGACTTTAAATATTATTCCATCACATGTATTTTTTTAGGAATAATAATAGATAGGGAAAAAGGTGAATTAATTCTAACATAAAAGACATGAATTTATCACAGAAAAACAATCACACGTGAACAAAGTTGTTACGCAAAAGTTGATTTGTGTGTCACATCAATGGCGGAGTTTGAACAAAAAATCAATAGAGGCCGGACTCTTAAAACCAAATCAATGGGGTCGGACTCTTATAAAATCCAATATTTTACGCTACAAATAAAAAGTCAAAAATTTCCAGTAAAACTAACACTACGAACGAAAAATCAGTGGGGGCGGGGGCACCCCCAGGCCACCAAGAACCTCCGCCACTATATGTCAGAGAGAATGTAATGCACATACAACACGACCATGCACTTCATGATATTAAACTTTAATAACCAAACAAAAGTAAACCAGTGTTTTCAGACCCGGATCAGACCGGACCGGGAACGAGAGGTTGAGCCGGTCCGGGTCATGGTATCGGGCCGGAAATGCATTGAACTGAAGTTGAACCGACGACCCAACGGTTGGACCGGGAAACCGGCCGGTCGGACCGGTTTTGGAAGGGTTGGACCGGTTTTTTATATATTTTTTCAGATTTAATCCTATTAATTTTTACAATATCTACGATACCTTCTGGTTCTTATGTCTGGTCCGACCGGTTGGACCATTAAACCAGTAAGAATACCGATTCGACGTCTGGTCAACTTCTGAAAACATTGAAGTAAACACATGACCAAAGATTCTCATATCACATGTGTGAAGTTGTCATGCCGTGGCCTTTTAAAAGGTATAGCACACATAAAAAATTGGTCGTGATTTTCTCTTAAATAATTGTGTTAGCCAATTCTCTTTCCATTTGAGACAATTTTTTTCAAATTAGCAATCTCATATTTTGGACGATTTTATGATTTAATATTTTGTCAGTTACATGTTCCAAATTGACTACAAATCTTATTGAAAGAAAAAAAAAAAAAACCCTTTACCTAAAGACTGTCTAAAGAGACTAAAATACTTTTAATATCACTTTATTAAAGTTTAAACTAAGTACGCAAGAATGCAAGATATTAGTTGTCAACGCATAAGAGGATGTTGGTTTGGATTATTGTGTGGATTTGCTAATACGTATATTTTATGTGTGGTTGATTGGAGTTGTGGATTAAGTCGTTTGCTACCTTCCAAATCCATTAGAATTCTCTTGTCTAAACTTTAAGGTGACATGTGGTTAGTTTTTTGGAATTATTATTATTACTATTATAATATTAGAATGAGTATGAATATATGAGTTTAGATTTCATTTATTGTTAAAAGATCAAATACAAATAACTTTAACGTATAAAACGTATAAACAGCAGGTTTTGCTGAAAAAATGCGGTGACAATTTCGTAATTATTAGTAATTATCAAAATTACTCTACAAATGATCATGTGGAGTAATTTTGTAAAATGTTCTTTTAGAATAATTTTGATCTTGTAGGGTAATTATCAAAATTACTCTACAAGTGTATCAAAATTACTCTATAAACGAATCAAAATTACTCTGCAAGTTTATCAAACAACATAGTGAACATACAATTCAAAATTACTCTACAAATGAAACTGTAGAGTAATTTTGATCTTCTAGAGTAATTTTGTAAAATGATCATGTAGAGTAATTTTGATCTTTTAGAGTACTTTTGTAAAAAAAAATTTAGCATTTAGTTATGGGGTTTAGTTTTTAGCATTTAGTTTAGGGGGGGGGGGGGTTAGGTTTTTTTTTTTGGTAAGGTATAGTTTTTATCAAAATTACTTTATAAGAACATTTTACGAAATTACTCTACAAGAATATTTTACAAAATTACTCTACAAGATCAAAATTTTGTAGAGTAATTTTAATTATGAAATACCACCGCGTTTTTTTGTCTTTTCATGTTATGTTATTCGTACGTTTAGTACGTTAAAGTTATTTGTATAGTAACTTTACTCTTCATTTATGATGCTATTGTTTGGTTTAGTGGGTGAGTTTATTTAGGTATAAGACTAGGTTATCACCCGGGTAGACACCCGGGTAGGAAAATTTAAATTACATTAATCAGAAATTTCAACACACACTGATTCATTTCTATTTAAAATTAAAATCAAACCATACCTATTGAGTTAAATATTGCATCAAGAGTAACACTGTTCAGCACGTATTGTGTTAAAAAAAATACAATTGATAAGACCGGATGTGTGTTATAAACTTTTCATGTCGCGCATGCGTTGGGAATTTGGTACCTATTACAAAACATTACGACAACTACATGTATAATAACAATACATTTCTAGTTGATATTTAATGTCGCATGCCTATGGTTTTGCCTTCTTGACAGCAACTCTTTAACTCACCTGAAAAACACTGCAAAAGAAAACCCATTTGAGCAAAGGTAAAAACATGAAAATCATCAATACACAAGCCCAAACGATAAAGGAGGAAAGATCGGATTCAAACAATTAAGGAATATTACCTTCCAATGGTTTATGTCAAAAATGTATGGACATATTTACAAAAAATAACGTTAAAGGTACCTGTTAAACAATAACCAGTAACCAATACTATACTATAGTATAGTTAAGCAAGATTGCTAATGTTCCAAGTTTTCTTTTATAATACATGATTTTTAATAATACTTGATATTCATACTTTTACAACAGTGGAGATGATTTTCTACTACCGGCGCGCGAAGTAAAAGAAAGACGATAAAACGTAAAATTAGATTAATGATTGCATACAAATCAATTTATCCCGCGGCAATAGAGTCGGCTTATATTTTGTTGATGTCCTCATGAATCATAACCATTTGTTTACGCGATTACCCTAATGATGACTTTATCTGCATGTAATAGGTAAAGACAAATAAAAAGTGATTAAAACCGTCAAAAATAAATTATCCGTTGTGTACAAATCAATTTAACCTTTAGCAATAGATTCGGCTTTTATTGAGTTTATTGATTTGATCTCACAAAACTATAAGCATTCGCTACGCCGTCTTCCTCCATCGAGAATCAAGATATTGAAATACAATTTGTGAAGATAAATAAGCCGAGTACAGCGATTGCATGGGTACCACAAGCAGGGAGAACCCGAGTAGTCCACTTGGTATGCTAACATGTCATAAGATATTAGATTTATACCTCGATTTAAAGTTGGTGCCTATAGCGTTCAATTAAAACAAAACATTATCAGTCAAATGGTGTAAAAATTATTAGCCTAAATAGACAGAACTTCAGTTTATGATCGAAGAAACATTTTCCCAAATTCATACCTCGCTGGCAATTTTCCTCAACATTCAACCCTAAAGCTCTCAATGCCTGAAATGCCTTTCTAAAGTAGGTGCAAACACTCACTATTTCATGTATTTAATCTAGCCATAAACCTCAACATCCAACCCTAAAGCTCCCTATTCCCCAAGCATCTAATAAACATCATCACTATTCAATAACTTTTGTACAAGAGTAGTCCCCTGCAAACAATAATTCACTTAAATTCATTAAATATAAATGAAAGGCTAAAAATGTCAACAAAACACTTTGTTGAAGTGGGTACATTTTTTATATGAAAAATACATTAACATTTTCTTTGATGATCATAAATGGGATTTTGTAAAAAAACTTAACTGGGTCGGGTTAGGTTGACCTGTCAATACTTTTTTCTATATTTTAATTTATGTTAATGTTGAAAATACCGTTGTCATCGTGTGCGAGACCTAGATCCTTAGGTGCTTCTTTATGTCTCCACGTTTGCACCAGCATATTTTAAAACACGATTCGCGCTCGGTAGAAGCTTTATTTTAGGGTGAAGGTAAACACCCCATGACGAAATCCATTATCCTGTTATAATATAAATCAATAATTAAGATCCAATTATCAAAATAAAAATGTCATTAAAAAAATATCCTCCCATGAGATCGCTTTATAAAGTTCAGATGTAAAAACATATAATTTAGAACAAAATATAAATAGGTAACAATACCTACAAAAGTAAACAACCCATAGATTAGCTCGGACCAAGTTGTAGTGGCAACAGGTAAGCGACTTTCCACAAATTTTCACTAAGGTTTTGGGGGATAACCATCCTAGACACAAAAAATAAGAAAAACTAAAACGTAAATCAACATTGTTTAGCATGTATGCTGGTCATTACAAATACAAATAATTAATTAAGGAATACCTCCAAAGTTTCCAAAATATCTCGTAGGTGATATCTGTTTGACTAACTCTCGATTAAATGAGAAAAATAACGTTATAATAGTTATAGCATATACATATTACATACTTTTCCGCCCAATCGCCCCCCATGAACAAATTTTTTTTCTAGGTCCGCCATTGGTCCGAACCATGCCTAATATCAATATAACAAAGGAAACACTTACCAAGATCATGTTCTTGCTTGAATAAACTCTTTGCCATATCACTATACTCAAAAAACAAACATAAAAATTTAGATAAACAATCCACAGGTTCTATATTTGCAGTGAAAATAACAATTCACAAGGTCAAAATTCATCTTGATTACACCTTTTACGGTCAAAGTCAAAACAAAATTCACCAAACAATAATGACCCATCAATAACTAAACCGATAATACGATTATAATCGGTGTAATTTCTTTATAATTTATTAAGGCAATTAAAATTAACATGCGATATTCAAACTAAATAAACCCTGATAGTAAGATTGTTAAGTAATCAAGTTTATGATGAAAAAATTAAGTAATTCAAACGTCTGATGATAAGGTCAAAAACTTGATAAAAACCCACAAGAATTATGCGACTTTTACACAAGAATAATAAAAACGTATAAAATCAATTTCAACTACAGAATCGACATACAGTTTAACAAACCTGACAGTGACGATATAAGATTATATGCACACTACGCATCAAAAACTGAATTCAGACACAAAGTAACAGAAACATGACCTAACGATGAGTCGCATAACATGTTTCTCCTAAAATTCATTCGCAAATAATCTATATAGACTATATACGAACACAGTTCAACAGATTATAACTTATAAGCACACTAAGCTATAGGAAACCGAATTCACAACACACTAACAGAATCATAACCTAATGATGAATAGCAGCAAGTAATCTAATTCAACAAACTCAACATAACGATATAACATTATAAGCACACTACGCATCAAAAACCTAAATTCAATGACCTAATTAGAACATTCTGCCTAAAATTCATTCGCAAACAATCTAAACACAAACAAATATCACAAAAATGTGAAACAAATCCAGATCTGATATTGTAATACCTTCAATTTAACAATCTAAACACAAACAAATATCAACGAAGAAGGAAGTGAACTTCTCAAGCTCTTGTTCAAGCAACTGAACGAAAACAGCCTCTTCGTCGGATATTTCACCACAAGCGGAAACCTCGTCGGAAAACCACGTGCGCTTTGGCCGGACGGTGAGAATCGTCACCGGATCTGATGAGTTTCAAGCGTTTTTTTCCTGGATGAAAAAAACAATCAATAACAAAATTAGAAACGGGATTCAGAAATCAGATGTATAACCGAGAAAGCCCTAAGAACTACAAGGCGTATAACCGAGAGCAGGTAAACAAAACGAAAACACATATAAAATCAGAAACGGGATTCGGAAATCAGATGTAGGTAAATCGAAACGAAAACACATATAAAATCTCCATTAGAGATTCAGAAACGCACCTTGAAGATAATGGAGTCGACAGAAGATTAGGGTTTGAAAGAGTATGGTTATAAATCGTGAAAAAATGAGCAATAATAAAGGTTTACCTGATGGTTGAATCGATTCGATTGCAGAGGTTGATGGATTACAGAGTTTGAAGGAGAAGAAGGATGAACAAATGGAAATCTAGGGTTTTGTTAAAGAAGCGTACGTGAGAAGAGAAGAGGAGTACAGGAAGGAGATACAAATCTAGGTTTTACAAAGAAACTTATATGCGGGTCATAAAAACATAATACGGATCCCGTGTTAACCCAAAATAATCATCCACCATTTTCCCGCCAAAACCATTCTGAGGTGCAATATCACGCTGACACGTCAGCCCATATCTTTCATGTTTATTATAGATAATAGATTTTGGGAGGTGTTTGAATCTATTGAGTTTGATTGTCATGTTATAATTCCTATATGTCGACCAACCAAAATATGGTATCAAATATCAATTCCATTCGCTTATTTCTAAACTCATCAATCAAACATATTTCGGGCTATCAATGATCGGTTGAACACTGTCTTGTGCATGTCCTATGAAACAATCCTTTTTTCCTCCTTCCATAGACATCTTTCTCTTTCTCTCTCTCTCTCCTTATTACAAAACTTGAAAGGGTCCCTTATGGACCATATGTGGCAACGAACGTTAGTTTCAGGGTCGGCCCGTTAGGCTTACCAATCTAGGCCCGGGCCTAGGGCCATCAAAAATCAAGGGCCTCCAATTTTTAGTAAAGTTTTATATATTGTATATGTATCAGTCTCAAATAAAAAGCAAAACTAAACCATGTTTTTTTATAAAGTTACACAGTTAAAAATTGTTTATGGAAAAGGGCCCACATTCAAGACCCAGTTTCGAAATTAAACCACAGACATAACTGCAGTCTGTAGCAACCATCTAACACTCGACCTCATCCGAATTACGTGAATCAGTGCCAAAAATCCCTAAAATTGAGCGGCAGTCATCGTTCCTACCTCCTATCGCAACCCGCTCTTTCGATTTTCTAGGTTATCGGCTATCACTAACGGTAATCACTCATGGCGTCGGGTCTGTCGGAATTAAAGGAGAATTTATGGGCAAAATTAAGGCTAATTACTAAACGTAGGTTAAATTTAGCAGCTAATTTTTCTATTAATCTCTCTATGTTTTGCAAAAGGGTCTCCACTTCGTAGTCCGTTTAGGGTCTACAAAAACGTTAGAACGGCCCTGGTTAGTTTCTCTATCAACTAATCCTTCACATTAGTCGTCTTATCTCAATCTCTCTTCCAAGTTTACGTTCGTAGGGATCGATGAATCTCGTTGCATATTCTGTTATAATGAATTAAGTCATTTAATTCTACGAGAGAAAAAAAATCACTTAAATAATATGTTAATGTCTAATTTGCCAAGATTAATTTCTATTATAATAAATTAAGTCTCCTACTCAAATCAAAAGAGAAATCTATCTATACTTTCTATAAAAGGAGAAATCCAAGTGACATAAGAAAAACTGATGTGTCAGCAGGAGAGCATGCCCAACAAGGCTTTTCTTATGTCATCCGCGATGAGGTGGCAGCAATAGAGGAAGCATAGTGACATCATAATTCAAAGATCTGCCTTCCAAACCACTGCCCCATTTTTCAATTTCAAAGGTCTGGCCCACATTCAATTATGAAACCACTGATGTTCATTCAAATTCAAACCACTGATGTCTCATTAAAATGGGAGGGTAATTTGAAATTTAAAACTTCATAGGGATATGTAATTTGCATTTAATGTCATCAGAGGTTCAATTCCTCTCTCTCTCAAATATAAATTCAAACCCAAATCCAAACTCGATCATAATTTCAAAAACCCATTTCAATCTCTCTGTCTACTCTCTCTCAACTCTCTATCTCTAAAACTGTAGATACAGAGAAGAGGATGAAGACGACAGAGGTGTTGCATTTAACATCGATTTGAATATTATGCAGACCAATGGTAGTTTAAAAATATATTTTTTTTTATTTTTTCTTTTTATCACAAACTGAAGGTTTGTATGCTAAATGTTCTTCAGGTAGATCTTGTTGGATTTGTTATTTGGTGTTGAAGTCTTGAGTTCGTTGTCCGAGCTTCCGAATGTGATCAAGGTTATAAAATGGAGCTCAACTTTATTGATGAAGAGGTAATGTCTGTTTGTGTTTAAAAATAGATGTATATGTGTTTAAAATAAATCATGATTCTATGAAATTTGTTTGATATGTTTGTAGCTTTTGATTTTGTCTTTGATTTGTTATTGTTTATTCGTGATTTCTTGAGCTTTGTTACGTGTTTTCCAGATTGAAGTTTCTTCAAATCGTCATCTTCTCCAATGCTTCCATCGATTCTTCTCTCGCTAAATCTGGTAAGAATCCGTGATCTAATTTCTTTTATGATTCTATGAAATTTGATTGATATGTTTGTAGCTTTTGATTTTGTCTTTGATTTGTTATTGTTTATTCAGATGCTTGCACTGGTGTACCATGTGATTACGAGTAGATTGATTTTGATATGTTTGTAAAAGGAGAAATCCCAATGCAAATTAGAAAAGCTGGTGATGTCTGTTTATTCATCATGTTTAATATCGATTTGAATATTATGTAGACGAACGGTAGTTTAAAAATAGATATTTTTTGATTTTTTTCTTTTTATCATGAACTGAAAGTTTGTATGCTAAATGTTCTTCAGGTAGATCTTGCTGGATTTGTTGTTTGGTGTGGAAGTCTTGAGTTCGTTGGCCGAGCTTCCGAATGTGATCAAGGTTATAAAATGAATCTCAACTTTATTGATGAAGAGGTAATGTCTGTTTGTGTTTAAAAATAGATGTATATGTGTTTAAAATAAATCATGATTCTATGAAATTTGTTTGATATGTTTATAGCTTTTGATTTTGTCTTTGATTTGTTATTGTTTATTCAGATGCTTGCATTGGTGTACCATGTGATTACCAGTAGATTGATTTTCAGTTGGTATATATTGGGATTAAATACTCAACTGGTGGAATGACAGCAAGTCCAGCTTATGCTTCAAGCTGTCTCGATCTCCTTGGAGGCGGATAGGTGGCTTTGTGAGGTCTGAAAATCAGAATTGATATATTTAGGGAAAATGGGGTTGAAAGATGATAACCCAACAGTTGAGGATCTCATTCTACATCTCCGATAAATTCAATTGTATTCTCAAATAATGTTTCCTAGATTTTTGAAGACCGACAAATGTCTAAAGAAGCATCACTGTGGACATTTGTTGGTCTTTGTCGGTCTTCAAAAATCTAGGAAGCATTTGTTTGAGAATACCATTGAATTTATCGGAGCTGTCGAATGAGATCCTCCACTGTTGGGTTATCATCTTTCAATCCCATTTTCCCTAAATATATTGATTCGGTTTTTCAACAGGGATGTAATGTAATGATTACTCTCAATTGAATAGACAGACACTATTGAAGACAAAGTTGTTAAAGACAGGCACTTATGTACCTAAGGCCTGATCAACCAAAGGAAAACCACTGCTCAGTAACAGCAGCGGTTCAATATCTACAGCGGATTCAACATCAGTATTTATGTATCAGTTTATGTATCAGTTTTTCTTATGTAACAGTGATTAGTGTATCGGTGTTTAGATTTTGTTACAGCTTCGATGATGGTTGTTAGATTTATGAAAATGTAATTGCTACAGTTTGAATATTATTGTTATTATATTATCATCTGTTGATCATGGTCTGTTAAAGCACTGCTGTTAAACATTCTCTGTTGAACTGCATCATCTGTTAGTCCATAGCAGAGGTTCTCTTTGGCAGACCTTTGCTTGAACCGTCTCGGTGTTTATCAGCAGATGTTCATCATGAGGCGTGTGTAAACAGATGTTTGAAATCCTCTGTTGAACTGTATCATCTGTTAAGTCACAGAAGATGTTAGCAATTTATACTGTGGAATGATCAGCAGATGTTATGTTTGGCAGACCTTTGTTTCAACAACAGATGTTAGTTTTATGATTCTTTTGTATTCATATTCAGCAGCAGAGGTTGTTTTATCAGCAAAGGTTATTTGCTATAATAGTCGTTGTGTTTATTAGCAGAGGTTGTTTTATCAGCAGAGGTTATTTGCTGTAACAGTCTTTGTGTTTAACAGCAGACTTTATCTGAATAGAGGTTGAGTGCATAAATTTGTTTGTAGTCAGAGGTTTGTATCAGAGAGGTTATGACAATGATCACCCATAAATTTGTTGAAGCCTTTTAAGAAAAGCCTTTTAAGTAACAGCAGATGTTAGCTTTATGATGCTTTTGTATTCATATTCAGCAGCAGAGGTTGTGTTTATCAGCAGATGTTATTTGCTATAACAGTCTTTGTGTTTATCAGCAGAAGTTGTTTGGAACAACAGACTTTGCTTGAACAGATTTTCTGTTTGACAGAGCTTTTGGTTTGTCAGACTTTATCTAAATAGAGGTTGAGTGCATAAATTTACAGAATATAATTGAAGTTTTAATGTATCATGAAGAGCCAATTAAAATATATGGAGAATGTACAACAAAGGTTTAAGTTAATATAAATAACAAGATAAGCATACATGATTATAATTTAAATATTCGTAAGTCGTAAGTTTTCAAATATAGAAGTTTGATACATCACCATCCCATAATTTATCTCAAATGAGATAATACCAACAACCACAACTATCTGTAGACTTTCTTTAAGATCAGCTTGGCTTTTTCTTCAGAGTAGACAAATTTGCATCTCATATTTCTGTAGATACCATTGGGCTTCGTGAACTTCTTGGTGAATTGACAAGCCGCGTATCTAAATCCCTTGCCATGCTTCTCCCATCAAAAGTCAATTACAGTGTCAACTCCATTCAGATTTTCAACTGTCATCTTCAATGTTCTATGAATCCTTGATAAAGAAGCTACTTTCACATTCAGACGCTTAAAAATAAATATAAAACACCAATAATTAATAAGAAATACATAATGTATTTAAGTAAAGTAACAAAAAAAAAAAACAACTTAATTGAAACAAACATTTAACATCCAAAAAATGAGGAATAATATATTAAGAGAATAAACTTACAAAATGTTTGCTGCAGTACCATACGAATTGTAAGGGGTATCCATCAGGATCAGCTTCATAATCTGATACAGCGGCATCAAAATCCGCGTCGTCGATATCATCGGATGATTCATTCGATACAACATAATCACTATCAGAATCTGTGTCATTGGATTCTTCAACATCCGACTGGTGATGCAGATCCTCGGTAATTTGAGGAACTTCCAAATTGGGTGAGGAAGTATCGTCTATCGGACTGTCATTGGATTTTGGTGCAACAATCTCACATCCATTCAAATCATAGGCAGTAAGCAGAAAGATGTAATCCGTTACGTATCTTAAAACAAGTACAATTCATGTTTGCATACCCATGTAGTGTACAACCTTTTCCCATCCATCGGTTATAAAGTAACAATTCCAAAGAGGATCACGTTGAAGTAGTACATCAAAAGAGTCCCACTGATTCACATAGATCTTAAATGTCTCTTTAAGTTTACCAACTCCAATATTGACGTTGACTAACTCCTTGGGTATTAGCTGAACAAAAACATATAAAATTATGAAATCAACATAGGTACAGTAAAATTAACAACTATATCACTATTTACTATAGTAACATTTAAGTATTGGATTAAAATACCAAAACTTACCAACACGTCCTTACAAACATCAGTAAAACTGTGGGAGAATGAATCCATACATCCAAACTTCCTCTCATACGATATTGATGTGAACATAAAAATCATTAGGAGTTTTGTTGGATAATCATGAACTTTTTCAAAGGTGTCAGCATGGTGGAGTTTTTTTAAATACCAACAGACATCCTTCTTTCAATGAAAGTTCAGAGACAACTGAGGATCATCCTTCTTTTAGAGCAAAAGTTCCATTGTGTTTTGAGAATCGGTAATCCCATCTCATACCGTTTACACTCTATAACGCCAACGTTACCAGGAACTTCTTTGAGTAAATGATTGTTTGCAAAGTTTTGTGGTATTATCTGTTGAGTTCAAGTATTTAAGTATTGGCAAGTGTTATATGTGAATTAATTGTTAACAATAAAACTATAGAAAATGGTTTTAATGTAATAATCTTACCAAGATTTTGGAATTAAGAGAATCCAAATATTTATAAAAAGACATCTTCCAAGATATTATGTTTCTGGTTAAAAATCAAAGAAAAAATGAGACAATGTATTTTATCAGATACTTCATTATTTATAAAGACTATGATAACAAATGTGAACCAACAGTGTTTAACATATCGATGTCATTCAGATAACGCATTTAATATCTATCGATTTATCTAGAGTATAACAATAAATAAAGATTCCTCTAAAAACTGTAGAATCGAGTACCACTGTCAATAACTTTTTTTTGCAAGTCTATAAATAAAAGATTTGTCATTTAATCATATTCTTTAATATCAAGTAAGAAAAACCACAAAATATACCTTATCGATTGCTTTCAAGAATCCAAATGTAACACCACATCGAACAAAACTTCAAATCGGAAACATTATAAAAAATAAAATAGCTTGTAAAATTAAATTGATATATCATCTAAAACATGCAATACATTGAGAACAGTCTTCATAACAGTTGTTAATCATGTGCATATGAAACTAATGTATATACAAATTTTAATAAATATTATTATACCTTGATCGAAGTTGTTGATGATGTCAAAAGTAAGAAGAATTCAAGTGGAGTGATTCAATATTGAAATGGACATCGGTGATTAAAACTTGAAGCACTTTTTATGAGATCAGACAAACAATTTTGTAAAGGGAATTTGGAGAGTCGTTAAAAAGGTAAAGTATGTTTCTATATGCCTCTATGTAAAAAGGTAAACCGCCATTGGAATAATAAATTACATTTTACCGCCATTGAGATAAGGAACTTACATTTTACCCCCTAATAATATAGCTTTCTTTTTCAAATAATTCAAATCATTTTCAAATAATTCAAACCATTTTCAAAATACTTTGAAAGTCTTTTTCTTGAGTACTCAACACACTTCTTCATTCAGATATTTGAAATTATGGCTACAGATAATAGAATTTCAAGTAAGTATGAACTGTTCTTTCAACCAAGTCAAAGTCAAGTCTGTGCTGAAGCAAGGAAAAAAAGGAAGCGTGTTCTGCAACAAAAGCGAAACAAGAGTGGTTTTCATCGTACATCGACATCCGATTCTGTTAAAAGGATTCCATTATTAAACACTCCAAGTGGTATGTCTTGTAGGTTTGTAAACAAAATTTTACAAGAAATATATATTTATATGTTATCGTTTGGGAATCCTTACACATGTTTCGTATTTTACAAGTTTCAACAACCAATGTTGAGAGAAGGAATGCGTATCATTTTCCTGCTTATGCTACTCCAAATATTAGCAGTAATTTGTTTCACTCATCTTCTGAAGTAAAAGGTAAACTGTCACACCCCAACCAATGGCGGAAACATCGGGATGAGACGAAGTGTGAAGATTGCTAGAGACATCATAACGCTATTTGTGACAATAATTAATAAACCGATTTCATTTCATAATTCATTTGTCAACATTACAAGGAAATCAAATAACATCAAGTTCAAGGGAAATACAATACAACATAATCAAAATTGGTACAACGATTAAACCTAAACGTCTATATGTGTATCTAGGCATCAACGCTACTTCATTTCATAGCATCATCATCCTCAACCTGTAACATGTTTAAAATAAAGTTCAATGCAAAAGCAAATGCGAGTATACAAGTTTGGTACATACGTATAAGAAGATAAGTTTTAAACAATTCCTCATAGCAAGCATGTGATTCAAGATAAACAATAAATTTGGCATGTGTCTAACATATCAAACCAATAATGAAACGCAATATGCTCATGACATAACCACAAGTCTACGGGCGGGTCGTTAATCCTATAGCGCTACATATGTCATGGTTAGGCTCGTACGAAGTTAATGATAAGTTTAACACATAATGTCCGCAACCCAAGTTTAAAGTATCAAGCAATCACGTGTACAAGCATGTTATAGGAATGTTCATGTGTTTAAGCAAAAGTTCATGTGTAAGTTTTGATAAGTAAACATGTTACACCCCAAAAGTGGTAAAAGTAAAAGAGGGGAATACGAGTATACTCACGGTTTTGCAAGTCTTGAACTCGAGAATCCGAGAGTAAGTTGGTTGTTGGATTAGCTAGTTGGAGCACCGTGTCCTTCTACACAAAGGAACAAAGTGTATGAGTTTGGGGAAATCGGAAGATCTTAAGGATTCGGAAATAAAAATGATATGAAAGTATTATATCAAAATAATCATCTTTAGTGCACAACACTTGTATGACACTTGGTAACCACAAGGGTTATAATGATTTCATGAGTTGAACACTCATAAAAATCATAACAAGGTTTAGCCTTAGATGATGTTCTACTACTTTGACAAATGAATATGAATTCAACATCAAAGGTTCGAATGTACATAGATATTATTTAGGTTATATAGTATATATTATTAAGTCCAAATGTTTAAGTATTTCAAGCATGAGGTAGAAGATTACATCTTCGTTTAGGTACCTCGAAATGTGTCATAGAAGTCATGTAGGATGTAGGAAGAACGAGCTTCCATTTAGGCACCTCGTATGCGTTCACCACTACACTTGTTGTAAAACCAAACAAGGAGGGTCATGAACTAAGACTAGTACAATAATGTAAACAATCTAAGCTATGAGAAATCATCAAATCATGTGGGGATTTTATGTTGGAAAAACCCAAGTTGTTCCATAATCACTCCTACATCAAGATGAAGCTTGAACATGACTTGTGGGTTAAAAACCCTAATCAAAACAGAATTTATTTGAGGTTTAACCTCTGATGTTGTTTGTCTCAACCTTGTTTTTAATCTTAACCAACCACAAGATAGGTTGTAAGCATTAGGACATAGGTTTGAGATGAGTTAGACTCAAGTTTGATAAGTTTAAACAAGTTTTGAAAGAACTTAAAATACAACAGAAAGTTTGTGGACATTTTTAGGGCAATTCCAGGTCTGATTTCTCCAAGGAGAGATCAAGGAATCGAACCCCATGATTATCCAAGCAAGTAGGAAGAAGAATCAAGTAATTTGGTTGAGTTTTGAGCAAGTTATGCTCACTTTTGTATGAAGGTATGAATCTGTCCGAATTTCAGAATCTTGCAAGAACTTGAGAGTGATTTTGGAGAGATTTGAGAGTGTTGAAAGTGTCTAAGTGCTTGGAGAAGGTGGGTATTTATAGGGGATGAGTTTAGGGTTGATTGGAGGTGTTTAATGGAGGTTTAGAGCTGATTGGAGGAGGTAAGAACTTGGGATTTCGTGCAAAATCGCAGAGATTTAAAGCTGTTGTCCCACCAGACACCCTTACGGACCGTAAGGGGGGGGGGGGGGGGCTTGCGGTCCGTAAGCCACAGGCAGAAAGCACAAAAATTTATTTTATGTTTTATTGTTTTGCAACTTGTCCCAATGTCACTTAGCACGGGTTTTGTGATTTATTTAAGGTTCCTAAGCATATGTAACATGTTCTAAAGGTTGCACAAGTGTAGGAATGAGTATGTCTAAGTATGTAAGCATAGTATGAAACATGTATTGTAAATTCAACGCATGTTTGTAAGCATCACGAATAAGTATCAAATTGTTTCACCATCAAATGTATAATTATGTATGAAGTATGTATAGCACGTATTTAAAGAAATGCAAATTTTCATTCATGATTCAAGTCTCGAGTCTACAACGATTAAAATAAAGAACGATTACGAGAGTACAAGGTTTCAAAAAATGGAAATACAAACAAGACTTGCTATAAAAGGAAGGTACAAATAAGCAGGGCGTTACATATACTTACTGCAGATATTTTTTGGTGATTTCAAAAAAATTTCACAATATATTCAAAGTTCTTTCCTTGAGTGGTCAACTATCTTCTTCAATCAAGTATTTTAAATTATGGATACAGATAACACAATTTCAAGTAAGTATGAAGTTGACCTTCAAGCAAGTCAACGTCAAAGCTGTGCTGAAGAAAGAGAAAAAAGGAAGTATGTTCTTTAACAAAAGAGAAACAACAGAGGTTGTCATCCTGCATCAACATCTGATAATGTTGAAAGGATTCCATTTTCAAATACTTCAAGTGGTATGTGTTATAGTTTTACAAACAAAATTTAAAAGAAATATGTTGGTGCATCCGTCTGTCGTCTACGTCTTCAGTCATGTCTCAGTTCGTTGCGAAGACGTTCAAGCATGATGTCATCATGACATCATCAAAGTGATGTCACAATGACATCATTACATATAGGACAAAAGTGTTGAAAGTATTATTAGATAATATGTTCGGTCAAAATGTTTCATTAAGTCTGGACCGCTCATTTGTCATAGGTGGATCGCTTATATGTCATTGTTTCTGGTTCGCTTATATGGTTATCAAGTAGGTCCGCTTTTGTGTCATGTCCTTATAAGCGGACCTGATCTCCTATATATAGGCTCATAAGCGGATCACACACATATAGTTAGAGGTGTATTCTTCCGGTGAGCCACGAAGTGCTGCCGAAGTGTCGACAGGTTGTAAACGTCTTCTAGATCAATAATATCGACAGTTTTATGTGTATACGTGCTGAATTACATCGAAACACTTGTTTCCGCCTCTTGTTTTGATGAAAAACTCTTCTACACGACTCGTTTAGGTCAGAATTCGATCCTACAATTGGTATCAGAGCCAGTGAAGAAGAGTTTTCTACAATTCAGCCGAAAAATCTGTTTCTACACCTTTCTTTTTCGAAAAACAAAAATTTTACGGTCGGAATCGCTTTAAATTCACACAGTGTGTTCGTAATCATGTATAAGTAAATCCTTGAAAGTTTCAAAGCTTGAATCGACCTAAAACCTTAGATTTTTGATGATTCGCTCATACGGACTCGTGATATTGATGATGTCATCAGCTGGTTCGCTTTTCTGGTCCGCTTATCCGGACATCATCTGATCCGCTCATCTGGTCCGCTTATCTGGTCCACTCATCTGATCCGCTCATCTGGTCCGCTTATTCGAACATTCTGGTCCGCTTTTAGTGACATTTGAGGTCCGCTCTTAGTGACATTTGAGGTCCGCTCTTAGTGACATTTGAGGTCCGCTCTTAGTGACACTTAGGTTTCGATCATCAGTAAACTTTGTGATTCAGCTCCAAAAATGTATTGAGTTCATCGATTTGTGTGATACATCTATCGAGGCTGTCAGTTTGCGTAAAAGAGATAGTAACGTGTATCAGTTGTCGGTTTGCATGTGTTGGATAGTTTGCATGTGATAACAATTAATTCAGTGTGTTGTGTGTCAGTCGCATGTGAATTGGGTTCACAAATTTGACATAGTGTCTCGGGTCTACAAGTGGAAAAGAAATCATATGGTAGTGTCAGTTTGCATGTGATATTGTTGGTCATAGTGGTGGTCTCATCAGATTTTTGGTCAAATCATATTGAGGGGAATTTAAAGGCTCATGTGATTATATCTTGGTTCAAAGTTAGCGGCCCAATCATCATACACACCCACTTTACATCAGCCCACTACATGTTGTCGACCCAGTCAGACTAAAAAAAAGGAGTTTGCGGCCCAATCACATTGGATAGTTGTTGGCGGTTAATGGAGTAAAAGGTCCAATGAATGTTTAACATTGCGGCCCAATCATGTGTCTTGGATGAAAGTGTGCGGCACAATCATATAGTTTGAATTCTTAAAGTTGTCGGCCACAATTTAAAAATTGATATTGTCGATTTTATACATAGTGTGATTTGGAATTGTTTGTGATATATTAGTTTACATGTGCTAGTTGATCGGGTCATGTGAAATTATACTTCATAGTGTTTGAGATGAATCTAAAGGTCGTATAAAAAGTCAGTCAATTCGCATCAAAAGGTTCAGGTCAAGTGGTGTGTATTTTGGTTCTGGTGAGTTCTCACAAAAGAAAATCCTTGTTTACACGGATTGATCAGTTTGTTTGAACAATCAAGTCGTTTAGTGTGGTCAGTTCCAGTTCATACGGTTTGGAGTTCAAAGGTTTCAAAGGGTCAAGTCGTTTGAATTTGATTTGGTTCATAACAGTTCGCATAGTGGTCAACATTTTAGTCCGCACAGAAAATTATCAGTTTGAGTACCAGTCATATTCAGTCAATTTATAAGCGTTTAAACTGATTGTGTTTTGTTTGTTTGTCGACAGGTATTCTTAAAAGGTGATACAGTTCAGTTGAAAATCCGAAACATGGACGAAGAATTCTACAACGCATTCGCTACTCCGGTTACTCAGATCACTATTGCACAGAACACAATGCTCGAAAACGAAACGGGAACAATGCAAAAACCTCCCAAACTAATGAACATTGAAGAATATAAGGGTTGGGAAGGTCGTTTCGAGAATTGGGTACAAGCTAACTACTTGGATGCGTGGGAATGTGTCGAGACAAAATACATTCGATCGATGAATGATGATGAAGAAGTGGTTCCGATTAAAGATCTAAGCGCCGATGCTAGAAAGAAATATAAAGATGAGAAAATGATGTTGAGTCTTCTACAACAAGCTGTGAAAGAAGACATCTTGGTGTTATTACAACATAATGGAACTTCCTACTCGATTTGGAAAGCGTTAAGATCAAAGTTTGTTGGTAGTCAAGAAATGATAAAGAACAAGAAGTCACTTCTGAAGAAAGAGTTCGATTTGTTTCGTGGTTTGAAGAATGAAAGCACAAAGCAGATTATTGAAAGATATTGCAATCTGCTAGCAAACATGAAGAGATTGAGCATTGAGAAAGACAATGAAGAGTTGATCGAAAAGCTTGCTGATTCATTGCCACATGAGACTTGGGGAACATATCTCATGATGCTTAGAAACAAGAAAGGTTTTAGCAGTTTGACACTCAGCAAGTTCATTGAGAAGCTGGAAGCTCAAGAAATGGAGCAACGAAAGATTATTCGAATGAAAGACTTTGATGGTGAACAGGATATTGGGTTGTATTACAAAGCAGGGGTGAATGAGAAGTCTACAAATTTATCTCCAAAAATAGAAACTGCTTACAATGCCAAGAATTCTTCTGGAAGTTCATCATCAGGATCAAACAACAAAACAAGTTTCACATCATTTCCGTCTTTTGATCCGAATGTTTCAACAACAAGAAATGGCAAAAAGCTTCAATGCAACATTGTGTTGAACATTGAAAATGATCAGGAATATTCTGAAGAGTTAGCAAAAAGCCATATGTCTTTATTGGGAACTGTTCTTGAATCTTATGGTAGTTTTGTTGCAGGTCGAATCGGGAATCCAATGCTGACAAAGGAAGATTACGACCAGATAGATGCTGAAGAGATGGAACTGATGGACATAAAATGGTGCTTGGCTAGCGTGTTGAGGAGAGCTGAGAAATTCAAACAAATCACTGGAAGAGATGATCTTCGTGAGGCTGGTACTTCTACTTTAGGTTTTGACAAATCAAAAGTCACTTGTTTTCGTTGCAGGGAGAAAGGTCACTTCAAGAGGGAGTGCACCAATCGCAAAGCAAGTGAAGCTCAGAATCCTTTCAACAACAACAATGATTATTACCGAAAAGCCATCTACCATCAAATTGCTCAACAACCATCTCAACAACATCAACATCAAGCACAAACTGCACATGGAATGCACATTATTGAAGATTCTGGAAAGAGAGCTTGTGTGATTAATCAAGATTCTTCAACAAGAGCTGATGGAAGTGCCTTGATAATAGATCAAGATGACGAAAAATTACCTGAAGGGTTTAGCTGGGAAAATTTCACTTGGGATAATTATGTTCCTGATCAAGCTAAAGCTCATACAGCTTTTGTAGCTCGAGTTGAAGAGGACAGTGATGATGATACTGAGTATTGGAGGAGAAAATTCAAAGCTGATATGAAACTGATTGCTGAAAGTGACAGTGAAGATGAAAAGGTTAAAAAGAAGAAGAAAAAGGTCAAGACTCCAGTGAGTAGTGATGAAGAAGAAATTCCAGTGATCAAAAGGAAAGTAAAGGTTGAAGTTGCAAAGTTCAAAGTTGACGAAGAAGTTGATGCAAAGAAGATTCCAGTGAAGTGTGAAAACTGTGAAGCTGTGAAGAAGCAGAACAGTACACTGATCTATAACTTGAATAGTTTGAAGGAATCTTATGATGTACTGAACAAAGCAATGAACCAATACAATCTAACTAGTGAAGAACAAGCAACAGCGATGAAAACACTTCAAGGAGCTTTTATGACGAAGCAAAAAGTGGTGAACAATTACATTGAGAAGTGTGCTATGCTAGAAAAAAAGTTGGAATTGCAAAGAATTGAAACTGAAAGAGTTAATCGTTTGTTGAAAAGTTACTCATGTACTTCTTATGTCATTGACAGGATTTATCCAACTGTTGAAGGCATGAAGGCATTTGAAGAGGATGAAGTAACTGAAGAAAAGAATGATGGAAAAGTGACTGAAGAAAAGACTCCAGAAAAGAAGAACAAGAAGAAGAGTGACTCAAAGAAAAAGACTGATAAAAAGGATTCTGGTAAGAAACAAGATGTCGGTTATAACAAATGTCCACCCCCGTTAGAAAATGGATATTTGCCCAGGAATCCAAATCAGGAAAGAGTCGAAAAAGCAACAAATTTACAGTGGGAGTCGGAGTCCTCGGTCAATTTGCTAGAAAATATTGATGTCGTGTTTACATCATCTTACACTGATCATGAGTCCGAGTTAATAAAGAAAGTCGTCGATCAGGTGTTGGATAAAGATGAAACTGAGGAGTCAAAGTTGGAATCAAACACAGAGTCAAAGTCAGAGTCAGAGTCAAAGTCTGGTTCTGAAAGTTCGAGTTCGACAGTCAACAGTCCAAAGTCTTCAGTTAAAAGGGTTTACAACAAAGAATTCCTGTTATCAAAATCTAATTTGAGTGACGAAACATTCAAAGTTGCATATACATTGAATGATTCTGACAAATTATATTCTGATGAGGAATTTCCAATAAGAGGTGTCAAAACTGAATTGATAAAAAAGGTTTTCAAACTTACAGAAATTAATATTTCTGAAATAAAAGATTTAAATCTTAAAGGTAAACCTTACACCTCAAGAGTTCAACAAAGATTAAACAAGAAAAAAGGTTACAGTTCTGGTTCTGGTTTTCAAAAGAAACCAAATCCTAACCGTAATTTCAAAAAGAAAGGTCTTGGATTTATTCCAACAGATAAACAGAAAAATGAAAAATATGTTCGTGATTTTAAATCAAAAATGACATTTGTTTCAGGTACTTCATCAGAAGAAGAAGAAAAGAAAGAATTCTGGAGACAATCGAACAAAGAATTTCTTGCAAAGAAGCAAGAAGAGATGAAAGAAATGAGAACCTGTTTCAAATGCAACAATGTTGGACATATTGCCAAAGATTGTTCAAAGGCAATACAGTCAAAACAGGGAGTTTCTCGTAACTCAAAAGACAAGAAAATTGTGTTTGAACCACTAATTGACAGAACCAAACTTTTCAAAAATTCTACTTTTGAAATTGGTGAATGTTCAAACAAGTTTTACAAGAAGAGAGCTAAATCTGACAACCAGAGATGGGTTGTTAAGAAAGTTGCTGAAAGCTCTAGCGATGATTCTGATAGGTCGAAATCAGAGGAGCTATCTTCTGGCGATGAATCTGATTCCACAAAATCAGATGAGCCACATGTTGAGGTAAAAGGAGAAAAATCAGTTCTGACTGTGAATGATGAAAATTTTCCATCACTTCGGGCTGAAAATTATAAAAAGAAAATTGGTAAAGTTGAGATATCAAATCAATTTTATGATGACAAAAAGGATTTTGATGTTGTGAAAGTCTTTAACTCCAAAGTTCATCATATTTTTGGTAAAATGATTGACAGGAAGGTCAAAGGAACAAAGGAGTTTTATGAGAAAAAGATGCAGAAGGAGAAAACTGAACCATCCTTAGTTTGTGACTGGGATGGTTCATACTATGAACAGTAAGTCTGTGGACTTGCCGGAGATCCCAATTTGGTAATCGTGGATCAATAATCGGCATTATTCTGTGTATTTGATTGTGTTTTTCGTACAAGTGGTAAATCAGGGACATTAATTTGTACTTGATTTTCTACAAGTGGTTGAAGACAAAATGATGAACCACATCCCCAACTTTACAAGTGGTAAAATCAAACTTATTTTCCGGAAAAACCATTTGATTAAAACAAACTTAAGTGTTTTGAAATCTAAATGGGAAAATAGTTTGAGGGGGAGTTCTGATTGTTTATGCCAAGTGAATGGCGAATTGAAGCAATTCGATATCGGTTGTCAATTTTATTGTACAGTTTGTATTCAAATTTCCTAAAATGTGTTTGCATTTTAGGGGGAGTAATTTTTAGAAAATCCAAAAACATTTGAAAATTTGAAAAATTCAAAAACATGATAAAATGAAAAATGAGTTTTGTTGTATAAAAGAGGAAATGATAGTACATCAGTGGACTATCACAGCATGCTAAAGAAATGGAAAGTTAAAAAGTGATAAACGGTCTCACTGATGATGTGCCAGTAGGTTTTTGCACATTTAGTAGATTGTGACGAGATATAAACCTAAATTTCAAACTTGCTTGTTCTGTGGGTTAACACAAACTTGGATATATAGGTAACCCCTGAAATCTTGTTTGAAAGGTCCCTTATTCTGAGATACTAGGTCTTTATGCTCAGTGATATCTGGGGTATTATCCCGGGACTTCTGCTGAAAGAAATTTCTGACCTAGTCCCCGGATAATGCTTTCTGCAAATGCTTGAAACATAGCATCGCCCTCAGCAAGCTGATGAAACAATAAAATTGATAGTCGCTGCTGTTGTAATGCAAAAGATCCTCTAAAGGGGACACACCAAAAGTCGAAGCCGTCATCTCTCTGCGTATCGAAAGATCGACCTGAGCTCTCACGGCCCTCGTACTATAATTTATTCCCCTGACAGATATCATCTGTGGTATACTCACCTGTAAGACTGAATATTGGGATCTGGATACGGGAGTATATTCAAGTAGTGGGACACACGGATAAGTTCAAGTGCTTAAAACATTAATATCGTATCTCGGATCAATTGAACTTTGTGTGAAAATTTAAGTGGACAAATATACTGACAATCTAGGTGAAGTGTTTAGAACTGAAAATGCAATGCAGCTTAACGGTGTTAGTGACATGTCTCAGAAACTGATATGATCCTCTTGCACAAACTCACAAAAATATTGATTGTAAATATTTCTTTATTGCATTTCATTCTATTCAAAAATCCAAAAAGATTTTTAGTGTGTTTTAGCATAAATTTTGAAAAAGTCAAAAAGATTTTAGACAACTGATGTTGGAAAGCTGATTTTCAAAATTCCAAGTGCTAAACATGATGAACAGATGGTTTGGGAGAGTGTTTTGTTTTTGAACATAAAGAATGATATTTCTTCAAATGGTTCATCAGAGACTATAAATGTTAGATCATTTTTGTGATATTTTCGAGTGATGTCTGATTGTGTTCAAGTTATCATCAGAAAATTTATTTTTGGGTAGAGCATGTGCAGGTATAGTCAGGTTTCAATTTTAAACATGAAGATAGAGTGTCAGGTTCCGATACCTGATATAGAGATTGAGAGAGAAGAAAGAGATTGAGGATACTTACAATGTCAGACACTTCAAAGAGTTCGAGAGGACTGATAAAGACTGAAGATGCAAAGACTCGACACTGAAGACTCCGTCAACATCCGAGGGGGAGTTTGTTGGTGCATCCGTCTGTCGTCTACGTCTTCAGTCATGTCTCAGTTCGTTGCGAAGACGTTCAAGCATGATGTCATCATGACATCATCAAAGTGATGTCACAATGACATCATTACATATAGGACAAAAGTGTTGAAAGTATTATTAGATAATATGTTCGGTCAAAATGTTTCATTAAGTCTGGACCGCTCATTTGTCATAGGTGGATCGCTTATATGTCATTGTTTCTGGTTCGCTTATATGGTTATCAAGTAGGTCCGCTTTTGTGTCATGTCCTTATAAGCGGACCTGATCTCCTATATATAGGCTCATAAGCGGATCACACACATATAGTTAGAGGTGTATTCTTCCGGTGAGCCACGAAGTGCTGCCGAAGTGTCGACAGGTTGTAAACGTCTTCTAGATCAATAATATCGACAGTTTTATGTGTATACGTGCTGAATTACATCGAAACACTTGTTTCCGCCTCTTGTTTTGATGAAAAACTCTTCTACACGACTCGTTTAGGTCAGAATTCGATCCTACAAAATATGTATGTATATGTATATGTTATGTTTTTGGAATCCTTACATATGTTCTATTTTACAAGTTTCAACCACCAATGTTGAGAGAAGGAATGTGTATCATCTTCCTGTTTATGCTACTCCAAATATTAGTAGTAATTTGTTTCACTCATCTACACAAGTAAAAGGTATACTTACTACATATATTTTTTTGGTAATTTCAAATAATTTTCACAATACTTTCAAAGTTCTTTTCTCGAGTTGTCAACAATCTTTTTCATTCAAGTATTTTAAAATATGGATACATATAACACAATTTCAAGTAAGTATGAAGTTGACCTTCAAGCAATTCAACGTCATATGTGTGCTGAAGAAAGAGAAAAAAGGAAGTATGTTCTTCAACAAAAGAGAAACAACAGAGGTTGTCATCCTGCATCAACATCTGATTCTGTTGAAAGGATTCCATTTTCAAATACTTCAAGTGGTATGTGTTATAGTTTTGCAAACAAAATTTAAAAGAAATATGTATGTATATGTTATGTTTTTGGAATCCTTACATATGTTCTATTTTACAAGGTTCAACCAATAATGTCGAAAGAAGGAATGTCCATCACACTCCTTTTAGAAGTACTAAGCAAATATCCAATTTTGTTGAGAGGACTCCATTATCAGATATTACAAATTGTATGTTATAAATTTTACGAAACAAAAGATTTGTTTAATCTTAGGTTTTATAAATTGTTATATATATCTTAGTTTACAAGCTTCAATATAGGTGGAATATCTAAAATTGAATTACAAATGAGTGTTGAGATGTTACCAGATTTTGTGGTTAAGAAGATTCATGGAATTTATAAAGGTATAAGATACGAATGTAAATTCCTGTTAAGTTTTCAATATGTAGAAAACTTATGTTGACTTATAAATTTACTAAGTCTGTAGATTATATTGATCATGGAGATGTCATCTTTGTGTGTTCTAAATGTGATGCAATGTTATGGGAAGATGAAATGCTTAGGGGAAATCAAAAACGTAAGAAAACATCCTATTCTCTTTATTGTTCAAATGGAGATGTTGAGCTACCACGATCGCCTACACCTCCTCCATTACTACGTCATTTATATAAAAGTCATACCTCACGGTCTCGCAATTTCATGGATAATATTCGAGCATATAACATGATGTTTTCCTTCACATCTCTTGGTGGGAAGGTTGACAAAATTTATCAGAGAGGTAAAGGTCTTTATGTATTTAGACTACAAGGTCAGAATTATCATCAAATGGGTAGTCTACTTCCGGACGATGGGGAAGAACCTAAATTCTCCCAGCTTTACATATATGATTCACAAAACGAAGTTGTAAATCGTCAAAAAGCAGTAAGGTAATTTCTTTATGATAATTGTGGCATTTAAGAATATATATTTTGCTTTTCAATATATTTACATTCATTATCATTTGAAATGAATTTAAATTTTAACATTTTATATTTATGGCAGTTCTCAGATAGAATGCAAAACTACAAGAAACAACCAGCTTGATAGTACAACCATAGAGGGTCTTAAAGATATGATGGATTCTTGCAATCCTCTTGTCCAGTCCTTCAGAATGGTAAGAGATTGTTTTCAAGAAAATGAGTTTCAAGATGTAAGCTTGAAGCTTATTGGAACAAGAGATAAAGATGGAAGATTTCACAATTTACCAACAGCATCAGAAATTGCTGCGTTAATACATGGTGATTTTGATGGAGCATTTGATAAACGGGACATTGTTGTTAGAAAGAAGTCTGGTGGTCTTCAAAGAATTAATGAGCTTCATCCCTCTTACCTTGCTTTGCAATATCCACTTATTTTCCCATATGCGGAAGATGGTTATAGAGTTGGTATTAAACATAGAGGGATTGTGATTGATGATGAGGTACTTAGAACCAATCTTACAATTAGAGAATTCTTTTCTTACAAAATTCAAGATAGACAGAATCAGTTTTCATTGTTAGTTAATGCGAAAAAACTATTTCTGCAGTTTTTGGTACACGATGATAGAATCTGCCAGGTTGGATTATATAAGGACACAACAACCTAAACTTAGAGTGCAAAATCTTAAGAACTTGAATGCTACTGTTGAAAGTGGAGAGAATAATGCCTCAAGTTGTGGTAAACCTATACTTTTACCTTCATCATTGGTTCTAGATATATATGATGCAAAAGTACTTGGATGCTATGGCAATTTGCAAGTCTGTTGGATATCCCGATTTATTCATAACGGTGACTTGTAATCCAAACTGGCCTGAGATTTACAGGTGTTTGCACGATAAAGCTCTTAATGCTGAAGACAGACCGGATATTATCTCTAGATTATTCAAGTGTAAATTGGATCATCTTATAAAAGATTTCAAGAAACATAAATTCTTTAGTGATATACGAGCAGGTACCCTTTAGTTATATTTTTTACTTTGAACATCTAATTATATTTATCTAACAGCCCACTGTTCAAAAATTTCAGTTATGTATACAGTGGAATTTCAGAAGCGTGGTCTCCCACATGCTCACATATGTTTGTTCTTGGGTGCTGAAAGCAAATTTCCAAATGCATCTGATACTGATCGTATTATTAGTGCTGAGATACCAGATAAAGAAAGAGATCCTGAATTATATGAGCTTGTCAAGCAATTTATGATTCATGGACCATGTGGTACAGACAACCCACTTTGTCCATGTATGGTTCAGCAAAAATGTTCTAAAAAGTTTCCCGAAAAATATGTAGATGAGACTTGTGTTGATTCTGAAGGATATCCTGTCTATCGTCGCCGTCAAACAAGTAATACAGTAGTAAAGAATGGTGTGACACTTGATAATAGATTTGTAGTTCCTTACAATGCTCTCCTGCTCAGAAAGTATCAGTGCCACGTTAACGTTGAATGGTGCAACCAGTCAGGTTCTATCAAATATTTGTTTAAATATATTAATAAGATGCCTGATAGAGTCACTGCTTCTGTTTTTCAAGCCAATAGCACCAAGAATGATACGGAACAGAATGTAGCTGTAGATGAGATAAAAGCATACCTTGATTGTAGATATATCTCTGCTTGTGAAGCTGCTTGGAGAATATTCATGTATGATATACATTATAGATATCCAGCTGTTGAAGTATTACCTTTTCATTGTGAAGATGGTCAGAATATTGTGTATAACGATCATGATAATTTGTGTGATATTGTTACTGATCCAACTGTGAAAATGACAATGTTTACAGAGTGGATGAATTGTAATAAAGTCGATGAATTTTCCAGGACATTGAGGTATGTTCAGTTTCTGGGATATTATGTATGGAATGCTAAAAATCGCAAATGGAATCGAAGAAAGCATCCGTATGGATCAATTGGGAGGATACATTATGTCCCACCATCACTTGGTGATTGTTATTACCTAAGGATTTTACTGAATCATATTAAGGGACCAACCTGTTTTGAAGATATAAAAACAGTTGATGGGCAGGTTTTTCAAACATTCAAAGATGCATGTTTTGCACGGGGGTTGTTGGATGATGATAAAGAATATGTTAATGATGTCAAAGAATCTAGCACATGGTCAACCGGAGATTTCTTGAGGACCTTTTTTTGTAATGTTGTTGCTGTCAAATTCGATATCTCGTCCTGGTGTTTTTTGGTCGGAAACGAAGTCCCTGTTATGTGAAGACATTCTGTATCAGCAACGAAAGATAACTGGTATTGCAGGTAATGTTATTATTTTATTAAAGTTATATAAAACTACATTAAAATTATGCAATAGCTCTGTTATTGGGAAAAAACTAATACCTTTTTCAACATTTGTTTTAGATTTGGATCTTCAACAAGAAGAACTTGAAAATATCTGTCTATCTGAAATTGAAAAGTTGCTACTTACCAATGGAAGTACAGTGAGAAATTTTGATGATATGCCAAGTGTTCCGGATAATTATGTTTCATTGTCGAATAATCAATTGATAATGAAAAAATTATCGTATGACAGACTAGCTCTTCAAAGGGAACATGATCGTTATGTAAAGTGTTTAACTGCCGAACAGGAAAGGATATATAAAATTGTTATGGAAGCGATTGAAAAAGGTGATGGAGGTGTGTTTTTTGTATATGGTTATGGTGGAACTGGAAAGACGTTTCTTTGGAAGACATTCTCAGCTGCATTACGATCAAAAGGTGAAGTTGTATTGAATGTTGCATCCAGTGGAATTGCTTCACTTTTGCTGGATGGTGGTAGAACTGCTCATTCAAGGTTTGTAATTCCAATCAACATTAATGAGAATTCAATATGTTCGATAGAGCCTAATACTAAGTTAGGTGATTTAATTAAAAGAGCAACATTAATTATTTGGGATGAAGCATCTATGACTCACAAGCATTGTTTCGAGGCTCTTGATAGAACAATGAGAGACATATCACGTTCCAGTCAACCGAACATGCAATCGAAGCCGTTTGGGGGAAAGGTCATTCTATTTGGTGGTGATTTTAGACAAATTCTTCTGGTCATCCCTAAAGGTACCAGAACAATGATAGTCAATGCTTCTTTGAATTCTTCTTATATATGGTGGCACTGTCAAGTACTAAAGCTAACTAAGAATATGAGATTAAGAGTTGGTTGTCAGGAAGCATATTTGAAAGAAATAAAGGAATTTGGAGAATGGATTTTAAAGCTTGGTGATGGTCTGCTTGGTGAAGAAAATGATAGTGAGATTGATATTGAAATACCAGATGATTTACTTATTCATGACCAAGTCAATCCTATTTCTTCTCTCATTTCATTTATATATCCGGACATGAATAAGTTTTTGTGGGATTTAACGTATTTCCAACAAAGAGCGATTATTGCTCCAACTAATAAAGTAGTGGATTCAATAAATAAAGAGTTGTTAGAGAGTCTGCCCGGTGAAGAAAAGGTTTATTTTAGTTCATATAGTTTATGCCAATCGGAGGAAGAATCAGAGCTTAATATGGCATTGTTTCCTCCTGATGTGTTAAACAATCTTCGTTTATCTGGTTTACCTAACCATAAATTAGTACTGAAACTTGGTGCTCCGGTGATGTTACTCAGAAACATTGATCAGGCAAATGGATTGTGTAATGGTACACATTTACAAGTCACGAAGCTCGGAAAAGTTGTGATTGAAGCAAAAATTATCACAGGGACAAATATAGGTCATCATACTTTGATTTCAAGACTGAAGATGACACCTTCAGATAAAAGAATACCACTGAAGATTTCTCGAAGACAATTCCCACTTTCACTGTGTTTTGCTATGACAATAAATAAAAGTCAAGGACAATCATTCGAGCGTGTTGGTTTATATCTTCCACGTCCAGTGTTTAGTCATGGCCAACTCTATGTTGCTGTATCTAGAGTAAAAAGTAGGAAGGGATTGAAAATTTTGATTTGTGATAAAGAGAAACGAGTCTGTACAACCACTACTAATGTGGTTTACAAAGAAGTTTTATAAAATCTATGATGATATTAAACATCTGTCAACCTGGCAACGTCTGTTGGGTATAATGGAGGAACTGTTATGAGGAAATGTTTATTGGAAAGCAATACAACTTTTTGAAAGCATCTGATACTTGCTCTGCATTTGTTTATAACATTATTCTCTTAACATCTGTTTACTAACCTTTGTAATTTCTGTTGACTGACCTTTTTAACATGGGTCGACTAACATCTGATAGTTACTATCTATCCATCTGGCAAGCTCTGTTGGAGATAATGGATGACAGTTCTTAGTAAAGTCTGTTGGAAAGCAACATAAGTTTTTAACAGTTAATAGACAACAGTGGTTTCCTATCAACATAATGGAATTGCTGTTGAATAAACTTATTGATCATTAATTTATATCAATTTTGTAAATCTGCAGTAATTATTTTTTTACTCTCTGTCAATATGTGTTATGCATGGTTTTCTAAGAACTGATAGTGGTTTGCTATCAACATAATGGAATTGCTGTTTAATAAACCTATTTACCATTAGTGTATATCAATTTTATAAGTCTGCACGAATTATTTTTTTACTCTCTGTCAATATATGTTATGCATGGTTTTCTAAGAAACGACCCGTGTTTGCACACGGGTCTTACCGCTAGTACTATATAATAAAAGAAACTATATGAGGAACACATGTCATTTTATGGAGTAATTTTTATTAGATTTTTCCGTCTAAAATATTATATTATTAATTAATATAAGGATAATTAATTTGATAAATATGTATCCTGTTTATTTAAATCTTATTTTTCAAATCAATAAATAATTTGTTTGATCAAGATTTCAAATATATTAATAAAGACATTGGATAATTAATAATATAAAGACACCATCAAAATATGGACGTAAATACGTACGTTATGAAATATTGATTTTATCATGCATAAAATTTTAATAACATGTTAATATTATTAATCTATATCTATATCTATCTATTAATTAATGTGTGATACGTGTTATTTACAAAATGCTTCTATTTTTTGATTAAAATATTAATTAAGCAAATAATAAATTAGTATTAAATCTTAGTTTACTTTGAATTTGGAACAAAATGTTCAGTATCATGAAAACCAGACTATGTATTAATATATTATCATTAGTTTTTTTATGATATAACTTTTTTTTATTATTTGGTATATTAAATTAGGTTTATCAAACCCGTGTAATAAATAAAGTTTTAAAAATAACTTTTTTTATTATTTACTATATATACATCTATTTTTTTTTATTTTCCGTATCTTTTTTTTCTACATATCTTATACTAATTAAATAAATAATAAATTAGTATTAAATCTTATCTTACTTTGAATTTAGAATAGAATGCTTCTATTTTTCTATTAAAATATTATCTTCAAATTTAAAATCTTAATTTACGATATTTTTAGATAAAACAAATTACGTATCACGAAAACCAAACTTTGTATTAATATATTATCATTAGTTTTTTTATGAAATGACTTTTTTTTATTTGGTATACAAAATTAGGTTTATTCAGTCTATGTGATACAAAGGGTTTTAAAAATTAACTTTTTATTTAACCCATGTATTACACAAGGTTTTTAAAGATATAACTTTTTTTATTATTCGCATAAAAACCCGACAAACGATATGATCAGAAGGTATTACCCTTAGGGATTATTCCCTATAATAATACGATCATAAAACAACTTCAAATCAATATTTAAACTATCCTAAACGGGTCAGGATCGAAAGTCAAAGCATAAGTCAAACTGTTTGACTTTCGGTTGCGAACTAAGGGCTTGTTTGGCTAAGCTTTTCAAAACTACTTATTTGCTTATTTGCTTTTCTGAAAAGAAAATAAGCAAATAAGTAGTTTTGAAAAGCTTTAAAATGGAGCTTTTCAAAACTACTTATTTGCTTATTTGCTTTTCAGAAAGCAAATAAGCAAATAAGTAGTTTTGAAAAGCTTAGCCAAACAGCCCCTAAGCTTTAAGCAAGAAATGACGGATTGGACATGATCTAACATGTCCTAATATGTTATATAAACTTATATAGTGTCAAAAATTAAGGTTTTGATACTTAGAAGTTCATTTAACGTTAATTACAAAAATCTGTGTTTTTTTACTTTTATTTAATAGAACTTTAACCCGTCATTTTGACCAACTTAACGTGATCTTCAGGAAGTGCCATCATAGGGGATTAACACCTACATTATTACGATAACGTAGCCATGTTCTATTCGAACATCAACTTGACCGATACAGTCATAACCGAAAGTCAAAGCAAAAGTCAATTTTATTGACTTTCGGCTAATAACTAGCCTACAATTGAAACAAGACTAGGAAGAACACTTACAAGTGTTCAAGGAAAGCTTGGACTTCATGAAGGAGGCCTCTTTATGAGCAGAAGCACTCCAAAGATAGAGAGAAAGAAATTGTGAAGGTGCAAGTTCAAGTGAACCAAGAACATGGCTATTTATACTTGAATTCAAGCCCTCAAATCTTGTCAAGTGTCCCCTGAGGTGTTTAGGGAAGGATTAGTGGCACCCTAGGTGTCCCAAGGAGGAGAAAGATGGCCAAAATTACGAGTATGGTGGCAGAGGAGCAGTCTGCAAATAGAAGCTCATTTTAGACTGCCAGCGAACCTCTTGCGGACCGTAAGAGGTGAGCCTTGCGGTCCGCAACTGTCACACCCCAACCGATGGCGGAAACATCGGGGCGTGGCACTGAGCGAAACAGATTGTCCAGAAGTTTCCATAACAACTATAATTACCAATTATTTAAAGCAACACGTCCCATACCATGTCATAAAAGATAACATAATTATTACAGACAAGATCTAGTCAATTTGTTCTGTTCCGACAACTCAGATTTCAAATATAGACAATTGTTTATTTGTTTCTAGACCTTTCCTAGCCTCGATTTCACAGCAAGCTAAGCAAATAAGCATCCTAAGCACCTGTCACATACGTTAAAGTAAAAGTCAATACACATAGTGTAAAGGTGAGCATACAAGTTTAATAGATAATAGAGTTAGAAATCGTTACGCATAACCAGCACGTACACAGTGTAAAATGAGGCATGTTAGTTATCGACATGAACCTATCGATACCAATGACTGCGGGTTGACTGCCCAAGGCAGTTCGTAATACACACTCACCACTGTGAGCCATGTAACAAATAGTCCTTAACAACCCCTGAGTAAACAGGTGATGAGTCCAAACAAATAGTACTATCGTTGCTAAGGCAGGTAGACAGCATTCCATGTGTAAACATAACAAACAAGCATTCATTAAGTCACGTATAACATGCGGTAATCGGTTAGCATTTAAAGTATTGCGTAGTGTGTTCGATGTGATTTAGAATAAGTAACGTATGTAACACCCAAAAGTGCGTAAAGAAAAAAAGGGATCGAGTATACTCACAGCGATGATGGATTGAAGGGAGCGCTTAGAGTGAGATTAGCCTGATCAGAACGATAGCATAACGATAAGCGATTCGTAAAACAGAGTGAAGTGTCAGTGGATCGGATGGTACTCCGATCGGATGGCAATCCGATCGGATAGCCGGTCGACCGGGTGACAATCCGCTCGGATGGTCATCCGATCGGGTGACCTTTCGAGTGGATTGTTTCTTCCTTTGTGAAGGATGTGTTTGTGTATGATGGCTTGACTTTTGAAGTTTTTGTTGTCGCATTTTGAAAAGTTAGAAATATCTCTACCTTTCAGGTCGGTCAATCTGACGGTAGTCCGATCGGACAGCAATCCAATTGGCGAGTCTTCTCAAATTGAGAACAAATTCACAGCAGGACGGTCACTCGATCGGATGGAAACCCTTGCGAATTGAACATGTTGGAAATTGTTTAAGTATTGAAGTTTCAACACATCACATGGTTGGATGGTCGGTCGATCGGGTAGCAACCCGATCGGACGACGATCCGTTCGGTGTTCCAAAACTCTTGAAGTTTGAAATAAAAGTTAAGTGTGGGGAAAAGGTGCAAGCCGATCGGGTGGCAACCCGATCGGACAGTAGTCCGATCGGGCAACACTCCAACCTGGTCGACCTGATATTCTTCTTCCTTGGTCATTTTGATAGTTTGTCGTTTTATCGAGATGATTTGATAACGTATTAGTCAACAGAAACCTCGTCACGACTTAGTAACCTGATCGGACAGGAATCACCCAAATCCGACCAGTTAACTGTTCGAGACGGTGTTCCATGTTTAACCCAAAATCGGTAATCTCGTGGATAGAATCCAGACCTTGAACCAACACAACCACAAGAATGAGTAGAAGATCAGGACAAGCTCCGATTCTATCTGTTTGAGTGCATTTAGTGTAAAAGAGTTGAAAGAAAGTTGGAAACCATCTTTCAATTCCTTTTCACCATGAATATGTCCAGATATATGCAAGATCTTTGTTTATTTGTGTGGAAATCGTTCAGATCGAAGTTGTTCTTGGTGGATTTAAGCCAAAACATGAAGCTCCTAGAACACCTCAAATCTAGTGATTTCACGGTTAAAAGTTAAGATTCAAAAGATAGAAGGGTGTAAGAGTGCGTGTAGATCAAGAAAGTACAAGATTTAGGTTGAATACTTACAAGAATCGCGAGAAATCTGAAGAAAAGTGGGCAAGAACGCTGGTCGGACGAGAGGTGCCGAAAATGGTAAGTTTGTGATGTTGACAGGGGGTATTTATAGGCTTACCATAAAAGGAAATGGGGAAGAGAGGGGTGGTCGATCGGGTGGTAACCCGATCGGGTGACTGCTCGATTGAGTGACACCTCGATCGGGTGGCAGCTCGATCGGCTGGGCACTCGATTGGTGTGCAAGGCGCGACGAGTTTTGTTGTTTCGATTGCGATTGCGAGTGTTGCGATGCGATAGAGTTTCCTAGTCAAATTACTTTTAATCCCAACTACTATATTAACATACAATCATCCTTATTTCATATTCGTTTAACGTTTGCGATTTGAGTTTCGATTGCGATTCGATTAATCACCACACATAAACATAATTAAACATGCACAAGTAACACATAAGGCACACACACACATAGAACAATATCCAGAACGCGAAATTCGAGTTGCGAGTGCGATTGCGATAAAGCGATAAAACATGCGATAAATATCGAATAAACCTCGATTATTAATAAGTTCTCCACATAATACAACTAACGTAAAGCATAAAACAGACTAACTACAAGTCAAAGAAGTCAAAACAGGAATTGAGCAAGGAGTGACAGATCGCAATTAGCAATCTTGTCTCCCTTTGACTTCAATCTTGACTTTGACTTTGACTTCCGTAACACGGGGTGTTACAGCCTCCCCTAGTTGAGGGAATTTTGTCCTGAAATTAGGCCGAAGCCGTAACAAACAGTTGCGGATAATTTGCCTTCATGTCACTTTCGAGTTCCCAGGTGAACTCTGCGCCTCGTTTACCTTCCCATCGGACTTTCACAATAGGAATGTGCGAGCGTCTGAGCTGCTTGGTTTGGCGATCCATGATTTCGACAGGCTTCTCCACAAAGTGTAGTGTTTCGTTTATTTGGAGACCATCAAGAGGTACAATTAAATCATGCTCAGCCAGGCACTTTCGGAGGTTCGAAACATGGAAAGTCGGGTGGACGTTACTAAGTTCCTCCGGTAGTTTGAGTCTGTTGGTGACTTTTTCGATCCTTTCCAGAATCTTAAAAGGTCTAACATATCGAGGCGCTAGTTTCCCTTTCTTTCCGAATCTGACCACACCCTTCCAAGGTGATACCTTTAGGAGTACATAGTCGCCAACGTCAAATTCAAGGGGCTTGCATCGTCTATCGGCGTAACTTTTCTGACGACTCCGAGCTTTCAGCAGATTGTCGAATTTGGAGGACTTTGTCAGTCATTTCTTGCAATAGCTCAGGACCGGTTAATTGCGAGTGCCCGATCTCGTGCCATACAATAGGCGATCGACATTTTCTTCCGTATAAAGCCTCAAACGGTGCCATTTAAATGCTGGAATGATAACTGTTATTATACGAGAATTCGACTAACGGCAGGTAAGCGTCCCAATTACCACCGAAATCTATGACACACGAACGGAACATGTGTTCAAGAGTACGGATCGTTCTTTCAGTCTGACCGTCGGTTTGAGGGTGGAATGCGGTACTTAGATTAAGTGTAGTACCGAGAGCCGCTTGAAACGTTTCCCACAGATGCGAGGTAAACCGAGCGTCACGGTCAGAGATGATGTCACGAGGCGTCCCATGTCTACAAATGATCTCATCGGTGTAGATTCGGGCTAATCTTTCTACCTTGTAGTCTTCCCGTATTGGTAAAAAGTGGCCAGATTTGGTCAAACGGTCAACGACAACCCAAATGCTGTCGTGACTTGATGGTGTGCGTGGGAGTTTAGTTATGAAGTCCATAGCTATACTCTCCCACTTCCACATAGGGATCGGGGGTTGTTCGAGTAAGCCAGAGGGTCTTTGGTGTTCAACCTTGACTTTCGAGCAAGTCAGGCACTTCCCAACGTAGAGAGCAATATCCATTTTCATGCCCGGCCACCAGTACTTGTAGCGAAGGTCCTGGTACATTTTATCGGCACCGGGATGAATAGAATACCGGGATTTGTGGGCTTCGACCATCAATATATGTCGTAAATTGGTCCGCTTAGGGATCCAAATTCGGTCCAGAAAGTGGAATATCCCATTCGACTTATTCACAAGCTGGGCTCCATCGTGGTAGATTCTTTCCTTCTTCAGTACGCGCTCATTAAAACAAGCATGCTGGGCTTCGCGGATAAGGGTTTCGAGATCGTATTGGGCTTGGATATCACGAATGCTGAGCAGATTGCTCTGTCTGCTGAGAGCGTCGGCAACGACATTTGCTTTGCCTGGGTGATAACGGATCTCACAGTCGTAATCGTTGAGAAGTTCTACCCATCGGCGTTGACGCATATTAAGTTCTTTCTGATCAAAGATATGTTGTAGGCTCCTATGATCGGTGAAGATCGTACATTTGGTACCACACAGGTAGTGTCGCCAAATCTTTAACGCAAAAACAACTGCGCCTAGCTCGAGATCGTGGGTTGTATAGTTCTTCTCGTGGATTTTGAGCTGACGAGATGCGTAAGCAATGACCTTGTCCTGTTGCATGAGGACACAACCAAGACCGAGGTTCGAGGCATCACAATAGACAATAAAGTCATCGTTTCCGTCGGGCAAAGTGAGGACGGGAGCATTGCAAAGCATGTGCTTGAGGGTTTGGAAAGAAGACACTTGTTCAGTTCCCCAAACAAAAGGCTTGTCTTTATGTGTGAGAGCGGTAAGCGGTACAACGATTTTAGAGAACCCTTCGATAAATCGGCAATAATAGCCCGCTAGTCCGAGAAAAGAACAGACTTCAGACGGGTTCTTAGGTGTAATCCAACTCTTAACTGCTTCAATCTTCGCCGGATCGACGTGAATACCTTGACTATTGACAATGTGACCGAGGAATTGAACCTCCTCCAGCCAAAATTCGCACTTGGAGAACTTGGCATAGAGTCGATTCCCTTGGAGTAGCTCGAGAACCAAACGTAGATGTTGCACGTGTTCGGCTTTCGACTTGGAATATATCAAGACATCATCGATGAACATAATGACGAAGCGGTCGAGATAAGGTTTACGCACGCGATTCATCAAATCCATGAAAAGCGCGGGTGCGTTGGTTAAACCAAAAGGCATAACAACTAACTCATAGTGGCCGTATCGGGTGCGAAAAGCGGTTTTGGGTATATCCTCCTTTTGAATGCGTAACTGGTGATAGCCTGAGCGTAGATCGATCTTGGAGAAACATGTAGCACCTTGTAGCTGATCAAACAAATCGTCGATGCGAGGCAGGGGATAGCGATTCTTGATTGTCAACTTATTCAATTCCCGATAGTCGATGCACATTCGAAACGACCCATCCTTCTTTTTGACGAAAAGGACTGGTGCGCCCCATGGAAAGGTGCTCGGGTGAATGAAGCCTTTATCAAGCAGTTCCTGGAGCTGACTCGCGAGTTCACGCATTTCGGACGGGGAGAGTCGATAAGGAGCTCTAGCAATAGGGTTTGCTCTAGGAATGAGGTCGATACGAAAGTCGATATCACGACTTGGCGGTAGTCCGGGAAGATCCTCAGGAAAAACGTTAGGAAATTCTCGAACCACAGGAACATCGTTTACTCCTGGCCTACCTTTCTTTTCCTTCTCCGCTACTACAATGTTAGCCAAGAAAGCTCTGTATTCCTTGCGGAGATACTTGTTAGCTTGGATACACGACATGAGCTTGAGACCTTTTGAAGCAGTTTCACCGTAAACATACAATACATCACCATTAGCGAGCGCGAATCAAATCATTTTATCAAAGCACACAACTTCCGCATGGTTTTCATGAAGAAAGTCCATGCCTACTATGATGTCAAAACTTCCGAGCTGCATCGGAATGAGATCAATCGGAAAGATGTGATTGTTGAGCTCAAGAGTACAATCACGGAGAACAGAATTAACAGCGACAGTTCTTCCGGTGGCGACTTCGACATCAAACGTCGAGGGGAGATGGGAGCGCTTATGATTAAGGAGCTTCTCGAATTCGAACGACACAAAACAGTTATCGGCTCCAGTATCAAACAAACACGAAGCATAAATACCATTCACAAGGAACGTACCATTAACCACATTGTTGTCGGCTTGGGCTTGGCGCGCGTTGATGTTGAAGGTTCTGGCGCGGGCGGCTTGTTGCTGTTGAGGCTGTTGTTGCTGCTGGGGCTCTTGTTTCACAACCCTATTCGGGCACATGTTCGCGAAGTGGTTGGGATCACCACACGCGAAGCAGACTCTGGCGTTGACCGCGGGTGCCTGAGCCGCTTGTTGGCCTTGAGGAGCTGGAAGCAGAGCTTGATGAGCAGTGGCTTGAGCTGGTGTTTGGCGGGGACCAGTACGGCAATTAGCAGTGAAGTGGCCGTACATATTGCAGTGTACGCAAAATCGGCACGCGATACCCACCAGGTGATGGTAAGTACATGTTGGGCAAGCAGGGTGGGGACCAGTGTATGCACGCTTTGCAGGTGGTGCATAGATAACTTGAGCTGACCGATGCAGAGATTGCAGCTGAGCCGGTACGGCTTGAAGTGGGGCAGCAGTGGTAGTGACAGCACAGTTCTTGTTGCTGGAGGTGCTGTTGTTGTTCTTCTTCTTGCGGCATGAGGACTTTGATGATTGAGCGACGGCGTTTTCAGTGGATGGTACGGCGGTAGCTTGATGCAGGTTCTTGGTAGCTTTATCCCAGAAGCCAGCCTTGACTCGCTTGTCGTTGATTTCAGCGGCAAGCAAGTAAGTCTCTTCGATTGTTGTTGGCTTTGCGGCATGCACAAAATCTGCAACACAGTCTGGCAGAGCTCGAATGTACTTCTTGATTGTTATGTCGGTAGTCTTGACTTGATCGGGGCAGATGATACTGAGTTGCTTGAAGCGAGCAGTTAGGGCAGCGTTGTCACCATCTTTCTACTTCAGATGCCAGAATTCATCCTCCGGCTTTTGGCGCTCATGGGGAGGGCAGAACTCTTCGAGCATAACGTTCTTCAACTCATCCCATGACATACCGTAGGCTGCATCATTTCCGCGCTTGTTCCTCTCAGCCGTCCACCAGTCTAGTGTGCGGGACTGAAAGACGCCGGTAGCATTCAGTGTGCGGAGATTGTCAGGACATCCGCTCTGTCACAGGGTGACTTCGATCGAGTCGAACCATTGAAACAAGGTCGTAGGGCCATCTTCGCCAGTGAACTCTTTCGGTCCGCATGCCTTGAACTGTTTGAAGCTGAAAGCAGCTTTGGGAGTAGCTTTGGGAGCTTTGGTCCTGGACTCTTCAGACGATTTGCTCACATTCTCATATATTTCACTCACGATATGGGGAACAACCTTTGCCACTTGCTTAGCTACGATAGCAGCAAGGCGTTTGTCTCTCTGTTCCTGACGAGAAATTCATGGGTGACGGGTTCCAGATGACGACATTGTCTACATCAGACATCGCCATATGGCTCAATCACAATATAATCGAATCTCACCTCACACATCTAATACTACTAAAGCTCAGGAATACCATCATGTAAACACGTATGCACATAACTACAGATTCACATAAGCACAGAACCACATAAGCATGTAAGGCACAGAAGCCCAAAAAGCACAGAAGCATATAAACATGAAATTCACCTAAACACATGGGAGCAATCAGAATACAGAAACCTATCATTCATAGCCCACGAGCGTTCGAAAATAGCGATCACGAATATCATAGCAATCAACATGGCGTAAAGTAGTTTCTCATGTAGTAGCGATTTGTCAGCCATCGTGTAGTGTATTGTGTGCTTAGCGGAAGCAAAAGGCGTTAGATCGAAACCAGTAGTACCTCAAAACACTAACAAATAAGCATAAACCACATAAAAACACATAAAATTCACATAAAACGTCGAAATATCAGAGTCGACAGTTGCGAGTTCATAATCGAATCACATAAAAATCGAGAAATAGATTGTCTCAGGCTCGATAGACATTGACAACCCAAAATGATTCGACTTTTTGTACACACTTTGACCTTCAGGACTGTGCTTTTGCCTCGAATCTGGGCGATTGGCACACATCCTTTCCAGTCATATCGTGACTTCAAGTCATTGGAGTCCGTCGAGACTTTGGTGAGAGTTTTGTAAAACCAAGTAAGGGTCGGAACAAGTCGTCAAGGTCCGGGTTTCACCCCTGACTTACAACTTCGTTCCTGTTTTGATAAAATAAAGGAGAATTATGCGTCAAAGTATGGATTTCACTCCTGTTTCAACGCAAATTCTCGTGTTTATAGATAAACTGCGGGGCGAACAAGCAATCTAGTCAAGAGTTTGCGGCTTTCACACCTAATCTCGGCCTAATCGCTCGTTCATTTTTGAAAACTAAAGTGCAGTGATAGTGTAGCGTAGGCGAGAATAGCGAGAAATAGCAGGTAAGCTCGTACATAATCCCTACAGGATATGCACAAGTCGGTCTGTTGGTTCCTAACTATAGACTAGGTCATTTCTAAGACGTCGACCCAGACTAGGTCGAGTCTTGCCTAATTCCCTATAGTTATGGCTCTGATACCAATCTGTCACACCCCAACCGATGGCGGAAACATCGGGGCGTGGCACTGAGCGAAACAGATTGTCCAGAAGTTTCCATAACAACTATAATTACCAATTATTCAAAGCAACACGTCACATACCATGTCATAAAAGATAACATAATTATTACAGACAAGATCTAGTCAATTTGTTCTGTTCAGACAACTCAAATTTCAAATATAGACAATTGTTTCTAGACCTTTCCTAGCCTCGATTTCACAGCAAGCTAAGCAAATAAGCATCCTAAGCACCTGTCACATACGTTAAAGTAAAAGTCAATACACATAGTGTAAAGGTGAGCATACAAGTTTAATAGATATAATAGAGTTCGAAATCGTTACGCATAACCAGCACGTACACAGTATAAAATGAGGCATGTTAGTTATCGACATGAACCTATCGATACCAATGACTGCGGGTTGACTGCCCAAGGCAGTTCGTAATACACACTCACCACTGTGAGCCATGTAACAAATTGTCCTTAACAACCCCTGAGTAAACAGGTGGTGAGTCCAAATAATTAGTACTATCGTTGCTAAGGCAGGTAGACAACATTCCATGTGTAAACATAACAAACAAGCATTCATTAAGTCACGTATAACATGCGGTAATCGGTTAGCGTTTAAAGTATTGCGTAGTGTGTTCGATGTGATTTAGAATAAGTAACATATGTAACACCCAAAAGTGCGTAAAGCAAAAAGGGATCGAGTATACTCACAGCGATGATGGATTGAAGGGAGCGCTTAGAGTGAGATTAGCCTGATCAGAACGATAGCATAACGATAAGCGATTCGTAAAACAGAGTGAAGTGTCAGTGGATCAGATGGTACTCCGATCAGATGGCAATCCGATCGGGTAGCCGGTCGACCGGGTGACAATCCGCTCGGATGGTCATCCGATCGGGTGACCTATCGAGTGGATTGTTTCTTCCTTTGTGAAGGATGTGTTTGTGTATGATGGCTTGACTTTTGAAGTTTTTGTTGTAGCATTTTGAAAACTTAGAAGTATCTCTACCTTTCAGGTCGGTCGATCGGACGGTAGTCCGATCGGACAGCAATCCGATTGGCGAGTCTTCTCAAATTGAGAACAAATTCACAGCAGGACGGTCACTCGATCGGATGGCAATCCGATCGAGTGGCAACCCTTGCGAATTGAACATGTTGGAAATTGTTTAAGTATTGAAGTTTCAAAACATCACATGGTCGGATGGTCGGTCGATCGGGTAGCAACCTGATCGGACGGCGATCCGTTCGGTGTTCCAAAACTCTTGAAGTTTGAAATAAAAGTTAAGTGTGGGGCCAAGGTGCAAGCCGATCGGGTGGCAACCCGATTGAGTGACAATCCGATCGGACAGTAGTCCGATCGGGCGACACTCCAACCTGGTCGACCTGATCGTCTTCTTCCATGGTCATTTTGATAGTTTGTCGTTTTATCGAGATGATTTGATAACGTATTAGTCAACAGAAACCTCGTCACGACTTAGTAACCTGATCGGACAGGAATCACCCAAATCCGACCAGTTAACTGTTCGAGACGGTGTTCCATGTTTAACCCGAAATCGGTAATCTCGTGGATAGAATCCAGACCTTGAACCAACACAACCACAAGAATGAGTAGAAGATCAGGACAAGCTCCGATTCTATCGGTTTGAGTGCATTGAGTGTAAAAGAGTTGAAAGAAAGTTGGAAACCATCTTTCAATTCCTTTTCACCATGAATATGTTCAGATCTATGCAAGATCTTTGTTTATTTGTGTGGAAATCGTTCAGATCTAAGTTGTTCTTGGTAGATTGAAGCCTAAACATGAAGCTCCTAAGAACACCATGATGACATCATCCTAGAACACCTCAAATCTAGTGATTTCATGGTTAAAAGTTAAGATTCAAATGATAGAAGGGTGTAGGAGTGCATGTAGATCAAGAAAGTACAAGATTTAGGTTTAATACTTACAAGAATCGCGAGAAATCTGAAGAAAAGTGGGCAAGAACGCTGGTCGGACGAGAGGTGCCAAAAATGGTAAGTTTGTGATGTTGACAGGGGGTGTTTATTGGCTTACCATAAAAGGAAATGGGGAAGAGAGGGTTGGTCGATCGGGTGGTAACCCGATCGGGTGACTACTCGATCGAGTGGCACCTCGATCGGGTGGCAGCTTGATCGGCTGGCCACTCGATTGGTGTGCAATGCGCGACGAGTTTTGCTATTTCGATTGCGATTGCGAGTTTTGCGATGCGATAGAGTTTCCTAGTCAAATTACTTTTAATCCCAACTACTATATTAACATACAATCATCCTTATTTCATATTCGTTTAGCATTTACGATTCGATTTTGATGTGTTCAAAATGCAACATATAAAATTCATCAACTGTGGCATAAAACTAACCCTTTTTTAGTACTAATGTTGGAAAAAGTGTGCTTTTGTCTTCCTTTTGTATTTTCAGGATTAAATGAGCTCAAATTAACAAAAGAAGCAAAAAGACATCAAAATCTAACATAAATATAAGAAAAGGAACAAACGTGGCATGCCCGACCCCCATCGACAACAACTCCCAAAGCAAAAACAAGAAGAAAGCTGAGCATGGGGCTGTGCCCAGCTGAGCATGGGGCTGTGCCCAGCCCGACACGGGGCGTGCCCAGCTCGACACGGGGCGTGCCCAGCTCAGCACGGGGCCGTGTCCAGAATGGTCAGCCCTGGCACAAAAGACAAACCTATAGAAGCTTCTATTGCCCACCACGGGGCCGTGCCCAGCGGACACGGGGGTGTGGCGAAAGTACAGCAGGCGCATTAATTGTAATTGCGAATTACAATTAATGAAGAGAGAGAGTGTCAGATGGACATGGGGGCGTGCCCAGCGGACACGGGGGCGTGTGGAGCTAATAAAGACAAACTGTATTAATGAAGAAAGAGAAAAGGGTGGACACGGGGCCGTGTCCAGCGGACACGGGGCCGTGTCCAGGCTTCTGTACAGGCTATAAATAGGAGTGCTTGGCTCAAGCTCAAACCATCCCTTGGCACACCACCTCTCTCACACTTCATCCACCACCCACCACCATCACAACACCATCATCCACCACCATCATCCATTGTCCATCGTAGAGTGTGTGAGTCGTCTCGGGATCCAAGATTGATCGTAAGAGTTCTTGACAATCAAGGCCATGTTTGCCTAAGTCTCTTACATCACTTGGTGAAGACAAAGTGTCTAGTATAATACTTTTTATTTCTAATCTTTTGCACTTTTTATTTGGTTTTGTATTAATGACTTTAATAACTAGTTACTTATGTTGAAGGTGATCTTTCCTTATCGTTTGTCCGTGGTGTCTTGGCATTATTTTACTGTCTATATAAAATAAAGGATTTTCACCATTCATATCTCCACGGTCTATATGGAGATATGTTGGCTACCTGGTCGGGGGTTAAGGGAACGGTTTGGTAAAGGTCTTGCCATTGTTCAGCGTTTAGAGGTCCTGCAATGGACCTGGGTCAAATTTAGTAGGATCTCCTTCAATACTTCACGGTATTGGATGGCGGGGGTCCAAACTCTTTGATCCCCTCATAAGTTAACTACTATTAATACTATAACCCGGCTATTTAGGACTGTATCCCTGCTGACTCAGACTACTTAGCCGAGGGTAACGTCACCGCCAAAAGCGGGGCCTACCACAATACTGCATTAATAACTTAATTCATTATCTTCCAATAATCCACCCTTTTAGGATTGTATCCCTGCTGACTCAAACTACTGGGGTGAGGGTAACGTCACCTTCAAAAGAGGGGCCTACTACAATAACTAAGATAATCTCTTAATTATGTGCAAAAGTGCGGAAATAATCAAAGGTTATACTAGATACGAGTCGGAACCAATTGATTCATCTTGTCTATCTGTTTTTTATTTTATTTTTATTTTCAGCATTTTAGTTAGTTTTTATCTTTTCTTAGTTTAAAACTTTTTTCTAAACTTTTTGTTTTGATTAGACGTTGAGGATAAACCGGTACTAAAAGCTCTTGTGTCCTTGGACGACCTCGGTATCTTACCAACGCTATACTACACTCAACGATGGGTGCACTTGCCCATATGTGTGTTTAGTGTTAGTGAAATATCGTGTTTTATAAATTTAAAACTTGGCTAAAATAAGTGTTAAAAAAGGGCTTAAAATATACACCTAAAATAAGTAACACTTCGCACGCATCAGATTTGCGATTTGAGTTTCGATTGCGATTCGATTAATCACCAGACATAAACGTAATTAAACATGCACAAGTAACACATAAGGCACACACACACATAGAACAATATCCAGAACGCGTAATTCGAATTGCGAGTGCGATTGCGATAAAGCGATAAAACATGCGATTAATATCGAATAAACCTCGATTATTAATAAGTACTCCACATAATACAACTAACGTAAAGCATAAAATAGACTAACTACAAGTCAAAGAAGTCAAAACAGGAATTGAGCAAGGAGTGACAGATCGCAATTAGCAATCTTGTCTCCCTTTGACTTCAATCTTGACTTTGACTTTGACTTCCGTAACACGGGGTGTTACAGCAACAGCTTCTAGCACCCACTGATTTGAATAGCCTTGCGGACCGTAAGGCTTGAGGCTTGCGGCCCACAAGGGACTTCCATAAGCCAACAATTTGAATAGCCTTACGGACCGTAAAGCATATGCCTTGCAGTCCGCAAGGGACCTTCAAAACCACAATTTTGGCATTTTGGCATGTTTGACCCCTCCACTTCCATCCTTCCACATATTTACGTATTTGGTCCCTCTCGTCCAACTTATCGGGAATATTTGAGAGTTGATTGGTGTCACACCCCAACCGATGGCTGAAACATCGGGGCGCGGCACTGAGCGAAACAGATTGTCCATGAGTATCCATAACAACTATTAATTACCAGATATTTAAAACGTCATGTCCCATACCATAACTTATCTAAATAAAACAGTTATTTCAAATAATTGTCTCATAAACAAATACTGATCCGACAACTCAGATTTTAAATAAGAGAGTTTGTTTGTTTGTTTCTAGACTCTTTCCTAGCCTTGATTTTATCACACAGCAAACAAGGCGTCTTAGCATCTTAAGTACCTGCCACATACGTTAAAGTAAAAGTCAATACACATAGTATAAATGTGAGCATACAAGTTTGATAATAGCATAGTAGAGTTCGAAATCATTTACGCGTAACCAGCATGTACAACGTTTAGTGTGAAGCATGTAAGTTATCGACAAAGATCCTATCAATACCAATGACTGCTGGTTGACTGCGCAAGGCAGTTCGTAACATATATTCACCATTGCGAATCATGTGATTAATAGTCCTTAACAACCCCTGAGTGAACAGGTGCTGAGTCCAAACTATAGTACTATCGTTGCTAAGGCAGGTAGACAGCAATCTATGTGTAAACATAACAAACAAGCATTCATCGAGTCACGTATAACATGCGGTAGCGGTTAGCGTTAAAGTATTGCGTAGTGTGTTTGATTTGATTTAGAATAAGTAACGCATGTAACACCCAAAAGTGCATAAAGCAAAAGGGTTCGAGTATACTCACAGCGATAGAGTTAATGGATTGAAGGGAGCGCTAGAGCGGAATTAGCCTGAACAGTTAACGATAGCATAAGCGAAAGTCGGCGCGTATAACGGTGTAGGTGTACCAAGGATCGGATGGCAATCCGATCGGATGGCAATCCGATCGGATGGCCATTCAATCGGGTGGCAATCCGTTCGAATGGTCATCCGATCAGATGGCCATTCGATTGGATTGTCACCTCGTTTGGTGATGATGTGTTTGTGTATAATGGCTTGTACTTTGAAGTTTTCATTGTAGCATTTTAAAAATAGAGAAGTATCTCTACCTTTCAGGTCGGTCGATCGAATGGTCGTTCGATCAGACAGCAATCCGATTGGCGAGGCTTCTCAGTTTGAGAACAAGTTCACAGCAGGACGGTCACTCGATCGGATGGCTATCCGATCGGGTAGCAATCTGTATGTTGGAAATTGTTTAAGTACCAAAGTCCCAAACGTCACACGATCGGACGGTCACTCGATCGGATAGCAATCCGATCGGGTGGAAATCCGTTCAACGTTAAGATCCTTGATTATTTTGAATAAAAAGTTTGAGCATGGAACCAAGTGCAACCCGATCGGATGGCCGATCGATCGGATGGCAATCCGATCGGATGTCAATCCGTCCCAACGGTCAGATCGTCTTGTCACTTGATTTCGTTTGAAGTTTTGTAGTTTTGAACGAGACGTTTTGATATCTTGCTTGGACAACATAACCCTCATCTCGGCCCAAGTGACCCAACCGAACAGGAATCACCCTAGTCCGACCGGTTCACGGTTCGAGTCGGTAGTTCATGTCCAAACCCGAAATCAGTATCTCTTGGATAGAATTCAGATCTGGAACTAATGCATCACTAAGAATGAGTAGAAGATCAGAACAAGCTCCGATTCTATCGAGTTTTGAGTGCATTGAGCGTAAAAGAGTTGAAAGAAAGTTGGAAAAATCATCTTTCAATCCTTTTCACCATGAATGTGTTCAGATCTATGCAAGATCTTTGTTCATTCATGTGGAAATCGTCTAGATCCGAGTTGTTCTTGGTGGATTGAAGCCAAAACAGGAAGTTCATAAGAACACCATGATGACATCATCCTAGAACACCTCAAATCCACTGATTTCTCGGTTAAAAGTTGAGATTTGAAAGATAGAATGATGAAGAAGTGCGTGTAGATCATAAAAGTACAAGATTTAGGTTGGAAACTTACAAGAATTGAGAGAAATCGAGAGAAATAGAGCTTGAGTGCGGCTGGGTCGAATAGAGGGCTGTCACATCAAGTGATATGACATGTTGGCGTATTTATAGGGTTTCCTAAAAAGGAAGGTGAGGAATAAGGCTGGTCGATCGGGTGGCAGTCCGATCGGGTGGCAACTCGATCGGAAGGCAATCCGATCGAATGGCAATCCGATCGGATGGCCACTCGATCGGTTAGCCACTCGATCCGCGAGTTCGGCGCATTGAGTTTAGTCGTTTCGATTCGGGCGTTGAGCGTTGCGATGCGATTCGAGAGAGCGATGCGGTAGTATTACTCATTAGTTAACATAACTACTATATCTAACATACAATCACTATAAATAACTTGCGTTTAGTGTTTTCGATTCGATTGCGATGCGATAGATTGCGATTGTGATTAACACCTCAACATAAACATAACATGCACAAGTAACACGTAAATAGAACACACACGTAAAACAATATCCAGAACACGTAATTCGGGTTGCGATTGCGATAGCGTTAAGTCGATAGGTTGATCGAACATGCAATTAATATGCGATTAAACCTCGATTATTAATAGATACTCCACATAATACAACTAAAGAGATAACATAAATAGATTAACTATAAGTCAAAGAAGTCAAAACAGGAGTTGAGCAAGGAGTGTCAGATCGCAATTAGCAATCTTTTCTTCCTTTGACTTCAATCTTGACTTTGACTTTGACTTTCGAAACACGGGGTGTTACAATTGGACACGTATTGCCATATTATTCATTTTGAATTTCCGAGATGTTACACGTTACCACTCAGTTACATCCACCACTCGTATTGAGAAACCCCAAATTGAAAAACCTTACTAAAATCAAATCATGCAAAACCGCAGTTTTGATTTCAATTCACTATCTCCCTAAAAGGGTTCATCATAACTCTAAAATATCCCCAAACCCACAAAACCCCAACTCAAAACCTCTGATCTTGCACCAAAAAGACCCATAAATCAACCAATCATGTCAACTGAAACACCCATCCCAGATCCAAAATCGACGCCCGCAAGTCTCATTCGCCCCCATTAACTCATCCCTACTAACCCCTAACTATAACCATCCAACTGTCGTGACCCTAGATAAATCGGGTTACTAAGAAAAAGAAAGAGATGACGAGAATGGTGTTCTGATTTTGACGGCAGTGGTGTTGGGTTTTTGACATTGGGTGATAGCAGTTCTGGTGTCGGGGGGTGGTGGCTGGAGGTGAGATCTCAGTTAGTTCCGGTGTTGGTAGGTGGTGGCTAGAGGTGGTTGTTGGTGGTTGAGGGTAGTGGCGATTTTTGGAATGATAGATTGTGGTGGCTGGAGATGGTTGTTGGTGGTGCCTGGCGGTGGTTGTTGGAGGCTGTAGAGAGAGGTATCGAGATATAGATAGAACTAGAGTGAGAGACTGGTTTTTCTTTTTATCTATATATACACATGTTATATTATATCATATATATTATATCATTTTTAAATTTATTTTTGTTTTATTCGTTAAAATGTTTTTTAAATGAATGGGTAAAAAGACGTTAAAAGACCATTTTGCCCTTCATTAAAAGTAATTGTGTAAACGAGCTGGGCCGAACCCGAGTTCGACTGGGCTCGAGCTCGGCTCGGTTCGAGCCTACTTATTTAAGCTCAAGCTCGGCTCGCGAGTAAAACCCGAAGATTGACTTGGCTCGAGCTATTTTAAGAACAACTTCAAACGAGCTAAAAACTCGGCTCTAACTCGCTTCAATTTCGTTTAAACGAGTCAAAGCTCAGCTCGAGCTCATTATATTATATTATATATAAAATACATAAATTTTTGTTTGGGCTCGTTTAGGTTCGCGAGCCTAAACGAGCTTTGTATTTCAGGCTCGAACTCGAACTCGGGCTCGGGCTCGTTAAAGCTCGGCTCATTCGAGCTTTTAACCGAACCGATAACGAGTAGCTTTCGAGTCTCTAGGCTTGTTTACACCCCTAATTAAAAGGGAGGAAAAAGACAAAAAAAAAACTGGATGTTAACTGAAAAATCTGACCAGATTTTGCTTTTGGATGAAAATGACAATAAAACTGAAACCACAGGGACCCAGATTCAAAAGATTTGAGTTTTGAATTAAAGTAACAAAAGTGATCAAACCCTATAAACCATTTTGACAGTTTAATATCACTCTAGTATCTCTATTTTTTTTTTCTATTTTAGAAAATCTGATGTAAAACAGATTTAGATAGATTTTTACCATTGTTTGTGCTTTTCAATAGAATTTAAAGAGTGTCAGTGCTCTCATGTGATATAAGAATTATGCTCCAGTTTAAATTTTTGAAAAAATTAAGCCCCGTTTTAGTACTTGTTACAAAGTTTAAAATTAATTTCTATTTATATAAAAAAAGCTAAACTTTTCTGTTATTTTGGTAACACATTTAAGTTTATGTGAATTTTACGCAAACGCATGTGGCATTCATGAAAATAGTGTATGACCATCCAAAAGAAAAATGAAGTACAAAATAAGATTCCAATATTAACAAAGTATATGACCATCCAAAAGAAAAATGAAGTACAAAATAAGATTCCAATATTAACAAAAGCTATTTGAATACCTTTTTCTTTTCGTAAAGTAATAATCATTTCGTAATCAATTGATGGGGTTTTCATGATTTTGTGATTAAATATCATTTTAATCCATATGGTTTGGGTTATTTTACCAGTTTAATCCAAAGGTTTTATTTTTTGTCTCTGGGTCCAAAAAGATTTCAGCATTGCCATTTTAGTCCACTGGGTAAACTTCATCCATTTTTCTGTTAACGAGAAGGGCAATTCGGTTATTTTATATGTAAATCTGTTAACTAGAAGAGCAATTCTGTCATATAAAATGACCGAGTTGTCCTTCTCGTTAACAGAAAAATGGATGAAGTTAACTCAATAGACTTAAATGGCAACGGTGAAACATTTTTGGACCCACATGCGAAAAATGAAACCTTTAAACTAAACTAGCAAAATGGCCCAAAACACAGAGACTAAAATGACATTTATCTCAATACTTTATTAATTTATCTTCTGTAATTAATTAAAGTAGAAAACTTTAATAAAAATTTATCTTCTATTAGAGGGACGGGGCGCTCCGTGGTGGCAAGGTGATCACATGTGGATACCCGTGGAACACCGCTGCCGCTCAACCCTATCACGCGTGGAACTGAAAACGCATGCCCACTATCACGCGTGAAAAGTTGGAGAATGTGAGGGAAATTGTTGGGTTGTGAGGAAAATTGTTGGGTGTAGTGACTCATAAGCATTTCCACTAAAATCATCGTTAGTGATGGAATAATGTTTGATGACATGGCGAAACTTGATTGGAAGTTGTGAGTGATGAGTGAGTGATGAAAGATGGGCTCCCCTACCCTTGCGCATGTCTTTCTATGTTTAATTGAGTAGTTGAGCTTCAAACAGGTCGTGTCTCAGCGGTTGAGGTGTGAGGGTTTTCACCCACAGGTCCCGGGTTCGATCCCGGGCCTAGTGGGTTTCCCGCACGGGGGCGAGTCCGGTCCAACCGGGAGGTAGCTTTCGAGCGCCGGGGGATTCGAACTTGCGGCTTGGGTTTCACCAGCCTGGGGTGTCACACCCCGAATTTCCACGTGTCACCGGTGGGCCCGGTAGGGGAGTATCGTGACGTGGTTGGCAACATAATAGTCAAACAACACAATATTTAAATGCACAGCGGAAGCAAAGTATAGATTTAATTCAACCAAACGATATTGTAATATTAAGTATCACAAATAGTCGAATATAAATCCACAGGTAGATCAAAAATAAAAGGAAACAATTGTTCAACAGTTTATGACATCCAAGCTGGCGAGACTTAATGTGGATGCTAGGAGACAAGCCAGCCTATTTCGCGTAGTACCTGCACTTAACCTTTTTAAGAAAATACGTCAGTTTACACTGGTAAATACAATCAACCGACTCATTTTGAAAAGAGTTTAAGAACATGCATTTAAGGCACAAGGCACAAATAATATTTTATAACTTGGGATAATTATTTAAATATATAATACTTGTAGGGATTTACATGTTCCTTATGCGTTCAGTAGCCCGGATCGAGCCGGGTTAAAGATCAATTAACACACCACTTTATTTATGAGACACTAACAGGTGTACGCCTACACCTGAGTGCTAAGGTCGTGGCCATTTCGTAAAATGATGCCAGGGATATCCGGGACACGGTCATTAACCCCCCAAAGGCTTTAAGCAAACAAAACAATATTAAACGAGACGTCTCAATACTTTCATTATCATTCATTCAATCAAAGATTCAACGCCCCGACCAAGCGGTATTTTATATACCGTACCCCAAGCCCGTATAGGGAAAATAAGTTAAAAGTATTTACCTGAGTAAGTATAGTTCAAAATCAGCGAGTGCAAGTATCTTTTACTGGTTCTCCTAATCTGGAACGAAGGTTTATAATAACCTATTAGAATCCTAACGGGTCTTTAGTTAAGCTTACGCTTAGACCGGTTAGTTTTAAAGATACGGTTCGTACGCACGATTAAGCGAAGACCGGATAGAATGTGATTTAGACCCGACAAGTTTGAAGACTTGCTTAATATGGGTATATGATACACATTCTGGATTTTGAGATAAAACCGATAAGGTTTGACCCGTTTCGGCTAATTTATGTAAACTAGTTACATAAACCGAACCGAACGCGCATGAAGCGTAATGGGTATCCGTAAGAGTCCTAAACAGGTTTCCTAAGTTAACACGTCTTAAATAAGTTGTGATATCAGTAGGATATCACCCATGATGCCCAAAACGAGTTTAATCTCTTAATAAGCCCCGTAGGGGTATTTTGGTCATTTTAAAGATTATAAAAGGGTTTAATTAGACACCTGTGATCCGGGTCTGAGTTGATCAGTAAAATAGTTTATTTTAACAGGTCATAACCTTGGGTAATAAGTCTTATATATTAAAATAGTTTTAAACCCAAACTATGCGTTAAATACGCGTATAAAGTCGTTTTAAGCGATGTACGGGTTAAAATACGATTCTGAGTTTTCTAATCAAATAAACAGGCTCAAAATACTCCATTTATTATTTAAAATCAGTAGCAATTTGATTGGCGTTAAAAGGATTTGTAAAACTCATTTTATGGCCGAAAAGGGTATTTTTGGTATTAACCGAATCGAGGCGATAAACCTAGCTTATGATCAGTTTAAAAATAATTAAAAATCTTTAAAAATCCCAAAATATTATATCACATCAGTGGGTAAAAGGTTTGATGTCAAAAATTGGGTTTAGATAGGCTTTACGCTAATGACGCCGTTTAATTACTTAAAAGCATTCAAATTACGTCATTAAGCATAACTCCTAATCTAGACCTCCAACGGATGTGAAATTTTTGGTACAAGTCTAAAAATCAGTAACTAAGATTATGGCACTTTCACATTTCCAAAAATCTCGTTTTATGGTCATAAGGGCATTACGGTCAATATTTAGGCGTTTAACGGAAACATCGGACGATTAGGGATTCGAGTGGTATAAACGCAGAGGCTTATACACACATGCAACTAGGTCCTAATGGAACTTTAAGGCATGTCTAAACCTATATAAATCGGGTCAGAACTGAGGTCAAAGCAAAAGTCAAACTTTTGCGTCTCTCGGTTCCGAATCGGTTCAAAACATAAAGTTGTCGAATCAAACAAGCGTAGACAATTTTTTATACTTATTTTTAAGTTATATGACTGATAAAACAGATTACACGCCTTTTATATTGCTAATTACGCGTTAATTCCAAAAGACCAATTCTGTTGACTTTTTCGGACAACCTTTGACTCGATAAACGACCTAGTTAGGATTCGAATCAGTGAGTGCCCTTTTAGGGGTTTATTATCCATATAAATACCAACTTATAACAACTTTCGATTCGACAAATCTCTGGACCGATTGTGATTTATCACAAAGTCAAACCGTAGTTACGACGGTTTGATTTCTAGGCTTTTAACTAAGTATAACTCAAACAAGAAGGATCAAAGGCACTTACATACGTCTAATGGATGATATGGAAAGCTTGGATCAGTTCTTGAGCTCTTGAAAATGTCCAGAAGTGATGAATGAACAATGTGGTAAAATGTGGGTCTTTATAAACAACTTCAAACATGCATGGATCATCAACACCTAAGTCTAGGAGTGAAATAATAACAACCACAAGTGCCCTACATGCTAGAGACCACCTTAGGCAGCCCAAGGTATCGAAAACTTGGGTTTTAAGTCGGTTAAAGACAGCAACAGACAGCTGCCAATTGTTTCAGCATCAGAGGACCCCTCGCGTGACGCGAGGGTACCCCCAGGGAGTCGTCGCGTGACGCGAGGCCCCTTATTACCTTTAACAAATTTTCAGAATTTGTTGTTTTGGTCCTTGGTCCTCCTAAACATCGCTTTCGCACAATTCTTTGCATTATGAGGCTTTGTAATTTATATCTAGGGGCTTTAATACTTATACCCACTTTGTCAAGTCCTCGGGTAACTTTGTGATCACCCGAAAAGCCCTAAATTTCAATGTTGACGGTTCTAATCCTCACACACGAAATTTTTCACAACTTGCTCATACGATAACGAAACTTCATGAAATTTTTGTGGCACATTCTAGTGAGCATAATTAATCGTTACAAAGCTTCGGGTTTGTCAAAAGGTCACTCAGAGGTATAACTTAAACATGTTGGCACTTTTAACCCCTGTAGTTTGTAATCTCTCACTTTCTTTCACAATTCGCTTCGTATGATCCATGATCTATTCGTTTAAGGTTATAAACATCATGTAGGGTTATTGCAAAGTATATTTATTCATTGTTGACACTTTGAACCCTTCTATTTACACAGTTTCACTGTTTGTCAACTTTAGTCCTTCAAAAACATTATTTTACACGTTCAAACCTATGACACGTGTCAACACATTATAGGACGTAAATTTTCGAGGTGTTACATCCTCACCCCCTTAAAAGAAATATCGACCTCGAGATTTGCTAAAATGATGGAAGTACTTTTTGTCGCATAATGGACTTAACTTCCATAACATATCTAGAGTCTTTCCAAGCTCCTACAGTGACTCCTATATTAGGTACATGTATCCTTTTTGGAGCTTCTTAACCTGTCGATCCTCAATCGATACAGGATGCTCATCACATCATAAATTTGCATAACATTATGTGATAGTGCTTCTTGACTTATTGGCGAAACACGCCTTTCAGTCACTAGTGTGTAATGTATTGCGAGCTCCGCCAAGCTCCTTAAATAGGTTTTAGCTTATAAGCTACCTGATCTTGATACATTCGATTTCCTTCGAATGATTCTATATATATTCAGAGCTTAACTAGCCTGATAATTTAACAGATTTGGCACACCCTTTCTGGGTGATATCTATTGTTGAACCTTATTCCTAAATCAAGAATTTAGGAGGTTTGCTATTTTCATTCATCCTTGATTTTCTGCCGAATTCTGGCATCTTACAGATGGTTATGAATTTGCGTGATCTTATTTGTTGTTTCCAATGCAACTTTCAGATCCCGATAATTGGACTTACCAATCTATTGTCCTAACAATAGATGTTTAACAATCCATTTATACAAGGTCTCCAAAGGAGTAGCCTTGATACTTATACATCAACTATTATAGGAAAGCTTATCTTAAGGTGAGATGGTTATTCCAACCACTTCTTAATCAAAATTTTTTTTTTTAAGGAATAGTCAATCCTTACAGCTAGTCGAACAAATCGACGATCCTGGGCAGTTGATGGCAAATTCTTAATTGTTGCCTAACTAGGGTTGCGGTAAAAATGCATAAGCAAAAAGAACCGTCTTTCATAATTAACTATACCGAATCCTCAGGATATTGAGTTAGGCTATATGAACCCTCTATTTTAAAACTTAGTTAATCAGGGTTTCGATTCTTCCAATGATGGTGCTAGCCGTCTTGGAGATTTCATAATAATACAGCCTTAAATGGGATATAAACCTTAACTCTACCTGCCCCTCAGGGGTAAACAGGGTAATCTTAGGAGAAGATAATTAAGGTACAAGGAGGTTACAGAGATTTTTACAAATCTCAGGCTCCAATTTATCAATCATTGCTTGTGTCAATTAAGTGACACACTTATGTTACTAGTCCACGAATTCCTTAATTGGGAACATTTACTTGGATAATTCCATTCTGAATATCTTCTTTGAATACTACTAGTCGACTTTGGTACAATATGACCATTGGGATATCTCAGGGGTTCCATGCATTAAACCTCCATACTGATCAGGCATGGAAGCAATCTATGGGACACACTAGGATACGCCAATCCTCATATGGCACTTTTATCAAACATAGTTTGGCATTCGTAGTCGATCGAAAACAATGAGAAAATAATAAAATAAAATAAAGTAATATATGTTGTCGTACTCTATTCGAAGAAAGAGTACTCTTAGATTTTTCAGAAGGATCCCTTGCCGATACTTAGAAGAATCGGTTACTATGATTTCCTTGGTAAGTTATACCTTGTGGATAATATAAAAGTTTGCTAAGCTTATGGTTTATGAAGATTTATTATTGCCTGTATTAAATCAGGACACTTAGCAGAAATTATCATTGGTAAATGATAAGGAATGTACTTGATGACATCGTGAACTGCCTCTTGGCATTCATCAGGTGAGTTCAGGCGTTTCCTTTCTTAGCCTTTCCAGGCTTAGCTGCACCTTGTTTGGCAGCTTTATGGTATCTAGTTCTGATGCGGCCTTACTCACCACAGTCGTGACAGACTGCATCCTTTATGTCCCTACATTCATGGGAAAATGATGACCCATTCCTTTGCAGATGTCACACTGCTTTGGTCCTTCCAACTGCTGCGTCAACCACAGCTTGGAGATTAACTCCATTAATATTGAGATTTACGTTTGTAGCTTTATTAACTTTCGTCGCCTTAATAGTATTGCGACTGTCGTCTACCTCATTCAAGTTTTCCATACTTGAAACTTGGTACCAATCACCAAAATTTAACAATTATTAGTCATCATCCTGATGACCCGACTTAGATTAGCCACGGCATTCATAAACCGTATGGGCTATTCTGTTCTGAACATTCCTAGTGAATGTTATTTGAATGTATATCCATTATATTTAGCCTAGGTCACAACGGGACCATCAATGGCATGCAAAGTTTGGAGCGAGTCCAATACCTGTTTGACAGGGGACCATAATGTCACAACTGTCTTTGTCACTAGGACGATTATAAATAGCTCAAAGGCTTTTATTATATATATTTATATATACATATATGGCATAGAAGCCTGTCTCGAGGGACGTAGAAAAATATGGCATAAAGCACAGTCATGAAGGACATAAGTAATCATATGGCGCGAAGGCCTTGTCGTGATGACATTTAGATATGGCACAAACGGCCTTGTTATAAGGATATTCATCAAATTTGGTACAAAGGCATGTCACCAGAAATGTTAACATTTAATATGTTAACTTGTCACGAATGACCAATTATAGCACATAGGCTTGTCCTGAATGACTTTAAAACATAACTCGATGGTCTATTTTTCAAGGACCTTAATTTATAAGCCGCAATCTTATTAGATTAGGGCTTCAAGGTTTGAACGTGGTTCTTCACCTTTGGACAGGGAGTCATAGACTACTACTGTCATCGTCTTGAAAGACGATTCTTTTGGCAGAAAATAAGCTAATCAACATCACTAATGGATGTTTATATATAACCATCGTATCTGATGATATTAGTCATGATCACATCGATCATATTGACTATTAGGTTTGGGTATAATCACACCATTTTGAACAGAGGATCATAAAGATCACTACTATCCTTGTCTTACCGACATTAGAATAAAGTATAGCCCGTAGGCATTTCATCACGAGGGATGTTAATATTATGATCATCATACCGATGATACTAGTCAGGATCGCAATGATAGTATAGACTATGGGATTTGAGTATAGCTCACCCCCTTGGCAAGGAATCACAAAAGATTACAATTGCCTTTTCTTAGTTGGACGATATAATATAGCCCTTAGGCAAAACATCATTACGGATGTTAAAATTTTTAATCATCGTATTGATGATTTTCGTCATGATGGCATTGATCATATAGACTATTAGGCTCGAGCATAGCTCACTACCTTGGACAGGGAATCGTAAAGATCACACTGTTTTTGTCACACATGGACGATATAATATGGCCCATAGGCGAAACATCTCTAATGGATGTTTATAATAGGTTCATCCTATTAGATGATATAAGTCATGATTGCATTAATCATATTGACTATTTTGGCTTGAGCATAGCTCACCACCTCAGACAAGGAATTATAAAGATAACAATGTCAATGTCTCAAATGGACAATATATTATAGCCCATAGGCAAAACATCTCTAAAGGATGTTTTAATAATACTATTATCGCATCAGATGATATTAGTCATGATCGCATTGATCATATAGGCTATTATGTTTGGACATAGTCCAACATTTTAGACAGGAGGTCAAAGACCATCACTGTCGTTGTCTTAACGGACTACAAGTTTAGTCCGTAGGCACTTCATCACTAACGGATGTTCGTAATATGATCATCTTATAGGATGATATAGGTCATCATTCCTAATGCTAGGCTAGATATGGGAATTGGAAGAATCCAATATAAGGATGATCGTTGTGATTTTCTCGGATTACATTTCTCAAGAGTGCTAACACGTTCTTAAGTGTTAACCCGGATCTGAATCCCTTGAGTAGGTTTCACCATCTTGGCCGCGTAGGCTAGGTTTCACCTTTAAGATTCTTTTTTAAAAAAGCATACTGATCGGGAAGGAAGGATATTTATTTATTTATTATTATTTTTTTTCAGGATTTTTATCATAAATCCTAATTCATAAGTTCATAATAATAGCACAAATGGCCTAGTCGCGTAGACAAGTTAAATCTATAAGCCATGATTTCGGAGAATCGAGGCATTAAGGTTTGAATCAAAGTTCATTACCTTTTTCTTGACAGGGAGTTGTAGGCTACCACTGTCTTTTAGTCTCGGAGGACATTAACTATAGCCCGTAGGCACTTCCCTTCTAAGGGATGTTTATAACGGAATTGCCCCTTAGGGAAATTCATTAACCATGGTAAACAGAGACCATACTTGGTTAATTTATTAATCATATATATATTTAGGATTTCTATTATAATTTATCCTAATTATAAAACATTAACAGTTTTAATTAGTGGCACCCAATGGCCTGGTCACGTGGACATTTATAAATTATAAGCTTATGATTTTAGAGAATCAAAGCATGAAAGTATATTGGCACAATAGGCCTAGTCACAAGGACAATTATAAATTTTAAGCTATGATTTCAGAGAATCAAAGCCTGAAGGTATATTGGCACAATAGGCCTAGTCACAAGGACAATTATAAATTATATGCTGGATTTCAGAGAATCAAAGCATTTGAGGTTTGAACCTAGTTCATTACCTTTTTCTGACAGGGAGTCATAGCTACCACTGTATTTTGGCTCATGTAGAAATGAGCAACGCCCGTAGGCACTATATTACCACGTATGGTTAAGATATGATCATCTTTAATTGATGATGTAAACTCAGGATTCAGAGATCATTAAACTGGGTTAGGAATCTTTTGAAGAATCCTATTTAAAAATGACGTGTGAGATTTTTAAATGAATCACATCTGCCGGGAGTGTTAACATGTTTCAAGATGTTAACAGGGATTTGAATCTTTTAAACAGGTCTTACCATCTTGGCCCGGTCTTATAATTGACCCGCAGGCTTGGTTTCACTCTTAAGATTTTTAATTTATGATTTGAATCTTTTTAACAGGTCTTACCATCTTGGCCCGGTCTTATAGTTGACCCGAAGGCTAGGTTTCACACTTAAGATCCTTAATTTATAATTAACGCAGAACAATTTTAAATTGAGATGTTAATATGGATCTAAATCTAATTATGGAACTACCATCTTGGCCGGTCTTAAAATGACACGTGGCTAGGTCTTGTCCTTTTTAGACTTTGCCATTTTATTATAATGGTAGATCTTATAAAAGAAATGTTATTTTACATTTATTTAATATTCCTTATTTAGAATGAAAGTTTAAACTTAATCATTCCACTATATAAAAATAAAAGTATAAAGTTGCCCTAAGCGGGACTTGAAAGGAATAATGTTGTCCTCGTAGGGACTGAAAGATAATTATGTCCATATGAGGACTATTAAGGAAACGATCTTCAGTAAAAGGAGTTTCTTCTTCATTTTATTTCTGAATGCTTTCTCCTTGTATGCTCGTTTCATTCTAGCCGCGGTACGAAGCTCAGCATTTCAAGGCTCCGGGTGTGGAGAACTCCTATTACGGCTTCTTCGCTTAGCGACGTATCCAATAAAAATTTGGAAGTAAAAAGTTCTTAGATTAGGATTTAGAATATTCCTAAGTTAAGTCTAGACTCAGAAGTTTAGATATGTGCAATTGTGTAACTGAGATTAAACACAAAAGGCTAGTGTTTAATTCACTCAGTGTTGGCTCTGATACCAACCTGTCACACCCCGAATTTCCACGTGTCACCGGTGGGCCCGATAGGGGAGTATCGTGACGTGGTTGGCAACATAATAGTCAAACAACACAATATTTAAATGCACAGCGGAAGCAAAGTATAGATTTAATTCAACCAAACGATATTGTAATATTAAGTATCACAAATAGTCGAATATAAATCCACAGGTAGATCAAAAATAAAAGGAAACAATTGTTCAACAGTTTATGACATCCAAGCTGGCGAGACTTAATGTGGATGCTAGGAGACAAGCCAGCCTATTTCGCGTAGTACCTGCACTTAACCTTTTTAAGAAAATACGTCAGTTTACACTGGTAAATACAATCAACCGACTCATTTTGAAAAGAGTTTAAGAACATGCATTTAAGGCACAAGGCACAAATAATATTTTATAACTTGGGATAATTATTTAAATATATAATACTTGTAGGGATTTACATGTTCCTTATGCGTTCAGTAGCCCGGATCGAGCCGGGTTAAAGATCAATTAACACACCACTTTATTTATGAGACACTAACAGGTGTACGCCTACACCTGAGTGCTAAGGTCGTGGCCATTTCGTAAAATGATGCCAGGGATATCCGGGACACGGTCATTAACCCCCCAAAGGCTTTAAGCAAACAAAACAATATTAAACGAGACGTCTCAATACTTTCATTATCATTCATTCAATCAAAGATTCAACGCCCCGACCAAGCGGTATTTTATATACCGTACCCCAAGCCCGTATAGGGAAAATAAGTTAAAAGTATTTACCTGAGTAAGTATAGTTCAAAATCAGCGAGTGCAAGTATCTTTTACTGGTTCTCCTAATCTGGAACGAAGGTTTATAATAACCTATTAGAATCCTAACGGGTCTTTAGTTAAGCTTACGCTTAGACCGGTTAGTTTTAAAGATACGGTTCGTACGCACGATTAAGCGAAGACCGGATAGAATGTGATTTAGACCCGACAAGTTTGAAGACTTGCTTAATATGGGTATATGATACACATTCTGGATTTTGAGATAAAACCGATAAGGTTTGACCCGTTTCGGCTAATTTATGTAAACTAGTTACATAAACCGAACCGAACGCGCATGAAGCGTAATGGGTATCCGTAAGAGTCCTAAACAGGTTTCCTAAGTTAACACGTCTTAAATAAGTTGTGATATCAGTAGGATATCACCCATGATGCCCAAAACGAGTTTAATCTCTTAATAAGCCCCGTAGGGGTATTTTGGTCATTTTAAAGATTATAAAAGGGTTTAATTAGACACCTATGATCCGGGTCTGAGTTGATCAGTAAAATAGTTTATTTTAACAGGTCATAACCTTGGGTAATAAGTCTTATATATTAAAATAGTTTTAAACCCAAACTATGCGTTAAATACGCGTATAAAGTCGTTTTAAGCGATGTACGGGTTAAAATACGATTCTGAGTTTTCTAATCAAATAAACAGGCTCAAAATACTCCATTTATTATTTAAAATCAGTAGCAATTTGATTGGCGTTAAAAGGATTTGTAAAACTCATTTTATGGCCGAAAAGGGTATTTTTGGTATTAACCGAATCGAGGCGATAAACCTAGCTTATGATCAGTTTAAAAATAATTAAAAATCTTTAAAAATCCCAAAATATTATATCACATCAGTGGGTAAAAGGTTTGATGTCAAAAATTGGGTTTAGATAGGCTTTACGCTAATGACGCCGTTTAATTACTTAAAAGCATTCAAATTACGTCATTAAGCATAACTCCTAATCTAGACCTCCAACTGATGTGAAATTTTTGGTACAAGTCTAAAAATCAGTAACTAAGATTATGGAACTTTCACATTTCCAAAAATCTCGTTTTATGGTCATAAGGGCATTACGGTCAATATTTAGGCGTTTAACGGAAACATCGGACGATTAGGGATTCGAGTGGTATAAACGCAGAGGCTTATACACACATGCAACTAGGTCCTAATGGAACTTTAAGGCATGTCTAAACCTATATAAATCGGGTCAGAACTGAGGTCAAAGCAAAAGTCAAACTTTTGCGTCTCTCGGTTCCGAATCGGTTCAAAACATAAAGTTGTCGAATCAAACAAGCGTAGACAATTTTTTATACTTATTTTTAAGTTATATGACTGATAAAACAGATTACACGCCTTTTATATTGCTAATTACGCGTTAATTCCAAAAGACCAATTCTGTTGACTTTTTCGGACAACCTTTGACTCGATAAACGACCTAGTTAGGATTCGAATCAGTGAGTGCCCTTTTAGGGGTTTATTATCCATATAAATACCAACTTATAACAACTTTCGATTCGACAAATCTCTGGACCGATTGTGATTTATCACAAAGTCAAACCGTAGTTACGACGGTTTGATTTCTAGGCTTTTAACTAAGTATAACTCAAACAAGAAGGATCAAAGGCACTTACATACGTCTAATGGATGATATGGAAAGCTTGGATCAGTTCTTGAGCTCTTGAAAATGTCCAGAAGTGATGAATGAACAATGTGGTAAAATGTGGGTCTTTATAAACAACTTCAAACATGCATGGATCATCAACACCTAAGTCTAGGAGTGAAATAATAACAACCACAAGTGCCCTACATGCTAGAGACCACCTTAGGCAGCCCAAGGTATCGAAAACTTGGGTTTTAAGTCGGTTAAAGACAGCAACAGACAGCTGCCAATTGTTTCAGCATCAGAGGACCCCTCGCGTGACGCGAGGGTACCCCCAGGGAGTCGTCGCGTGACGCGAGGCCCCTTATTACCTTTAACAAATTTTCAGAATTTGTTGTTTTGGTCCTTGGTCCTCCTAAACATCGCTTTCGCACAATTCTTTGCATTATGAGGCTTTGTAATTTATATCTAGGGGCTTTAATACTTATACCCACTTTGTCAAGTCCTCGGGTAACTTTGTGATCACCCGAAAAGCCCTAAATTTCAATGTTGACGGTTCTAATCCTCACACACGAAATTTTTCACAACTTGCTCATACGATAACGAAACTTCATGAAATTTTTGTGGCACATTCTAGTGAGCATAATTAATCGTTACAAAGCTTCGGGTTTGTCAAAAGGTCACTCAGAGGTATAACTTAAACATGTTGGCACTTTTAACCCCTGTAGTTTGTAATCTCTCACTTTCTTTCACAATTCGCTTCGTATGATCCATGATCTATTCGTTTAAGGTTATAAACATCATGTAGGGTTATTGCAAAGTATATTTATTCATTGTTGACACTTTGAACCCTTCTATTTACACAGTTTCACTGTTTGTCAACTTTAGTCCTTCAAAAACATTATTTTACACGTTCAAACCTATGACACGTGTCAACACATTATAGGACGTAAATTTTCGAGGTGTTACATGGGGATTTTCCACTGATCCATACCTTTCAAAAAAAAAAAGTTGAGCTTCAAACAGTTTGGCTTAAGTTTTGATTTTGACAGTTTCCTTGTTTAATAACTCGGTTCGGTATGAAACTTGCACAAAGTTACTTAGAAATTTATAAAACTAGTATTAACCAAACATTTATTAATTATGAATTTTTACCTTTTTAATATGTTAAAATAATCTTTTTTAAAAATTAAAATAATACATATAGACTGACAAACTACATGTATGTAAGTCGTAAACTATATATACATATACACACACCTCGTATGACCTACATATATTATTTTAAAACTTTTAATGCAAGCTGATGATTTAAAACACTTCAGTTCAAAACTGTCACCTTTAAAAGCGAACTTTTAAACCACTAAACCGGTACGATTTGTGATAATTTTCCAAAATAGTCTTGAACTAGCACAAATTTCATTTCTATATGAATTGCTAATTCCCTTTTTAGCTCACTATGATTTAAAATTTAAATCGATTAATGAAAGTGGTTTATTATTATATTATTAAGATAAGAATCATGAAAATAAATTAGGTTATCAAAAGAAAAATTCGATTTGAAAAGAAAAGCATTCAAAGGCGATTGTTGTGAGGCCCACAAATTGCAGTCATGAAATGGACGCCATGGGAATCAAACACACGAAGAAACAATATCTTTTATTAACATGGTTTTCAACTTTTGGACTTTTAGATGACCTCTGCAGCGGGTATTTCGCTCATTTATTCATGATATGATTTGTGGAAAATGATATAAAATGTTCTTTTCTTCAACATTTTGTGTTATGCCTACATATCATTATGATTATTATAAATTATAAAATAAACTTCTTGTTTAAATCAAGTGTTAACTACAAACATCAATAATTGTTGATATAACCACTAACTATAAATAACTACTCATATCATAGACATATAATTACATTTACAAACGTCTAAAAAGATCAAACAAATAAAAGTCCACACAAAGTTTAACCATAATGAATCAATCAATTATGATACACCATTCAAATAATAATAATAATAATAATAATAATAATAATAATAATAATAATAATAATAATAATAAAGTTAAAAAATTGGGAACATAAAATTTTGATACACCGTTCGACCGTAAATTGAATGTATCATGTCTTAACAAACTATAAAATCATTTTTAGACCATCTCTGATGCGCCTATAGAGAGGCCGCCCATAGCAAGCTTCTCTAATGTGGACCATCATGGACGGTGAGGTGGAAGAGAGAGTGACGCTTGCTGCATTTCACTAAGCGTGCGCCCATGGAAGAAAAAAACGGGGATTGTGAGAGGGGAGGTGGGCCTTGGCTAGGCCGCCCGTTGCAGGGGAGGATGGACGACAAGGTGAGGTGGCACCGAGGAGAGGGTTGGACGGGTGGCCATCGTTAGATATAGTCTTTGATTTTTCAAGTGAATAAAGAAAGCTAACTAGAGATTAAAAAGGTTATATAAAATCAATTATGCTTAAAAGAATTGAACATCAAGTATAATTTGGAGATATGAAGACTAAGATCAAACAAATGCTAGCACTGAAGATTAAATACAAAGAATAGAATATTGTTAATGACACTAAAAATAATAAGAGTACCAATTACCTTAGTGTAAATTTTATTTTATACTACCTAATAAATGAATACAAAGTTGGACACGTGTCATCAATATATTTCATCTCACCAATTTTATTGCGCTCAAATCCCTCCATGACCCTAAATATTTAATAAAGTAGGAAATAGTAACTTAATCCTAATTTAATATTATTAAACTTTTTTTACTAATATATGACATAGTAAATTAACTAATAACTATGAAAAAATTTTATTCATCATATAAACCGTTAACTTAGTTCATAATTTAATAATAACTAGTTGTTAATTAAGTCAACATAACAAATATTAATACGAATAACAAATCTAATTTATTTCATACCAACAAAATTATTTTCATTACTTTAAATAAAGAGTTATATTAAAAGAGTACACAATAATAAATACAATATTATTTATATGCACCATTACTTGCAAGGTAAATATGTAACTTCAATCATATGAAGAATAAATATATGTGTTTGTATTACATAATTTTTAGTATTCAATCCGTGTAATACACAAACTATTATTGCATTTCATCGTTAGTAATTAACATAGATCTGTTTTTGTGATAAATTCAAGTTAGTTGTGTGAACTGTCATATGATTATAAAAATACGTTAGCTATAAAAACTTTTTTAACAAACTATATTATTATATTGTTTCTATTGTACAACTTCGTGTAATACACGAGTCTATAACTTAGTTTTATATAATCAAATGAGTTTTAGAAAATAAATATATTTTCTCATAAAAAAATCTTGTTTATACGCTAACTATAGTTTATAGCATTTAGAAATTATATTATATTATATTATACTATATGTTAATAATAGAAAGTAATGAGCAGTAATTTTGAAGATGTAACACTTGTTCCCATAATCACTGCACTAGCTGTAGGACCCGTGTTAACACACGGGTAAGTTTAATAACCATCGAAATCAAATATTAAAAAATAGATTATAATACATCATTTAAATTCTTTGTGTTTAGTTACATATCTTTATAAAAGTTTTTGTCTACATCTATATGTAAAATATGATGTTACATAAAGATTTAAAAAAAAAATTAAACTACTATCCATCAAGAAAAGAGGATCCACAACAATGTACATGTCAAATAACCTAATCATAGTAGTACTATAATGCTGCTACAAATCAAATACCTTCAAGCCAATACCATGAGTATAACTCTTATGAAACTCTTTATGCAGCCTCTCATCATCTTCATCTCCAGGCACAAACTTCATCCCACAAATCTTACAATTTCTAAACATAAAATCAGACTGACCCAAATCCAGATGAAACTGTGCATACTTTCTTTTCTTATTCAAAACCCTTTTGCAATTCATAATCTTTTTCTCATCAATTCCATCATCATCATTCTTCCTGCACATTAAACTAACCTTCATCAATTTCCATTAATATTTTAACTTCGAAATGATCCGAAACAAACTGTAATCACAACTAAATCAACCGAATCAGTTCGAAATCAATCAAAAATCACTGACACAAATCAAAAATTCGTCTGAATCAATCCGAAACTCAAATCTTTTAACAGTATTCGAACAGAACTTTTGTATTAACTGTTTGACAAATCACTGAACAATATGATCACTAAATGTCATTTTATCCGTTCAAAACATTCAACTGATTTTGTTTTCTGTTAACTGTTATAGTTGTTATCACTTGTGCATCAAATCAAAACAAATCTCATCAAACACCTATCGAATCTGTTCAAAATTATCACAATGTTAACCGTCAATCACCTGTTCAAATCAAAAATCTCAAACGATACAGTTCGTGTCGAAACCCGACAAAATGGCCCCTTGATGTACAGTCACTTAGAAAAAAAACATTTTTTTAACCAACCCGACCCGAAACCCGTTCTGACCCGAACCCATTTCGACCCGAACCCGTGTTGACCCAAACCCGTTTCGACCCGAACCAAAACAACCCTTTTTTAATTGACCCGTTTTGTCCCGAACCCATTTGGACCCGAACCCATTTTCACCCATGACACGACCCGACCCGTTTTCCAGGGCTATCAATACATATAATATCACATTGATCCACTTCTCACCATCACCCCTGCCCCTTCTTGTTTACCAACAACCTCCACATCCAAATAAATCACACCTTCTTCCGGTTCCCTTTCCTCCTCACTATCTCCATCGTCACCACTTATATCCACTATAATCTTATCCTCCTTCACCCCAACATTATTAATATTTGATTTAACAAATGGAATTAAAAAAAACCTGAATTTGGGCATGCATGGAAGGTGTTCGACAAAATGACAGCCAAAGAAAACTCATCCAAACTTAATCTGTAAGGAAGAAAAAAACAAAAACCATAAACTAATGAGTGGGTGGGTATAGGCACAAAATCAAAAAATAAAAACATAAACATAAGGACTAAAACAATGAAACCCTAGGAAAAGAATGAACAGACAACAACCTGGATGAAAGAAATCTTGGTTTCACGCGAAAGCTCACCAATTCCGCCGCTGACGGTCTTTGCAGCCCCTATACAGCCGTAAATATGTGAGAAACCGTCAGATCTGAACATGGGAGACCGATTAAGGACATGGTTAGAACTTACTTATAATGGAGAATCGGCCCGTAATTGCTGATTCAAAAACCATACTGGAAGATCCTTCTTACCGGAATCACCATGGAACCCTTTATAAATCGTATATTTCACAAAGCAAATAACAAATCCAACAAAAAGTTAATATCAACAAAACCGTAATCGTCATGAAAACGTTATCAAGCATGTAATCAATAGGGTTTCCAGGTTTACCTTAGTCGTCGTGATTTGGCATGAACAATACATGCACAAATTTGTGAAGACTTTCAACATATTTGATGCATGTGATCCATTTGAGATTTAAAAAAAAAATCTAAAAACCACACCTACCCACAAACACAACAAAATCTGTCTATATAAAAGTAAATTTGTCAAAACTGACCCCTCTATCTAATAGTGATTATTTAGCAATAAGCCAATAACCATAGCCAACATTTGTGTGAAATAATCAACCAGCTATAACTATCCGATTATGAACTGTAGTTAATGCTTTGATATGTTAACAAACCTGTCCCTGGCAACCAATCCAGAGCTGATTGTATTGTTCTGTGCGTTCTCGCAGTTCAGCTTGAAATGAGTGATTTGTACTTGACTGCAAAGCATCCATCTCCTGAGCTCTTGCAATCCATGCTTGAGCCTCCCTTATTTGTTCATCTTTATATAAGATAGCTTGTTGAGCAACTCTATGCTGCAAGATATAACATAAATTATGACAAGCAAAGAGAGAATAAATCTAACATTCTAACCACAAATCAATCAAACAAACAAGCTTCATGATGTTTCTTGTACCATTCTATATTACAAAACCAAATAGCAAATACAGTACCTACTCCTGCAATTCTAAAAACTGCCTTTCCTTTTCTTGAACATGTTCTTGTAATTCATGGATTTTGTTAAGATGTTGAGCTCTTTCAGCTTCCAAATTATCACGTTCTCTCTTGAAAATGCATATACCACAACTCAGATTCACAATGCCCTGCTGCGCTGCTGCGACGTTATAATCAGCAACCTGAATTGAGAGAAAGGCTATGATGAAATATATATGTAAGATAGAATTTATGTATCATAGCTTAAAAATAGCAGCAATTGGAGTATTGTCAAAAGCTTGTATAGAATAGATTCCACATCTTCCCCAACGTAGCCTGCCTGCATTTGACACACAATTTCGACGGTATGGTTCCGGTTCATCACACCAGTTGTCTGTAACATAAACCAGCATACTCTTGTTTCATTTTAGAATTTTAATCGCATAAACTTCAGTCTAGGGTTACATAAACGTAAACATAATCTAATTGTGTGTCCAATGCAACTTAGGGTTTATAAAGTACATGATTATTTTGCTTCTTTTTTTAAGTTATTTCTGATAAACTACATAAATTTAGGTATCAAGATACAATAATTAACAAAAAGAAGTTATATATGAAGTATGATTACCTGAGAATTGAGGGGGAGATAAGTGTGGAAATTCAAATCAAAATCTTTATGTAGTAATCTTGTCAACTTCATCTATATACACAATGCCTTGTTGCGCTGCTGCGACGTTATAATCAGCAACCTGAATTGAGAGAAAGGCTATGATGAAATATAGATGTAAGATAGAATTTATGTATCGTAGCTTAAAAATAGCAGCAATTGGAGTACTGTCAAAAGCTTGTATAGAATAGATTCCACATCTTCCCCAACGTAGCCTGCCTGCAAACCACAAAATGTTTAAAACACGAAAGGTCAAACGCAGACATAACCTATCGACATTTAAAAAGCAACCAATTTATCTTCCTATTTGATAAATAATGTATAGTAGTTGCCTGAGTAAGTGTGGTAGCATCTGCAATAACAAATGGAACGTTCACTAAGCGAGCTAATGTTTTTGCAAGTAGCGTCTTCCCTCTAATAAAAAAATTCACTTTACTCAAGTGTGAGCAAATACACGGGCAGTGAAAATACAAATAGGATAACAGATTCACAAAACTTTTACCAGAACCGGTTGGGCCAAATACAAGAATATTACTCTTCTCAAGCTCTACAACATCGCCATCTGCCTCCTTTTCCGTGTCATCTCCCGAAGGCCTAACTTTCCGCGTTGTAATATAATTTGTTAGAAGCATTTTACCAAAAATAATAATAATAAAGCTACCGACTATGGTCAACATACTATAGGATTAGGGTGCGGTCACCATTACAACATTGTTACAACTTAAATTTCAATATGCAACACATAACATTTCCATATTGTAGATGCAATATGCATATCACTTTATTCAAATGTGCTTACTTTTGTGAAGTATCAATAGAGATCCTCTTGTAATGATTGTATACTGCCACAGAGAGCACCTACATGAAAGGAATTGAAATTAGTGTTCCATAAGCAATGTTACAACATAATTAAACAGCATGTTTAAGTTGTAAAGATGAGAAAAAAACAACCCTTTTAGCTCTTTGTTGACCAATAACAAACTTATCAAGGCCTTTACAGATCTCCTTTGGAGTTGGGAAACTGGTGCCCAAGTTACAGCTCTTTGTTTAATCGAATGTATTTAAACTCTACTGTCAAGACTCACCCCGTGTTCTGTATTTAAACAATCTGATGCTTTAATCGAATAAAGAGACCCTTTAATCGAATGTATTTAAACAATCTGATGCTTTAGATGTGATGTTACACCGTGTTCAAACTCTACTGTCAAGACTCACCAGTGTAGCCTTCTCACTGTCACAGATCTGAATTTAGATGCACGCAAATTAACAAATAAACAATCTCCATTCAATAAACTGTCACAGATCGGGTAACATCACATCTGATTTCAACAAATTACAAACAATCGAACCTCACAAAGCACGTAAATTAATGTATGAACAGATCTAGAAGACGTGAATTGAAACTTACAGAGTTGAATTGGTGAGAAAGTGGTTGAAATTGGTAGGAGCCCTAGGGTTTAAACCTTTGTTTCAGAAAAATGGTGAAGGTATGGAGACAAGTAGAAACGGGTGAGTGGATCCGAACACCAAGAAAAGGGAATTCAAAAATTGAATTCACATATGTGCATCTTCTTCTTCTTCACTTGAATCAACCTCTTTCTTCAGTTTAGATTTCTTCTTTGCGCCGTTTTTCGTCTTCAAAACCCTAGGTTTCTGTTCTGAATTTTGAAGGACCGTCATATGAATTTTGATTTTGTAGTTCCAGATCTAGAGAAAAGGATTGGAATGAGTGCAGTGATTCAAATTTTGAAAGTCCGCCCAAAAGCCAAAAAGTATAATTAGATTAGGAAAAAAAATACATAGAATATATATATTAACATTTTAACTTGTTGTTTATGACATCAGCAATGACAACGTGGCATGCCTAAGAAACTGACACATAAGCAAAACGACATCAGCGGCTCATCTCTTCTTATAGATTATATAGATATCTTAAAATATTCAAATGTTTAGATCTCATTTTTTATTACATAGAACTTACAAGTCTAGGTTAACTTATAACCCAAACAAACTGATGTAATAAATTATTACTCATACAACACAGTCTAGGGTTGTCCAAACTGCTCGGCGCTCGAAGATCGTTCGACGATCGTTCGAAAAAGCTCGGAAATTTGCTCGTTCGATTCCTTGCTCGGTTAAAACCGAGCCGAGCAGCTCGGTTCAGTTTAAAAACGAACCGAGCACGAGCATAGGTACGCTCGCTCGTCGCTCGTTTGGTTTCGATCGAATTTATTTTTATTATAATACATATATATTTATATATTATATTTATTAAATATAAACATGTAACATAAATATTTATTATATTATATATATAATAAATAATTAAAAAGTATTAAAAAAGTTAAAATATGATATTCCCGCTATTGTTTTAGACTTTAGTAAAGTAACCCTAATTTCCCTAAATCCCTAATTCCCTCATTCTTCTCAAGACTCAAGTTCACCATTTCAATATGTCACCAAAACTAGCCCTAGTCTCTCTCTCTCTCTCAGACTGAATCTCTCACGGCCTTCTCTCGTATCATCCTTCTGACCTTCTCTCGTTTTGCCATTTGTTCCCTTGAATGCACATTTGAGCTTTGACCCGTTAGAAGCAAAATTATGAAATACATCTAACAAATTAATTTGTGTGCTCTCTTTGACCTGTTAGAACATTGCTCTTAAGGGTTAAAAAAAGAATATACTTATTTTTCTAATAATTAATTCGTGTGCTCTCTTTATGTTTGGTTTTGCAGCTGTTACGGGTTCAAAATTGGAGGTCTTTGAAGTTATTTTGCATTTTAGATGTTCTTAAACATTAAACATTTGGATGACATTTTGTGTTTATTTTTGTGGGACTTTTTATGTTTGTATTTTGTAAATTGTTAAGTGTATGTGAGACATATAAGTTGGTGAATTTTGGTATATGAATGGCTATGTAGGAATGTTAAATAAAACTGAGTAAAAGCGAACCGAACGGCTCGGTTCTAAACTGAACCGAGTTCGAGCATAAGATTTCCGCTCGATTTCCTAAATCTGAACCTAACCAAGTGGCTCGGTTTTAAACCGAACCGAGCACAAGCATACGTCCGTTTGGTTCGGCTCATGAACACCCCTAACACAGTCCAAAACACATCAAAAGTTTTGGACTTGAGAAACTTGTCACGCAAGATCATGCTTAATCTTTTCCAATAAGATATCCCCAAGGAGATGGCATTTTAAGAGTGTTCAGTTCCTCGCGTGGCTCGATCGTCCATCCGGTGATTGCTTTAGATTTCACTTATCATAAACACCTACAAAACGGTTAGTGTTTATGTTAATAAGTGGGAAAAATCGACAAGAAAAGAATTCGGTTCTTCTAGGTGAAATGCCTGACTTGCTAAGCATCATGCCTGGCTCACTAGATATGCCTGGCTCACTAGGCATAATGTCTGATTCACTAGTTATGGTTGGCTCACTAGGCATACTTTCTGACTCATTAGTTATGCCTAGCTCACTAGGCATAATGTCTGACTCGCTAGTTATGCCTAACTTACTAGGCATACTAGCTGACTCATTAATTATGCCTGGCTTACTAGGTATGCTTGCCTTTCTAGTTATTCCTGGCTCATTGGGCATAATGTTTTATAAACAGTCCAAAAACCTCATTTCGTCATAATTTGTATATTTTTCCTTCAATACGAGTTCCAGAATCCCAATTAAGATTTGAATTTGATTAGGTTGCAACAAATCAGTAGTTAAGCGTTTTAGCTCGTTTCAGGTCAATCCGACCCCGTTATGAGACTTGGCCATTCTAGCTCTAGTCTCCACAATTTTCCATCAATTTCTTTACCCGACATCATGTTCATGTAGGTAAATCATTGTTTGTTTAAGCAACACTTGTATTACTTATAAAACATCAACTCAATGTTTTAAACCGTTCAAACGCGATTTGGTCACAAACTCCCATTTTCCCAAACCTAAAGCATGTTCTCATCAATCAAAGCCCCTTAGACCTTCAGTGATCAAGTATTCAGGTTTGTTTAGTTGTTCAAGGTCTTATTGACAATAAATGACCATTTATTACCATTATTTGGCATTGTAGTCCTTTAGATCACAATCATTTTATGGCTTCACCTACCGAATTTCATTTGGGACAAATGATCAACTCGATCGCAGGACCCATTATTTTCAATTTTACCCCTAGACGTGGTTTACCCAAACCCATTACTGTAACACCTCGCAAAATCATGTCCAGTAAAGTAATGACACGTGTCATAAACTTTAAACGTGTAATGAATTGATTTCGAGGGACTAAAGTTGTCAAACAAGGAAAAGATATGTGTGGAAGGATCAAAAGTGTCAACATGTGAAAACTATGCCTTTCAACAACCCTATACAATGTTTATACTCTTAAATGAATAAATTATGAAACGTATGAAGCCGTTGTGAAGGAAAGTGAAAGTTTACAAGACACGGGAGTTAAACGTGTCAACATGTTAAATTACTACCTCTGAGTGACCTTTTAACAAACCCGAGACTTTGTAATGAGTGATTATACTCTCAAGAATAAGTGACGAAAAATTCACGAGGTTTCGATTTCGTTTGGTATTAAATACGTTAACTTTCGTAAATAAAGGGTTAAAAGCGTCAACATGGTGAAACTAGTGTTTTCGGTTATCATTTAACGAAACTGGACCTAACGATGTTTGAATATATCCTTAAGATCATTCATATACTAACTAGAAGGGTTATTTGTGCTTAAAACGAAAGATTTAATGCTTAAAAAGGTCCAGGGGTTGTTTCTGCCAAGTTTGAAAGTTGAAAACTGGTCTCCCATGGGGCTCGCGCTGCGCGACCTCAAAACAGGAGTGTCTTCGCGCGACGCGACGGCCTGTTTTTGACAGAACTCATGCACAAGTGCAGGTCCTGCATGCTTCTTCCCCCAATTCAGCTTTATACACTCTAAACTCGAAACAATGGACTATTTGATGGTTTCTAAAACCACTAGGGAAACTTGTTCTCATCTGGAAACAACATTAAACACCTGGGATGATCTGAAGATGCTCACATTTACTATAAATAGGTGCATTTAGGCAGCCTCATTCCTTGCACACTTTATATTTTCTCAATTCTCAATTGCTCAAGCTTTGGAGCATTCTCTGGAGCATCCTGAGCATTAAGGAAGCTCTCTTAAGTTTAATCTTCATGCTAAGGACCTTTGTAAGCGTTCTTAGCTTCTGTAGTTAAGTTTTTATTAGTTTAAGGACCGAAAGTCAAAGATAGTGTAATTCTGCTTTGACTTTTAATTTAATCAAAATCGGTACACAGCCATTATTCGAATTGAAAGTGGCTATGTGTTGGTAATTAAGTAGGTGATAATCCCTCAAAAGGGCACCTCCTAATTATCTCGTTTACTTGGTCAATTGTCGGGTCAAAGTAATGAACAGAAAAGTCAAACGAGTCAGTTTTTATAAAATAATTCATAACTGATAATGTAGAAGGTTTAAAATACGTTTTATCACTTAAATAACTTGGTAAATAATATAAGAACATGTTTAGACATGTTCAACCCGACAATTCTGAGTATTAGGCTCAGTTCGCAACCGAAAGTCACAAAAGTAGACTTTTGCTTCGACTTTCAGTTCTGACCCGAATTTGCTTAGTTTAGTTATGCCTTAGGGTTCCTTTGTGACCATATTATGTGTTAGTATAACCCTCTGAGGTTATACTACATGGTCCCATAGAAATCTGAGTTAATTGCATGATTCCGTTAATATGCTTAAAATTGACTATTATGCCCTTATGTTATAAAAACAAGATTTTTGAAAATATGAGAGGACAAAAAGCTTTATTACTGATATATAAGTATGTCTAATAAATTTGACATCCGTTTCTGGTCTCAAACAAAAGTTATGCAAGATATCGTAAAACGAAACTTTTTGTTAATTAAATTACATTTTTAGCATAAATCATGTTTAAACCCGAATTTTGCCACCAAACTCATTACCTACTGTTTTAATATAATTTTTAGGGAATTTTGGAAATTTTGGTCAGATTTTATACTGACCATAACATAGAGTTCTTGCATGAATTCGGTAATTGACGATAATGCCCTTTTCATTAATAAAATGAGATTTACACATCATTAAGATGCCAAACCTTTTTCTAGTGATTTTATATATTAAATAAACTGTTTTAAACAGTTAAGGCTGATCAAAATATCAGATTTCCATAAACATCTCAAATATCGTCAATTATCGACTTTTACGCAAATTAGGTGCATAGTATGGTTTAAAACCATATTTAGCACCTAAGACATAATACCTACTGATTTTATAAATGAATTTTAATATTCTAACAGTAAGTATAAGTCTTGAACTCAGACTTCCAATTTGGTCCTTAAAACATATGTGAAATGACCAAAATGCCCCTACGGTGCATAGTTTGGCCATAAATGGTTAAACACACATATGTATGATATCTTACTGATGTAACAACATAAAATAAATATTTTTGCTGAATGTTTTAGACCAGAACCTCAGTTTATGTTTAAACCTCTTTTATAAGTTTTAAAATGACCAAATTACCCTTTCGGGACTTAATTTGGTTTTAAATTCTTTTGTGGCATAATTGTTGATATCCTAATGATATCAGAACATATTTTAAGCATAATAACTTATGGAACTTGTACTTGACTCATCCAGTTACCCGTTGTGCCTATAAGCGTTTGGTACGGTTTATCTAACTAGTTTGCATAAATTAGCCGAAACGGGTCAAACCTTATCATTTTTACTTCAAAATCCAGAATGTATTTAGTTTACCCATTTTATGCAAATCTTCATACTTGTCGGGTCTAAATCACATTCCAATCCGGTCACCGCTTAATCTAGCGTTTCGTGCCGTAAACTTTTCTTTAAAACTAACCGTTCTAAGTTACAACTTAAATAAGACCCGTTAGGAATCTAATAGGTTAATAAAACCTTCGTTCAAGATTAAGAGCCCCGGTAGAAGTATTTTCACTTGTTTGAGTAGAATTTACGGCTGAGAATACTAAATTGATTTAAGCTCATGTAAATACTTTTAACTTATTTTCCCTTATACGGGCTTGGGATACGTTAAACTATTACCGCTTGGTCGGGTGTAGAAAACTTTTTAGTCGGATATGGTTAAATTGTATAATCTCGTTTTAATCAGTATTGCTTGATAACATATAACATTGGGGGTTAACGACCGTGTCCTGAATATCCTTGGCTCATTTAAAAAGCGTAAATGGCCACGACTTAAGCACGGGGTGTAGGCATACACCTGTCTGTTGCGTATGTAAAAGATATGCTCATTTGCTAGGGTGACCTGCTGTGAGTTTATATTCGTGGTGTGTTGTTTAATCTTGTTCGGTTTATTTATACCGGCCCTAAATGTTGGACAAACATGTAAATCTGATACAAGATTGTTATTAATATAATTGTCCCAAGTTATAAAATGTTTGTGCCTTGTTCATTCAAATCAATTATCATAAATGTTTTCAAAAGAGTCGGTTAATTGTATTTACCAGTGTAAACTGGCGTATTTTTCAAAAAGACTAAGTGACAGGTACTGTACGAAATTGGCTGGGAGCTCGGGGCGTTAATAAAGAATCTTACAAGTTCTGAACGTTTAAAGTCTGTTGAATAATATTTTATATTTCTGATTTAAGATCCGCCTGTGGATCCACTTACAACCGTTTGTATAATATTTATTTATACTTTGAATTTCGGTTTGTAATATTATTTTCATCCAAGACTTCCACTGTGCATTAAATTGTGAATATTGACTATGATGATATCAACTACGTCACGATACTCTCCAACGGGCCCACCGGTAATACGTGGAAATATCGGGGTGTGACAATTACTCAAAGGGCACTTTGGTCAATTTAAAACCTTTACCTAACCAGAAAAAATTCACAAGTTTAGATGAAAACTATTAGACTCTTTTTAATCTCTATCCCATTGAGATCATTTATATCCCCAAGGACATATATGTCTCCAATTTCCTCGTATTTCAAGACTCGTTTATCGTGTTTTGCATCATAGACGCATTTTGGCTCTATGGACCATTCTACTTAATACTTAATATAACCACACATGAGGTAGATTATTATTCAAATCTGGCCCAGTCATCTTTTGTTATGTCATATAAACTTACCTGAAGAAACACTGGATAAATGACCGGAATCAAATAATCCAGGGGGTTAGGTTCTGCAAAAAAGGGGTTGGTTCTCTCTCGTTCAATTCAAAGGGACAGATCTTCTCTTCTTCTCGATAGCTGCAAAACAAAACACCGTCAGCCTCTTCACGGGGAGAATGGGGGTTCTCTCCGTGACCACCCTCCGGCGTGAGAATAAGTATCGGTATTTGAAGAAGAAGAAGTATATGTAAAGTGAATGTAACTTGGTGTTTGTACCTGGATTACTCTTCTATTTATAGCCGGGAGTTTGGGCGGGAAAACCTGTTATTGAAATGTTGACAGAAGATGCTAACTCCGTAAGCGGTTATTTCCTCCTCCGTTAATCCTCTTAATCTGACGTGAGAGCACACGGATCGCTATTTAGATCAACGGCTGGGGTATTGCCACGTGGAAAGTGGGCAAGTGGAGATTTCTCTCTAATTCCATGCCATCGTCGTGACTTCAAGGGAGCCTGGGATGATGACACGTGGCCCAGACAGTTATAACCGTCTGGTGGTGCACGATTGAGTCTTCTAGAAGATTTCAGCCATAATCCGGTGTGACTCCTTATCGTGTGGTATCAGTGAATTAAATAATATCCAAGTCTGGGTATTATTTAAGCGGGAGTGCTAACTGGGATTTTTATCCCTGTTTGTTATGGAGAAAAGCGCAAGGATTCATTAACTTCCTTTTGGCGCGCAGGTGTTGTCTGATGTTTTTCTTCTAATTTCTCTTTGTAGGACCAGTGCGCGGCCGCGCAAGGTCCAAAGATGTTTAAAAGACAAGGTTGTGGTATGGTCCCAAGTACTTAGAGCGAGGTTTTTGGGACCTTACCCCTTCAAGTCCCCCCAGTATAGTGTTGCTCTTATACAAGTAAGTGGAGCACTAGACTTATGAGTGAGAGTTTCTTTTTGCTGTAGAGTTTTTTGGCGCGAAAATGGAGAATCTTCTTGGGGAAGATACTCTTGATTTCTTGAAAAAAATCGCTGTTTGGAAAAGATGGAAATCTTTCGGGGAAAGATTATTAAATCTCTTTATTTTTATCTGTTGTTTCTTTGGACTAAGAGCTTTTTGTGATGATGAGCTGACGATTGATTACGTCATCTTTAGAAATATAGTTTGTGTTGCCTCTTCGTCTACTATCTGACTATAGTTCTGGGAATGTGTGTGGACCCTGTCAGAGGGTTTTAAATGTGATGTGACGTTTGCAGTGGCAGCGCCGTTGTGAAGTCAGTTGATTTGATACTTAATCATCACAATCCCCTTTTCGATGTTGACACCGGTCCTTTCTGGCCTATATATTCACATTAGGTGTGTATTTCTTTTTCTAATTTGGGGAAAAGATGAGGACAAGGCGACAAGTCCGACGGCGAAGAGTTTCTGAAATTCTCAGGGTGCTTGATGCGGCGGACGCTCTTCTTGATCTTTCGGATTCGTTGACTGCTCCTGCTGTTAGGGATGAAGATGTCAATGGTACAAACCTCTATGATTCGAATCGGATCCGTTCTCGCCTTGCATATAACAATAATGGTGGAGTTACTAGGTTGTTAGCACATCTCGTAACTCGATCGTTTCCGGCTGATCGGAGAGGGAGTTGTGCCATTGTCTACCAACGGCGACGCCGTGCTGTTTCTCCGGTTGAAGTTCCGGCTGGTGGAGATGCGGTTGTCGTTGCTGGAGATGATGGGGAGAATGCTAACCCTTGGGTTGTTGATCCTCGCCCCTTGTCTGAGTATGGTGAAGTTCTTCATACTCCGTTTGCTGTGTTAGATATGCTTTCCTAGTTTGCTTTATGTTGTAACTGATATTTTTTGAAGAAACACTGTTGTGTTTTCTGTAAATGACTTGTTAAAGTGCTTTTGTTGCACTAGTAACATTTTGATGCACTGTTGTGCCTTGTAAATGGTTTGTTTAAGTGCTTTGGTTGCACTAGTAACTATTTTTTATGCGATGTGATGCATATACTTTTTGTGCTTGTTACTGGTTATTACAATATGTTGCATGTGTATAATTGCTTGTTCAGGTAAAGCGAATGAAAATGGTATTGATCTCATGTAGGTCTGTATTTTTGCGCGGGATTTACGCCCGTTTAGACCGTTTATGAGGTTTTCAATTTTTTACCATGTTGTTTTTGCGCGTACCAAAAGAAATTACACGCAATTTGTAATAGACAAGAAAACGTGTGAAGGTAATTTTTGTATTAACAAGGCGCAGGGGCCGATGGATACAAAGTAGAATAGAAAAAATACATTGCCTGTTCATGTTGGACCTTTTGGGGCGTGTAGTGCTATCTTGATTATATGTAACACCTGCGCAGCTGCTGCGCGTTCCAGGTGCGAGGAACAGTTGTTCCGTCTATTCTTTTCAGGGTGTATGCCCCTTTGCCCAAGACTTCATTTATAATGTACGGTCCCTCCCATTTTGGCGCTAACTTGCCTAGTTTTTCCACATTGGAAGCTTCGTTGTCACGTAAAACGAAGTCTCCTGGGACGAATGTACAAACGCGCACGCGTGCGTTGTAGTACTTTTCAAGTTTGGATTTATATCTTGCTTCTGCGATGGCGGCATTCTCGCGCCTTTCTTCGAGAAGGTCGAGATCCATTCTTCGTTCTTTTTAGTTATTTTGTTTCTCCATAGCAAGCATGCGCGGTGATGGGAGGCCGATTTCAGCTGTGATAACTGCTTCAGACCCGTACACAAGGCTAAATGGTGTCTCTCCCGTGCTGGTCTTTTGCATGGTACGATGAGCCCATAAGATGCTAGGAAGCTCATCGACCCATCCTCTGCGCGCCGTCCCTAATCTTGCCTTGATGTCGTCAACTATTTGTTTATTGACGCTCTCGACCTGGCCGTTTGCTTGTGGGTGCGCCACGGAAGCAAAGTTGTGTTCGATCTTCATTTCCTTGAACCATTTTTGGAGGTCTTCTGAGGCAAAGTTAGTGGCGTTTTCGGAGATAATGCGCAATGGTAACCCAAATCTGCAAATAATATGTTCCCATATAAATTTGCGGATCACCATTGCTGTGGTTGAAGCTAATGCCTTGGCCTCGACCCACTTTGTGAAATAATCAACCGCCACGATAATGAATTTGACTGCGCCTGGCGCGTCAGGAAAAGGACCGACAAGGTCGATACCCCACTGTTTAAAAGGCCAGGCGGAAGTGACTGGTACAAGCGGATTTTTTGGACGAAGGGTTTTTGGTGCGTGGCGCTGACAAGCTGCGCATTTACGTAACAACTCTACCGCATCGACGTGCATCCCCGGCCAGTAATAGCCTGCGCTCATTATTTTTGCTACAACCATGCGCGGCCCGGCGTGTATCCCGCACAATCCTTCATGGATTTCCCTGACTAAGTATTGCGCATCTGTTTTGTCGACACAGCGTAGGAGTGGACCCATAAATGACTTTCGGTATAAGATACCGTCTGCCATTTCATAGTTTACTGCTTTGTTCTGGATCTTCCTTGCTTCCGCTTTCCCTTCTGGTAATTTGCCGTGTTGCAAGTACATGATAATCGGGGACATCCAGGATGGATTGCCAACTTCAACGATGTTCACTTGTTTGAGAGGAACGGAAGGATTAGACAGTACCTCAATGCGCACTTCCTTTGCTAGATGCTTGAAGCTGGTGGCGGCCAGTTTGCTTAATGCATCCGCGTGTTTATTTTCACTTCTGTTTATGTGAATTATCTTGAATGTTTGGAACTGAATGATAAGCATCCGTGCTTGTTCTAGATATAACGCCATAGCTTCTCCCTTTGCATCATAATGGCCATTAACTTGTTCGGCCACTAGTTTTGAGTCGACGTGAGCTTCGAGATTTTTTGCTCCCATTTTAAGCGCTAAACGGAGGCCTGTTAGAAACTCTTCATATTCTGCCTCGTTGTTTGTGCTCTTGAAATCCAAACGTATTGCATATGTAAGCTCGTGATCGTCTTGGCTAACCAGTCGAAGACCTGTGCCTGCTCCATCGTCGTTAGAAGCCCCGTCTGTGTGTAACGTCCAAACTCTATCGTCAAAGACAGGAATAGGGTTTTGGATCGCCTCACATTCTTGTACTTTGTCTATAGGGACTTCTGTGATGAAATCTGCTAAAACCTGCCCTTTGATTGCCGGCCGAGGTCTATATAGGATATTGTATCCTCCCAGCTCAATTGCCCATTTAGCCAATCTTCCCGCAACATTGGGTTTAGACAGGATTTGGCCTAGATGATAATTAGTGAGAACTGTAATAACATGACCTGAGAAATATCGGCGGAGTCGTCGTGACGCATGTACTAGCGCGAGGACCAGTTTTTCTATCATCGAGTAGCGCGTTTCTGGGCCGGTGAGCATCTTACTGATGTAATAGATTGGCGTCTGAATGCCCTCTCTGTCTACCATTAACACTGCGCCGACCGCTACCTCTGCTGCGGACAGATATAAGATTAGCGGCTCTTTCTCTTGCGGTGCTGTTAATGTTGGTAGTTGGATTAAACACTCCTTCATTTGCTTGAAGGCTTTCTCCGCTTCTGGCGTCCACTGAAAATGTGTTTTCTTAGCGCAGTTGTGCAGTGTACTAATGAACGGATAGGATTTTGTGGCGTGATTTTGCCAAGAATCTGTTCAAGGCTGCTAATCTTCCCGCGAGTCTTTGCATTTCTTTTACTGTTGTTGGTAACGGCATTAACTGGATGGCTTGCACCTTTTCCGGATTAACCTTAAAACCATCTCTAGTTACTATGAAACCTAAAAATTTTCCTTCTTCCATTCCAAAGGAGCACTTTGTTGGGTTAAGCTTAAAATTGACGCTGCGCAATGAATCGAACATACGTTGAATGTTTGCGAGCATGGTTTCTTCTTCTTGACTCATGATGACGAGGTTATCCATGTATACCTCCACTGTTTTCCAATGTCTTCCCCGAAAACTGTATCCATCAATCGCTGGTAAGTGGCTCCGGCATTGCGTAGACCGAAGGGCATTTTTGTATAGCAGAAGATGCCCTTGTCCGTGCGACAAGCCGTTTTGTCTTCGTCTTCCTTTTTCATCTGCACCTGATGGTAACCTTTGTAACAGTCGAGAAAGTACTTCCAGCGGAAAGATGCTAAAGAGTCAACTTTTTTGTCGATTTCAGGAAGCGCGTAACAATCTTTCGGACAAGCTTTATTTAGGTCTTTGAAGTCGACGCACATTCGCCACCCACCGTTGTGTTTTTAGACCATTACTGGGTTAGCGACCCAGGTATGGTACTGTACTTCGCGCAGGATCCCGGCGTTGAGTAACTCTGTTACTTGCTCGTTCATTGCTTCCGCCTTTTCTGCGCTGAAACTGCGTCTTCCTTGCGCGACAGGTTCTCCTGAGGGTCTGACGTTCAAACAATGTTGCGCTATATCCCGTGGAACTCCAGTCATGTCTTCTGGGCACCAGGCGAATATGTCTTTATTGTTTGAAAGTAATTCTTTCAATTGTATCCGTACTGCTGGTGAAACAGCGTGCCCTAATAAGATTGTTTGCTCTGGATATTCTTCGTTAAGAACCCACTTTTCTGGTTCATTTGACGTTGAAGGTTTAGCAACCTTTGCTGGTGGTTCATCGTCCACGTACATAACTTCCTTGCTGGAACACAGGATTGCTACTCCAGTTTCCGTTGGAAATCCGCAAGCAGCATGTGGAATGGAAGTAATCATGCTGAATTCCCGTTGTGATCTTCTTCCTAGCAATACATCGTGGCGCGATGTTGCTGGCATGACCATGAAATTTATTGTGACTGTGCGCGAATGCTCGCCATCTGAGAGAGTCACAGGGAATGCAATTTGTCCCAATGGGAACACAGCTTCGTTGCAGAAACCAGTGAGGGGAAAATCAACTGGCTCTAAGCGTGCTTTATCTTCTGGATCAAGCTGTTTGAAACATTGTTCATAGATTATATCCATCGAGCTTCCTGGATCTATGAACATATAATCCGTTCTGTAGTGGCCGAAGATACCGGTGATAATTACTGGTCGTTCTTCCTGAGGTCCTCCAGGAATGACAGGAAATACAACTTGTTTCTCTCTCCAATGCTGATTATGGCTTCGTTTGTTTGGCCTTCGCGAGGGACCTCCTTGCACCATGTTTATCTGCTTGGGTTCGGCTTCCTGACGATTGGTATCTTCTGACTTTTGAATCATCTCAGCATGACTGCTAGATTGGATGTCCCACTGACTAGGTATTTGTGGGTCCAATACTGCAGTGTCAATTGTACCTTTTCTTTCTGCCAAAGTATCAGATCTGACTTTTGACAACTCAGATCTGATGTTTTGTGTGAAAATTTGGTTCATAGCGATCTGGAATCTGTTGAACCAGTATTATGGAGTTCTTTCTAGGAGTGGATCTGAACGGTTATGAACTCCTATTTGTATCATGGAGTCATTTTCTTCCGAATGACTGTTGTTGCTTCCTTTACTCCCCATTATTCCGTCGATCTGGACATCTCGGGTTGTGAAACCCTTGAATTCAGATCGAGGACTTGATGGGTGAAATGGTGAAATCTCTGCCATATGAAACAGAGAGTGAAGAAAATATGAATTGAAACGAGAAAAAACGGATGAAACAGAGAAATCGGTGGACGCCAATGAAGAAACACTGGATAAATGACCAGAATCAAATAATCCAGGGGGTTAGGTTCTGCATAAAAGGGGTTGGTTCTCTCTCGTTCAATTCAAAGGGACAGATCTTCTCTTCTTCTCGATAGTTGCAACACAAAACACCATCAGCCTCGTCACGGGGAGAATGGGGGTTCTCTCCGTGACCACCCTCCGGCGTGAGAATAAGTATCGGTATTTGAAGAAGAAGTATATGTAAAGTGAATGTAACTTGGTGTTTGTACCTGGATTACTCTTCTATTTATAGCCGGGAGTTTGGGCGAGAAAACCTGTTATTGAAATGTTGACGGAAGATGCTAACTCCGTAAGCGGTTATTTCCTCCTCCGTTAATCCTCTTAATCTGACGTGAGAGCACACGGATCGCTATTTAGATCAACTCCTGGGGTATTGCCACGTGGAAAGTGGGCAAGTGGAGATTTCTCTCTAATTCCTTGCCATCGTCGTGACTTCAAGGGAGCCTGGGATGATGACACGTGGCCCAGTGGTGCACGATTGAGTCTTCTAGAAGATTACAGCCGTAATCCGGTGTGTCTTCTTATCGTTTGGTATCAGTGAATTAAATAATATCCAAGTCTGGGTATTATTTAAGCGGGAGTGCTAACTGGGATTTTTATCCCTGTTTGTTATGGAGAAAAGCGCAAGGATTCATTAACTTCCTTTTGGCGCGCAGGTGTTGTCTGATGTTTTTCTTCTAAGTTCTCTTTGTAGGACCAGTGCGCGGCCGTGCAAGGTCCAAAGAGGTTTAAAAGACAAGGTTGTGGTATGGTCCCAAGTACTTAGAGCGAGGTTTTTGGGACCTTACCCCTTTATTACCAAAAGTATAACGTGTTACAAATACCTGGCGGGATTAAACCATTGACCTGTTACCAATAACTTGCGATTTCGTTTGATAATTCATGGCAATGCATTTCCTTACCACTATGTTTACTTGTAGGTATAAAACTCAACAAGACAAAATGTTAAATACCGAGTTCAAGTGGTGATAACATCAGCAATTGACCTGAATGACTCGTTTGGTCCACTTGACCATAATTTCATAAAAATTAAGTTTCCGGGTTACTATGCACCCACTTCTTAATATAACATTAATTTAAGTAAATCAGGTATCTAGCTCCCGTTACATTTTTGTAAAACATATTTACATTTATGTACATCTTGTACTTTGACCAGTCATTTTTTCGTTATTAAGGTTACAACATAACCTTGAGTTTAACCTACATTCCCAAATTACCCTTCTTTGGATAACTTAAATTTTCTATAATGAAATTAGTTAATTAAAAAAAAATCCTATCTACCACGAAGGGATTACAAATTTATAAATAAACTTTTAGTATAAGTTACTTACCTGCGCCCCATTTTAAACACTCCTTACTTCATTAGCCCGTTTGACCCGTTCATTGCAAGCTTCCACCTAGCTTGACAAGATTAAACTTAGCACAATACCCACAAGATTTGTTAGGTTATCCATGATATAAAATGACCACAATAACTCATGGATTCACACATACCAATTCATCAAAACATTAGCTTTAGGTTAGTACATATGCACTAACTCAGAACATGCTTTGCATACTGATGGAGAGGGTGAAACCCGAGCTTTAGAGTGGTTAATTATCATGTTTTATGTGTATTTGATGTGTGTATTTGCTTGGAATGAAGTAACTATGAGATTTTGGTGATTTGTAGGTAAAACACGTAAATCGGTGCATTTACGATGGTTAAAGATGAAGTTGTGAGCTTTGGATGGGATATTGCAGCTCGAGGATGAATATTGAAGTTTGCTCGGGTGATATGAAGGCTCACGAGTGAAAGGAGTATGAAAGAACAAAGTACAGGGACCATTCGGTACTTAATTGGAAGTTACTTTGTGTCTAAATGTGCAAGAGATGAGATTCGACAAAGTATAGGGGCCGTTTGGTAATTAATTGGAAGTTAATCATAGTTGAAATATTGAAGACATAAGTGATATTGAAGTTTGAGGGGTCTCCGGGTCATTAAACGAAAGTTATATGATGGGTAAATGTTAAGAAGATGATGGGAGTTTAGTTGGGGGACCAATCTTGCCATTCTATGAAAGTTGCACAATTGTTGGAGAAAAGTGTTGCAATTCACGTTCTTACCCATGGTTTGTAAACCATGGGTCATGGTTCAGGAGTGTATAGTTATAAAACCAACAGCAAGTCTATACCGTGACCCCCACTTCAGACTGTGGCTCCCTGTTCAGAATCCCTGTTAGTGCAGCAAAGGTAAACTGTGACCCACGGTTCTGAACTGTGGGTGAAGCTGGGCAATAGGGGAGCACGAATTGGGCTTATTTTAGAGGGTTTTATAAGATAAAAACCCTAGTTTCTCATTATCTAACACACACAATCGATCCTAGGCTTCAAGATACTCAAGATTCAAGGTTTCTTCCATCCAATTCCATCAAGATTCTCAATTCCATCACCGAATCAACCATGAGTTCTTCATCAATTCAAGCTTTTGAAAATTCTTCGTGCGAGATGAGCGGCTAAACTTTTTGTGGTTTCCTCCGGATGGAGGGTTTGTGTATTTACGTACTTTTATGTGTTTTTAATCATTGTAACTTGGTGATCTAAGCATCCGATGCTTTTCACCATGGATTTAATTGACTGATTGTAACTGATTGCATTTATTTAAACCTTGATTTCTAAGCATTCAGTTCCCGAGAGTTCTAGTAATTGGGATATATTTGACATGGGATTAGGGTTTGTAATTGTAATTGATAATCATTCGATAACCTCCCGTTATGTATTGACCGGAGTACTTAGTCGTTGGTTATCACAATTGGTTAATTAGGTTAAACATTTATGTCTATGTGAATGTTTTGATTAAACACATAACTGAACTTGTTTGCAAACCTGAAATCTGGAGGAACCATCTTTTCTCCCATTGAATTAAATCACAATTTTCACTTGTTTAATTTAGTTTTTTTACATAATCAAACAACCCGATTTCTCAATTCAGTACCAGTTAATCAATACTTAGCATAAAAACGCTTTCCATAGTCCTCCCTTGGTTCGATACCCTGCTTATTCTATACTAATAGTTTAAATAGGTTTTTGCATGTCCATTACGACAGACATCAAAATGGCGCCGTTGCCGGGGAGGCGTGCGCAAAGTGCCTAGTGTTAAGTTCTAGTTTAGTCAAAATATACAAAAATCCAAAAATAGTGTCTTTTTAGTTTGTTCTGTTTTGTTCGGATTTACGCGAGGTTTTCTTGTTTTTGTTTGTGCAGGTGATCTAGTAAGTGTATGCATCATACTCGACATTCCGGGAAGTCATCACCATTAGTGTTCGACCCAGAGATCGAGAGAACAGTAAAGTATACAAAACGGGTATTACATCGTGAGAACAAGATTCTACAATCACCTATACCAACATCTAAAGCAATGGAGAACTTAGCAACACCGGAGAAACAACCCGCAACTTCACAACCGCAACAATTCTCGCCAAGACCTACCCAACCTTCACCGAACACTACCATACCACCACCACCACCACAGTCTACACAACCTACTTCTACATCTCCAGTACCATCATTCTCAACCTTTTTCCCAAACCTTGATAACATTCAACCAACTTCCACCCAAACAACATCTCTTCAATACCCAACTACAACCCAGACTGTCAATTTACAGCAGTCGTCTCCTTACGTTAGAATCATTCCTGATGACACTCCATCACCGATTCAAACTCAAGCACCTAATGCAACATCAATTCCGCCAGCCACCCGACCGGTTATTTCACAGCAAAGTCAGCCAATGCCAAATCTTTATAGATCAACCATCTATGATCAAGGAAATAACTCAGGAGATTTTGATGATGGCTATGAGGAATATGATAACTACATGGGTCAAAACGAGAGACAAGTGGTTAACACGGGTAGCTATGAGAGGCAAACAGTCGGATTGGGTGCGGCCGAGAGAGTCAATCAAGGGAACGTAGGGTATCAACAATATGTGCAACCAACGCCAATATAACAACATATACCACAACAATATCATCAACCTGACCCACTCAATCAGCAGCCTGCTCCGAGAAGGCCGGTGGTGGACATTCCACTACCACCGCCGGTACCTCAGATGCAGGGTCAGGCAAGACCGCTGCCACGAAACCTACACCGACCGGTGATTTTACCGGAAGGAATTCCACGACGAAATAATCAAGGTCCAGTTCTAGGCATAGAGAGCCACTTCAGGCCTGCTATAGTTAACAACCCATCACCGGTTGTGATCCCGCAATTACAAGGAGGGCGGTCATTCGAAGTACGAACACAATCAATATCCAGTCTGCCTAAGTTTCATGGTCACGCACATGAAGAACCATATCTACACATTGCTGCATATGATGCACGTTGCAACACAATCAGCAGCCAAGGGTTCTCAGTTGATGATGTGAAATTGGTACTTTTCCAATTCACACTTGAAGACAAAGCACAACAATGGTTTCATTCGCTACCGTCAGCTTCGATCTTCACATGGGGTGAAATGCAGCAACAATTTTTAGATGAGTTCTATACTCATTTGCGTACTAACAATGCAAGGAAGGATATTCGAGGGTTTCGACAACAGCCCGGGGAGTTATTTCACGAAGCGTTCAATCGTTTCAAAATGATGCTCAAGAACTGTCCACATGATGATATATATTTGTGGGAGCTCATTAATACATTCCACGAAGGCCTAACAGATGAAGATGCCAGGGATGTAAATTCAATATCCAATGGTACTTTTGGAATGAATTACGAAGAAGATGATTGGGAATATTTGGAAAGAACCGCAAGGGCGTCAAAACGCAAAGCTCAATCCTCTAGAAGTGCACGACATTCGACAGTGAGAGCAGTAGAGAATCCACTGGAGGTAAATGGTCAGTTTCCATTGTGTGGACATTGTGGAGATCTAGGGCATATAGCGGATCAATGCCCAGGCCTAATTGGTGAAAATGAAGATGTGAACTATGTGCAAGGTGGGGGTGGTGGAAGAAATTTCAACATGCAATCCAACACATATCACCCGAACCATAGAAATCACCCGAATTTTAGCTATGGGAATGCGAATAATCAGCAAAATCCGGGATTTCAAGGCAACAATCAGTCTGGTGGTCAAAGAAATTTCAATCAGAACAGATTTTAGGGCAACTTTCAAGGTGGCTACCAAAATGATCAAAGAGGACAAGCTGGGTCGTCTAACACTTCGGGGGGTAACGATATGATGGAGATGTTGAAATCAATTCAGCTCGACTTACAGAGTCAAAGACTTGAATTGAAAAATCTTGCTCAGAAGGAGGAGATGCGAGAGAAAGCCGTTCAATCATTAACCACACAAATGGCCCAACTTGCAACCGATGTGAAGGAGTTGAAACAGCAAAACGGGAAGCTTCCCAGTGACACTCAAATGAACCCCAAGCACGGGAAGAATATACCAGTCAGCGGGGTAAGTTTCGTTCCTAAAAACAATTTGAATGATAAATTTTTAACTTCTTCTGTTTCCCATGTGATTGCAGGTTTAAGTGGCGCAAATGAGGATGGAGATGGGTGTGACTCAGGAGAGCCAGTCGTCCCGATTCGAGTTGGAAAGTTCAAAATCCACAAGGCGCTGTTGGATTATGGAGCTGGGATGAGTGTTCTTCCCGGTAGCCTTTACGACCAGTACGACTTTGGTCCGTTACACGCGATTGATCAAATGGCAGTATTTGCGGATTCGAGTTGGAAACAACCCCGAGGGGTTGTGAAAGACGTGATAATACAACTGGGCGAGTTTTACTACTCGGTCGATTTTATGGTGATTGATTATGCACCATCACGGACCTATGAGCAGCCACAAGTAGTTTTGGGCCGCCCTTTTCTGTATACAGCCAACGCCCAAATTGATTGCAGAAATGGGATGGTTACCATGAGCTACGAGAATCGTAAATTATACTTTAATGTGTTTTTAAAAACCATATCTTATGATCTTCTCGCTGATTTGAGTTATACAGGTGCTACTAACGAATTTGTTTCAAGTGTTAGCACAGTCAGGTTAAATGCGAGTGGTGTTGCGTTGTACAAGTCCGAGTTGAAGAGTGATGGAAGTCAGGTGAATAAGACAGCTGTGAGAGGAAGAGCAATTGCAGGAAAACCACCCGATGGTGGGAGTGAGTGGGGCAACAAGGCTGAGGTTAAACTCAACTGGCGTGGAGCTGCGAACCTTCCACAAGATCGGACGATGATGTATGGAGAGAAATGGGGAGGCAAGCGTTCAAATGAACCTCCCTGAGTACATCATGTCTTGAGAAGTCCGGCTGAAGACAAAAAACTTAGCGCTACCGGGAGGCAACCCGGATGTTTGGTACATATTTCTTTTGTTTTTTTTTATTATTTTTCGTGTCTTTCCATTGTTTGATGGTTTGAAAAGGTTTTGTGAGTTACCCACAGTTTCAAGCAAGTGTGGGGATGTTGAAGATACCCAGGTATGTCGCTAATCTTAGTTGTGTGTCGAGGACGACACGATGTTCTTACGGGGGTGGAGCGGGCATGTGAATGCGAAACCGAATCATTCGGTTTTAAAAAAAAAATTGTAATGAAAAGGTCACATGGGTCTTTGAAACGAACAAAATCCTTAAAAACCATTCATTCATCATTTAAAAAAAAAAAAGTGAACCATGGCCCCCATTTCAGATCGTGACCCACAGTTCAACATCGCTGTGTGCGCAGCAGGTATGTACCGTGACCCATGGTTCGGAACCATGGGCCACGGAATGGCGTCAGCACAACAGGGTCCCATAAAATCACCCACGGTTCAGATCATGACCCCCGGCTTGGAAACGCTGTTCGCACAGCAACATTGCACCGTGACCCACGGTGTGGAACCGTGGGCCACGGAACGGCGGAAAGTCATCAGCGAAGCTAAGGTAAGCTGTGGTCGGGTCGGGTAAAACTTGAAACCGGAACGCAGTTAACATCTTTGGAGGGACCCGATCCATGTTTCACTTTACCTAACATCACTTTATGGCAGATATCTCATCGTAACTTCATAATATCCATCATCTTCCTCCTCTAATTTCTTCAACCTCCATAGCCATCTTCACATCTAATTGCTTCGTTCCTTAACCAAATCGGGTGATTCCAGGCTCTAACTTGAGTATTTTTCCGAGAGGAACACATCTGTAACCTCGGTTTCCTCTGAAAACATCTAGAATCTCACGAATCATATCGAGCACGAAGAACCCTAATTTCCAAATTTGGGGGTTTTTCTTTTAACATGAATCTAAAGTTACATAAGTGTTTTTCCAAGCCTCCTAAGACAGAAAGGTATGATTTTCGCCTCTGCATTCTTTGTAATCGATGAAGTCAAGGTTTGGTGAGTTGTTTTGCTTTTGAATCTTGCATGATTAGTCATATTATGTTTGATTAAGAGTGTTAAGAGTCATACATTGATGAACATTATTCTTGAATTGCTGAACTAAAAAGGGCAGGGGTATACACATGTTTTTAGATGAACATATGACCATTGATGATGATGTAAAACTTGTTTAAAAGCCGTTAATGATAACAAATCTGAAATTCTTTATGAAGGTAGTGAATCGGACCTCATAGGTGATGATTTCACGAATTAATAAGTATGGTCATGATGTAGAACAAGTGTGGGGATGTTCACGGGAACATACACTTGTTCTTGATTGCGCTTTAAGCCGAAGTAAACTGATTGAGTGTTGTGTTGTTTGGCTAATTGTGCGTAGATGGCTCAAAAGAGAGATGTAAGAAAACAGAAAGCGGTGGAGTCTGCCGCACCGGCTAGAGAGAGGAAAAGGAGAGGCACTGGAATCGAAATTAGGGATGCTGAAATGGAGGAAGTGCAAGTAGCGGTCATAGAACCGCAATACGGTCTTGGAGATGTTCCGTTTACAGTTCAATGGAAGGAAGGAACACTTATCAAGATGGCCGCAGCCTATCAACCGGAGTTATATTATGAAAAAATGGGCGCAGAGCTAACGATTAAGGCTAATTTGGGCGGTTTTTATGGTGGGCACCGGGTCCGTCATATCAGTGAGGCACTCTCTGACTTGTTCAGGTCCATGTGCTCTCTCCCTTTATGAACAACTAACTACTTCTTTTTATGTTTGTTTTATGTTTTGTGCTTGGTGGTGTTTAAACTCTATGTGTTATTTTATGGGATGTGTTTGGTTTGGTTTGTTTGTGATGAGTTAGCCGCTCATTTAGGATAGTTGGTTGGATTCCCGGGCTATATTTTAAAAGCACCATACATTGGGGACAATGTATCCCAAGTGTGGGGATGGGGGAGCCCGGGAAAGGATTTGTGGATAAAGCTTTGAAGCGATTGAAAGTGGTTGAAATCGATGAAAATTGGAAAAAATTGAAAATTTTGAAAATTTTCATTGCCTTAAACAAGCTAATTGGATACGAAAACCTAAAGCTTCAATCACTAATAGGCTTCTTACCGGTAGTAAGCTAGATTAGTCCCTTGTCATGGTTATCCCTTTAAGTTTCATGAGAGTAGGTTTGACAAGCGTTTTATAGGAAATGAGTTGAAAAGAGATGTCATCTAGGGGTAACATGTTTTAATTGCATATGCTACATGTCGTCAACCTTTTTACCTTTTCTTGGTGAGATCTTGAGCCTGTAGACGGATAGGATACATTATATGATAAATTCATTTGTTGAGTGCAGGCTACGTGTTATTCTGTGTTAGAACTTGTATGATTCGATGCATGCTAAGACTGTGGGTTTGACATGTGCACATATATGATAAAGGCATTAGGATTTCCGTTACACCCTGTGTGTTTGTGTTTCTTTTGTGTTATTCACCAAATTTCCATTAGTAGCCCTGTTGAGCCTAACTACCTTTCGTTTGTTCGCCCGTTATCTACTGTGAAAAACCGACCGTGATGATATTGTTATGAAAGAAAAAAGAAGAAAAAAATAAAAAAAAGAGAAAAAAAATAGAAAAATATGTGAAGGAAAATGAAAAAGAAAAGAAAAAAAATATAAGTATTGTGAGTATCGTTTATGTTCTTGGGTAGAAACCAACCCAATAGTATAAGATGTGTTTGAATAAAGTATCACGGTTTGGTTATTGTTTGTAAGCCAACTAGAAAAGAAAAAGAACCTAAAAATATTTTCCTACCTTTACCCTAAGCCCAAAACCCGAAAGTCCTTTTGATATGTGCCAAGTTAGATGATACAGTGGAGGTGTGATTGTCATACAAGCTTATGATTGCAGGATTTCATGTTTGCTTATGGAGTGTTTATATACTAGCATATTACACGCTAATTCAGATATTAACCCGAGAGGAGAGTACATTGTGAGGGGTGTGTAGCATGTATCTAATTGTAAACATGTTAGTTTTAGATAGACAAGTCTTAAGTTTTTTTTTAGTGCATCAATTACTTGTCAGACTGTCAATCTCGATTGTGTCAGTCTATGGGATGAGTATGACTTGGGACTGAACAGGTTGAACCGGTTAGGGAGTTTAGAGGTGTTGTTGCTATGGTGACTAGTTCTAGTTGGTTTGCTTGGGGACAAGCAAAGGTAAGTGTGGGAATGTGATGGAGAGGGTGAAACCCGAGCTTTAGAGTGGTTAATTATCATGTTTTATGTGTATTTGATGTGTGTATTTGCTTGGAATGAAGTAACTATGAGATTTTGGTGATTTGTAGGTAAAACACGTAAATCGGTGCATTTACGATGGTTAAAGATGAAGTTGTGAGCTTTGGATGGGATATTGCAGCTCGAGGATGAATATTGAAGTTTGCTCGGGTGATATGAAGGCTCACGAGTGAAAGGAGTATGAAAGAACAAAGTACAGGGACCATTCGGTACTTAATTGGAAGTTACTTTGTGTCTAAATGTGCAAGAGATGAGATTCGACAAAGTATAGGGGCCGTTTGGTAATTAATTGGAAGTTAATCATAGTTGAAATATTGAAGACATAAGTGATATTGAAGTTTGAGGGGTCTCCGGGTCATTAAACGAAAGTTATATGATGGGTAAATGTTAAGAAGATGATGGGAGTTTAGTTGGGGGACCAATCTTGCCATTCTATGAAAGTTGCACAATTGTTGGAGAAAAGTGTTGCAATTCACGTTCTTACCCATGGTTTGTAAACCATGGGTCATGGTTCAGGAGTGTATAGTTATAAAACCAACAGCAAGTCTATACCGTGACCCCCACTTCAGACTGTGGCTCCCTGTTCAGAATCCCTGTTAGTGCAGCAAAGGTTCTGAACTGTGGTTGAAGCTGGGCAATAGGGGAGCGCGAATTGGGCTTATTTTAGAGGGTTTTATAAGATAAAAACCCTAGTTTCTCATTATCTAACACACACAATCGATCCTAGGCTTCAAGATACTCAAGATTCAAGGTTTCTTCCATCCAATTCCATCAAGATTCTCAATTCCATCACCGAATCAACCATGAGTTCTTCATCAATTCAAGCTTTTGAAGATTCTTCGTGCGAGATGAGCGGCTAAACTTTTTGTGGTTTCCTCCGGATGGAGGGTTTGTGTAATTAGGTACTTTTATGTGTTTTTAATCATTGTAACTTGGTGATCTAAGCATCCGATGCTTTTCACCATGGATTTAATTGACTGATTTTAACTGATTGCATTTATTTAAACCTTGATTTCTAAGCATTCAGTTCCCGAGAATTCTAGTAATCGGGATATATTTGACATGGGATTAGGGTTTGTAATTGTAATTGATAATCATTCGATAACCTCCCGTTATGTATTGACCGGAGTACTTAGTCGTTGGTTATCACAATTGGTTAATTAGGTTAAACATTTATGTCTATGTGAATGTTTTGATTAAACACATAACTGAACTTGTTTGCAAACCTGAAATCTGGAGGAACCATCTTTTCTCCCATTGAATTAAATCACAATTTTCACTTGTTTAATTTAGTTTTTTTTACATAATCAAACAACCCGATTTCTCAATTCAGTACCAGTTAATCAATACTTAGCATAAAAATGCTTTCCATAGTCCTCCCTTGGTTCGATACCCTGCTTATTCTATACTAATAGTTTAAATAGGTTTTTGCATGTCCATTACGACAGACATCACATACAAGTACATAATACTTGCATAAGTCATTTGTAAGTATCTTAGATACTTCTATACACCCAAAAGGCGCACATAATTAACTTCAAGTGACCATTCGTGTTTTAGTCGTTCATGTTGACATATCCGATTGTTAACGGTTTAGAAAAACTTATTATTTGTGCGGGAACTTTCTATGTAGCTACTTAAATCAACCATTTTTGCCCACTTACAATCTAAACTAGTTTAACATGTTCAAATATGGATTGTAGAAGACTTAACTATCTTTCCAAGCATATGTAATACACCTTCATACGTTTTTTCTACGATTTTATATGATTTTTACAAAATCAGGAAAACAACTAATTTTTAGCCCAAACAACATGCTGTCTTCTCGACATAACCATTGAATTCGACGTTTTTGATCCATTTAACTTAGAAACCTTGTCTTCTTGTTCAAATATGAAATAAACTATGCTCGAAGGGCTTTCCGATCGTATAAGATTCGTCTACACAAGAGTTTTCCGTGATTTCATACAATTTTTACAAAACATGCGTGCAATTCATTTCAATCATAACTTCCACTTTATTTGAGGCATATTTGCAAACACTTGGTGCGCGTACAATATTTAAGGCATAATATACATGTAACTCATGCCTAATTTCCTAGCTCATGGTATCAGACATTATATCTCCTTAAAAGATCAACTACCTTTCACTCAGTAGACATCATGCATAGAAAGACATAACATTCTTTCAATCCATTTATCAAATTGACCAAATATGGTCATGGCTTACTCCCACAATCACAATTGGATCACTGACGGGATTTTAATTGGTTTAAAATATGGTACACGTTTCCACCACTAATTAATATGAGATATTAATTGATTAAATAAAATATAATATTATTTAAATTTAAAGTGTACACCGATGATTCCTAACAGGCTATGGATGCAGGTTCTGAAAAGAAAACAAGATACTAATTTTATGCATCCAAAAGACTCGAAATCGACGCAGTGATCTCATGCATAAGGGATCGGGTTTTAACAAACTTTATTAAAACTCCTTACCTTAAAACCTAGTTTGTACAAGACCGAGCCTAAAAAACTCCAAGCTTCACCTTTTTTTTTCTTTTAAATGAGTTACTTGACGTTTGTGGATGATGAAAACAAGATCCGAAGTTTACTATGTGCAATCTGAGAGCAAACTAAGTGCAAAGTTGAACTTTATCTCCGTAGCGTTCTCTCTTTAACAAGTATGGTGAAGATGATACAAATGGAGGGGTTTTCCATGCTCCCCTTCCCATGATAGGGTTGTTGATGATATTACTAAAATGCCCCTCGTTAGGCCTTAGCAAATACACATAACTAATGGGCCTTTTTTTTAATTTTCGCTTTACCCTTACAAATTTTCTTTAAAATTCATGTGTTACAAATCTGGGGCTTAAAACCTTAACCGGTAATTGATAACTTGGTAATATAATTGGTAAAATGTGTGAGATACCTATCAGAAATATCTGATTAAAAGGAACTGGAAACTAGTTAGGGTTTTCTTCATGGTTGATCTCGAATAGGTTGTAACCTGCAAAATCGTTACCTTATCGAGAACCCAAACTAAAAACCCTAAATCATAAATGTTCATAACATAACTTGGTTCATTAAATTATGTTTTGATGTGTGTCTATTGCGTTGTTTACTGGTTTGGTGGGATTAACCTTAACCGACTGTAATCCATCTTAGCACTTCAAACATTATTTTAATTAATCACTAAAACAGTTTCATAAGTAAAATCAATCATCCATATCGTTCTATCTTTTATGATTCAATTATCAATGGTTACCTTTCTAAACTCTGATTTTCCTAGATTCTTTCAAAATTCATATTCTACTTTTAAGGGCATGTTTGGCTAAGCTTTTTGAAACAACTTATTGACTTATTGGCTTTTTGGAAAAGTTAGCATAGAGTGACTTATTGACTTATTGGCTTTTTCCCCTCACATACACCATCATTGCCAAACATCATTTTGGAGCTTATGACTTTTCAAAATGTCAATAAGTCAATAAGTTGTTTCAAAAAGCTTAGCCAAACATTCTGTTTCTTTCAAAGTTTAAGTCCTTTCACATTTTCATAGATTACCTATTGATAGCAGTGGCGGATGCAAGATTTTATTTTGATAGGTTCCTTTTGGTAAATTCTCATTAATTCTCACTATTTTTTTCTAAATTCTACAAAGATCTTAGTAATTTTTTCCATTTTTCCCAAACGCACTGGGTTTCTGGGAACCCACAAATGTGGGCTGGATCCGCCCCTGATTGGTAGATAACTTAGTATCGAGAGTCATTATGTCCACGAATTGATATCCGGTATCTTACACTTGCTATACTATATAACGATAGGATCGTTTGCCTGTACGTGTGTAGTAAAACGCGGGAGTGCACAATCTTAGTTTTAAAAGTAAAATGCCGAAAATACTAGATACTAAGTCATATAATGTGAAAAAAACTTAAACTTTCTACACACGCCAATGCATATATTTATTTTCGTAAAGATTAGTAATATATATAAAATATAAAATGCTACCAAAAGGAGCACGGCTCGATCGATAAGGCATGTTCGCTTCTTGAATGCTAATCGTTCAGAGCAGGGGCGAAGCATTGAAGGGGCCGGGAGGGGCGCCCGACCCTCCGAACTTTTCGGTAGTGTTATGTATGTACATTTCGTATAGAATTTTTTAGGTATATACGTTTTCGACCCACCGGTTTTATAAAAAAATAAATTTTAGGTATATACTTTTAGGTCCGGTGACCTCCGACCCCCTGGTAGAAATTTTCAAGCTTCGCCATTGGTTCAGAGATCTTTTTATCAATTAGTTTCAGTTATATTGATCATTGAATTGAATAAGTATGCCATGTTTTACGTATTTGTTTGCATCTTAGCATCAAAAATTCTATAACACACCTTCACCAAAAAGTTGTTACATGAGAGTTGTTTGGTGTAATCGTAGGACATAAAAAGAGATTATGATTTCACTTATCATGTGATTATATGTGTAAATAAATAAATAATCTGTAGCATTACTATGAGTGTAATACACGAAAAGATGACTAATTTTGTTATTTTCTCTTAACGTCATTAATTATAAAATAGGGGTGTCAATCGTGCAATCTAAACTCGACCCATATTATTATCTGTATCAAAGAATTCAACCATAACTCGATAACATGTATGGGTCAACTCAAACACGCCGAATTTGACCCATATTTTAAATGAGTCATACATGTTGACGAGTTATAAGAGGGTTGTTGGGTTGTAAACGGGTTACAGTTAACATGTTTAATGGTAAGTATGATTGTGCCAAGTAGATAATATGGTATGATAAAGTTAACATGCTTATGACTAAGCATGTAAAATTGAATGCGAAAAAAAAAATACAAATAAAACTATAAAAGTGCTTTTTTTTTAAACACATAAAAAGGTTAACGGATTAACCCGAACTCGGCTAGTTTTCAAAATGGGTCCACTTGAACCCAACCCGTTATTTAAGTGTGTCGTTTAGTCGACTCAAAACCTGTTTTTTCGTATCGTGTTTGTGTCGTTTTTCAGATCGTGTTAATAATTGCCGCATCTAGTTTACAATCACCAGTTGAGATGAAAATAAGGTTGTAAATTTACACCTAACTTCAATTTAAATCTCTCGTCCCTACTCGAATGACACAAACCTAACTCAATAAAGTAATACGTAACTATAGCAAGTCAAAATAGACTAAAAACTATTAGACCACCCGTAATGATGAGAAATTGGGGCGTTTTTTAGCCTAAAACGCCCATTCATCGCTCCCCGGGACGGGTTTTTTTTTTTTTTTTTTTTTTTTTTTGAATTTTTGCTCTTTGGCGTTGTATTTTTCACGCCCATGTTCAAAAGTTTTTGGCCAGTCAGTGATGTTCTACTTTTTCTTGTCCAATAAATTTTTTGATGTTTTTTTTTAATTTAATTTTATTTACACCTTTTTTTAACATAATGCCCACATCCTCACTACACCCATTTTAGAAAAACGCCCCATTATTGACTGGGCTACCACATGGCGCACAACGCCCAAAAGTGGGACATTATTCACCCAACGACTACGCATAGTCTTAGGGTCGCCCCCGTACCCTTCTATATTGTGAGTAGGGCTGGCATATCGTGTATACCCGTACACGATAAGACACGATACACGAAATCCCATACACGAACATGACACGATAACTTATCGTGTCCTTTTTTTCAAACACGAACACGACACGATATACACGAAAATTACCTGTTAATACCTGTTAAGACGACTGTTCGACTGTTATACACGAAAATTACCTGTTAACACGAACAAAAACACGAACACGACATGCTATCTAAGAGTTACAGAGGGAGTTTAGGGGTTTTATTTTTTTTGAATTGAATGAGGAATGAAAATAGAAAGGAATTAAGGAACCCACACGCACATGGCTGATGAGTTTTATTTAATTTAATTTCTTATGATGTACTAACGGGTATTAACAGATAAACAAGTATTTAACCTGTTAATACACGAAAATTAACAGGTAATCTCGTGTCTACCTGTTTGGTACACGATACCTGTTAAGGCCATACACGATACCTGTTAACTTCATGTAGGTTTGTGTCATGTATTCGTGTAAAATTGTCAGCCCTAATTGTGAGCCCTATATTTGACATAGACGTGTGAAGTATCAACCCTTTGAGAGACAAAATCAAGGCATGTTAAACTTGAGTTTTAATTGTTTTCAATTCCAACACCAACACCAACAAAAGTTTATCTATCATTTATTTATTTATTTATTTATTTATTTTTATTTTCTTTTTCACAACTCCACGTTACCTTCTCCAACTCCCACCATTTCAACTCCACTTCCCTCCTATTCCACTCTCTCTTTCTCTCTCTACCATATCTAACCTCTTTAAACTCACTTGTACACCTCTTACACACACAAGATTGCTTCAAAAATCTTGTGTGAACTCCATGAAACCAACAAGAGCAACTATTAGCATCTAATGCTACAAAATCCACTAAAAATGAATCTTGTTCCTTGCTTCATCAAAGCTCTTCTACTTACAACAACACTCTTCACCTTATCAGAATCAAGAAACTGCAACAACACAGATCATCTTCTCATCATAAAGGCTTTTGCTTCAGTCTCCAACTTCAACTCTTCATGGGTCCACTGCTCAAACTCATCAATCTCAAACATCAACCTATCTTCAAGAAACCTCATAGGTACTCCCTCATGGAACTTCATCAAAAACATGACTCATCTTCATACCATTAACCTTTCCAACAACTCTCTTAAAGGCTACATCCCCACATGGTTTTGGTCCATTCCAAGTTTAACACAAGTCAACCTCTCACACAACAAGCTAGGTGGTACCATCGGATCCGAATCCGGGTCGGGTAACCCATCTTCAATCCAAGTTCTCAATCTTTCTTCCAACAGGTTCACTAACTTAGCTCATCTTTCCAACTTCTCAAACCTTTATGTTATTGACATCTCTCATAACAACTTAAAGGTGTTACCTTTTGGTCTAAACTCTTTGAAAAAACTCCAACATCTTGATCTTTCTTCATGTAACATCTCGGGTCATTCTAAACCCTTATCGGATCTAACCTCATTGGAGTATCTAGACATTTCAAACAACCACTTAACCGGCACTTTTCCAAAAGATTTCCCACCACTTTCCACCATCAACTTCTTGAATATCTCATTCAACAACTTCACTGGCTCATTACCATATGATAAAGTTCAAAGATTTGGTAACTCTTCATTTACCAACTCAGGAATGTTATTCAAAGTTTCAAACTTTTCAAACCATCACACCAAAAAACCACATACCAAACCACACCAAATTGTTTCAGCTAACACTCATAGTAACCCTAAAGATCCCACACCCACTAAGAAAGATAAAAAAGATCACAAACCCATATCAAAAAAGAGGGTTTTTATCATCATAATCATATCTTCTGCATCAGTATTAATATTATCAGCCATGTTGGTATCCATATGTTGCATATGTAGGAAAAGAAAGATGGCAAAAAGAAACAAATGGGCTATATCTAAACCGGTTAACCAAACTCAACCGTTTAGGGTTGAAAGATCCGGCCCGTTTTCGTTTGAAACGGAGTCCGGGTCATCATGGGTGGTGGATGTTCGTGAACCGTCGTCAGCTGCGGTGGTGATGTTTGAAAAGCCGTTGATGAGTTTTACTTTTAAGGATTTGATGGGTGCCACGTCAGAGTTTGGGAAAGAGTCCTTGCTGGCAGAAGGGAGGTGTGGGCCCGTTTACCGAGCTGTACTGCCAGGTGATATCCACGTGGCAGTGAAGGTGTTGGAGAGTGCTAGAGGGATGAGTCATGATGAGGCTGTTTGTATGTTTGAAGAGCTTTCGAAGCTCAAGCATCCAAATTTGCTTCCTATATCTGGTTACTGCATTGCAGGTTGGTTTTAGTTACTTCTTTTCATGTTTACTTTTTACACTGCATTATTTACTGATTACACTCATTGACCTATACAATACATACTAGAATATTACTACTAGGGGTGTGTATATACAGTTTGAAAAGCAAGTCGGTTGGTTTGGTCGGTTTAAGATTCAAACGGTTCGTTTTAATGTTTGCTTGCTTAACGGTTTGGTATGGTTTGAAACTTGGAATGGATCGTATAACCTCAACGCAAGGGTAAACGTACACCTCTATATGTTGAATGCATCCCGTATGAGTTTAAAGTAGAGACATAACGTGACGGATTTAGTAGTACGTTATATTTAGTAAAAACAATAGGAGGGTAATACGCTTAGCACAACTTAAACTTACTTGACCATTTAACTTAAGCTGTCAATGTGGGGCTAACTCATTTGATAAAGACACATGTTTCTTTAAAAAGAAGTCTCAGGTCCAAATTTGGGTAAGGAGTAATTTAGGATTTTTGTGTAAGATAGAGTAAACTAGTAAGGTAGCATTTGCCGTTGAAAAAAAATTAACTTCGGTTATTGATACTTTCTTTTTATTTTTGGAGTATGTAGCTACGTATAAGTATAATAACCATGAACCATCTTTATCAACGTATTTTTTTTAATATTTATTTTGAGGAACAAAAATATGAAAAAAGTCGATTCAAATCGTTATCAAACTGGCCGGGAAATCCAACCGGATTGGTTTGGTTTGTTGTTTCCCGAAACTATAAACAAGTGATTCAGTCTAGAATTTTCGTTGACACTGGATAAACGGGAATGTGAATACTCTAACGATTGATGTAATGTTGATTTCTATATTTGAACATTCAAGTGTCATGTGGGTTGAGTTATTGACACCGGTTATAGGAATCATGAATGCTTCCTCTTCCCTTGGGCGTTTTATGCTATATTAGTTGTCCAATACAAGTACTTGATTAAGAAACCAAATATCAATTGGTCCACGGATTTCAATTTAAAAAGTCAAAATAGATCATGTGAATGGGAAGAAGATATGGGCAGAAAAAAGGACACAGGGATGGAAAGATGGTCAGAATATATGCAATAAAGAACAAATTTTGAATATGAATACTCCAAAATAGGTCATCATTAGTTTGACAAATGACTTCTTACCACAATAAATGTATATAAAAGTATATGTATAGCTATTTTACACGAATTAGAAAATAGCTATTTTCCTTTGTAAAACTTGTCAAGGGTAGGTAAGTGAACATGGATTAGATACATGAAAATGTAGATACTATCATGATTATTTTTTTTAATATTAAAGGTATAAAAATATTAATTAGTTGAAAATGAGAGAAAAAATATAATAATTTTTAGTATAAGTACATAGATGGAGAAGAAAAATCCATCATGTTGTGGATATTGATGTGATTTTTATATAATGTGCTTGTATGGTATCATACATATAGAAAAATGATTGTTTTTTTTATAATTACGTCTTTTTTTTATGTGTGTATGTATATGTGTGTGTATATATATATATTAAATGGCTTAAATTACATTAAATTCATCTTCGACGGACCTCAAATTTTTGCACTTAAGGGGAACAACATTTTAACTTTAATGCTTTTGTCAATTGAATACGAATCTTCACCCTTTTTATGTATGTTTGTTTGGGACTCGTATAAGCTTTGGTTGTTCCCTCGGCTTCACAAAATGTACAAGCAAGAAAGCGTTGGGTACAATATACAAATACTTGAGCATTATTATTGGTATGGGATGATAGTGCATGAAAAATGCTATTTATAACATGTGTCATGGAATTCCTACTACCACACAAGTGAAGCGGTATAGAATGAGTGAAATCATTTAATAAATTAAATGAGTTTCAACAACTTATGGCATTATTTTGTTAGGGATATTTATTAAGAAAATAATTTTAATAAATAGTCATGCATTATTTCATAGGCCATTTAGTACGATTGTTGTGTATTTATTGCATTTTTTTTAAATTTAGGTCTCCATTATGAATTTATTTATTTTTAGTATTTAATTATGTAAATAATGTTGTTAATTGAAAATAAAATTTTGGACTAAAATGATTATGCAGGAAAGGAAAAACTCGTGTTGTACGAATTTATGGCCAATGGTGATCTTCACCGTTGGCTACAAGAACTTCCAACGGGAAAAACAGACGTGGAAGACTGGAGTACCGACACATGGGAGTACCCAGCTGACTCATCATCACCTGAAAAAATGGAATGGCGGACACGTCACAACATCGCGGTGGGAATAGCCCGCGGTCTAGCCTATCTCCACCACGCCCAATCCACACCAATAGTCCACGGCCACCTGGTGCCATCCAACATCCTCCTATCCGATTACCTCGATCCCCGAATCGCCGACGTGGGACTGAGTCACAACCGAGTTGACTCAGCCACCACCGATTCCGACGTGTACAGTTTCGGCATTGTGTTAATCGGGTTGTTAACAGGCGAAAGCGGTTCGGATGAAACGGTAGCGAGGGCTAGAAAGTTGGTTAGGGAAGGTCGAGGGGTGGACGCGTTGGACGCGCGGTTGCGACTCGGGGACAACTCAGTGAGTGAGATGGTTGAGTGTCTCCGAGTTGGGTATCTTTGCACGGCGGAAACACCTGGCAAAAGACCAACGATGCAACAAGTTTTGGGGATGCTGAAAGACATACATCCCGTCATTCCCGAGTTAAACTGACCAACTTTTTGTTTATTTTTTTGAACTTTGTTTTGTCATGGTCTTACTTTTTTTTATATTATAAAATACAGGGCTATGATTGCTGATTCAGATGATTATTGCTTCAGTGGGTTGTACATTGTGCATAAAAAGTTGTACCTGTTACTGGGTTTTGGGTTTTAGTAGCTGAAACAACTGCAGTAGTTCTGCTAACTTCTGTTGACTGATGTGTGAGTGGTTGCTTTCAAATGGGTGCATATTTAAATATTTTGCTATTCAAAAAAATCTTAACTTGTGTTTCAGGTAATTCTACTATGAAATATGCATGGCCATCTAGAAAAAATCTAAAAGAGCAACGTTTCTATAAAAAGGGACAGCGAAATCGAAAAAACGTCAATTTTTTCTAAAATATACACTAATTTTATACTACCACCGGAGCGTCAAAGGACAACGGGGGCTGCCCCTTGTTCTATGCTAGGTAGGTCTGCCCCTGATATGCATAGTGTACAAGTAGCTGATGCAGTATAGAGATTCAATAGGGAAAGTCACGTGACATTTTTTTAAATAATTGTACTCTTAAAAAATTTATTTTACTTGAAGCTTAGAGCATTCACGTTCAACCTTCTTACGTGAGGGGTTTTTATTTTATAATAAGTGGTTGTAGGTGGTTGTAAGTACAGGAGTGAGAAAATGTTATTGTTTATCTATAAATTTGAGGGCACACTTTTCTCCCTTTATAATTTTTTAATATATTTTAAAAGTGGTTATAAGTGGAAAAAAAAAAGAAAATATAATAATAAAGGTTTTAAAAAGTATTATTTAATTGAAAAAGAAAGAGAAAGATAGTTATTTTTAGTGTATCATAAGGTAAAAAATTGGAAATGCTCTTAGGCCTTTGGAGATGGGAAAATACCCCTGGGCTACATGCTATTCTTGAAAAAATATGAATGAGTCGAAATTAAAAGTTTAAAAAGAAATATTAACAATGATTTTTCTTTTCATGTATATTGTAGTAGGTTTGTTATGTTTGTAGTTTTAAGTATATATTTTGTCACATGAATGAAAATTTGGTTTGAACTGGATTTGATTCTCAATAGAATGTATACAATTATAATTTAGTTTGAAATGTTTTTCTTTTTGAAAACATACATGATGATATGAACAGAAGTATATATTTTGTTAAAACGAATTCTAATTCTAAAAAAATTCTTATTAACCGCTTATACCTACAATGCGTAAAATTTAAATCATTCATCTATTGGATAGAAGGAAGACACCTAAAACAACATATATTGGTTTTTAATGATTATTCTCTTAATAAAATTATTCATATATATATTTTTAGAATGGCAAATTTCTTTAATTCAGTCATTTGTGAGGTATTTCTAAAGGCTTTTTCTTTGTCAATAAATTATCAACCCATTGGTTCATATTTTTAAGGATTATGAAAGCGTGCTTTATATTAATATCCAGAAATAATCATCACAACTAAAACTAATGTTTTCAAACCGAATTAATCCTTGAACCGGTAGCTTTGACAATTCATTGATTCAACCGGATGAATGCTAAAAGAAGGTAAGAATCAACAGTTTTCAATAAGTTTTGTTCAGTTTTATCTGGTTCATGTAAAAGTTTCTGACCATCTGTACTCAGTCTCGTAATCTAATTACGACAATTCCAATTGCAGATTTAACCTATTTGATCCGGTTTGTAAATATCTAGTAAGCACTAATCAGCTAAAGAACAAGAAACACAACTCACAAATATATAAAATTAATTATCTAATATTATTATAGATAATAAAAGGACAAATGGATCAAATGTAAAGAGATGGACAAGTAGAAGTGGGCAAGGTGAGAGTCAGGGAAATCCCACTAATTGCTTGTCCCTTGTAATTGTTTTACATCACTCGAAACCTTTATTCTAATTATTATTATTTTTTTCCATTCTTATGTTTGTTCTTTTTAGGCTTATTTTAACTGCTTTATTCCCTTTTCATTATTTAGTGAGCCTTTCTTTATTTTTTCCTTTAGAATATTCTTTTACTAGCTTTTTTTCCTTTGAAAATTGAACACATCGAATCTACTATAAAGTGTGGTCTGCCTTCAAAGTTAACAAAAGATTACAGTTATTTATAATGATCATTACTTTATGGCTACTTTTATTTCATATAACTAAATTGCATTTAGACTATTATCACTACTAGAAAAATATTTTTATCAAAGAAAAACACATCGACACAAAAAAAAAATTAATGGTTACCGAGTTAAAAATCCGCAGTAACCTTTCAAAACAAATGGAATTCTATAATGATATGTTGCTAAATATGCATATGTAAAGTCTTTACGCAATTCTGAAACCCATAAATTTTCACCAAGAGTTGGTTTATTCACTTGTGAGTATTCCCATCGGCGAAACGTCATATGGTTTGGAGTGTTAAGTTATTAAGTTAGCTTTTAATAAACTTTGACATATAAATGCTTAGTTTTATAAACGATAATACCACTAACATCAACATAGTTTAACTTTTTGGTATTTTTAAACTAATCAATCTGTCTAAAATATTATTATAAAATTAAAATAATGACTTCTTACGTCTCAAACAGTTCAAAAATTGACATCCCGATTGTGCAAAAATGCTAACATTAATATTTTTTTGATAATATAATATGCTTTCGTATATTGTGTTCATATATGCAATGGTGGATCCAACCTTGTTTTGTGGGTTCACATTAACCCACTCGGCTTGGAAAAAAATGAAAAAAATGAAAAAAAAAATTACTAAGAACCTTGTATGATTTGGAAAAAGTTAATGAGATTCCACCAAAACAAACATACTGAAAAAAGTTACCGGGTCCGTCACTGCATATATGTCATGAGAGTTATATTACCTTACCTGGTGGTTCTTATTGAATTAAATAAATATGATATAAAGTTTAAAATCTCTAACTAATTTTTATATGATATAAAGTTTAAGATCTTTAAGACCATCTGTAGTCGTTTAGCTCAATAATGCCCCCACCACGGGGCGTTTTGCGACGCGTGGCAGTCCAGTCAGCATGGGGCATTATTGGGCGTTATTGTAAAAGTGGCGTAGCGGGAATAATGCCCAATAACGCCCCTTCCAATTATTAAACAATTATTTTTTTATAGAGAGGAGGTTTAAAAAAAAAAAAGAGAAACTATTAGTGGACCACTCCCATTGGCCAGTCAACATGTTCTCTTCCAATTTGAGCGTTGTTTTAAAAATGCCAATCCAATTTTTTTTCAAAAATAATGCCTAAAAACGCCCTATGTAATGGGGGGTTTGAAAATAATGCCCCACTACGGGTGGTCTAACTAATTTTTAATATACTTTTATGTTAGTCAACTAATGGTGTTGATTTAAGACATTCTAAGTCGTGTGCAACTTAACTACATGTGATGGGATGAGAGGTCAATTATATAGACCAAAAGCAGTCCATGAGTGCTACAAAACAACAAGAACCCCAACAACTTTTGAAGTCTTTTCTTTTGTGCGCATCCACCTCCATTTCACCTATTCTTTGTCTTTCCTATTTGTTTCTTTTGTAGTTGTTACATATTCTATTCATCATTGGGTTTTTTTTTTGTTTTTGTTTTTTTGTTTTTTGAATAGACATTTGAATATCTAAAAGAAAACCAATCTATAATTTTGTAATTAATTGTTTATGACGAATCGGGTAAATATACAAGATATAAGCATTCTACAAAGAAATATTTAATTTGAGAGTACTTTTGTAAGATTTTTAAATTCATATACAATGAAATTGAATAACATACGTATTTAAAGTTCATTAGTTTGAACGGACCGGCACGTTGAACGTGTGTGGAAATTTATTTTGTAATACAAGTCAGTTTTGATGAAGTAGTTTAAGGGGCTATTTGTTTACCTATTAATGTGACTCTTAATGGTCCAGACCCCTTACTGGTTAAGCACTTAATGATTCAGACTGTTTGTTTCGCGAGCAGATGTTTGAATGGTTCAGACATTTGCATCTGAATGGTTAAGCATTATACTAAGTCTGAATGGTTAAAACCTCTAATCTTAATTGGTCAGACATTTGTCTCTGAATGGTTAAACATTATACTGGCTCTTAATGATTCAGACCTCTTACTGATTCAGCATTTAATTGTTCAGACATCTTACTGATTCAGCACTTAACCATTCAGAAGTTGCCAAACAGCCCCTAACCAGGTAACAATATATAAACAACTTACAACATCTAACTTTATTTCTTTAATTACATAATTAGTTAAAAATACAATATTAATAATGGAGACAATTTTTTTTTACATAATTTTAAGACATTAAATAGTTACAACTTGTAAAACATATATATCAATTCTTTAAAACATATTGTTGAGTTTTATACTAACTCCTTCCTTTCACGAATTTTAAACAGTTATAATTTTTTCATACGTTAATATATATTAAAAAAAGGAAGTTGGCCTGTAATAATTCCTAGTAGACGTCATTGGCCATTGGCAGTCTCACTTTTGAATTTTCTCTCTGCCAGTCCAACTTTTCACATATTTTTTCTCCACCGGTCCCCCGTTAAAATAACTTAACAGAGTTAAGTTGTTTTTTGCGAATTACAAACAGATGTTTTAAGTCTTTTGATCAGGACGGCGATACGAGTCAATTGATGTAAAACTTAGCTCGAAACGATGCTCCAAACAACTTGATTTTTGTTAATTGGAAGCTTAAACACCCGAATTGAAGCACCGTTTTCGTTGTTTAAAGCACCGTTTCGAGGTAAGTGTGACAACCCTCAAAATCCCAAGTATTCCGTACAAATTATTAATGATAATTAAAGTGTCTGACGACTGTGTGGAATTACTTAACTGCTTTCTGATATCTGTGTTATGCTTACACGTATTTGTTAATATGCTAAGGAATATGCTAAGGAATATGCTAAGGAATATGCTAGGAATATGCTAGGAATATGCTAGGAATATGCTTGGAATATGCTAGGAATATGCTATATGGAAGATCTTATAAATACCACCATTCCACCAAGCTCTCTCTTCTCTCCCTCTCCTTTCCCTTGTTCGGCAGCCACCTTCCACCATACTACCACCATCATCAAGCTCTTTTTCAATCATTCCTCATACATACAAAGGTGTAAGAGGTCCAACAACGAAGCTCGGTGCTCTCGGAAGTGGAAGGACCTCCTCCATTCGCTATTAACCACCACATTTCTTCACTCGAACTTCCCTAGCCTTGAGCTAGTGGTAAGAACTTAGATCCGTTCATTCTTTATGTTATTTTAGTGGTTAATAGATGTTAGAATGATAAAAAGTTAAGAAACTTTAAAGCTCATGAACAAGTCTTGAACATAATGTGTTAAGGTGTGGATAAAGAGAAGTTATGTGTGTAAATCGTGTAGATCTTGTGTTGTTATGATTATTGGTTGATTATCTGATGTTTTGCTGATTGATATTGATGTTTAATGTTGTTGTGATTAATAAACTTGTTAACGGAATCGATCGAACATGATTTAGAAGGTTAAACACTGAAAGACAGAATCTGTCCCGGTTTTACAGCCAACTTCAGTTGGCTGTAAACAGGGCATAAATTCAACGAAAAACTGATATTTTGAATCTAAACTATGTTATTATGAAATACGGTTCTAATGGCACCGGAATCGTAATTTTTGGACTTCGTTTACTATTTTTAAAGTGTTAATTTGCAACAGCAACTTAAGCTGAATTTTGACAGCAATAAATGGGTGTCATACTTTCAGTCATAACCTGAGTTTTGTGATCAATCGGACCATGAAAATTTTACTGTAGATGACAACTGAAGTATTTGTAATTACCCCACTAGAATTTCGCAAATCGGACTTACGATGAATTTTTAATAAATTGTTTCGTGGACTGTGGTCAGAAATACATAAATATGAGTTCAGTCCCGAATATGAATTGTTATAAAATATTGGTAATGAACCGGACCCCGATATTTTTACATAATTAAATATGGAATGTTTATGACATTCTATAAAAATTTGGGAATTTTTGGAATAATCTAACTATTTTATTTAAATGCCCGAAAACTGCCGGTTTTGAGTATTAATGCTGAGTTAACATAAGTTGTGACTCGCGTGTCTAAATGCCGAGTATGCTATCTGTGAATGATCTAACGTGTTATACATGTTATGTGCATTATCGTATGTTTGATCTTGAGTGGGGAATGGATGGGAAACTTGGATGGGCGTAAACCGTTAAAGTGATGCATGTTGTGTGATAGATACGTGTAGGAACTTTGTGTTCTATTTGAAAGCCACTAAATGACTAACTGGTAAATCATACTAGGACGTGATTGACCGACCTTGACTGTTAGCTATATTGAGAATCTAACCGAGCAAACCGAGGTGAGTTCACACTTTCTACAAGGCATGGGATTCCCGGTGGTTTGGGAATGGGTTAAAGAATTTTAAAACTAAATCTACATATCCTCCTTGGGTAGGATATGTACGGCCATCCTCCATAGAGTGGATGCCATTATTAAACCTACGAATTCTCCTGGTGCAGAATACGTACGTTCGTCCTCCTGGTGCAGGACAACAACCTTTAAACTAGCTAGACAAAACTCTATCATGAAGTCCCTCAATTTATATCGACTTAATCGCTGAGGCCAATGGCGAGCGGGTCATTAGTTAATAGCGCTATTAGGTTTAACAAACCTCACACCGTGCCAGTCGGACGGGCGTGTACTAATGGACTATGGCAGATTGTCAGTGATGATAGACACTGATATAGGGCACAACTTATTTACGTAGCAGTCGATATCATACCGTCTAGTAGTTCAAACGGGGAAAACCCCCACTGATCATGGTTATGGATTGGGTAAAGAAAAAGGGAAATGGTTAAACATACTTTCAACTACGGGGTAACCCCCACGGCAAATAAGCCAACGAAAGTCAAACCACGTTTTTCAGAAACAACTTAAAACTAAACAACCAAACGTGAACTCACTCAACTTTGTTGTTGACTCGTTGTTACATGCCTTACAGGTCGCTAAATGCTTGGAGCTTGCACGGGGAAGGAGTCGTTGTGGTGTACGGACTGTTATGTTCCGTGCTTAATATTTAAATCCTTATGAACTTACTAAACTTGCGTTTTGAAACTTTAACTTATGAACTTTGGACTTATGCTTTTGAGCTCACGTTTATGCTTCCGCTGTTTAAACTAAACAAGGTTAACTAGCTTTGGTCACCAATCGTATTATGTTTGGTTTTATTTACTTAATTGAGTTGTTCAATATGATTGGTGGCTCGATCCTGGTCATGTCACGCCTCCAAGCGGTGATACTCCGCATGATGGATTTTGGGGGTGTGACAGATTGGTATCAGAGCCATTGGTTATAGTGAACTTGGTTTTTAAAAAGGGAAAAGTTTTTGATAAAAAACAGACTATAACCAGTACAGTGTTCAACGATCCACAACGACGCTTCGCTCCACGTGCAAGACTCGACACCATAAGTGGTATGATTTATGTTATATTGTCGGTTAGATAGTTCTCACTGTGCATTAGATAATGTGGTAGTTGCTATTTGAACCTTGTGTGCTTACTCTCTATTGTCGTCCCACACTTACGCACCTTCGCGACACTTTTCTCACCTACGTTGCTTCATTATGAAGATCATGAGCGGACGCGGAGGACATATCAACCTCACTCAAGCCCAGTTGACGGCTTTGGTCAACGAACGAGTCGCTGAGGCACTCGCAGCTAACCCTGCAGGAGGTATAACCTGCCATACCAACTCACCTTAGGACGTTTAGATCCTACCTTCTCAAACCAACCCTCGTGCTTAACCTTATCTTTTATTCTCGCGCAAACAGGCCAACATGCTCAACCTCCTGTGTGCACGTTCAAGACGTTCATGGACTGCCGACCTACCACTTTCAGTGGCACCGAAGGAGCAGTGGGCCTTCTTCACTGGTTTGAAAAGCTTGAGACTGTTTTCGAGATGTGCGAATGCCCCGAAGACCGTAGGGTGAAATATGCTACCGGAACACTTGAAGGAGCTGCGTTAACCTGGTGGAAGGCGCAGGTCCAACTACTAGGACTGGCAGTTGCTAATGCCACACCCTGGAATGGTTTCAAAGAGCTAATCAAGGAGGAGTACTGCAGTCGGGATGACATCCACAAACTAGAGGTGGAATTTTTCAATCTGAAGATGACGGGATCTGAGATTAAGGCGTATACCAAGAGGTCGAATGAACTGGCCATCCTGTGCCCAACTATGGTGGACCCTCCCATCAAACGTATTGAGCTTTACCTCAAGGGCCTTGCACCAGCGATTCAAAGTCACGTAACTTCAGCCAACCTGGGTACCATTCAGCAAATTATCAAGTTGGCTCATCGTCTCACCGACCAGGCGGTGGAGCAAAACAGGCTACCCAAACGTATCAGTGCCACAGCTACTTCTGATGCACCTACCGACAACAAGCGAAAATGGGATGGGAACTCCGGAAAGGGGTCTACTTCAGTTCAGTCTCAGCAGCGAAAGACTGATGACTACCAGAGTCCTGGTCAGCAATCTTCCGGTAACCAAGGACAGGGTGGATACCGAGGGAACCACCCCAAGTGCAACCGGTGCAACAAACATCACAGCGGGCAGTGCAACAAAGGTCGCTGTCAGAGATGTCAAAAGCTGGGTCATGAAGCTAAGGATTGCAGGAGCCCACGCCCTGCAAATCAGAATCGCCAACAACAACAACAAGCTCCACAGAATCACCAGCAGCAACATCAGCATGGCAACAAAGGATGCTTTCAGTGTGGCGCTGAAGGCCACTTCAAGAGAAACTGTCCCCAGTTGAACCGGAAACGGAACAACAACAACAACAACCAAGGAGACGAAAACAATAATGGGGGCAACAATAATGGTAATGGAGCCAGGGAACGTGCGTTTGTGATTGAGCAGGATGATGCAAGGAACGATCCCAACGTTGTGATGGGTAAGTTTCCTTCTGGATGATTTCCTTGTTACTGTTTTATTTTATTCGAGTGCCGATACTAGTTACGTGTCCTTAAAAGTTAGTCAGATGCTTAAGCGTACCCAACACTTTTGAACACCAAGCACATCGTAGAGTTAGCAAACGGTAAAAGTCTTGAAGCCACACGCGTAGTAAAAGGTTGTAACCTCGTCTTAGCTGGTCAGACTTTCTCCATCGATCTTATTCCTATCACACTGGGTAGTTTCGACGTCGTTATTGGGATGGATTGGCTATCTCATCACCAAGCGGAGATTGTTTGCAAGGAGAAAATCGCCTGCGTTCCTCATTCTGATAAAGAACCCCTCGTGATTCGTGGTGACAAGAGTGGTGCTGTCGAAGGCATCATCTCTTTCCTTAAGGCCCAGAAGTGTCTGCGAAAGGGCCACACTGCCATTTTAGCATTCGTTACTGACACATCCACAGAAGAGAAGAGAATTGAAGACATTCCTATAGTGCGCGACCTTCCTGAGGTATTTCCTGAGGAATTACCTGGTCTTTCGCCTCACCGCCAAGTTGAATTTCAAATCGAGCTAGCTCCTGGAGCAGCGCCAGTAGCTCGAGCACCATATCGTCTAGCTCCATCAGAACTCGAAGAACTGTCCACACAACTACAAGAACTCTTGGAAAAGGGTTTTATACGTCCTAGCTCTTCGCCCTGGGGAGCTCCAGTGTTGTTCGTGAAGAAGAAAGACGGTACCTTTAGGATGTGTATAGACTATCGCGAACTTAACAAGGTGACTGTGAAGAATCGTTATCCTCTTCCACGTATTGACGACTTGTTCGACCAGTTGCAAGGGTCGAGCTATTTCTCAAAGATTGATTTGAAATCGGGATACCATCAGCTGAGAGTCCGAGATGAGGACGTCTCCAAAACAGCATTCAGAACTCGCTACGGCCATTACGAGTTTCTGGTTATGCCATTCGGGCTGACGAATGCACCAGCGGTCTTCATGGATCTTATGAACCGAGTGTGCAAGCCTTACCTGGATAAGTTCGTTATTGTGTTCATCGACGATATCCTGATCTATTCTAAGAGTCAGGAGGAACACGAGCAGCATCTACGACTTATGCTGGAACTTCTTCGAAAAGAGCAGTTGTATGCCAAGTTTTCGAAATGTGACTTCTAGCTTCGCGAAGTCCACTTTCTAGGCCATGTGGTAAACAAGGATGGGATTCACGTGGATCCATCTAAGGTTGAATCGATCAAGAATTGGCCTGCACCCCGTACACCAACAGAAATCCGCCAATTCTTGGGTTTGGCAGGATATTACAGAAGGTTTATAAAAGATTTCTCCAAGATTGCGCAACCTCTCACTTCACTGACTCAGAAGGGTGTCATCTATCGTTGGGGTGATACACAAGAGTCCGCATTTCAACACCTAAAAGATAGACTTTGTAGCGCGCCTATCCTCTCACTGCCCGAAGGCACCGATGATTTCGTGGTTTATTGCGACGCTTCCATCCAAGGACTTGGTTGCGTATTGATGCAACGCGACAAGGTCATTGCCTACGCATCGCGCCAACTTAAAGTTCACGAAAGAAACTACACTACTCACGATCTGGAGCTGGGAGCAGTTGTATTCGCGCTTAAGATATGGAGACATTACCTGTACGGTACAAAGTGCACCATTTACACCGACCACAGGAGTCTCGAGCATATCTTCGAGCAAAAGGAGTTAAACATGCGACAACGCCGATGGGTCGAACTCTTGAATGATTACGAATGCGCTATCAAGTATCACCCGGGCAAAGCCAATGTTGTGGCTGACGCCCTCAGTCGAAAGGATACTTTACCTAAGCGTGTACGTGCTTTACAGCTTACCATCCAATCCAACCTTCCCGCTCAAATTCGAGATACCCAGGTCGAAGCATTGAAAGCAGAGAACATCAGGGCTGAGTCCCTACGAGGATCGAGGCAACGGCTAGAACAAAAGGAAGACGGCGCCTACTATGTAACGGGGCGTATTTGGGTTCCATTTTATGGCAACTTACGCGAGCTTGTGATGGATGAAGCACATAAGTCTCGTTATTCGGTACATCCTGGTTCGGATAAAATGTACCACGACCTCAAGACTACGTATTGGTGGCCTGGCATGAAAGCCCACATAGCAACCTACGTCAGTAAGTGCTTGACTTGTGCGAGAGTCAAGACTGAATATCAGAAACCATCAGGCCTACTTCAACAACCGGAGATCCCGAAATGGAAATGGGAGCAAATTTCCATGGATTTTTTTTACTGGCCTGGCCAGATCTCAACGCGGAAACGATACCATTTGGGTGATCGTAGATCGACTGACCAAGTCTGCACATTTTCTAGCAATCAAAGAAACGGATAAGTTCTCTACTCTTGCAGACATTTACCTAAAGGAAGTGGTATCAAGGCACGGAGTGCCAACCTCCATCATTTCTGATCGTGACGCGCGTTTTACTTCAGAACTGTGGCAAGCAGTGCACAAGTCTTTTGGCTCACGTTTAGATATGAGCACCGCTTATCACCCACAGACGGATGGGCAATCTGGACGCACCATCCAAACCATTGAAGACATGCTTAGGGCATGTGTAATTGATTTTGGTAATGGCTGGGAAAAGCACCTCCCGCTAGTGGAGTTTTCATACAACAACAGCTACCACACCAGCATACAAGCCGCTCCGTTTGAGGCATTGTACGGATGCAAATGCCGATCACCTCTCTGTTAGGCAGAAGTTGGTGACAGCCAAATCACTGGCCCAGAACTTGTGGTAGATACCACCGAGAGAATTGCTCGGATACGACAGCGAATGGCGGCAGCTCGTGACCGTCAGAAAAGCTATGCTGATAAGGGAAGAAAACCACTCGAGCTCCAGGTTGGGGATCGAGTGCTACTCAAAGTCTCACCTTGGAAAGGTGTAGTCCGCTTTGGCAAACGAGGCAAACTCAATCCGCGTTATGTTGGACCATTTGAAGTCATTGAGAAAATTAGCAAAGCCGCCTACAGGTTGAATCTACCTGAAGAACTCAGCGGAGTTCACAATGTTTTCCACGTGTCAAATCTGAAGAAGTGTCTGTCAGATGAAACCCTCATAGTTCCTCTTAAGGAACTCACTATCGACGACCAGCTGCGATTCGTCAAGGAACCAGTAGAGATTACGGATCGAGATGTTAAGATCCTCAAGCATACCAGGATACCTCTGGTCCGAGTTCGTTGGAATGCTCGTCGTGGCCCAGAGTATACATGGGAACGAGAAGACCAAATGAAACTCAAGTATCCCCAACTGTTTAAGAAAAACACAACCACTACTGAGGCTGAAGCTACTGCAGAATTTCGGGACGAAATTCCAAATCAACGGGGGGATGATGTGACACCCCAGGAAAATCTGGAAAACAACGCAACTTAACTAGCTTCCTCAGTAACCACGCGCTAAATTTCGGGACGAAATTCTCTTAACAGGGGGAGAATGTGACAACCCTCAAAATCCCAAGTATTCCGTACAAATTATTAATGATAATTAAAGTGTCTGACGACTGTGTGGAATTACTTAACTGATTTCTGATATCTGTGTTATGCTTACACGTATTTGTTAATATGCTAAGGAATATGCTAAGGAATATGCTAAGGAATATGCTAGGAATATGCTAGGAATATGCTAGGAATATGCTTGGAATATGCTAGGAATATGCTATATGGAAGATCTTATAAATACCACCATTCCACCAAGCTCTCTCTTCTCTCCCTCTCCTTTCCCTTGTTCGGAAGCCACCTTCCACCATACTACCACCATCATCAAGCTCTTTTTCAATCATTCCTCATACATACAAAGGTGTAAGAGGTCCAACAACGAAGCTCGGTGCTCTCGGAAGTGGAAGGACCTCCTCCATTCGCTATTAACCACCACATTTCTTCACTCGAACTTCCCTAGCCTTGAGCTAGTGGTAAGAACTTAGATCCGTTCATTCTTTATGTTATTTTAGTGGTTAATAGATGTTAGAATGATAAAAAGTTAAGAAACTTTAAAGCTCATGAACAAGTCTTGAACATAATGTGTTAAGGTGTGGATAAAGAGAAGTTATGTGTGTAAATCGTGTAGATCTTGTGTTGTTATGATTATTGGTTGATTATCTGATGTTTTGCTGATTGATATTGATGTTTAATGTTGTTGTGATTAATAAACTTGTTAACGGAATCGATCGAACATGATTTAGAAGGTTAAACACTGAAAGACAGAATCTGTCCCGGTTTTACAGCCAACTTCAGTTGGCTGTAAACAGGGCATAAATTCAACGAAAAACTGATATTTTGAATCTAAACTATGTTATTATGAAATACGGTTCTAATGGCACCGGAATCGTAATTTTTGGACTTCGTTTACTATTTTTAAAGTGTTAATTTGCAACAGCAACTTAAGCTGAATTTTGACAGCAATAAATGGGTGTCATACTTTCAGTCATAACCTGAGTTTTGTGATCAATCGGACCATGAAAATTTTACTGTAGATGACAACTGAAGTATTTGTAATTACCCCACTAGAATTTCGCAAATCGGACTTACAATGAATTTTTAATAAATTGTTTCGTGGACTGTGGTCAGAAATACATAAATCTGAGTTCAGTCCCGAATATGAATTGTTATAAAATATTGGTAATGAACCGGACCCCGATATTTTTACATAATTAAATATGGAATTTTTATGACATTCTATAAAAATTTGGGAATTTTTGGAATAATCTAACTATTTTATTTAAATGCCCGAAAACTGCCGGTTTTGAGTATTAATGCTGAGTTAACATAAGTTGTGACTCGCGTGTCTAAATGCCGAGTATGCTATCTGTGAATGATCTAACGTGTTATACATGTTATGTGCATTATCGTATGTTTGATCTTGAGTGGGGAATGAATGGGAAACTTGGATGGGCGTAAACCGTTAAAGTGATGCATGTTGTGTGATAGATACGTGTAGGAACTTTGTGTTCTATTTGAAAGCCACTAAATGACTAACTGGTAAATCATACTAGGACGTGATTGACCGACCTTGACTGTTAGCTATATTGAGAATCTAACCGAGCAAACCGAGGTGAGTTCACACTTTCTACAAGGCATGGAATTCCCGGTGGTTTGGGAATGGGTTAAAGAATTTTAAAACTAAATCTACATATCCTCCTTGGGTAGGATATGTACGGCCATCCTCCATAGAGTGGATGCCATTATTAAACCTACGAATTCTCCTGGTGCAGAATACGTACGTTCGTCCTCCTGGTGCAGGACAACAACCTTTAAACTAGCTAGACAAAACTCTATCATGAAGTCCCTCAATTTATATCGACTTAATCGCTGAGGCCAATGGCGAGCGGGTCATTAGTTAATAGCGCTATTAGGTTTAACAAACCTCACACCGTGCCAGTCGGACGGGCGTGTACTAATGGACTATGGCAGATTGTCAGTGATGATAGACACTGATAGAGGGCACAACTTATTTGCGTAGCAGTCGATATCATACCGTCTAGTAGTTCAAACGGGGAAAACCCCCACTGATCATGGTTATGGATTGGGTAAAGAAAAAGGGAAATGGTTAAACATACTTTCAACTACGGGGTAACCCCCACGGCAAATAAGCCAACGAAAGTCAAACCACGTTTTTCAGAAACAACTTAAAACTAAACAACCAAACGTGAACTCACTCAACTTTGTTATTGACTCGTTGTTACATGCCTTACAGGTCGCTAAATGCTTGGAGCTTGCACGGGGAAGGAGTCGTTGTGGTGTACGGACTGTTATGTTCCGTGCTTAATATTTAAATCCTTATGAACTTACTAAACTTGCGTTTTGAAACTTTAACTTATGAACTTTGGACTTATGCTTTTGAGCTCACGTTTATGCTTCCGCTGTTTAAACTAAACAAGGTTAACTAGCTTTGGTCACAAATCGTATTATGTTTGGTTTTATTTACTTAATTGAGTTGTTCAATATGATTGGTGGCTCGATCCTGGTCATGTCACGCCTCCAAGCGGTGATACTCCGCATGATGGATTTTGGGGGTGTGACAGTAAGTTTTACATCAATGGACTCGTATCGTCGTTCTGTTCAAAAGGCCTAAAACATATGTTTGTAACTCGGAAAAAAACTTAACTGCGTTAAGTTTTTTTAACAGGGACCGGTGACGGAAAAATATGTGAAAAGTTAGACTGGTAGGGGGAATATTAAAAAGTAGGACTACCAATAGCCAATGACATTTACTATGGATTATTACAGACCAATTTCCTTTAAAAAATTACACCATAAAACAAGAATTTACATATATAGGGTATGGGGAGGGTGGGATGTAGATAGATCTTGCCTCTATCCCTAGGGATAGAGAGGCTGCTTCCAGAGAGACCCTCGGCTCCAAAACGAACATGCATGAAAAGATGATTTAAAAAGATGACCACGAACATTTGAATACCGGACTTTTTCTTTTTCATTCAGACGCCATAAAGGTACAAGAGTTATGTCCCCAAGTGTTCATCGTAAAGCATGATTTGCACACATATCAAAAAGATATAAAGATGATTGTGTATACCTACGTTGTATGATTAACCGAAAATGAGCTAAAGATTCTAATGTCCATTTCATCCCTCTTGCTACAAAGATTCGAGTAATTGTTGTTAAGAGGTTCGTAGCATTAGTTATTATTCTATTTATAAGTTTGGATATTAGGATATTCATGAACATTTTATCATGATCATTAGTTGGATAACTTTACTATCGTCATATTCATCGTAAAATCTCATATAAAGAGATCTAGTTTTTGATTATTCTAATAGAGAGAAAATATCATTCAATAACATCGTTTTGTTCTTAATTTGTTTTAATTCTTTCATGGTATTAGAGCATCATTGCTCATGCCCTTGAGGACCAAATCATTCTGTCTTCTTTTTTGTTTGTTTGAGTTCTTTCTTTTTAACGAATCAGACATTAAGCTTGAAATTAAAAAAACTGATCGAAACGAAGTTCGTACTCAAGCAAAAAAAAAAAAAAAAAAGACGAAGGAAAGAATTTAGAAGCTTGATGACACTTAGGTGATGGGACCAAAGTTTCTCATATGTGTTGATTACATACAGTTTGTTTCAAGCTACACGTTGCTCTAAATGTTCACCTTGAGAGGAAATGTTAATCAAGTTATCAACTATCCAAACTATTATTTGAGTTATCATTTATCTTTAAGTTTGGTTATATTATTATTCTATATATAAGTTTGAATAATAGGTTAGTTACTAATGTTTTATCATTTATATATAAGAAAGATTATTTTACAAGAGGGTGAAATTGTGCCAAGTGTATGAGAGATCATGGGCCTTTGATCAAATAATTCAATTGTTGAGATTAAGTGGTCTCAAAATTTAGAATTCACGTAACTAAAAACAAGTGGGGAAAATGACAAAATAGGAAAATCCAATATTGTTGACTAATAAACTTTTTAATACGAGCATTTAATTCTCTTTAATTTGAATATGCTACTGCTATAGTTTTCTTAATTTTAAATAATTTTGTTTTACAAGCTATAAGGTTACATGATTGTTTAACTTTACGTGATTATGTTCCGGTACGTAATTACGTACTGGAATATAATCAATGAATACCTAAATCACGTACTATCTCTGCAAGCAATAATAAATTCTCAATGTAAAACAACATCCATAATTACATACCAAAATGATCAATAAATGCCAAAATCTCATACCAGATACTCAAATGTATACCTGAATCTAGAATCATGTACTATGTGTGCAAAAGCAGTAACAAATACTCAATGTAGTAATTATGTACCATGTGTGTAATGCAGTAACAGATGCTCAATGTAATAATCACGTATCATGTGTATAAATCAGTAACGCTCAATGTAACACTACACATATAATCACATAACGACTTATATTACAGATCTAATAACGTAGTAACATAAAAACAATTAAGTTCTCGTTATATTGAATGTATAATCACGTAATATGCATAACTTTAGTTAAAGAAAAACATTATACAATAAAAAAAACTATAATAAAGTAATTACGTATTGATACATAATCATATGACATTACACTTGTTACATATGGTACGTGATTATAGATGTAGGGTCACATTGAACATTTTTTACTGCTTGCACATATGTTACATTACGTACTGGAACATAATCACGTAACGTTACACAAATCACGTAACTTTATAGCTTGTAAAATAAATTTTTGAAAATTAAGAAAACAATAGCAATAGTCTGCTCAAATTAAAAAGTATGAAATGCTTGTTAAAACGGTGTAAATTTTCTTAAAAAAGTTATCGTATAGAAAAGTTATAGTTGTTTGAAAAAAAGGATTGAATGTCACACCTTGACTTTTGCGGAAGCGTGATTATGTGTGACTTGCTTAATATCATTGCATTCAACCATAACAAACCTCTATATGATAATACTAAAGATGTTCGTCCATTAGAATAGTTTAAAACATCACAAACAACATTGTCTTGAAAACCAACACAAACTTCAATTCCAAATACAAACTGTCACACCCCAACCGTTGGCGGAATCATCGGGGCATGGCACTGAGCGAAACAGATTGTCCAGTAGTTTCCATAACAATTATCAATACTATTCAATTTAATTAATACGTCCCATACCGTACCTCAAACAGTAAAATAATTATTACAGACATAAATCCAGGCAAATATTCTGTTCCGACAACTCAGATTTAAATAAACAGCAATTGTTTATCTGCTTCTAGAGACCCCTGATTCGTTATCTACAGACAACTATTTGTTGGGCTCTAAAGCTTTATTCTAGCTTCAAATTCCTACCACATATGCGTCCTAAGCACCTGTCACATACGTTAAAATAAAGTCAATACA